>CAXKWD010000006.1:138319151-139598565 GCA_964059195.1 Ectobius pallidus
TACAATCGTGTTTACATACACAGTTTACTCTCTCTCTCTCTCTCTCTCTCTCTCTCTCTCTCTCTCTATTTCTTTCACTTTCCAGTTTATCTCTTTACGTCCTTCCTTGAAGATGTAAGACTTTTTCTTATCTGTTTACCACCCAATTTTGAAATGAAAAAGGTCGTATTTCTATTTTCATAGAATGTGATGTTATTTCTTCGGAATGATTTCTTGTTCCTAGAATGTTATAATTCACAGCAAATTTAAACTCACAATTACATTAAAAATAAACCTGTAAGTTAATTTTGGCCAAATTTATGGTCTTGAATTAAAGTTAATTAAAACAAATAAAAAACAAGAGTACTTTATATGTAGGAGTAGAATTTGAGGCCCACTTATATATATATATATATTTTTTAAATCTTTCGAAGAATGTTACCAGTCTAATTCATTTTAAACATGATTAAAATTTTTGTAGAAGTTAAAATCAAAAGAATTCATGGCTAAGGAAATTATTTATGTCCACTATTTTATACCTAGTTAGGAAAAAGAATAAAATTTAGTGTGAGCAAAAATAAAATGGATTCTTATAGGTATTGTTTGGAACTTCAGTGTCAAACTTACTCTTCTGGTCATAAATTGCAAAGAGGATTAATGCAATTGTTAACAATTCTGTAGTCTATGTCATTGTGTGACAAAATATTATTTTACTGAATAAAGAATTGAACTATATCTAAATCTAAAACTTAAAATCATAATTATAATTTTTTAATTGTGAGAGTTGTCAATTGTGTGAATTTAAAATTCATATATTTTTTTATAACATTTGCCAATTTTTAGTGTTCCTTTGATATACTCGTATAAAATTCGCTCAACTTTCAACCTCTGAACGGGTCATAAAAAGGCATTGACGCCGCAATTAAAAATGTTCCAGCTACGTAATTGTAGCTTGTTTTATTACGGGAATAAAACAATTACCATAGCTATCGTGGTGTACCGTACTGTCCGCAGGGAATTAAATATATCGTTATCGGTCGTAGCACTCGATTAAAACTGCTGACTGTATAAGCTACGAATTACGATGGTTCCCATGACTAAAACATGAAGATTACTTCTGCAAGACAGGACGCCCTTCCATTGGATATGCGCCACAAAAGTTTCCACCACCTGAAACCAAGAAGAGAAAGATACATGTTAGTATAATGTATCCAGTCTTTTTTTCTAATTCGTGTGATCTATGAAAACTCGGCTTATTTCGTTGAACTAAGGATACTGAGCACAAAAACATCGCATCGAAACAAAAACATTCGAGCTGCATACATTTCAGGGATGGCGATGACTTTCTGTTACCCTTATTTCTTCTTATTTTCCATAGTTTTACCTGTTTTTTTAGGGATATTTGTTTAAGCGAACCCCGCCGCCCGGGCCAGTTGGTACTGAACACATAGACACATTTTTTTTTTAAACCAGACAAGGGCATGGAGGGCCTCTCTGAATGAGTGATTAACACAATGCCGGGGACATTTCCGAGACAACACGAACACATAGGACGAGACAAACCATTCACATACACATTCACTCTGAACAATGCGAGGATGGAATGAAGATGATAATGGCCAGGTGATATCCGAGGACCAAAAGAACCTAAAGTTACCCGACATTGTCTCACAGGTGAGGAAAAAATCTGAAAAATCTCACGTAGGTAAATTGTCCCGACCACTATTCGAACCCAGGTCCACTGCTTGTGAAAATGAAGAGAATGTCGTTACCATATCACATCGCTTCCGCGAAGGATAGGGTACATATCCCAAATAAAATCTTATTAATGCACTCTCGTAACTTTCTTTGCTTTAAGCATGGCCAATACATTTTTCTCAGTTCACATTCTGATATAGAACAAGATGCCGTATTGCAAAGATCGCGTATTTAGAGTGGGTGGCTTATTAATACCCTTCAGAGAGGTTTTTTAAAAAATGTTTCTAATAAATGTTTTAGCTGTTAGTAGGAGCACCCCATGTACAAAATTTAAAGAAAATAGTTTGTCCGTTTTCGAGAAAATCGCGAAAAACGAAATTTTCTTAATGTAAATTCCCCTTAAAATCCAACTAAAGTTGTCGCCAATATTGGTGTCACATCCTTAAAAGGTACCTAATCCAAATACAAAATTTTATTTTCATGCGATTTACATTTCTGGAGGTAGGCTGTTCACAGACACACACAAACATGTTTCCGAAACTGTATTTTTGGATTCAGGGAGCCTCAAAACGTGCATTTATGTTTAAAACTCAACTTCGAATTTGGATGTCGAAAACAATACTTCTTCTACATGTAGTACCTATGGTACGGGCAAAGGAAATCTTTCAAATGTAACATTTATTCAAGGCAACTTCAGTTTTCAAATCAATATGCATTATATGTTGCCTGTACAAGGATACTGTAAGCCATGAAAGAATTCATAGGACTACTTTGGATTGAGAACTTTCAACAGTCGAGAAGTAATCTCAGGAAACTACCGCTTTATAAGTAGATTCTCAGCACTGAGCAACATGCAGAATTATTCAAGTTCGTTTAGATCTCACTTAACATTCCGAACGTACGAATTCTTTAAGCTTCTAGCTCCAAATGCGATTTCGACAGGTTTTCCTCTAAAAGTTATACACCCACGGATTTTTTAGAAGTTGTAACATCTAATAAATTAATCGTGTTTTTAATTAGAGAATGTGATATATTCAGGTCATAGCCCTGAAGTGTGGCGAAGATTTATCGATTAGCTAAGGAACGACCAGATCTGTTAGCCCTGGGCGATATTCTTTATTACCTTAATCAGATTAAATTGTCTCTTTCAGTGTCCATTACACGACTGGCACTCATGTAACGATAGCCTTTATCTTGTTTTCTTTTATGAATTTGATTTTTATTAGTTTATAAAGCAGTTTAAGTGTTTTGTATTTTTAACATATCGATACTGCATGAAATCATAATAAACTTAAAGAATTACCACCTCATTGCTTAACTGCTTACACCCAAGAAATGCGGAATAAAACACGACCAAGAGCATTAGATATTTTGGATGTAAAAACCTGCAACACACGTTCCTTTAGATTGGAAGTAAAGCCGTTGATCCCTTACAGAACAGTACCTGAAAGAAAGGATCGTCAAGGATTGCCAACCCTTTCATGTCCAAAGGTTTCTCGTTCTTTTAAAACTCTTCAGTAGATCACTGGCCAGTTTATTTATTTATTTTTTTGGAAGGGTTGGGTAAATGTAGGATAATCTGGGATGTGTTGTAAACATCCTCCGCTATTGTAGCCAAAAGTAGGGTTCGGACTTGAAACCGAAGTGTCTGTGTATTCGAATAACCGAATAGCTATAGAATAAAAATAGACCAGCTAAAGCCTAGAACAAAATCCTCGAAGTAGGATAAACGTTAAATTCTGATAAAGTGAAGTCAATGAGGGGTTGACTGACCAAATTTTCATGTTGCCTGAGCTTTTATCCTACTTGATGTATTGAAAAATGTACATAGCCTATCGATCAAAGAATCATATTTCTACACAAAATATATGTTCTGTTATAGGGATGACAATGTTTGCTACTCAGTTGTTCGAATACAGATTAATCAATCCTAGTCCTGTACTGAATTCATGCCTAATAGCATAAAAAATAAATACAATACATAATCATAACTCAGATTCTGTGATGGCAATGGCAGCAAAATTAAGGAACGTTTGTACTTCCTCTGCCCTTATCTTAGGTACTACAGGAAAAGGAAATATTATGTTTGAACCCGAGACTCGAAGTCGAGGTTTTATCGGAAATACACGTTTTGAGGTTCCTTAATCCGAAAATGGTATTTTGAGAAACATTTTTGTGTGTCTGCCTATGTGTCTATGTGACTCTGAACAACCTAGCTCGAGAACGAAAAATTGGTTAAATACAAAATTTTATATTTGGGTTAGGTATTTTCTGGAAATGTAACACGAAGAGTGGCGACGACTTTATCTTACTTTTATTGCCACTTATATTTTAAAAATTTAGTTTTTCGCGATTTTCTCGAAAACGGCTTTAATGATTTTGTTTAAATTTGTATATGAGGTGCTTATATCCAGAAATAAACTTTTATTTCGCACATTTTTCTTAAGAATTCTCTGAAGGGTAGTTATAAGCCAGCCATTGTTTGCAATGAAAATATAATAGAAACCCAGTATTGCCTACATTGCATCAGTTTGAAACTGAATACGTACTCCTTCCAATACGGCCTCTTATTTTATATCAGAATATGAAGCGAGAAAGCTGTAATGCCCATTATTTAGACTAAAGAAAGTTATGTGAGAGTATTACATCATACTTCACTTGGGTTGTGTATTCTTTGGGGGTACGATTCATTTTACAACCACTTTACATGAGAAGAATGACATCTGTACCGATTTTCCCGAAAATGATTCCAACGATTTTGTTTAAAATTCCTACACTTTTCCATGATATGTATGATATATTATATTGCATATTATTCATTATAATATATTGTGCTAAGAGAAGGTTATACGTAGGGGAAGATATGCGTTTCACAACAGATTTTTTATTAACTTTTCTTCCTGCAACAACTGCGACTGCCAATAACAAAGAGTACCACTTCAAAGATTTTAGAACACAACAACCGTGGGTAGGTATATATGCATACGGTACACTCAAAAAATAAATTTAATAAATACCGAAATATTAACTATGAGTACATAAATTAGAACAGAGAAACAACTGAATAACGGAATAACTTACGCAAATACTTATCGGCGATTATCCGAATAGCTATTATTCGGTTAACCGAAATATACAAAGAGTCCGAACATTGCTGAAAAGTACATACTCTAAGCCGCAGTCTTCTGTACCACGACTCCAAAGCGTCATGCCTTAGCCACAACCACCGGTAATGATACCGGCAAAAAATATAGAAGTTTCAATTTGAAACCTTGGGAGCCACTAGTCGCGATCTAACGTTCTAACGGGTTACGATCCACTAGCTGCTTTGTAGCCATAAGCCACGAGCCACTAGTGATGAACCGTTAGCTCTGACGCGAGCTCCATTAAATTTGAAAGTCCGCCAGGATTTGAACCCACAACCGCTTGCACCGGAAGCACAAATTCTAAGCGAATACCAATTTAAAACTATTTTAGGAATTATGTGGAGCTGATTTGTGTCGTATTGAATTGTGCTGGTAAAGGGAACAAGAAAAAGTGAAAACGGAAGGTTAATCTCAGGAGAATTAGGCTATTCAAAATTCAGTGATCTTCAACTTCTCTCAATGCGTTTTACGTTTAATGTACCATGAAAAGTGAAGGAGATTTTACGAAATAGAACCACCATTGATGTAATAACCCCGGAATTCCGGAAGTTGATTCCCTATAGAGACGATATAATAAATGAGTTACATTAGTTTAAGGGCAATGAGCGTTAATCTGTCTTTCTCATTTAGTGTTAAACATGCCTACTAGTAATTAAAGTTATCATACAAAATGCTTATACAGGGTGATTCGAAAGCTTTATGCCAAACTTTCCGGAGCTTGTAGAGGAGTCAATATAGGCTACAACATTTATCAAACAGGAAGTCATGGTTTGGGAAGTGACCCTGAGTCAGTATAATGCATTTTTAGGACGTACATGATGGACAGCTTACCAATACTTTTTGGAACAAAGGAGGCAAAGGCCTACGGACTACACACCAATGCATTTAATAATGTTAAAGATGTTAAAAAAAGGCGACCACCATTTTGAACGGAGATGGTTGCACCATCTTGTAAGGAAACATTGGCACACCCTCCCAAATAGCCTAAGCATGTCTCGAATCTCATCCCATGCTGCAAGAAGCCTGGCTAATAACGTTTCTGGGTCGTCTACTGGTGTCTCATAAACGAGGCTCTTGATATGATCCTAAAAAAAATCCATAGGCGTCAAATCATAGGTGTCAAATTCCTAAGCACCCTGTTTTCGAACTCTCTCATATTATGCTATTCTATATTCTATTTCTCTTATTCTATATCAGAACTATTTGTATCACATTTTTAAAAATGAAGATGTCCATAGGTGGTATGTTATATGACAATGAGAAATGGGAGCGTACCGAGAATACCTTCTTTGACCTCATTTCACTACCACAAATTCCACATGGGTCGACCGGGATTAAATCCTACGATCCCTACGTGACTGAATGTGAGCGGTCTAACCACTCGGCCCATGGGCATATGCATAAATATTTTAATTATACCGACGAGTCAATAGTCCATGGATCCGGACCCCCCGCCCCCCGAAATCAAAACCTAAAATTCTACTTTTGTATTAGGTTAGTGCTGTAGTTATTTAAGCTCCATTTTGTAAAATGTTTAGTTATTTAATTTAATAATAAAATACTGAATTTGTAAATGTAGGCCTATTATTTCCACTGTTCCATGTGTTATTTAACTTTTCTTATAAACAATAAGAAGTGTTATAACTTAGGTAACGATTGCTTGTTTAATTTGGCAAGTCTTAGAGTACAGTAAACAAATTTGCTAACTAGTTTTTCAGTGCTAAAATAGCGTAAAATGTGATTTTCAATAGTTAATTGTTTAAAAATTATCCGGGAGTGGACCCCCTTTCATGGGAGGATCCCATACCCCAACCACCCCCCCGGCACTTTCGACCCTCCACGAAGTTATTTTCTGGCTACGTCGGCACACTTTTATACAATATACACACTATTTAGCTCTTTAACTAATGGATGTGCTTATTATACACAAAGCTTAAACTTACGAAGCTTAAACTGTACTTTGCGATATGAATAGGACAACGACTTTGCTGAAATATTTTAATAACTATAGTTTGAATTCTTTTCTACTTCTTTTTGTAAATTTTATTACAAGCATTTTCCATTACAAAGAAACTGCACGCCAAACTTTAGTTGGACTGTTAAAGAGTGAAGCAGGGAGGGGGAGGTCATGCGGGTTAAGTGAAATGGCAACACTTTACAATGGGGCAAAATCCGTATTCCTAGGTGATTCACCACATCAGGTGTCCCCAATCTTTTTATTGAGGAAACCATCTTATAAATTCCCAACTTCATATTGGAATTCGATTGTAGAGTCTGGATGTGCGGTCATATAAAATGCATACGAGTGTGTGAACTTTTTCACATAAAAGATTATTAAAACCATTAATATCGGCCGAAGGCTAGAATCGAATTAATGGATATATTTATTTATTTATTTGGAAAATTACCTATATTAAGAATTCTGTAGTTTATCTGTTGCACATAATTATATATAACATAATGAGCATGTTAAATCGAAAAAAATACCGTACCTGTTTTCTCAATTTTGTTTTTTAAATTTCTGTCCAAGCTTTCCGTAATTCGCATAATTTTCAGGTACATTTTTAGGTGCTGACAATCTTTAAAATTTACCAATGAAGTATTTAAAAATTCTATGTAAAAAAACAAACTACATCGTTAAAAGTTGTTCGCTTGTTTGTGAAGGTTATGTTAGGCTTTCAGTGGTGAATTTATGTCTTCATAAAACCATTCAAGTAAAATAATCAGTGGATTGTAGGTTTGAACTCAACATGAATAATATCAGAAGAATAGCTGGTTTCCATGAATGACAACTATAACACTAAAATAAAAATCCTCAGATTTTATATAGATAATTATTTTATTACACTAATAATTCTGCTTTTATTTAATTTTTGTGGTGACGGATTTATACGTCCGTAGCAGTGGAAAGATTAACGACTGGTTTACACTGGCTGCAGGAGTTATTTTACACACCTGGACCCTGTTACTTTGAACTTACTATTAATTTTAGAATTCGTAATATTATTCTGTTAGGTAATACCATCTTCGAAAGTTAATATCTATACACTAATGTTATTAGTTCATTAGTCAGCTGATTGATTTCGTGGTTAAGTCAGGATTTTTATTTGTGTTTGTTTCCTCATATCTTTCCGTTACTGCTTCAAAGCAGCTCGGTCTGTGTATGCGTTCAGTATTATAGCATAATATCTCATTATTCACATTTTTTATCTCTTGGCATGTATTTTCACGTGTTAACAACATAGTGTATCCTTCTTTTCTATTTGCTGTATTATGAACTTTTTTTTTGTGGAATAAAATACAATACTTAGCTCTGAGAAATCAATAAATTTCTCGAATTTATATTCAAGGTAGCAGTAAGCTTTGAACTAACACCTATGCCCGAAGGATAGTTTTCTTACTATGCTAATCCTTTCTATGACTAAAATTCTTTGATGGCGAACATGGAGTTTTTCATCGATAACTGGATCAGAGTGATTCTTTTTCACAATTTGCAGATCATGAAATCTGTATTACAAATATTTGGGGATTAATATTACTTAATTAGTCAAAATACATTCATACAAAATTACTTATGAGCAAATTTTCTGTCCCATGCAGTGAATAAAACAGTTTACTAAAAATATGAGGGTTATTTACTAATAGTTCATTTAGTGCAATAAATTCGCAACTAATATATACATATTACATAATATATACGTTATATAATATATATATTATATATATTTCGAATACAAACTTTTATACCCCTTTCCAGCCCTCCTAAAAGATTTAAAACAAATTACTGACTAATGTAAATGAGAAAGTGTAAGAATACCCTAATGTTTCTCCAGATATACAGTATATATATGCACCCCCTTCCAGTCCTCATTAAAGATTGATTTCCAAAGAAAAAAGAAATGTGTTTCATTATTTATGTTTTGGTGTACTTTTACCAATTTTTTAAAAGTAAATTGAACCATTAAATAATGTTTGCCACGTGTACCTTTAACGCCTTTAGAGGCTATTTTTTTTAAATCTCTTCTGCCTGAGTCTTTACTTTAAGTAATAAAACACCGACCAAATATAATTTTTGTACCTTCAGCGGTTTTGGCTCGGCGATGATGAATCAGTTAGTCAGGATAAGCTATTTAAATTTATAGTTAATTTAGCTGTTTGAAACCTGAATCTAATAATTTTCCTTTTGAACTACACCAATTATCTACCCATAAATCTTATGGTGGCGCCATTGTTTTAATTTCGTTTGCGTTTGTGTACTAATTTCCGGGGGATATTGGTTGCAATGCTGCATTGTCCGTTTTTACCAGCTCTGTCTGGTTTCTTATTTACTTCTCGTAATTCATTTGTCCAGGCCAGGCAAGGATGTTGACAGAGGCGTGCTGGTTTTATTAGGTTGACCATGCAATCAATGTAACCTACATTTTTAGGTATTCTTCATTGTGAGACTAGACACACTGCCTGCAAATTTTCTTATCGAAGCTCCCTGTAGAGCCCCTATGCATTTCTTGGAATTCCCTTCTTAAGGGATATAAAAGTATTGATTTAGCCGTTTTGGTAAAAATGCGATTAGTGGATTTTAGTGTATAAAAATCATTCATACTCTGAAGTATAACTGTGCAAAATTTTAGGCCGTTTGGACACACTGAACAGGTGCTATTGACACCATTTTATACCTCAGTGCGCTTCCAACTGCCAGTGCATGCTAACTTTAATTGCTTGTTTTCTCTTGTTTATTTTGCCACATTCAAACTATATCTTCTGCAATAAAAATAGAGATATAGTTGTAAACGTTTCACAAAATACTTTAAAATGTGTTAGATTTTCTATATAGGCCTTAGTTTTTAAGTATATTTAGTGTAATATAGGTCAATTTTTTAACTTTTAATTTTCTACAGCGGTCAACAGGAAGATGTGGAAAGGGTCTGTACAATTATTTTTTACCCGCATCTTTTATTTCGAATTCTTATATGGAAGACAGGAGACTGTTTATAAGTGTGGTTTTTCATTTCCTGAAGTTAGATAAAAAAAATCGTGAATCACTCTGTATATAGACTATCTTCTCTAAGAATTCCAAGGGCATATTCCTTATAGAATTCACTCTTAGTCTTTCCACGCATTTTGATTGAACAGGTAATGGATGTAGTTCTATTTGAGGTAACAGAAAGCAATTCAAATGATTAAATAGCCGTGTCGTCGGTCTCCCTTTTAGAGTGTGACATGACAGAACGGAATCAAAACATGGTACAAACAACATATCGTTGTTGTGGACGTCATTAGAGTGCGTGGGTTGTACTGAAACGAATGGTAGCGGATTTTATGAGACACTGGTGAAAAATAGCCTATGTACCCAGGTATATGTTTATATGCAAATTTATCGAGAGTCAGAGAAACCAAATTGAAATGTTACGTCGCATCGGGATGTAAGCTAAACTTTTTTTCCCACATTCTTTTCTTGAGTAAACATAATTTTGAAACGAACAGGAGATTATTCATACATAAAGTCTGACGATTAAGTTTTCTCATTTTAGAAGTGAACAATGATAATTTCAGTGAAATATATAAGAAAGTTTTTCAATAATTCAGATATCCTTTCTTCTCACAAAGAAACCAACATGGTAGTTGTAATGTAATATTAGTACTGTGCATTATTGTGAGAGTAAAAAATAGACTATCAACAGGTCCTGGGTTTAGGAAACTGGCACCCTGGCAAGGCTAATTCAGCCGGTCCTCTTTTCTTTCATATTAGGTCCACCCGTTGAGTTTTCATTGACTTACCAATCTATCATTTAGTATCAAAGAATTTCAAGGAGCAAATGGATATTTGGTTTATTCTCATTGTCAGTAGTAGTTTAATACTGTATTCCACAAAATAAATTATAAACAACATTACTTGAGAAGTAGGCTTTTTGTGGGTTATTTAATAAACACCACCTAGGCCTACAAACAAATAATTTATTACATTAACATAATAATTTAAATTAATGATTATTTCTCCCTTTCGCTTGAGGAAATCTATCTACAGTTCTGCAAAAATTTGTTTTCAGCATTACGTCCTTCTTGCAGCACAATATCACTAGAGCATTACCATTCACAAGAAATGATCTTCTAGCATACCTCACTCTGTTTAAGACAGAAGAATCCTGTTCCGTGCATAGTTACAGACTAGTAAGATAAAGAAAATTCTTATTATTTCCATGTTAAGTGATGGTGTGGTACATACCGACCAGATTATGATATAGTTTCTATAAATAGGTGACGAAATTTAACAAAACTAAGCTATTTGCGTAATCCTTATAATGCTTAGCTTTACTTTATTTTATTTTATATTTATTTTACTTTATATCAGTGACGTCATTGTATATCCTTCCATCCCTAAAAAAACTCTACATGCCAAAATATTCCCCACATAACTTTAAATGTAAACTACATTTTATTTCCTCCATTTCCTTAATGTAGGTTTTATATTTATTTTTAATTGAATTAAAAGAAGACATAGTTTCAAATTATTACTACCGTGTTTATGTCTGTAAATAATTGTTATTAAGTGCCAGTATGGTACTTTATGAGATTGTGTGTGGGGACGAAAAATGTCTGTCCGGCTGTCCGTGTGTCTGTACGCGCCATAACTCAAATACGCTTTTTCGAATTTTCATGAAACTTGGAAAACACATTTGTAATGTCCATGGGAAGAACCCTATTGATATTGAACCAAATCGGTTCACCGGTACCGGAGTAATGCCCAATTTAGTGCCTATTTTATGGTAATATACGTATTCGAAAGAATTTATTTAAAAAAATGAAAATCAGTTATCTTGACAACACTGCCTATTGTTTTACTGTGATATTATAAGGCTTGGAAATTAAAATACAGGTAGCTATGACAAAAAACACTAGTGATTTACATGCGCTTATCCAACTAGACTGTTAAAATGACCCCGGTGGCCGAGATGGTAACGCTTTGGCCTCACATTCAGGAGTCCATGGTTCAAAACCCGAAACCGGCCAATTTGAATTTTTTTTTGTATTTTTATGTGAGTTTGCGATTGTCATGATATCACAAATCTGTACAGTTCAGGTGATGCTGGAAGATTTTAATCTCATTAAAAAAACTAGACCTTTGTTCTTCCGTAAGCCCTGCTTAATGAATAAATCTGGAGCTTAATTTGGAAACCAATTTAAAAAAAACATATTCTGCATATCATAATTGCAGTCATAACTGATTAAGCAAAAACATACTGGCACTTGTAACATCAGTTTACCTGATTTTATTTTATCTTAAATTTCTTTATTTTTCTGTAACAATACGTTATAAGATCGCTTAATGAATAATCATTTTGTATGTTCTATGTATTTCATTTTCTTGTCCTGGTTGAGTGAAAGATAAGGCCTTACAGCCTTAACTCTGCCAGGTAAAATACATTATTATTATTATTATTATTATTATTATTATTATTATTATTACTAGTCTTTAATTTTCATAAATACTACTTGAGCAATATACTCGAGGCTTGTACTTGCTTTCAATTTTGATCTGTGTTTGGCAAAGTATACTTGAGAAACAACTAATTTATAATAATATAAGTTTGTAGAAAATATAAGTACCTTTTTCGTTATTTTTGGATTCATTCGTTGTCTCTTATGTATCTGTGCGTTCTTACATAATACGTATGAAGGTGTCACATTTAAATACGAATTCCTAAATAATTATTAGGCCAATAAAGTGTGGGTGAAGGTTTTTCGGTAATTGAAATTCCGTGTGTTTATTCGATTCCGTCGGCTTGCACAATCCATGAAACGGTATTTTATGGATTCCATTGAGTTTAAAAATGTTTAGGAAACATCACTCCGTTGTATCGGAATTGGTGACGTGTGTTTAAAGCTAGCCCTTCCTGTTGCCAGATAGAATTTCCAATAAACCTCTCTCTCTCGATAAAGTCTACATGTAAATCTACTTTGAAGGTTTTCAACCAGTTCCTCCGGTGCTCAAGCTTTGCTTCTTCTTTGACTCCTTCTTTCGTGGGAATGGATCAAGGAATAAACATTTATGGGCTATAACACAAAAGTTAATGCTATTTTGTTTTTATTTTCACTTCTAAAGGAAAGCATTCTTCTGAAGAAAGGGATTCAAAATGAATTGTTAAAGGAAATACTAGCCGAACTCTTACGTTAAAAAGAAGCTTTTAAAAATTATCTACGTATCTGCATTAGTGCGTGAAAACATAAAATGACATGTTAGTCAGTTGGAGAATTTAATGTTGTACTGGCATGTTATTATGGTGGCTCACTGGTAGAGCAGCGGCACGGAGAGCCGAAGATCCTGGTTATGGCATTGCATTTTTCAGTCTGACTCTACCGTTGCACCTTAGCCTAACATGATCAGTGTCAAAGAATTATCATTCCTATATCTCAAATGTATTGACTGGGAGACCCGAAGGGAAAAGACCTCCTGGAAGACCTAGATGTAGGTGGGAGGACAATATTAAGATAGATTTAAGGGAAGTAGGATTTGCGTGGGATAATAGGGTTAGCACAGAATAGGGTTCAATGGAGGGCCCAGGTAAGCACGGCAATGAACCCTCGAGTTCCATAAAATAGATAATATTCTTTTAACTTGCTAAGGAATTGTCTATTGTCATTGAGTAAGTAATAATACTCTGTTATAAAAATTAAATCAAACAAAAATTCTCATATGAAGTGTACACAAATATTTGTTTTTGTAGGAGATTTTCCATTTTTATTGAAATGTTACCAACGCATAATATTGTTACTTTTGTTCAGTTCGTATTTTGACGTTAAAAACAAGCAGGTGGTCGCGATTATTTACTCAACTGTATATGCTTTATTTAACAGAAAAATAATAAAAACATTATGTTTATTAATACTGTCATCGATTTGTACATAAATTATGTAATTTTATTCTTAATTATATTGTTTGACTTAGTAGATATTATAAATAAAGTAATAAAACTAGTCTTTTGCTGCCATATGGGCAAAGAGATTCTAAATAAGTCGATAGAAACGAACCACAGATTCATTAACCTTACCCAAATCATTCATAAACAATTAAAACAATTGAATTAAAAAGCTAAAAAAAAAAAAAAAAAAACAGCTTCGATGTGCATTTCACGATTAAAGTGCGCCGTCGATGAAAAAAAAAGACCTCACATTCGAGTACTTAAACCCAAAAAATCCTGCAGGTTGAGTTTTGTCTAAATCATTTAATTTTTTCCCATTTAGGCCTACACGCATACTTCCATTCTATCCACCTATGTAAAAAATGAAATCTCTGCGTGTTGTAATGTTATAAATAACTGAATCAAGCAGAGTGGGTTAACAAAATGGAAATGAACGACAAATTGATAAGTAATATTGCAAAAGGTCTATTTCAGCGACACTCTTCTTTTCCCCGATTGCAGTCACAACCAAGCAAACCCACCTTCAATTAATTTCACAATTGTCTACGATCTGCACGGAACATTATCTCATATATTATATTACACATTATAACATAGAATATTATAACATATTATGAGTATATAAAATAACAAACTATTTTATAATGTAGAATGTGTAATATATAATATGAATAATACGTAGAGTAAACTATAAGAAAATATGATACCCAATGGAAAGTTTTATGCAATAGGAGTCTATGTTAAACACTTTCCAATGGGCTTACCTAAAACAGTTGGTTAGACATTGGCTTTCTGTTTCCAAGTTCGCGAGTTCTCTCCGGTCAAGGTCTATAGGTAATTTGTGTGTCTAAATCGACAACCGTTGTTAAATACCTATGTCAAACAAACAAGAATTCTGCACCATGTGATCAATAATTAAAATGAATTGTATGGAGCATTGTCAAAGCTGATCACGCATTTCGATTCTACAACTCTTTTGGTGTTCGGGTTGTTGAATTATCTGTTCACGTGATCATTGATTGGAGTCTCACATGGGCATCGCACTCTCAACATTATGAAACAAACAGTCGTTTTCTGATTTCCGTTTTTGATACGTGCTGTAACTTAGAGATAGTGCATGCTCTCCTCAAGGAAGTCCATTTCCACTGTATTAATCTCCCTTTTCTCTTTCCCGAGAATTGCCAATATTCAGATCCTTAAATATGTAGTAAAAAGGAGAAGTCTTACCTAATAGCAATTCTAATCCCTAAAATTTATTTATTTAGTCATGGTTTATACCGTGGATTTTACTAGTGCTTATGAATCTCTAAGATACCCCTACTTTCTGCCCATTTCCATATAGCGTAATGAAAGGAGTATTTTTGGGACACCTCGTTATCCTTCCTTTTTTTAAAGTTAATATCGAATAGTCACGGTTAAAAGGATCTGGAGATCTTAAAACTAATGATTACAGAATAGAGTGATATTAATATTAACTAGTAAAGCCATTCTGAAAAAAAATCACGGTTCTTTTGAAACCGAATAAGTACAGGAATCCTTCCTTTGTAACCAGTTTTATTGGCCTGCTGACTTTTTATGAATTGAATATAAAATCATTCTGTGAAAATTTTGCTACTATCAAATTCTTCTTGGAGGCAATGTGAATTCCAGGTTTGAAGTTCAACTACATCTGTTGCTGCATTTATTCGTCGCATTGGTCTTCGCCTTCTTCTGAGGAATAATCAGCAGATGGTTTCTGCTCTTGCTCTTCATCCATGCCATAATTCCACTCGGATTTGTCCATTTTGCAGAGTCTGTCCGCACTCCTCTTCTTTCGATTGCTAGTTTTACGTTTTCGGCCGGTAGAGCTCCTCCTCTTGCAGCCAGCTTTACGCTTTCGGCCGACAGACTTTCTCCTCCTGCTTCTAGATTTATGCTTTCGGCAGACAGATCTCCCTCTTTTGGAGCTGGATTTACGCTTTCGGCTGGATCTTCGTTTTCGGCTACCAGATCTCTTCCCTTTGCAGACGGATCTACGCTTTCGGCCGATAGATCTCCTCCTTTTGCTGCTAGATCTTCGCTTTCGGCTTCTAGATCTCTTCCCTTTGCAGATGGATTTACGCTTTCGGCCGATAGATCTCCTCCTTTTGCTGCTAGATCTTCGCTTTCGGCTACAAGATCTCTTACGGCCGATAGATCTTCTCCTTTTGTGGCTAGATCTTCGCTTTCGGCTTTTAGATCTCTTCCCTTTGCAGATGGATTTACGCTTTCCGCCGAAAGATCTCCTCCTTTTGCTTCTAGACTTCCTTCTCTTGGCAATCCTTTTTCTTGAACAAGATCGCTTGCGCATCTTCTTCGCGCAGTCTCTTACAATCCTCGGACTGTCCTTTAGGGTGAATCTTCTAAAACGGCTATCGACCCAGCCATCTTGCACAGCTGTCGAAAGAGCTTTCTGAATCTTTGCTTTCAGATTGCCTCTGAAATTTGCCACATTCTCAGCTTTCTGAACGAGGCTAGATTCCACGTATCCCGCAATGTCCCGTAGTGTAGACCCCTTTCTGTCTTGAAGGAAGATAATAGCTTCGGCGATGATTTTCTTTAGATTGGTATTGCTAATTTGGTAGGACACCTTCATACTGTCCTCTTTATGTGTTCAAATTTAGTTTATTTTACTTTGTTTTTACTCTGGGAAATTTATCTGCTTCCGAAACGAGGCATGAAGAAGTAGGTTGTAATCCCTAGCAACGGTAACAAAGTAGTCGGCCAGAAATTTAATTGTTACCTTTTAAACGTGAAATAAGCGGGGATAGGAATATTTAAATAATCCCCTTATTTATTATCTCGTATTAAAAGAAGATTTTACAACATACTCTGAGCATTCTTTGTTTCATCTGGCTGATGTACTGCAACTTTTCTTATACGATTTATCACAATCATGTACATTTCACTCATCAATAAATGTACGATTAGATTAAAGCGATCTGATTATTTTAGTATGAACCTTCGGATTTGTATAGTCATCGATCTGGTACCAATGAGCGAAGTGAATAAAAGACTGTAAATACTGTTACTGCAAGATTTTAAGTAAATACTATCATTTTAGTGAATTAATTATTTCAGTAAATACTTATGCTTATTAGTAATCAGTATATACTAGATCAAATAGTACCTACTGCAAAATATGTGAATAATAGCAAGTATTTACTTATCTAAACCAGTAAATACTGTGAAATTTCATAGTGTGGTACAGACCTTGCTTAAGATTGGAAGCAATTGCAATGCTTGATCTGTAATGCTTGCTTTTATAAGAATTAGGAAGCACAAATTGTACAGAAGCTCAAGAATATGATTATCTCAATTTATTTAGTTTCTGAAAGGAAAATATGAAGTGGATTACTTCACATTTCATGGGTGAAACTACTGAAACACTTGGCAGTGCCTTAAGAAACGGGCAGAAGATTTATATATTTTTTAAGCGATTCAGGCTATCAGAGTCAGAATTCATAATACTTCATTAGTATTGAAAAAATTGTGTGTGTATCAGGCTATTACTTAAACAAATTCGGTTGTGTTTTGTTTTTATTTAATCAGCATGGTCCATCGTATGCTGTATTCAGCTTTTAAATCTCACAATTTTATGTTGTAAAAAATATAAGATATCTAGGTGCCCTAGATTTGGCTGGATATCACACTCAGACAAACAGACAAAGAGGAAGACAGACACTTCTTCTTATTATATAGATATCAGACTTACTTTCAGTAATCATTGCCCTCTAGATGTAGTTTCCACAGCTAAGCAGATAGTTACTACTAGTGTTTATCCAGTATTAACTTATAAGTACTAGTATAAGTTATTCACTCAAAATTAAGTAAAAGCTGGTACTTGTAAGTAACTACTGAAAGTAATTATTAGTACAAATACTTATGACTAGTAGTAATTAATTATTTAATTAATTTATTTATATTCACTCCACCCATTAGTAATGAGTTATCCTGGTTCCTACCAGCACCTACAACCTTCCGTAAATAGATCTCCTACCATCTCATATTGGCATCAAATGCAGTCTTCACAGACCTTCCTCTGAGTGCTGCTAAAGATTCGACAACAGCCAGAACCGCCAGAACGTAAGTTCTATGAGGCAAAGAGGCTAAAGGAGTTATGCCAGCGCCCTGTCGACTGAAGAAACTACTGGAAACCTCAATAGATTGGGTGGCCACCTAATTTTAACCTGGGATCTTCCGAATGTATGCCTATGATCTGAGCCAATTCAATTAGCGCGGTAATATTTTTTAATCAAATCATTGCACAGCCTCTAAACTTTTGTTTGTCACGGGTGCAAACTTTAAATATGTCCATATTTAGGTCTACTATTTTTTGGGGGTTGATTATGTGCATTACGACTTTTGATCATTAGATTTTCACAGTAGTTCTTCAAACTAGCTTTTTTGTTATTATATATTCATAAACAAGAATATAGGAAAGTTTCAAATGGCCTAATCGATAATTTACGCCGGGATCAGGGTTTGACTCAATCTCTAACAGCTATAAGTAGGCCTACCAGTTGTTGGTGGGGATGATGGTGGTAGGGATGATATCTTCCATTGTACATCCTACACACTTCTACCACCACCAGAACTACCACTAATTTTTAGCTATTTTTAGTCCGAAATATTAGTTGTGGTAGTAGTGTGTGTGTGTGTGTGTGTGTGTGTGGGATGGTCGAACGGAAGAGATCATCCTCCACCATCTTTACCCCGCCGCCATGAACATACGGTACAGTTTTATGAAGATGATAAATCATAGATGTACACATTTCCTCAGAATTATTTTTGTTACCAGTACAAGAATTGTCCCACATGGATATGCTATTTAAAGCTGCAAATCAAAGACTACACACACACACGCACACATGCACGCACATATACACCTACTCGCAAGACAAGCACCTCACCCACCCGGACGTGATGTGTCAAGTTCGTATTGGATGAACTCCAATCCAGTAATGTTGTGGTCGGTAAGAAGAATATAGCGTTCCAACCTAATAATATTTGCAATATTGCCAAAAGAATTCCACGAGATGGTTGTGGCTCACACTAAATGTAATATTGAATTTCAGATGCCATCATTGTCTAATAGTGAGTTTAAGCGGTATTTATAGGCCTAAGTAGGAAATAACTAGCTTTTGTAAACTTGGTTATGTCACCCCATACTATTTACTATTGATAGGGAAATATTATTATAATCATTAATAGTCTATTATTATTGTTATTATCATCACCATCGTCGACTGCCGACTAGAATTACAGTTGGCAAGCCGTTCATTGACATCTATAATAATAAAAGGAAGTGTTTGTCTTTCTGTCTGTCTATCTGTCTGTCTGTCTATCTGTCTGTCTGCCTGTGCGCGTTGCCCATCGAAATCTACTGAATGCAGAGATCTGAAATTTTAAACATGGATGAACTGAAGGGTGGGCGAATGCACCTTGAAGCCGAATTTTTAATTCTCGGTTTCGTTCGCGAGTTATGAGTGAAAAACGGGCAGAAAACGTGCTTCGCTTTCGAAGCATCAGATTTCAGTAATACATTTCAATTGTCAAATCAATTGCAGTTGGCATTGCCTATTTTTGTCATACCTTCGAAATGAAAGCATAGCGATCGCTTGAATGTTGTAAGCCCATCCTAGTCGATTCATTTGTTTATAATTTGAATGCACGCAGACATCTGAAATGAACATAGGCCTAAATGGACAAACATGGTACGATTTGGACGAAACTCACTATGCATGGGTTTTCTGGGCCAGGGAACTCGAATGTGAGGTCATTTTTCCCATTCTAATCGTGGAATTTACTTAAAAGCTGGATTTTTAGCTGTTTAATTAATTATATTAATAGTTTAGTTTAGGCCTATAAGTGTTTTGAGTGCAAGTGTTAATAACTATGTTTTAATTATTTTGCTCTTAATTTTTAATCTTCCAATTAATTATCGTGGACGAAGCCGCGGGGATCTGCTAGTCTATAATATTAAGAGGAAGTGTTTTCTTTCTGTCTGTATGTCAGTATTTCATTTCATTTGTGAAATCAATTACAGGTGGCCTTGCCTTTTTTTTTTTTTTTTTTTTGTCAGAACTTGGAAATAAATGCATCGCGATTTTTTCAATATATCGCATATAATTATAGATCGCTTCGATTCTGTCGGTCTCCTTAGCCGCGGTACTTACTTAGATCCTTGGTGAAAGAGGCTGTGGGTTCGAGTTCCGCCTCGGGCATGAGTGTTTATGTGTAATAAGGAAAAATGGAAGACAAGGAAAACAAAGCTGTAAACAAGATACATAATTCAGGAAAATTTGCCTATGGCCGGCTAAATTTTACTAAAAAAGAAATCTGTGAGCTCACCCTCTGATCGATTTGTTTGTTTATGTCAAGGCACGATGACATCTGAAATTTTCAACATAGACAGAAGAGCGATAATGAATGTAGGCTTAAATTGGCAAACATTGATCCATTTGGACGGAACTCACAATGAAGGTTTTATTTTCTGTGTCCAGAAACTCAAATCTGAGGTCGTTTTTCCCATATAATCGTGGAATGCACTCCAAAGCCGGATTTTTAGCTGTTACTCGTTTTAAATATAATGTTTTAATTATTTTGATCTTAATTTATTAATTAATTATCATGGACGAAGCCGCGGGCAACTGCTAGATATTATATCTATTCTTTCAGAGGAATATTGAGCAAATATAAACTAATAATATAACAGCATAAATTTTATTCATTACTAATTTATTCATTCATTTTGCTTTTTATTTTTGTATTGCTAATATCGATTGGCAAATTGCATACATAGAGCAAACACGTGTAAACCAATCATGTGTCTATTAATCATTTTGAACTCTGTAATTAAATTTTCCTTTTTTAAAATAAAATTTGTGTTAATAGCCTATTCATCGAAGTGCAAGTTTTTTAAGATGCTATTAAATTATTCAGCGTTAATGTTTCCCGGTCTCCTAAGGAATACAATGCATAGGATAGGTTTTCATCACTAACAAACATTTCCATATAGTTTTTACCTAAATATAACAATGTGCAGTAACATATGGTTTTAAAAGTCTCAATGGAAAGGATAAACGAAACTTACAGTATTTTTTTCTGCATCCACACCTAACCTTCATGACTTTTTTTTACCCACTTAAAATACTCAACAGGCTGGGCAAATCTTAACACGTTTACTTCAGATATCACATTTTCCATGAATGGTCGTGGTCTGGGTGGCTAGTGTGAAAAATCTAATATATCCATGTCGTAATGCACATACTTAGCCCAAATAAAATAGATGGCCTAAATATAGAGTGCTTCAAAAATATGTATACACACTTTGAAGTGTCATAGAAAATCTATTTTCCGTTCTACAAAGTTAAATTTCTGAAAATGGAAAGCTTAAAGTCCAATTTGAAAAATAAATGACTTTCTGATGAAAATGTGATTAATGTTCAAATGTTCAAAATGGTGACCTTCAGCATCAATACATTTCTGAGTACGAGTCACCACTGATTCCGCACATCGTACCAAAGTGTTCAATGAGATTTCTGTGCTCATCGCTTGAATCTCATTCCAAAGTGTGTATAGGTGCGTTTATGACTGATTGCCCATAAGAAGATATCCAGCGACGTAGGGTCTGGAGAGCGTGCAGGAAACTCGATTGCTCCCCTGCGTCCCATCCACTGGCCTGGCAAATTTTGATCCAGGTTTGCTCGTACGCCATCTTTGGAAATAAAACTTGTCATTACCATATAATGCAAGAATGGCAGGGAATATGGAAGCAGCAAGCATTGTTAGGTCCTTTTCTCCAGTTACTTTACCTTCAAAGCGGAAAGGCCCAATGAGTCAATCAGCCATAGACACACCTAGTTACACTTTGGAATGAGATTCAAGCGGTGTGCGAAGAAATCTCATTGTTCACTTTGGTACGATGTACGGAATCAGTGGTGACTCGTACTGAGAAATGTACTTTATTCATGCTGAAAGCCACCGTTTTGAACATTAATCACATATTCATTAGGAAGTCATTCATTTTTCAAATTGGACTTTAAGCTTTCCATTTCCATAAATTTAACCTTGTAGAACGGGAAATAAATTTTCTATGACAGTTCAAAGTGTGTATACATTTTTTTTTTTAAGCACTCTGTATTCACAGTATGTAGGCTACTCGGGACAAACAAAATCCCAGCAGGTGTTCTCCCAAGAATATGGAATGTTTAGTCGTCCATGATTGAACAAAATTCCTTGTTGAGTAGATTCTACTACGCCTGTCTCAGTAGTTTTGAGAAAAAAGCTTATCTATCAATATATTTCATCAAGTTTTCCAAAGTCACCGTTCCTACTACTATAGAAAGATTTATCCTCATTCCCCTTTAGGTGTAGGCCTATACTCTTCCCAGCTAGACTAAGTTTAGAGACTGTAAAATGTATGTTTAAAAATATTACTTTGAGGGTTGGCTCAGGTAGTGGCGTCTGAGGCATACTTTCTGGAGATCGCAGGTTCAAATTCCGTGGCGCCCAATCCGATTAAGGTGTCTAGTAGTTTCTTCAATCGACAGGGGAAATATTGAATCATCTCCGCCGTCCTTCTCAACTTCATTTCTTTTTATTTCATATCATTCAGCACCATCCTTCTGTTACGTAAAACTTCTTCTAAAAACTTGCGCTTGGTAGCTTTCACCTGGATAGCTCTTTTTATCCTTCATCGTTCCTACATTGTTGAGCCTCTTATTCTTAGCCTAATAGTTCTGGATGGATGCGGCCTGTTGTCGAACATGCAATCCATCAGCTAGATGGATAAAATAAATTTTGCAAAGTCTTCTTTAAGAGCATAAATTAAGGTTGGTACTTAAATAGTTTTTGACATGTTGCGATCATGGGGAGGAAAGACATATATAAAAAAAATTGACTGGGAGACCCAAAGGAAAAGACCTAGACGTAAGTGGGAGGACAATATTAGAATAGATTTAAGAGAAGTAGGCTTTGCGAGGGATAGTTGGATGGAGTTAGCTCAGAATAGGATTGAATAGCGAGCTCAGGTTAGTGCGGCAATGAACCTCTGGTTCCATAAAATAGATAATACTCATATAGCTTACTTAGGAAGTGCATATTGCCATTTAATAAGTAAGTATTTAAATACTTTACCTTCGCATGTTTTAGCACGTTTAAAATATAACAATTGGATTTCTGGCAGTCCACTTTGTTACCGTTGCTAGGAATTTGAACCTACTTATCATTTCTCGTTTCGGAAGCAGATAAATTTCGCAGAGTAAAAGTAAACTAAAAGAAAGTAAATTTGAATACATATAGAGAACAGCATGAAGGTTTCCTACAAAATTAGCGATACAGAGCTAAAGAAAATCATCGCCGAAGCTATTGGCTTCCTTAAAGACAGAGAGGGGTCTACATTACGGGACATCGCGGGATACGTGGAATCTAGCCTCGTTGAGAACGTTAAGAATATGGAAAATTTCAGAGGCAGCCTGAAAGTAAAGATTCAGAAAGCTCTTTCGGCAGGTGTGCAAGATGGCTGGATCGGTAGCCGTTTTAAAAGATACACCCTAAAGGACAGTCCGAGGATTGTAAGGGACTGCGCGAAGAAGATGCGCAAGCGATCTTGTTCAAAGAAAAGGATTGCCAAGAGAAGGAAGTCTTGCAGCAAAAGGAGAAGATCTACCGGCCGAAAGCGTAAATCCATCTGCAAAGGGAAGAGATCTAAAAGCCGAAAGCGAAGATCTAGCAGCAAAAGGAGGAGATCTATCGGCCGAAAGCGTAAATCCATCTGCAAAGGGAAGAGGTCTAGAAGCCGAAAGCGAAGATCTAGCAGCAAAAGGAGGAGATCTATCGGCCGAAAGCGTAGATCCGTCTGCAAAGGGAAGAGATCTGGTAGCCGAAAACGAAGATCCAGCCGAAAGCGTAAATCCAGCTCCAAAAGAGGGAGATCTGTCTGCCGAAAGCATAAATCTAGAAGCAGGAGGAGAAGGTCTGTCGGCCGAAAGCGTAAAGCTGGCTGCAAGAGGAGGAGCTCTACCGGCCGAAAACATAAAACTAGCTACCGAAAGAAGAGGAGTGCAAGCAAACGCTGCAAACTGGACAAATCCGGGCGGAATTTTGACACGGATGAAGAGCAAGAGCAGAGACCATCTTCCGAATCTTCCTCAGAAGAAGACGAAGACCAACGCGACGAAGAAATGCAGCAGCAGATGTAGCTGAACTATAAACTTCGAATTCAAAGTGCCTCCAAGAAGATTTTGATCTTAACAAATTTTACACTGAATCGTTTTATATTCATTTTTTAAAAATGCATCTGAGCCAATAAAATTGGTTTAAAAAGGGAAATTCTTGTACCGGTATTTATTCTGTTGCGAAAGAGGAGAGATTTCTTATATTATTAATTTATTAGTTAATATTCTTATTAGGCCTACTTTATTCTATGCACTAGTTTTAAGATTTCCACATCCTTTTAATCCTGATTATTCGATATTAACTTTGAAAAATGACAGATTTTTCACCCATTTAAAATATTCTACGCGTATACAAACCTGAACACATTTACTTCGGATATCACTATCAACTTTCTCATGAATATTAGTGGCCTTGGTGGCTAGTAGAAAGGTTTCCAGTTTTTCCTCATCACTGTAGCCAATTTCAGAGCAAGAAGTTACCAAATTATTGTATGAATGAAATTATCTTTAGGTGTCCCTTGAAAGCCTAAGGTTTCCTGCACGAGGGGAGCTCAGGCATCATTGCATACGTGGCGAGCAAGTTCACGTAGCGTAATGTTTATACGTGTTACTCTGTACTTCGTATCACATAGATTCCTGGAAATTTTACTCTTCTCCTTCCGACAACTGGCAGGAGCACACTGGATCAGAGCACGAAATGATGGAAGGAGCTGGAAAAGCAACTGGAAAATTCGAACATAGAAGAACACAGAAGCCAAATTATTGTCATATCATAAATCCAAAGAAATAGAGTATAAAAGATATGGAAAAGTCTTGTAAAATTTGTATTTGTTTTTGACTCTAGCCTTCGCGTTTATAAAGAAAAAAAAATAATAATAATACCAATAATAATGATAATAATAGTAATAATAACAATAAAAGTAATAATAATAATAACTTGACAGCAAATTTACACCACTAAACCTTTAAAGGGCCTACAGGGTCTTCATTGGACAGTTAACAACAGTGGCAGATTGAAGTACTTCACTGAAAATATCCACCAGCTTTAGATGACGAAAATATTCACATGCATCAGTCCTTGAAATGGTTGCAAAGAGCTCATTTTTTCTAGAAACAGAAGGATTCGTTGTGGCTATCCAAGATAAAAATAGGAAGAACTAGAATTTATGAAAAACATACAATGAAAGCAAATACAATAGGGAGATGTCGGAAATGCAATATACAAGGAGAAATCGTGGATTATATAACATCTGCATTTAAGCTCTGGCAGAAACTCATACCTAGCCAGACATAACCAGGTAGCAAAAATTCTTCAAATACAAATAGCTGTCAAACAAGTACTTCACCAGAATCCACCACCTTATTACAAATATACTCCTGAATCCATTTTTGAGTCAGAAGAATCCCTGTTATATTGGGACAAAATTATAACAACAGATAACACAATTGATAAATCCGTCCAGATTTTCCATTGATAGATAAAAAGAGATCGAAGGCAGTTATAATTGATGTCAGCATCCTATCCACTCTTAACTTAAGGAAAACAGACACGCACAAAGTCAGTAAAAACCAATACCTGGCATTAGAGATAAAAACATATGGAAACTACAAACTGTAAAAAATTGTGCCGATATTTATATGTGGAAGGTGTGGTCTCAATATTCTTATCAAGGAACATTCAAGACATCGGAAGTCCAGTGAAGATAATCAACAATTTACCTATAATGGGATATGGTAGGATCAGTCCCCTGAGAGGGGTGGCGGGTTGGGAACGACCCTAAACACTTCTACCATTCGGCCCATTGTGCCAACCTCCGGTAATGGAATGATGTGCATGCCCAAAGGCCACCGTCAACAGATCCTACCAAGAGCCCCCACGGAACTCTTTTACATCCAGCAGAGACCTTTACCATGCCACGTGTGCCGCTGCCTCGGTAACTCTTAGAAAAAGAGCCCCAGGTTGGCGGCACACCATCCAACAACTTCATGATCACAAGCCACGAGGAGGACGGGAGAGGTCCACACCAGGTGCTGCAGCGAGGGCGTACCGGAAACCGGAAAAAACGGGATGATGATGAGGGGGAAGTGAAAGATGAAGTGGACAAGTAAAAGTATTTAAAAGTATTGTAGCCTACTTTAATTTTGAAATTTGTAATTTTTTGTTTATTTGTGTATTTTTGTATTTGTATTTGTATTTGTATTTGTACATAAGTTTGTAAATGTAATTTAAATAAATAAAAAATAACATTGTTGGTGGAACGAATGGGAGAAACCGGAGGACCCCCGATAAAAACCCCCTACCCTCGGCTTCGTCCACCACGAATGACATCCACGCCTTTCTCGGGATTTGAACCCAGGATCGTTTGCATGCTAGGCCCACGCGCTAAGCATGAGCCACCGCGATGGCGTGGTAATTTATTTATGGAAGGGGTAGAGGACGTAAAAATTAAGGAAGCCTATTAATAAATTGCAGTACAAGAAGGGCAATTACATGAGGCAACAATGCACATGCAATAGAGATAAGATTATCTTTCATCCATTCATCCGTTTTGTTTCCCTGTTAAAATAGTTTTTCTTTCTCCACACCGTACAATAGCCATGTTGTTTGGTTGACAAATGACTACGTCATGAAGCTATTTGGCAAGGATACCAGCTCTTTACAGGCCGTGATATTGCCATATTGTAGATAAACTCATAAAAGCATGCTTTATTTGTGTGAGCTTATTAGCCAAAGCACTTTACTAGTGGCATTTGCTGTGTATGCTTTTATTGCTGAAGGCAATAAATTAGTGCTAACAGAAATAACCTGATTGCGTACTATTAAAATGTAATAATATTCATTGAGGTAAACTGTATGTTCTGTGGTGCCCAAATGGGTGAAATGATAGATATAAAAACGTTTTTATTGCCGACCCACACGAGCCAATGCTTTATGCTGCTTATACAATAACAAGCTGACTTTATACAACATTTGAATAATTTTACTGTGACTGAACAGATTTCTAATACGTCTTGCAAACGTTATGGGAATAGGCCTACCTTTAATTCGAATATAATACAACTACATCTCGGGCCTGTCCAACTATAGAGGAACAGGGGGCCAAATTTATTAGGCATATTCATATTAATTCCATTTGGATTATTACTTAGAAATATGATCCATGAAGACCATTAGTTATCACTGTTTCATTCGTAAATTTTATAGGTACACAGTGTTAGAATATATTATGTTATGCTGTGTTAAGGTACATCAATGTCTATATCCCTTGACGCAACGTTCAAAAGGTATTACCCCTTATTAGTTTGGTATAACTTATTTCCACATAAATGGTAATAGTACTAGCTAAGAATAGGCCTTAGCTTTATGGTGTAAAATTTTTTTGGTGTACTAAAATGAACAGAGAGATGAACTAAATTTTCCAAGAGTAAATTTGGAATCTGGACTTGTTGGAAAAAATTATTGACAATTCTCGTTACACTGGCTATTTTATTTAAATATTAGTGCGGAGTATTGGAAAAGAAGTGATAGAATTTGCCTTTGAACTTATAACTTATAAAAGTGTACTTATTGTTGGTTACGAGACCAATATATTATTTAAATTATTAAATAAAACTTTTTTACGGTGAAGAAAATGTTAAATTTCGGTACAAAAGAGGTGTTAGTTTCGGTATTATTTCGCTGTAAAACCAAATAGACTTATGACTCTTATGGTGAAAGATACTGCATATTTCTACAAAATACACATAATCAATATGCAATATTTTGTAGATCATAACAATTCTTGCCAGCTGACTACCAACATTGCCATTAGTATGGATAAACTTCATATAGCCCAATCTCTTTAACCTATATATCGAGGGAGCTTCGAGGATATAAACAACGGCTATTTCTATTTTGAAATACAACATAAATAAATTACTAGTAATTATGCTTAATCCTGAATTCAAATATGCTATAGGGAAAACCAATTCAATGAAAATCTCTATAAACCACGCTATTTTAATTTTGAATGTAATAATAATATTCTTGTAATAGGCCACCACTTAGCAACTCAACAACAACAAGATTTATACAAGATTTGTTAGTATTAATATGCACATATATATTTACATTACTTGTTATGCACATGTTATCATTAACTAATACTAAGTACCTATGTAATGGTGGTTACTTTGTCTTTATTTTTTAGCATTTGGCTAAATCACTTAAATTTGGTATTGATCAGTCGTCGCACAAATACCAGCAGAATATTTAGAATACATAAAACGCCAGTTCAATTAAGAGATCAAAAGGAATCATATCTAAGCACAAACAAAAGAACAAGTTATAGCATAAAGGAGAATGAAACTCTACACAATTGGTATGCTTTGCAAATAAACTGATAAAATGTAAAGATTTTGCAATCGAGATAGTGGTATCAATTTTAGCACATTCCACAAAACCTACTGAGATCAACAAACCAATATTGTGGATCAATTTTTTATCAGTAAAGAAGCGATCGTATTAGCGTATGGCATGAGCGAATCCATTTCTTAAATAAAATATGGATGATGTAAGAAAGCGCTCCATATGATGGGACAGTGATGGTGCAGTTTGTTTAATGCAAACGCTGATGAAAACAGTTTCTACACACTGAATTGTAACAGTTTTTGTTTCGTGTTGTCACCACTTAGCATTGAAGCTGCAATAAAACTCACATATTCATGAGGCTGAAGTAATTCGAGCGCCAGTAAACACGGCTTCCATTAAGAGAAAGCTGTGTGGAATAGGCGATATACTTCTTAACTGGCAGTACCTCGTATTTTACAAGGTTACTGTGTTTATGTGAAATTTTCTTCAACATTTCACTGTTTCTTTCTGCTTCCGTGTCAAAAATTAAGTATAAATGTTATAGGTGGAAACGTCTAAGAAGGAAATTGAATTAAATATTTATTACTTAATCGAATTGGCAAATGTCATTAGCTGTAAAGCGGAAACATGCTGAAATTTTCCTCCTGTTTCATTATTAATATGTTAGATTCCTCTAAGGAACATTCATAGAACTTTACACTATTATTATGAGCAGAAACATAACAATTTTAGTTAATATTACTAATCTCATTAAATAAGATATTAGCAAATATTACTAGTTATGAGTTCATGGCCCTGAATTATTACTAAATATTACTAATATTATTAATAAACTGATCCACAGACTGCGATCTAGTAGAATTTACTATGAATATATTTGAGTTATTCTCAAATGTGTCCGATAAGTTAAGGTTTTCATGATAGTAAAATCGTGAAAAGAAAACACTCTGATTCAATTTATTTACTTTACTTCCTTATTTACTTATGGATTTACTTATTTATTATACTCTGGCAGAGTAAAAACCTTCTCTTCCATTCGACCACAGTTAGATACATAATACATAATTATTATACAATTATATTGTTGCAGAAGTAAATTGGAAGTAAACAGAAGTTATAAAGGTATCAAGTAAATACATTAATGAAATAATTAAATTTTCGAACGGAGTTTTAAATATGTGTATTTTAACATGACAAACTGAAGAGTTACTTGATAAAGAAGTAGCGGCTCCGGTTCAGTAAGCCATCAATAACGGCCTTGAGAGTCGGCATGCTGACCACATGCCCCCAATCCTACAATCTGCTTAGGGTAGGCTATATGACGCAGTGGTCGGGAGACAGGCTTAATTCCTCAAGGGATGTAGCGTCATGGAAAAGGAGGAGGGGGTATTTCACTATGAAATAATACATAAGCAATGTTATGTGACTGAAATACTGTCCCCATTTTTCGTTAGGCTTACTGAAGAAGTAACTACTGTATATATACTTTACAACAAGACTGAGCAATAACCCACATGACATATCACTCAATGCCTGGACTCCGTACGGCGTTTGGCGACAAGAGAATAGTTAGTCGCGGACTATGGCCAGCTCGCTCTCCAGATTTGAGTGATGTGACTTTTTCTTCTGTGAGGAATCTTAAAACAAAAATGTACCGAAATAATTCGCGTACTCTGGAAGTATTAAATACTCGCAAATTGCAGCCAATTTCAGCTTTTCCAGGAGTTTCACCACTCGAAAACGCGAATGTTGTATTGAAATTTACTTTTTCATCTACCCCGAATACTCATATCCTCGAACCTACCCCGAATGCCAACTTTGTGGATGAGTTGTTCTTTAGTTCCTGTCCAGAGAATCTCTCCATGTTCTGACTTCTGTTTGCTTTTGATCCAGAATGTCATCCTCCACTACAGGCATTGATGAGTAATCAGTATAACCATGAAGGAAAAAAAAAGTCGTGTGGGCTGTATCGGGAACGCAGCCGTAGAATATGTGAAACTCTTATGCGTCCTGCCTAAATCTAGCCTGCTTCATATGGTACGATTTGTTTAATATTTTAAATAAATAGTAAAGGCAGTATGTAAACTTGTTTCTTGTGTGTTATAGCCTACTATTGAGTTGATATTTTAAAATTATTACAATCATAGCCTAACATCTTTTTTCTGTTAAATTTGTAGAGTAAAAAATAATTTAGCTATAATTTAACATAAATTCCATGTTAAATTTATACGTATAAAACAAGGAGTAAATTACTCAAGGACCTTAAAGTGACTTGAGCGTAAATTAGACAAGGATCTTGACTGCGTTTAGTTAATGTCCTCTCTATTCAATATCATGAATGGAATAAGCCTACTACTGACAGTGGTTTCTACATCCATTTGTCCAGATTAGGTCTGTTTTAGCAAGTTAGTCTCCACATGGCTGATCGTAAAAATGTAAAGATGTTTACACGCCATAGAAGTAATTTTCCAAATGTATAGAAAAATATCTTTCCCTTAGAAATGTATATTTTTTGTCCAGTGTTAGCTACAGAGTGAAATAAGGTAAAGTTCAATACAGCAACAAAACGGGATTAATAATATCAGAACTTACATATAGTAACGAACTTTTAATTCGCAATATGAGGTTAAATGAATCGTAATGATACGGAGTATAAACTGGAATATGCAAATCTTTGCACCGTGTGCCTCAGCACGACTGCACAAAATTTAACAGATCCTGTTTAAACGGAGATAACAACCTGGAATAATTTCAATTTTACGCTAATGACTTCATAAACCATAACGACCGCGAAAGTGAAAGTGCATTAAGTACCGGAGAATATAGGAGAACATCTACAATATCAAGATATGAAATGGATCTTCTCTATAAAAATAATTATAGTTGCTTTAAAGCCTTTATAATGTAATTGTGGCTAATGGTGTAGCCTATTTTCACCTCCATTATAGCTGTTTATATCTTCATTTCCCTACAATAAATGAAAGCTAGTGATTAGAACTGCTGACTACATTTCTGTGGGCCGGGTATAGTTTCAATCCCCGGTACGTCCTCGATTGATCTGAGTTAGGTAGAAAGGTGCGGAACGGGGTGCACTTATTTTCGTGAGGACGAATAAGATACATAACACAGAAGTAGCGTCTCCGGTCAAGAAAAGCCTTCAATGACGATCTTGGGGAAATCAGTATAATAATAATCAGCAGACATAGGATTTATATGTAAATACATTATTCGTTCTACATTAGTTAAAGTTTACATTTTGATTATACGTTTACGAATCGAGAGATTTAGAATGCTTTAAGACACACTTGGTTTCCCATATTCGCCCATATTTCAAAGTATAGTAAATATTTTTACATATTTTAGAAAAAAAACTCGCAAATCTTTACATAATTGAACGTTTTATTTTAAACATGTTCCATATTTAATGTTTTCAAAGTTATTCTTGTCAGATAATGTTTAAATTTTATTTCACAAGCATCTGTATTACAAAGCTGGATTATTGATTTTCTACGAAATAGTGAAAAACAGATCTAGAATGAGATGTGGATCTATCTCTTGAAGATGTTGCAAGGTTTAGGTCCTTGTTACTGCTTGTGATGTGGAGCTACTGAGACAAAGCAATGAATACTGAGTACAAAGCAATTTTCAGAGACAATAGATGCAGTTTCAGTTTTGAAAATTTAACCCACAGCTTCAAAATTGACTTCAACATTCTTTTCTGTGGCTTTCTTATTAAAGCAATAAATCTTTAACTGTACCTACTCATTTTATAACTATTCAACATTGATAATATACAGGTCTTCTTTACATTATTTTTGCACCATTTAAAAAGCATTAGTTCATATTTTACTCAATATTATGACAATGTTTAGCCAATATGTAGGCCTAGATACATATTTAGCCATAAATCCTAATCCTGCTTATCAGCGATCACATGTCCCACAGTTCTGCCGTACGAAAACAAAGTGAATAGACTGAAAGTATCTCAACAATCTCTAAGCTCAATATTAAATTTGCATTCAAGCTATCGTAGTGTTACTGCTGATATTTGCAAACTCAGGAAGTTTGAAACTGTATTGGTCAGTTTTAATTGAACGCAGGTACCATTGTAACATACGTTACATGTTTCCAGCGCCTTATTTTTATGAACTTCTTTGAACCCATTAGATGTTCAGAAGCTGTCATGAGACAAAGCTTTGGATGACGGAAATAATGGATCGTATTTCTCCTTCATAGATGACAGGAGTTCTTTGTAATACAGTACGTCTGATAGAAATGTCGAGCCTTTTGAAATTATATAAATAGCAACTTGCATACAGCTTTCCGTTGCTTGGATAACATTCTACAATCCTATAGAATGAATGCGCTGTGCGGTTGTGTTCTGTCATATGAGACATGATGTGCTTTGACAATAACTTTCCGCACAAGTTGTTGAAGTTATAACATTTTACATAGCAAACACTCAGTAGAAATGAAACATCAGTGTTCCAACACTATTTATATAAATAGAATCAGTAGGTTGTATATGTTTCATACCTAGCCAAGGACGTGTTATTTTTGGGAGCGAAAGCATTATAATTAACTAAACGGTCTCAGCAAAGAAAGAATCAAATTCAACAAATATTTGGGTACAAGAATAACAGAAAATTGGAATTGTAGACCTAATTTAGAAATCAAAAGTAAGATGGAATTAATTAGAAACTTATGAAAAATGAAAAGTAATAATTTAGCATTAGAACTACGGAGGAAATTATTTAAATGCTATAATGTAGTCCCAACTTTGCTATTATGTAATGAAAAAGATTCATGTAGGAGATAAACGCTTATGAAAGATATATGTATTTATTTAATCAAGAATGAACATTACAGGTATACACCCAGGTATGTAGGACATAAGTGTGCTTATATAGACAAATTTTGAAAGTTAAATGGACAAATAAACTGTCAAAAGAAGAAACTTTAAAAAAGAATTAATACCAAATTATATGTTTTATCTATATTAATAAAAGGAAGTGTCTGTCTGTCTGTCTGTCCGCGATGCCCAGCGAAATCTACTGAACGCAGAGATCTGAAATTTTATACATAGGCGGACTAAAGGGTCGGAATGTGCACCTCGAAGCCGGAATTTTAATTTTCGCTTTCGTTCGTGAGTTATGAGTGAAAAACTGGCAGAAAACGTGCATTTTTTTGCGTTTTAGAAGCATCAGTTTCAGTAATAAATTTCAATATCAAATCACTTACAGATGGCTTTGGCTATTTTTGTCATCATACCTCATACCTTGGAAATAAAAGCAACGCGATCGCTTGATTTTGTTAGTCCATCCTAGACGATTCATTTGTTTAGAGTGTCAAGGCCCACAGACATATGACATTTTCAACCTACACGGACCCTAAATATGGTCAAACATTGTTCGATTTGAACGAAACTCACTATACAGGGGTTTTCTGGGCCAAGGAACTCGAATCTGAGGTCGCTTTTACCAGGGGACGCTACCTAATCGTGGAATGCACTCCACGTGATTTAGGTGTTAATAATTATAATGATTTAACTATGCTCTTAATTTTTAGTTTTTAATTTTTCAAACAATTATCGCGGGGGAAGCCGCGGGCACATGCGGGCACATGCTGTTTGTCTGTCTGTCCACGATGCCCATCGAAATCTACTGAACGCAGAGATCTGAAATTTTAAAGATAGATGGACTGAAAGGTGGGCGAATGCACCTCGAAGCCGAATTTGTAATTTTAGCTTTCGTTCGCGAGTTATGAGTGAAAAACTGGCAGAAAACGTGATTTTAGCGCTGTCGAAGCATCAGATTTCAGTAATACATTTCAATGTCAAATCAATTGCAGCTGGCTTTGGCTATTTCTGCCATACCGTGGAAATAAAAGCATCGCGATCGCTTGAATGTTGTAAGCCCACGCTGGTCGATTCATTTGTTTAGAATGTCAAGGCCCGTAGACATATGAAATTTTCAACCTACACGGAAGAGGGATAATCAACATAGACCTAAATATGGTTAAACATAGTTCGATTTGGACGAAACTCACTATACAGGGATTTTCTGGGCCAAGGAACTCGAATCTGAGATCGCTTTTACCAGGCGACGCTATCTAATCGTGGTATGTAGTCCACGTGATTTAGGTGTTAATAAATATAATGATTTAACTATTATGCTCTTAATTTTTAGTTTTTAATTTTTGAAATAATTATCGCGGGGGAAACCGCGGGCGCCTTTACCAGGCGACGCTATCTAATCGTGATATGTAGTCCACGTGATTTAGGTGTTAATAAATATAATGATTTAACTATTAGGGTTATGCTTTTAATTTTTAATTTTTTAAATAATTATCGCGGGCGAAGCCGCGGGCACATGCTAGTACAATATAAACAAATAACAATTTCAATATTTTCAACACATATTGAGGAATATTAAGTATGATTTGTTAAAACTAATACAACAACGAAAAGTTATTGGGGAAAGAAAACCAGGTCAAAAAAATTCATGGATGCAAAACTTAAAAGAGAGAAAAAAAAATTGGTTTCACCAATCAACAGCTTCCTTATATGAGTCTCTCCTATGATTACTCTATTTTTGTAGATCGGAAATGAAATGAATGGTGTACTGAATATTTGTATCATTAAAGGATAAATACCTAAATTGATTATGCTATTTTTCGAGTGCTGATAGTTCCTTGTTTATTTTGTGAAAAGAAACTAGAATAACTGTGTCAAAATTATAATACAATTTTCGGTGTTAATATTAGTTTCCATTGTATGTTTTATGAAGATAGCTAAAGTTGTTTGTTTAAAGCCTAAAAAGGGCTATTCCACAAGAATAAAAGGCTAAAATACTTTTTATAAAACCTACAAATCCGGGCTCTACTTATTACAATTATGACGTATGTATTTATGGTATTATTATTACTATTATTATTACTATTATTATTTTATTAATGTTTAGAGGCCTCTCGACAATGTTATGTCAATTCGGGCATATTTATGACATACATACATTTTTATTCAAAAGTAGGTAAATACCGATCCGGAATATATTTTTGTGATTGCAAAAAGATCAGAATACCAGTTTGCGTCGGCCAATCCGCTCTTTCCAGAATAAGTGTGATGGCAATGATAATGGTGATATTGACGATGAGAAAGATGATAATTGAAACATAGTACTTATAACAACACTGCGCTTAATACTGGACAAATTGCGTCTACTCCAATTAATTCCCAAACTAAACGGATCATTCAATCTCTGAACAGAACAATGCAAAGATCACTTGACTTCCACTCACGCCTGCCCAATTAAACCCACAATCGGATTACAATGTTCTAATAGCCACCTTTTGTTAATCATGCTTTTCCTTTAAGCAGATTACGATTCTCTTATTTCCTTCCAGGAAACTGATTACCAACTGAGTGGAATTATCCTATGAACAACAATGTACATTACTAATGAGGTTAATGGAAGGCTAAAACATATTATCTGGCTTTGATGGACTTAAAAAGAAAAAAAACAAGGAATAAAATTTCATTGGGATAATTGAAGTCTAGTGTACGAGAGTTGGATATAATGGAATTACTAATCGGAAATTAAATCGAAATCTGATGAGGAACATTCACATCTTTTTCACAACCTTAACTTAAATATCACTACCAGCTGCTACTAGTATTTCTATGAAGCTTTTCATCTTGAAACGGGATAAAAAATTAAAATATTTACCCTTATCTAGTTTTTCAAGACTTCAAGAAGCATTTATAGTTTCATGTCAAATTGGACAAGCAGACATATAGAGAAAATGCCGGTAAACCATTACGTAGGAAATCGAATGGTACAAAATTGTAGAAAATTACACTTGAGATTGGAATTAGTCTTCAAATTTGTATAGTTGGCTAGAATCGTTAAAAGAAGCTGAACATTACATAAAAAGGAATAATTAAAACGTCCACCATCTTGAAATAGAATAAAAAAAATCCTTAAATATAAGTAGTTTTTCAAGACTTCGTGGAACCTTCATGCAAAATTGGAAGAAAATCTAACCTCGGTTTTAACCTCTTTCCCAAGAGTGCTTCAAGAGTCATGTCCGGTTTAATTTCTCTTATAATAGAAGTCAGCCCTTTTTGTGACGCCTTTAATCATTTCCTCGAGATCAAATTTCAAAAGCATATATATATATATATTTTCCCCCCTTTCCTTAGCGTTCAACTTTCACTAGCGTACAACACTAGAGGAAAAACTGTTGCCTTGATAATTTTAATGTCTGTCCTGCGGGAAATATCTGAATCAATTATAATCTTATCCAATTTATCATTGTTATCTTGTCTATAGAACACATACATATACACATACACAGAATAATTATTTTCCATTTTCACTTTTACCTATCGCTGAACAACAAACAATTACTATTGTATTTTTTGTGGTTAGTTTATAAAGCTCAAGATATTTACACCAGCCATATTATATTGTTATATTAAACATACGACAAACGCTTGCAGGAGTACGGTTTTACTCCTAACAAAGGAACTGTTTTCTTTTTCTATTCAATTATTATTGACGATAACAACGAACTCCTAAACAAAATATGGCAAAATAGTTAATGATGCGATCAAAAGTTCAAGAATATACATTTTAAGTTATACTGAACTTGTATACAAAATATTTAGGAACTGATATAATATTTTAATGTTGGTAATTGTGACTCAGTGTGAAAGTGAATGGTTACTCAGAATTTAAACTGCCTTACGGTAGATAATAAGTCGAGAAATTTTATTTATTTTTTGTTGATTTAGTCTGCTTGCAGATATTAACGATGGCAAATATAGACGCTGGTGTATTTCAGATGATTCACGAACAGTACCATAAAGTGAAGTCTTTGGAAAAAAATGACAAAACTTGTACCGAAACTGATCATGATTGGCGTGAAAATGAAGCCAAAATTCTTCTAGATACAATGATTTATAACATAGAGGACCTGATGGCAAACATTGGGAAGGATCATAAGTGTTTTTACAGATTGATGAGTATGAAGTGCACACTAATGTACGAGGAAGCTAAATATTTTGTTAATATCCAAAATGAAGAACAGGCCCAGGAAAAAATGGCTAAAACTTTAGATATAGTGAAAGATCATTTCGCAAAACCTGAATTGACATTTTTAATTTTGAGAATTATCAATTACTATTCCTTTCTGTTACTGAAACATGGAGATTATCAGAAACCTCATATTTTGTTGGAAGATGCAAGTAAACTGTATAACGAATTAACATCTAATAATTCAAGTCCAACTCTTTACACAGCTGATGAAATTTTCTCACCGCATTCAACGATTGCATCAAAGAAAGATACTACAGAGAAAGTAGAAAGATTGATGATAAATAGTTTGCTGATGTTATGCTTTGTTCATAATAAGAAAGGCAACCACGACAAATATGCATATTACAACCATCAAATTCTAAAGATGCAACTGAAAACCAAAGAATCTGAAGCTCCATCATGGGCCATAAAAGCTGTCAAAATTGCGTCTTATTTAATTTCTAAACATAGATTTAGGGAAGCACGGCACCATTTAGCAGCTGCTTGCCACATTCTGCAAGAAAGTGAAACTGAACTTAAAAACTCAGAACCATCTGAAGCCAATATTAAAAAATGGGAGGAGCTTCAAATGAGATTTGGAGATGTTGCAATGTGCTGGGTGAAATATGGATTATTTTTATTCAATTTATCAAAATCACGGCTCGTTTCTATGCTTTATGGAGAGCATAGTCAGTTTTCTGAAAGTCTCTTGTTACCTCCATTTGAAATAAATATACCTCCATGTGCACACACAAAAGTCCAGGCAGCAATGCAAGAAACAGCTAAACAAACGTACACAGAAATTGTAATTCCCAGTAAAGAAAAGGGAGAAGAATATGATAATGATATTGCATATCAGTGTAAAAAATCCTCTGGTAGTAAATTGACCAATGAATGCGGTGGAAACTTAGTTGAGAAACTTCAGGTAGCGATTTCTCCAGTCACATCAGATCAAGTTAACAACTTTGAAAGAGGTGACAACGATGACAATGCTGACAGCACAATAGCAGAGAAGATAGAAAATAAAAATGTAAATGAAGAAGAAGGTATAGAAATGAGTGAAAAAATAAATAGTATTACTAAGAATGCTATAGAGAATGACGAAGTAACTGAAATCAAAGGTTCCAGAATGGAAGAATTAAACAGTGTTTATACTGCAAATGAGATGAATAGCGACAACATTACTAACGATGTATTTAGTGGGATGACTGTGAAGGTTCCTAAGAATTTACATAACTCACAAGAAAATAGAAATCAAACCGAAATAATGAACGAGAAAGGAAATGGTATCATACAGAATGCAACTGTGAGTGAAGAAGGAACCGAAATTAAAGATTTCAACACTAGAGAATTATTTATCAGCTCATATATAGCAAATGAGGTGAATAGCAGAGATAATATTGCAACTAATGTAATTAGTGGAATGACTGTGAAGGATTCTATGAATGTACTTTACACACAAGAAACTAAATACCAGACAGATTCCACTGAAGTAATTATTCCACCAATTAATCCGAAAACAGAATGCATACAAAAAGATGCACTCCACATTCTCTTTGCTGGGCTTGCAACAGAAGAATCAGAATATATTCAGGGAAGTCAAGATGCTTCTGAAACCGTCAGTAAAATGAGAGCTGCAGATAAAGTCCCAGAAACCGAAGAAGATCTATTACTCTTTCCATCACTTGATCTTTCTGACCTCGAGAATCAGGTGACTGTGGATCTGATTGAAGACGCTGATCAAGCAAGGACTTTATTTCTTTTCACTCTCTCGTGGTTGAAGAGATTCAAAATGTGCTACACACTAAAAGATAATCCTTTGGGATATGTAGACGCAATTTTAGATCTGTGTGAACTATATAGGTTCTTAGCATTCTACGAAGAAGATACTGGATGCCAATACTTAGTTCAGAAAAGAAGAGCAGATGCTTTGGAGACCTTGATTGCTGTCTTACGAGAAGTACGTCCTCAATGCTACATGACAGTGAGCATTGAACTGCTACGAGAACTATCTGAAGTACAGTTGGAGTTGATGGGACTAAACTTGAGAAGTCTGCATATGACACAAGAATTCACAATGCCACCCAGCAACATCCAATCCCCAGATTACACTTCACCCAAAATGGAAGCCATGTCGGACGTACATTCTCGGCTTGAACAATTTGACGACAGTTTAGGGCACAGGACAGATCAGAGTGATGGTCTTTCTGAATTTTCTATTTGAGAACTATCTGCATAATCATTGATAGATTGTATGTGGAATGAAAAATTAAATTGCAGTATAAGGTTGCATTTCCCTCAACGAAAGTTCTTCTTTGTAAGTGAACATGAATAACCGTGCTTGTAAAATTTCGAAATTTATATTTCCTTATGGCATTATTATATAAGTAGAATAGTTACATGCACTTGTGCAAAATGTCTTATACAGAACAATTTTTTATTATTACTTTTTTTAGGGAAAAACGTGTAGTCTCTAATATTATTCAGAATAAATTTATGTGTTAAAAAAGTGGCCAAATAAATACTAATTAGGCTAAGTGTTTAAGAAGCATATTTAATTTTCCCTTCCCCCAAAATGGTTTAATCTTTTCTTGGGCTATGGAAATTAAGTCTACGACGATGAATAAAGTATCAACGGATAGAATTTATTTATCGACTTCTGCTAAAGGAAACTCGCTACACATCTCTTGCACAAGCTCTGACTGAGACAACTGATTACGCACTCCCCGGAATATGACACCTTATTCTATATAAAATGCCCAGAGCAAAGAAAGTTTTGTGAGTGCATCACATCAGATTTTTATTTACACAGACATGCTTCCGAAAATTGTAATCAGTATCCCACAATCCAATTTTTAATCCACATTTTTACGAAACATCAAACCGGATCATGTGACGTTGACAGTTGCCATTCATTCAATTCAATCCCATATTTTTATCCATTTCTGTTGGATACCAGACACGCTACATATTTTGCTAAAATATGATTAAATGACTTTTCAACTGATCTCTAAATTACATTGTAAGTAAAGTAAAGTGTTCCCTATTCAGGACATGGGGCCCAGAGGGTTCCAGGAGGTTGAGGCTCCCAGATTTCGGCACGTGAAGGTGGTAAGGTTGTCGGCCGCCTTTACCCCCAGAATTGCTCCTGGTACTCATTTCTATTAGAGGCTGAGTCGACCCCAGGGCCATAGTGCCATCAGAAGGATTAAGCCAATTGAAAAACTTCGACTTCATCGGGAATCAAACCCGCGACCTTCCGGTTTGTAGCGCAGCGCCTCAGCCACTACGCTGCGGCGTACCCCCTAAATTACACTGTACGTTAAATAATTCTCTTCACTGAATGTAGGTCTGAAAAAAAAGAGGACTGTTATAAAATTTTTGTTATACGTTATCTGCAAAGAAGTCCTTAGCAATAAATATTGGTGAATACTGTACAATAAGAAGGTCGCTAAATAAATTAATACGCTTATTAAATGCAGTGTTGAAGCCTAGTGTATGCGCGACCGCACTTTATTAAGTTTTGTGTGTGAGCCAACAGGGCGCACTGCCAATGGGATTAGTGTTTGTATTCCGTTTGATGCACATTACCTGAGATGGGAAGCAGTAGGGGTATATGTCGAAAACTAACAAACAGATAATTACTTATTTATTTTCTTATTATTGGTTTCATGATTATTGTTTTTCAGCAAGCGTTTAGATCATTTTAAGGGACAACAGAAATAATTTATGGGTTTAAAAAAATCAGTATACCCGTATAACATTTTATTTCGTTTTTACGCATATAATCGGTGCTGCTGACATTACTTTGAAAGCTCATTGGGTTTCCAACTCCTAGTACATGCAAACTTTTGCCGTTTTCAGCTTCAATTTGTATGTTATTTTGCCACATTCAAAATCTGTCTTCTCTCACAAAAATAGAGATACAGCTTTGACTTTTTTCTAAAAAAAAATTAAGAACCTGTGCAAAATAATTCCGCATTGTCAATACAAAATGAAAAATGTTAAAAAAATCAAATATATTTCGACCAATTAGTGGCCATTTTCAGTGAATAATTTATAAAAATTAAACCAACCAACATAATATGCAGTTATGCATTTATGTTGGCTAGCTCTGAACGGAAGTTTGAAATTATTGTATTCACTGAAGATGACCAAAGTTGGTCGAAATATATTTGATTTTTTAATATTTTACATTTTATATTGACAAGGCGCAGTCACCGCATTTTAAACTCAACTTGTCCATTTCAAAACTTCCAACTGAAATGACAGAGCTCCAACAGAACATTGCTGTTTTATTACCCCTTTTGTGGACAAATCCAACTTCTTAGACATCACCTTTGACAATCTTCTAGCTTGTCCATTTTTAAACCTCCAACTGAAATGACATGGTTCATTTTTGTTCTTCTGGCATAATTTCTAAACGCGTCTTGTGTACTATTTCATTCAACAGTCATCCATTTACCTTGCGTCATTCATAGATAGTTGTTATGAAGGTTATGACAGGGCATCCTCCGTCAAATACTCCCACTGCCCCAGTAAACGTGAATATGCACGCTGAGTGTTCAGGGCGCAGTATGTGCGTACAAAGAATCAATATATTTTAAACCGTCAAAATGATTTTACCCGAAAAATGTACAAAAATAATTTAAATAAAAAATAGATTCTTTAGCCATAACCATTAAAATACAAATGGGGAGAATCGTGTATTATTCATTTATGCTAAAAAAGATAGGTGTGAAACACATAACTTCCTCTGCCCAAATAAAAGTTTGCCTCAATATTTTATTACGTACGACAATCCCTTCATGTAATTTGGTTGAAAAAATGAAGAGAATGTCGTTAACACTGCCCACTGCCCATCCCCAGAGGATACACAACCCAAATCAAATCTCATTAATGTACTCACATAACTTTCTTTACCTTAAGCATGGACAATTAACCTTTCTCACTTCACATGCTGATATAGAATAAGAGACCGTATTGCAAAGAGCGTATTCAGTTGTTTCAATCTGATGCTAAGCTTTAATGTTCACCAGGCTAGACTGAGTTTCTACAAAAAGCTGGTGGCTTATAACTACCCTTCAGAGAATTTTCGCAAAGAAAGTTTCTAATAAAAGTTTCATCACTTAGTATAAGCACCTCATGCTCAAAATTTAAGCAAAATCGAAAAAAAAGAAAATTTCTTCGTTTCAAGTGACATCAAAAGTAAGAGAATGTCGTCGCCAATCTTTGTATCTCACCCCCAGAATTGAACAGAATTTTTTTTCCTTACGTTTTTCGTTCTGGAGCTAGACTGTTCATAGACACACACACACACACACACACACACACAGGAGACTTCAAGACGTGTGTTCATGTTAAAAACTCAACTTTCCACAAATATCCACACAAATATCCCCCAATCTGATTGTACCACCTATAAGAACAACCATCAAAGAATATTCTGTGTAATTTTCAAAACTTTTGAGATGGGTGTTTTGGAGAAAATAATTTCTAAAAAACATTCAAAAATGTGTTTTTTCACTATTTACAAAGATTTATCTACTTAATGTGAGAAGCTAGGGCAGAAATTTTATTGCTAATAATTAGTCCAGTTTCCATACCATATTATCCCAATAAAAGTCATGACTTACGACTGTTCACATTTTTAAAAAAAATACATGAACTTTGGAAAAAAATTCAATTTTTTGTATTTTCATGTTGAATTTTAGAGTTAAAGAGAATTTCAAAAATTTCTTCCTATATCATGATTTGAAACTTTTATGAACAGGCTTTCAAATAAAAAACCTCAAGTCTCCATAATTTTTGGTTTCTGATTTATAGCGCTTTGAAAATTGCAATATTTTCCTTGCGTACAACTTTTTACCAAAAATCCCGATTCTTTGTGTGCCTGTAACATTGTTACAATTCAAGGAGAAGGAAAATATTTCATTTCTGAACATAGGTCATGTGGTCCTTTAACATATATTACTTCCTCTGCCCGTACCATAGGTACTATAGGTAGAGGAAGTATTGTTTTCGGCCCCAAAATTCGAAGTTGAGTTTTTAGCATATATACACGTTTCAAGGCCCCCTGAATCCAAAAATACTATTTTTGGAAACATGTCTGTGTGTCTGTGTGTCTGTGTGTGTGTCTGTGTGGAAAATATCTGTGAACAAGCTAGCTCCAAAACGGAAAATCGTATGAAAACAAAATTTCGTATTTGGGTCAGGTACCTTCTGAAGATGTGAGGATAAGATTGGCGACTATTTTCTCTTATTTTTAAGGGGACTTTACATGAAGAAATTTTCGTTTTTCGCGATTTTCTCGAAAACGGCTCTAACGATTTTCTTTAAATTTTGCACATAGGTTGCTTATACTAAGAACTAAAACTTTTATTTGAAACATTTTTTTCGAGAAAATTCTCTGAGGGTAGTTACAAGCCACCCACTGTTCACCCACTGTTTGTAGAAAGTTTGTCTTACGTGATGAACAACTGAATTCGCGCTCTTTCACGGCCTCTTATTTTATATAAGAATGTGAAGTGAGAAAGATGTATTGTTGGCCATGCATAGAGTAAAGATGTATCTGAGGGAAATATTCGATAAATTTCGGAAATTATATTTTACGGCAGAAAGTTCAAAAAACGTCTGCAGTCATTTGTTTTTTTTTTTTTTAAGTTTGTTATATAGACTGCGCTTTTAGTCGCATCATTGAAAGAAGAGGTATTTATAGGATAATTAGCGTAAAATTGTGTCTTGCGATTCTGTACAAGGATATGTGAATACTGCTAACTTTTATTTGGGCAGAGGAAGTTATGTGACTTTCACATCAGATTTTTTTTACTTCCTCTGCCCGTACCATAGGTACTATAGGTAGAGGAAGTATTGTTTTCGACCCTAAAATTCGAAGTTGAGTTTTTAGCATATATGCACGTTTCAAGGCCCCCTGAATCCAAAAATACTATTTTTGGAAACATGTCTGTGTGTGTGTCTGTGTGTCTGTGTGTCTGTGTGTCTGTCTGTGTGGAAGTTTGTGAACAGGCTAGCTCCGAAACGGAGAATCGTATGAAAACAAAATTTCGTATTTGGGTCAGGTACCTTCTGAAGATGTGATTCGAAGATTGGCGACAAATTTATCTTATTTTTAAGGGGACTTTACATGAAGAAATTTTTGTTTTTCGCGATTTTCTCGAAAACGGCTCTAACGATTTTCTTTAAAATTTGCACATGTGTTCCTTTTACTGAGAGCTAAAACTTTTATTTGAAACTTTTTTTCGAAAAAAAAATCTCTGGGGGTAGTTACAAGCCACCCACTGTTCACCCACTGTTTGTAGAAATTTTGTCTTGCGTGATGAACAACTGAATACGCGCTCTTTCACGGCCTCTTATTCTATATATGAATGTGAAGTGAGAAAGATGTATTGTTGGCCAGGTATAGAGTAAAGAAGTATCTGAGGGAAATATTCGATAAATTTCGGAAATTATTCTTTACGGCGGAAAGTTCAATAAACGTCTGCAGTCACTTGTTCTTTTTTTTTTAACTTTGTTATATAGGCCCTAGCCTGCGCTTTTAGTCGCATCATTGAAAGAAGAGGTATTTATAGGATAATTAGCGTAAAATTGTGTCTTGCGATTCTGTAAAAGGATATGTGAATACTGCTAACTTTTATTTGGGCAGAGGAAGTTATGTGACTTTCACATCAGATTTTTTTAAAGCCGATTTTGAAATCCAAAGGTGACACATTTGGTACTAAGCTGCATGATTTGAGATGAAATGGGTCCTAACATTTGAATAATGATACTGAATTAAGAGGGCCTTGCTATAATTGCAACTGAATAGTGAGGGCACAGATATATAGAGAGAGTGAGGGCTTTGACTGTGTACTTAACTGCAATCATACGTTTGCGGCCACAGTTAGTTTAGCCTGTTAGTAGACCATATAGATTATTGTCTACCAAGCTCCTAGACGGAACAAGGCTCAACCAAGCCTTATTTGTTCACACCACAAGTAAAGCTCTCTTCCGCAATTTGTCTTGGTCAACAAATGGATCTCCAGAGTGACATTATTCCTACATGCCGCTAATGTAATTTGCCTATCAATATCTCTCAAGGGATTTCGAATTTAATATAATAAATCATTGATTTACTTTGGTGTTGTATTAGGGAGCATTAGAGCGAAATGGTAATCAACATTGACCTTCATAATGATTGAGTGGTTTTAGAGCCTTCCAGAAATTCAATTTTGTCTTCATCTTGACGATGGCCTTTCTTCCTAATGATATTATCTGAATACGTTGCTTTGAGGAACACTCTATCATCTCATCTCATCTCGTTGTTAATATTCGGGTCACATCACACGTCCTTGCAAATTATTTACTGAAATAACCAACGAATTCCTCGTAATCAATCAACATAATCCCTCCGCAGCGGAAGAAGGAAGCAGGCTTAAAATATTTATATAAGTTAAATTGCAGAGTAGAAAGTTCCCAGCAGTTACTATCATCGATTTCCTCAGTCAACTAGAATAAACAAGTTGCAAAATTGCAAGTTCTGCTCGTATTAAAGAAGCCCTATTAGAGTCTAAGTTAAATTATCTAAAGTTTGAACTAACTCTGAATTTTCAGACTAGTAAATACTCCGTTCACGGCTGTATGGTCATGCTAGACTCTAGTCTCGGTTTGGTTTCGATTTCATTTTTTCAAAAGTAATACGCAAATATATCATCAGAACATTTACGTTTATAATTTACAATTTTACAAGAGAAACTCCCAAGAAATACATTGTTGTGGCCTGGCGTGTAATTAATAATAACATCTTTAATTAATTTGTTATAAAAACTTTATTACTCTTAAATTTTTAAATGTTGTATGATTTGGGATCTTATTGAATTAGTGATTATCAGATCTTAGTTCAAGTTGGAAGAGGGGGTGTGTTGTTGGTCACCTCTATTTCCGATTACATAATTTATGTGCAATTTGAGGGTCACCAAGCTAGGGGTTCTGCCTTTCCAGCCTGATTCCAGTCTGTCTTAACCTCGGTTAACAATGCCAGTTTCAATATGCGGTTGTGCGACCAGTCACTTTTCTCAAGTGCAGTAGTGATACTGATAGAGATCTTAAGTTGGTCAACACATATAAAGCGAGAAGTTGGCTTAAGCATTATTATAGGAGGAGGAGAAGAAGATATTTGTTCAGGTCATTTGATTAGCAACGAAGAAAGTAATTTTTAGTACCGGTATGTAATAATTCCAGCATGAGAATGGAGGATGAGTTTCAACTGGAGTTTGGCAATTATTACAGAAATTCTTAATCATTTTGGCCATTCACGTTAAAATTTTTAAATAACTCTAAGTTGTTAGAAAAAGTGCAAATTTTATTATTAGAGGAATTTAAAGAACATTCAATATGTACCAATTATTAAATAACACCGATAGAGATAAATATATATTTGTATAAGTAAAACAAATTAGACGTAAAAATAATGGAAGACTAGTGTGATATGGATGTTCTACTGTTAATAAAAAATAATTTAAATTGATAAAAAATATAAAAGTCACAGATAATAATGTTTTTTATGAAATGGTATTTAATAGATCGTACGTAAAACGTATATTTTGTTAATAAATAATTATAAAAGCATTTTTCAGAAGTTAAAAATAAGAAACGTTCAATGAATACTCTTTTAGATAATTTCTCAACGTTAATCAGCCATATTTCGACGTATTTGTGTATAAATGAGATTTCAATTTTACTTTTTCGTTATCATAAGTAAAATGAATTCCCATTCTTATACATTGAAATACGTGTCTACGACATTTTTAAACCACGCAAGGTAAACTGGAAAACGAGCTCTATGCACACTACAATATGATTTATATAGACAATCTAACTGACTAACAAGGCACCAATTTGTAATTTCTGATTGCATAAGCGCGAATATGTACCTTTTGGATTGTTAGCCGTTTTAATTGATACAGAAAAAGCGAATAGAGGGATATGGTAGTTAAATGAGGGCTAATCATAAAGGGTTGATTCTGCTCCAATTGCGTGTAACGTGACAATCAATGAGGTATTCAGAACTTGTTTTCTTTATCTGATTTCAAAATAGTTATTACCTAGTTTTAAGTTATTCTATAAAATAATTGTAACGTTATGCAAGGTAATCTTCCAGAACATTTAAAAATAAGATGTGAAACTTACACAATACTTTCTGTATCCTATATGTATTTATTTGAATAGCGAGGTCAACTTGGGTGTAAATCAGTGGAATTCAACCCAGGGTTGTTCTAAAAGTGTTTCAGCATATTTTCATGATTGGTCTGAGGCACAGAAAAATACCTTTTTTGAAAGGACATTTGCTTTAATTTTATTATCTAATATTCCCTGCCTACATTTCAGTAATGAAGTATTGCTGCTATCGGCTTTCGCTCATATTGTCATGTACTGTGTCGTATTTATATTATCACGAGGGACATTTTGCTTGCTTCTTTATCCAGAGTGTTTAAAATCATGTATTGTACCGTTCAACTCGATCAATTAAATAATTTTGTAAAAACTTTTTTTTCTCAACTACTTTAATTTACGTATGCCTAACGGTTACGAAACCATCATCAGGGCATCTTGTCTTGCAGAGTCACATATTTTAAGAAGAATAAAAGTGTTTCACTATTGGCGTCATTGTTAGACAAAATCATTAAATTCTAATGTTCTTAAAATACCAGTAAAATTCACCTCTTGACTGAAAATGAAACACACCAGAAGGGATACCTATTTGCAAAATAAAATCTCTATTTTACCACTTGTATCATAAAGGTTTCGGATAGGAAATATTCTTACATCACAACACGATTCAAATTGACGAAGAAACTACATTATAACTTATAAGGTAAAAATAAAAAATAATATTTTGCATCAGTTGAAGTAAAAATTGTCATATCTATAAAACAATGACGTTGTGAACACAGTTTCCATTGTTCAGAATGAGTGAAAGAAGTAATTGTTTTTGCTCAATGAGGCAGAAACAATGATCTGAAGCTAGAGGATTCCACATTTCCAGGAAGAAGTGAGCATTGCAAACCTAGCTGTGGGAGATAATCAAACGCTTTCCTGGATGCACGCCAGATCTGTAGAAAGTTTATCGTATCCTGAGACTCGATCAACCTTTGCAAGCAGAGATTCTGACCTGCCCCAAATTTCAGATTACGATATAAAATGTAGTCTTGGCGCGACAACAGAAGCGTAACTGTGAAGCGAATGTAAACATAGAATGTCACAATACATAAATATCTTTATTGTGTGTATTCCACTTATATAAACGCATTCTTTGAAGTAATTTTGTTTTACCGGTTGTGCAATGAACCCATTGTTCATAAATCTGTTTCAGAGCTGGAATTCTGAATTCCTTCAACAGAATAGGCGTATAGGAACATACACCTTCTAGGTTGACACCTTCATTTTTACTTCCTCTGCCCGTGTCATAGATGCTTAAGGCAGAGAAAGTGATGTTTACGACCCCCATTCGAAGTTGAGTTTTAACATAAATGCATATTTTAAGGTCCTCTTAATCCAAAAATACTAATTTCGGAAATATGTATGTATGTGTCTGTGAACAGCTAGCTTCAGAACGGAAAATCGTAGGAAAACAAAATTTTGTTTTTGGGTTATAGACACCTTCTGAGGATTTGATAGGAAGATTGGCAAGGGAACTTTACATTTAAAAAAAATGTTTTCCGCGATTTTCTTGATAACGGCTGTAACGATTTTCTTTCAATTTTGTACCTGGCGTCCTTATACTAAGAGCTAAAACTTTTATTTGAAACATTTTTCGTAAAAATTCTCTGAAGGGAATGATAGAAATTCTGTTTTGCCTGGTGAACAATAAAGCTTTGCATCAGGTTGAAACAACTGAATACGGGCTCTTTCACGGCCTCTGATACTATAATCAGAATGTGAAGGTGTATTGTTGGCCATGCTTAGAATAAAGAAAGTTACGTAAGTGCATTAACCAGATATTATTTGGGTTATGTGTCCTTCGGTGATGCTGTACGATGTGGTAACCAATTTACATGAAGAGAAAGTCATTCATAAAATATTATACTAAGATGCAAACTTTATTTTGACAGAGGAAGAAGTGAGTTTCACATCCGATTTTTTATGTTTTATAGGATCGACTGCGTTTATATCTGTGAAATAATTTTTAATATATCTATAGAACTTATCAAGTTATGTAACAAGATGTATAGCCTATTATTTTCTTGATTAATTAATTGGTATACACCCGGTGGTACTGGTGAATAATTATTTCAGTACAATTATATAACTAATGTATGGAAGTAAATACACTAAATAATAAAATCCAGCAGGACATTAAGGAAACTATCGCTAGCTGCCAAACACAATCCCCGTAGACTACAACATTTTAAAAAATACAGAACTATTTATAAGAAAGTACTAAGGAACGCTAAGCTCCTTCACTATGATAGGAGAATCCAGCAAGCTACAAACCCAATGAAAGAAATGTGGGCCATTATCAAGGAAGCCGATCCTGGTGATAATAGCAAACCTCCCCCAAACATCAGTGAACTAGTTTACAAAAACGAATCAGTCACCTGTCCATTAGCAATGGCAAACCTACTAAATCACCATTTTCTAAATATCCCCACTCCTCCCAAAATAAGCAGCCCCAGTGGCATTAATATACCTAGGCCTACATTCCCAAACTCAATGGTACTCTTTGATGTCACTGAAGAAGAGGTTCTAGGAACCATAAAAAACATGAAATTTACGTTCTCTGCCGGATTAGACGAAATTCCACCTGCAATTTTAAAGAAAGTGGGACCACACATTGTGAAGCCACTCACTGTTCTTGTAAATAATTCCTTGAACAATGGAATATTTCCGGATGCTTTTAAAACAGCGTTGATCAAACCTCTACACAAAGGAGGAGAGAAATCATGCCCGAATAATTATCGACCTATAGCTCTTCTTCCAGCGCTCTCTAAAGTTTTGAAAAAAATTATGCACACAAAAATTTCATCATTCTTAAAATATCAGAAATGCCTCTCGGAACACCAGCATGGGTTTGTTTCCAAGAAATCAACCAGAACAGGGATATTTACAGCCTTGGAAAAAATCCACCAGCAACTGAATGAAGGCAAACAGATATTAGGCATATTCGTAGACCTGTCGAAAGCCTTTGATAGCATTCAACATGATATCCTCTTTGAAAAACTTAGCAACTATGGAATTCGTGGAACTGTTCTTAAATGGATAAAATCGTATCTCTCTATGAGAATGCAAACAGTAGAGATAAGCCATAAATGTGGTAAATCTAGGTCTAATCCATCGCCAGTAACAAAAGGAGTACCACAGGGATCAATTCTAGGCCCATTACTTTTCCTTCTGTACATAAATGACCTTCCATCACACCTCCCTGATACTCAAACAATAATGTTCGCAGATGATTGTACATTAATTATTCACGGAAAATCGCTCGACGATATCAAAATTTCGGCATCTCGTACGATGTCACACTTTCATAACTGGTGTACAAAAAATAGTCTAGCTATTAACACGTCTAAAACTAAATTTATTATATTTAAGTCCAGATTTTTTAAAGATACAGCGATCAATAATACCGTAGTGTTTAATAATATGGAAATTGAAGAAGTGGCGAACTCTAAATTTCTAGGGCTAACGATAGATTGTCATTTAAATTGGAAGGGACACATACAAAATTTGTGTAAATACCTATCTAGTTATACCTTTTTATTCGTTAAACTATCATCTTATTGCAATAAGGAAACTCTTCTGCAATGCTATTACAGCTATATTTATTCTAAAATAAAATATAACATTATTGCTTGGGGATCAGCAGATCAATTCCACATAAATAGAATCTTTGTCCTGCAAAAACGCATAATACGTACCATTTATAATGCCAAGCTTCTCGATTTCTGCAAACCTTTATTTAAAACCCACAAGATCCTCCCACTACCATGCATCATTATTTTTGAAGCCGCCCTGTTTGCCTATTCTCATAGACTCCTTTTCAAAGTTAATTCTGACTACCACTCTTACAACACCCGACATAAAAACAGCATAGCACTGTCGAAACACTCTACCCATCTATTCGAATCTTCTCCATACTACTTATGCTCTAAGGTATTTAATTCACTCCCCTCTCATATCACATCACAAAAAACAGAAATTTCATTTCAGAAAATGCTTAAATCCTTTCTTTTATCAAACTGTTTTTATAATATAAGTGATCTCTATTCTTTGTAAGTGTGTATATACTATATTCTTAAATTTATCACTCAATTTTTATAATTCATCTTTCATATACTGTAAAAATAGAGCTAGAAATAATATTAAAATGTATAATGTAGTAAAATTTAGCATGTTTAAATATTGTACATGTATTGAATATTTGTATGTAAATTATTAATTTGTAAATGTGTGTGTTAACTTTAAGAAATGTAGTTTATAAGTATATGTAAACTTATAAGTGTAGGCTAATGTAAAACACTGTACTGTGTAAGAAAATAAACAAACTATAACTATAATTATGTATAACCTTATAATTTTCTCCCATAATTATAAAACTAAGTGCTGATTTAATTGCTTAATTGAACCTAAAAGTATAACAAGTGCCGGCTTCAAACATAGTAGGTTTCTTTGGTCTTAAGTTAAAAAAACAGGATTATTAAAAAGTTCCCAGAATTACAGCAGTTCAATAATGATAAATTCAAAAATACAATTCGATACATTATCAAGAAAGGATTCCTACAACCATCATTATATTAAATTAAACTTAAATATGTTATTTATTTATTATTTTATATGTATTATTCTTTCAACATTAGTATTAGTTTGATTTTATTATTAATATTATTATAATTAATTTGTAAGTTAATTACTTATTCTAATTTGCATGTATGATTAATGGCCGGTTTCTATAAACTCGCGAATTACCTATGGGTAAATTATCTAATGCACAGAATTTACACAATTTACACAAGAATAACACCACACAAACACAAATTAATTAAAGATAGCAATCACTTACACTTGTGGCGAGTTTCTAGATAAATGTCCTCTAGGTAAATATGAAAATGACAGAAAAAATGTTCCTACAAACTCGGGCTAGATCTGTCCAAGGGTAAATCTTTGGGTTAATTTGTCCTTTCATGGATGGCTGGATAAAATTTAACCTTTCATAGGATCAATAACAATGAGAATCAAAGCCTTCTGAATTAAATTATCTGTACAACTCCAAGGCCTTGCTCATTATACCATTGTAGGTTTATGGCCGGTTTCTATAAACTCGCGAATTACCTATGGGTAAATTACCCAATGGAGAGAATTTACACAAGAATAACACCACACAAACACAAATAATTTAAAGATAGCAATCACATACACTTGTGACGAGTTTCTAGATAAATGTCCTCTGAGTAAATATGAAAATGACAGAAGAAATGTTCATACAAACTCAGGCTAGATCTTTCCAAGGGTAAATCGCCGGGTTAATTTATCCTTTCATGGATGGCTGGATAAAATTTAACCTCTTTGTAGGATCAGTAACAATGAGAATCAAAGCCTTCTGAATTAAATTAGCTGTACAACTCCAAGGACTTGCTCATTATATCATTGTGGTTGAAATGGGACTAATTTATCCATGGACAATTTACCCATAGGTAATTCACAAGTTTGTAGAAACCGGGCATAAATGGAACTAATTTATCCATGGGTAATTTACCCATAGGTAATTCACAAGTTTGTAGAAACCGGGCATAAACCTAGCATTGAAGAATCCGCCCCTGAGTATGAGAATTTCTCATTTAGGGGTTTTGCTAGAATTTAAATATTATTGCATTACTATATGACATATATTTTGCTAGCATTAAACCATTGTCATTGGCATAAGGGGTACGCCGTAGCGTAGTGGTTGAGGCGCTGCGCTACAAACCGGAAGGTCGCGGGTTCGATCCCCGATGAAGTCGTTGAAGTTTTTCAATTGGCCTAATCCTTCTGGTGGCACTATGGTCCTGGGGTCGACTCAGCCTCTAACAGAAATGAGTACCAGGAGCAATCCTGGGGGTAAAGGCGGCCGGTGCGTAAGGCTGACAACCTTACCACCTTCATGTGCCGATGTCTAAAAATCTGGGAGCCTCAACCTCCTGGAACCCTCTGGGCCTCCATTGCCTGTAATAGGGAACAGTTTTATAGTTTTATTGATGGAACCACATTTTCCCCAAATTATCACTGTTATTAAAGAAAAAAAAGGATTTTCAAAACTGTTTTTGCCATTAATAGCAAAATTGACAATTCCATGAAATTTTGCACTGTCCTTTTCTGTACGATTACTAAACTGTTTTATTTTGTTAACAGAAGTACCGTTAACTAAAAGGGGTTCGCCGTAGCGTAGTGGTTGAGGCGCTGCGCTATAAACCGAAAGGTCGCGGGTTCGATTCCCGTTGAGGTCGTTGGAGTTTTTCAATTGGCCTAATCCTTCTGGTGGTTGTATGGCCCTGGGGTCAACTGGGCCTGTAATAGGGAACACTTTACTTTCCTTTACGTTTACCGTTAATTAAAAAAAAGCATTAATAAAAAAAACTCAAATATGCATAAGAAAACTTTTTTCTCTTGCATGCAGAAAGTTTAATGTACTTTGCTTCAACTCATTAATCTGAATTTTAACGTTGCAAAAAAGCTAGTTCTGTACTAAATCGGAAATCTTGAAAATAATCTATAAATATGAGGTTGGCGCAAAGAAAATTATTTTTAAAATTCAACGTTTTAAATTATAATGTATCATAACATTTTTTTCATATTCGAGAGAACGTTTTAACCATGTTGCAAATCAATTTACAACATACGCGATTATTATTACTAATGACGTTCTAACACTACCGCCAATCACAACAACATTAATAATAAAATAATTATGTTATTTGGTAATATAGGCCTAATAATAATAGTAATAAAATCAGGTAAACTGATGTAAAAAAGTGACAGTATGTTTTTGTTTAATCAGTTATGACTGCAATTATGATATGCAGAATATGTTTTTTTTTTTAATTAATTTCCAAGTTAAGCTCCAGATTTATTCATTAAGCAGGGCTTACGGAAGAAGAAAGGTCTACCATCTCGGCCACCTGGGTCATTTTAACGGTCTAGTTGGATAATCGCATGTAAAACAATAGTGTTTTTTGTCATAGCTACCTGTATTTTAATTTCCAAGGCCTTATAAGATCACAGTAAAACAATGGGCTATGTTGTCAAGATAACTGATTTTCATTTTTTTTATAAATTCTTTCGAATACGTATATTGCCATAAAATAGGCACTAAATTGAGCATTACTCCGAAACAGATCAACCGATTTTATCCATTATGAATAGACGTCTTCCCACGGACATTGTAAATGTGTATACTAAGTTTCATAAAAATCCGGTAAAGCGTATTTGAGTTACCGCGTCTTTAAAATATACAGTAAATTGGGTTTTACTCCGGTACCGGTCAACAGATTAGGTTCAAATTCAATAGGGCACTTCTCATGGACGTCATAAATGGGTATACCAAGTTTCATGGAAATCCGTTACAGCGTATTTGAGTGATGGCGCCTTTCTATGAGAAAGGCCCCATAATCTATTAAAATAGGCACTAAATTGGGCATTACTCCGGTACCGGTGAACCGATTTGGTTCAATATCAATAGGGTTCTTCCCATCGACATTATGAATGTTTATACCAAGTTTCATGAAATCCGAAAAAGCGTACTTGAGTTATGGTGCGTACAGACGCACGGACAGACGGACGGACAGACAGACAGACAGACAGACGGACAGACATTTTTTCGTCCCCCACACAATCTCATAAAGTACCATACTGCCACTTAATAATAAATTAGCCAGGATAATAAAACATGTCTTTTTTTTCAGATATGTACGCGGCTATAAACTTCCCAAGCTAAACATCTGAAAAAATACCAGCATTCCAGTATGTAAGTTAGTCATCCCGAGGGTCACTGCGTTTGGCCCACTCTCTCCATCATTGAGGTGGTCTAATGGAGCCCATAAATACGTCACCACCTGCTTCGTTGCCAGAGTATTTCTCTAATAGAAGGTAAGTAGCGTTTTTATTTTTATATCTGTGTAATTTATAGTCCCTTAGTTATACTTAGGGCAATTACAATCCTTCATCCACGGTGTCTGAGGTCGTCTTCAAATATTGATCCCAAGGAAATGTTCAAAGTCTTGCTCTACTTCTGTACCTCTTTTGGTAAAATATGGTACATAGAAAAACTATTGTCTAAAAAAAAATTCAATTCTATATACATCAAATCCAGTTGTTGGATAACGTTTTCCACGTCCGTGGGTGGGGAAGTCTTTCCCATCATACAGTTCTGATTTGAGCCCATCAGACTTTGATTTGTTTCCCAAATTGAAGGAACCACTCCGTGGAAAACGTTTTGATACAATTGATGAAGCTTCCAGTGAGGTGACCCGAATAATCAGACAGCTCAACAATGAAGGTACCCAATCCGGAATAAAAAAATTGCCAAAACGTTGGGAAGCTGTCATAAGGAAGAATGAAGATTATATTGAAGGCCTGTAAAGGTATTTTGCAAAATAAATTATTTTCTTCCATTCTATCTTACAGTGTGCAGAACTTTTGAAATGACCCTCGTAGTAACAATTTTAACCTAAGCTTCTTTGGGGAAAACATTAGGAAATAATGTAAAATTTCCGAACTTTGAACGTCAGTATGAATAAGAATAATTAAACGGTTCCGTTACAGGTCTCATTTATCTGACGAATCCTATCGTTATAAACCAGAACTGGTTCATATACTAGATCACTCTTGCTTAATCTCTCTTAGATGAAGTTTCTTCTGGTGTTGTTGTACAACGATCTTTATAAACCTTACGCAGGCGGTCACATCTGTCTCAAGAAGTTTTTTTCTCATTTAGTTCTATACGAACAGGGGTGTAATGTAAGCACCTCTTTCCCTTATCTAGCTACAAACTTAAAAGAGAATGTAGCCAACACCTTTACTTATAAAACAGAATTTTACGTTCTTCGAATGAATGTACAAGTTTTTAACGCCACACTAAATTTAATCAGCTGAGAAAATTGAAGTAGAAAACATGTCTAATTGACGTAGGTTTTTTAACAAGGTGTGCAATGGTGCCCTTCAAATGTTTAGGCACTAAGGTGTTCATTTTACATTCAAAATAGGTATTTTTAAAAACAAAATAGGCACTGAATAATCAAATTGAGCGTTGGAAATAATTTAATTGTTATTTTTAGACTTAGAAGATCATTAATTTAAATATAACACGTTTAAGAAGAGGCTATTCAAGATTTTTATATTATCTGCTGCCAATAATAATGGCAAAACAAATTTTGAACTGAGCGAGGTGGCCGAGATGGTAACATTTTGGGGTAGCGTTTTGGACTCGCATTCGGGAGGTCCGGGTTCCAATCCCCTGGCCGGCCAATTAGACTTGGGCTTTTTCATGGTTTCCCCAGTTGTAAAGTCAAATGACGAAAAGGATATTTACTTATTCTGAAACTTCTCCTCTATTTCATCCTGTAACATATTCATTAAAATTAAATATCAGTTGAAATTTAACCGACGCCATAAACACATCTACAAAAGAGAACAAATATAGCTACAGGAAGTTAGTTTCAATTATGAAACTGTCGAGAAATCAGCCAACTTAAAAAAGCCTTATGCAAAACACATACTTCCTATGCCCAAATAAAAGTTTTGCCTCTTAGTATAATAATAATGCACAACATTCTCTTCGTGTTAATTGGCTGTAAAATGAAGAGGAAGTCGTAACCACATTTTGTGTCGCATCCCCGGAGGATACAAAAACCATATAAAATCTGACTCAATTAACTTACATAACTTTCTTCCTCCTAAGCATGGGCAATGCATCTTTCGGCTTTCTCACTTCACAATAAGGCATAGAATAAAAGCCATATCGCAAAGAGCGCGAGTTCAGTTATTTGAACATGATGGAAAGCTTTATTGTTCACGGCAAGACTGACTTTCTACAAACAGTGAGTGGCTTATAACTACCTTCATAGAATCTTTATGAAAAAATCTTTCAAACAAAAGATTTAGCTCTTAGTACAAGCATCTCATGTACAAAATTTAAATCGTTAGGGCCGTTTTCGAGAAAATCTCGAAAGAAACAAAATAATTCCTTCATGTAAAAAAGTAAGAGAAAGTTATCGTCAATCTCTGTTTTACATCTCCAGGAGATACTTAACCCAAATTGAAAGTTTTGTTTTCATATTATTTTTCGTCCTGGAGCTTGGCTGTTTACAGACACACAGACACACTCACAGACATGTCCATAAAAATATTATTATTTTTTTCAGGTAAACATAAACATATATTTATGTTAAAAACTCAACTTCGAATTTCGGTGTCTTACAAAATAATTTATCTACCTATAGTACCTATGGTACGGGCTGAGGAAGTAATAAAATTGCGATTACTACAGTACCATTCCACCAATAACGTTGGCTGTGTTTTTACTGTTGTAAACATTTCTGTTTTTGATCTGGAGTTGCATTATTTTGTTGGTCTCGGAAGTGATAAGTTTGCCTACCCTTGAGATATCAGGAGAACCTGCGTAATGGCGTCCACATATTATCACAGAGAGCAGCTCTGAGCAAATAACGACCAAAACACACTGGCAGTCACGCCTGCAGAGAACAAACTTCTAGTATTACTATTACTTTAGAAAAAACGGAGAGAGATCACCCTGCGATGAATACGTTTCCGAGTGTACTCCCCAATACTTTTATGTTGACGTTTTTTGTATTAAACTTCTTATTAAGGTGACCGATACAACGTATACAATACCGATCAATTTTGTATACAATGGATTTTATCAAGTGATTCTGCGTAGGAGCCATGAGTTTCAACTGCCCATACACTATTTTTCATCTGATCCATGTATGATTATTAAAATTCTCCTCAAACCTTGCATTATGTTCACCGCTGTGGCACAGTGAATGGGTTCGCTTCCCATAGGCCTACACAGCGTGCATGAGGTCGATTCCCGTCAATATGGCCCAAAAGTACTTTTGAACTAAATGCCTACGCTGATTAAAAAATTTCAAATCATTTTTAAATTTATGACTTCCCTCTCCGAGTAAACCGTATACAATATAATTTTGTTACTTTTTATTTTTTCACCACATCAAAATGAATACATTGTTTCTGCTCTGAATATCATTGGGGTCAATTATGATCCCATTCAGAATTGCCTTTTTATCTTCGAATTTAACATTATGTAAAAATGCTTATATACATAATCGTCATGTTTTCAAAGTAAAAATATAAGGCTTTACACCATTTCATTAAACAATTGCAATACTACCAATATATCCCATCTGAATGACAAGGACTTTATAACCCCAATGGTACTCATTGTAACAAAGATTACATAGTAGGAGGAAGGTTAAGTAATATGCCTGACAACTTGAGTTTTTCGAGGGTTTCTCCACTTTCGGGGAAGAATGTAACATGGATTTTATTTCCCTTTGTCTTACAAATAAGTATGTATGGCAAATTAAGCCCCATTTCCAATGAGTTCATCTCAGAAAATATTATAGAAAGAAATACGATTCATAAATCGCAAAGAAAGTAAGCAGTGTCTGGAATCAGATGTAGGTTAAACTCCTACTTTCATATCATGCCCCGTCCAATAGAAAGAGAACTAGGATACTTTATTAGCAAAACTGTCTGGTTAAATAAAACAGTGGTCAGGAATGAGTTACGGCCTATCTTTGAGAAATATGTAAAAATAAGTTAGTCCTTGGAGAACATTAGTAAAAATATAACCTCAGACTCTTTCTTCTTAATTTAAAACAGCTTGTAGATAACAAAAATAAACGTTGCTTTTTTATAAGCTAACCAATTTATTAGCTCCGTAAAGTAACTACAGTGTAAACAAATGTTTTATAAACGCTTTTTAATGGTACGGACATTTTGTACCCAACTGTAGTTACTGTACTGAAGTTTAAAACTCATTTAAACTCATGAAATTACAAACTCATTTTCTGAAGTTATGTCCTCATTTATTGAGATATAGGCTGCGATAAAATTGCAATCGCTCATTGATAAAAATAATTTGCGGAAAAGGTATCAACCTTGTCACCTATTGAAATAATGCATTTGTACTTCGAATTTTGCAAAGTACTGCACCATAAATTTCCCCATAAATTTCCCCTTTCCTCTGCACCATAAGATGTAGGTCTAGGCTAGGTAGAACTATAAATAATAAATTAATTGGAGCAAAGGCGCGAGTACATATTTTAAATTAAAAGTATGTTACTAAAAGGTTCCATCTTACTCCACAAAACATACAAAACTGCAGGTAGTATTATCTAGATACACGGTAACAAGTATTATTGTTTTTATTTATTATTGGATTAAAATTTGCGCTATCTTAGAACTTGTCTACAATAAACATTGTAGTTTTGTATGTTTTGTGGTATAAGGTGGAACCTTTTAGTAACATACATATAAAGATTTACCACAAACGGAAATGAAATTTATCAATCATATTTTTAATTGTTTACTGAACAGTTCTTAGATCTATTTATTCAGATAAGGTTTTAAAATTTCACTGAAAGAAATGTATTTTTATACGAAATTATCTTTCAGTGCGGAGGCTTTGAAATATAATAAAGAACATGGATATGGTACAACTAATTGTTCTAGGAAATCTATTTGGGACTCGAACCCAATGTCAGAGGAATTTTTCTCCTATACTATTTTCATGTAATGCAGTTCATGACTTCATATTTTCATAGGCCTATATAAGTATAGGAGAAAAATTCTTTGACACTGGGACTCGAAGCCAGTGCCATTCTCAAGTAATGTCCAACAGAGGCAGTATTATGTGTTTCATGTCTACATACTTCCATATTAAATGTTACGGTACAATAACAGTGGAAACCCGATCACAAAATCACTAATTAGTATGCCTCACAATATTGTATACGATGTAAAGGTCTTGCAGTGAGGTAGAGCATTAGGGGTAATCATTAATAGGTGAGAGATTCTATCTGGGTCTGTGAATCGAACTCTGGCTAGCTCAGTTGGTAGAGCAGCGGCACGGAAATCCAAATATCATGGGTTGAGCCTCGGTGTCGAAGGATTTTTTCTCCTATGGTATTCTCAAATAATGCCGTGTTGGCATACGAGAATATTTCTAAACTCGTTTTGTCAAGTTTTAAACATGTTTTGATATCGTTTTTTGCAGAAGATTCGGAAATCTTCTATGATGAGGTTGTTGTCCAACACTATCGATTATAGGATACATTGGAACCTATCATTATCGGAGCTTACTACTCAATTACGAGTTAAGTTCTACTGATATTTCTTAGGAGTAGAATTACAATGAGCGAAAGTAATCAAAATTGTGAAAAGCCTGAACTTGATGGCAGAATAAGATTTCACAAGGAAGAATAGATTCGTAAAATTGGAGAAGTGAAGTAGTGTTAAGGATATGTTGTAGCTACTGTGTTGTACAAGTGGACACTTCACTTTATATGGGACAGTGTGTAGACCTGCAATTGTATTGTTTTGCTCTGAGTTATGGAGACAGTGATTGTGGTTTACGACTTCACTGCGGCATTTAAAGTGCCCTGCCCGGTCCGAGGTGTGAACTCTGCATTCTGTTAAGCTCTTGCAGTCCTCCACTCTAATCCTGTTCATCTTTACCATCAGCAAGGGAAAATAGCTTCGTACATTTTAGTCATAACAAGATTTTCATAAAACTAAAATAAAAAAGTCAGATGCGAAACTCACATAATTTCTACTGCCCAAATAAAAGTTAGTAAGTTATAATACTATCTATATATTATACTATCTATCTATATATTATCTATAACATTCTCTTCATGTAAATTGGTTGTAAAACTGAAGAGAATGTCGTTACCATATCACATCGCATCCCCGAACGGTACATAACCCAAATAAAATCTGATTAATACACTCTCGTAACTTTCTTCACTTTATGCATGGCAAATATATTTTTATCACTTCACATTCTGATATAGAACAAGAGGGCATATTGCAAAGAGCGATTGTTGAGAATGGGTAGATTATAACTACCTTTCCCAGATTTTTTTCTCGAAAACAAATGTTTCAAATAAAAGTCTTCGCTCTTAGTATAGGCCTAAGCACACCATGTATAAAATGTAAATCAAATCGTTAGAGCTGTGTTCGAGAAAATCGCGAAAAACGAATTTTTCTTAATGTAAAGTTACCTTAAAATAAAGTCTTCGCCAGTCTTCGTGTCATATTCCCAGAAGGTTCCTAAACCAAATTAAAAATTTCGTTTTCATATAATTTTTCTTTACAAGAGGCCATATTGCAAAGAGCGCGTAGCTATTAACTACCCGTCAGAGAATTTTTCGGAAAAAGTTTCAAATATCTTGGTATAAGCTACCCATGTATAAAATTTAAAAAAAAAGTTAATCATTTTCGAGAAAATCTCGAAGAAGTTAATTTCCTTCATGTAAAGTCTCCTTAAAAATAAGATAAAGTTGTCTCTAATTTTCGTGTCAAATCCTCAGAAGATTCCTAACCCAAATACAAAACTTTGCTTTCATACGATTTTACGTTCTGGAAGTAGGCTATTCACAGACACACACACACAGAGTTGTTTCCGAAAATAGTATTTTTGGATTCAGGGAATCTCAAAACGCGTATTTATGTTAAAAGCTCAACTTCGAATTCGGGGGTCGAAAAAATACTTTACCTATAATAACTTGGTACGGGCAGAGGAAGTAACAAGCAGAATAGATATTCTTTGTAGATTATCATTGTTATTGCCACGAAAGATTTGAAAATTGCGGATAAATTGAGGGACGAAGTGGCGAGGTAATTTTCCTAGCAGGGGCGTTGCGAAGAATGTTAGTAAAGGGGCAAACTCAACATCAATTCCAAACACAGCGATTCTTATTATAAGTTTATGTTATACAGTAAAGATTACTTCCACTACCCCTCCCTCCCATCCTTTATAAACTTGAGCTGTCGAACTTAAATTATGAATTTCCTCACCCCCTCGGAGAATTTTGTGTCACTCAACAGTTCGAATATCGCCATGGAGACAATAAAAAGAGTCCGGCAGATATCGTTGCCTAAGCATCTCATTGGCTTCACATTCAGAAAGAGTATGCTGTGCTATCTCATCCTTGTCACATAATGGGCATATTTTGGCTCCATCTGCATTTTCGTGTTTCAGCGATTTTCAGGCTCCTAGACAGAACCAGGCTAAACTCTCCCTGTCTTCAGCGCCCCCTCATAAATATATCTTTCTGTTCCCCAGTTGGTTTTAATCATTGATTGGATCTCCAGAGCAACCTCATCCTTACATTCTCCTTCCGTTATTTACCTGTCTATGTCTCTCAGACGATTCCTGATTTTCCGCCAGACATTTCGTTTGTTCCTCCAACACGTCCCTGCATTAGCCTATACTTAACTCGGATAGGCTATAAATTTTGGTTTCATACAGTTCTTTTTTTATTTATATCCGAGCTCTGCTGTTACCGGACACACCAAAACGCATACGGACAATTTGGAAAAGTGTGTATTTCGTGTAATGGGGAATCAGAACGTGTATCAACGGTGAAAACTTGAACAATACTTCCTACTCAAATTACTTATGTTAAAGATAAACAAGTAACAATATAATTAAATACGGTACTGGCACATTTAAGGAACAGTAGTAACCGGAATTAACTTCACTAAAGTACGGATTATAAAATAAATGTTTAAATTAAAGAACTCATCAACTCAAGTCTACAATAAATGTTTACAAAACTTATTGTCTAAATGTTATAATACAGGAACAACGACATTAACAATAGTAATAATACAAACAAGTTAAAATAACTTGCGAACATTGTAGAAGTCCCTCTCATCTAGATAGAACATGGTGATATATTGTTAGCATCAATTCAACATATAACATAATTAACTATGTAAATTATAATAGAATTCATTACATTAATGTATTTATGTGACATATTATTAACCTGCAAAGCTTTTGAAACTGGGTGTATCCATTACTGCCTTATTACAAAACAATCTCAACGGAGGTAATAAACTAAGAATAATGAAATCCGTCATGCCATATATGACAACTGTCGTGTGTTTCGAGTACACAAATCAGCTACGAGATGGCATTAAGGTGGATTTACAAGTGTCTGCGCACCAACTGGCAAGAGCTTGGCAGTTGTTTTGTCGTTTTACGGAAGCTTGTCCTGTCATATAATTAATTTCTCTACGCGCAATTGCATACACAATTACAACTACATTACGCCCTCTTGAAGATTTCAGTTGCGAATTCAAGTACCAATACTAAGTTATGTGCGATAATTTTTCAGAATTACTTATTACTTTACTTTACTTTACTTTACTTTGAATACATTATTTGATATAGGCCTACATAAATTAATTACCCGAATGTGCAAGATGCTCGTGTTCCGGTTTCTTTCATAGACTACCTTGATGTATGGTTTTTGGAAGCTCATAATGAAAATGGTGTTTTTATTTTGCTTTCCGATATGTTTAACTGTAGTTTTCACATTTTCCTACTAATTTCTGTTTATATTATATTCCTCACATTTTGTCTTTTCTTATGACTTTATTTCTTTCCTTCTGTTTTTTTTACTTTCTTTCTGACTTTTTTGGTTCTTTATATGCTGTTCGTTACAATAATTTATTATTTCACTCTTTATTTACATTTATTTTTCTTTTTGTTTCTTTTATTGGTTTATTTATTCCTTATTGATTTCCTTTTATTTATTTCTTTTCCTTCTTTCTTTTCCTTCTTTCTTTTCTTTCTTTCTTTCTTTCTTTCTTTCTTTCCTGTCTTATTTCAAGTATAAAATCCTTGCCATGTAAAAGTTCTTTGACCTCATTTTCTCAGAATGATTCAGGTTGACATTAAAGTGAATATATGTTCTTTCTATTTGCCAGTGGCCTTTGTAATCTATATCACTTCCCTGCACGATCTAAACTCCAAATTGAGCTAAGATAGCCTGTTAGTTTGCATTTATTTCAAAGCATCAACGTGTATGTGCGTGGGTGAGTGTGAGTGTGAATGTGTGTATGTGTAATGACCTATCACAATTTGAGAAAATCCGAGACAAAGTATTAACGAGGCGAAGAAATTACAATTTTTCATAAGCTATCTTTCTTAAAGTTTAAAATTCTTTAAAGAACCTGAAATATCACACTTTGGTCTCACGGATAAAAGCTTCTCTAGAAGACACATGCTAAACACAATCGCCTCTAATTTTATCAGTGCAATTAGATTCACCCTATAGATTTGTCATGAAACATGGACACGTAAACAGGAAAGGATAGGTGGAACCCCTCTGATCTGAAGCTCTGTTAAGACTTCTTTATTGAGAACTTGATAATGAAGACGAATGAATCGATAGGGGCAATGACCCAAACAGGGCTGGGTCCTGTCACTAGATGATGCTATAACAAGCACGGATTTTCTTGTTAAACTCAAGCAAGGAGCCAGTATCAGATACTGAATTTCAGAGTTTTTCAATACAAGTTTTAAGGATAAGAACTCCTATTGTACTGTAATTGCTTTCTGGATGAGTTATCCTTATCGTAATCGTTGGAAAACTTCTTTTGTTTCGAAGAAGAAAATTCCGAAGTTTGTACATTTGTTTTAATTTTCTTCTTTCGCTGAGCGAATTGACCTATAAGAAGCAAGTGCATTGTGCAATGGTTTAAGTGATTAATGGATACTTGTGGTCCATAAAGTGCTGCAGAAAGTTTTCCGTACTTAATAAACAGAATTAAAAAACAATGTAATTAATTCAGTCGATTGGCACACTAAACAAATTATTATCTTACTTCAGTAGAAAGATTATAGAGCAAATATTGGAGTTTTTATAATACTAATGGGTAATGATAAATAGTGTAATTTTGTTTAATTATTATTGTTATTATTACTAATAAGCAATTAAGTAAAGTAACAATAGGCTACGTCAATATAAAAAAAAACAAATTACACACAGTATATACCAGACAAATCAACATTAAAAAAACTCTTTAACTGCATACATAGGATTATTGACAAACCATGTTCCGAGTTTGTTCTTAAATACAATATTGGCCAAAGCTATCTGGTGTGGTGGGAAACAGTTATAAAGCTTTCCGCCCATATACATAAAATTCCGAGCAGTCTTGTGCAGTCAAACCTGAGGTGTCTGTAGCAAATGGGAGTTTCTGGTTCTTCTTTCTTCTTTCGTTTCACCCTCTTTGGGGTACGTTGAACCAGTAATTTCTTTGTGTGTTGTTCCTTCCTAAGTGCCCAGTATTTCTTCATTCTTTCTGATCTTCTTTTCCTCTCTTCTTCAGAGATAATAGGTTTGGACTTCAGTGTCGACCTGTCTTGGAACCTTGTATTTTCGTCTTTAGTTATTATTTTAGCCGTTCGATCTAATAGTGAATTTTCTGTAATTTTTAACTCAACTAGGTCTTTTTTAGTTTCTTTAAACCAGTTGGGGTTTGTTTTGCGGTTGCGGAAGAAGTCAAAGATTTGTTTGGTTAATCTAACAGAGTTCATTCTGAGAAGATGACCATAGAAATTTATCCTCCTTTTTCGCATAGTGTCTGAAAGTTTTTCAATTTTCTTGTAGAGGGTTTCATTCTTGATGTATATCATCTTATTATCCTGAAATTTAGGTCCTATGATTTTTCTTAAAATCTTCCTTTCCTTTAGTTCAAGTTTCTCCATCTGACCTGGTCTTTCTGGTTCTATAAGAGTGTATAAAATTTCTTTCATAAAAAAGATTAAGATTATGTCTAATGTATGAAATTAACTAAAAATGTATAGATTAATAACATTAATATTCTGTAAGTTCTTAAAAAGTTGTCTACATTGAACAGTTTGTTCTGAGTTTGTGATTAATCTTATGGCTCTCTTCTGTAAAATTAAAATTTTGGAAATTTGGCAAGAGTTTCCCCAGAAAATAATACTATAAGCTAATACACTTAATTAATCACTACATATAAAGGAATATATACACGGAATTAATCCACGCATGGGTTTCACCTAATAAACTATTTCATGAGCCAAGCGAATTACGCATGAAAGTGTCTGAAAAATATTGCACCACCAGTAGTCTCGTATTTTGCTAAAACTATTTCATGAATACAATATTTAAAATATGTTAAGAATATAATCATACTGACACTTGTCAATAGGAACGGACACACAACAGAGAAAACTCCAGAAGAAGAAAATAAAGTTGTAAAATATCAGTGCTAGATTTTAAAACATTGTGAAGATTTTTATTATTTTATTAATATGGCAAGACAACAAGTGATTTTAATTTATAGTCGTTAATGAATTAACACCAGCACGACAAGATGCCTGATGATGACATAAGTGTCGAAAGGCCTAGGCTACATATAATACAGATTGCTTAGTTGATGGTTTTAATTGTACATTTTATTTTATTTTATTTTATTTTATTGATCTAGCTCAGCGGTACTACATCATGTATTTTATCACTTTAGGGGAACGGGTACGATAATATTATTACAATTCCTAATCAAGCACAAAATATTTTTTGACAAACTTTCAATGACAGTTGGCTAGAATGGACCACAATTTCTTAGAATTGCACAATTAAATGTTATAATTGGTGGTCAGCAAGTGAAGGAAGAAATCTTTTATTTCTTTATGATTGGCTAGTACCGGCAATCAGAAATATTTAAGAGGATAGCCTATAAGGTTTACTAGGAAAGCTGTATTGTAGAATTAAAATAAATACGTATAACTAGTTACAATATTTAATTTTTATAGAGGAAATTATTTCGTCTTAACAAAATTTGGTACGAAGCCCCTTTTCAATGTAATTTATGGCACTTCAAAGGATTGTTTAAGGAGCTGTCTTCAACGTGAACTGAAAGCATTTAATATTTAGATCGGTTTAAATTATATTCATCTCTAGAAGAATATAATGTAATATGAGGGATTTTAGAAATGCCTTTTCCCACAGACATCTAACTCAATATATGTAATCAGAGCCAGTCTACAATATTACTTTTTTGCAAAGAGCCCATAGTAATGAAAGACTTGCCCACTGCTTACGGAACATCCATGAAATATATTTATTAAAAATTAAAGAAGATAGATGAAGTGATAGGGCGATGACCCAAACTGGGAGAGAGGCAGTAAACATCTATTTCTGTCACATGATCAATATCTTTTCGAAGACTGGTCTCCTCTGGTTGAACTTAGAGAAGGAGCACAGAAATCCTTTGTCACTCTTAAGATAGATCGCTCCAGATACAATAAAAAAACAAAACAATCACAAACAGTGCAGAAATGTTTGATAAATTGTTGTTTAGATAAACTAAAAACTCTCCAGGGAGCATTATTTATGTAGCTTGTTGAACATCCGGTTCTTGACAGTTCCGGATATGCTGAATACCCTTGATCTAAAGATATCGCGCTAGTCGTCATAATTCTTCTGAACTTTTCATACTGTGTGTGGAATTCATAGAATTTTAATATTTCTGGAACTTTCGAGCATCCAGCTATCAGCTATTAAACTATGGTTCGAGGTTTACCCACAAATTAATGTCCAGATTTGTGCTGAGCATGAGTAATGGTAGCGGGAAAGCCAAATTCCGGACAAAAATTTAAGGTTCATTTCCCTATACAGTTAAATACCGAACGTAAATTTTCAGGCCTTTTATTCTCACGGGAATGTTACTTACAAGATATTATCAGAAATTCTTTTTCCCCAGGAAATTCCGTATCAGGTGTTGCAAGTTTATGTTTTGAAACTTCGCATGCTGTATTGTACAGGTATTTTGTTTGTATTTCTTGTTGTCTTCATCGTGAAAGTTACTCAATAAAAATAAGGTAGGAAGATAGAGTATGGATATATACACACTGACTTCACTGTAGGTATATTTACCTAGAACATATATTTCAATGGGTATCATCATCAGCTGATTCTGACCTGCCTTCTGGAAGCGGGTGGATGAAATAGCTGATAAATGTTCCCTGAATACCTACTGAAGTGACAAAGTTTAGCAGTTTTTGGCGGTTCATTTGAACGAAAATTTTCTCCCAGACTATGAGTTCTAATGGTTTTTAACTTATTTAGTAATTCTGTTTCATCTATGCTTTTATGGCCTTATTTCCATGAATATTTCCGTCCACAATCTAGCTACAGATTTGAACACTTCACTGAGATATTTCCACAGTGAGATTAATATTTAAAAAAAAGGATCTGTTAATGAAGACCGTTACAGTTATTGTATGAAAAATAAGTTAAAAAGGGGTGGATTTTTTTTAAAGATGGAGTTCATTCAAAACAATCATGATTGAAAAAGAACGTGATTATAAAAAGTGCAGAGAAAACGTGCGATAATATTGAATAAAGAAAGGCGAGAGAAAATCCATACACCAATTTTATTATAAATCAGCACTTTTAAATCTGGGACAAGTGGTAAAGAGAGTGTCACCTCTTTCCCATTCCTGCTCGAAATTGTGCGGAAATTGTCTACGGGTGTTAAAAAACTGAAAAACTTTGTTGCGAAGTTTACCTGTGGTACTATCAAACTGTACATCTTGTGTGCGGAACTTGCCTATGTAAAGGCGAAATTTAACCCTGCCCAACGGTAGGCTAGTGCAAAATTCATATTGGCTCTCACAAGGAATAAAATCAGAGTCATTTGCAGAGTTGCCAAATGCTGTATCGTTGTGATACAGATGCGTATAAGGATGAAGAGAAAAAGAACACATAACTAGATCTTAATGGGGACATTCTTCCAAATAATGTCGAGGATTTGCTTTATAAGACATTTAACCTACTTGAAAACTTCCTTGAATAGAACTTTAAGCAAGTTAAAGAAACGTAAAAGTTTATACATTCAAGAAACACTTCTTTATTCATAACAACACGATTAGTTTGAACTATGTAATAGTAATATGATATACCAATATTTTATAAAAGAAGAAACAAATACATTACATTTTTTAAAAAACGTAAATACAAAGAGCGCAAAATATACTTCGTATAGCAGTAGAGTAATACGATGTTAAAATTGCTTCCACTTCAATAAATCTCGCTGCTAAGTAACAAGTTTATATCAGTTGTAGACAGAGTTGTTTTAATGGTGTTTTGTTATCTATGTTTTATCTGCAATGAATGTAATGTACCAGCCACTTGAACAAGAGAATATTTGAAACAACAATATTCCAGTCACATAATGTTTGTTTAGTTGCAAAAATAAGCGACATTGAGGCAGTTCTGTTTCTTTGGACTTGGTGCATTAAATTGAAATTCCTTTCGAAAGTGATTCTGGAGACAGGATGTTAACGGATTGGTAACCACAAAGACAAGAGTAATAAATAACCTATGTTACTTTCAACTTCAGTGCTCTATAAGTAAAGCGGAACAGCTGTGAGTATATGTCCCGGATAATAATGGCTATCTTTCTATTTAATTGTCTGAGGACTAAAGTCTTCAATGAAATACTCTTTAGCACAATGTTGGACAAACTTTTATGGGAACGGGTCGAAATAGTTTATGGAAATGCTAAAGTGGCATAGTTTATAGAAATATTTCGTCTGTTATATATTCATTGAATATGAAGGAGTATGACATGAGTGATCCTCAGGAGCGAAGCCAAATGACTATCGGTCTGTTTCTGACATTTCAAAGAAGGAAAAATAAAGACTTGCTCACACACACACATATCAAGATGCATACTTGCGATAACTTTTCTCTCATGATAAATCAAATTTCTGTAACACTATTTCAGTAAGGATTTGATGAATTCAAGTTTCGGGACGTTGATAAATAACTGCTTCAATTAAGTGTTATATCGCAACACTATCATTAATTTTTGTTCTACTGTACCTGCTCAAAAATGTGCGTAGTAGTCTATATGAGTCCACTGTCAAAATATTGTCATTTGAAGAGGTAATATTTCATTCATACGCCTGTCTTAAAGGGAATCGCATCGCGGTAACTAAAGTATACGACTGCCATGAATGTCAAGAAAAGTATACAGTACTTCAAATTAAATGTCCGGTTTTACTGTTTAACAATTCAAGTACTGTTCAGTGCTTTTAAAGTCGTGTATTATGTATATATTTATGCTAGTCTGTTACTTCACAAGTTTATGTTCCGCCAATTAAGCGATTGATTTGAGCCTCTAAAAGTTCATTCTTTACTTGATGAATAGCAAGGAGCGCAAGTTTCACTTTAAAGCTCTGAGGTGAGTCCAGCTGTCATCAACAAATTAATTTCTTTCTTACTACTTCTTATTTTATTTGCTCTCAAGTAATTTGCCGACTGACAGGGTAACTTGTCGAATCATTACCGTATTCTAGCCAAATTTAAACGGCAGTCGCCACTTCCCTTTCTTTAAGTAGCCAAGAATAAGAAAAATCACCGCACCTGGCAAAAGATTATGAGCTCCCGACACATATACCATACAACTTACCTGAAAAATATCACACTTCAGTAAAATTATTATAGGCCTATACCTGATTACTTATTTATTTTTTAATCATGTAGGCCTTACAAAATTCTGGACGTGCCTCAAACAATGATGTATATTTTGTAAGTCTGTGGTAGGGAAAAACACTACTTTCCATCTAATATTAACCATTTTATCTCTTTTGCTTTGAATATACAATTTGCATATACAAAATACTTCTCTTGTTGCAGGTATTGTCAAAACCATCATGGAGTACCCAGCATTGATGTCGAGTTTTATTTTTTTCGGTGTTTATCGGTGTATAATAGTGATGTGTGTACAAACTTTCCTATATCAAGAAACAAGAAGACTAGAAGATAGTGTTTGTGTTTTTATTTAGTGTTTGTGACATCAAGAAAATAACTTTTCTAAATCAAGAACAAGCTGAGGAAGACATCACTAAGATTCAGATCTTCACTTCATAATTCTGTGCTTTGGCATGGAATTTTGAAGTGTAATCTGTGTATGCTCCATTCCTAATACTGCTGGACACCTCAAGGTATTAACGAAAGTAGTACTTAGAAAGGAGCATAGATAGGGGCCTCTTTTCAGAGGTGAAGAGCGGTCTTGGTGCAGACCGAGGCCACTGAACACCAGAAGACCAGCAATTCTCTCATCGAAAACAGGTAAAGAATATGAATTTTAAGCATGATTTTAACAGCATGGTTCATTGAAAACTATTTTAATTCTGAATACAATATTGCCTTCGAGTGGTAAGGCTTACGATAGGTAACAGAATTCTTTGTGAATTCCAATGAAGAATTTAAATTCCATCCCATATTATTAAAGATATTAGGCTCTTTGTATTCGAAGGGTCACTAAACATTCTGCAAGGCCATTTATGTCTACCATTTAAACAGATTCCACCATGATCATCCGTCTTGCTTCCCGAGTATCTGTCATTTCATGCAATAACTATTAATAAGGCAACATCATCTACACGATTAGATAATGCAGTTAATATACCAGCATTATAAGATTTTACATTCTGCTAATAATTTACTAAACAGTTAGACACTAACCCTGCGTGTAGAACTCGGAGACCGATGCAACTTGTAATGCAAGGTAATAAAATTGTTCTTTCCTTACATAATTATTGGTTTTAATATACCTCTAGTAGATATTTTGTGAACATAATTAAATATAATTTAACATATGTTTTAAAATAATAAAATGTATTAAATTATTTTGTGAAATTTCAAAGAATGACTATATTACATTTTTAGAGGTTTCACGCAATTTTTGTAAATGAAATTACAATAGCAATCATACATTTTTCGCCAAAATGTAATTTATTTTATCAAGAAAATAGTTTTGTTGTGTAGCCTACGTAATGATTGGATTACTCGCAATAATAAAATGCTATTGGAATACAATTGATTGATTCTTGCTTAAGATTCAAGCCTATCACTAAACCAATTACTTTGGGGTGTGGGAAAATGAATGGAGTGATTATACAAAACTTATATACGAAATACGAAAGCTAAAAATCCCTTAAGTGATGACTCTTCCCTCTAAAATTAATCTTTGTTTATAATTTTCTTAAAAAGTGAAGTAAAGAAAGACATTTTAAGACTTCAAATAGCCTATGATAAATATACAGAGTTTATAAACTCTGGTGGTATTGCGATAAATCTATAATGTTCATATTTTACTCTAGAATTCTCTATATCAGCGTTTTTCAACCTATGGTCCGCGGACCACTGGTGGTCAACGAAGATGGTGCAGATGGTCCTCAGACATAATTTTAAAATATCATAAAGCAAGTGGAAAGTAAAGAAGTAAAATTTTTTCACATATTTCGTTATAATGACCTATAATTAATACTCCAAACATTAAGAATATAGGCCTTATTTTAAAAATGGGATGTAAAACTAGGGGTCCGTAAATTGTTTTAGATATTTTAGAGGTCCTCGGGTTCAAAAAGGTTGAGAAACGCTGCTCTATATTATACGATCGAGTTAAGATTCCTTATTTTATCTTGCAAACTGCATTAACTGAAGTTACTACTATCTTGCAAGGCATTATAGCTTTGGCAGTTTATAAAATGCCTTAAAAGGAGATCCTTCCTACTTTTTCTTAATGTCACCAACAGATTCCTCACAAGTGTATTAATCATTCTGCGAGCCTGTTCTTAACCTTGACCAGTCATAACAAGATGGGAACGCAAATGATTTTCGTAGTCTATTTCAGTCATTTATTTTATAAGCATTGGGGTCCTGATTTAACAGTGGTGCCAAAACCAGAAAGCGGAGAAAATAGTGCAAAGTGAAGTAATAAATATAAATCAGCTTAATGTAAGGTCATCCAGACACCCGACTACCGACAGGGAACAACTGAAATCTTCCGGTGTACACAGAATCCCTTGCTAAAAAGAGAATTTGCTAATTTGCATATCTGCTAATGCTGTGAATTCAAGTGAGTGTGTGCTGTCAGTCAGTGCATTTATATGACCGTGGAAAAAGCAAAACACATGTTCTTTTTTTGCGAATAATCAGTGTTTGTATAGTGTAGACAATAGGTCGAATCAGTGAAGTGTGCTTTACTTAGTAGTGAAGAATGTATTGTGAGGTTCAGTTGTGTTCAACTTTGGATCTTTTTTTTCTTCGTACGCTTAGGAAAGTAAGTATTTTAGGTCACGTTTTAATTTCCGAATGATGAAGAATGTATTTTAAGTAATTTCACAATAATGGCTATTAAACACATCGTCCAAGACTGTACTAGTTATTTTCGATGTAAGACCACTACATAAAGCTTAGGCTAGCACGAAATGAACAAAACGAGCGATAAACGGTTTATGCTATTTTAAATCGTAAAATGTAAAAGGAAAGTGATTTCAGTTTGATTGTGCTTGGAATAGTAATTGAAAATATTTTTGGTAATTTTCGTATCTAGCGGAATTCAGTCTCTTTTGGTTGTCAACATTTTTTAAAAAACAAATCACCATGTGAAACGGTTGAACCTACAAGACACATTGCATATATTGGATTGTGATTTATTTATAAAGAAATGTAGTCTATATCTCTCTTAAAGTTAAAAATGCGAAAGACAAACAGTAAACTGATATTTTAAAATCCTTTGCTATGACACGGAGTTGCTGACTTTGAGTGAATAGAGAGAAATTAAGATTGTAAGTAATATTTTGAGCAAAACTAAATATTTCCTTGCCTTACGTTTGTGCTTTTTCAGAAACATAACTGCCGATATTTACGTTATAGACCGATTTTTTATTGCCGAAATAGTTATGTTATATTGAATAATGTAAATGGTTAGTAGGTACACGAGAATGGTAGTAAGCGTAATAACAATAATAAACATTTGCAGTGGCTAAAATAAAGGAACGGATGATTAATAATTTGTACAAAAGGGAAGCCTTGCACGACAGTGACATCTAGTGATATCCTCTGTTATCTATATATAACGAGGTAGCACCTTTTTTTATCTTACCTGCTCAGCCCGTAAAATAAAACTTTACATAGAAAGAGAGAGTTAAACAATGCTTTTGCACGACTTAACTAATTAGTGGTACTTACGATTATTGTTGCCGTGGATCGTAAGTTGGCATTCCCGCACGCAATCTTGTTGCTATGAGCGGTAAGAATTTACTTACGGCACATCATAATACAAGCCTTTATGGACAAGGCCCCCCAGGACAAATATTCGGTTCCCATAACAACAAACACATGCGAATCACTTTCTGAAATAAACATCTATCTTCAATAATGTATATACATAATATTTTTAGGTAATATCTCAATGAATATAATTAAATTGATAATCATCGTGCAAAAAATAGCATGCGGCACGAGCGCCTCGTTTTTTCAAACTTTTTCCTCGATCCGTATGCATCTCTTACGGCACTTGTATCGCAATATACTACTATTACGATTCAAAATAACATAAACAATATAACCAACTACGACAAGCAGTTTCTGAGTGGAAATGTAGAGAATGTCCTCGACTTGCTGGAACCCTTAGGCCCTCCATGGCCTGTGTAGGGAACGATTTTCTTCACTTAGTCATGCAAGATGAAATCCGACCAGATACAAAGAAAAGTAACAGAATGCGAATATTTGTTATCTAACATATAGGACTGTACGGAATGCATCCGGTTACCGTGAAGTGCATGAGATATAAGTTAACCAACTTGCTATTAGTTAATGGGTTGTAACACAACAGGGGTTCGAAATTAATTACACATGTCGTATAAACCACAGATGTCAATTTACTTAACCGATATATGCACTCAGACCAGAAGCAAACAACACTTGATCATCTAAGTGCTCTTAGAGCTTGATGTTTGACCCTTTGTTGGTATAATCCTATGTTAATTATGGAGACGGAAACAATCTGAATTCCCGCGGAAAGGAGTTGCTGGATAACCTAGTGGCATTTTTCTAAATGGGATCGGGATGTGATATATTACATTTAAGGAACGTTTTTCGTGACCAAGCTGTTAGGAATAAGAAGCGTGTGCCTATCCCTCAAGTAGTACAGTTATTATAACATTATAAATATGCCTTTTGAATGTCAAATTTGGAAAAAGTTAAGTTACACTCGGAAAAAAGTAATTTTGATTTTGGAAAAAGTTACCTAATTTCCTGAAAAAAATTTAATTGGAATCCTAAAAAAATTATTTCAACTTCAGAAAAAAAAATTATGCACATTATTTTTTAATATGTTTAAACAACAATATATAAGCCCTATATTTATAATTGTGCTATTTGCAGATACAAACAAAACAATTTTTTCTTCAGATTAAGCAGAAGAATGAAATTTGTACCTTTATTTACTGTATTTTATTCACTGTAAGTTACAGTATTAAGAAAATACTATGCTCTTCTGTTCAAACAAATAACGGTTGTTCTCTGTTTCACAGTCTAGACTCAGAGCTCTGCACGTGATTTACTCATCGGAATTATATTGCCTGATTTATTTCCTCAAAAACATATAGTATAATACGAAGTTAAGAAGTTAGTTTTTGGCCACAATAAACTGTTTACTACACTCGTAATCTAAAAACCGAAATCATTATATTAAGGCCATGGATTCTTAATAAGATTATGTAGCACTAGCATGTGCCCGCGGCTTCGCCCGCGACAATTATTTCAAGAATTAAAAATTAAGAGCATAATAGTTAAATCATTACATTTATTAACACCTAAATCGCATGGACTACATACCACGATCAGATAGCATCGACTGGTAAAAGCGACCTCAGATTCGAGTTTCTTGGCCAAGAAAACCTCTGTATAGTGAGATTCGTCCAAATAAAACAACGTTTGACCATATTTAGGGCTTACAACATTCAAGCGATCGCGAAAGTTTTGTTTTCAAGGTTTGACAAAAATAGCCAAAGCCAACTATAATTGATTTGACATTGAAATGTACAACTGAAAACTTATGTTTTGAAAACGCAAAAAATGCACGTTTTTTGCCAGTTTTTCACTCATAACTCACGAACGAAAACTAAAATTAAAATTCCGGCTTCGAGGTGCATTTTTCGACCCTTCAGCACACCTATGTTTAAAATTTCAGATCTCTGCGTTCAGTAGATTTCGCTGGACATCGAGGAGAATTCCTTTTATTAATATAGATAATATGAATTATAATGATACCTTCTCTAATTTGTCAAACATCCATTTAATTTAATCCAAGCCCACCTGATACCACTGGTAACAATACGTTCTGTGAATTTGTTTTGATAATTCTATGTAAAAAGGGATTTAGTATTTTCAAAAACATTTAATTTTTGGCATTTAGAATCAGAATTTTTCAAAATCCTTTCTTATTGAGCACCTACATTATGAAGCGAAGGTACTGTCAAAATTCCAAGTCTCTACCTGTTATAGTTTAGGCTGTACGTTGATTCCTGTCATTCAGTCAGTCATTCATTCAGTCAGTCAGTCAGTCAGGACAAAGCCTTTTATATATATAGAGATGTAATTCAGTGCCAGAATGATACTTTCTAAGAGTACTTAGTGAACGGAAAAATGTATTTATCACATTTTCGTGGAACTTAGTAATGCTCACACGCTTATCAAGTCCGAAGAAAGAAGACTTTTGATTTTGAACCAAAACGGTTGACAGTTAGCGGAAAAGAGACCAATTTATTAATAACGGTCGCATGCTTTTTAAACAGCAAATAATCAGTATACTAAAAAGCTGCTTGGATAACTCATTCACTTATTCACCGGTAATTGTTTGTCTACTTCCAGATGAGCCAGAAACTTGAAATTTGGCATACCTATAGCCTACTGCCTGTAACCGACAGAAATTTTCCAAGAGTTCTAATTTTTAATATTTTATCTCCTCGAAAAAATTCAAAATTGCAGAAGCAGCTTTAAGGTCTGTGCAGAACTTCTTTGGAGGCTTATAGCAGGTAAACGGTAAGACGTATTAAATATTCTAACCGATAAATTATTTTGAGAGATCTACACGTTTTCTCCTTTTACTTTTTGTCGTATCTCCATCGGTTATACCGTAGATAGATAACTTAGACTTTTTGTTTTGAGTAAAGTTTGTATAATTTCTTCACATTATGCAATTTTTGACACACTTGTAGGAAAACTTTAACTGTAAAATTTGGCGGAAATATTTGCACAACAAACTGCCATATGTGTGTAGAATTCGGTATTTCTAGGTGTCCTATAAGTAAGGAATATCCATAACATCATTGACATCTACGACATCCTAGATTAGTAGTCTTCAAGAAGTGGCTCGTGACCTCATTTTTGGCGGCCCACAAACAAATGTTAACTTTAACTACAATAGCAATATCGACAATTTAATGACAAAGAAACAGTGTAGGTCTCATGAAATGTAAGAATGCTACTGTGCTTTAGGGTAAGGTGGTACATTTTCGAACACTTAACAAATATTCTTATTTTATGAACACAGTAAACTTAAGACAAGTTCAACTGTATCGTAATCACAAAGTTGGCAATGTAGTTGACCCTTCAAAAAAATATGGAAGTCAAACAGCTGTAAAATTGGTCATGGCAATCAATCTTTCATTTCCAGAATATCGTTCGAAAATGTACCACAGTAGGTACAATTCTAAACACCAGTGGGTACTATTTCGAACAGTGGAATTTTCAACGAACGAATTGCTTTCTTCCAAATATTATATTTTATTATTATTATTTATCAATAATATGAGCGTAATAATGAACTGTCACGTTTTGAATAGGCAGATGCCAGGTTTGGGGCATGTGGTCAGCATGCTGACTCCTACGTCAGTTATTGATGGCTTACTGAACCGGAGCCGCTACTTCTTTATGAATTAGCTCTTCGGTTGGTGTCAGGAGGCTGAATGCACCCCGTTCCAAATCGCCCTACCTCAGAAAAATTCGAGGAGGTAACAGGGATCGAACCCAGACTTGCGGGTGCGTAGTCAGCAACCACTAGACCATGGAGGCGGGTCTGTCATAACATCAAGAGCAATAATAAAAAATACTTAACAACTCCAGAACGATTTCTGTTTGCTATTCTGTATTGCATAATTGCTGAGATGTAATAGCAATCCAGAGGAAGTGCAGTTCATAAATCTTCGTTGAAATAATACCACTGTTGAAAGCTATGTGAATGCTATCCTTTTAATATTTGACTGGCACAGTTAATAATAATAAACATGCAGAATGCTGTGATGGCAAAACAGCTTTTCCATGCAAGCGATCGCGGGTTAAAGTACTGTTCGAAATTGTACCTAAAATCCGTTCGTATTTGTACCTCGAGCTAGTTTTTGTAAATTATACATAGTTGCAAATTCCGCTCACGAATGACCATTGTTGTGCCAATGACTTACGTATTAAAGACTACGCTATTTGTTGGTATGAGTTAAAAATTGGTCCTCAACAATGTATTCCAGTAACACAACGTGGGATTATAAGCAATTTTATAACGTGCCATTTTTCCAGCATGGAGTTCTTACCTTCGATTGGAAAATAATATTTTATGGCCGAATGAGTCAACTTAAAACATCATTCTCGCGGATACAGATCAACAAAACAATCAGTATGGACGCTATATTTTTAAAAAGAGGTTGGCTAACATTTGAAACCCAAAAATGGATAAAAATCTTAGTCCGTTCAGAACTGTACCATGTTTGAAAATGTACCACCTTACCCTATATTATTCATTAACATTGCAAAGTAGAACACAAAAATATAAATAAAAAATGTATAATGTTAAGTAATCCCTACAGATATTGTAAAATAATTGATATATTTGTATTACGTAAGTATCATGTCATTAATAATAATCAATAAATCAATGCTGCTCGCTAGTCTTCCACCAAACAGAAATTGGCCCTTAGTTAAAGAAAGATTGAAGACCACTCTAGATCATCCACTCCCTGATATTCATGATTACCTACTTCCATGTGAGCAAGAAACTTTAATTTGGCAGACTTATAACATTTAGCCTATAACCTATGGAAACATTCAAAAAAGTTCATTTTTTTTACCCTCCAAAAAAACCTTTTGAAGGTATTGACTGCATATTTGTAAGCGTTCAGATATTTTGGCAAAATAAATTAAAATTTTTGACGTGGGGAATTTGTTCTAACTTCGTTGTGTTAATATTCTAGTTATTCCACGTATTCCTTCACATTTGTTGATCAAAACGTGGTCTAAAACTCAAAACGTACCTTAAATACGGCCTAATAACTCGGCAGTTTGTTTTATTAGTTTATCTCATCTTATTAATCACTATGTTGTACATGCTACTATAAAATGCTAAATTCTTCCGAAATTATTGTTATTTTTTTTCGAAATATAATATACTTTTTCTGAAATTGACCTAAGTTTTTTCGAATTAAAAATTACTTCTTTCGAAATTGCAATGTCTTTTTCTAACATAAATTAACTTTTCCCTAAGTTGACGTGGAAAAGGTGTAGACTTACTTGTGCAAACTACAATCAGGCCGATACATTGCTACTTTCCAAAAGCAAGAAAATTATATAGAATATTTGTTAGTTCTGTAATAGATCCGTTGTGAACGTTGGTACGACCTCAACTGCAATTGGTATTCATTTGTTGGTTCTACGAAATTCCAAAAACAATTTTCATAGTTAATGTAAGGAATGCTTTTGAAATCACCGCTAAATACTCGAACGAAGCGAAATTTTAATTTTAATTGTACAAACTGCATTTATGAAGATCATTCACGAATGAAACAGAATAAATAATTATTTGAATCCAGTCATTAGAAACTAGCAGATACCCGAGGCTTCGCCGGCGATTATTTACTCATTGCTAGATATTTTATTTAAATAATTTATTTGACATAAAAATAATAAAAACATAATCATTAACATTGACACCCTTTTTACAAAAATTGCATGAATTACATAATTTTATTTTTAATTATATTTTGTAAGTAGTAAATATAAGTAATTAAACCAATAAAATTAATCTTGTGCTGCCATATGAGTTAACAGATTAGAAATGAAACGATTAAAACATACTACAGATTCATGAACCTTACCCTAATCAGGCGTAAACAGTTAAAACGATTGATAATAATAAAAAAAAACTAAAATCTGGATTCGAGGTGTATTTCACGATTAAAGTGTGCCGACAAAGTTTAAAAAGGCCTCAGATTCGAGTTTCCTAGCCCAAAAAACATCCGCATAGTGAGTTTTGTCTAAATAATTCGATGTATTCCCAATTAGGTGTGCATTCATGATCTCATTCAGATCTCTGAGTGTCGTAATATTATAAAAAAAATATATTATAAAGTAGAGCGGGTTAACAAAATCGAAACTATCGACGAATTGGTGTGTTTTATTGAAAAAAAAATTGATTTCAGCGATGCTCTTCTTTCCCGATTGCTATGGCAACACCAGCACAAATATTCAATCAATATTCAATAATGCAACAAATGCATTCACGTCATAAACTGTTCTTTGTTAACAGAAGACTACAATTGTTATTTTCAGAAATCCATAATGCTGTAAGTTTAGAATATACTATATCAGCAGCTCTTAAATTCTCTTCGTTTAATTGAAAAATGAAGATGGGTCAGAGATGCTATTTTTAAAATGATGGAGCAATAAATTTATATCTATGTTATAAACATCTGCAAAATTTCATCTCTTTCGTGTCATGAAATGCGTTAGTAACACAAAAAGGCACTTTGGAGAAATCGAAGTGAGGACAGATGGATGGAAGCAGGTTGGGAGGGATGGGGGTAACAGCCAATAGGTAAGGAAGTCTCCGCCTTGTTGTTACCCAATTTGGTAATATACTGGAGCAGCTTCGTACCTTCAGGGTCACCTGTCCTAGGTTGCTCTTGATTTATATGGTGAGGTCGTATCCACGCGACATTGCGAAGTGCTCTTAGTAACACTCCGTCAGTAACAAATGTTAGTTCAGGTCATACTGAAATAAATTTGAAGTGTGTGTTTTGAATGAATCATGACTGAAATCTTCTTAAACCATGGTAGTTCCCTTGAATATCTACAATAAGAGAAGGAATGGTGCTTGCAATAATGAATTTTCACTGTTAAACGTGTTAGAATGGATCGCTTAAATGAAACGATGAAATCTTCACTTCAATATTTACATTAGGATGAAGACAGAAGCTTTTGCCCTGTAAATGCATTTTGAAAATATCAAGAATATAAGGACTCAATTACTTTCCAGCAATTCCAGCAATTCCAGCAATTACTTTCCAGCAGTAAGAAATAATTGTTTCGAGATAAGATGGAGTTACATCTTCGTTTAAGAGTCTAGTAGCTATAAAACTGAACTTAGATTATAAAATCCCACTACCCCATGCAAGGACCTTTAAGGGGCTGTTTCCATTTACAATTTGCTTATAGAGGTGTACAATACTAATTGCACTGTAACACAAAAAAAGCACGGGGTAGAATCCATAGTACATTATTGTTATTAAAGTAGCTTACTAATGATACTAAATCCAACAATAATAATAATAATAAAACTAAGCATAAAGCAATATGGAATATTTATACATTTGAATAATTTAAAAGTAGTTTCTTTTGTTGAGAATTTTCGTTCGCCTGTTGAATAAAATATTAATTCAAAATTACGTGTTTTTTAGTAGAAAAAATCATTGATGAGATAAGTGTCACGTACTTTAAAATATATCTAAGTTGAATATAAAATTTAATGTTGATAACCATTGTTGACTGGATTTTGTGTGTATAAAGTACATCCCATGATGAGAATGTATTTGTAAAACTAGAGGGGGATATGCACACGCATTTGCATACATTGGTGTTTCTGTGAGTTGCATATAGGACTTCAAAATAAGTATGTATATTGAAACAATATTGTTAAAAAAGAATTCATCGAATTTCAGGTTCTCAACATAAACATGTATATAGATATTATATGTCAGATGTTTTATACTGTAGTCTTATTATGTTTAGTTGCGAGCCCTTTAGCGTCAGGTTTCTGCGAAAAAATTATTATGCCAGAATAGAGATGTTGTTGGCGAACTGTCCCATTTACGTAGTGATTCCGCAGTGCCTAACAGGAAATTGGTATTGATGCAGAAAACAAACTGGCGTGTGCCGATGCAAATAGAAATGCAACTATTGCTTCCTTCCAGTTGAAAGTTGTAAGTTACAATAAAATGCAAACAATTTTTTTGGTTTTGTTTCTTTTCTCAATCAAGAAGTAAGTACTATGGAATTTGGATTATGGTTGGAATATAATAATAATAATAATAACAATATTTTTTAAAAAGACAGAGTACATGACCTGCGAAAAACAAGCACGTAAATTCATGGAGACGAAATATGGCAAAATTAAACGAGTTTCACTGTTTAAATATCTCGGTGAAATAATTCAGGAAAATGGAATCGAAACAAAAGGCAACGAAATTAGATGACAAAAGATGAAGACTGCATATCAACAACATAAAATGTATCTCCAAGCACACAAAACTAAAACATTACAATTCAGTCATTAAACCAGAATGCCTCTATGGATCAGAAACACTAATTTTGAACAGGAAAGAAGACATTGAAAACATTGAGAAAAAGGAACGCAAAATCATAAGAAAAATTCTAGGCCCAAAACTCGCAGACGAACAATACACAATACACAAATATTCACAGTGACATTAGAAAACGCAAATTGAGATTCTACGGACACATTAAAAGACTTACAAAACAAGTAGTCGAATTCTACGAAAACAGGAGTAAAGCGACAACAGGCACTATGAAGTGGATCGGCGAAATCAAAACCGATCTGAAACTGGCAGGAATTACACCAGAAGATGTTCAAAACCAGGAAATCTTCTGAACCACAATTTACAAATGGCAAGTTGACCAAGAGGGAAAACCAAAGAAGAAGACTGGAACAACGTGGTCTAAAGAGAGAAAGGAAGCCCACAGTAAAAGAATGAAAGAGATATGGGCACCTCTAAGTACTTTGCGTAGTCCTAATGGGTTTATTCGCATATATGTAAATTATAACCGAAATTTATGTACAGTTTCATGCATGGAAACTTTCCGGCTTCGAGGTACATTCGGCCACCTTTCAGTCCATCCATGATAAAAATTTTAGATCTCTGAAATATCTCTTAAAGATCACTGCGTCATAGCAGATTTGGCTGGGCAACTCGTACAAACAGACAAACATTTCCTCTTATTTTATAGGCTAGATACCAAACTCCTTGGTGCTATATCCCTGGAGGGTCTAGATTTACTACCCGACCGCTGTGTCAATGTGTCATCTACCACAGCCAGATGAAGAATTGTGTGGATTTATGGCCAGCATACCGACACCCACGGCCGTTAATGATGGTTTCGTGACCGGAGCCGACATTTTTCAATCAAGTATCATGAGACTGAATGCACCCCGTTCCATACCTCCCTACCTCAGAAAAATCCGAGGAGGTACCGGGGATCCATACCCAGCGATGCTAACCACGAGGCCACGCAGGTGGTCAATTATAGTATAAATCGCGGAGAAGAATAATACAACTATAGAATACTACAATTCCTAGAGAGAACCGGTCTTATCAAAGACCTGAAGGCTGGTATTAACTTCATATTGATGAAGTTGACGACGATGATGGTGGTGATGACATCGCCATATCAAAGATTATCATAAACGTCGTGTTACGCGAGCTTATTTTCTTTTGTAGAGCAAAGCACGATGTCAGGATACTATCTCCTATAATGCAATTTCATGGCATGCAACTCCTTCCTTTTATGCAATACACTTTATAATCATGTCAAAGAGGCTGCCGTATCTCAAGGCGACACGCTTTGAATCATAATACGAATCACATGCATAAAGGTTAAATGTTTGCACAGACTTACAGAAGCATTCGTCAAATATATCACTTTACGACTTAAAAGTGAGGAATATACCTGAAATGCGGAATTCTCCTCGTTCATTCCGCTTAAACGGTTATCAGTTATAATATTATTATATTATATAAATAAAACAATAGATAGGCCTATATTTGGTGGACAGGCCAGGGGAAATAGGAATCAACTATGGGATGGAAATCAAAATGGAGTCTAAGTGATGAGAAAATCGCAATGGGAAGAGCCGCTGCTAATCGTCATGGATAACCGAGAAATTGAAAATATTGACTTCAGGTATTTACAAATCACGCCTATTGCAACAAGGATGTCTAGTATTTGAAAAGTTCTGAAAAGTAGTGTTGGAAAAACATGGTGAAAATAAAGTGGACAACGTGAAAAATGAAGAAGTCCTGAGAAGAGTGAACGAAAAGAGATCAATCTTGAACACAGTTCTCCGTATGAAAGCAAACTGGATAGGTCACATCTTGAAAAGAAAGTGTCTGCTGAGTGACGTCATAGAAGAAAAGATGGGGAATTCCACCTGCTACACAATTTAAAAGAGGAAAGAATATACTTTTCACGGAAAAATGAAGCCAAGGGAAGGAGATGGTGGAGAGCGAACTTCTCAGACCAATTCCAAGGACCTGCTCATGGACGGAAAAGTTAATAATATTAATAATCATTATAATAACGAAATTGTTGAGTAATAATTCATTGAATGGCCAAAATTAATAGAATACTTCTTTCTTTCAAATAGAATACCTATGATATCCAGATATGCTATTTAGCCTGAAAAATTTAATTCAGTTTGAACAAACAAACAAACAAGCAACCTCTTATTGGACTTAGTGAACTTGCAACTAAAATAGAAAATTCAGCGGAGAAAAACTAAAATAAGAAATCTTGAGGCATGTTTGAACTTTGTATCACGCACGCACTTAGGGGAGACAGCTCATGTGTCACTTTAACGCCAATACGGGTGGCTTTAACCCCATCACTTCCATCAGTCTCGCGAGTTCTGCTGACACTTTCACTGCTTAGAAAGTCTCTAAACTGAAAACGCTTTCTACAATCCAAACCAAACACACGGATACTTTCCTGTTTTACTCTTGTATCTTTCATCGATAAGCACACCGACTTTGAGCTAGTTGAAGCACCGCGATACCAGTAATATGTTAATAATACTAAATAATCCCTACAGTTATTGTAATATAATTTACATCTTTTAGTGTAAGCTTAAATATCATGCCATTAATAAGCAATAAATCAATGCGGCGCGCTAGTCTTTCACCAAAAAGCAAATGGCCCTTTAATTGAAAAAGTTTGAAGAGCCTACAGCCTCTTTCTTTCTCCTCGCTTATTACCTGATTTAATACTCCTATTAACTACTTCATGAAGGATCGTGGGGTGGTGGCTAGCCAGACTCCTAAAGGATATATGAGATTCAACCTTTGTAAGTTCAGAATACTACAATAGCCGAGACCTTTAACTTAATGGACATTCCGAACCACGGTGAATCTCTCGTACACAACACTTAACATGAATTCATTAGTGAAGGCAGCGGTCATCCACCCAATCTTACCCGAGCTAATACTGCTTATTTATTAATTCTGGATAAGGTCATCTTGCCTTCTCTTCCGCCATTCCAGTCAAAAACAATATTACAATTACACGTTACATAAATACGAAAACTGAAATTACTATTAAATGTATGTAAACACTCTATAGGTTTATATTATATTCCTAATATAAATTTAATGTATTTTCAAAATTATTACAATTTATAATTTACTAAAAAAAATCGGAAAATACAAAATTACTGAAAGAATATACTAATAATTAAACTTCATGATATCTGTGAAATATTAAAAAGAAAATTTGAGAGTTACAATATAATTAATTTAAGGGATTCAGGTTACTAAAAGTTGCAGTGAAGATGGCTGGCTATTATAGTAGTTATGCTTACCTCAGTTCTCAGCATGGAAATGGAAAAACCCTGTCTTACAGGAGACCCCCCTGAAAAGTGTAATAAACTAGAAGCGGTATGTTTGGAAATAACGTTCAGTATCATCAACTTTCATCAAGTATATTAATTTTATTGTGTATTGGAATCAGTATTTTTACACGAAAATCGAAACAGAAATAGGAACTCTACATTCAGTCTCTTCTAAATTTAATTAAGGAGCGTGTAACATGTCTGGCTCCTAATTTAGATTCTTGTAGCTATGTATATCCGTGCAGTTCCGTTTTAGGAGTGAACCACATAACTCTGCATAGGAGATCCTGTATTCTCTGGAATGCTTCTAACAACTCACATGTTTTGCGAATTAATGCGATTAGCTGTACCTTTATAAGGAATTGTGCAATGTCTATTTTGAGAAAACTAAATTATACAATTCTTTAAAATAGACTACATTAGGTTATAAACAATTATAAAAATTCACCTGAAAATAATGAACACTTTCCAGTAATTATTTATTCTTCTAAAATAGCAAGACAAGCTCCAAACCTGCTCATGTAATATCGGCAGAATGTTTCCCTAAATTTATGACGTTGTTTGATTTCTCTATATTGGTTCCAAGTAAAACGTTGATTCATATTTCGTAATATGATTTGAAATATTGTTATGATTTTTATGCATGAATAGGCCTATATGAAACGGAAAGAGAAAAATAAAATTTATTTCTAGCTTATAATACCACTCCCTATAAATAACAATACATTGCTTAAAACATTACGTTATTGATATTTTTCGTTGTTTAGGTACTCATGAACTCTAGGAGATTTATATGATGTACACGTCAGATATATAAGCATTCATGAGCCACAGATTATTGTCTCTGTTGGACACTACATGAGAATATTATAGGAGAAAAATTCCTCCGGCACTGGGACTTAAACCCAGGACCTTTGGCTATTCGCGCCAATGCTCTACCAACTGAGCTAAGCCGGAGCTCAATTCACAGCGCCAGATGGAACTTCTCTCCTATGACTGATTGCCCTAATGGTCTACCTCACAACAGACAAGTAATGTCATATGCAGTACTGTGAGGCACACTAAGTAGTGATTTTTGTGACCGGGCTCCCACTGTTATTGTACAGTTAACATTCAAGACAGATATATAAGCATTCATGAGCCACAGATTATTGTCTCTGTTGGACACTACATGAGAATATTATAGGAGAAAAATTCCTCCGGCACTGGGACTTGAACCCAGGACCTTTGGCTATTCGCGCCAATGCTATATGCTACAAGTAGCCTATATGTAGCGAATAGCCAAAGGTCCTGGGTTCAAGTCCCAGTGCCGGAGGAATTTTTCTCCTATAATATTCTCATGATGTACACGACTGCTAATACTGGAGAAAATGGTATATTATAGAGATAGATCCTCTAATTGAACATAACAAGTAGCCTAAAATATAGTAAGGGTAATTAAATCATGGAGGATGAAAAGGCCTGGACATGTTGCGCGCATGGGGGAGGAAAGACCTATCTAAAAAATACTGACTGGGAGACCCGAAGAGAAAAGACCACTTGGAAGACCTAGATGTAGGTGGGAGAACAATATTAGGATAGATTTAAGAGATGGTTGAATGGCGGGCTCATGTAAGCGCAACAATGAACCTTCGGGTTCCATAAAATAAATAATATTCCTTTAGCTTGCTTAGGAATTGTCTATTGTCATTGAGTAAGTAACTAATTGAACATCACAATCGCGCATATCATTCCGCGAGGAAGATGCAGCCATTGTTTTTGGATTTGAAGATTAGTGTGTTTCCGTGTGCTTTGAAAATTTCATGTACAGTATACGGTTTTCACATGATTTGCTGGACGAATGTAAATATTTTTTGCAATATATACTAATCTAAACTAAATTATTTTAACTTAATCTAACATTATTGAACTATCTTCACCGATATTAAGGTTAGAGTATGATTCGTGCATTGAATTTCAATTCCATAGTTCTATTTTACTTCAGATAAGTCGCAATCGGGCTACGCAATCTACATACCACAATTACGAGCAAACTAAAGTTTGTTCTATGATATCTTAATTTTACTTCAGATGCATGAACTGACTGGTTTTCATAACTGCCGGTGTCAACAAGATGTACCGTCATTTAGTACGGATATATGCAACACAAACAAGGAAACGAAGGGGCGCATGCGTTATTGTTATGCAACATTCGAAGAATGCACATGACTTCGCGGTATGTGTATGGTGCAAAGTAAAAAAGATAATGGTCCTGAATATAAAAATGCCACCCGTTCAATGAAAACAGTCAAATGTTTTCTAACTAACTACAACTTCTGCAAAGAAGCTCTGACGCAAGACAATGGGTAACAATCCCCATTACACTTTGTAGAGTCTCATGTTCGCCCATCTAACCGACCACCAGGGGAAAAAATCGGTAGTAGAGCAAACCAGAAAAGAACCATGCTCTTCAACGAATATGTCTGCACCTCAGTTTCAGGGCACCAAGCATGGATAATGAACGAATATAAAATAAAATGACTTGATTTTTTTCTGTTTCATTGCCATTCTATTGAAGTGATCTCTCTGTTTAAAATCTAACCCCTGTATTTTGTTTTATCCACCTTTTTTTCTTCTTAAAATAAATTCTTGTTAACTCTAGAACAATTCATTATTCATTCCTCTTAGTCAGGCCTTTTTAACTTCAGAGTAACTGGAGCCAAATTTCTTTAGACACGTTATCTAGAGCCCACACCAAAAGTATTTCATTTTAATTCTATTATACTTAACCATTAGGCTTAAGTCGTAGAAAGAGCACCCAAGAATATTATAATTTTCACTGGTTATTGGTAAAAGTTACAAACAATTTTAAACTAGCATGAGTAATGAAAAGAATGTTTTCACAAAATATAGCTAGCTTTTGTCATACCAGTTTTCGAAGAAAATATTAGTACTGTATTATAATTCATTGAGAGAAAAGTCAGATTATCAGCGAGATTAGTAATTCCTAATAGGCACGTACAATAGTATGTGCTTTCAAACATAAGCAAGATCTGAAGATCAGAATCTCTCAACTAGGAAACTTTCATTTAAAGAAATCTGAAAAAAAGTTATTTCGTGTTATGTTCTATTTTGAAGAAATGAATCAGTTTGAAGCTAGTATAGATCAAATTGAATCTAGCCTATGGTATATTAAGAATAGACATTTTGTCCTTTATGTTTTTATATTAAGTAAACTTCGAAGAAACTTCTTCAGTAGTCATTTAAGTATCCTTAAAAAAAAAAATAATACATCTATTTCAGTTGACACCACCCGACAAGATGGAAAACGTAGAGAATTCCTTTTTGTGAATTTGACCTCAACAGTTCCAATTTATTTCTATGGTAACTTTTTTGTTCCGCCTGCCACCAGTTGGACAGTAATGCAGTTATGGAAATATATTTTTGTTGTTAGGACTAGTATCATTTTCATTATCATCGCCGTAGATTTTCTACTTTCTTATATAGCGTCTAAGCTGTAACTTGCTCGTTTTTAGGAAAGTTTCTATAACATAAAATAAGCAAAGTTCAATATAGGACGTATTGACTTTCTGACTTTTATCTCTATGGAGTTGAGAAACAAAACGGTGACGGAACTTAAGAGGACATCGCGATAAGGAAGCAGATAAAATTCATAGAGTTTATCTCACTGAAGCAGATCCTGTCCAGCCTCTTGCAGAGGAAACATAAATAACACTATGGCCTTTGTGTTTAGTTCTCGAGCCGACAGCTCAGGGACTAGACCAGTGTGTAATTCTGAGGCGCTTCCACTCAAAATGTAGCCTTCTATGCAGTGAACTTTTCAATATGTATCCCCCTTTGATCATTATTTTGATACTTTTGTGTAGGTATATTCGAGATAAGATTGAGTCCCATGCTTTCGGATTTACAGTAATGTAAACGAATTCCCGCTAGACATTACATTGGTACACCGGCGAGGGTAAGAGGTCTAATTGATTAAAAGTATAGTCTACAACTCTCGCTAAATAACCATCAACAGCAAACAGCCAGAACAAAAAATATCAAGCAAAGTTCTATAATATAAGTTAATATAGTACATACCTTTTCATTTTTATGCTGTCGTACCCATATTGTGTTAGTTATTTATGATCCAAGTGTTAAAAATGATATTTTATTTTGCGAGTAGGTTATGTTTGCTAAGTGAGCCCGTTATTTTCATACATTTCAAATACTAACCTCCAGCTGTGTTCGTGGTATTGCCATCTCTTATGCACATAGGTTAAACAGAGGTTTCTGATTTTCTAGGCCCTGCTGCCAATGTACGAGTTTTAGTCGAACCGCCAAATAAGTCAATTTTTACATCCAAGTGAGAAATTTAACATTAAATATGGATGTAATAAATTTTAACATGTTCAGTTTGTGTAAAAATGAATCTACTTAATAATTACATGCAAATATTTTTTAACGAAACGGGTGTTTTCCATGCAACGGTGCAACTTTTCTTTCTTTTGTCTTGTGTCAAAAGTTCTACTTTTACTTCAAGCTGTCTGAAAAATATTTTTATCATACGTGGGTAGTTTCACTACAAAATTTTAATTTTGAAATAAAATTATGATTAATTTCTTCGTATATGCTACCTGCTTTACCGAATACGTTAACCGAGGCGATATATATTAATACATTTCAAATTTTCAGCTAGTGCTAATGAATGCTTATATCGGGTTATATTTCCACCTAAGCACATTATCACCTTAATATATGTGTCTCCTCCTATGTGTCCGTGTTGGTCTCGGAGTGGTCCTGGCATTGAGCTGGTCACTCTTCCCTGACAGGTCGCGGTCCTGAAAGACCCGGGCGGCATGAGTCGCATAGAAGTCACGGGGGAGGTAAAACTTGGTCGTGTGTGTGAGATGGAGAGAGAGCTGAATCGAAGGCCGGATTGGAATTAATTTACAATTGACTTATAATTACAGGCCGATATGGAAATAGATTGCATTATACTAGTGCTTAGGTGGAAATATAACCCGATATAAACGAGGCGATATAGTTACGGACTCATGTTTCGATGGTTAAGAGTTCAAATCCCCATGACTAAAAACAGAGCATTGCATTCCAGGCTTTTCCTACAAGCAGGGATAAATTCCGGGAATAAATTTACCTACCTTTGAATTATGAAGGGAATTGGTTTTAAGGACTTTCTCTTCGAGGAGTCTTTGAAAGTTAGTAACTAAATGGAACATACTAATTGATAACGTATGTTACATAAACATATTGAACGTTTATGCCATGAGTTTGGTACAAATCCATTATAGACTAAGTAATATATTGTAGTTTTAGAAAGGGAAAACATTATGTGGAGAATGCCGTTTGTTTATGCCCGAGTGTTTTTAATCGGTTTTGCTTCCTTTGCGAAAATGGATAATGCGGTCATTGAACGTGGGGATGAAATTCAAAGAAGTTAATGTGACGTGACACAGTTAACGACTCCATGCTTCTCATGATGGAAAAACAGCAACATCGATTAAATCGTCCGAGAATTAAAAATCGTGTAACATTAAGCGGCCGACTCCCATACAACTTTTAAAAGGTACATTTCCGACATTCCTTGATTTAATGGACGGACGGACAGGAAAATTCACATGAAGCTTTCTCCTAACTACAATTTTCTAAGTTCTTTGGTAATTTTACGAGACAGTTAAAAATTTACAAATTTATATGAAATAAAATAAGATAAACTGATATAACAAAGTGCCAGTATGTTTTTGTTGAATCAATTATAAATTCAATTATGATATGCAGAAAATAAGTTTTTCTAATCAGATTAAAATCGACCAGCGTCAGCAGAACTACAGATTTGTGATACCTTGACAATCGCGCATTCACATAAAAATAAAAAATACAATAACAAAAATCCATGTCAAATCGGCCGGCTCCGGGATTTGATCCGGGGACCTCCAGAATACGAGTCCAAGGCGTTACCATTTGGCGAACTCAGTCAGTTTGACGGTGTCTTTGATAAGCATAAGTGAAAGAATAGTGTTAACTGTCAAATTATACCGGTAGACAAAAATTAAAAAAACATGTGACCTTTAATTAGTCCTTACTCTGGTACCAGTCAACCGAGGTAAAAAAAAATTAATAGGCTTCTTGTCATGGACGTTTTTAATGCGTATACCAAGTTTCATGAAAATCTGATAAAGCATATTTGAGTTATGGAGCCTTTTGTTATATAATACCATAAAAATTCACTAAATTGGGCATTATTCCGGTACCGGCCAACCGATTTGGTCCAATATCAACAGACGTCTTCCCATGGACATTATAAATGTGTATACCAAGTTTCATGAAAATTCGATAAAGCGTATTTGAGTTATGGCGCTTTTAAATAAAAACACTAAATTGGGTTTGATGCCTGTACCGGTGAACCGATTTGGTTCAATAACAATAGGGTTCTTCCCATGGATATTATAAATGCGTAGGCCTATTCCAAGTTTCATGAAAATCCGATAAAGCGTATTTGAGTTATGGCGCGTACAGACACACGGACGGACAGACAGACAGACGGACGGACGGACAGACGGACAGACATTTTTCGTCCCCCACACACAATCTCATAAAGTACCATACTGGCACTTAATAATGTCGAAGGGATTTTTCATCTTGACTTAAGACTAGTATTACTGTAGGATTCATTTGTCTTGTTTAAATGTAAAATGTGGTTGTTATTATTACTGTTAATAACAATTAGGCCTACGTATTGGTTCGAGCATACATTTTAAATGTGCATAGACCAGACTATACAGCGGTCTTCTCACGCTGGTTCGATACTGCTCTGGCTTAGGTGGGGGTTTTCCAGGGAAACTCAAAACCCTTGTTGTCCCCGGGTATCATCTGGCCGACATTATCACCTTAATATGTGTCTCCTCCTATGTGTCCGTGTTGGTCTCGGAGTGGTCCTGGCATTGAGCTGGTCACTCTTCCCTGACAGGTCGCGGTCCTGAAAGACCCGGGCGGCATGAGTCGCATAGAAGTCACGGGGGAGGTAAAACTTGGTCGTGTGTGTGAGATGGAGAGAGAGCTGAATCGAAGGCCGGATTGGAATTAATTTACAATTGACTTATAATTACAGGCCGATATGGAAATAGATTGCATTATCTTCAGCTGTATTGTTGACAAGTCGAATGAACGTCCTACATAGACTACCTAACATACTATCAAGCTTAAACTCCTTAAAAAGGAATGAGATGAGTATAATAATTGACGTCACTTAAAGGTAAGGCGTTCATGAAAATAAATACAGTAATAGGGGCGTACCTTTTATCGTAGGGCAACTTAGAGCTCCTTTGGAAGAGACCACACTATGAAAAGTCGTCTCTAGTGAGAATGGAGGCATTTACCTAGCACATTTTCCCCTCATTTTCCCCCCTTTTTAGGACTTTTATTCATTTATTCCATAATCCCCATTTTGTATTTTGCTACATCTTTTTAATATCCTTCTAAAGTTCATTTAATCTTTAAAGCCTATCAATTTTGAGTTTCATTGTTTTTTTCATGAAATAATTATCTTGGTTTTGTTCCAATTTCAAAGATGTCAAGTAATTTCTAATCAACTTACATGAGCTTGCAGTGAACGTGGTTTTAGTGGACCTGTCTGTTTTCTGCAAACACGGGACTTAAGGTACACATATGAAAAATAATTATTAAATATTCCATTCTTTTGTAGTTTAATTTAACTGTAAATTAATCAGTAGCCTACTTTCGTTAATGTAATTTTGTTACATAAGGAGTTTAGTAGCACCTTTTTGTCTCATATTTTTAGCACACTTTTCCTTCCTTTTTCCATATGGAAATTGCACCTAAAATTCCTAACCCTGGTAATAGGGCAAGAAAGCGTGAGTGTACAAGTAACCTAGAGACACACGATCTGATCCTCACAAGGACACAAGACCGGCTGAGACTCCGCGACCACACTCAAAGCGATCAGAGTACGAATTTCAGTGGAAACATCAACATCTCCTCCGGTATCCAAGTGTAATTCGTACTAAACAGTGTTACAAAAACTTTTCGCGAGTGCAACTAGACGAAGGCGTAACGCTATGCCGTGGTAAGTTTCTACAAGCAGAACAGTCAACTCCAACTTTGTTGGAGTAATTAATGTGACCTGTTACTAATATGGGAACTCCGTTTACGTATGGTATTGTATTTATTGATATTTATGATTGGAGGACATATCTTATTTTCTATGACGTGAGCTGAGATGAAATTTACAGCTTGTTTTGTTCTCTAACGAAATAGATTCCAGTATTGATATTTTATAACTTGTTTCAGGTTGGGATTGTAAATAATTCATCGTAGATTTTCCTTTACATTTCATCTGACTAGATCTGTTACAACCGTAAATGATCAAAGAATTAAATAACATTATGTAATGGAAATTTTAAAGTAAAGACTAACGACTTTTTGAAAAATTAATCTGGGTCGGTTATACATGGAAAATAAAATTATTGACTCTGTCAATGGAAGTTTTTTTATAATTACTACTGTAAATTTTATTAGATGTATATAGTAATACTAATTCTGGTAAGTGGTTTTATTTTTTACATACTTTAAACCGCCAATTTTGGTAGAGAATGAATTAGAAATTATCCTTTTTCGTCGGCTGGGTCTATAACATTAATATTTTATAATTGTTACCTTAAGAGTTAGTTTTTATATTGTATTGGGTATTATATCAGCCTAAAAGCGGTAATAGTTTCTTCTTCTACAAGAGGGACAATTATAGTGAACGGCTATTTCTTAAAGGCGTTTATTGAAAACTCTATCCTCAGTGCATTACCGTAACGTATGTAGTTTCTTCACTCTATGAAAGTCTTTAGTGCTGTCGAGGTAGAAGGGGATAAAAGAATAAACATAATCTTTCTTAGAGCTGACGATAATTTTTCCCAGGAGCCCTGTGTTTCGAACACGGAGTTGGCACCTAGAAATTTGTCCACATTAACCCGCAACGTACTGTACATAATGCACGGGGAACTGAAAGAGGTAACGCCTTCTGCTGATTAAAATGCCGGTTTGTGGTACAGTAATCGAAACTTTGTAACAGGAGTATCTGTTTGGGTTGCTTTTGCTCCTTTCTATATTCAGTAACTAGGCAAATCTGAAGTACCAATATATAATTTACAACCACAAAGCCCCAGTGAGGTTCTCGATCAAAGGTTTTTATGAACTCGGAGGCAGAGTCAGTGTAATTAGACTGCCGTATATTACCACTTAGCCGTAATAAACCTAAAAAATTGCGGAATAACTTCAAAATTTTTTTGGAAGTAAAAATTTAAAAATTTGGGATTTTTTTGGAAGTGAGAATTTTAAAAAATGAACTTTTTGGAATTTTTCCTTCGGTTACAGGCTAAAAGCAGTAAGGCTGCAAAATCAACTTTCTAGCTCATGTAAAAGTGTGTAAACATTTATGTCAGTGAGTGGGTAATTTATACCATGATTGACATCACAGCTATTCAATAACTTATCCACACTTGCATGCTTATGCCAATTGAATGTGTTAAGTTTCCTGCCAAAATTTATCATTTCAGCTGTCCTTTAAATGTGTTAAAAATTTCTTGTGTGGAAAAATGTACGAAATGTTTTTAAAATACCGAAATCTGACTCTATTTAAGGCGTAACTGATGGGGATAAAAGACAAAAAGTCATAGGAACAAACTTGTAGATCTCTCAAATTCCATTACTTGAGGTGTAGTCGGTTTTATGATACTACTTAGCCTACCTTTTAGCTACTATAAACCACCAGGTCTGCAGTGACTTTATAGCTACATCCGCCATTTTGAAGGTTATTTGGGAGCAATCAATCGGTTACAGGCTAAAAGTGCGGCAAATTTCAAGTTTCTAACTCATCTGGAAGTGGGTAAACATTAATATCAGTGATCGAGTGTGTGAATGATCCATGTGGTTTCTGTTATGGTAATTAGACGATTTTGTTATATCATAGGGTGTTATAGCCCTTCTACACATTAATAGATTTCGGCTTGATAGCATGCCGGTACCTTCTAAGCAGCAGGGACCCGTAGATGGATGGGTACTCAAGGCATTATCAGATTTATCACTGGTAGGCGCGCTCTCTACCGACTTAGCAGATACAGCATCTGTAACATAAACAATCATCTCACCAGGAGATTGCTTAGATTCCGGTGCCACATTCCTGCTTCCATTTATCTCATTACCCGACCAGTTCCCTTTATCGGGGAAATCATTGTTTCCGTTTCGTATTTCTGAAGCATGCTTATAAATTCTTTCTTTTTAAAGAAAATATTCTATCAGTCGTTTCACTGTATATTTCTGTCATATAGTCGTCTTTAAAATGCGATGAGTCGGCTCTCTACAGTAGGAGAATTGCTAAGTTAGTAGGCTAGTAAGTTATCTTCTTGGTTCGAAAGATCTCATTTGAAATAGCCGGAGAAAATCTTTATGCTCTATGCCCATGCTCCAAGGTACATTTTAATCTCTTTGCAAAGCGGTATTAATTGGAGGAGTGGAAAATTTAGCAGTCAATGTGATAAATTACAATTCCTAGCATCAACACTTCTTTCGTTGACAAGGACCATTAATTTGTCTTCCTTATTATTGCTTTGTCAACGTCAATAGCTTACAGTTTAAGATATATGTAGGATGCGGAGAAAGTTTAACTGAACAGTAAAAGCACATTCATTAACATTTTAGTACCGGTAATAATATACCATGTCTAGATGACATTAGGATATAACAGGGGTGGCCACTAACCTTAACTTTCAGAGCCGCAAATGTATGAAGTTGTTCGAAGCGAACCACATTGTTTTTACTAGGTTTGTTCGCAAAGCAGTCAGAAACCAGGAACATATCGTTCGCGCATGCGCTCTTTCTCCACACGCGTTCGCAAAGCGAGAATCCGTGATTCTGATTTCAATCTTCTGTTCGCAAAGCTCTCACGGACAGTTTCTGTACTATAAGAAAAGTTTGCAGGCTCTAGCATGAATTGTTATCAGAGACATGCGCAGTAACCTATTTTCACGCGCCTGACTCCTAACTCCTATAACATTGCGCCAGATTTATAAACATAGGCTACTTACATGTATGAATAATGGAAGATAATTAAAAGTTTCCCAAAATATAGATTATATTGTCGATGTATATTGCATTTATAACATGTCAAAGGGAAATATATACTTTATTTGCATATCATATCGATTAAACGCAGAAACTATCGATTCCAAATTCTTGTAACTGTTCGCAAAGTGCAAATCACGGGTAAGTTACAGACTGGACATGCGCAGTACAACAAATTCTCAAGCGGTCACGGATTTGCTTTGCGAACAAACCTACTATAAACTGTATTTAGATTCATTGAACTTAAGCGTTCAGTACAGAGATTCACACACATAATTAGTCCCAAATATCGAGATAAGTTTCTCAGCTAAATTTTTTGTTAGTATATATTTTTCTTCTGGAACTTTCTTCCAAAATTCTATGGCCGAAACACCACTTCGTTTAAGTCTTGTTAGTCCTTCATCCACTAGAGTAGCTCCAACTCTACTCCAACCGTATCCTTTGTAACTGGTGATAAAACAGGACAGCCATCGCCCACAACATCAACAGCAAACAGATTTTCCAGGAATGAAAATGAAGGTTTAAGTGTTCTCAGATCATTAAATCTGCCATTGATTTCTTTAGCAAGACCAGAGATTTTACACAAATAATCTTCTGTTTCCACCTGAACGTCAGGAAGGCTTTCAGTAATTTTCTTCAAACATTTGAAATGAGCGAATGTTTTAGTCTCAAGGTCTTTCCGAAAGAGTCTTAATTTTGTCTGTAAACTGAATACACTCTGCGCTAAATCAGGAATAAGTTTTTCACTTCCTCGTAATATGTTTTCTTTAATTATTAATTATATGCAGCTCGCGAGCTTCATTGTGGCCACCGCTGGGATATAACACTGCACTATCCCGAAGAAAGCAACATTATTCCACAGGAGACCTCGAATAAAATAATTGCAGAAAATTAACATACAATATTTTTTTTCTTCCTGACATTGGTAAAAAGCGTGAGGGGAAGGACACTCAGAGGTGGGAGTTGAATCCAGAGAAGCTAGCTATCTTCCTCCCGGTCATGACAGCTGTATACGCATCAATGAAATGCAGTAATTCCGCCTTTCAATATTAGGGATTTTTAATTATCATATATATTTCGACCAGCTTGTGGTGACCTTCAGTGATACATAGTGTGATGTTACATGTTACATGTTTTTACATGGCATTTCATTGATTAGTAATTCAATATGGTTCTTTCTTATAAATATTGGAGCTGTATACGCGTTGTCGACTCCCTTGTAGACGGCGTACGAATGAAACATCACCTCAAGAAATGACAATATTTCGATGGTGGACTCGTCCAGACTACTTGCATTGAATACGAGGTCATAACACTGAAATGCCTAAATGATTGCTAAAAAAAAGTTGAACGAAACATGTGTTATATTAAAAAGTTTTATCGTTCATTTTCATTTACCGTAAAGACAAACTTATTTTTAGGGAACTAGATTAAACTATGATAGACTTTTCTCGGTATCTATAGAAATTTTATGGTAACATATTGCTATTAACGATATGAATTCTTTGAATAAGTAATTTTATTTTGTAGCATTAGATTAATGAAGATGTAAATAAATAATCAATAAAATATACACGTAGGAAATGTACAAATAATTTGCATAGGTGCTACTCTAGAGGTCCTTTTGCCCTCATTAATCGTTCTCCACATTTGCACAACTCTGGATGTTGTGTCGATGTATCACTATAATGTTCCTTTCGGGGATGGCGACACTTAATAATCTGCTTATAACTGGCTTAATAATATGATAATATTATAGGAGAAAAATTCTTCAGCACTTGGATCCCACCCAGGATCTTTGGCTATTCGCGCCAATGCTCTACCAACTGAGCTAAGCCGGAGCTCAATTCACAGCGCCAGATGGAACCCAACCCCTCTCCTCATCCCCTCTCCTCATGATGGAACCCCTCACGAGGAGAGGGGTTCCATCTGGCGCTGTGAATTAAGCTCCGGCTTAGTTCAGTTGCTAGAGCATTGGCGCGAATAGCCAAAGGTCCTGGGTTCAAGTCCCAGTGCCGGAGGAATTTTTCTCCTGTAATATTCTCATGTGATGTCCAACAGAGACAATAATCTGTGGTTCATTAATGCTTATATATCTGGCTTAATAATAACCTACCAAATATAATTTTGTTTCAATTTACCTTAGAGAAAAAATCATTCTGACCGGACATGTCAGAGGTCAAGTGACAGTACAAGGTTTCAAGTGTAGCCAGCAGACATATTTCATTCGATGCACATCGTTATATTTAACAAGGATACGCATAATTGTTACAAATAGATGAAGACAGAATACAAATAACAGTATTAAAACATTAGATAGCTTTTATGATGCGAGTAGCTTGAATTATTAGCTTTTTCTCGATTCTAGCCACAATAATTATTCTTGAGCGTTCAATGAAAATCATTCTCGGCGTATTGATGGGTTTTTACCTGGAAATCCCGCGTTCAAGTCAGGAAGAAGAATGAATTTATTTTCTACCATAGAAAACCTTCCGCAATATTTATCGTACTACACGAAATCAAACTCTGAGTGAACATGATCACAGCTTGAACTTTTTTTTAATTACCTTGTGAATCTTGAATATACAGAATGTAAAATTTGTTCATTGGAGAAGCCTTGTACGCTTAAATGAGCTCTAGTCAGTTCTAAGTACTAACTAAACTCCGTGGCATTGCATCCTTGAAGAGACTAGGCCTGCTATCCGACTGCTGCAGATTCATCACCTTTAAAGGCAGGTGAGGGACATGTGGTCAGCATGAGACACTTGCGGCCGTTATTGATGGTTTCCGTGACCGGAGCCGCTACTTCTTAATTAAATGGCTCCTCACGAGACTAAGTGTACACCGTTTCACACTTCCCGAACGGAGGAAAAATCCGAGGATCTAGTGTCGAACTCGATGCTAACCACGAGACCACGCAGATGGTCATACCAACTACTAAGAGTGCTATTTATTGACCAGATAAATCGAACTGTATTACTCTGACCTTTTTAAATTATATAACAGCACATTAATACCACATTTTAACAATGTTTGCGACTATGGTACGAGCGGTATTTCATTATTGTATTATCTGTTCCCATTTACAGTAAGTTATTAAGTACCCTATGACCGACAAGACATCACTCTAATAAGTCTAATAGACAATATGGAAGTTCACACTTCAACTCAATCCGCCCTGACGTTATATATTTGTTACTTCTTTCTGATAACATTTGAAACTTAACAGTAATTGCCACGAAGACTCAAAAGTGTATTCTTTTTTTCTCGTTTTTCTTTTCCCTATACTTCGTTATAGGACACCTTTATTTTAAATTACCTTTATTTTTTATTACGCCTTCTCTTTATTCTAATTAAGATATATCTGTTCTTCTTTTTCAGGTCTAATTTGTAATATCTTTTTTATTTTTCATTATCGTACTCTTTAGACCAATGACTTTATTTTATCCATTTCTATTTCATTACTTCTTTTCATTATCTATTATTTCTACTTCCTCTGGATGTTACTTTTTTTACTTCCTATGTCTTTTGTATATCCTTGTCGCTTATTTTCTTTTCGAATCATTAAATTGTGCTATGCATGTCTTTTCTGATGACTGAATATAATTTAACTTCACATTTCAATTATTTTATAGTTTACGTTTCAAACCTTCATTTATTTAAAATTCCTATGTGGTTACTGCATTTTTATACGACTGTTGACATAACCTCTAAGCAGTGAGTTCCTACAGTCATATTTTACTTTTCCCATAAAATAATACGGTTGAATTCCTCAAGTTTAAAAAAAAATAAATCTTGTTCACTGAAAGCTGCAATCTGGAATAATGAAATGGAGTTTAAAGACATTTCTTTCGTTGTAAAGTATATTGTAAAAGTGTTGGGTTGGCATAATTGCATTAAATCACTGTATCTTGGGAAATAAAGTTGAAGTGGCAATCTTCATAATGGTGATCCTTCGATAGAAAAATAAGTTTTCTTCTGAGGATCTGGTTCACTTGTTGGAAAGTGAATTGCTATGTAAGATGGTGAACGTGTTGGAAGTAATGTGTAACAAACATATATTGTATAAAACGTTTCGAGCATATTCATTCATTCAACAAATAGATAAGTTACTTAATTTCTGCACACACTATACAGAAAACAAAATGGAAAATCCACTTTTTTCGACGTAAGATATGCCAAAGCTGGAAAACATTTTTTTTAAATCTCATCTTCTTTCTGTAATGCGTAAGCTATATGGCGAGAAATTAAAAACAGTGTCTGTAAGATATTGGCAATAAATAAAAGAAATGTAGAAAATCGCAAGTGACAAGCCAGTGAAACTGATTAAAAACTGAAATACCTACGGTACCGGAAAATAACGTTATATGCTTTCGTGATATTCAGGATTTAAAAATACGCTTTCCATACAACAGCATTTGCCAATACCGTATATGAGAGGTATTTATTTATTTCTTATGCCAACTACAGGAATAAATCCCAATTACAGTTGGCGTAGTTTACCAGTACGTGTTGTTCAATATAAAAATACAATACAATAAATGAATGAATGTGTGAGGATAAAGAAGAAAAGACATGAATGGTCTGTAATAACTACAATTAATTTAACAAGACATTAAAAACTAAGCCAAATCATATGGAATTTATAACATTTTATAAAGAAATCCTATGTACTGATTTAATGATAAGTCAAAATTCAGAAGAGCAGTTTGAAGTGATAGAGAATTATATTGTCTACATATTTGAATTAAAGATGAACATTCTAATATTTTTGACTTAATGACAGGAATGTATAACAATTCCCTATTCCTTAAATTGAATTATACTACATTAAATTTAATACGTTTTAAAAGTTCATTAGTATCAATTATACCATTGATAATTTTATATAAGAATAACTGTTGCGCTACCAACCTTCTACCAATTAAAGTAACAAAATTAAATTAATTTAATAAAGTATTATAAGAAATTCTATCAATTAAAGCAGATCTACCATATTTTTAAAAATATATATATATCGAAGAAAACTCTTCTGAATTTTTTCTGTATCATTAATATGAGTTTTATACAATGGTGACCATATAACTGATGCATATAATAATAATAATAATAATAATAATAATAATAATTTATTGCATCTGTAGCTATACATTGTATAATTAGACATTATCAATATTATTTAGAACATTTATAAGGTTACAGTAACTGCAAAATCATTTATGCAAAAAATCCTTAAAAGAATAAAATGGGACCAAACGCGGATTCACCGTAAAAATTTACCCAATATAGTCATATGTATGAAGAGTGATGTTCAGTTTTTTACTTGTTTTATTGAGGTGTTTTAAAACCGGTCCGAACATCTTGTAGCTACACCTCCCACAGAAGTGTGGTATATGTTAGGTTATGTAACACGCTGTGATACTAGCAGCTCCATACGTTTGGTGGGTTTATGTTCCTGTCAAATAAAATTACACTCTTTAAAAGACCACATTTTATTCCACGACCTTTGAGAACAATACGGAAAAGCGTAATGTAATGCCTTTATAAACTGGACTCTTGTAGGAGTATATGATGTATGCATAATGAGACATGAGAAATGGAAACGAAACAGTGAAGATTACATCTTCCTCCGTCACTATGGAAGCCTTTATCACGAATGGTTTCGATGTTAAGACTGGAAAATTACAACTGTTTATCGAATGCATAGAATTCTATGAGCTACGGGCACCATAAATAAATTGATTAAAATAAATGCTAGCATCTTGCTTTCCTTTTTTTTTAAACTAGGTCTATGGCTTATTTATTTCACCATTTATTGAAGTACTGGAGTAATGAAATCGATCTCAGTATGTTAATCATATCCGGTAACCTCATGTAAATGACGGTTTGGGTTCGACACACGTCAAAGTCAATAGGTCAAAAAGTGGAATCAAATCGTATTCAATGTCTAGTTCCCTATAGACGGGTAAAGTATTTTTCCACCAACTGAACCTGCTCAGAATCATTCTCAGTAGCCTGAATGAGTTCACTGTCGAAATATTGTCATTTGAAGGGGTGATGTTTCATTCGTATGCCAGTCATTAAGGGAGGAACATCATGCTAACTAAGGTATTTGGTAGGGCTGTCATAACTGGCTTGAGGGGAAGATGGCTTGACTCTCTGAATTCAACTCCCACCTTCCAATGTCTTTCTCCTCACAAGTGTTTCGCTAGTATCAGGTAGAAAAAAAATTACTGTACCATAACGAGATCGTATTGTAAGAAATAATTCCAGTTTACCTTTATGTAAACGAAAGTATGTGTATTTTTTCAACATTTACCACACATAAAGCAGTCCCTAAGCATGAGGATCAATGAACTCGCCATCCACTTCTGGGTTTTATGCATCCAATATACAAATTGTTTTTTCTGGAATCGCAAGTAAATTTCATTCGAATATCATCACACGACGACTGCTACACCTTCCAGATTACAATAGCTACCTCTGTAGGATGCTGAACATTATGTACATTCGCTTAGGAGTAAAAAAATTGTTTAACAGCTATTACAAAATCAGTGCACGAACTCCAGCAGAAATCACACATGCAATAAGCTCCCATATACAGCTTACATCTAAACAATTTATTTTTGTAAAATAGATATTTAATTTCTGGAGACGCTGTATGTACATGTGCATCTGTATATTGCCATGAAGCTTAAACTGTTCATTGCTACAAACAAGGTCAAAGTTAGCTAATAATTGGTGAGTGTTTTTGGGAGTGAAGCGTACTTCACATAATTTGTTTATAACATTTTATTTAAGAGTAATTACTTTCGATTCTCTTTAAAATATGATTTTTAAATCCAAGCTTACTGAGCGGGATGTACCAGGCACTAGCTTCTCAAGCTCTCAATCAACAGGCCCGGGGATCGATTTCCTAGACCGGCACTCCAGCCTGTGATTTCCATGGTTCATTTCAACAAAATGCAGGGTTATATGAGGATTATATGACTATGGCTGGTCATTTCCTTCAAATCCTCTGCCAAATCCTACCTATGGTCTGTGCCTTCTTGAATAGCTTATCACTGGTAGGGGAAGCCCCTCCGTCATGAATTGTTAGTAATACATCCGTCAAATATACGATTGGGATCAAAATCATACTTTTCACCCCAACCAAAATATTAATTCACCTAACAAAAAATAAAAAATAAATCTAAACTATTCCAATCTAGAAGAATTGGATTATAAATCCTGGTGTTATTTGGGAGAAAATTGTTGTTGATCCCTGCTTCTGATACAACTGATTCAGTTAATATCTCTGTCCTACAGAACTCCAGTTAACTATCACATGATCGTTGGTATAAATCTCATAGTCTGCCACATAAATTTATGGATCACGACAGTATTTATACATGAAATTATTTTATCATTCATGTTAAATTAAAATAGAGAAATGAACCCCATATTACGTCCATAATCTGAAACATTTGGCTAAGTAGAGTAAGGTTAAGTAAAATCTATTTTGACGAAGTTCATTGCCATTTTGATGTTCTTTCTCAGTTTACACCGTGCTGGAAGATATCCTGAATAATGCTTAAGAAGAAAAGAGAATTAAAATCATAGAATTAATTAAAATTTCCTCCCTTTTCTATTCGCAAATAGATTATCACCAGCTAAAGCATCCTCTATGTCCACAAGGAAACTCCTGGACAAACAACTAGTTATATGCTGCGAGTTAAATTAGTCTATTCTTTACGCGACCTTCGTTCGTTGCAGATTGTTAAGTAAGAACCAGTCTTAAGTAAGTGACACGAAGGAGACTTTATGGATCTTGTCATAGCCAACAGGCACTCCAAACAGAATGATTCATAAACTTGGATTTCAGCTGGACAGATAGAGCAATATCTATAAATTATAGCATTTGTCCACTTATTCAAATTATTTTTATTTAATTGGGCAGAACAAGTTGTTAGCGCCAAACCATCAAACCATAAACTCCAGCTTTTTATGTGTTATTGTTGCATTATGAAGTCATTCTGTCAAGGTGAAATAATAATATGAATCCGACGGGTAGATATAAACTATGTATTCTTTTTTTGTAAGACAGAAAAAACCGATTTATGATTATAATATTGAGATTATATAACATATAAAAATGCATATAATTCCTCCCAGATCCGATTTATGGATTAGGCCTGTGTAATTTTTGGGTGGTCTAATCGTGTTATAAACCTATTTTGAAACAATTAGTTTTATTGATGAAATAAAAAAGTATATAAATAAAGTTCATCGTGACATGTGTGTTCTGAAATGAGAATGAGGATTTATTTTTTAATGCTAAATGATCTTTAGGCGAGCCTTTTGGCCTGAGAACCAATCGGCACTTATATACTTAACTTATCTCATATTAAGAGTACAGTAATCAACATCAAAATGTATATTATATAGTACAGTGAGTCTTATATAAAAATATAGGCCTGGCATATTGACTTCACATGGGAATATGACCATGACCATATCGGTTATCTTTGTATTTATCTAATCAAGTTCATCCACTCGTTTTTGTTCCCGTAGACACAGACTGATGGCCATTGACGTAGATATGACATTTTATGGCTTTTAGTGGTACCAACACTCTGTCGTCTAAGAGGATTGAACAATATTTAGTAAAATAGCCCAATATTACTGTAAGGTAATTCCAACCCAAACTGAAAGCACTCTGAGATATAATCTGTAGTACTACATGTAGGCCTGTGCTATGGTTGCCATCACAATGGTTAGTATTGGTATTTGTGGATGTGGGATTTCAGATTGTGCTTGATAGGTCAGGCAACATTTTTCTAGTATTAGAAATCAACTTCTTACATGAAAATAAAGATTGCCTAAAAAATTGGGAACTCTAATTTTCTGAAAAAATTGTAGATCCTTAATTATGTTTAAATTTTTCCCCATTAACTCTATAATTAGGATTATCGATTAAATTTTCTTTTCAAGTGATATTATTGTTAACATTATGTCATTTATTCGCTCCTCTCACGCAGTGGGCCCGGATTTGAATCCTGGTCGGGCAAGTTACCTAGGTGGGGTTTTTTCCCCTGTTATTTTCCCCGGAAGTTTTCTTCACCTGTGAGGCAAATGTCGGGTAACTTTAGGCCGTTGTGGTCTCCGGGTGTCATCTGGCCGTCATTTTCACCTTCATCTCATCCTCGCCTCGTTCAGGGTGAATGTGTGTATGTGAATAGTGTGTCCCGGCATTGGGCTGATCACTCTCCGGGGAGGCCCTCCATTTCCTTGCCTGGTCAAAGAAGTAAGTATTTGATCCACAGATAATCCCTCTCCCGACATGCCGCGGCCCTGTAAGGCCCGGGCGGTGTGAGTCGCTTAAATGTCCCTAAACGGGAGAGGTAAAACTAAGGTAAGATATTAAGAAACATTTATTTACTTATTAAAAAGGGAATGACATCCATTACTTCTCGCTGAAATTATCACACAGGCCTACTGTACTTCTGTACTTTTAATGATGCATTCAACCTTTAATGGTTGTGAAGTTAGTGATTTGTTACTAAATATTTTATATAATTTTTGCTTTCTTCCTATGAAATTGTAGTAACAGTGGAATTATTTATTTGCTTTGCCTTATATGTAATGTTTGCTGATTGCTGATTGTGGTACATACACTAACTAATTTAAAGTTTATCAGATGAAGTGATTATAACTTTAAAGCGGCACAAACAAAGGTAACACAGAAGGTTGGAATAAACCGTTTCAAGTTGCACAATAGTTTCTTAGACTGTCAGCAGTAAGTCATAGCTATGAGACTGCATTATCTCTGTCACGTGATCTGAATAGCTATAGGTCAAAACGAACATTATTTATTTAGTTTCGTTTTAAAACTTAAATCCTCATGCGCAGCTTAATAAGTTACTAGGGACTATGCCCCATTCAAAGGGGGTCAGGTAGGTCTTCGGTACCTAGAACAGACCATCAAGGTGGCCCAGCCACAAGCAAATATAATATAAAAAATATACATTACATAAAAAGGGTAGAGAAAATCTCCCCAGAATGTCACTGTGGCTTGGTTCTAAAAGGGCCAATGTCATAAAACTTGCTTTTGAGATAACTGACTTTGAAGCCTTTATAGAACTAACATTTTTTTACTGAGAACATCTGACATTGGTCTCTAAGGTTTCTGTATTATGTCTATTAATAGCAACATACATTGACACTTTTATTAAACGAAAGGTAAAGACTAGCTGAGCTCAATAATGCATAGATCTCAACAAGCCACAGCTGACAAACTACTAAAAGTTTTGTTGTTGTTGTAAATTCTGAATCTTAATTTGGAATCAGAACCACATGAGTTGAATATAACACAATCGTCTGGAATTTACGATTGTGGTTATGCACGAAAGTTGTACTCTTAGTTAATATTGCTTAAACCGTGATCAATTTAATAATACCGTAACCACGATTCGTAGGAACTGGTTGGTATAAATATAATAAAATAAGGGTAATTATTTTTAATATTCAAGATCTCTTCATGTTGAGATTATATTCCTTGTAACTAATGTTGCACATTTTGACATCTTTTGAGTTAAATATTCGTTTAACAATGCTTGGTTCAGTTAAATGTCTATTCTTCTTGGCTTGAAAATTACATTGTTTTTTGTCACCTTGTATTATGTCTCCATTTACATTTTATACTGCACTGAAGTAATATCATTACTAGCTCAAGTTAATCTATTAACATCTATCTAATTATTATTCACTTCATGATTTTTTTATTCAGGTCCCAGATAAACAACGCCCTCGTAATGAGCATATATTTATTCTACTTTATTTGTCAAACCAGGATACAAACCGGAGCAATAAAGGTTCAGGAAGCAAAGTTTCGGTATTGATCACCATCATATCATCCCACTCACCATGCAGGATCACTTTACCTTTCTAGTGGCTGCGTGCCGTATTCGGGGAATCTGACCCAAATGTCAGCATCCATCACAGTCCTTCACCTGTCACCGTTTCAAAATGAGCGGTGCTGATTGTAGAATTTATTGAACATGGACGGGGTTGTTCCGTCCCTGATTATTATATCCGGAAGTCATTTTGTAAGAATTGTACCCAGCTGTGTAATGCAAGGTAGAAGCATCGCCTCTGACCTTTTCAAGGTTTCATTGACATCAGATAGCAATCAGAATCTTCGTTGATTAGAGGATTCGTGTCTTTACTTATAAGACAGCTTTCAATGGGCAGAATAAATTAGATGGATTCACAATGGAATTGGAATTGACGTCTTTCAGGAAGCCAATGATGCGTTTGCATTATTAACTTGAATTAAAGACAGAAGATCCGACTGATATTCAGCATCCTTCAATAGAAAAAAAAAAGACATACCGGCACCGTGTTTATCCGTTCCTAATTTTAAACTTTCCTGTTTTAAATTTTACACTTTCCTGTTTTAAATTTTACACCTCTAATTTGTATTTTCCTTCTGTTATATTTTTTCAGCATCAATAGTGGAAACAATAAGGAGTACTTGGACTCGCATTCTGGTGGTCCCAGGTTCAAGTCCCGTGGCCAGCCAATTGGGGTTTTCTTCAAGGTTACCTTAATTGTAATGGTAAACGCCGAATTGGATATTCCTTTCCTCGCTTGAATCATCCTCGCTATTTCTTCCTAAGTAAAATTTAATGTTAAGTTGTGACGTATCAGTTTATAATTTGTAATAATATGTTTTGTCCACCGCTGTGGCTCAGGGGATGCGTTCGCTCCTCTCACGCAGCGGGCCACCGGCTATTCTAATATTTTTTAGAGCATTATTTTGACGTTGCATGATCAGTTTTTAAACACCTACAGAAGTAGTAATAATAATATTAATATTACTCATAATTAGAATAAAATTAATAACACTAAGTCAAAGAAAGATTCAAAATGTACATCACATGAAGGTGAATGAACGCTAGAAGGGTTTAATATTCGTAATAGCAGAGTTGTAGCCAGGTGTCTCCGAGTGGAGGAATTAGCGATTTATTAGGGGTTAAGGCTCGCATGTCAGGCAAGAGATGTTGGATCAGCATAAAAATGTCAGCTAACAAATTACAGCCGTTACATTAATGCTAGCTATTAGTTTGATAAACAAAGCGATGTACTAACTCCTTTGCTCGTTCTGCATGTGTCATGAAATCATCTACACGCACATAGATTGATTTTTGGGTAGCGTAAAGAGAGTGTGTACGGATTAACCTTCACTGTTCTAAGTACATACTTTCCGATTTTTCTAGAAAGACGGGTATAAAAGAACCAACTTCATCGCTTTCCCATGTCAGGCAAGGCTTAACTGCTGGCACAGGAAATTCCTACTAAATGTTTCAAGCATTGTTTTGGGTAGGAATAATAATTCTTTCACATTGGCCGTGTGTAGGGTAAGATGAAAAGGTGAAGTCAGACTGAAAAATTCAATGCCGTAAACGGGATTTGAATCAAAACCTTCGGCTCTCCGTGCCGCTGCTCTTACCAAATGAGCTACTACAGCAACATGTCGGTACAAAATTAAATTCTCCAGCGACACGGAGAGCCGAAGATCCTGGTTCAAATCCCGGTTATGATATTGAATTTTTCAGTCTGACTTCACCTTTCCATTGTCTTGGGTAGTCAAATTTAACAAACAAATCCACATGAATAAAATAACGAGGATTCACATGTTCGTTCTTTGATCAGTTTTAAAATGGATACATACTTAACTTTATTCTTCTTCCTCCATTAGAGGGATTGATTCCCAAAGTATGATGTTAACTGCTGTCCACATCTCTTTTTAGGCCGTCCTAGATACCGTATACCTATTGGATTACAAAAATATGCTCTCATCGGCAGGCGGTCAGGGTGCATTCATTGCATATATTGATACCATATTTTCTATTGATAGCGTATCACTTCTTCCTCCGCACTTATTTCCACCTGAATTTATTCTCTAAGATTTCTTCTTTGGTCTCTAATGCTCACACCTAGTATTGATCCTAAAAACCCAATTTCAGCTCCTTCTATTCTTCTTGTGTCATTTTCTCTTAACATTCCATACAGAAAAGACGGCTTTAAGGATATTACGCATTCCTAATTGGATTTCTTTATTCACATTTTCCCTCAAATATATTTTAATACATCCGTTTATGTTATTATGTTTTTGTAAGTTTTTTTTTCTAAATCCCTATTTAATTTGTGTAAGTTATTGACTTTTCATATCCATAGTATCTAAAAACATTTACTTGTTCTATTTATCAACTCTAATTTTAAGTTACTTTTGGGAGCATTTAAATTTATTACAGAAGAATTCCCTATTTAGCCTAAACTTGTCCTTTATACCTAAAAGGCCGGTTTAATATCTGTTAGGTGGTTTTGTAAATCACCCAATAATATGGTAGAGTGTTCGGGATAAAATTATTTCCAAGTTTTTAATGACTGTGCAGAAATTAGCCCATATGCTTCTTTTCACACAACTCCATCCGAAAGCGTCTCTCTGTGTCATTTCATCTTAGTTTCACCTCTCCCTTGTAGGGACATTTAAGCGACCCAAGCCGCCCGGCCCTTAAAGGGCCGCGATCTGTCGGGAGAGGGATTATCTTTGGATCTCATACAAACTTTTTTGACCAGACAAGGACATGGAGAGCCTCCCCGGATGAGTGATCAGCCCAATACCGGGGCCACCTCCGAGACAACACGAACACATAGGACGAGACACACCATTCACACACACACACACACTCACTCCAAACAAGATGAGGACGGGATGAAGATGATAATGACGGCTAGATGATATCCGGGGACCACAAGGGCCTAAAGTTACCCAACATTTGTCTCACAGGTGAGGAAAAACCCCGGAAAAAAACACCACCTAGGTAACTTGTCCCGACCAGGACTTGAACCCGGGCCCACTGCCTGAGAGGAGCTATTCTGCGTTAATACTGATTTAATCGTAAATATTTTATTCAGATCTTGTCTTAAAAAATATAAGTGATTTTGCGTTTGTTGTAATACTTTTTCTAAAAATATTTTTTAAATTCATAGAGCTCAGGTAAACTTATATTATTTACTATGAGTGTGAAACGATTTTATTAAGTAAGTGGTACGCATTAAAGCGTCACTGCATAAAATATTGCAGGATATGAACATCGCAAATTTTTGTTTATGATGAGACCTACCACAGCGCCATCTCGTAGCTGAGATGATTAATAACCCAACGCAATCTTATGAAACACGGACTTAACCTAGACTTTGCTACATTTTTAAGTGGATGACGGAAATATACCTCCGCCTTGTGTTTTCTGCTTTTCATAGCCTGCTGTGAAAAGTTATATTGACATCATGTACGCAACCTACGACGTAAAAGAGTTTCACGTTTATTTTCTCTTCTTGCATCTCGGATGAAATACTCACTGCATTCAACCTTCAAATTCTACTGCAGAAGTGAATGTTTTGAGACTTCCTGAGAAAAAATTGAAAGGAATGTTTATGTGGTATGGTTGCAAGACTAGCATAACTTTTACAAGATGAATTTTTATATAATTGTTCGCTTCTTTATCAAAGAGTCTTTTTTTTTTTTTTTACTAAACATAACTCAAGCGTAACACAAAGAAGCGGAACCAATATGATGATTCCAGCTGTGAGTGCTATTGCCAGTTCATTTCCTTTTAGCTGTCACACATATTCATACATATCCTTTAAAACACGTGATTAGGTAACTGTACACATGGACACTGATTTAATTTCTTGTTTAGCTCAATGTGATTACAAACTAGAGTATGGCGGTGTGATGTTTGTGCATGGTGGGATGATTTGTTCTTTTATTAGTTTGTTCATGATAACCGGAGACATGCCACGGAATTATATGAGACTGAACACATTGTTTCTCTAACCTTTTCGTCATTGTTTTTAAAGTCTCGACTCTATGCACATGGACGACTTTGACTTAATTATTTACTCGACAAAATTATTTGTTTATTTAAATTTGTTTATTTAGTTAAATTAAATTATTTGTTTTATATATTGCATTCTATGCCTATTTTGAGACCCACAATTTCTATTTGAACCACATTTCGTAATTTGGGGAACTCATAACGGGTAGGCCTATACTTGTTAAAGTATCGGACTGGAACGTTGCACAGTTACCAACCTAAAGTCTTGAAATCGAACATTTCATGACTTCCACCTATTGAAGCATCGAAATAGAAAATGTTCTTAATAACTGTTATTTATAATAAAGGGCAATTTAAAGTTGTAGGGATTAAAACATCTGTAACTTCACTCTTTTTAAAATGGATTTTAAACCAGAGCTTATTTATATATTGTATGTACAAATAAATTAATGAGTTTTGGGATCACCAGCTTTTGTGTCTGCCTGTCTCTCTATCTTTCCTTCCTTATTTCCGTTTTTCTCACTCTCTTTCTGTTTTTTTTTCTGTCTCTTTGTGTTTGTCTGTCTTATATCTGTAAGAATCTTAATCACTTCCTGAACTCAGCACCTAAATAAACCAATGTATTAGTATGAATTTTAAATCGCAGGAGATTTTAGAGTATGATATACTTTTATATAATTAAATTGTTAGAAGTTTTAAGGGACAAGTAGATTTTAATGAATTATCTTGCTTAAAACTAATATTGGTAAAAAATTCTCTAAACTTGCGCGAAAATACCTATTTAGCTATTAAAACAGATTGAATTATTTTACTTGGAAACTTAGATTCAAACATGTACGGGCAATTTATTTGAACTTTAAATTTGACAAATCATTTGTTTACCAAAAGACTTGATTATTTTATAAGTTTAATTATAATACTGCTTGTTTCATATAACAGGAAACAGAACTGAACATACAAGGAATTTATTCCTTTTATGGATATACGTGCTGTATCTTTATGAAGTACATTCCGAGTGTCAGGAGCAGGATAATTGTAACTTTACTATGCCAACCTTGGTCCGTAATGTTTCTAAACTGTCACGTTTGACTCACTCGGTTGAAGTAGGTATAAATTTATCCACTTGTAAGGTCATAGTAAATGTTACGTATTCCACTTGTTAAGCATCTTATTATAATGATGTAAGTCGCACAGATAACTCTATTCATTATTTCGTAGAGAGAAACTGTGCAGATGTCAGATTTTCATTCCTTTATGATCAGCTATATGAGAAGAACGGAAGTAGCTTCAGAAAGCCAAGAATAAAAATAATTCAATACCTCAAAATTATTCTTGATTCACAATAATTCCATACTGAAAAGAAGCAAGATGTGTCAAAGCCTGTAACTTGTTCTTCACTTCCTTCCGGTGGAGTTTCAATCATGCGTTACACTCAATCATCCATTGTAATGAGTGAAAATTTTTAACCAATCTTGAAACACTTCATTATGTTATTGCATATTATTGTGGATCGGGAATAATTGTAAGGTTTTGAATTATTTTTAATCTTTCACTTTCTGTCAGATCCAAAATTCATTTTATACCAGTTGATAGAGCCAGCTCAATTTCTTCTTGTTACTGTGAAGGCATTCGTAGTGATAGGCTTCTATTTGCTGTGAAGTATGCTGGATATCCAACATCAAAAGAAAGCGATTTGAACTTCCTGTAATTCACCTTGATTTCATGGATGTGTTGCAAACTTCCAACCCTCGTATCATTCAATTTCAAACTATGCTACTTTCTAGCGCACTTGTTTCACAAAAAAGGACATTTGTATGAAAATGGCATATTTAACTCAGTTAAAAAACTGTAGGCCTCTTTCAGTTGAAAATTATCGTCAGATTTTAGAGTCTATTACACTAATTCCTTTGTCTTTCGTAACAATGGGAATAAAGAAATCATTTGTTTCAGTTGTTTCGTTTAAATGACAAAACTACTTTAATAATCGTCTGACAAAAAGAAATCTGTGTAAATACAAGGATTAAGATTTATTATGCCAACCGTCCTAATTTAAAGTGCGGTATGATTAATAACTAGTTAAGTTACAGGTATCTGTACTCGTGTTAATGTGAAATCATTCTTTTCTACTTATCAAATTAAGTTCTACCCTTTTTTTATTTCACCATGAGATTGCAGGTGAGAAACTTCACACAGTTATTGGCCTTTTCCTCTTCTTTCTTCTTTCCTTGTAAAGCAGATAACTCGAATTGAATTCAATATATTACTTTAGTTCACATCCTATGTGAAATATTACAGCCATCTGAAGAGGAAATTTAGGAAAAGCAAATGAAATCCTAGAAGAGAGGGTTTGGGGCACTATTTGTGAAACGAGAAGTGTGAAATGTCTATAGTTAGTTCATGTGAATTGTTGCGTAAGGTCAAAACATACTGGTTTCGAGGTAACATAATGAAAACTTTAACAAAAAATAAATCAATTAGTATTCAGAATATATATCTGCAGCATACAGTAACCAGTTTTGTAATTAACTATAATTAATAATAATTATTAGTGACTACGGTCATGTTGCACACTGAACAATGTTAATCGCAAGATGGCTCTTACATCATTGACATTACAAGAAAGCGGGAATGACAGGTACTTATTATCAAATAATATAGTTTATGTACACTAATAAAAATCTATTGATTTCTGTGAATCCGTTATTCTTTCGCGCAAGAGGTATGAACTGTTAAGTAAGATTTTTGCATTGAGATAGTAATTAAATCTGTATCCCAAAATACATAGGACTACAACCGTTTCGACATTTATCACCTTTTTAAGATGGTGACCGTTAGCGATAACAACCGAATAATCTCCTTTGCCGGTTTTTAACCTTACTATGGTATAGTTTTTTTTTTTTTTTTCAAATTAAAACTTGAAATATTTTTAAAAACGTTGTCTAGAAAAGAAAGGTCTTGGTATTTTGTATATCTGTTATGGTTACCGACAGAAGACAGTTTTAATGGCTTTCGTTGACCAGTAGGATTGTTTAAGTAAGGTAAAGGAATATTATATATTTTATGGAATCAGAGGTTCATTTCCGCGCTTACATGAGCCTGCCATTCAACCCTATTCTGTGCTAACTCCATCTAACCATGCCTCGCGAATCCTATTTCCCTTAAATCTATTCTAATATTGTCCTCCCACCTACGTTTAGGTCTTCCAAGTGGCATCTCCCCTTCGGGTCTACCAGTGGATATTTTTGAGATATGCCTTTCCCGCGCAAAATGTTCGACCCATTTTAACCTCCGTAATTAATTACCCTTAATATATTCGGTGAAATGTACAGATTATGAAGCGCGAGATTAATCAGTTTTTTTCCAGTTCCCGTTTTCATTTTTGTTAGACACACTACGCTTTTGGTAATGTGAATTACTTTGTTGGAGTGCTTTTAACTGTCAGAAATATGTTTGTGTAAGATTTTGTCACATAAGGTCTAATATATCTTGTTTGGTCTTGGTATATTATACACATATGGAGAGCTAAAATAATAGTAATGTTTTACATTATTTGAAGGGCTCTGAAGATTTGACAATATAGTGATAATATCAGTTCATAGAACAAGTGTGCAGCAAAACTATCTTTGTGATAAATTTCAAACATATATTTCCACTATTCATTATCCGACGACACATTTCGACATTGAATCATTGTAGGGTATAGATAAATAGAAGTTTAACATCACTTCAATGTACACATATATTATGAACGAGCTCCACGTACATAAAGAACACATATACTAGAAAGTTAAAGCCATAAATTTTCAAAGAAGTGCCGGTAATGCTTTAAGGAATAACATTCTTTCATGTGCTTGTACATCATACTTCACCAAGCAAGTTTATTTGCACTTGTAATATTGTAGCCTACTTGTTCATTGAACAGAAAGTGCTAGTTTCCAGCCGTAAGATGCATGGCAGGTTAAAATGACAAATGATCACATATTTCTTGTAATATTAGTTTTCAAATCGTTTGATATGCAAACGATGAGGTCATGTGATTATTGATTGTAGAGGTTCAAGTCGTGTATAAAATTAAAATACGAAAGTACGACTGAATTGAGCAATTTCCGCTATATGAAATATTTAGTTCTACCAATTCAGAAAATAGTTGTCTGATACTCATTCCTTCAGTTTTGAAGTCACCGGCGAAACATTCTTAAAGAACTATTTCATGTTCTGGACCCTAGTTTTTCTACTTCAATTTCGGGGAAAAGTAATTTCGTTTTCGGAAAATGTAAATCTATATTGGGAAAAGTTACCTCAATTTCGGAAAAAAAATCAGGTAAACTGATGTAATAAAGTGCCAAAATGCTTTTGCTTAATCGGTTATAATTGCAATTATTATATGCAGAAAATTAAGTTTTCTTAAAATCAATTTCCGAGTTAATCTCCAGATTGATCCATGAAGCTGGACTTACAGAAGTACAAAGGTCTAGTTTTTTATTTATTTTTATTTTTTAATTTTTTTATTTCTTAATCAGATTAACATCGTCCAGCATCAGCAGACCTATACAGATTTGTGATATCTTGACAATTGCACACTCACATAATTAAAAAAAAATAAAAAAAATATAAAAAAAAAATAAAAAAAAAAATAAAAAAAACGGGATTTGCACCAGGGACCTCCAAAATGCATTCCCAAGAGGTTACCATCTCGGTCACCTCTCCCAATTTAACGGTCAAGTTTGACAAGCATATGTGAAGGAATAGTGTTATTTGTCAAAACTAAATGTATTGCAACTTCTAAAGTTGTGTATGAACACTTTAAAACAATACGTTATCATGAGAACTGATTGGCATTTGATAAATCCTTTCTAACATATTACCATAAAATAGTCACTAAATTGGGCTTTACTCCGGTATCGATCAACTGATTTGGTCCAATATCAATAGGCTTCTTCCCGTGGACGTTATAAATGCATGTACCAAGTTTCATGAAAGCCGATAAAGCTTATTGGAGTTATTGCGCATACAGACAGACGGACGGACGGGCAGTCAGACACACATTTTCCCGTCCCCACACAATCTTATAAAGAACCATTCTGGCACTTAATAAATTAATTATAGCCAAAATAATTGTGTTAACTGTTTTCCTTGCAGTCCGGCATGGATTTATGTATTGTGTGAGAAATTGAAATAAGAGTTGATAGATTGACTGCCGGTGACTGCTTTCTGATGCAGATTTTCGTGGAATCTGTAATATTATTAATAATCTTTTCAATTTACTCATACACTAACACTGCTGATGAAGTCATTGTGTTAGATTATGACATTATGTAGTGATTTTATTATATACGCAGATGGCTTTGCATTATTAAAATAAAACACTCATACAATAAGAGTTAAATAGCTGTGCAACTTTCTTTATCCATATGAGATTAAATTCTGCAAATGTTCCATTCAGAACTGCTCAAAGATAGCGCTACCCCTGATAATGAAATTAAATGACCGAAAAGCAAAATGAAAAGAGAATTTCCGACATAGACATATAGGCCTATATTAATACAGAATGGAAGCTGTATAATTGCAAATTAAAGAGGACAGTCGATAACATTCAAATAAACATACAACCTATTTCGCGTTTTGTGGTTAAATCCATAGTTTAATAGGCTAGATCATTACATCATTAGTTTCCCTAAAATTGAAACAGTGCACTAAAGATTTCCGATGTGGAGGCAATGACCTGTCTGTCACTCAAACAAAACAAACACAGTTCGTTGCGGAAAATACTTGCATTAACAATGCCAAGTGCGTGGGATTTGTGGTGCACGTAAAAATCTTTGTATTTAATTTACACAAGACTACTAAATTTACCGAAAACTCTCGAAATTGAAATTTATTCCTGATATTTTCCTGTGATGATGAAAAAATCTTATCACATAAATCACTGTTAAGGTTCAGGAATATATTTTTTTTCTGTGAAAAGTAGTTGCCTCGGAGAGAAATGGATTTTAAATATTTTTGCTTCTTTCTACTGAAGGAATAAGCTGTTCAAGTATGTACAGGTAGGGAAAAATAAAGCGGACCGACTAAAATACCTAAGTTGCCGATATGAGCCACTGCACATGCCTACCGGTATTCACAGAATAGCAGGGAATGTATTGAAATTTGTTCTAGACATTATAGATAGACAATCATTTGAGAAATAATTTCATGTAGTTATGCATTGCTTGTGAAAACAAACGTTTCCGTTACATCTCTTACATTTATTTACGTATCACAAGGCTCTGAAATCAGCTACAAGAGTGGGTCCGCTTTTTTTCCCCTACCTGTACATTTATACCCCTTTTAATCCATATAACATAAAGCATGATTATTAGGTTATATTCCTGCAACTTTTATTCAAACGAACATAAAATTTTATATACAGTATTTGAATGCTATGGAAACTTTGCGTTCGGGAAAGAATCTTGTACATTGCACCTTTAATTTCGAGCCTAGAATTTTAGATTTCCAGAACTTCCCACTTCTTTTGAATGGATGAGATATACGGGGCGATATGTCAGGGCTTGGAGGTTGGTGATTGGGTGTGGTGGGAAAGGATGTTATCGATGTCTCTCTGCTTTTGTCCTCACAAGTGTTGACACCCCATCATTAACAACGGGAACGTATAAATAAGGGACGTTGATACGGCGTCAGGGACCTAGTAATGCTTCTGTCATGGATCTTCGTTATGTTCCATGCTCTTCCAGGACATCCCTATCAATAGGGTCAGCAAACCCTATGACGTGCTCGATAGGAATGTTCCTTCTAGTAAATCAACGCAAAGCAAAGCTTTTGTTCGTGGGAGGTTCAGTGCAAAACACTTCGATAAATTGCACTAAAATATTTACAATAATAAAGAAAATAGTATTATACAATCTTTAAAACAAATAAAAAAATTCAGAAATTTCAGAGAAATTGTATCTTGGTTTCTAAATTTATTCTTATATATTTCACTATTTTAGTTAATTCAGGGTGACTGTTGTTTAAAGACACTAGGGTCGAATCAGCCTCTAACAGAAATAAGTACCGGGCGCAAGCTTGGGGGTAAAAAAGGCCGATGCATAAGGCTGACAACCATGCCATCTTCACTTTCGAATGTCTAAAACCAGGAGCGTCAACTCCCTAGAACCCTGAGGGCCACCACAGTCTCTATAGGGAACACTTTACTTTATATTATTTATATAATTTAATTTAAAAAAAAACTCTGTTTTATAAATGATGAAAGACACACACACCTAACATAGTCCTGTTCTCTTTCTCTGCCTGTCTGTCTGTCTTTCTCTCGCAATATTCTCTCCATTTCTCTTTCTCCATCTCTCTTTTTCTCTGCCTCTCTCTGTCAGTCTCTATCACTCGTTCATTCTATATTAATTTTAATTCTTCATAATCACGTAGGCTACTTGTGTGAGAGGAAACAATACATAACATGTGATAAAACTATTGTAGGTACTAAAAGTAAAGTAAAGTGTTCCCTATTACAGGCCATGGAGGCCCATAGGGTTCCAGGAGGTTGAGGCTCCCAGATTTTTAGACATCGGCACATGATGGTGGTAAGGTTGTCAGCCTTACGCACCGGCCGCCTTTACCCCCAGGATTGCTCCTGGTACTCATTTCTGTTAGAGGCTGAGTCGACCCCAGGGCCATAGTGCCACCAGAAGGATTAGGCCAATTGAAAAACTCCAACGACCTCATCGGGGATCGAACCCGCGACCTTCCGGTTTGTAGCGCAGCGCCTCAACCACTACGCTACGGCGTACCCCATTGTAGGTACTGCTTTCCTTATATAACCATCGGGATATACCTGTAGCAATTCAACAATGCTATATTGAACTCTTCATTAGCCTATTTACAACGTAACTTATTTCCCAATATCCCATGTTTATTAGGCTAATTAGAATGTTTCGCTTCCTCCATTACTATTATTAACACATGTAAATTATGTTCTTTCTCGCTGTTAGATTTGCTACGTTTAACTCTGACCGTGAATATTGCAATTATATTGTTTTTCAAAAGTCTGTTGTATGCAATTTGAACTTCTCTCAGTTGCGTCATTCCCTCCAGCTGACAGTATTCATTAGACCTACAATAATTACATTTCGTTTAATTATTTTCACCCAGAAATGTATAGACTGTTGTAAACTTCAGTTCATTGAAATAAAATAACTTGTACCTAATTAAATTTAGTTCCACCAATTAAGTTTCTTTGTAAAACTTATGTTGTATTTACCTGAAGTAGCTTTAATCTATCTTTAGATATCAGAAAGCAATAGAAACCTTTGATATAAGTAAATGGTAACGGTAAGCTAGAAGAAATTAGAAGCTAATAAAAATCTAATTACTTTCATTAATTTAATTTATTTTCATTTAAAAGTGAATACGAAATCTGATTGTGAGCCTTATTACAAGTATTGCCTTTAAAGCCCAAGTAATATTGATTATTACTTTCTTTAGATAAACTAAAACAAATGAATTCTGGAAAAATTCGAAACGGGTTAATTAATTACGGTACTCGATCAAAAGTTAATGAATTGAAAGCCGTAAATGTTTTGGATTGCGTTATGAAATAGAGTAAGGTACTGTATCTTTGTAAATAAAGTTTAGTGTTGATATCTTATGTTATTATTTAGTTATTCAAAATCGTTCTTTACTTTCTGGACGACCCTCGTATATTTTCTTATAGCCTATGGTTCATAATACAATTTAGCGCGGAATAAGTATGTCTTTAATTATTATATGAAACAACAATTGAATTTACACCTTGGTTAACTACAGATTCAAATTTGCTAAACGGAAGGGAAGTCCTAGTTCTCATGCCAGTAGCTTAAAACTGCACTTCAATGACGTTAAAAGGACAATTATTACGACCACCGAACTAAATTCAAACTGGTTTTTTATTCTGTAACAATTAGTAGAAACAGTAGTAGTTGGGAACCTGGTAATAGGAAGCATTTTATCCAACCAAACACGGAGATAAGAGAACACTTATGGTCAGTGGCATCAATATTTTCGTTCAAATAATACAAGGTAGGAAGTATTCCCCGCGGGATGCTGACCTCAAATGCAACACGTGAAGACCTACTTAGTGACACGAAATTACACGTGGTTTTTACATTGCATGAATTAATTTAAGCCGATTAAATTGCTGACCTGTTTCTTTGGCTTAGGAATAGAATTTAATGAATGTTCTCTTTACGAAAAACATTGGCGAAACATCCCTTGCACTTATCTAAAGCTTCTTCTTAAATAATTATCATAGGTAATCCTACGAGAGTTGACGAGTTTATCGATTGATTCACAACTGCGCAGCAGGAGCGAATTTATCTGATGAAATTCATCAACTAGAGTTGGATTTATTAAGACTATTCTATGAATAAAAATGTAACGAATTATACAAATAATAATTACTTTCGTGCTTTGTTGTATAAAAACAAAACTAACAGCTCCGAGATCACGGCATACTATGAATCAACCATTCATGAATCGATTCGAGTTATATATTATATTATATTATACATATATATATAATATGTATACATAATATATATTATATATACATAATATATATTATATATATGCATATATAATATATATACATAGCCTATATATAATATAATATTATAAATTTGTATATATGTATAGGCCTATTTATATTATATTTCAATTTCCAAAAAAGTTATGTTGTATAAAATAATCTGTTTTCATGCTGTTTAATGGCAACATATGACGTATTAAACACTGCACAATGATGCTTTCGTGTCCAGTAACGAGAAGACGGTTTTACCCGATAAAATGCCGTCCTCGCGATTCCTACAAGAATATTGTCAGATAAACGGCCGTGATTGGTCTACATCCGAGGAATTGCTAAACGTTATTGGTCAATATCAAACACGGGGCGTTTGTGTGGAATAGTCTCATTAACACTATTATTATTATTAAATGAGAAATTTCCTCAAAACAGAGGTTTGTCTCCAACCAAACAAATACAACAGTCAAGCACTATCACATAACTCATCCTGACACACAAAATATGATACCACCATTCAGAACTGTACACTGCTCACTACATTTCGCCACTTATCCCTGTCTTGTACATCTTCCTCCACTAAACCAAATCTTTCCATTGACATGTGTACATTCTGTATCCAGGTAGTAGCAGGTCGTCCTCTTCCTCTTCTTCTCTTACTTTGCCATTCCTGTACGATTCTAGGTATTCTTTCTTCTCCCATTTTACGTACATGTCCATACCATCGAAGTCGTTTCCTTTCAATTGTGACTGCACTCTCTTCTTTTACTTCCATAATACGTCGTATTTCCGTATTCCTAATCCTATCTTTCCTAGATATCCTGGCAGACCGTCTCCAGAAGTCCATTTCCAGTGCGTTCAATCTGTTAACCTGTTTTTTATTTAATGTCCATGTTTCTGCTCCGTAGAAGACTATACTCTGTAGTATGGTTTTGAATATTTCCGTTTTTGAACTATTGATTATATTTCTACTCCATAAAATTTAATTCAACATTCCTATTATTTTCTTTCCACTAGTAATCTTTTGATTAATATCCATATTTGATGTCCCCTCTATTTCCAGAATTGAACCCAGGTATCGAACATTTTTCACTTTTTTAAACCGTCTCCCATCAATGTATAGCTCATCTAGATCATTCGTGAAACATTCTGTCTTATCATAGTTTATCTTCAGTCCCCACCTTTGATATTCCATTGACAACTGACGACATACATAATTGGCATCTTCTCCATCCTGCGTTACTATTACCTGGTCATCTGCAAACAACAGGTGGTTTAAATATATTTCTTCAGATACCTCCAATCCCATCCTTTTGCATTTCCTAGACCAGATACGAAGGCTGATGTCTATATATATTTTGAAGAGTGTTGGTGACATGGGACATCCCTGAAGTAATCCTTTGCTTGTTCCAAATTTCCCAGAAAGTTTCCTCCCTATTTTAACCTGGCAGACATTGTGTCTGTATATTTGTTGTATTATTTTTATTACTGAAGTATCTATGTTAGCCATATTTAATGCCTTCCAAAGCAGTATCCTTGGTACAGAATCATATGCTTTTTCAAGGTCTATGAACACCAGACCAATATTCTCTCCCTTTCTATTGCATTTCTCTAGAACTTGCCTCAGCGTGAAGATATGATCTATACAGGATCTTCCCGTTGTAAATCCACATTGTTCTTCTTGAGAGACGAATGCATTCTCTAAGTTCCTTTTCACTATTTTCCCCAAAATTTTTATAAGTGGTTTCAAAATACAAATTCCTCGATAGTATACACAACAATTTAGAGGAGAGGAGTCACATGAATTGTGCACTTACAGTGCCTAATTACACTTAAAGCAACAAATTACCCTGAAAATGGTAGGCTTTCTTACATATAATGACAAAATTATAATAAATTGGAGGCGATTAAATGGCGCACCGGTTCACCATCCGAGAGTAAAATCGTTATTTAGTTTGTAAAGAATAAATAATTGCCAAATTTAAAGAAATGTGGTAGTCCTTTATTGCTCGATTTAGACCAATTTATTGAAAACAGGAATATGTTAGACTTTCTGTGAGGTTGCTTTACGCTATAAAATCATGAAATTAATTTAAGGTTGTTTATATTATAATGGTGATAATTAATAATATAATAAAATAATAATAATAATAATAATAATAATAATAATAATAATAATAATAATAATAACTCTTTTGCTTGTAGGATATTCCATATTATTAACTTTTACAATTAATTCAAATGCTACAAGTGAAAATAATTACCAATGAGTAATGTCTGTTGTTATTGCAACACATCCCTGAAAGACCATGCGTTCACGGGAATCCGGACAAAGATTAACAACAAAAAAAGGTAGTAATTGTATAAGTCACATACAAGTGCATGTGAAGAGAATATTTGACTTTTGCAGGTTATATAACCATTTTATAACAAAAAGGGAAATTACTGAAATTAGTATTCACTTTTGTAATTTATGGGTTTAAATTGTGTACAAATGGTGATTAAACTGAGTACAAATGGGAATTAAATTGTGAACAAAATATAGTTGTAATAATGGAGTGCACAATTGGATGCAATTATATAATTAAAGTAGAATGAATCGTGATGCAAATCTCACGGATAAAATGACTTGAATACTATTAACATGGAATTATTTCAGAATTTGTAATAATAATTTTACTTTGTAATTGCAATGAAGTATGTAATAATTTCATTACGTCAACATACATAGAAAATGTTTGTTGCGTGCAATGGTCAGTAACTGCAGTATTAGACCCCTTCTGTACCATTTCCTCAACACTAGATATATAGACTAGATTTGTTTTAATTTGTGGTAGATTGTGCTTTTGATTTTTAAATGAAAATCTACAAACCCGCAATCGAAATAGCAGTACTTCGTAAACTGATGGAAATCCTATTAACGTCATAAGCGAAACTCAATGGTTCGACAATATTGGAATATTCCTTTCTGTCATCCTTAATTCATTTACCAGTTTATCTATTTATTTTCAAGATTTGGCAGCATCTTCGTCAGGGTGCTTCTGCATTTTTCAGAACAGCCATGTTTTAAAAAGAACAGAAAGCCTATGTTTGATTCAAAACGTGGGAATTTGTGAATAACATGTTAAGACTCTTATCTCACATTTTCTCAATCTACGCCCCACTTGCTTTCCAATGCTCTTGTTCCGATTCATTGGTTCTGAATACAAGATCAGGGCAGCAATTTGTTCCCCGTGCACTGCATTCTGTTAACATTCTCTTCAGCATGGAAAGAAGCACATTGTGATAACTGGCCACTTGACCTTCCACCTCAAACCTCAGCAAATCGATGTAAGGATTTTTGTCAGGAGCACACAAATTTTCTTCGGTCATATTAACATAAATTTATACGTTTTTTAAATCCAATAAAGTAAGTAGGAATTTGTTATGATTATACACGACAACTGCAAAAACTAGGGATCAACCAAAGAAGAAACCAAACATCTTACTGAAAGCATCATTGTTGATTCAATATACTTCTTGAATCACCATATTTACTCCGAAAAGAAATTGTTTGCTTCTGTTTAGAAGAGTAATGTAAAACTGTTTTTATTAAGTGCCAGTATGGTATTTTATGAGATTGTGTGTGGGGACGGGAAAATGTCCGTCCGTCTGTCCGTCCGTGTGTCTTTACGCGCGATAACTCAAATACGCTTTATCGGATTTTCATGAAACTTTTTATACGCATTTATAACGTCCATGGGAAGATGCTTATTGATATTGGACCAAATCGGTTTACCGGTACCGGAGTAATACCCCATTTAGTGCCTATTTTATGGTAATGTATTAGAAAGAATTTATCAAATGCAAATCAGTTATCATGACAACATATTGTTTTAGAATCTCCATATGCGGCTTTGGAAGTTGCAATACAGTTAGCTATGACAAATAACACTATTCCTTTACATACGCTTATCAAACTAGACTGTTAAACTGAGCGAGGTGCCCGAGATGGTAACGTCTTGGACTCGCATTCTGGAGGTCCATAGTTCAAATCTCGAAGCCGACCAATTTGATTTTTTTAATATTTTTCTGTGAGTGTGCGATTGATATTACAAATATGTAGACTATAGTTCTGCTGATGCTGGACGATTTTAATCTGATTTTTTTTTAAAACTAGACCTTTGTTATTCCGCAAGCCCTGCTTAATTAATTAATCTGGAGCTTAACTTGGAAATCAATTTAAAAAGAGCTTATTTTTTGCATATCATGGTTGCAATTATAACTGATTAAACAAAAGCATTCTGGCACTTTGTTATATCAGTTTATCTGATTTTATTTATGTATGCTATGTACTTCATAATTGTTTTGTTAGATAGAATTAGTAGCCTAAGCTGTGTCCAATGGCAACTTGCGGAGATGCAAGCAGCTTCATTTAAGTTTCTAATAAATGATTTTCTTCTTAAAGGTAATTAATTTGCAGTTAGCGATATAAGAACTTGCCAAAATAGCACCGATGAACTCGTACTTCTTGTCTAGAGCATAGGGATCTAACGACGGGTGTATTGCAACTTAGACAGGCGTTCGTCGTAGATAATTTATGCCGGAATTTTGTGCCGCTGGAAGCCTTTTACTGCATTGGGGCAACGAGCCGGCATTCGATACATATAGGCCTACACACAATTTTGCAGTAAAATGTTAACTCCCAAATTGAGTGAGGAGAATTACAAAATGTGCTGAAATATTGAAAAAATAAGAGAAACATGTCAAGTGTATTTGAACCTTTTTTTTTGTGCAGATAACGAAACTAGAAACACAATAATTGTTTGGAGCCTGTACGTAAAAATTAACTATTTTCAAAACTAGCAACAATGTTTGCAGTTACTAACTGTGAAACTGAATTATAGTATATTGCGATACAAGTGCCGTAAGGCACGTTTACGGGTCGAGGAAACAGTTTTAAGTTTTCGAGACCCGTAAATGCCTTTACGGCCCGTGTGTTGCATGCTATTTTTTGCACGATGATTATTTATATCAATTTAATTATATTAATTGTGATATTACCTGAAAATATTATGTAAATACATTCTTGAAAATAGATGTTTATTTCAGAAAGTGATTCGCATGTGTTTGTTGTTATGGGAACCGAACATTTGTCCTGGGGGCCGTGCCCATAAAGGCTTGTATTATGAAGTGTATCGTAATGAATTATGACGTAAGTAATTTAACCTCATCGCAACCGCCCTTAGCAACAAGACTGTGTGGGAATGTCAACTTACGATCCATGTAAACAACGTTCGTAAGTACCACTTACTAGCTAAGGAGTGCAAAAAAAATATTACCGTTCATAAAAATCGTCATACTATTTTTAATGGAATTAAACGAAATTACAATTTATTACAGTTACCATAATGAAATGGCGTCTATAATATATAACATCCGGTAAATATGGTAAGTTTAAAATGATTAAATTTACGTACCATAGTAGTTATTATAAACCATTACAATTATTGAAATTTTCTTCTTTATTTTACTTTCATCCTATTGATACAAGAACTGTTGCATTAGTAGCATATTGATTAATTACTTACTAGGAAAGCAGTGAAAATATAATATGTACCAAAGATTTACTTTCTCGACGGACGGAGGTTTTTAACTTTGAATCAGTGTGGTGTTAATTTTCTATTGAACTGATGACCATTTCAGAGCTGAATTTATATAATAATATAAGGAATCATGGAGTAAAACCATTAGTGGGCACTAAGTTTAAAACAGGCGAGGAAAATTTCAGTGGAATAGCTAGTTTTCAAGAATGTTAATTCTAATTCGAGGTAAAGATGCTCACAATTCGCACAAAGCATTACTCTATTAGTTTTATATTTCTGTATGTTTGAGTGTCCATTCTTGATTGCTTTAACAAAAGTTAGTTGTTAAATTTTTACTTGACAAGCAAACTTAGATTTACCTTTGGTAATCCGGACGGCCGTTTCGCACTATTTTAGTGCATCATCAGCGGTTTTCGAACTGCTACTGGTGGGTGCCTGTGTTGTACACCTAGGGGGTGTGGGTGTTGCGTTGGTCTTGAGGTGGGAGTGGGAGTATTTGGCGGTGTTTGAATGTCAGGTATCGTGTCAAAAAGTGTGTGTGATTTGAAGTGTAGTTGGTCATTCAGTATAGATGTGGGGTGATTTTTTGTGTGTTTATATATTTCTAGTTGTTCTATTGTGTTTAGTTTGCGACTTTTGTGGAGTGTGTGGAGAATTTCCATGTTCGTGTCTATGTTAGTGTAATTGTGGTTTGTGTCAAGTAGGTGTTCTGCATAATTTGATTTTCTGTTGTGGGGGTGTTTGAGTGCTTTTATGTGTTCTTGGAATCTTGTTCTAAAGGATCTGCCAGTTTGGCCTATATAGAAGTTGGGACAATTATTGCATTTCAGTTTGTATACTCCAGTTTTGTTGTAGGTGTCCATTTGTGTGCTTTTCCTTGTTAGGTGTTTCTTTAGCGTGTTGTTCGTTTTGTAGGCTATGTTGTACTTGAGTTTTTTGAAGGTTGATGAAGAACAAGATTCCAAGAACACATAAAAGCACTCAAACACCCCCACAACAGAAAATCAAATTATGCAGAACACCTACTTGACACAAACCACAATTACACTAACATAGACACGAACATGGAAATTCTCCACACACTCCACAAAAGTCGCAAACTAAACACAATAGAACAACTAGAAATATATAAACACACAAAAAATCACCCCACATCTATACTGAATGACCAACTACACTTCAAATCACACACACTTTTTGACACGATACCTGACATTCAAACACCGCCAAATACTCCCACTCCCACCTCAAGACCAACGCAACACCCACACCACCTAGGTGTACAACACAGGCACCCACCAGTAGCAGTTCGAAAACCGCTGATGATGCACTAAAATAGTGCGAAACGGCCGTCCGGATTACCAAAGGTAAATCTAAGTTTGCTTGTCAAGTAAAAATTTAACAACTAACTTTATATTTCTACATTTATACTATTTTTGAGGTAATGAATTTATTCGTCAGTAGCAGAGAAAAGGTTAAAATATGAATTTTTGCACGATTTAACTAATTAGTGGTACTTACGAATGTTGTTGCCGTGGATCGTAAGTTGACATACCCACACGCAATCTTGTTGCTATGTGCGGTAAGTGTTTCCGTGCGGTTATGAATTTACGTACGGCACATCATAATACAAGCCTTTATGGACAAGGCCCCCCAGGACAAATATTCGGTTCGCATAACAACAAACACATGCGAATCACTTTCTGAAATAAACATCTATCTTCAAGAATGTATAATTATACATAATATTTTCAGGTAATATCACAATTAATATAATTAAATTGATATAAATAATCATCGTGCAAAAAAATAGCATGCAATAGGCTACTCGTGCCGTAAGCGCATAACGGATCTCGGAAATTGAAAAAAACTCGGCGCGAGCGCCTCGTTTTTTCAAACTCTTTCCTCGATCCGTATGCATCGCTTACAGCACTTGTATCGCAATATACTATTAGTTTATCGTTGAACTAATCACATTACAGTGAATACTCCGTATAGAAATATTTGTGGGCTCTAGAAAATTGTATTGTTCTATGAGGGTTATTGTTATATCGAGGGACTGTTATATACCGTGTTAGAAAGACGGTATACAGAATACCTTACAATCTGTGGGATAATTCAAGGAACAGACGTGCAAAGAAACGAGAACTAGACTAATTGACCACATAACCATAGCTACTTTACACTCGCACACTATAAAAATTGTTACGCAGACTGGTTTAACTTCCCGGATCACGGCAAGCTTTGATTTTAGGCATAGGCCACAAATTTCTAACTCTTGTCGGGTTGTGAAGAGGGAAGAAAAGAAAGTGAAGTCGCCATATAGCTAATCCAAAACAAGTCATTTGCTCGACAAAATGTTTTATATGTACATTATGTACACGTTGAAGTAGCAACTAAGCTCACTGTTATGTTTTTGCACATTTAAGAGATGATTTTACCCTCACTGATCCTATTATCTACCCCTACTCAACTTTCTCTTCTATGATTTCTAAGAAATGTAGGCCTATCATTTATCAGTCTTCCAGAAAACAAATATTTTCGTGGCTGGGATGGACCCTAATCTGATACCAGCTCCCATCCACAGAGCTAAGCTTCTGGTTTACAATATCGATCTTCGTTGTAAAGAGGTTTCACTGTATAACAACAGGATACTTGAACAACTATTCCACCCCTGTATAAGAGTCACATGACAGAACCTTGTTCTCATTCAGAGCTAAGTTGAAGTTACTCTTATCTTATGCATGCAGCTCCATTTGCTTGCAAGGTCTGTTATCGAAATGTCTTGTGATTCAAAACTTGAATATCGAGAGCGAAATGCATATCATATCATATATCAGAACACAATATACAATGTAATGGCAACTCTGTAGAGATAGCGGCGCTCTTGTCTTCTATACCACAGAATTAATATTACGTTCGTCTCGTTGAACTTGGAGCATTCTCTTTTGTGAAGGAAATCAAAATCGATAGAAACACAGTTTATCAGACATGGAATGCAACTTTCACGATAGAACTAGTGACATAACTTGGGAGTCCCGGTTTCGAGTCCACGTCAATTCCGACAGCTTCATTTGCGACAGTCCCATAATTTTTCCTTATACTGTTCTTTCTGTGTCTTCTAGGCCCAGAAAGAACAGTATAAGGAAAAATTATGGGAAAAGGATGGTATCGCAGACTGCATCATTTTTCAAGAAGACCACAACCCAAGTTGTTCATTTCAATTAATAACCTGAAAAAAGTAGCTGAATACAACAACTCTTTGTGCGACAGGCATGCTAAGTCAGTGGTTTCCAACATTTTTCAGCTGACGCCCTCCTTCGAATACCATGAAATCCTCACGCCCCCTTTGATAGTGATGGGAAAAATAAGGCCTAAAAACGTGATTGTCAGCACTTTTGTACTTTAAAAGATCGCTATAACACTTGTAAAAATAAAATTATAAACGTGTTGAGGACAAGTTATGACTATTTAATGGCAGGGAAAATATAGTTACAATTTATAAGATTATAAAATATAAATTCACACTGTTCTGTTATTCTTGTTAATTACGGTATGTGTCTGTGTATTTGTTTGGTTAAAGTTAACCGAATAAAAATTCTTGTCGACTGACAAGACAACAAAACTAAGTCAAAATATGATTATCAAATTGTTGCACGCCCCCCTAAGGGAACCCCTGCTCTAAATCAACTCCTTCGTCTCGATGTGCATCATACCATCATGTTTAAGGAAACATTAAGCAAAGGTGATGATGATGAGTGTACTGCTCGAAGGCAGGTCCAGACCCGGGACGAAGCCGTGGGGTGATGACCACGATTTGTCCGAGGTGATTCAGGCAAGGATGATACCGCGGAGATTTGCCATTGCCTCTCGCGGGATGGAAATGGAAGGACACAACACAACACCCAGTCCTGAACCCAGGAAGAAAATTTTCCACCACTGAAAAATCCCCGACCCGGCCGGGAATCGAACCCGGGCCGCCAGGGTGGAAGGCAGTCATGCTACCAACTCACCAACGGCGGCGGACAAGCGAAGGTAGAAGGGGGAAAAAATTCAGACATATCGCACATATTTTGAAGGAGTAGATATACTTTGAAAATATGCTATTTTTTAAATCTCATACTTGTATGAGACTTTCAAATAAATAACCAAGTTTTAGACAACAGTTGCAACATCGTTCTCATTTTGATTTTGAAATTATAATGACTTTATTATCTTTTAGTTCAAATTAATCTTCACAGCACTGGCCCCACACAGGAAACATAAAACGTAAAAACAATAAATATACAAAAACTAAATTAATATAATTATTTTGTTCACAAATAAAATATTTTATCTTTATCGGATAAATCTTTAAATTTATATTGTATGTTCATAACTCGCGGTTGAAGCCCTCCCTTTTTTCTTTAACTAAGTATGGTATTCGATTAAGCAGGAAAAGACTGGATCTTTTCTTTGACTTTCGTTCGCACAGTTTATTTATAATCTATTTAATCTATTTAATCCCCCTAGGAAAATTCCACGCAGTCTTCATAGATTTTACGAAGGCTTTCGATACACTCGACAGAATCATACTCCTCTCAAAGTTAAAATCCGTAACGGGAGAAAGAAACAAATTCACAACGCTCATTCACAATATGCTGACAGCCAACTACATTCAGATCGCAGACGGCGTCACCACCTCCAAGAAAATAACACAAACCAATGGCGTACTTCAGGGAGATCCCCTAAGTCCCTTGTTATTCAACGTGGCCACACACGACGTTGTACGTACGATCAGACAAGAGGCAGAGAATGTGAAAATATACATTTATGCTGACGACATGGTTATCGGGTCTCACTCCATAGGAGAACTTCAGAAGGCAACCAAACAACTGGACAAGTGGGCAAAAGAAAACAAACTAGAAATCAACACAGACAAAACTGAAAAGATGACTTTCCGCAATGGGGACCGAGAATCAGCGAAGGACAAAATCTACCTAGGACCAGAACCCCTCAAGAGCGTAAACGCCTTCAAATACTTGGGTCTGACACTACAAACCACAGCCAGGTCATTCAGAACGCATATAAAGTCTAAAGCAACAGCTGCCACGAAAGCCATGTTTGACATCAAAGCACTATCCAGAATCACACTAGAAACTGCCATGGAGTTATTCGACGCAAAAATAGTCCACATCGCCACATATGCAATAGACATAGTATGGGAAAAACTAAGCGTTGGAGACCTAAGAACATTGGAAGTTGTCAAATCACGCTTCCTGAAAGCTGCTTTAGGAGTATCAAAGCATACAAGATCCAGACTAGTTTACGAACTTGCCAAAGAGCCTTTCTTCATGGAAGACCTACGAATGAAGTTAGCCCTACCATCCACGGACAGCTGGAAGAGGTTGATACAAGAAAGACAAAATAAGAGAGAACAGATCTGGCCCAGCTTCTACACGACGGAGGCCATGACGAGCAGAACATGGACAGGAACCAACCAAGAACTCCGATGCCTGGTAAACTCGTTAGCAGTGCATGGTTACCACCATAAAATATGTAAAACTAAGAGTTATCACGACCCTGACAGCAACTGTGTATGTGAACTGTGCGATCAACTTTGTGAGAGATATCACGTCGTCACATGCAAACAAAGGCATAAGAACCTAGTGGAGTTTTGTAAGATGTAAGATGTTATAACTCTTAAAAAAAAACTTGCACAATTTGTGCGCATTTCTGTTTAATAATATAATCTATTTACCATGAACAAGTTTTCCATAATTTTTCATTAATCTAGCGGTTTCTAGGGGGACATACAGGTTTGAGTACTCAGAAATACCTGTAGAGAAATTCATTATTTTTTTTCTAAACAATGAATTATTCTGTAACCTATTAATCTGACTTGTCTATACTATCTTCTACTTGCATACCATTTTAAAAATCAATCAAACTAGTAAAGGTAGTAGTAAATTATATCATTCCAAAATGACAGCCAAGTTTTTTTTTTCACTGAAATGCAGTTTACACGATAATTTTCACGAATATAAATATTTCTGAGTGATTATTTTTTCCATCTATTTGTTAATATAACGTCAAAACACCACTGCTACAATTGATTATATTATTAGATTTTGAAAATAATTTTAATCTAGAAATATAAAATAAAATTACGTTTCAAGGATTTTAAAAAATACTTAATACTGCAGATATTTCAAAGTTGGGAGTTTATTGGTAAATAATGTTTTCCTCATTTTTCGTAGCCGGTATTGAATCCACATTCATTATCACTACGAGTTGAGAAATAGATAAGTAAGTGATGAAATAAATAAATAAATAGAAAAAATGCCTTGCGAAGTATCATTCAAATAATTAGCTATGCAAACACTGACAACATGAATTATACGTAACAAAAATGTGTGTTACACTTGTATAACTTTTTCTACCCTAAACATGTGCAAAGTAACTTATCAGTTCACACTCTGTTATAGAATAAGAGGCTGTATTACAGGAAAATTGTTTCAGTCTCAAGCAAAGTTGTATTGTTTGCCACGCAAGACATAAGTCCGAGTTTTGTGCACACGATGACTCGCTTATCGTCAGATAATTTTTTCGGGGAAAAAAGTTTTGGCTCATAGTATAAGCATGTCGTTTAAAATTTTGAAACAAAATCGAGAGCCGTTTTTGAGAAAATCGTGAAAAATAAGTCATTAATATAAACTAGTCTTGTGGTTAGCGTCGCTGACTACAGATCTGCCGGTCCGGGTTCGATCCCCGGTACCTCCTCGGATTTTTCTGAGGTAGGGAGGTCTGGTAGGGGTGCACTCAGCATCGTGATTCAAATTGAGGAGCTACTTGATAGAGAAGTAGCGGCTCCGGTCATGGAACTCACCATTAACGGCCGTGGGTGTCGGCATGCTGACCACATGCCCCCCAATCCTGCCATCTGCCTATAGATAGATGACGCAGCGGTCGTGTGGTAGGCCTTGTCCCTTCGGGGATGTCGCGCCACGGAGTTTAGTTAGTTTAGTTTAGTAGGCCTAGAAGAAGCAAGATAAATTCGTCAATTTTGTATTACATCTCCTTAATATATCTAACTCATTTAATATAGGCCTAAAATGTTGTTCTTGTACGCGCTTTGCTGTTCACAAACACTATTTTCCTGAAAACTATATTTTAGGAGTCCGGGAACCTCAAAATGAGTTTCAGTGCATGATAATCAGGGCCCGGATTCTGATGACCTAAAATTGTTAGAAAAATGACCTATAAAATGACCCTAAATTTTAAAGAAAATGACTTAATAATTATAAAAAATGACCTAAAAACTGATATTTTATTTATAAAAAAATTATTATTGTGCACACAAAGTTATAGACTAGTTTTTACATAATTGTAAAAACTGTAAATAACTGCAATGTTGTGAACGTTCTTTTCTCACGGAAATTTATACTGGCACTGAGGCACTGGCGAGTCCAAATTCGGAATTTCCTTTTGTGGTCTGCCGGATTATAGCCTATTGTTGTTTATTGAGGGTAATCAGTAGTTTGCACTCTCAAATCCAAGCAGGTGGCAGACGTTGGTGCCAAGTCAATCTAATAATAGTAATATAATACCAAATTTTTGCGTTTCTTTGATTCTCATTTCCGTCAGACATGACAACACTTAACGCCGAATTTTTCCTTCTTGCATTAAACAAACAACACTTCAAAGACAGCACCGCTAGCGACGAAAAAAAGTTAATACACTCAATGTAAATACATGAAAATGACTAAATAAGGAAGGAAATGACATGAAAATGACAAAATAATGACCTAAATTTGAAATAAATGCCCTAAAAATATAAAATAGCATAAAATGACAAAAATGACCTAATAATAAAAATGCATTTCTATAATCTAGTGACCATGATTAGGATTTATGTACAAGTTGGCAATGTCTATGGAGCATCAATATAAAGATGGCATGTCATTAGAATCCGGGCCCTGATGATAATATTATAGGAGAAAAATTCCTCTGACACTGGGATTTGAATCCAGGACTTTTTGCTTCCGTATCAGTGCAGTTCGACATCGAGTTACAGGATCGAAGAAGATATTTCTTCTAATAGTTTCTATGGAACGGATACACAAAGAAAAAAGAAAGAAGCTGGCTCTTTAGCACCATTACAGAAACAAATTTGGAAAAGCGGTGAAACTTGCTGCATGAAGAAATTTCTGTATCAAAGAGACAGTGTATCAATAATGCGTATGGAATTAAAATAAACTTCCCAGTTAAGCATATTTTGCAGGAAGTCTGATCTAGCCTAACATCTGACAGTGCAGAGATGTCCTCCCTATATATATTTAAATACCTGGTATACTTCGTTATTTTAGAGAATTTCTCTTAATGACATGCCAATGTCAGACAATGTACCCAATGTCCCCACTTAGAGATTCTAGAGTACTCATGCAACTGATGCACTCATGCCGTGTGACATAGATTGATGACAATGTCAGACACCAGAGGTCAAGGGGAGGGGTGGTTGGGAAAGGTAACAGGTAGAACTTTGAAGTGGCAACTGTTAATCTGTAACACAATACTCACCAGCCGCATTAATAATAGCACATTTTCTGAGCGATGTAATCGTAATTACAAAATCAATTGGTGGAAGGTGCCTAAGAAGTCTGAATTTGCCAATGTTCTGTTTAAAATTCATTTCAAACTGATTAAATAGGGGAACAATAGCTGAATTCCTCAATGTCTTATTCACTTCCTACAGTAAGACACATAGTTAGAATACTAACAAAAGTTTATTGTAATTCTTTGTTTTGTTTTCATGGGTAGGTACCCTTAGTCTTATAAGCAGGTCCCGGATTTTGATGACCTAAAATATTTTTAAAATGAACTATAAAATGACAACAAAAATTAAAAAAGACTAAAATACTTGTATTGGTACTAGTTTGTGTCTGTTCTGTTGACCCAATTGTAATTAGTTAATTGGAACATAGGTTAAATGCAAACAGCAATTTAAATTATAACAATATTTATTTATTTATGCTATTTAGAGTTCCGAAAATATTTAATGCAAGTAAATGCACAAAAACTCTATTTATTACGAAAAACAACAGAAAATAAGAAAATAACATCTTTATATTAAAGAAAAGACTGTAACATGACCAAAAAATGACCAGTAATGACATTGAATTCTAAAACTTACCTAAAAATTAAAAATGGGGAAAATGACCAAAAATTAAGATAATGCACATTGTGCGCGATTCCTTAATTATTAAAATCAGGGCCCTGCTTATAAGTAAATAAGGATTTAGGTTCACTATCTCCACCCGGCAACTACTTTTAATGAATATTATGTAATATAGTACTGTATTTTAAAAATATCTATGCGAAACACTCACGTAACTTTTTGGCACCCTTAATATATTCCAGCATAGAGCACGCGGTAGCCCCATGACTGGAATAATGCGCATTCAGTTGTCTTAGACTCATTCAAAGACGCATTGTTCGCAAGGGAAGAAATAAAACCTAAGATTTTGTATGAAATGAGTGACTTACAACTTCTCTTCAGATAATTTATTGGGAAAATGTTTCAGTTTTAGCGCTTTGTATAATATACCACTTGATATTAAATAATTTCTCGCAGAAAATTTAAACTACATTGCTAGAGTCGTTTTCGAGATAAAAGAATTATGTTCAAAATGCCATAGAAAGTAGTCGTGGATATAGTAACCCAAATAGGAGATTTTGTTTTTATACGATTTTACTTCTCGAGCTATGATGAACATCAACATGCTCACAGACACACAGATATGTTTCTGAAATTGGCATTTTTTTATTAGGGGACCTCAAAATACGTATTTATGTTGAAAATGCGACATCGAACACAGTATTTTCTTTTCTGCTATAATACTTACGGAAGCGTAGACGAAGCGAAAAATGTTATAAACACAATTAATAATAGATAATTTGTACGTTTGACACCAACATAATTATATTTTAATAAGTGTTTTGAATTCTCAGCCTCAGTACACTTTTGTGCTGTGCCTTTTTATCTCTTGTTAATTTGTGTTAGTGCATTAAATTGCCTATGACTAATTAATTGAATTATAAAATACATTAAGGACGTAAATAATAAAATTTAATTTTTTTTATTATGTATGTTTCAACCTTTTCTCTGCTACTGACCTATAAATTCGTTACTTCAAAAACTGTATAAAAGCAGAAATATAAGATAATAATAAAAACACTAGAAACAAACATCCTTAGATTAGGGGGACATTGGCCAGCAGACAAAAGAGAACAAGTGAATAAATACTTAAAATATTTTCAGAAATTTGTAAACAGCATAGATTTTGACACACTACACAAAATTGTAATCTAGGTTAAGTATTTACTACATAGACTGTAATTAACACACCAAACATGTAATATTGCGCTATGCAATGGAGCATGTAGCAAATAAAGGATTAAAAAAAAAGATAATATAGTAATTTGTTACGTAAAATGCAAGGATTTCTATCCTCTTGGTACGACTTAATTCATGAAAACCAGCTGCTCCACTGAAATTTTCTTTATCAATTTCAGACTTAAAGCTCACTGGATTTCATTTGATTCCTTATATATAAATTCAGCTCTGAAAGGACTGAGAAATTCAATAGAGTGATTAACCATATTCAAGTGGGAACCTCGCTCTACGTATCCACTGAATCAAGATCATTTTTAAGAAAAATATTGTTAGATATACGAAAATAATGACGTGCTTTGAAATGGTCTTATTGTTATACTATATTAATTAATACGCTTTAAGATTAAATTAATCATTAATATTACGTAATAGTGATCACTAGACTTCGGATTTTAGGTAAAAATCTATTTTAATCCTTAAGTGATATATGGACGGAAACTTATGCATATATGCACGTTTCATAAGTGACTTTGCCTAAAACTGATACTTTTATAGGACCTAAAACAGCCTATTTTTACGTTAGAGCCTAATATTTTCTTTTTTCTTGTTTTCCTCTAAAGTTCAAAATAAGTTGGACCTAAAACAGCCTATTTTTACGTTAGAGCCTAATATTTTCTTTTTTCTTGTTTTCCTCTAAAGTTCAAAATAAGTTACTTTTTTGTTATAAATTCTAACATTTATTTTCAGTTCGTTCTAAATTTTAAGCTCGGAATGTGCAGTACACGACACATGTGACATAGTTAAATAGTAAAGAATGTTTCGTCTTCAGTAGAAAAATTCCTTGGAATTCCCAAGAGAATGTAGGCCCAGTGTTTTTCTCCCGACTGGCACATCCAGTAACAAAAAAAAAGTAGTTTTCTGAATCACTGAGGGATACAAGGGGTTGAATATGCTAGGGTGCGTAGCTTCTGGGCACAGGGATTAGGTTTTCACTGTTAAAGTAATACGGGCCCTAGTAATAGGTCTATAAAATTCTGTGTACCATAGGCCTATATCTGTATTTTATCATGATTATTGATTAATGATGACTTCAATAAATATAATATTCTGCATTGCAATTGAGATATTTCAGAAAAATTTCAACTTAACGATTTTATAAGAGACTATTTTACGATTTTTAGAGCCTATTTTAGGTACCTAAAACAGCATTTTTAGCGACCTAAAAATCCGAAGTCTAGTGATCACTGATCATTTATATTCATTATACTGTACATGTAAATAACATTTTTGCAGTTACATCGTAGGCTAATTAGATTCGTTTAAATTTGGCGCAGTAAAAAAGAACACTATCTCAACAACTGCATTCAATCTCTTGAAAGCGGATACGAACGGAATGGCAGCGGAATAATTTAAATGCATTGACGTGTCGAGGCTTTAGCGGCAAAGGACCATAAAGTGGAGATTTTAAAACTGTCACGCTCCCGGATGCTTCACTCTATAAAAAATCGAGTAACAGCACTATCTGGAACAGACACTGCCTAAATGTTAAAGTTCACTTTGGATAGGTACATTAACTGAAACAATAACGTTCAGAATTTGGGAGAGAAATGTCAAGGCTTGGAATTTCATTGTCAAACATAAACATTCAAGTAGATTTCTTTGAAACTGAGTGCTTTGAAATAAGTTATTGGGTTTAATATTTGACGTCATCTGTATTTATACAGGTTTTCTCTATGTATTTACTTCACGTATTATCTAGTCTATAATATCATTGCAGTTCATTGGATATGACGTTCGCCTTGGAGAGGAAGGATTGAGTCAATGCGGAAGATTTTGAAGGTCCTATCGGAAGTAACGACCGCGTGAGGTTAGGGATAAAGTAAATAAATGAATCTAGAAATGCATCAGTGCTTTCATCGTTTTCTTGATGATAATATTAATAGTGATAATAATAGCCTAATAATGTTTGAAAAGTGCGTGTATCCAATGCCAACCCCGTTGCCTGACGCATTTGGGGTCTGCACTGAGGCGGATAGATGACGATAGTGTGCCCCAGCTTTGAGTTATGCACCACTTGGGTGGGCCATAGCCTATTACATGTAGATGTGTAATTGGCGTAAGCGTAAAGTGGGATGAGATGGATGTATGTAGTGGTATCTATTATTATGTGGCGTAGTGTGGGGTACGAGTGATGATAGTAAGGTAAGGAGGGTGGGAAAGAAATCCGGTGTCAGCAGTAGCCTTCTCTTGTAGAAAGACACTAAGGGGACTGCCAGGCTTAACGTCTCCATCCGACGGATGAATCACTATCAACAGTGACATATAATAATTATGTGTTCACTGCGAGAGGTCTGGTATTTTCGATGCAGAAACTTGTGATTAGAAACTTGTACATCACCACTTCTCTTAAATTCAGCCCTCGGGGATAGATTAAAAATCCTCTCTCGGGAATCGAACCCGGGTCCCAGCGGTGAAAGGAAGAGTCTTGTTTGAGAAGTAAATGGAGCAGTAGAAAGAAAACCATCTAAACGAGGTAAAAGGCTAGAAATGATTGGAAATCTCAAAACAATTCAACCATTTCTGCATCCCTGTTGACATATTGTCATATAATGTATATTTTACAGTACAATGTCAACTATTCAGATTTGTGATGACAACTGAGAAATTGCCAATGCAACCAATTAAACGAATTATTGCAGAATAAAGATAATTTTTCTTTAGTACACAATTAATCATATTTAGTGGTGCATATATAGCCAAAAGTGAGTTTATTTACGGATTATAATTTGTATCACCTCTATTAAGCAGTAGGCCTAAGTAATGACTAACCCAAATAAAAAAAAAAGTTCGGAGAAAATGTCAAGGATTGTGATTTCATGTTTAACAAAGAACATAAAGTAAATATTCGTGGCAATTTGTATGTAGACTACATACCTACTTTAACAACTGTGACCTTTGAAAGGTTTGATATTTGACATCAAACCTACAATATAATTGTACATTTTATCGATATATTTTTATTGCATTCTGGTGTACTGATAATACATTGACAGCTAGATGGTTGCCAGGTTCGCCTTAAAAAAAACATATAGAGAAGGTTTGACTCATTGCGGAAGATTGAGTTTTCAATTGGAAATAAGACTGAACGAGATGATTTAGAATTAAAAAGTTCAATGTAATGCGGCCTCTAATTATCACACTTCACACTGATATTAGAAGGAGACCTTGCGTTATGCTGATCACTCAATATATTCTTTAACAATATATGTGAACCATACATTTGCCCCTTCTCTGTGGATTGTTAATATCAGGGAAGGGAAGTAAATGGAAAGATTAATGAAATACCAAAAGTCTGCAAAGCATAAATAAATCTGACTGCTGGGTTTCTCATTCTTGAAAAGTTGTTAAATTAATTTCTACTCCTTTGTCACAGAAACATCGCTCAGTTACCCTGGTCGTAAGACTGAACTCAGATTAGGTAAACCCTTTAAAAGATCCTTCCTGTTCTTGTGAGAGAACTGGAGGATAAAACAAGCTGTTTCATCGCACTTCCAGCATTCCAAATATGCAGCAGTATTCTGTAATTGAATGTGTTCTGACATTCCGTTGTGGTTTATTCAGTACTTCAGACAGCTGCGACTTGTATCGAGTAGTAACATAATCAAGTAATAAAACCACCCTCAAGTGAACAAGATCGCAAGTAATTTTCATGTAGGTAGTACAGTCGAGTGCACGGAAACTCTCTGATGGTTTCTGGTTTCTTTTTGAGCCTGTCTCTTATTGATTTGAGTTAAATTCCGACCACATGCCTTTTACCCTATGAAAAACGCTAAGGCCTAGGTGAGAAGTGAATGTAAATTTATGACTGCGAAGGGTATAAATGTAGGACGAAGCTGAAAGTACATACCTAGCAATACAGAAAATGTACTTTGAAATGAACTAAGGAAAACACTGTCGGAGGAGAGGTAATTATATGAATTTCCTAGTTTTGCATTTAAATGTTTTGTGTTAATTTCCTACAAACGGGGTGATTTCTAACAAAGAGCTGAAAAGTTTTGGGACGAAAATGGAACATTTCTTAACTCCAACAGTTCAAATGCGGTTGGGTTAATGAATTACTGTGATTCGTTCCACATTTAGTCAAGATTTTTGTGAAAAACATTGAATTAAAATCTAGAAAATTTTGCTATATTATTGTTTGTTAAGTTCACAAAATAATAATTTAGATGAGCAGTCAAAGGAATTTGAACAGCTTTTAATTTGACCTTATGTAGAAGAGTTAAAGATATTGCTTTTTGCATTTTTTTTATAAATCATGAATAATTTACAGTAATTAATCTGATAATTGTTCAATTCCTGTATTGTTTCAAAATATTTTTTTCAGCGGTTGTTCCCTTGCACTGTTGTAAAGCTAATCGCACTGGAATGGTCTTCGAAAACATACCACGAAGAAATATGTTCAATTAGCCTATATGTGCATTCTCATATTGTGTACAATTTCGGAAACCTCGCTCATGAAAATTTTAATAATAATAATAATAACAATAGTGATGATAATATTTGTGAAAATAATAATGGTGATAATAACAGTGTAACATATTGAAAGTGATAATAATTATGACTGGTTCCATTACGTGGTTGTTGTAATTGCATTATCTTTAGTGAGAAACATATGGAAGCGCTTGAAACAAACAGAAAATAAGAGTACTGTAAATGTAGGATATAGTTTTAGAAATATGAGGTATGAGAGAGTATAAAAAACATGAAATGTAAAATCTGAGAGGTGTAAATTGTTACTTTGTTTTGGTGTAGCACAAAGCCTATGTCGCCTCTGACGCAAACCCGCTTTACTTGTATGTGGAGTAGACAGTAGCATTTACACGGCGTAGATTTCACACGGTTCAGTGTTCCGTTATTCTATTCCATACCACTGGACATGATACGTGGGCGTGCTTTGACTTTGTTAACAGAACTGTTTACACGATGATTACTGACCGGTTGCAGATGGACTCTACAGAACCGATAAGATAATCCGATAGATATAAACAGATTCTGCACCACTTCCCGCAGACTATCTTGTTAGAATTACGTGGAAAAGTAGAGTGTTATTTCAGGCATTCAAATACTTTGTAATACATTGGTCGATTGGTTCACAGACAACTAGGAAATATGGTGATCCTAGAACCAGAGGCTTCTATCTGACTTTATATAAATTTATCTGGAGAGCGATTTACAGTTCACGACTGCATGATAACATTGATAGAATAAAATTGACCTGGAATGATAGGTTATAGGTTATTATTTATTTATTTTCCTAATAGTGTAACCCTATTTTACCTTGGCATATTAGGGTTATAGTTATATACATAATAAATTATATGTTTTGTGCTAACATTTGGAACTGTAGATGTGAATTACAAAATGCTAAGATGGCAAGTAAAGTATACTACACAATTACACTAACTTTTAACATAATAACTTACTAAATGAATTAGCTTAATAGACTATAAGACGGCACGCAAAATATACTACGAGTACATAAACTTCCTAAATTAATTAACTTAATAAACTAATCACTTAACTGCTAAATTGTTTTGCTCTGACCTTGTCTACAATTAGAAGTGTTTCTTACACATATTTTTTTGTGGGACAGACTTTATCGTAACTTCACAAAGCTTACAAGAGAATTCATACGGGGTTATTGACGGTCACTGTACGGTTCTATAGCACAACTTATAAGTTAAAAAAAAAATCGTGTATATAAGCATTGAAGTACTTGTGTGACATAGGATTATTATATTAATTAGTGGCTTACACAGGTTATAGGTTATAAAAATTATTTTTCTAGAATAATTTAAGCTAATTATTTATCAAGACCCCAAAAAGCAATAATGCTCATAACTTGGGGCATAACAGAGAACATCAATATATTTACTAACAGTTATGAAACAGTACAAATATTGAAAAATAATCTAATGAAACGATATTTTGGACAAAAACCTAAAAAAAACTATTTCACCTAATAGAAAACCTAAAACCTAAAACCGGACTTTAAGCTGGGGGGCCCATGTCTTAGATTTACGGCACGTAAAAGAGCTCCAAGCCTAAATTAGAGCCTCTGGACAACATTTCTCGGCCCTTTCACGTCCAAGTAATACCTTAATTTCCGGAGGGAGGGGGGTAAGGGGCAATGGGCTTACCACCTGTCCCTCTGCCCCAACATGGGGGCATAGGATTCGAGAGAGAGAACCATCTGGTTTTAACCTAACGATATTGCAATTTAACACGGCATATAACTTATTCAATAACCGACTAAATGAGCACGATGATTGAAAATATTAAGTAAAAAGGGTCTAAGTACCATATTAAAAAAATTAGTTGTTACAGAATTAATTACTTATGTACCTAGCCCTAAGCATAATAAGATTAAACTCTGGAGTCAAATTGCTTTATAGATTTGGTGGCTTGTTCATGATGTCTTCAATGTGCATGTGTTATTCGAATGAAAGAAAATCTCATTTTCCTAGGAAGCTTGAAAATGGCACTTAGTTCTTTATGTATTTTAAGTTTTCATTTAAGATTTCTAACAGATTAGAAACAGTTTTTATTCATTTAAGTTTTTATAAACACGCTCAAAATTTTAGAAATTAAATGATAAAAAATATAAGTAACAGGAATGAACAATAAACTTTTACTTTTCATGATTTAACTAACAGCTGCGAGATCACGGCATACTATGAATCAACCACCCATGAATCAATTCGAGTTACCATGTTGTGACCGGTGCTACCAGTGGTGCATATAAGACATAGTTAACTTAATTTAGGTAAGCTAACAGCAGAACAAAATAAAAGAAAACGTAGTGGCTTGCGCCGAATCGAAATTATGTTTTTAATCAATGAACATTTATATTATTTCAATTTCCAAACAACTTGTATTGTATAAAGTAATCTCATTTCGTACTGTTTAATGGCAACATGTGACGTATTAATCACGGCCAATTGATGCTTACGTGTCCAGTAACCAGCTGACCATTTTATCATATAACATTCCATCCTCGTATTAATAGCAAGTATTTTGTAAATTAAACGATCATGATTAGTAGGGACCGGATTTTTAGGTTTTTAAAAACACGGTTTTAGGTTTTCTATTAGGTGAAATAGTTTTTTTTTAGGTTTTTGTCCAAAATATCGTTTTCGGGTAGAATAATTGGTTTAATTAATTTGAATGTGCTACATATGATTCAATACATAATACTCGTAAAGTTTAACTTAACAAAATTGACTTAAATTTGTGTAAACTTGCTTTAGGACAATATTATGCAATTGAAGAAAGAAAGCATAAACAATCAAAAGAAGCTGTGAAAATAAGATTGTCTCACATTTCCTGGTTACAGTATATCACTAAATAGCTTCCAAGATTCTAAACTGTGAAGTTCTTCCTGTTATCTCTTAGAATACATTTGAAGGCAGAAAATGTACTTTCAACCTCACATGACGTCAGCAATGGTTGTTCGTACGAATATTTTAAAAGGAATACGCCGGTACTCTTACACGTCCTCTCTTGATACTGTCATCCTAGACGGCATTGGGTTGAACGAAACGCTGGTGGTATTAATTTCAACCCGACAAAAATGGTCTCGCCGCAAAATATCGATTTATCAACCGACAAACAAAAAAAGACAAAAAAGTAGCCTAAATTAGATATTTTAGGTTTTATATCCCGTTTAGGTACATTTAGGTTTTTATACCCCATTTAGGTATTTTTAGGTACCACAGAATTAATGTGGGTGAATTCTATGGACATGATTCGAAAAAGTGTATGATCGCTTTTTGTTTTGGAAGTAAGGAAAAAAATAGGTAAAAACCTAAGAATCCGGTCCCTAATGATTAGTCTATATAAGAGGTATTTCTAAACGTTATTGGTCAATATCAAACACGCGGCATATGAGTGGAATAGTCGACAGAAAACACTCGACAATTTTTATTTTGGCAAATTTCTATAAATTCAGTCATAGCACCCCGCAATATTTACCAGTTTAACCAATCTAGCTAGATAGTCGGCACGCAAGTTAAAAAAAAATCTTCTGGTGTTAGTGGTTTTCCTCCCCAGACTCTTATAATTGACCCGTCAAGAAAGAAAATAATGGAGGGCTGAAAATCAATTCATCACTTGACAGGCTCGACTAATGAAATGAAGCGAAGAATCACGAAGGTCAAACAAGAAAGGAAACGCGTTCAGACAGTTTTCCCTATCCCAATTAAATTTTAGGTATATAACTTCTCTTAGCTTTCAAGTTTGTTTGCTCAATAGTCATTGTAAGGGCAGCAATTAAATAAAGAAATGCTAGAATTGAGAAAAATAATTCACAATCAAATTTTGATATCGATAAAACCTAGATCAAAAGCTACATTTTAATCACGATCACAGAGAACTGGTCGCTCGTTAAAACCAGAGGCGATGACGTTTTTGGAGCCGAAATATCTTCTCCGGCAGGGGCTTTAAATATATAATGTACTGTAATTTATTCTTGTGTCATACATTCTTTACACGCTTGGTGTTACAAAGGTTTTCGTACCATTACAAAGTAATGTCAACACATATAGTTCTTGATATCTAAGAACTTAAGAATTATGGCACCAATGTCTTGATGTATGTGCCTTCTTATGTACATAAGCATAAGGATCAACAAACTTATTCACTCAATTCTTGTATTCGTTTTTCCCATTTTCTTTTTACAATGCAGGCCTATAAAAAGTTTCCCAATTCCTTCAAAGTTTTCATATTCTTTGTCTTGATAATTTCTTGTGTGCTATTTCTACGTTACTTTCTAGGAATTTTTATTCAACAATTTTTGTCGGATCATTTTAGTGTCCGGACGTTTTACAATTACGTGTTCAGCGTCTTCTTTATGGCTTTAAATATGAAATTTCAGGATTATTGATGAACTTTAAGCGTAAATTAGAGCCTGTGAGCAAGCTTGACATGTGTTTCTAGCCCTCTAACAAAGGCGATACAGGAACATAGGTCATCAATGAGGAGGACACCGAAAACTAAGGTAGACTTAAAGTGAGTATGTTCAAGAGATGACACAAAATAACTGACAGAATATATACTTTGAATTATAATGAATTCCGTAGAGGAAAATCTGTCCTGGGAAGAATTAGACCCGCTGTGCAGATGTTGACGCCGGGAGTACCCACCCCCTAAGACTCTACTCACTCCTATTCCACAGAGTCATCCCCAAAGGTTCAAATTAACGACAGTCCCACGTGTTCATGCAACGAGGCATTTGAAACTATGAAACATCTAATCTAGGAATGCTAAATTCTGAAAAAATCTGCAAAATACTAAAACGTTCAAGTCGCACTTAGAGGAGGAAACTGACCAACCACAAACACGGAATTAAATACAAAACTCACAGATGCATTTTCAATATTTATTCATTCAATTGGTTGCACATAACTTAAGTAATAATCTGCTTTGAATTTTTCCTGGTGCTGATAATATATGATATTTTTCCGGGCTACTAACCAGGTGGTGAATTGGATTAATTCCGACGTTTCGAAACCAAACTGAGGCTTCATTGTCAAGGAGAATGAAATGCCGGGATTAGATGGCGTGTATTTATAGGACTGCTGTGAATGGGGACATCCGGATTGGAGAAAGGATTTGTTGAAGACCAACCAATCAGGAAACAGATGGGTGCTGTAAGAACAGGAGGGAAAAATTAGAGAAGTAGAATCGGTCCAAATAAGGGCCAACGGTCAATAGGTAGTGAAAATAAATTATTATTATATAGGTGGTGGTGGAAACGAGAAAAAAATTGGAAAAAAGGGAAACACGGTCCAAATGAGGGCCACCACCACCACCACCTATATAATAATAATTTATTTTTCACTACCTATTGACCGTTGGCCCTTATTTGGACCGATTCTACTTCTCTAATTTTTCCCTCCTGTTCTTACAGCACCCATCTGTTTCCTGATTGGTTGGTCTTCAACAAATCCTTTCTCCAATCCGGATGTCCCCATTCACAGCAGTCCTATAAATACACGCCATCTAATCCCGGCATTTCATTCTCCTTGATAATGAAGCCTCAGTTTGGTTTCGAAACGTCGGAATTAATCCAATTCACCACCTGGTTATTAGCCCGGGAAAATATCATATAAGTAATAATCTGTATCATTTGTAAATATTGTACACATTTTAGTTATCTATTACTGTAATTAGTTGCATTACTTTTATTAGATACGTCACTTAAAAATACTAGCTTAGAGTACAGGTATATATGTCAGTTAAATAAATTCTCACTCGTTACTAAATTATCCAAATAGAAAAATGAAACTAAAGGAAAACTAAAACATTTAATATTACACTTTAATGGAGCATGCAGTAAATGAATATAAAGAAAATCCTCTAGCCCGCTAGCGACCTCTTTAATAAATGACAGCTCATCTACAACGCAGCGGTGAAGCATATCATTCTGGTGCTTATTTTTATTAAATTTTACTCAACATAATTTGACAGAAATATTTTCCTGTCTCTAACTAGAGAATGTATGTTTGATTCGTTTCATGAAATCCTTATTGCAGAACTACGACTAACGTTACAAAAGCATTGTGAACACGGTCTGTAAATCCACTGATCAAAAAAACTGTCAGCATTATAAGTTAGTTATTTTCCTCATGCAAACACAAATAAATGTTTTAGACAGTATTTGCCTCCTTATACCCTCTAATAATGAAAATAAACACACAACACACTGTGGCACTGATATTAAAATTGTATTTATATTTTTCCAATTATATATTTGGAGTGTCTTATAAAATCCAAGTAAGATTTGTGTGTAAAACATTAAAAGACCAATAAAAATATATGTACAGATTAAAATTAAATTTATCACAAATTACACACACGTCTATGCTGTAAAACACTAAAAAGTGTATGTGAAATGAATTTCCCTATTATTGGGAGTCTTTGCACCATACATATGATGATAGTGTCCAAATCTTCATAGGCGTAAAGTGTTCCTCTCTTGATTGTTATACGAAGTTCTTGCAGGATTCACTAGTTGATATTACGTAAATGAAATTTATTAAGTCACAAATAAATGTATCTCATACAGGGTGATTATGGCAAATATATTGTTTACTCTGTTGACAATAGTAGAGTGCCGATAATAGAAGTCCTTTCTACAATGTGCATGAACATATAAATTTAAAAGAGTTCAATAAAGTTGTTATTGTACATAAAATGCATACAGAGTATCATATTACGTTCCAGGCTTGATGATGCATTAACTTTAATCGATAAAAACCTGAACATGATGGAAGACAGTCTTTTCATGAGATATCTGACAACCCATTCCTCTATATATGAATTTAGGATTAAAAAAAACTAGTTTCCATCAAAATTATTTAGTATCTGCCATTTCTCACAACAAATATTTTATTCATGTGTCACTGTAGAAACAGTCACCTATACAATTACTTAGGTAAAGTGATCCCTATACAGGCCATGGAGGCCCAGAGGGTTCCAGGAGGTTGAGGCTCCTAGATTTTGGTAAGGTGGTAAGGTTGTCAGCCTTACGCACCGGCCGCCTTTACCCCCAGGATTGCTCCTGGTACTCATTTCTGTTAGAGGCTGAGTCGACCCCAGGGTCATAGTGCCACCAGAAGGATTAGGCCAATTGAAAAACTCCAACGACCTCATCGGGAATCGAACCCGCGACCTTCCGGTCTGTAGCGTAGCGCCTCGACCACTACGCTACGGCGTACCCCATACAATTACTTATCGCAGTATATAAAAGACTAGCGTACCCTTAAAATTCACAGGATAAGTTGATCACTTATTTATTTATTTATTTACATTTGCCATGAGCATCGTGAATGACGCTACAGAGTATAGACTAACTATAGCCCAGCACTCATACAGAAACTACAAGTAACTAGTAATCAAACAATATCTCTTAATATATAAGAGGCTTTGTCCTGACTGACTGAATGACTGACAGAAAATCAACGTACAGCCTAAACTATAACATAACTATAACATTAAATATTTAAAGCCCGAGAATACCAAGAACTTTACTCCCATGCCTGTAAACCAAACTGTCGTCGTCTCATCATCGAAAGCAGTAGTGTAGCGATTGCTTTTTGCCCCTTGTAGGCTACATGCGGCAACTACTTCTCTATTTGTGTATTGCGGGTGCTCGAAACATATTATTGCAGGCGCTTGAGTTGTGCCTTTAGCAGCTAATGCGGCGCATTCCCAGGAATTCCTGTATAGTAGCCTACTTTGCCTTAATTTTAACAAACATCGGTTTCCGTATTTCACGCGATCTATTTTACATACATGGCGGAATATCTATAGGTGTAACTCCGATTATCCGAACTCCTACTATCCGGATCGCTTTGAGGTCGTATTCAAGTGGTTTGTGCAGTAGCGAGCTTTGGGAAATCCTCTTTCAGGGCCGATTATTTGTGAAAAAGCAAAACTTTTAGCCGACAAAATAGACATCGGCAAAACAACTGACTCTGACCGACATGCTCAGTCTGTATTAATAAAAGGAAGTGTCTGTCTTTCTGTCTGTCTGTCCGCGATGCCCAGCGAAATCTACTGAACGCAGAGATCTGAAATTTTAAACATAGGTGGACTGAAGGGTCGAAAAATGCACCTCGAAGCCGGAATTTTAATTTCGCTTTCGTTCGTGAGTTATGAGTGAAAAACGGGCAGAAATCGTGCATTTTTGCGTTTTCGAAGCATCAGTTTTCACTTATACATTTCAATGTCAAATCAATTACAGTTGGCTTTGGCTATTTTTGTCATACCTTGGAAATAAAACTTTCGCGATCGCTTGAATGTTGTAAGCCCTAAATATAGTCAAACTTTGTTTTATTTGGACGAAACTCACTATACAGTGGTTTTCTGAGCCAAGGAACTCGAATCTGAAGTCGCTTTTACCAGGCGACGCTATCTAATCGTGGTATGTTGTCCACGTGATTTAGGTGTTAATAAATATAATGATTTTACTATTATGCTCTTAATTTTTAATTTTTGAAATAATTATCGCGGACCATCGCTTGATTTTGTAAGTCCATCCTGGACGATTCATTTGTTTAGAATATCAAGGCACGCAGACATGAAATTTTCCACCTACACGGAAGAGGGATAATCAATATAGGCCTAAATATGGTCATACATTGTTCGATTTGGACGAAACTGACTATACAGGGGTATTCTGGGCCAAGGAACTCGAATCTGAGGTCGCTTTTACCAGGCGACGCTATCTAATCGTGGTATGTAGTCCACGTGATTTAGGTGATAATGATTTAACTATTATGCTCTTAATTTGAATTTATGAAATAATTATCGCCGGCAAAGCCGCGGGCACATGCTAGTATACAATATAAAACATAAAAAAACAGAATGATATTACAGGAAGTTTAATAAAGTCATTAATATTATAGAATGATGTACAGTATTACAAATTTGGAAAACATGTTAACGATTGGGGTTATGCATGGTTGCTTAGTTATTTATACTAGACGATTAAGCCCATTACACGCTCTGAAAAAATAATAATTTTATTATGAAAAATTTTACTGATAGCCTATAGCAGTAGGATTTTAAAATCGAATGGTTAATAATTACTAGAGACCGGATTTTAAAGGGAAAATTTTCACCCAAAAAAGGACGAAAAAAGGGAAAATTATTGCCAAAAAAAGATGGGAATAAAGGGAAAATTATTGCCAAAAAGGTGGGGAAAAAAGGGATATAAAAGTAAGAGAGTGTAAAAATTCAACAGAGAGATACATGTTTGTTTTATGTAAAGCATTTGTTTGCTCTACAGCGCTGATTTTGTAACATCTAATGACTGAAGAAATTTTTGATCTTGTTGAAATTCTCGCAGAGTAAAATAGCACACGAAATCCATGTTCCCCATCTTGTTATAATGGGAAACTTAGGCAATGGCAAGCCTGTGATTTCCCTGTAACGCTCTATTCTGCTGGGAGGAATTATTTTTTCAATGGTGAATCAGTGAAAACAATTTTTAATGTTTCCATATTACCAAATACTGGGTAATTTACGAATTTTTCAAAATAAATTAGCAAAAAAGGTACTGGAAAGGGAAAGTTCCTAAAAAAAAAAGAAATGAGCCTAAAAAAGGAAAAAAAGGGACGTTAAAACCAGGTCATTTGCAGTTGAAACTTACTCAGTAATGTCCTGTTAAATTTTATCACATTTTGTGATGAAATATAAAAAAAGGAATTCCCTTTAAAATCCGGTCTCTAAATTAATTACATAACACTGAGGTTCCCAAAAAAGGAATGATCGATGCACTCAAAACGCTACAACTAAGTAACGCCGCCACTAGAGTACGTTGTATGCAACCTATTATTAAAATGTATCTTGAACATTGTAATTGAGCTTGGATTATGTGTATCGTATATATATATACATAGCATATGTATAGCTTATAGCATTTTTAGGAAGGTGTATGTGTGTGCGTGTGCATGCGTCTGGATGTGTAAAACTGTGGAAGGCAAAACGTCAAGGTTTTAATTTCACCATAAGTAAGTATGTAGGTAAACAAATACTGAAACCCTAAATAAGTTTATAAATTATGCTTGAATTCGTTATGTTAGGAAAATAAACATTAAAATGTATTGTTAAATCAGCCTTAATATATATGACCATTACAAAGTAAAATAGGCTAAGGTAAATGAAACTCAGCTTCTAAAGTTGAACAACCTACAATACTGCATTTAGCAGAGACTGAAGATCTTAATGGAGAACAGGGATTGTGAGTAAGCTTGGGATAAAGAACAATTAAGATGAAGATGCCATTAGCGGTAAAGATAGAGGAAAGAGCGGTGTAAGTGTAACGATATTTCTTCAAGAAGCAAATGTAAGGATTATGGAAGATACGAAGTAAGGTATTTAGTTAAAGAACACGTTTTAAGATACTTCTGTAATAATAAGCAATCATGCGTACTTCAGATGTTACATGAGAATTTGTCGCAGTAAAGAAGAACATTTTATGTATTTATTTTTCTATACACTACTGCTTACGTACGAGTTTTAGTCGAAAACCACCAAGTAAGTAAATTTAACAATCAAAATGGTATAATGAGTTTTTATATGTTCAATTTTTATCAAAGTGAGACTATCTAATAATCACATGCACATATTTTCCATGTGATACCAGTGGAGTAACATAAAGATTTTATGGCACTAGTGCCATAATGTGCAACTTTTCCTTCTTGTGTCTTGTGTCAGAAATTCTACTTTTAATTCAAGCTGACTAAATAATAAAATATGTCAATACCTCATTAATTTTGTTTTAGCAAGTGTAAACAATTGTTCAAACTTGACAAATAATCCCCGTTTCTGGGTAAAATATCACGTACAATGAAACATGTGCACTGGAATTATTGTACCACATACATGCATTTCATGACCTTTCGCTCTCTGTGCTTTATGGTGTCGACTGTAAATGACCTGGTCGTATTTCCCACGACCCTGTTACTCTCTTTGTCGCTATTGGCACATAAACCTTGCTCACCTGACACCAAGCGTTCTTCTCTGACCTTGTGACTCTAGTTATTTTCACAGAGAATGTATTCCATAATATTCCAGTATGACATTAAAGTTCGCAATGTAAAGACAGAAACTCTAGCTCTTCATTATTTCATAATAATGCCCTATTAGCTTATAGTTCGGTATTATATATGATGTAATAAACTTCATCAGAAAATGCCAACTATGATACTAATGAAGATTTAATTCTTCCTGCGGCCAGTTACTCTTCCAGGGAAATCTGACATTTTAAGCCTACATTATGTGAAGCAAGAAATGTCAACAGCCTAATAACAATTAACAATAATAATTGTTTGGGATATTGACATAGCCTACTTACCAAAGGACGTATTGTTTTCAGGAATTAATATACTTGGCAGCGACAGGACTCCAGTTTTGGTTACATTATTTCCACAATATTATAACAGCTTATTTGTTGGTATCTTGCTTCTCAAAACTCCAAACTAAAAGTAAAAAAAAAAAAAAAAAAAAAAAAATTACAGGCCATGGAGGCCCAGAGGATTTCAGGAGGTTGAGGCTCCCAGATTTTTAAACATTCGGCAAGAAAGATGTAATGTTGTCAGCCTTACGCACCGGCCGCCTTTACCCCCAGGATTGCTCCTGGTACTCATTTCTGTTTGAGGCAGAGACGACCCCATAGCCATAGTGCCACCAGAAGGAATTGAAAAACTCCAACGACATCATCGCGGATCGAACCCGCGACTTTCCGGTTTGTAGCGCAGTGCCTCAACCACTAAGCTACTGCGTCATTCATTACCACACAGCCAATCTGTAGTGCGGTTGGTGTTTACCCCTGAGGATTAAATGTTCTAGGCCTTTTTAGGAAAACAACTAAGGGATAAGCGCTATTCAACCGCCATTTTAAAGAGCTACTGCAAAACGTTTAATTCCTTTAGTAAAAATTTAATATGTTATACAGAAGTTCTGCAAAATATGATTTGACTACCATCAATTGTTTGGGGTACGCCGAAGCCTCCAACAGAAATGAATACCAGGAGCAATCCTGGCGGCCAGTGCATAAGGCTGACAACCTTACCACCTTCAAGTGCCGAATGTCTAAAATCTGGGAGCCTTAATCTCCTGGAACCCTCTAGGCCTCCATGACCTGTATAGGGAAAACTTTACTTTTTTACTTTTTACCATCAATAGTTTACATACTGTAGGTAGGAACAGATTATCTGGGACATCCTCTCTATTGCATATTTGAAAAAACATTTACATGCTTTATACTGAAAGTGTATTGAATCCCTAAAGTCAATAATGATTAGTTCTATATAACTTTTATTTCATTTTCTGTACTTTATACGGCGAATTGTAAGAAGGTTAATGCTGCGAAATTTATGGAGGATGTAAAGCAAATTATTAGCATTTTATATTAGTGTCTTAAAAATTGACAATAGAAAAGGGACTGAGCTTCGGTAATGTTCTGACTGATATTAGAGAACGAATCTCATATCACAGTTTAATGGTATCCATCAGATACCTTTGTGCTTGATTGTCTGACATATCTAGGAGTGAGTGATGGTGAATGCGACCATAAATTTTATATCAATACGGATAGAGGGACCAATGTCACTAAAGTAGATCAAGGATTTAAGAGATCTGTAAATTTGCAGTTTTCCCTCTTCCTTCTTGTGACAAAGTTGTGTGACAATGTTTGTGTTGAAAATATCAACGGTATGCAAAACGGTTTCGTGCAAAGTTTAATTTCAGTACCTTATTGAGTTAAGAGGAAAACTGTTTTAAAAATACAAGTTACTAGAAATAACCAATAAACTAACCTAATGTGTGGCAGGAAATTAAAATTCTGGAGCTGAATAATCTACATCCAACTCATTGGTTTTCTTATACAATCCTCTTCATGTTTGGAAATAAAGTGTGGTGATAATAGTGTAAAGACAAAGATTATAAGTACCAGGGGTACTTGACGGTCAATCAAAAGCATACAATTTCAAGAGCAAAGTAATTTCACTTTCACACATTTTTATCATAACTCCAAAAATATTTTACGAATTGTAAAAATTCAATCAATGGTATGCGCAGAAGCGTCCAATTTTTATGTCAGAAAATTTATTGCAACATTACTTTAAAAATTGACTTGAAATTTCTTGATTCTATTAAAACACACCCAACATTTTTACATCAATATTAATTTAATGCATAGGCACTACAAACAAAATAAGCTACATTCACACAGAAATTTCAGAAGTTTGTATATCGAACCAAGTGTTTTCAGTACTATAAAATAATTGCATTATTATGTCAGTTCTGTAAAGGACTGTTACTAAAAAAAGGATTTAGTTTATACCCAAACAGAATGCAGTTACAAACTCTCTTTTGGATCAATCTTTTCGTTGATTGGAATATGACAGTACATTACATTACATTCAATAAACCGTGAAGATGCTTTGCTAGTCTTTGCAATATGAATTGGTCCTAAAATTCTACTTCTATAATTTTTCTTCCTTTTTGTTTTGCCATTACAGTGAAGATTATTCTATTCGGCAATTATTAGTGTAAAGTTGGAATTAAACAATTGAATATAATACAATAAGCATTCAGGCCGTCATTATCATCTTCATTCCATCCACATGTTCGGAACATATGCGTGTGACTATGTGTCCGTGTTGTCTCGGAGGTGGCCCCGGCGTTTGGCTGATCACTCTTCCGGAGAGGACCTCCATGTTCTTATCTGGTTAAAAAAGTATGAATGTGATCCATACAAACTCCCTCCCCGACTTGTCGCAGTTCTGTAAGGCCCGGGCGACGTGGGCCGCGTAAATTTACCTACAAGGGAGAGTAACTCAGGGGATAAAGTAGAAGAATATAAATACAATCCAGATAATGTTAAGTAAATATCCGGAATTTACATATACATCTCAGCAATGTATACATTGATAAATAGATGAATAACATAAATAATTCGGCTTATTAATACAAAGAGTAGTACAATAATTTATCAATAATTATCCGAAAAGCTGCATCAGAAATTGTCTAAATATATAAGCATAGAAAAGGACAGTAAAAGCCCCTCGTGGACGATATTGCCAGGCTATGAATTTTTTAGAATCAGTAAACCAGAGTAGGTTCTCTATCTATAAATCTAGCTCTTCATACACCATTTGGATCTGTTCAGAAAGCCAAATTCTCTTTTCCCGAGCACGCTCGTAACATCAAAACAGAAATTTATGCCATGTAGAAAGCTTTATGGCAGACGATTAGCAATAAAAGTATTTACTCGGTTAGCAACCAGCACTAAAACCTGTGGTACGATGATGTGTTTGCAGAAACGCAGCGTTTTTTTATAAATAAACAAAAAAAAATAGCTGAAGTCATTGTCACGGAATTGATATTCTGCATTCTCTCATAACCTGCTATAGGCCTTCCTAGCATTATCAGTAGACTTCGGACTTTTAGGTACCTAAAATAGGCTCTAAAAATTGGAAAATAGGTTCTAAAAATCGTAAAATAGTCTCTTATAAAATCGTTAAGTAGCCAATTTTCTGAAATATCTCAATTGCAATGCAGAATATTATATTCATTTAAGTCACCATTAATCAATAATCATGATAAAACACAGATATAGGCCTATGGTATACAGAATTATATAGGCCTATTACTAGGACCTGTATTACTACCATTACTAACAGTGAAAACCTAATCCCTGCGCCCAGATGCTACGCATATCATACTAGCATATTCAACCCCTTGTATCCCTCAGTTATTCAGAGAACTACTTTTTTTTTTCTGTTACTGGATGTGGGAGTCGGGAGAAAAACACTACATATTCTTGGGAATTCCAAGGAATTTTTTTACTGAAGATGAAATATTCCTTACCACTTCATGTACTGCACATTCCGAGCTTAAAATTTAGTACGAACTGAAAATAAATGCTATAATTTATAATAAAAAAATGACTTATTTTGAACTTTAGAGGAAAAACAAGCAAAAAAGGCAATATTAGGCTCTAACTTAAAAATAGCTATTTTAGGTCCTATAAAAATATCAGTTTTAGGCATAGTGACTTATGAAACATGCATATACAAGTTTTCGTCCATAGCCTATATCACTTAAGGATTAAAATAGGTTTTTACCTAAAATCCGAAGTCTAAATTTATCAGTCATAACTCCAGCTATTGTCAACGTGTTCCATTTTTCTTTTCTTCAGGCGAATTCATAGAGGGAAGCTATAAATGTAGTCTGTAAGGTTCTTTTATTTGTAGTCTGGTATGCTGAAATGGAAGAACTCATACAACTATCGAATGTCGTTAGTATTGCATTCTGTGTTACTCCATGCGCTGCAAACTGATATGTTTAATAAATGAATGTGAATATGTTTATAAAAAACAGTAAAAACAGTAAACATCCCTCTGCGGATGTACGACAGTATCTAGATATATTGCGAGCCTATACGGAAAAGTCTATTGGCCTACAGCTAAATGTAACTGTATAATAAATAAAACTTTTGTTCGACCATACTATCATCATCATCATCATCAATAACTTTCGAGGATTAGGCCTTTTGGCCTGTTCCGCTTCAGATTGGAATTTGATCTTTCCAGCGTTTCTTTGGTCTTCCAAGATCTCTTTTCCCTCTTGGTCTGTAGTTGTAGAGTCTTTGGGGTAGTCTGTCTTCTGGCATTCGCAATATGTGTTGATGCCAATTGTTTCTGTAGGTGTTGCATTCTTCAGAGAGGAAATAGCCAGATAGATACTAAGTTGACGACCATACTATAATACGCTTAAAACATGTGACGTAACGGTATTATAATTATATCCATAACGATACATATTTTCATTATAATTATAATTATAATTATTTATTTTACCTGGTGGAATTAAGGATATTAGGCCTTCTCTTCCATTCAACCAGGATTATTACAACTGAACTTTAAATAATGCAATAGAAAGTATGATAAGAGTACAATATAGTGACTGATACAGATGTGGTATCGTTTATTGTTGAACACGGAATAATCATGCCACCGTGAGAGCAGCAAATGCAACTGCGTAGTAAACAACCTGTATTCAAACACTTCGGTTCGTGTTAATATTAATATTATACTAAGTTTAGTTCATTTCATGTGTTTTAACGCGCGTAGTTTGGCTTTAAAAAAAAACCCTGCTTTGTAGCCTGCCATCTATTAGAAAATATGAGAATTACAAAGAGCTGTTCGCCGAGAGTCGTTTGTTTCATCAATTATGAGGTATTCCAAAAACAAAAAACTCAAAATTTAATAGGTCGAACAAAAACAGTCGAATGCATCTTGGTTATAATAGTAAATAGGTCACTCGCATGAAAATTATGAAACTAGCTTTGTTCATTTCATAAAAACATTTTATATTGTATCTTAATAAATTCCATTGTAGGTAGTTGCATAATGTGCAATTAAAAACTATAAGTTGTCGCTTTTAAATTAAGCTTATAGGCTTAACATGGACATTAAAATACAGTTACATTGACATTTTACACTTTTTACTTTCTCTTCGTTTACCATTGCTAAGTTATCATATGTAGAGGAACTACTGTATTCAAATCTGAAATTGGTCACTCAGATTTCAACGACAACACACGTTATGAGGGCTCTCATTCATAAATAAATCTTTAAGAAAAAGCTAGGAAACGGCATGCGACAGTCTGAATAGATTAAACTGTCCTACTAGGCCTATATAGGAAATTCTTTCTCACTACAAGCTTATGTCTAAGGACAGGTTTCATCTAGCAGACTCCAAATACCAGGAAAGCACTTTAACCATTGTTGCTTTTTCATATCGTAAACAACTGAGAAGGTTTCAGCATAGTTATATTATTAGTTTATCTAACAGTAGCCTACCTTAGGTATGAAATTGCATATGGAATTTTGGTATTAGACCTAATACATGATGTACAGTTAATTGAATTTAAAAATACAAGTTACAAAATATTAAGTTTATCTGTCAGTGAAAAGCATAATTCGAAAACGGGAGCTCGTAGGAGAAATATATATTTGTGGGACGTAACTTGAAGGCCACAAATTTATCTTACTTACTCTTTAAGTGTTTTTTGGGATTTACTTTAAAATTGCACAAACATTTTTTTTATTAATTAAAATCTAAAATTGTCTTAAACATCTCTTGGGCAACTCTAAACTATCCTCTTTTCCACATAGCTATCCTTTAAGACCTGTCTCGCAAACCTACACGTGATTATATTAGGCTAAAGCAACCAAATGAGGTGACTTACTTTGAGATGCAAGAAACAGCAAGATCCGCTGTTAGGGCAAAACAGCGTTTCACGGTAAACTCCGTGGCGTTACATCCCTGGAGGGTCTAGACCTACCATCCGACCACTGCGTCATCTACCATAAGCAGATGTCAGGTTAGGGGAGTATTTGGCCAGCATGCTGACACCCATGGCCGTAATGATGGTTTCCATGACCGGAGCCGCTAGATCTTTATCAAGTAGCTCCTCGATTTGAATCACGAGGCTGAGTGCACCCCGTTCTAGACCTCGCAACATAAGACAAATCCGAAGAGGTGTCAGAGATCGAACCCGGGCATACGGATCCTTAGCCAGCGACGCTAACCCCGTGTTTCACATTAGACTTACTTAAAATCTTATTTTTATTACAGTTATAACTGTGGATTTCCGGTCATGGGTGTGGCCGTGGGTGTCGGTATGCTGTCCACATGCCATCTCCCTATGGTAGATGACGCAGCGGTCGGGTGGTAGGCCTTGTTCCTTCAGGGATGTAGCGCCACGGAGTTTAGAACTGTGGATTGAAGATGATAGGATGGAGAACTGTGACGGATTCTGACGGACTACAGTACCGCCCACTGTGCAGATGCTATAAAGATTTCGGAAATTGACGTCAGCATTTTCATCGAGTTGAATGGAATGGAAGTGAAGCGATTGCAGACAAAGTTTTTGTTACATTGTATTTAAGTGTGTCGCCTCACACGATGGTCTGAAGGAACACAATGGAATCAATTCCGTATTGAGTACTAAAAGGAATTCAGCAGCCAGAAATTCTGTTGACTCAGTCACGATAATATTGTAAGATTTGATCGGGGATATTTCTATCTCTATTGAACTAAACACGATAACTGGGTTTAAGAACGTGATACCATTTAAGAATTCTACACCTTTTCAACCTCAATTTCGGAAAAAGTAATTTCAATTTCGGAAAAAGTAATTCCAATTTCGGAAAAAGTAACTTCAATTTCGGAAAAGGTAATTTCAATTTCGGAAAAAGTAACTTCAATTTCGGAAATGCGAGGGCTATGAAGAGGTATAGTAAAGTTGGTACCACGCTAGGACAAATGACTCAATCGGAGCGAGATTATGTAGAGAAGTAGCTAGAAGGTGTACCTAAATGTTCCAAATAAAACAGTTTTGATTTTCACTGTGGTTTTCATTTTATGCCCCATCGAATGCTTTAAAAAATAGCCCTCGTATTTCCGAAATTGAAGTTACTTTTTCCGAAATTGAGATGACTTTTTCCGAAATTGAAATTACTTTTTCCGAATTTGAAATTACTTTTTCCGAAATTGAAATTACTTTTTCCGAAATTGAGGTTGAAATGGTGTAGAGTGATAGGGAAAAAGCGAATAAGTCAAAATACCAAAGTTTTAGGAGAGACAACAAACAATTTATTTTCACAGCATTGTTACAATTTTTAGTTAAGTCCACCAGATATTTTTACACAGTATCTTATACCATGTAAAAATATCTGGGTGGACTGATCTAAATATTGTAACAATGCTGTGAAAATAAAAATTGTTTTTGGTCTATCCTTAAACTTTGGAATTTTGATTTACTCACTTTTTTCCTATCACTCTAGAATTTATTCATTTATGGTATTTCAGGTGAGTGAGGAAGAATTTAGTTTGAAAATTGAATGGTGATGTCATTTAATTTTATGATAATAATTTTGTTTTAGATTTTGTGCCTACTCCTTTATTTTTAAATAAATTTATTCATTTCATTTTCTCTATAAATGGCACAGAACATTATGAAATTCAGATTAGGTAATATGATACCAATGAGGTTCCATACTATTATGGTCACAGTTTTGAGATTGCCTTCATCTTCTTGTGCAGTTAATTGACAGGTTCTGTTCAAGAAGTATAACATATCAATGAACATTAAATTTTGAATTTAACATCAAAATTTCAACTGAAAATACTGGCTAGATTGTAACTGGTTTGTATAATCCGTCTACCAATATGGTCTCCCATAATTCATAATGTACGTTCACACTTTAAAACAAAAATGATGTTGTGATTCTACGTTCATTCAAGTGAGGAAAGAGTCTTGCCAATTTAAGGGTTAAATTATAATTTCCATTTGTATCGTCTTGCATCCTTCCGTCTAGCCATGCTGTGGAATGTCGGCACGGGTTAGCGGTGGTTATAAAAATATCAGTTCTGGTTTTTGTAGTATTCCATTGTTAAAATTTATCATTTAAAAAAATCATATGAAAGATGAATTCGTAAATTTAGGAGACGGTCCGGAAATAAATATGCCTTCGATGGTTTGCGTTATAAGACAGTTTAAAATAGTCCTGTCTTAAGAGAGCTGTGGCTCAATTACATTCATGCGAGAATTGAAAAGAGTATTAACACTTGCAGTCGTCGTTTAACTCAGGAAGCAAAAATTTCACAAACAACAGTGTTCGAGAACTTAACAGTTTAGAGTTTAGAGTTTAGAGTCCATAAAAAAAATTGTGCGTCAATATTTTCAACATCTAATTTAAGAAAAAAAGAATGACATTTTTTTTATTTCAATATTTTTTTTATTTGAATATTCGACGAGAGATGGAAGTAGCGGCAAGAGCTAAAATTATTGTCGCCCTATTATTCAGTGACTGTTTCACGCTATGGACGGTAAAAGTCGGGTAGCTTTATCTCTGGTTCGCAGTGTACCGTGAACCCAAAATTTCAGTGTGGATTAATAGTAGGCCTAAATGGCCATACGGTGCAAATGAAATAATAACATTAAATTCAAATTTCTTATCTGCCTTTTCTTTCTTTTCCAGGTAAGTGGAGCTTAAGGATTCATATTATTTTGAACGTCTAATATCCGGTACAATTTTCCAGTGACGCTATTCTGAGTAAGTACACGTCTATTAAATTGTTATACAATTGTTTTGGCTATCTGTCTCGTGCTAAACCTAATGCCTCATTTATATTCAGCCTTTGCCTTTACTACTAGCGCTAGTGCATTTACTGCCCAAAATACTTCTGTGGCAGCATCTAGGGCAGTGAATGTTCACATTGCCGCTTCAAAATTAATGGACGCATCTGTCATGAGGATCCAGGTGTCACCCAGTTGTGATAATATACAGCAAAAACTCTAATTACATTGATTTCTATACCACATTAATTTCTATTGATGTATCATTAGTAGGGGGCGGATTTCTATGGCATGTCATGTTTTTCCCCTTTGCATTATTTCAGGTTTCCGACTAATTTAAACACGATTCCAAGCATTCTGGTGAAAATGAAACGGCTTTTATTGTGCATATAATTGCATATTTAGGAAATGTTCAACTATTGTAGCATATTTAGTATGAATATGCATATTTAGGTCATATTTTTGGCATATTTGTGTGCATATTAAAGAATTTTTGAAGTTTCATATCATATTTTGTAAATTTTGCATTATAATGATACTTTTTAAGAATTTACAGATTTTAAATAATTAACACTATATTTTTAATAAAACGTACTGTAATAAAACTTTCAAAAAAAATACACAATTTGTAAGTGGTAAAGTCATATTTTAAATTTTATTGGTCATATTTTAATGTTTTTTAGGTCATAATGCATGCATATTTCCTATTTTTAGGCCATAGAAATTCGCCCCCTAATCATTAGCATGGCTTTGAAATTTTTATGGTATTTAATTTTTTTAATTGAATCACTTATGAAGAAGAAACAGGCTATTAGGACATAGAAAAAATTTTCATTAAGTAAATAACTTACTATGTTTTCAAAATTAACATTTATTTTAAGCTGTCACAATTAAAATTACGTTCTATTACTGTGAGTGTGAGTGTTCCATATATATTCCATTAAAACGAAAAATGTTCCATGGCCAAACATGGTTGGGAAACACTGATCTAGGAGTAGTGAGTGTTCAATGTTTTTTATTAGTTCTTATAACAAGGATATGTTTTAACGAATTAAACACGTCCATATGAGCTCAGATGTCGAATTTAATGAAAATAGTTACGTGTAACGGAACCTGTCAAGATCATTAGATCTGTTTCACTGGCGGGCTAGCATTTTTGCTATAATGAGGACTTGAAGAGGAAGCATATAGACAAGCAAGCTGCTCCACGTAACTATATTTAAATTAATATCACTCCAGCATGTATAGACACTGAGACTCGCTATGAATGCATTGAGATTGCTAAAACGAGATATTTATATGCCTGGACGTCAATCATGTGCCTGGACGTAAAATAGCTGCTTCTCAGTGCGAGTTCTACTTCATAACGGTATTAATTTTAGTATTCATCTCCAAACCTCCTACTGTGAGATGTTTATACGCAGAATTCCTATATTCGATTTAATTTTAAGTTTTATTTAGTCTGGAAGGGATAAGACCATCATGTGACACTGAAGTAAAGATAAGAAATTAAAACAGTAAGAAATAAAATTACAATAAAAGTAATTACAATTACAATAAAAACACTATACAATAATAAAAATAAATATAACACTTATGAGTCTTTTTAGATTGTTTACACTCTTATCCAGTTAGAACTAATACTTTCTTAAATACAAAGATTTAAGGCTGAGTGAATTAGGTATCCAAACAGTATTTGTTTGAGTTGTAAGAAATCTTGAAAGTCCCTGGCATTCATGGGCAAGTGGTTCAGGCCTGTAAATCTGAATCATTATTAATTCCGTAGTAATTAATTTCATGGTCCGACTGATCTGACTACATTTCTTACTGCACTTCCGGATGGCCAGATTTGTTCTCCGGTACCCTTAATATTTTTTCTGAAGAGAGTGAGGAATAATGTGGAGCTATTTGATACACAAGTAGCACTTGAAGAAAACCACCAGTAATGGTTGTGGGTACCCGTGTGCTGATAACATGCCTTTCATTACTGCCATATACCATTGACGTTTATAGACGAAAGTAGGTGACAAAGGTCCCAAATGATAGGCCCCTAACTCCCCATGGAATGTACCGCCATGAAATGTCAGTTGGGCTGAATACTGGGCATAGAAACTCAAATACCATAATAGATCAAATGTAACATTAATTATATTTCATTATAATCGCCTAATAAATGTTACTCTTTATTTTTACAGAATCAAATTACATGCATTAAAATACTTTCAGAATTCAAATAATGATTGGTGTTCTTTGGAAAATGGAGATAACAATAATTATTTATTTATTTAATAAAAGAAAAACAAATATATTTTAGAATAACATATTGATGAGTACAGATGGCAATGTTTGTTTGAAACTCTTCTTGTTGAAATTTTTGAAGAGTGAATGTAGTCACAGATCATCAATTATTTATTTAGTATAACTTATAATGTATTGTAGCCACCTTTTCCACAAACTTAGGCTTTATCTCTCAAGTCTTGACATTCGTTAATACACAACGTTATTCCAGCCTCATGACATTTGTTCTTTTTATATTAAAAATAAAGTTTTTTAATTATTTTAGAAAAATTTCAGAAAGTTAGCGTTTTTAAGAGTCAATTAACAGATTAACAGATTTTTAAAAGACTAGCATATATACTTAAATCGAGAGACTAAATTTCTCACTCAATATACAATGATCCGGACTTCAAAGAAAACAGTTAATGCAATGATTATGACCATAGTTTTTTTTTCAAGTTATCTTATTCTGTGGTTTATACGAAATTTTATTTTATTCTTCCAATTTCTTTTCTGCCCATTTAATGCAAATTAAAACAAGCGACTGAATTCTATGGAATACATTATCAGGTTAAGGATTAAACAGTACAGTTTTACAAATGGCTGATTCAAAAGGCAATGCCTTAAGCACTAGGCCTATACGTTAGAACTCAAAAGCGAGAAAATAGCATGAACGTTGCTAAGAAAAGTCACACGAAAGTTTCACATACCGTAATGTAAATCTCCGTTTGGCTCTTAATGCGTTCTTATCCCCACATCTCATTTTTTCTTCACAGTTAGTGTTGTCACATAAAAATTTCCTTTTCAGGATGGAATAAATATATAAAATTTATGTGATTATTTTGTGGATGATTGGTGTGATTTTTATTTTGTGCAGGTGTACCCACTAACCAAGTTGTAAAAAACTAAAATCGTATTATAGTGTTGCATCAATTTTCTCACTGTCAGTAACTTCGAATTCTCCTCATAATATCTTCACACCTTTCTCTTGGCACTTCGCCTCGTCTACTGTAGATTGTAACTCTTGCGTCCTCTGAGTCTACTGTGTGATTTAATTAAAACATCGCCAGAAGTTTAGGTTACAGAATCCTGACATCCTCATGTACTGTGTCCTCTATTAATCATATTCAGGCCTCCATTTGCGATGAACATTTACTTAATGGATTCATTGCCCTGATTCGTATGAAGTTTAGTTTATTTAAAATAATGCTTTACACTTAGAGTGTAAACTTCCAATTACTCTGTACCACCCATTCTTGACATGCTTTGATCATGCTTATTTATGATTTGAACTGTGAAAAACTAAGATTGACTGTTTTCCGGTTACACTTATTTAACATATGACTCACTTTATTAATAAAACTGAAGTCATTGCGTGAGGACATATAATCTAAAAGAAATTTCCCAGATCCTGGGTTAACACTGAATTGGATTAAATTGCTAAAATGAGTAGGTTTATACGATAGTTAGGTGATTAATAACAATATTCTCTTATAGATGGCGCAAAATAAATTTTGGTTTAAGTAAGCATTGTAGTAGGCCTAATCTTTTTGTATCCTGTTAATAGTTTATAAGTAAATATGCCGGGAAAATTTGTTTCAAAACTAAAGTTTATCAATCATAATTATGAAATATTCCTTTTTCGTTTTAGATTATCTTGCCTTGCGTTAGTTACAGAGAGGGTATAATATTATCACCCGGAAGTTTATGAAAAATATCTATTTTTAATAATGTACCCTATTACATGCTAAGGTCAAAAAGTGTACGAGACATGTAAGCGGTAACAGAAAATTGATGATTTCATTGTGCTTAATGTTGCATATTTTTTTTTTTTTTTTTGCGATAATGCATCATATTTGCTTGATATGAAAATATTTGTGTATATTTGAATAATATGTCACATTTTAACGAAATATTTCTGACAGATGTTAAATATCGTGCATATCTCTCGTAATTCAAATATTTTCAGTATATTTTATTAAGCGAATGTTTTGAAATCCGTCTGTGCAATAATTGAAAACAAATAGCCTAATGTTTTTGGAACTATTGTATAACATTGAAGCAACCTTTCATTTAATAGTTCACAATTTACTTCAATTTGTTGCATTGTACTTGTTTTTTTAAAGGTCTGTAATGCAATTTATACAAATTATATTATTTTTACAAATTATAATGTAATCCAGTCAACACTATAGTGCAAAGTATTAAATTTATTAAGTGCCAGTATGGTACTTTATGAGATTGTGTGGGGGACGAAAAATGTCTGTCCGTCTGTCCGTCCGTCCGTCCGTCCGTCCGTCCGTCCGTCCGTCCGTCCGTGTGTCTGTACGCGCTCTAACTCAAATACGCTTTATCGAATTTTAATGAAACTTGGTATACGCGTTTATAATGTCCATGGGAAGAACCCTATTGAAATTGGACCAAATCGGTTCACCGGTACCGGAGTAAAACCCAATTTAGTGTATATTTTAAAGGCGCCATAACTCACATACGCTTTATCGGATTTTCATGAAACTTGGAATACCTATTTATAATGTCTATGGGAAGATGTCTGTTGATATTGGACCAAATCGGTTGGCCGGTACCGGAATAATACCCAATTTAGTGCCCTTTTATGGTATCATATAAGAAAAGGCGCGGTAACTCAAATACGCTTTATCGGATTTTCATGAAACTTCATATACTTATTTATAACAATCATGGCAATAAACCTATTGAATTTGGACCTAATCGGTTGTCCAGTACCGAAATAAAGAGTAATTATCAGTCAAATTAATTATAATATTTTGGTTCATTTCGAAGCATTTTGATTGGCTCGCGGCCAACCAATCAGCGGGCGAGTCCCGTCACTAAGGTAAATAAAGGGTAATTCTGGTACAACCCTTCAATTCCTGTCGAAACCTTCTTTAGTAAAGGAGGGTAAAAAGAAGGCACCTTCTTCAAATGCAAAATCAAATTCTCGGTTCTTTCTTATAGCGTCATCAATTAATGACAGCTTATAAAGCTTCCTTCAGTTGCCATGGACAGTTGACACCTACATGAAAAACAAATGTTCCCATATGTACGATTATAGACGAAATGCTGTTGTATAATGACTAATTATTTTTCTAAAATTGATTACAATTAGATTAAAGCATTGAATTTTACTTCAGCCTATGTCAGATTTATAATCCCTGACCTCTTAATAAATAAAAACATTAACTTCTGAGAATTTGGTTAAGTTGGTACTCTGCTTTAGTGAGGGCCAAATTCGCATTTATGACTAGAATATCGCGAATATTAGGTTACCAATGAATGAAATTATTCTATATTGTAACATAAGATAACTAGAAGGCTCGAAATATAGCCTAATTTCGAAATACGGTGATTTTTCTTTTCTGTGAGCTACGAAGAGATAGTATTCTTTTGTATTGGACACTCAAAAGTCGCAGTGTGGTTTGGTCTTGGGGTAAAATGCTTGTCTAGTAATCAAGAGATATCACGTTCGAGTCCACCCTGAAGCAAATTTTTTTTTTTATTATTATCAATTGTGTTAAATTGAGCCTATTCATTCTTGTGTCCTATTTTGTCAATGTGCTTGAATAAGTATTACATTTTTCTTTAAAAAAAACTGGGAATTCATTGTCTTTCATTGACCTACATCATTCCTAAAGAATAACATAAGCCTATAAATGTTATTTCACGAACAGAAACTAGCTTTAAAGTTATTGCGTTGCGTTAAAATTGCATAAGCCTATACTCAGAACAAAACTGCATACCGCTAGGTGGAACTATCCTCTTCTTATTGGCTTACTGTACTATTTCATTGTCAATGCATTTTGTAAAATGTTTACATATTTTAAGAATTAGTATATCAGTGTAGACCAATATGAATTAAGGTTAAGAATCAAACTTTAGACCTTTGTTTTTCCGTAAGCCCTGCTTAATGAATCGATCTGGAGTTTAACTCGGAGATCTATTTAAAAAAAAAAAAACGTATTTTCTGTATATCATAACTGCAATTATTACTGATTAAAAAAGCATACTGGCACTTTGTTATATCAGTTTACCTGATTTTTTTTCATTGTAATTCCAACTGTAAATGTGAGAACCTGAATCATAACGCCATTAGCGGCTTTATTAGCGTAGATATTTCACCCACTCGCTCGGGAGTTAGAGCTGTAGTCAGCGCGACGCAGAAACCCGCATGATTGGCCAACTCTTGCGTGGGACACACTGTAGATTTTCTTGCATGTTTTTTAAGCAGTGGTAAATATACAATCCGGGTACAGTGATGATATTTAATTCTTTGAATGCGTTTCTGCATGTATCCCTAGAACCTAACCCAGCTATGCATCTGATTGCCTTTTTTTGCCATTTAAATACTGTTTTTGCACCTGGAGAGTTGCCCCAGAGTAGAATTCCATATTGTAGGTGGGAGTGGAAAAAAGCATAATATGCATAGAGCAGCAAGTTCTTACTTACACTTTTCCTGAGTTTGTAGAGCAAAAAGATAACTCGCGCATACCGAGGAGGCTTACGGAAGGAAAAAAGGTCTAAAGTTTGATAAGCATATAAGAAGGAATATATTGGTAGTGTTGTTTGTCAAAGCTAACTGTAGTGTGGGTTTCTGAATTGCACAAAAGCAGGAATTCTCTGATTTGAGTCTACACTTAACTTCATATAATAGTTACAAAGAAAAATTATGTCCCTACGTTAATGTTGTAGTATGAATAACAAAACTAGGGACCGGATTCTTAGGTTTTTACCTATTTTTTTCCTTACTTCCAAAACAAAAAGCGCTCATACACTTTTTCGAATCATGTCCATAGGATTCACCTACATTAATTCTGTGGCACCTAAAAAACCTAAATGGGGTATAAAAACCTAAATATAACTAAACGGGATATAAAACCTAAAATATCTAATTTAGGCTCCTTTTTTTTGTCGTTTTTCTTTGTCAGTTGAGAAATCGATATTTTGCGGGGAGAGAATAATTTTTGTCGGTTAGAAATTAATACCACCAGCGGTTCATTCAACCCATTGTCGTCTAGGATGGACAATATCAAGAGAGGAAAAGAATACCGGCGTATTCCTTTTAAAATATTCGTACGAACAACCATTGTTCCCGTGTATGAACAAGGATATAGATTTCTGTGTTTTAAAGTGCTTGTTTTTTGTTTGTCTTTAGTACTTCCCTGTTATTCACTACAGATGGTAAAGTAATATTTTATCAAGCCTGCCAGAAACACATATTATTTACCTTTCTAGAAAAGGAAGAACTTTAAAGATATTTAGTGATATACTGTAACCTGGAAATGTGAGGCAATCTTATTTTCACTGCTTCTTTTGATTGTTTATGCTTTCTTTCTTCAATATTGTATAATGTCTTAAAGCAAGTTTACACAAATTTAAGTCAATTTTGTTAAGTTAAACTTTACAAATATTATGTACTCAATCATATGTAGCACATTCAAATTCATTAAACCAATTATTCTACTCGAAAACGATATTTTGGAGAAAAAAACCTAAAAAAAACTATTTCACCTAATGGAAAACCTAAAACACTGTTTTTAAAAACCTAAAAATCCGGTCCCTACTTATTACCATACCGGATCCAAACATGGAGATTCTAAACTTAAAAGAATTCTACATTCTATCGTTGGTGCACAGCTACACTGAAACACTGGTAAGGTTACTTACCTATTCAAATCCACACGGTACGGCGATCTCTCCTAGAATGATCCCTGTCTCCTAATCTCTACGTATTTAAGTAGGAGGGGTGGGGGTAGTTTGCGTTCCTCGCCCTCATTTGTTTTAAATTCCAAACTATTGCCATGGAAACGTTTGACCGACCAGTAAGACACACATTTCGTTTATAACTTAAACAAGTTTGAACTTATGTTGATGTAATGTGTGAATCTGGTACTGTACTCTTCATGGCAAAATACCCGCGTTGATCTTGTGATTCACAGCAAATGACAAACTTCCAGAGTTCAAAATAACAGTTTCTGGGGTCATAGATCTAAATAACACTTGTCATCATGAACTTTAAAGTTATTATAAGCTTATGCTCTTATTAAGTGCCAGTATGGTACTTTATGAGATTGTGTGGTGGACGAAAAAATGTCTGTCCGTCTGTCTGTGCGTCTGTCTGTCCGTCTGTCCGTGTGTCTGTACGCACCATAACTCAAATACGCTTTTTCGGATTTTCATGAAACTTGGAAAACACATTTATAATGTCCATGGGAAGAACCCTATTGATATTGAACCAAATCGGTTCACCGGTACCGGAGTAATGCCCAATTTAGTGCCTATTTTAATAGATTATGGCGCCTTTCTAATAGAAAGGCGCCATCAATCAAATACGCTGTATCGGATTTCCATGAAACTTGGTATACCCATTTATGACGTCCATAAGAAGTGCCTTATTGAATTTGAACCTAATCTGTTGACCGGTACCGGAGTAAAACCCAATTTAGTGTATATTTTAAAGACGCGGTAACTCAAATACGCTTTACGGGATTTTTATGAAACTTGGTATACACATTTATAATGTCCATGGGAAGACGTCTATTCATAATGGATAAAATCGGTTGACCTGTTTCGGAGTAATGCTCAATTTAGTGTCTATTTTATGGTAATATACGTATTCGAAAGAATTTATAAAAAAAATGAAAATCAGTTATCTTGTCAACATAGCCTATTGTTTTACTGTGATCGTATAAGGCCTTGTAAATTAAAATACAGGTAGCTATGACAAAAAACATATTGATTTACATGCGCTTATCCAACTAGACCGTTAAAATGACCCAGGTGGCCGAGATGGTAGACCTTTCTTCTTCCGTAAGCCCTGCTTAATGAATAAATCTGGAGCTTAACTTGGAAATCAATTTTTAAAAAAACACATTCTGCATATCATAATTGCAGTCATAACTGATTAAACAAAAACATACTGGCACTTTGTTACATCAGTTTACCTGATTTTATTTAAATAGCACAGCATAATTTACCAAATATTATTGCATCATATTTGCATGCATATTTCGTATTCTGATAGAGCATTAACTTCCGGGCTGTAATAGTAATATAATAGAGTGGTAAGTTGTGAAAATCATATTTTGTTGAGTTGCCTAATTCATCCATTGTTCATTGTATCAGATCAGTTTTTCTTTTTTTGATATTTAATGCTATTATTTTTAAGAAAGTTCAAGACCAATTTCTCTAAATGAAAGATTACCGATACATATCAATTAAGTGAAGCGTCGATTGTGGTGAGGAAAGTAAATTTCCTAGGTATATCGATCTGGTAGGTACATAATAGACATAAATCTTTTAGCTTAATATCTTTAATATATTGAATTTACCTTTTACTTCTCATGATAATTATTTTATGCTTTCTAAATATACATTATTTTTCTGTTTTATATTATTGTATTCTCTATGTCCAAATGAACTGCGTCTGAGCACGAGCATCTGCTCCTTTGGGTAACTATTTTACTAGAGGTTTATGAAGATTTTAGAACACAAAACTTAAATTTATATTTTAACGATTTAACATCCCGTACAATTTAACATCCCCTAAGTTCAAGTAGTTGAAAAAATGTCGCCTCTATTCCCGTGTCTAGTCGAAATCCAAAATATTACGATATCGTAAACAAAAAGATGAATCGACTTTTTACAAGGATTTTTGGGGGCATTTACGTAATAATGTGTATAATACCAGGTTGAAAAGCAGCATTCCCTCTTGAAAATGGGAAATAATCTCACCGGACAGTTAGGGGAAGTTCAACTGAATGCATTAAGGTCAGCTTAAGACATTTTTACGCTTTTATTGGAAGTTGTAGTGATTATAGTCAATTTTGACATGTAAATGTATTGAAAATATTAAAGACTATTTTTAAGGATAGGTCACTTCCAACCATAATGTATCGAATATATTCAGAAATGGATGGCTGGTTTATAAAAGTTGACTGCTGCAGTTCCCATGCTGCCATGACATCATTTCAAAGGAAATGAATCTCGTAATTAGAAAGATTTGTGTTGGGAAGAAGACATCCATTTTCAGGGCAAGAAACCTTAGAACTACGACTTTTTTTAGTTGAATTTCACTTTCTTACACTGAAGCCTGTGAGTGTAATGAGGGCAGTGGATCTCCCAGAAGTATCGACTTCTGAGGGTGGGACAGGATCAGCAACAACTGGGTAACCGAGTCAGGCGGCTCGCTGTGTGACAATTATGTCCTGACTAACGACTTGAACCTCACAAAAAATTAACGTAAAAAGTGCAGGATTCGCGGATTTCCTTTCAACGTTGATAACATATTACCCACACATTCCGGCTTTCCTAGAACTGTAGAGTTAGGGTTCATCGCCGTCCTTTAGAAATATGTGACAATCTAGAAACCTGGAAGTTGCGAAAGCCACGTATAGGTTCAGTTTTATGAATCATAAAGAATATAGAGCGGAATGGTCATATAAATATCTTTTCCTCTCAAAATCATAAATTTAAAACTTTTCCAAATTTAGAGTGCTATAAAGTAGAATAGATTATTTTTATATCTTCTTGTTACTTCTGAAAAAAGTTATCAGGACAGGGTAGTGACATGTTTGTGAAACAACACGTTTGTGGTTAGAGTATGATAGTCTTCTTGTTTTTGTTGGCAGGCTTCCTGCAAAGCACGCTATTCTGTTTTTGTTTTCACAAAGTATGTACTGACCCCATAAGTTTATTAAAGTGTAAACCGATGCTCCATTAAAACAAATTTAGTTCACAGTAATAATTGGTTTTGGAAGCTGTTCTAGCAGGAAAATGGTTTATAGGACAATATTACGTGGAATTATGTTAAGTTTTGTGAGAGACTGATCACTAAATTAGAACTGCAAACTTGGTTATTTTATTTTTAATGATGTATAAAATAAACATTTCCTGTAAAAGCAAATCAAACTACTTCTATGTTCCTGGAAACTAACGCTCCAAGATTTGTCAGAAATTTCACGTAGTGGTTTTCTTTCCGACGTAGTCAATGTGCTGAAGTTTGGCATCTGATATTTATCTAGAGCTCGTTTTTGTTGAAGGCAAAGGTCATATTTCCGGGAGTCTTACCTGCAATTTATCGTCTTCGAGTGCCTTAAAATTCTAGGCCACTGCGTGATCCTAAAATCTTACACTAAACCCTTAATTCCACGAAAATCAGAAAAGAAAAAACGAATATGTACGCCTGTCTCACTCTCAAGTCCTACGAGTCATATGGTAGAGTGAAACAGTCAGAACCTACGGTTTTTGTTTACTTTATCATCATTTCGTGGGTTGAAAAGATCATACGGATGGATTACGAAATCCCCAAGACTTTCGGCTACAGGTTTGATAATTTGTGCGAATTACAACAATCTGTTATAAAGTATGATGTCCGGTGTCCTGAAGCATTTTGATTGGCTCTCAAGGATAGCCAATCAGCGTCAGGAGCTGCCACAAATATTAGTAACCATAACTAAGGTAACCAAGAAAGCTCAGACGTATCAGTTTCTGTCAGTATTACTATGAACGAAACTTTATGAATAAAACATTATACCACAAAGACAAAGGTAAACATTAAAGCGTAGGGATATAATGATTTATTCAGTTTTATTTCTGTGCACCATTCATGTGCAGTAATTTGCGCAGGGTAGGTGTCTTGTAGGGTAGGTATCTAACTCGTATTATATCCAAACGATCAATGTTAAATTGAAATCAATACACTCTGACCTCAATAGACCAAGATATTAATATACCTTACCTGATGACTAAATTCCCTTTTAAGCATAGGGTTCCATATGATTACTTCAAAGTAATTGATTCAATCCACTGCCGTAAGTCACGCAAGCCAATATTCTATGCCGTAGGTTTAGATGATTTCTTTTATGTCTTCATTTAAACCAAAATGTGATTTAGCACAATCTCTCCCTAGTTCTTCATATATAATATTCTGAAGTTGTGTTCAATAGATTAGAAGACAAGAAAGGGTTTCTTAAAAGGGATAATTGAACTCACACAATAAAGTATAATAACAATGAAAAAATATGAAATGTCTAACAGACTTACCTACTCTCCTTACCAAGTTTTTGGCAGAACATGATTCGTGGGCCTTTGGCCTTATTTTAAGTTACTTGTCAACCGACAACATGGTATTACGACAAGTTGACAAATAGTTGAAAATGCGTACAAAGGCCCACAAAATATGTTCTGTCGAAAACTTTGTAAGTTGAATTGTGAGTGTGTCAGTCAACTCATATTCTTTTTACAAGTAGACCTATTGTGTTTACGAGATAAATAAACAAGTTTAAGTTTAATTTAAAATTTTAGCAAAAAAAGGTGTCTGGTTTCTTCAATAATCCAAATAAAAAAAGTGAAATTTCATGTCTTTCATATTTCGATAATTATGTTAAGAATTTAGAGATGATTTTTATCTTTTAGCTTTGTTTTGATGTAATTGAGGAATAATTTGAGTCTTTTCCATACAAGTAATAGGATGTTGCATATTTTCAGAGTGAAAATGGTAAAGGGTTAACCCATTGTAGACTTACGGATTATACATATACTTTTCTTTTATATTTATCTTTTTGATGGATGCAGCAGCTATTGCGTCATAACTCCCGCAGGAATGAAAGCATTACGGTTTTATATAATAATATCATTTAATCATTTATTAACATTACTTACTTACATTACATTATTATTATTACACATTTAGTACAATTAAAAACAAATAAAACCAAACATGCCCCTATATGAACAAAGCTCGTGTTTAGGGGGTATAGTAGATTAATATAAATCTGATTATTATATCAATGCACAGTATACTACGAACAAAAAATTACAAATGTATGAGTAGGCCTACAATGTATACAAAAATAATTTGTCAGCATTAACCAGTGGTTTATATAGAAATTACAACAACAACAAAATAGAATCAATTGGTTTGAAGCATTGAAAGATCAAACAAAATTAAAGCTGTGCTATTAATATTAATTATTCTTTTTATTTTCCTCATAAAATGTTTAAGATTGTAATCTACATATTTAGGGTGCTCAGCAATATAAATCTTAACTAAATTATGATATAGATTAACTAAATAATTAAATATTATATTGAAAGTTTTATGTTTTGAAAACATAAATGAAGGAGTTAAAATCTCCCGTTAACTCGACTCAATACAGTTTAACTAAATAAAAAGAAAGAAAGGAAAGGTCTTTATGCACCCAAAAAATATTTCAATAACTTAAAGCAATTGACAAGAATTTTTTTATGCTAAAGACATCAATTTATCATAACGAAAACTTGGTAGAGTTCCGTATGCTCAAATAAACTTAAACGAACAAAGACCAATTTAATATGCCGTCAACCCTTATGACACCCGAAGTTTACGGAATCCTAAAAATCAACTGTTTGATATACGCCGAACTCTCAACACTTCGTCTTCGAACTTGTAGAGTTCCGTATGCTCAAATAAACTTAAACGAACAAAGACCAATTTAATATGCCGCTCAACCCTTATGACACCCGAAGTTTACGGAATCCTAAAAATCAACTGTTTGATATACGCCGAACTCTCAATACTTCGTCTCTAACAATCTCTCTCTAACTCTTTGTACAGTTTGCCAAAGAAAAATCGGGGTACCGGTACCTTGAAAGCCTGTGCCAATTAGAGTCCATGTCGAAAATGGATATATGTGATTAGGGCCAATCTAGTTATTGAACTATGACTTTCAGTAAACAACCATGTAGGTTTTCGTTGTAAAATAATAAAGGAATATAAAATAAGTTTAGCGAACTGATTTAATGATTTTCATCAACAAATTATTCATCTATGAATAGGCCTGGAGTATATGTGTTTATACTGAAATAATACAGTTTTATATAATTGTGTTGATTCAACATGTATCGTATTTTCCGGTTATATCTAATGAAATAATAACCTAATAAATGGATGATGGAGTTGTAATAGGTTTTACTAGCAAAAAATATATTTTTTTTTTTTCACAGAATAGGAAAAAAACATAAATTACTGATATATGATCCTTCTATTTAACTGGCACATTTGCGTTGCTAATTGCAAGTGCTCAGTTTATTCGATAAACGACATTATGGCTGAAAATTTGCATTAACTAGATACAACTTTATTTCATTTGTCAGAAGTGTTAATTGCAAAATTCTCTATCAAGTGTCTGTGTGTGATTTTCTTTTCTGTATATCCGTATAACCTATACCTTTTTTTAAACGAAATCTAGCATCCAATACACTTCAACATATTGAATGGAAAATTAAACATTTTATGTGCCTATATGGGGGAACCATTCATACTATACTATTAAAACATAACAAAAACAAAAGTGATTACTGGGGCTAGGTATTTAATGACTATGAAATAGTAAAAAAAGATGCATTTATGACCTAAAAATTGTGAAAAATGACACAAAATTTAAAAAAAGACCAATAAATTTACCATTATTACTTATATTTAGTTTTTTAAGTTAATGAATTGGTAAAAGCAATTAAATGGATGACAGTGCGTTATATATGAATTTACAATATAAAACACTTATTTTATTAAGAAGTAAGTAAATTTATATTACTTGAACACCCTTAACGAAAAAAACATTCTGAATTGGCATGCCCATCAAATTTCCCTTAACAAATATGTGCCATTTAAAAAGAAAGAAAAAATTATGTATTGCTACAAGACAAATTACTATATGTTTACAATAAACCTGAATTAATATTAACTATGAACACTTGGCGGAGATTCTCAAATAAAAAAGACTTGTCTGTTGTCTTAAAGTAACTATTTTTACATGGAAAAGCTCCTCCTTACCTCCACTGAAACATGACCTAAAATGCCGATAAAGCCCTAAAAGTGACGAAAATGACCTAAAAATTCCGAAAATGACCTAAGAATTGCCAAAAAATGACCTATCTCTTGAAAGTGACGAAAAGTGCAAAATAAAGCAAAAAATACAAAAACATATTGCCCTTATTAATAAATTATTTCATGATACACATTTATATATATTCGAGCTATCTTTTAACCTTCATATAGAAAATATGCAAAATCATCAAAGGCCTTGCCTTAGTGATTACCTACTTCACGCAAGTTTAATTGAAAATCTTCGTGTTAAAATCTTTTAACATAATTAAACAAATGTACATCTACCCTATATTGTAGTAGCTGGGCGAATAAGAAACACAGTTCTTTTCCTCAAAGTGCTTAACAACAAGTACAGTAAGCACAGTTTAGTAGGCATAAAAGCCAACTATTTATCAAAACTGTGAGAGAGAAGGTTGACAAGAGAAAGGTTGACAGAAGTGCTGATTTAGCCTTTGTGTTAAAAAAATGCATTTTTTATTTTATTGTAAAAATTAAGTGTCCTATAAAGTATAACTCTGCAAATTTTTATGCCGTTTGGACTCGTGTGCAATTGCTGCTGACACACTTTTAAACTTAAGTGAGCTTCCGACTGCCAGTGAATGCAAACTTTAATCGCATGTTTTCTCGGTTTCAATTTGCATGTTATTTTCCCACATTCAAAATCTATAATCTCTCACAAAAGTAGAGATACATCTGTGATTTTTCACAATGTACTTTACATCGTATTTGTAATCAGACTGTGTACAGGTCTTAGTTCTTGTTTTTAATATTTAATATAACAATAAGTCTGTTTAAAAATAATTTTTCTAAGTAAAATATTTGTTTAAAACAAAAAGTGTAAGCTATATAAAATGTTCTTCAGTAAATTTGTACAGGAAGCATCGAAGACCAGCACATGAAAAATTCAGGTTCATTTGTGTATTTTTTATGTAATTCTATTTATATAGTATTTTGTATGTGTTGGTATAATAAATAAATTAAGTAATAGATAAGAATTATTTTAATATCGGTTGTAGGAAATGCATTTCAATTTTGATTTTCAATCCATTAATTAAATGATTAAATAATTAATGTTGTCGAAATTGCATTATTTGAAGCTGAAGGGAACAGCAAAAAAAAAGTCAATTAATCACTATTTCGAATTAGAAAAGTTTTAATGTTTGAATACGGATGTCAAGGGACTACATCAAAAGTACAAATTATTCACGATTTCGAATTTTAAAAAAAGTTAGAAATAATCAAGTTTGACTGCATCTCAAAAACAAATTTAGAAATTAAAATCAAATTTTGCAATTTATTTTCGGTTTATATTTTTGTTAAGTGTGCAAAATTTGAAGTTTCAAAGACAAGTAGTTTAAAAAATTACCCTAAACACTTCGGTCATCCCTTAAAGTGCATAACATTTATTACAGTAAGCACAGTTTACTAGGAAGCAAAGCAGACTTACTTATCACCACTGTGAGATAGGAGGATGACATGGGAAGAAGTAGTGATTCGCACCAAGTTCACGGTCACTTACAAAAGCGATTCAATTTCCCGCTGCAGATGAATTGCTACCATTGAGGCAAGCCGACGCGACGCGAATGTGATGCTGTTGCTAACACAGCTTCATACGAGCGTCTCCACTCTGCGCATGAGCATCATCAGAGTTGAAGAGTTCGCGAGCTAGCCCATTGATCGGAGCTACAGGTGTTTTCTTGTTTAAATCTCATAACTTTGTACAAGTTACACATTCATAGCAAAATATCGCTTGGTGGTTTTAATATAAGGGTATTATTCTTATTTTTTTGCACTTCGTAACTAATTAGTGGTACCGTACTTACGAATCTTGTTGCCGTGGATCGTAACTTGACATTCCCACACGCAATCTAGTTGCTATGAAAACAAAAGAAATCTCAGTGCTGTAAAAATGACAAAAAGCACACGTGCCGTAAGTAAAACAATCATAATACAAGCCTTTATCGAAGACCGGAACCTAGGCCCCCAGTTTGTGGCGGCTTTAACAGGACAAATATTCAGTCCCCATAACAACCAACACATGCGAATCACTTTCTGAAATATAACATCTATCTTCAATAATGGCAAGTGCGCCTCGTTTTTTCAAACTCTTTCCTCGATCCGTATGCACCCCTTACGGCGCTAGTATCGCAATATACTATATTCATTTGACCTGGTGGAGTATAGGAAATACTCGTATAAAAGAGAAAGAGAAGTAATAATATTAGAAATTACAGTAAATTAATACAATATTTACTTTGAATGCTGAAAAGAATTCTAAAATATTTACTTTTTAACAAGCGATGGCTCCTGTATATGGTTGTAACGCCTTCACTCGCGCGTTAGATTTTATTTAACATTTGTTTTTATTCTTTATAGCTATTAAATACAACTCAAACATATGGATTAAACTTACAATAAGATTCTATGTAACCATCTTAACGTTTTTAAAAACAAATACTGTTTATTTTCTTTAAAAATAATAATAAATGGCCTTTCAAGGAAGGGAATTATTTTACATGATTCATTCATTGTAAACATTTCATTTGTGTATTTTATTATTATTATTATTATTTTAATATTATTTTGTTTTTATTGTTGGTGATATTAATTAAATACCTAAACCCTTCCTTCCAAATTAAATTTGCATGTGTTCTAATATTGGTATTTGCATTTTCGTCATAAATTAGCCTGTAAAGACGTCACAATTTATGAGCATCTATAGGCTATATGTGTAGGCCTATGTGTATGAGTTACTATGTTTTAGTCGCTATCACTGAAAGGAATTAATTATACCTAGGTATATAGCTTGGTAATGTAAATGCTGAAGCGTAATTGTACATCTCGTAATTTAAAGTTTTAAAATAATTAGATCACCTATTTCCTTACATAAATAAATCAGTTATTTTAAAAATCATGAAAGAAGCAGTTTTGATTTTATTCGTTCCCCCTCATACAATTTTATCATTCTAGATATTGATTATCAATTCTTTCATTCTCATACTATTTCCAAAGTAGTTTTATTAATTTTGTAATAACTAAATATATAATTCAAGCTTTGTAACTTTCTCCTAAAAGAACATGATTACACGAGCCTTACACTGCATTTAACATTAAAGATATTTGTAAATTTTACAACGAAAACTTTTTTTTTTGCAGTATATCAAAGTTTAAATTGGATAAGGCAAGGTTTTAAATTCACATTCTTGACTCTTCTTGACCCAGACGAAGAGTTGTACTGAAGTATGAGATGAAAAGTTTGCTGAAACATTTACTCCGAACAAATCCTCGCCCTCATCAATATTAGAACCCGTATAATATTCTAGACTAACATAATACCAATAATTAAAGATAATAATAGTAATAAAATTTATAATAACAAATCTTATATATTCTTATTTTGCTATATAGTTTTTCTATATCCTTTGCTATAAAGGAGGCTGTCTTATGGTCTAAATCTCAAAATTCAGACTGTTGCATTTTCAGTGACTCACAAACTGCACTTACTGCTGTAAACAACAAGTTCAATTTAAATGCCTTGGCAGCAGAAATTAGAACTAAGATAATATCATACGAGAAACACGTTTGTTTATCCTGGGTACGAGGCCATATGGGCACATTAGGGAACGAAAGAGCTGATGAATTGGCAAAAAATGCTGCGACCTCGAATTTAAATTTTAGCTACAAATTGTGTCCCCTATCTTATGCTAAGAATAAACTTAGAGATTATATTAGGACTGCTTGGAATGAGCATTGGGTGTCCAGCTCCAAAGGGACCACTACGAGAGAAATCTTCTTTCCAACAGTTGAGTGTCGCCTACGCTGTACGAGTGTAAAACCGGACTTCATATTCACTCAGTTTCTGTCTGGGCATGGCAAATTTGGTTTTTACTTTCAACGTTTCATGATCCAAAGACAGAACGGTTATCAATGTATATGTACTGAACAACAAACTGTTGAACATTTAATTTTTCATTGCCCAGTCCTAGAGCATAAAAGAAGAATATTGGACACACACTTAGATTATTGTAAAAAGAAATTAGATAAACCACTCTTTGATATTTTTAGGAAAAAATGCTGTTATAGAGAATTCCAAAAGTTTTTGTGTTCTATTTTTAAGATGTTATAGTTTTCTTTTATAATATAATATATTAGTTATCTTGTTTTCTTAGAGTAGTAAGGCCTGCATCCAGCCTATGGATAAGAAGTAGTAATATTGCAAATATATTGTCTTGTAACTATAACCCTAATATACCTCCGGGTGGAATAGGGTTTAAGTAATTGTATATTCAATAAATAAATAAATATATAGTTTTTCAATACATCTTATTGACCTTATAAAATAATACTTATCTACCAGGCTGTTTTTTTTCTTGGAAGAGTTAATTTTGCTACATATCATTTTTGTATTCATGATTAAATAACATACTATCTTAAACTTACAAAACAGTATCCATGAATATGTACGACCAACCGGTGACGGTTGCAGGACTAAATAGCAATACATGATCATCGTTAAATAGCAATAACAAACAAGAAAATTCATATTAGAGGCCTGTATTTCAGTCCTTTGACAGCAACACAGATATCATGATTAGGAAGTGGAGTCAGATTTATCAAGCGTTTTCTCATTTGCCTTCAGGAGGCTGATTGTATGCAATTACAAAACAATAATTTTCTAAATCCATGAAATAATAATTCTTGTTTAAATTTTTAAATATTTTGTGAAAATACGCCTATTAATTTTCCTATGCATACAAGTAGGTAGCTCCTCTTTCGAATCCCTTTACAAGAAATGAGCTAAGAGACAAATTATCTAAATCCAGCTAGTGTGTAAGGGCATTTACTGTCACTGCACAAAGCGCTTGATTTCTCTGGGGAAATAATCTGTTTGGGTTTACATATTTAACGAAATTAAAAAAAAAAAACTTCAGATTTTCTACTGCTGTTGATACTCGTGTAGAGGTGGTGTAGAGGTCAGAATCTAGCGTTTATAGGCGTGAAAATTATTAAATGGGTAACATTTGTAGCGAGGTGTAAAATTAATATTTACCTCATTACCGTCACATTTACCTTGTCATGCGTAATATCTCAATCGAATGAAATAAGTGAGTGGAAGAAAGAATTCAGAAAGTTCACACCTAAACGGCGTAAATTCGATAATTCAGTACAGTACTTTACCGGAAATAGTGCTGCGATTCCTATTTCTTTCTATACAATCCACAAGTCCCACACCTTCTGTAAGAGCCGAAAATACGAGGGTATTTTACACTCAAACTCACGTTTCTGGAGCCAGTAACTGCTGTGATTAGTTGGTTTGCTATATGACTGCAATCTTGTGTTTAGATAATCAATAAATTAACTAGAGACAGGTCTAAATTTCAAGCGATGTAGCTGTTCTCTGCAGAAGCGATGAGAGCTGATGGATCTTTAAGATTGAAAAAATCCGAGGGTACCTTTTGCATCATCGACAAAATTAATCGCAGATTAACGTACGTGTAGGCTACAAGACAGTATCAGCACAAATTTGTATAGTTTATTTTAACAATATCTAAGGCTTTGCAATGTCTGTTACTACTTCCTCTGCCCCTGCCTTAGGTACTATAGATACAGGAAGTATTCTGTTCGACCCCGAAATTGGTAGTTGAGTTTTTAATGAAGTGAGAAAGATGTATTGGCCATGCTTAGAGTAAAGAAAGTTACGTGAGTGCATTAATTTGATTTTATTTGGGTTATGTATCCTTCGGGATGCGACACGATGTCGTAAAGACATTATCTTCATTTTTACAACCAACTTACATGAAGAGAAAGTCATACATAGTATATTACACTAGGAGGAAAAGTTTATTTGGCCAGAGGAAGTTATGTGAGTTTAACATCAGATTTTTTAATTTTATCCAGTGCCTTAAGGGGCGACATACAGCTTTCGATGAAATTCATTGGTGAGAAATATGTTAATTTCATTTTTTTTCTTCTCAGCAATGAATTGCTCTGCAGTCTTGCAATTTGACATACTCTTTATTGACTATTTCTACAATTGCATTCATCATCATTCATGGTACTTCTGCCTTACGGCAGGTCTACCTTACAATTGCATACTATTTTCAAAATGAATCAAACTGTTACAGTTACGAGTAATTATCGTTTCAAAATAGCTGCCACGTTTCATGCACTGAACAGCCGTTTCCCTGATAACTTCCACAAATATAGATATTTCGAGTGATTATTTTTCTGTGTGTTTGTTAATATGATGTGAACAACATAATATAAGATGTTTGAAATATCTTCAGTATAAGTATTTTTATAAATAATATTTTTTTTTTTGAAATTTTCTTTTTCGTTAAATTATAAATATTAAAAAAAATTCTTATACTGAAGATATTTTAAAAGAGCCTAGATTATGTTGTTAACATGATATTAGCAAACACACAGAAAAATAATCACTCAGAAATATCTATATTTGTGGAAGTTATCAGGGAAACGGCTCTTCAGTGTATGAAACGTGGCAGCCATTTTGAAACGATAATTACCCGTAACTGTAACAGTTTGATTAATTTTAAAAGCAGTATGCAATTTTAGAAATAATCAGTAAAGAGTATGTCAAATTGCAAGACTGTAGAGCAATTCATTGCTGAGAAAATAAAAAGAAATTCACGTATTTCTCACCAATGAATTTCATCGAAAGCTGTATGTCCCCTCTTTACATTTTCTAGTTTATATGAAGCCCAACATGTGAGCGTAGGTAGTCGGTAGTATCTGCGTTCTCAGATTATTGTACTTGTTGCTGTTGTGTAATGTTAGGAAAACAGGTGAGCTGTGAAGCGTTCATTAAATTAAATTCTGCGTCCGTGAAATTGTTTAGTTGTAACACATTTGCAATCTTCTTCTGCAACTTAAACAGAAATGTCATTTAAAGTTTCCTCACCACTTAACTAACAACTCATCAAGCCATTTTCCTAATGACACAGCTTTCATGAAAACAAGTAATGCATAAGAGAGTGCAGTTTAATTAAATGAAATGCGTAGTAAGGTCGGCAATATTACGTGTAATTGATACAATCTGTTGTGCCACCGCAGTATCACATGACGAACAACTCATTGTCGACTGTTTCAGAGAAAAAATGTTGACTAAAGATCCGTAGGCCTAGGTTCGATCGGATATTTTTCTGAGGAGGGAGGTTTGGAACGGGATGCACTCAGCCCCGTGATTCAAATTGAGGAGCTACTTGATGGAGAAGTAGCGGCTCCGGTCTTGGAAACCACCATTACTGGCTGTGGGTGTCGGCACATGGTCCCCAATCCGGCCATCTGCCTATGGTAGATGATGCAGCGGTCGGGTGGTAGGCCTAGTCCCTTAAAGGATGTAGCGCCACGGAGTTTAGTTTAGTTTCATTTTCAGTGTGCTTAATTTCCTTGCATAAAAAGTTGATCCGGTAATCAATTTTTTTCTTTAAATAAAACTTTATTTTTGCTTTTTGTAATAATGGCATGAAAGAAGTTTGTATTAGACGTCCCCATGTTATAAATCCGTAAAAGTAAAGGTAAAGTGATCCCTATACAGGCCATGGAGGCCCAGAGGGTTCCAGGAGGTTGAGGCACCCAGATTTTGGACATTCGGCACATGAAGGTGGTAAGGTTGTCAGCCTTACGCACCGGCCGCCTTTACCCCCAGGATTGCTCCTGGTACTCATTTCTGTTAGAGGCTGAGTCGACCCCAGGGCCATAGTGCCACCAGAAGGATTAGGCCAATTGAAAAATCTCAACGACCTCATCGGGAATCGAACCCGCGACCTTCCGGTTTGTAGCGCAGCGCCTCAACCACTACGCTACGGCGTACCCCCTTATAAATCCGTAGGCTATTGCAAAATGGAGTGAACCAGATCAAAATATATCAGTCTTAACGTTTTTTGGAATAAAATGTTCGCTTGAACAAATGAACAAACTTATTTCGTAATTTTGAAACCAAGAAATTTATATGTTATTCCCAACGCATGTTTTGATCTATAATGTACATAAATTATCATGAAAGAGAATAGGGGAAACGTATTAAAACTGCTTCCGGTATACCAAAATTCCTACATAAATAACTTCTAAAGCTGATCCTCGTTCCCTTAAAAATTATTAACCCTGCCGATGTGAAATAATTTCAAGATATTTGGAACTTATACTCAAATTCACTTTTATGGAAAATCTCCCGCAGTTATATTAAAATAACTTAATATTTTATTCCTTTCGGTCTCTTTATTTGAGTTTTCGTATTTTATTCTTGACTTTAACAAATAATCTTTGCCATGAATATTTGATGTAATTCAGAAGAAACAAAAAAAAAATATTACTAAGAATGTTGAACATGCTGTGCTAGGCTTTTATGAGGGGCTGTGACCTATATCAGCCTTCTGTTTCTGCACTACAACAATGCAGAAGTTGCAGAATTTTTATAGAAATGTGTGCTTTCATATTTCTATGGATTGGTTCTCTGAACTGCTATCAAGCCATGAGTTTGGAGAAAAGGGCAATAAAAGTTCGTACTTGTGAGAATTATAGCATATCTTCGGTTCCACTTTCTTGATAGTTTTGTCTGTGGATACAGGAAAGAGCTGATAAGTATCCTACGATAATAAAATCTATTACATCTAGAAACACTCTCGCTTTTATCGCAAGTCCTTGATCATAAATATTAGAAAGCAATTCTAACATAATTTCCAGCTGTATATACTTCCCTAATTACTATAATTCCAAATTATTATTTTCTGAAATAAACGCATTCAGCATAGACCAAAATTACAAGTACTTCCAATTAGGTTATTTTCATAAACATCGTGACAATTTTATATCAGAAAGTCATGAATTTTACACGCGAAGGAATCAATCTAATTTATTAAGAAGAAACGCTATCTTTCGTTTCGCTGAATCAAAATGTAAGACGACCAAGGGGCAATTACATGGTCAAATCTATGGTTTAAAATTATATACAAATTTTATTGCTGAGTACCCTGAATATGTAAATTACAATCTTAAACATTTTAAGAGGAAAATAAAAAAAACGTTAATAGATAATTTTAATTTTGTTAGGTCTTTCAATGTTTCAGTCCAATTTATTATATTTTTTGTTGTAAATGCTATTTTTAACCACCGGTTAATGCTAACAGATTATTTTTATTTACATGTACTCATAAATTTAGAATTTTTTTCGTATATAGTATACTGTGCAGTGATATGTAATTATATTTATAATAATCTACTATATACCCTAAACACGAGCGTTGCTCATATAGGGACATGTTTGGTTTTATTTGTTTTTACTTGTATTAACTATGTAATAATAATAATAATAATAATAATAATAATAATGTAAGTAAGTAATGTTAATAGATGTAAAAATGTAATTTAACTCTTAACTGAAACAAATTACTACTGCTGGAGTTAAGCACTGTTCAAGTTTCGGCCCAAGACTATTCATTTATTCGTACATGTTCTGTCCTTAAATAATATTAACTTATACCTTTCTATGTTTTGTAAATCGATTTTTAATTAGTGTAAATAATTAATTTAGTCTAAGTAACTTTATTATATTGAACTGAACCGCCCCCGAGCACAATCTTTGCTTCTTCGGGTGGCGTTCGAAACCATATTTGTATACCCTTAGATTGTAATTTGTAGAAATAAATTAAATTGAATTGATAGTTGTAGGGTTTAGATTTTGCAATTCCCTTAAATGTAATAAGAAACAAAATTTACATTCAACTTGATTTGTTTAGTTGGAGTGGGTAAATAATAGTAGGCCTAAAGAAATTACGAATTTTGAATCAATTGAACAATTTCAAGGTTTCCTTTTACGGTATCCCCAAATAGAAGCCACATACGGTAGATCGAATTGTATTAGGGCCTAGTTTATAATAGAGGCTCTTTTGACGCGCTTGTGTTAGGATACCTTTAAAGTGATACAGGAATACAGCAGCTGAGGAAAAGAGTAATTAAAACTGCAGTCTATAACCAGGTCATTCGTGAACTAATGACATGGAGAAGTGTAGCAAAAAGAGATTTTATGACTTTTCCTATAACTGCATACAATGCAAATAGTTAATTGGATCCAGTAATCCATTAAGTTGCTTTATATGACTGTAAGGTTATTAAAGTTAACTGTATGAATGTGTGTGAATGACATTTTGTAGATAATGGGTTCGTTCCACCCGAAACGAAACGGTATAGTACATGTCTCGTCATTTATGCAGAAATTGCTGCGTTGCTAGAAGCCGTCCTGTACGGCGTATGTACTTCTCGTCCTGATTCATGGTAATATTATAATCGTATTTTAATTAAAGTTGATGGCTACGTCATATTGGTTCATTATTATTAGCTGAATGCTGGTCACACATGAACTAATTAATGTACTTATGTCTAATTCGGCGATGCACAGAATGGGGTCAGTGTGTCAGAATTTCGCGTAATTCTGCAAAACCCTGATTTTAGATGAATTGGCATACATCGAACTCACAGTACTCTGCAAAACAAACACAAAAGGAACAAAATACTAACACAACCTCGAATCAGAAATAGAACAAGATTAATATGATTACCTTACTGCAAATTATTTTTTTCAGACTATCATTCTAATTCTTTTGAATCTGACCCATAACCCATAACCTATGAAAGCTATATAAGTTTATGCCTATATAGGCCTATACGTAATAGGTTTGTTCGCAAAGCAGTCAGAAACCAGGAACATATCGTTCGCGCATGCGCTCTTTCTCCACACGCGTTCGCAAAGCGAGAATCCGTGATTCTGATTTCAATCTTCTGTTCGCAAAGCTCTCACGGACAGTTTCTGTATTATAAGAAAAGTTTGCAGGCTCTAGCATGAATTGTTATCAGAGACATGCGCAGTAACCTATTTTCACGCGCCTGACTCCTCCCTCCTATAACATTGCGCCAGATTTATAAACATAGGCTACTTATATGTATGAATAATGGAAGATAATTAAAAGTTTCCCAAAATATAAATTATATTGTCGATGTATATTGCATTTATAACATGTCAAAGGGAAATATATATTTTATTTGCATATCATATCGATTAAACGCAGAAACTATCGATTCCAAATTCTTGTAACCGTTCGCAAAGTGCAAATCACGGGTAAGTTACAGACTGGACATGCGCAGTACAACAAATTCTCAAGCGGTCACGGATTTGCTTTGCGAACAAACCTTATATAAAATAGCATGTCCTGACTGACAGGCTGACATATCTTCGCCGAGCCGAAACTTCGGAAACTATACAAATTATATCTGGTTAATAGATTTATTTTATAACGTAGAGAATCACTAGGATGAGATTTTTTTAAATAGGCTACAGCTAAAGGCAACAACTAAAGGGGTCTTAAAGAGATTCAAAGCTTATGTGGAGAATCGTTAGGCTATGTAATGGCTTTATTGGTTTAAAGCTTAATAAGAGTACGTAGGTAATTAAATACTTTTTTTAATCCTTTTTTTATCAACCCCTAAGGAGGTAAAAGTCGGCCGCGGTGGTCTAGAGGTAGCGTGCCCGCTTCTAGATCCGCGGGATCAAACCCGGCCGCGGTCGATGGATTTTTCAGGACGTAAAAATCCTGGGCACGGAGTCCTCCGGGAGGGACTTTACGCTGGGGGTCCCGTGTCGTAGATTTACGGCACGTAAAAGAACTCCAAACCTAAATTAGAGCCTCTGGACAAAATTTCTCGCCCCTTTCACGTCCAAGAAATACTTAGTTTCCAGAGGGGGGTTGCGAGGCGATGGGCTTACCACCTGTCCCTCTACCCTCTCTCGGAAAATAAGCATATAAAAATTAGTATAGGTAATGAAACCTCCATTGGAGGCCCCTTCGCCCCACCTGGGGATCATAGGGTACCAGATACAGATACAGATAAGGAGGTAAAAGGGAATATACAAATTTATATTGGAGAACTTCGGATTTTCTTGAAACTTAGCATAAATACTCTACAACAAACATTATAACTTAGTATTGTCACATTTTCTGATTTATAGTAGTCAATAATTTTACAAAATTAATAAAAATTAAGGATTGAAGTAGCAAGAAATAATTTTTTTCTGTAAAATTACGAAATCCAAACGAGCGCATGTGCGGGCAAGAGATAGTTGACTTATAAGTAGCCTAGAACAAGCAATCTAGAACTTGCAGTCATGATTTAATATAATTTTGTATGTATTTTCACTTACAGGCTTTAAGACCTGGTTGTGAAGCCTTAACTCTGAAATATGTTTTTTCTGTCACTTTCACGGTATACTGGTATATTAAATATTTTAATTGAATTATAGTGGCGGAGCTTTAAGGGGGCTTACAGAGTAGAAAACTCTTCTGTTTACATAATCTTGAATGATTTAACTTTCTCTGAACAGATTTTCATTCAGTTTTGTACACTTATTCTGCAGTAGTTTAGCTTTAATTTATGAATAATTTTAAATTTATTTTTAAAGAGAAAAGATCTCATCTTCTACCAAACATGACGCCATCTAAAATAAGGAAGTATTGCCGGTTTATTTGTTTCCTTTCAATATGAGATCGTGTTCCGAAGGGTAAACACAATTGAGCATTTTTACCTGCCTTAATATTGGATCTACAGTTGTTTGTAGATTTGCACTATAATTTTTACTCTATTTTCAAATATGTATTTATTTTTAGTTAATCATTTTCAAACAAATAATAACCACTGAGGTCCATTCGTAGTAGATTAATACAAAGGGCAACTGTGCAAAATGTGAATAAAATCAGACAAATAATTCTTGAGATATTACGTTTTTTGTAATGAAAATTGAAACCATCGGACAAACGAGTATGAAATTACGACATGCACTTACAGTTAATCTTCCACAGCTTTAGAAAAAATATTTAATAAATACCACTATTGAATGCAATTTTTGTCTGCAAATTTAAAATTGTACTTAGAAAAAACATACCATTTGAAATGATAAAAACTTATTCTTTTTTATATATTTCCCTTAAGATGGTCAGTGGTAAAATTATCTAAAATGTCTGTTTGGTAGGCCTACTCTATAATAATAACACCTACGTGGTCCATCTAATACTCTACAGTAATTGTTTACACCTACAAACTTATAATTTCAATTCTAGTTCATTTTTCTCGCCCTATGCTTAAATTGTCTTCGATAAATCCTTCTCTGATTCACTGCATGAATTCCTTTCGTTCCGTTCCAAAATTCTTTTCTGCTCCTCTGTTTTCTTTGTAAAACAATAATATTCCAAAATTTAAGCTGGAAGGTACTACTTATATACCTCCCAGGAATAAGGATGTAACCAACACAATTGTAGCAAGTGGGATTTTGGTGGCAATAAGATGGGAAGATCCCGTTAAAACTTCTGATTTAACTAAATTGCTCTTTAAGCCATTGACGCAAAGTCTTATTCCATTACAAAGCCTTGCTTTGTATTTAAATTACGAAGGAACATTATGGCATTTCCAACTTTTAACCTAAGTTTTGACGTGGCATGCCTTCTCAACATCACTTCTTCTGTCTTTCTCTTTCAACGTACTTCTCGACTGTTTTTTATCATGATTGATATATTTCAGCGATGCTCTTCTTACCCAGTTTGCTTTGGCAACTGAACAAGGCCACATTCAATTAATTTCACAATTGAATAAGGTCTACATGGAAACACTAGCTCCAATTAAGAAACTTCATTTTTCCGATAACGGTTATAATATTAAAATCTTGATAAAAATTCCACCTTAACCCTTAACATAAAACTTCTCTGCGTCCAATCACAATATCATCCTTTTTAAGATAAAACACAGATATCATAATGTAAAAGTCACAATTATGAAGATGAAAGTCGGTTTCTTCTGTGTGGACTACAGACGTGTCAGATGTGTGGACTCCAAAGTAAATGACACATCTGGAGTCCACACAGAAGAAACCAACTTTCATCTTCATAGTTGTGACTTTTACATTATGACAACAATATTTAATGTGTTTTTATAAATTTGAGTTTTATCTTATGAAGGATGATATTGTGACTGGACCCAGATAAGTTTTATGTTAAGGGTTAAGGTGGAATTTTTATCAAGATTTTAATACTAGCCCAATATTATATTAGATAGCCTCTCATCAAAAGAGAAGGTAACTAATCAATACCTTTCAACTCTTGGGCACTTCCAGGTATGAATAGACTACATGCTTCAAAGTGAGGAGTATGATCTCGTCTATCGCGTGCCAATATCAATATCAGTGATTCAATTTGATGTATGGACTATGGAGTTATCGCTTGCCGTGCTGTTCTGTTTGTCTGTCATAATCCATCACAATCAATGCCCCAATTTAAATCACAGTATTTACATTTCTCTCGTGTCAGGCAGGTGACTGTTGCAGATATCCCACTGACAACTACATTATATCAGCGTTTATTAAAATCCTCTCACATTTCAGCGAAAACATTATGCAATTTAACTTACTGTATTTTTGCAGTGTTCATATTAGTTACTTATGACACAAGTGGTGAAAGAGGGAATTTATTTTGCGAGGAGGTAAGTAAATAATAATAACTATTCTATTTATTCTAAATAATTACTTATCTGGGGGGAGAGGGTACGCCGTAGCGTAGTGGTTGAAGCGCTGCGCTACAAACCGGAAAGTCGCGGGTTCGATTCGCGATGAGGTCGGTGAGATTTCTCAATTGGCCTAATCCTTCTGGTGGCACTATGGCCCTGGGGTCGACTCAGCCTCTAACAGAAATGAGTACCAGGAGCAATCCTGGGGGTAAAGGCGGCCGGTGCGTAAGGCTGACAACCTTACCACCTTCATGTGCAGAATGTCTAAAATCTGGGAGCCTCAACCTCCTGGAACCTTAGGGCCTCCATGGCCTGTATAGGGATCACTTTACTTAATTACTTATCTGGTAGCCATATTGGAACTTCCAGATACTCTGCAGAGTATCTGGAAGTCGCATATACACATGCACAACCGCAGACATTGATTTTCTGGTGCACGGCTCCCGCTTGTCAGTGGCAAAATATGATATTTTCGACCATCGTGAGAAATGTAACGTTTAAATAGGCGTTATGACTTTTAATAGTTTCAATTTTTATCATACTGAGTTTATTTAATAATTACATACAAATATTGTTAACTAAAAGAGTATTTCCATGCGATTAATGGATTTTTTAATAGGCTATTACTGCGATAATGTGTTACTTTTTACTTCGTGTGTCTTGTGTTAGAAATGCGATTTTCAATTGAAGTTGTCTTATAAATCTTTTGCAACTTTTCTCATTTATGCCTAAGTAACATTTCAAATTAGAAAGGGGCCGGGTTTATTTAACGGACAACGGTTCGTCGTTTAGATTCTAAGAAATCAAATTGTTTGCTCTTATATTAAAAGTAAGACAATTCCTAAATTAATATGTAACTTATTACACAATATTATGTTTGCTTTATAAAACATTTATAATTATAGGCATCGTGAAATAAGTTTCCACGTATTACCTAGGTTTCTACTTATGTCACGATCACTACACGATTTTTTTCTTCAAAATCTAAATTTTGACGAAAGCCTTCATGGAAACTAAACTTAATGTTTTAGAAGTGAAATCAAAATTTTAGAGGGGTGCAAAAAGTACTCAAGAATGTTCATTAATTCAAATATATAACTAAAAACAATGCACCGTTTACCCACAACACATCTTCCCAGACGGATAATCAGTAGAGGCTATTTTGCGGTGAATAAAAATGTTAAATCTCTATATATAAAAGCCAAAACCCACTGACTCACTGACTGATCACAGTTTCTCAAAAACTATACAGCCTAGGAACATGAAACTTGGTACACATATTGCTCATAGGCTCTAGAGGCGCACTAAGAAAGGATTTCAAAATCTTTGGCTTCTAAGGGCCTCTAAGGGCCAAAATAGGGTTGTAAAGTTATGATATTCACCAAAAGGAATTCATACTGCATGTACACAATCCCCATGGCAACATTATTTTTTTTAAACTACACAGGTGGCTTGGCATGACAGTGTGATTTCATGTAAATAGATATAAAATTATGAGAAAGGCTATCAATAGAATTCCTATAAATGATTATCAACTATTTTGTAACGCAAAGTAAATTTAGAAGGTCCTGGGTTCTATTATTAAGAGTTGAACTCTTTTCTTATAGTTAGCCTAGGACTGTATTGCGAAAGATAGTTCATACAATATCAATAGATATAATTTCCGGATTAATTTATATTTACCATATTATCTCTCTATCTTTACCTTAGTTTTTACCTCTCCATTTTGGGGTCTTCTAAGCGACCCACGTTACCCGGGCCTTAGAGGGCCGCGACCTGTCGGGAGGGGGATTATCTATGGATCTCATACATAATTTCTTGACCAGACAAGGACATGGAGGGCCTCCCGGGTGAGTGATCAGTCCAATGCCGGGGCCACCTCCGATACAACACAAACACATAGGACGAGATACACCATTCACACTCTCACTCTGAACAAGGCGAGGATGGGATGAGGATGATAATGGCTGCCAAATGATATCCGGGGACCACTAGGGCTTAAAGTTACCAGACATTTGTCTCACAGGTGAGGAAAAATCCCGGAAAAACCGTACCTAGGTAACCTGTCCCGACCAGTATTCGTGAGAGGAGAGAACGCATCCCCTACGCCCAGCTATTTACTGTATGTTTGCCAAAATTGAAACAACGATTACATTTTTTAAGACAAAATCAGAGTAGGCTAAACTACGGGTGGAGGAGTAGGCCTACGTGGAATATAAATACGTCCACCGTGTTGGCTGTACGGCTGATGATTTATAGAAGTACATTGAATCGACTTTAAATTGTGTTCACTTAACCTATATATACATAAATCTAACAATGCGAAGCATTGATGGGTCAGCTAGTTTCGGTATAAAATTTGTGTCAATTATGGTGTTATTTAGCACAAAAAAAAAACTAAATTTCGGTGTTATTTCGCATAAAAACTAAATACATTTTTAGCCTTTGTGGTGCAAATAATTGTGTATTTCTGCACATGAGCATGGTCAAGAAAACCTGAATGGAAAATGTGCACCATTACCCATAAAAATATAGTTTAGAGTATTTCTATAGGCCTATTTTATTCTAAATTGCACCCATCCCCAAAGTACAAACTTAAAGCAGTCTCCACATTTTGAGGAAGAAGTTTTGTCGTCCTCTTTTTGGTTAGAATGTCTGAATATCCTGAGAATGCTCTCTCAGCATCTACATTATTCACCGGAATAAAAATGCTTGTATATTCAGAAAATAGGCCTACATGTTTAAGAACTGTTATTAACATTGATTATTGAATTTTTTATTTATTAATGATGCACAAATTATTTAGTTATTTTTTTCTGAAACCCGAGATTTCCCTTGAAAGTAAAAAAAAATCGTTAAAAAAAGAGGAATTTCGCATAAACACAAAATGTCGCGTTTTTCGCGGTTAAAAACCGACAATAATTCCACGTAGGAATGTTTGAAACACAAGATTATTGCTTAATCAATAGTAATAACAACAATTCGCAAATCCGTCATTCGCGAAAACTAGGTATATCTACTAATCAGACATGCTGTAAATCTTTTTTTTTTTTCGGTTTCTGGGCATCGTAAGATAAGTTTCTCGGTATTATGTAGATTTCGAAAAAAGAGAAAGTAAAATAGAACCCTGAATTTTCATATGTCACAGGAACTGGAACTGTTTATTTATTTTCATGCTAATTAAAGGTATACATGAAAAGTGGTCACGCTACCAAAATATTGTCAGTAGATCTCACTGGTGAAACGAGCTCATTAAATCAAATATTCCTTTCCCCGTAGTAGTTCCTAGTTTCCTTTATTTAGCATGAAATATGTTTTCAATGAGTGTAACATATATTTAAAGCCCTTCTCTGAAAAAGACAGTGTGATGAATAGGGTATTCACGCCCTCCACGAAGGTCCACAACATGAAAAGAATGTATACATTCATTATACGTGATTTCATATCTATTCTCTAGGGAAATGTGTGACGAGAATTAATTAAAATTTAATTAACATTTTTTTTTCAGAAAACATTCCCAAATTCAACGTAATTCTGAATAGGGCTCAATCTCACATTAACAATATGTGTATAAATTAGTGCTATTATCTTTTGGTATCGGGGTATGACATGTCATGCCGGCTGAGCAGAGCAGGTATAGGATACGTGTGAAGAATTCTTGATACCCTTCTGTTGCAATTTCTCGTCCTACGTCTCTTGTGAAATGAAGACGGTCAAGCAAGCAATTCGGAAATGTCTACGTGAAGTCTGCTACGCTGAAACTGAAATTAGAGATAAGCTACACCAAAGGAAATAAGGATACCCCGTCATTACAAGAAAGTCATTCGCATTCTTTATGTTTTGTGTTTAATAGAGTTAGCCTTCATTGCGATGAATTCTATAATGCTGTATTAAAATCTTAACTTTCTGCGTTGTCGAATTTTAATGAACATCAGAAAAACGATCCCTTTTTATCAAGGGTGATAGTTATGTTTTGCCGAAGGAAGTTATGGTTTATGTAAATTAATAAAACTCATTTATCAGAACTTTCTTCGTCTTTGTAAGTTCAATTCTTCGGGATGAGCTGTAAAGAAAATGTGCTGGGCCGTTAAGTGTAGAAAAGAAGGTGATAGCCCGTTTTGATAACTTTTGAAGATATCACAAGATGTCACTTTCCTTCTCTTCCCTTTCGTACAAATAAATATCAATTTCCTTCAGTTAACCTCCGCCGATAATTTTACTCTCACTAGTGCTAGTATCGTGTATTTATTAATTAGGCCTATTTACAAATAAAAATGACGTAAAAGTATTTCAGCATTAAAAATTTTGTTCATAGAGTATGAGAAAATAAACTACAAGACTTCCATATTGAGTTATCGACTCTACTATAGCTAAATATATTGTCCATAAGGTAAAATTTGGAAGTAAATTACGAAGGATGACACATTTTTAAATAGTTCTACGTATATTAGTAATAAATTCAATATGTTTATCCTATTTGAGATGCGTATCAATAACAAGTCGTATCTGGGAATTGGAATTTGGGGAAGAACCTCTTATGTTGCGTTCCACATTGTCTGAGATTCGTAAACAGTTTTAGTAAAATGAGTCAATTAAGTATGAGGACCATTAAGCGTGAACGGTACGCGTTTCCACATATGTAGTTAAGGGATGTATTTCGGTCGCGTTTTCCTTATTCGTGGCATACATAGCAGAGTAAATGAGGCGTTTTCATTGGAGACGTCAGTGGAGTCATCTTGCGGTGGGTAAGAGTTACATTAGATGCTATAATGTGCTTAATTTTCCGTTCAAGGCGTAATTTAAACTCTGCTTTATATAGCTTCTAGGGCAACGTCCCCATTATTCAGGTTCAAGGCAAAACCTTCGACAACGTCACACCGCCTCTCTTGTCCTTTCATCTAAGTCCTGTCTTTGTGGTGTATATTGCACTATATATTAAAAATATATAGGGTACAGTCATGTGAGGAAAATTTTTATGAGTTCATGAATCAGTTGTGTCTGTTCTTTAAGGATATAGAGTAAAATCTCGATTATACCCGCTAATATGAAACAGGGTTTGAAAATTCCAATACTTATTTTTTTGATCTTGCCTTCAGAGTCAAACAGTACAAAAGAAGGCAAGAAGTAAAATGAACATTCTAAAATGCAGGACAAAAAATAAAATTTTATTAAGTTAATAATTACCTTGCTTTATATTTGGACGGATTTATGCAAAACGAGTTAAACCACAAAAGAATCCAAATGTCAGTCCATTGAAGAAAAAAGTGCATAGTGCATTAAGTAAAAACTAGTTAACCCATGTGATAGTTTTAAAACTAAAATATATTGTAATTTTCTCTGCTGGACATTGCATGAGAATATTATAGGAGAAAAATTCCTCTAGCACCCAGGAGCTTTGGCTATCCGTTCCACTTGCTCTACCAACTAAGATAAGCCAGAGTTCACTTCACAGCGTCAGATGGAACCTCTCTCCAATGACTGATTGCCCTCCCAGTGTCAGAGGAATTATTCTCACCCTAGAAACTAAGTTAAAATATTTAGTTAAAATATTTAGTTATATCCTAAATTATATAATGTTGCTCTCGCTGACGTAGTTTTTGAAAATTTAGTGAAGACAGTAAATTGAAAACTTAATGTAATAGCTATTAATAGTTTTGTATGGAGTATTCCGGTTTATTCCCTCGTCTTCAAATATTTTAATTTTTTGCTGTTTTTAATATTTAAAACACAAAGGACTACGGATGCATTATTTTAGAATGCATTTAATTTCACGTCATGTGCTGCATTTTTTGTTTTACTTATATTCCATGAGGAGTTACTTACAATCCGATGCATTTAGTTTAATGTCAGTGTGTTGCTTTTTTGTTTTGCTTATAGCCCATATGGAATTACGGTACATGATATGGTATTTCAGTAACATTATTAAGTTCCTCAGAGGGAAACAGGCAATCAAATTGCCCTGTTTCTCACTGTGTTACAAAGTACGTGTGTAGGATGCGCTTGTGTTTTATTAACTCATATTATTGCAGAGTGTAATAAATATCGCATTGCAGCTACTTCACTTGACATTGCACTTGAACATGAAGCAATTTCTGACCTTTATATTTTCTCATTTCACGCAAGAATGTCTTATTAAAGTAGTAGGTGTAGAAGATACTATAGACTGTTTCATTCTTTCTTTCAGTTGAGTTTATGCTAACCTCATTTATAGTAAGGTTCAGAAGTGGACCCGGGCGCAATAATGGTCTAAAACCATAACAGTGCATTATGCAACGAGCCTATAAAGGCATTTATTAAGACACGAGTATATTTTTATGAAACGAGCAAAGCTAGTTTCATTATTTTCATACGAAAAACCTTATATACGACCTTCTGTTCAACCATAATTCAATGTTTAAGTTTTGGGCTTTTTTTGAATTCCACGTAATTGTTTAAGCTAACGACTCTCGCCAGCAATTGTAGAGCCTTTCCACACTTAGTCACTTGTGACGGTCACCGGCGAAGAAGCATTGGTTTAAATGGGAACATTCACACTGGGTCACTTGTGACGGTCACCGCACAGTCACTTTTATTATGATTGCCAACAATGCAAATTGTATATTCATAATTCAGATGTATAATGGAGCTCAGCGAAACTAGTTATCCAGCCATGAGTTTAGATATGATTTATACTGAAGATTTTATATGAAGTGGAATGTCGATCTGCCATTTGGGATGTCAAAAGCGATTACAAATTGTTTTATCATGTAGCTACTATTGGCAATATAATACTAGCGGTGCCCGTCACAAGTGACCCAGGTGTGTTCACTGCAAAAACCGGTGACCGTCACAAGTGACCCAGTCTTTCCGATAGATGCCAGGCTACATGGTATGCAGGGCGCAGGGCTTCTCTTGACGCTTTAACGCCAAACAACGCACATTATAACATTGGAAATAAACTAAATTTATAATAATATCAAAATTAAGACGAACAGAGTTGACACAGGTTGTTTAATTATGCAGCTTCATTAAGGTTTCAAGGTCGTTCCTTGTTCTATAATAATAAATATCACACCTGTGTTATAATGAATATCTGTTTCGAAATGAATATTATTATGATACCGTTACGTCACATGTAAGAAGAGTATTATAATACGGTCGATCAAAGATGGTTTTAATCTAAGTTTGAATTTTTATAGAAGCCTTCTATGCAGTGGTATTATTATTTATCTTATTCTGAGGGGTGTATAAGGGCAATAATGCAAGCTTTTGTTGAAAATGCATCAGTTGGACTATATCTGTACATGAATCCACAGGGTATTCTATTTGTAGAACATTAATCATAATTTAAAAGAAACATTTTTCTAGCACCGATCTCGAATCCGATTTAAAGCAATTTTCGTATTCTGTTGTCAGAGGAATTTTCTTCTAAAATATTCTTATCTCTCTCTATTTGATATCTCCATTATTGCTCTCAGGCACAAAATTCCATTAAAAATCTATTTTCACTTTGCAATGTACTTTTAATCTGTCTGTTTGATAGTTTTCCCTGAAATAAGCTGAAAGGCAAATGAGGTAGCAAATACCATTTACCATCTCTTCACAAAAGGTACTTATTCCTGCATCTCGTCTATCCTACAAAGCTTTATGACTCAGCAGGTTTTCACATCTCACAAGCTTATGCGCTGTGGAATCAATTTCGGTCCTGAGGTGAAATATGAAGGAGAAGAGCTTTCTTTAAAAAAACGAAGGGAGTTACGATGTCTTTTGCGCCGTAAAGTTTTGACGAATACTGTTGTATGATTTAAGAACCCACAAGCTTGACGCATGTAGTAGTGCTTGAAAGAAGTTACATTTTCGTAATACACGATACATTATGAGAAAGGAAGCATATTTAAATTGTGAAAAATTCTGATATGAAAAACATAACTCCCTTTACCCAAATAAAAGTATAGACGAAATAGTATATAATAGTATACAAATAGTATGGTACCATCGGTGTAGTATAATAGTATACTGTAGTATAGTAATAGCAATTGTATAGTGTAGTACAAAAGTACCGTATATAAATAGCATAAATAAAAGTATAGGACAAAGTATACCCATATAAAAGTAATATATATTAATTCAATACATAATATATCATATAATATATCACTTATATTAGGAATTTATGTATGGAATTTAAACAGAATAGTTAGAGCCGTTTTCCAGATTATATGCAAAAATTACATTTTCTTCGTGTAAATTGGTTGTAAAAATGAAGAGAATCCCGAAGAATGTGCAATCCAAATAAAATATGATATAATATACTCACGTAACTTTCTATACCATAAGCATGGGCAATACTTCACTTCACATTCTAATATAGAATAACATACTGTATTGCAAAGAATGCGTATTCTGCCTGCTTTATTATTCACCAGGCAAGACTGAATTTCTACAAACAGTGGCTGACTTGTTACTCCACTTAATACAACTTTTTAAACAAGTTTCAAATAAAAATTTTAGATTTTACTACAAGCATCTCTTGTATATAATGTAAGCAGAATCGTTTACAGCCTTTTCCGAGAAAATAACGAATACTGAAATTTTCTTAACTTAAATTAAGATTAAGAGAAAGTGGTGTCAGTTTTCGTGTCACTTCCTCAGAAGATATCTATCCCAAAAAAACATATTTTTTTTCATACGATTTTTCGTTTCGACTCTTGGCTATTCAACGAATCTCTCTCTCTCTCTCTCTCTCCCTCTCTCTAACACTCTCTCTTTCTCTTTCTCTCTCTCTTTCTCTTTCTCTCTCCCATACCTTAACATGTGACAGTGATCTAGACGTCATCGCATCCAACTGTAACGACTTGCTGATTGAATTTGGCCAGGAACTTGCATCTTGTTTCTCAAGTCATGACTTACTGTATGCCGTATGTTCTTTGATGACCCCCAGTATCCGTTAAATACATACACATTTAGACATTTCAAATATTTCGGCATAAATAACCTTGAATCCGATGCTGCGAATATCCCTTGGCATGAAGTAACTCATATTAGCAATATTAACGATAAAGTAAACTTTTTTACCGAAACGTCTTTTCACTATGGTATAAACATAAGAACGAGGCGCGCTCCGGCATCCTGGATGACCCATTCCATAAAATCATTGATTAAACAAAGAGATAAAGCTCGGGAAAAATTTCTAAGAACTCGTAAACCTGAAGATTATGAAAACTACCATAAATGCCGTAATAAAACTAAACAAACCATCCGTAATGAGAAGGTCAATTATTATTATTATACTCTATTTGATCATTGTAAATCGATGACCGCATGCTGGCAAGCAGCCACATCATTGGGTATTGAAACTTCAAAATCTCATGAGTAGTAATGGGCTGCGTTTGATGAGGTTGTTCAAACTGTGGTCCGCAACCCAAGGGCCATGGATGGCTCGCGACACCAATTTTGTTACGCCCTATTGCCAACGACGCCTGGATACGCACTCTTACGCAAGGCTTTTTACCAATGGTAAAAAGCCTTGCGTAAGAGTGCGTTTCTGGGCGTCGTTGGCAAAAGGGCTTAACACCATTGGTAAAAAGCCTTGCGTAAGAGTTCGTATCCAGGCGTCGTTGGCAATAGGGCGTAACAAAATTGGTGTCGCGAGCCATCCATGGCCCTTGGGTTGCGGACCACAGTTTGAACAACCTCATCAAACGCAGCCCATTACTACTCTCACGTATACGATTTACTTTACATGTGTCAGTTACTGAACTGAACGATTATTATGTTAATGTCACTAAGGTGAATGACAATGATAAAATCAATGACTGTATTAAGAAATATGAGCTTTTACCTCCAGTACCCAATGAGAAATTTTACTTCGGCTATGTGTATCCCGAAAAAATTGTCAGACCATTCAACAGTATCCGTACTAAAGCTAAAGACCCCGATAACATACCTATCTCTCTTATTAGTAAGTGCATTCATAGTTTTCTACCAACTCTTCCACACATAGGCGTACCGAGGGGGGGTTTTGGGGGTTTGAATCCCCCCCCCCCATTGATTAAAAAAAGGAAAATTGTATAATTTTTTTAAGTCTGCCCATAAATTACTTAATACAAATATAAAGCGCGGGAAGCTTAAAACTCGTTATTTTGCGTCTTGATTTTTAAAATTTTCCGGGGGGAACCCCGGAAGCTTAAAACTCGTTATTTTGCGTCTTAATTTTTAAAATTTTCCGGGGAGGACCCCCGGAAGCTTAAAACTCGTTATTATGCGTCTTGATTTTTTAAATTTTCCGGGGAATACCCCGGAAGCTTAAAACTCGTTGTTTTGCATCTTAATTTTTAAAAACTCGTTATTTTGCATCTTAATTTTTAAAATTTTCCGGGTGAGGACCCCCGGAAGCTTAAAACTCGTTATTTTGCATCTTAATTTTTTAAATTTTCCGGGGGAGGACCCCCGGACCCCCCTCTCCCTAGGGGGTATTTCTTATCCCCCAGACCCCGCGGATGTTATAACCCCCCCCATATGGTCGGCCTGGTTACGCCTATGCTTCCACATATATTTAATTATTCCCTAGAATCTGGCGTTTTCCCTGATCAGTGGAAGTTAGTAAATATTAAGCCTATTCCAAAAACTAAACACCCACTACACCCAATAAGTTTGCTTTGCGCTATGAGCAAGGCGTTGGAAAGAATTGTACACGAGCAAATATGTAGCTATCTTGAAGGACACAATTTTCTTAACCCGTTACAATCTGGTTTTAAGAAAAATCACAGCACTACCACTGCACTACTACGAGTAAATGATGAAATCCGTGCTGCTATTGATAAAAGAGAGATCACACTACTTTGTTTATTTGGCTTTGGTAAAGCCTTTGACTGTGTTCATCATGAACTTCTCATGATGAAACTAAAACACATTGGTTTTTCTGAAAGTGTACTCTTGTGGTTAAAAGACTATCTCACCAATCGAGATCAAAGAGTCGTTGCAAGCAATGGCAGCAGCTCAGACTAGCAATTAGTCAAATCAGGCGTGCCACAAGGATCTGTCATAGGACCTCTCCTTTTTCTCTTATATATATATATATATATGAGTATATATGATATGATATATCATATATATATATATATTTATATTGGCTACTACTTCATGACATTAGGTTAAAGTTTATGTTTTACGTTCAATACTTGTATTAACAATGTGTCTGTAATTATTATTATATTTGTAATTTTGTTTGTAATTTTTTCTGTCATTGTGAGCGGACTGTATGCCTAAAAGGAACTTTTAAGTTCTACGCTTACAATCCTTGAAATAAAATCAATTCAATACAATTCAATTGTCACATACACACACAGATAAAGACATGTTTTTGAAAAATAGCGTGTTTGGATTTAGGGTACCCCAAAACGTGTTTTAGAGTAGATGAGTGATTATTTGACTTCTTTTATGGTATTATTCAGTAAGCCTATTGCATAAAACCTTACAGAGTACAGTACATTTTAGGAAAATCCTTCGTAATAATCACAGAAAACATGGAATGATTACAAAATTATTAAACGTTCAGCAGCATGAATATTGATGCGGTTTAAAACTAATGAAGCAATACAGTTTCTGGTTCGAGGTGATATTCAATGCACCCAGTAGTCATAATAATAATGTTTTATTTCTGTTATTTTTAAAAATATATACCCCATGCTATTGGTTGAACTTAATTTTTTAGAAATTGAACAAATTGTTTGTACTGAAGTCAATTGAGATTCTATTACTACTTTATAATTTGGCAACGTATAATTAAAAACCTGATAGATACACTCGCATAACGTTCTGTACCCTAAAGCATGAACATTTCAAGAAATAAAAAATCATTTGAACATTGAAACTTCGCGTTTTGCTGAACGGAAATGGAAATGTCCAGTTTTGTAGAAACACTTGACTTTCAGCTAGCCTTTTTCTTGAGACCTGTTTTGATTTTTTAAATATATAATTTCTTAGAGAGAATGTAAATATGGCATAAACTGGAAAAATTATTTTTTTTACTTATCCGATTTTTAAATAAATCAGTCAATTACAAAGTCGTTACCGGCAACAGTGACCGGTTGATCCTTCTAGTTGACAGTTTGGAAGCAGTGTAACCACGAGAATTACCTCTATTTGGTGCAACCATTCATATTTGTGGTCTAAGGAATACAGTTTACCATTATAATCTGACTATAGAGGGAAGACAGAAAATTGCCCTGTGACGTCATTGCAGTCTACTCTTGCTTCACGCGGAAGACTTCTGCAAAGAGTTTGTGAAATGTAGGCACCATGTAACAGGGGGAAAGAGGGGGCATTAATATTACCGCACGTGAGCGCTCTTGCCTGACGTCACCCAGTGATTTGCCGTGCACTTCCTTCACAAACATCATCACTGGACGAAGCTGTCTTCCATTGAACTATACTAAACTTGTGAATCATACAATAGACTACCATGCAAATAAAATAACGGGTGGCATTTAAAATGTATTTTGCATAGGAGTTTTAGTAGTTGGAATAGTTGCAATGAGATCGCAGTAAGCATTCCTTCCTCTTAGAAACATAACTAATTAAAATAGTTGCGTTGTCGCAGAGAGTCGGATCGTTGTGCGTGTTTAACCACATACGTACGTACACTCTGCTGAATCTGATCTCTTGTATTGGCATTGCTTCTGCTTTGTGTGAAGTTCACGATTTATGTTATCATCCTCTGGAGTTAGTTTGGCGCGTGCGAGCACTTGTATGTCTACCGGAGATAACGAACCATGCATTACCGGCAGTATAGAGACCGGCAGTATTATATATATATATATATATATATATATATATATGTAATTCGCATCATGTAATTAGGGTGAAAGAGGTTAAGTATATTAATTTGTAACGGCAATATGTTTAAATAAAACGTTTAAAAATATCATCTAATTATAGTTCAAATGATACAACGTAGAACATTATTTAAAATTCAAAATTTTTAAACTCTGCGAAAAATAGCTGATATAATTTTTTTGCATAATATGTTTCTCAGTAGTTAAGACAGTAGCATAATTTAAAAAAATAGTTATTCACTTACCAACGTCAAAAGAAATGTGGCAATTGCTGGAACCCAGAAGTAGCTACATTTCTCCTATTAGTTTATATATATATACATATATATGTATATATTTATAATGTTTAGATGAAATAGAAAAACTAGAATATACGTTCCAAAGTTAAGTATATATATATACAATGTTTAGAGTAAATAAAAAAAACTAGAGTACACGTTCCAAAGTTGTTGTTAGTAGAGATTTGCAGATACTGCATCTGAGTGTTCTCAGTTTACCTACGAGGTATTGCCGCTGTATCGAGCACAAGGCTATACAGTAAGTAAATTAATTCCTTGTTGCAATTATCCAAACCAACAGACCTAACATTACTTATGTAGAGTATTCATAAGAGTCGCAATTTATTTATCCCTTCGCCTAGAAACTAGATGAACGAGCTACTAATTAAATTAAAAACGCTTAGACATCGGAAGAAAATATTATTTTGCTATATCCTTCCCAAAGGAACCCTAAAAGTTAGAATACATTTGAGTTTTATTTGTATACCAATATGTTTATTTTTATCTATTTTATCCGTCCAATTTTGTAGCATTACATTGAAATCACAACCTCGCCGAACATGTAACTAGCGTTAAAAATGGTTCGTGAGCAGTTTTAAAATAGAAGCTCCAACCTTGCGTGTTCTTCTAATGGTCAACGTGGAAATTTACTGACTATGATGTCGCTTGCAGATCCACTTGTAGGGATGATTGATCGAGGGTAAATCCGTGTTTTTGTTTTCTTTTAATTCACGGTCTAATAACAAATAAGTAGGTTTGAGTATTGAATGACCTGTCATTGGTCAGCTATAATCATTACGATTGTTTCTGTGGGTATGTCCATCTAAAAACACATTTATCTTAAACGCTATAGCCTACAGAAAAGGATATTATTACGTGATAAATCTGCATGAAGAGAAATTCGTGAAGTCAGAATTTGTAGTTTAGATATTTTGGAACAGGACTCAAATTTTTAGTGCTGCGGATGCGATATTACCTATGAATTTTACGAGGGCATCTATAGATATCTAAGTTACTGTCAGGGAATGATTGGAACCATTAAAATACTTTAGGAGAATAAACTATAAAAGTCACTTATTAAACATTTTTATTCTACTATAGGCCTACCATAATGCACTTATTACATTTGACGTAGCAGTAACACAATGCTATCCAGTAAGATACATATTATCATTTTAACACTAATGTGGTATCGATTAATGTCGAACACGAAGCAATCTAGAAGGCATGAAAGCAGCAAATAAAACTGTGTAATATACAACCTGCATTTAAAATAAAATAAATAATTCTGTTCGTGTTAATTTTAGTATTATAATAATTTGATTTCATTTCATCTTTGAAGTCCGTTGGTAGAGGTTAGAAGTCCAAGACATGATACTACCAAGAGTAGCTTCGAGTTCCCCATATTCGCTTAGTTCATTTCACAAATAACCCTTTCGTGTCTTAATGGATGCCATTATAGACTCGCTGTATAGTGTTCTACTATAAAATTATGCCGGTCATTCAGTAATATAAAGATATGAGTGCTAACGAAATACCGCTTGCAAATAAAGGAGATAGGCTACATGTAATTATTATATACCTGAGAGGCCGTATAAGACGGGAGAGAATAAGAAGTGATGCAAATCAGAGAGGAATCAAAGCAGGTAAACTGATATAACAAAGTGCCAGTATGTTTTTGTTGAATCAATTATAATTGCAATTATGATATGCAGAAAATAAGTTTTTCTAATCAGATTAAAATCGGCCATCGTCAGCAGAACTACAGATTTGTGATACCTTGACAATCGCGCACTCACAAAAAAATAATAATAATTAAAAAAAAATCCATGTCAAATCGGCCGGCTCCGGGATTTGATCCGGCGACTTCCAGAATACGAGTCCAAAGAGTTACCATTTGGCCAACTCAGTCAGTTTGATAAGCATAAGTGAAGGAATAGTGTTAACTGTCAAATTATACCGGTAGACAAAAAATAAAAATAAATGTGACCTTTAATTAGTCGTTACTCTGGTACCGGTCAACCGATTAGGTCCAAAATTAATAGGCTTCTTTCCATGGACATTATAAATGCGTATACCAAGTTTCATGAAAATCCGATAAAGCATATTTGAGTTATGGGGCCTTTTGTTATATACTACCATAAAAATGCACTAAATTGGGCATTATTCTGGTACCGGCCAACCGATTTGGTCCAATATCAACAGACATCTTCCCATGGACATTATAAATGTGTATACCAAGTTTCATGAAAATCCTATAAAGTGTATTTGAGTTATGGCGCGTACAGACACACGGACGGACAGACAGACAGACGGACAGACATTTTTCGTCCCCCACACACAATCTCATAAAGTACCATACTGGCACTTAATTATTGAACTTATTATCCATGAATAAAACAGTTTCAGATATAGAAGAAACTGGAAGGAAAACACAGAGCATTACATTATAAACCACAAGGAAATAGAATTATAGGAAGGCCGCCAATAACAGTAGAGATTGGAACAAGTTATACCACTTAATCCTGGAAATAATATATTCAGGTACGAGAGTGGTAAGTGCGTCATTGAAGAATCGTGGAATATTGTTAAAAGACGAGTAGAGAGTCGTTTTAAATTTCCGAGATTCTTCAATGCACTTAACGGATATGTATTGAATAATATTTTCTATACGATAACGATTTAGCGAATAATAAAACAATCTGTTCTAAATCTTCAAGGAGTACCAACGTTAAAAGTAGTACTCTTTTCACCTTGTATAGAAAGAAACTAAAAAAAGTGCACGGCGGTAGAAGAAAAGTGACTCAGTAAACGAACTATTGGCTAGTAAATTGCGTATTGTGATATTCCACCTAGGCCTGATAATAGCGATTTAGAAAAGAAGAAAATAAAAATGTAGGCGTGGTGAAAGTGAAATAAAAAAATGCATAGGCTAACTGCAAAGACAATTGAATCAGATATAAAATAATAACAATAATAAATCATTGTTATTAATATTATTTTATTCAGTTTAATTTTTAACTGTACATGCATCTACCAGGACCGCAAAACATCTATTGACCTCGGCCTTGGCCTTTAGGTTAAGGAACAAACTGAGTCTTCAGGGACAAGAAATAAAGGTAATAGTATAGGAAAAACGTAGCATCAACCACTCAAAAAGGAATATTATTAAATTCAGTTTTGTGTAACACACTAATAAACTAAGGGACTGAAAAAGCAATTCGCTAAGAGAGTAAGCCTAGTGCTTCACTAGTTCTTGGAGAAAATCGCATTTCAGATTATGAAATATTGCAGACTTTTGAAATTCATAATTACATTCCATAAAACTCATTTTATCCACTTTTTTTTTTTTTATCAGCTCTGCTTAATAAAATACCAGATATTACGTGTGTTGTGAATACGGAACCTGCTGCTATCTAGCGGAGAGAGCAGTTACTGCTCACATTACAATTCACGAGCTGAACCGAAGAGACCAGTGCTTCATTGATTGGTTCGCTTGTAGCTAGATTTCGCAATGTTAGAAAGTAATTGTGAATCAATTAATTTTATTTTTCCGTTATGTAGGGAGAAATCGTTTTAATATGCATTAGAAGACTGTCTTGTCAAAAGGGTTGCATTTTGTTAATTTCGTCATAAAAATTTAGATTATTGATAATTTCTTTATATGTATATATATACATACATATAAAGAAATGTATATATATATATATATACATATAATGTATATATCTCCAATATAACTTTCCCGATTCACATTCCTATATAGAATAAGAGGCCGTTTTGCACACAGTGCGAATTCAGTTATGAGTTTCATGTAAAGGTATATAATTGACCAACTAAGTTTTAAAGCGTAGACTTCGTATGAACGATCATTAATTGGCTTTAGCGAAAAGCATTTGGTCTCTTAGTGTAAGCACCTCGAGTAGAAAATCTAAATAAAATCGTTTTAGAGAGATTTACGAAATATGATGTTTTATTTATGTAAGAGAAAGCCGTCCTCAGTCTGCATGTCACATCCCCAGACAATATAATCCAAATGTAAAATTTCGGTTTCATGCTAATTTTTATTATCAAGCTATGGTGTTCATTTACTGATCGAATGACTGGCTGACTGACTAAGAGACACTAATATGTTTCTGAAAATTGTAGTTACTTGATTCTAAACGTCTTTATCAAACTTCGAGCGCTCGATTCGGGTAGTAAAATATCTTCGTGCTCATTGTAAATATTCCTCTTTGTATTAATACAGTTACAGAATCTAGTGAATTGCAAATTCATTTAAGAACATTACAGAAGAGTTCTGATGGAAATAGTAAATTGATTGGTAAACATAAACCTATGATCTTTGAGGACAATAATTGCTCTGAAAGCAATATAAGTGCCCAGAATAAGGGAGTGAGGTAAAGTAAAATAATGTCAAATTGTAAAAGGAAGAAAGGAGGGAGATCAGCTTCCTAAGAGAGTGAAATAGAAAAAGAGAAAGAATATTATGCAACCATTGCATGAAAGCCAGCGGAAGCCACAATATATTGTGTTTGAAGTCTGAAGTTTGTTTTCCAAATAGATTTCTTCAGTGTTAAAAGTGTGTTGGTTACTTTAAGTATGTTTACAGTGCCAGGATAAACATGAAATAGCATCATAAAGTTTTCAAGTTCAATGTTTAATGTTTTTCCAACATCAGGCGAAACAGAGGTTAGCGTTGAAAAGAGCTGATAATAAAAACACTGGAGACCTTATCCATCTTACTCCCATTGTTATGGCTTTGACCTACATTATGTGTGTCTGCTATTAGTCTATTAAACAGCAAATGGGTGTGCAGGGGGAAAGGAACTGTCATAAAGGGGATTAAAAACGAAAACATAGAAGAAAGAAAATGCCACTGAATGTTTATTTGCTATTTATTGCAGATGTCCATTTGTTTTTAAGAACTTCATGTTGACAATTCTAAAAGGTTGAACTAACTTGAAAATTAGTTTAGCTAATATTAACTGGGCATAATAAAATATTGTAATTAGACTGATCCATGCCAATGTCTAGAGTTTATTTCTTTTAATGCAACAGGAATTATACTATTAAAACAGAATTATACTATTAAAACAGAGGTAAGAGTATAACGGAGTGTTGCATGTACTCTAATCTTTTCGGTGCAGGCGCAAGTCATATTCTTTGCCCAAACGAGTGAAATAATAAAGAAAGTCCTCCTTACAGTAAAGGAAGAGTTAGTAAGTAAATAAAATATGGTGTGTAACACATATCTTTCTCTACACAAATAAAAGTTATGCCTCTTAGTTGTAAAATATTACGTATGACATTCTCTTCAAGGAAAATTGGTTGTTAACATTAAGAGAATGTCACCACATCGCGACGCTTCCCGAAGGATAAAAAACCTAAATAAACCTGATTATTGCACTCCTGTAACTTACACGCCTTTATATCTTCAGTTTCTGATATAGAATAAGAAGCCGTATGCAAAGAACGCGTATTCGGTTACAAATCAACAAATATTAAATCGTAGGAAGAAGTAGAAAAGGTCGGAGAGAAACAAAAACGAGATTAAATTGTTTAGATTTTTGTGTGAATGTTGAAGGGAAGGAGTTTTAGAAAGTATAGAGTATAAGCCACAACGGCCTGCCTACAGTAAACCCATTTCTATGCAAATGCTTGGCAACAGAGGCCTCTTACGATCAGGAAACACATTGTCCTGAAGACAACGAAATTTCCCTTTACTTTCACTCGGCTTCTGTTAAACTAAGCAGAGACTTCCCTTCTTTCTGTTCTGCGATCCTCTTAGAAACATTGCCTCTATAAGAAGTCGAAACTTTTAGTGAACTAGTTCCAAGATTTTAAGCACGCATGTGGGTCAATGAAAGTGACGCATTCCAGGTCATCGTCATATAGGACAAAATAATTATTTCTTTCTTGACACGAAGAATATAGTACTTACTATGGATAACCTAGTAGTAATTTTCAATAATGAATATTACATTAAGCCTCCCTAACAGGTTAATTATCACAATATCTGATCTGTTACGCAACAAAGCACCTAAAGTCACAAGAGAAAGTTTTAGCAACAAAATGGTAAGGGCGTAAAAAAAGTGTATTTCTAAGATTTGGCATCTTATACTTCCTTGTGGCCTTCTTTATGTGTGAATTTGGATATAGTTGTATTATTTGCTGATAGATAATAATTATCGAACCTTTTTTTGGAGTATATGTGCGTACATGTAAATGTATAGTTATGTATTTTCTCAATACCGCCAATTTATAATATCAACTATTATTTTATAATATCTTCCTAATTATAGCTCCGAGAAGTAAAATATTTTTATAAACTCATAATTTTATGTTCTTATATATAATAAATATTATCCATAACATAACTCTGTTATCCATAACAAGTACTATATATATATATATATATATCGGACTCTAGGTACCTCTTTCCGCAAGAAGACATGGTGCCTTGACGAGTCGACTAATCCTCGAGCGAAGGGATTAATCAACTAGTGAAATATATAGGCTAAGAGATATTCTGGAATAGGCTATTGGTAAAATAATAAAGGGTCATTCAGTGTATGCAAGTCGTAGGCCTAGATACTTTCAGGGTTCCTTGGTTAGATGCTCAGATATTTCACAGTCAGCACATGTATATAGTAAGGTTATCAGCTTTATACACCGGCCACCTTTACCCTCAGAATTACTCCTGATTTTCATTTCGTTAGGAAGTTTCCTAGACTGCAGGGCCATAGTTTCCCAGAAGGATTATGCTAGTTGAAAAATTCTAATTACCTCTAATTTCAGTTTATAGCGCAATGACTTCAAACTGGACTTCGGTCTGCACCCAAAATACTGTAGAGATTTAATTCAATTTATTAACACATTAACGTTTTTTTCGTAATATGATCTATTTTAAGATTCGAAATTTGCTTAAGTGGATCATCATGGTGCAGAACATTATTATTATTATTATTTGTTGATAAGCATATGGAGACTGTTGGTTCATATGCTCTTATGAAAAATTATCATAAGGGATGAAACAAGTGGCATTTATATAAAGTTTGAATCAAGTACGCTAATATCTTATTTAGATATTACAAGACTTTTTGAAACATCATTATGATTGGTTCACTGGCTTATAATTAATATCTACTACGCAGATCGAAATACATCGCAAACTGGCATTGGTGTGATCCAATCAAATAAATTTCTTATGAAGACGAGTTCCAAACAAAGTACATAACACTCTGACTGGAATAATATTTTACAAGAAAGTTTAAAATACTGTAAATTTTGAGCAATGTCGGTATAATTTAAAATTTTACAACGAAAAACAGCAGTATGTTGGAATAGTTAAATTTGAAATGGGAATTCAGAAATACATTATATAAAGGCTGGAAATTAAAATATGATATCCATAAAAAATTTCAGGGAAGCATAGTTTTCTGCTAACTTTGCAGTTTCGTGTTAACTAAGGATTAAAAAGGTCGCAGATTTCTCACCTCAAGTAGTATCACATTTTTTATTTAACTTGTACAACAGATAATTTTATTAAAAGCTGTAAAGAAATCACCATCGCTTATTAGCTTATTTAATAATCTCTAAAAATTATGATTGTATAGCACTTGTAGAGTAAAATATTTTCAAATATTTTTTCCTATAGTAAACGTTTTTCTAACGAACACCTTAATCAATAGACACGTTTATATTCTTGACAAAACAAAACTTTCTCTCTTTCTTTTCTTCACACCTTTCATATCCTCTCAGACGCATTATTTTTTCAAGTTTTCCTCCTGAACCTACAGAAGGGCGAAACTCCTTATCTTCTTATTCCTTATCCCCCCTACCCACATGTTTTGACGAGTCACTGTGGAATCGAGCCAAGGTGGGCCCGTAGATTCTCAAGACTCCCATCTTAGATCCGAGACAGTATTTTGCTTTTGTAGTCTCCAGACGCTTGGCTATGCAAGACCTCTTTCCTGTCGTACCTCCCTAAGGAACATTCTTTTTTACGCCGAGTGCGAAGTTAAGTACATGTCGTACGTTGTACGCCCACCCCTTCTCCTTTCTATCCCGAGAGGGTCAACACTACTCGACTCGCGTTATTTTGGCACTCGTAATAAAGAAAAAGGATCCATATATATGGAATTAACTCCCTCTTCTTTCGTGCGCCCAACTTACTGCGACAGTGCTGGGCAAAAGAAAAACAACACTCATTTAAGTTTACTTTTGCTCTTGATTTATAGCGAACAAAAGTGCATCAAAGCTCTGTATTCTGTCTTATCTGCATATTACAACAGACTATTAAGATATATAGCCTGTTAAAGTTCACAGGGAATCTGTCTATCAGATCAATGGAAAAACTCTAACGACCTCATTGGGAATCGAACCCGCTACCTTCCGGTTTGTAGCGCAGTTTCTCAATCACTACGCTACGGTGTAGGCTACCCCTGATATGTGTAACTAGAATATATTTAACAAAAGAGTAAGATACCTGGTTTGCAATCTTTCTAAATAGTTTGCATAATGATTATTTAAACAAATTGCAGTTGGTCTCTTTTAGTACTCTTGTCTTTAGGGAGAAATTCATGTTATACATATACATCGTACACAAGAAATTGAATATAGACAAACTCAAGAAGTGCGAATAATTTGCATTTAAATTATAGCACTTGTTGAGCTGTTATTGTTTTCTTCATTTCACTTTTATTCCATTTCTTGTACGATATGCCATGTTAAATTACTGGGTATATCTTTTAAACTTACTTGTTCGTTCAGATCTGTTAGCATTTCATTTATGTCTTTATAAACTTTCACATTTAAACCAATAAAAATGAGGCACTCAGAACACAAGTGGTGTAGAAATTGTAAGATTGTTAAAGGAGAGTTAACTGTTTTATCAGTATGAGTTGTTTTCAGAGAACAAGTGCAATTAGTTCAAACTTCAACTATTTCACTCCCATTTGAGTAGATACATACAGTGATTTGGATTAATATGTATTGTATTTTATATGTATCCATATATATATATATATAATATATTACTTCTGGAAATTTATGTCAAATAAGTATTATTTTTAAGCGCGGTTTTTAAAACCCTTACCTTTCCAATTAATCAGTAATAAACTATACAATAAACCTAATTTATAAACCATTCCCTTTAATCGACACATTAAATGAAAATGTCTCAGATCCAGTTTCTATGGACTTATCACCACTTGTATTCTGAGTGCCTCATATATTACTAAATTATGAAGACAAAACATTTCAAAGATACTTACTTAAAATATTTAAACTAGAGATAATTAGTTATTTCTCAGGAATTGGGTTTATATCAAGCTTTGCTAACTTAAAGGACGCTCTGTTCGAAAATAACAATTCGCTTAAAATGGAATACTTGTGTAAAAATATCTTGTCGCGTGCTGTACAGTTGCTGCATTAGGGAATGCCACTCTCGCACTTTGAACGCATTAATCCAACAAGGAAGAATGTAACAGCGACATGAAAAACTTCAGGAAGGCATGAATGTACCCAACGGAAGCTCTGGAATGTACACAGTACAACTTGTTTTGCAAATAAAATTAACGCCAACCTTCCTTTTACTTTTGTGTAATTTGTTATGTAGTTTTTCCTCCAAGTCATTAATATTATGTTAAGACAGCATGAATACTTCCTTACTGAAATAAAAGTAGCTTATACTATATTTTCTGGATAAAACTAGAATTTTAAATTAGCGTTATGTGTCGGTTATATACGCATGAATACATTATTACTAGAATTGCAGAAATCATTGTCATTATTTATAATAAACAACGTGAATTAACGTAGGATAACATTCATTAGGTCTTGTTATCCATGTTTTGAAAAATTAGTTTGTGACATTATCAACAGTCTTCGCATCTCAACTACAGGGTGGCGCACGAAATGTCATACCATTTAATTATCTCATAAATATTGTAATATAGGAGTTTCGCTGTTTCTATCAGTACTAGTGTAAGCCGAAATTCGTGGAAAATCCGATACGTTTCATCACATGTCGGATTTCACCATGACTACGAACACAAACATTAGTTTTTAAAATGACGCACAACGGGCGTTTGAATGATGAACATAAGGTGAAAGTTGTTCTGGTTTTCGCCGAAACGAAGAGTGTAGTTTTGACTCAGAGACGTTTCCGTGCTCACTATAATACAAGATGGGCTCCTAGCAAGCAGACAATTTACAGACTAACTGAGCAGTTTGTGTTGGAAAAAAAGCAATCGCGACAGGCTAGTGATCGTACACCTGAAAATATTGAAGCGTTTCGGGTTTCTTTGACTCGATGTCCGTCTAAAGGGCTTCTGCAGAGTTGGGAATCAGCTCAAAGCGCATGTAATGCAGTTGTGTCATGCGTTATCTGAAGACTTGATTCGAAAAGTGGTGACGAATGTAAGGGTTCGTTTACAAGAGATTGTGAGGCAAAACGGCGGTCATATTGAACAAACTCTGCATTAAAGACAAAATTCCATGTCCTAATGATCAATTATAGGTTTTCTATGTAAAGCTATATTAAAAATTAATATGCATTTTGTGTAAAATAAATGGTATGACATTTCGTGCGCCACCCTGTATATCACCCCTTGAACGGTCGGCCTGGGTGGCGCAGTTAGTATCACGCTGGCTCTCTGTGCCCCGAGGTTGCGGGTTCGATCCCGGTTCAGGTCGATGGCAGTTATGTGTGCGTAAATGTGACAGGCCCATGTCTACAGATTTACAGGCATGTAAAAGCACTTCTGTGGGACAAAATTCCGGCACACCGGCGACGGTTCCAGGCCTAAGAAGCAGTACTTCACAGTCGTTAAATAACCATATCTTATACCAACCAACCAAATGCTGCAAGGAAGGCGGGTTAAACTTATTATGTTGCATTATTTACGTTGAATTATACCTGCATGGTTAGTATGGTAGAGGAAGTATTGTACTGTATTCGACCTTGCAATTCCATTTCGAGTTTTCAACTTTATTATACGTTTTAGGTTATTTACAATTTACAATTTATTGTTTCAAATTACACGGAAAATATACATAAAAAGTTGATACACCACCCGAAGAAGCAGAGCTTGTGTTCGGGGGTGGTTCAGTTCTATATATGAGAAAAACTTATACTAAATAATTACTTAAAACAATACAAAATTTAGAGAAGTATGACAGAATACATGTATAAAAGGTTAGAACATGTTCTTTTTACAATACAAAGGTACGAGGTTATACAATATTAATACATAACAATTTATTTGTTCAAATTTTAGTAAAAAACAAAAAAAATTAAGTTCTATTCAAATTTTAAATTTTAATATGAAAAATGTTATAACAGCAATAGTAGAAAACAGAAGTAATAATTATATAAATTTTCTAATTTTAGACCTAAATTGTTTGTTGTTTAAGCTATTTAGATCAGGATGGTTGGTAATAAATGAATTGAATAGTCTTGGGCCAAAACTTAAACAGTGCTTAGCTCCAGCAGTTGTAACATTTTTCGGTTCAAGTAATAAATTAAATTGATTCCTTCGCGTGTTATGTACGTGAGATTCTGACTTGTAATTGTCACGATGTTTATGAAAATAATTCAGTATGACATACTTGTAAATTTGGTCTATGGTGAATCTATTCTTTCTTACTCGTAGTTTTTACCTTCACTTTTAGGAATTACGCACTCATATACAAGGCATCTACCCGTCAGAAGAGTGATTATCTATTGTTAACACAAACATCATTTTTAGACCAGACAAGGATTTGGATTGCCTCCCCGGGTGAGGGATCTGCTCTATGTCAGTGCCACCTCCGAGGCAAACGAACACATAGGACGAAACAAAACATTCTCACACAATCCGAGAATGGGATGAAGATGATAATGACGGCCAGGTGATATCCAGAGGCCACATGGGTCTAAAGTTATCTGAGGAGGGATAAAAGCCTGAAAAAATCCCACCTAGGTTACTTGTCCCGACCAGAATTCGAACCCAAGCCCGATGCGTGAATTGCAATAAAAAGTCACAATTTCAAGCTGCATATTATTTAAAACAAGTCTGAAATTCTGATTTGTCTCTCTAGTGGTTAATGAATTAAACAACCGCAAACCACAACAAAACAAGCTATCGAATTACGCTTCGCCATTCAAAGGCAGAAAAGGGTTTGCAAATGGCAGACAACAAATCAAATAATATTTATGTAAAACCGTGAATGTGTGACCAAGTAGTGTTGAGGCTATTAAATTATAAATGCTCACTTGTGTGTGAGATAAACTCATTTACGTTTTATGAATTTTGCATGTTATGCGATTATTAGTTTAACAGGATGTAAATATCAACTTGTTTACAAGGGTGTCATTTGCAAATTTAATGTTTGTAGCATGACTAAAATGTTCATGAATCTTTCAAATTAAATTCACAGACTTAGTGAAACATGTGTAAAATAATATTTGATTAATAAAAAGCAAATGCCATTGGTTGATTATATAATTTGGCTGTTATGTATGACGTATTATTATTAAATTAGTATAAAGCTTATTGATTCTTGGTTATGAATATTAAATTCTAATCAAGAATTTTTTGTTAATAATAGTAGTATTGGGAGGAGAATTATGATTATACTAGTTATTTTTGTTGATACAGTAAATATTTCGTTTGACCAAGGCCGAACATATTATTATTATTATTATTATTAACTTATTATTAATGTTATTATTATTATTTCTATCAGCTTTTGCAACATTTAGGCCATATTATGACAGACAAAAACACAGTAAAGTACAGGCCTACTTTCGTCCAAGTCATCAAAAACTATTCTGCCTTACCTATCCGTTGTCCATCTTTAAACTGTCCTTCATTGTTTCAATAAATACATTCTTCCATGTCCATGAAGATTTTCCTGTTTTCCTTTGCCGGAATCCATTTCAAAGCAATCTTCTGTAATCTTTCTTGATCCATCCGCATCATATGTCATTATTATCTTAATGTAAAATTTGATTATACATAAATCAAATGTGTATTTATCCAGTAGCGAGAGTTAAAAACTTCAATCGTTTCGGATGAGGGCCTCTTAAATCATAGGTCTATTCAATTCTTTAGTTCCCTCTGATCCCGAATAACGAATAGAGATGATGCTATCGCCCAAGGAGGAACCTACGACAGAAAGTAGTACGGTAGAATAGGTATGAAATATCTGTAGATGTGCTTAGTGGTTCAAAAAAGTAAGGGGTATTACCTGTTGAAATATTTCATCCCCATGAAAAGTATAAATAATTGTGCAAAAAGATTTACTTCAAGAACACTTCAATTTCCCTGACACCACACCACTAAATGTAATAAATCTTTTATATGCACGGTCTCTCGATTATACAATAGTCTCCATCTGTTTCATTATCAATTATTCATGTTAAAGTCGCTTTAACTAAAAAATTATTATCTTAATACGACAAGAAACCATAAATTAATTAATTTCATTGTTTTTATCTTTGAGGGTCAATTATAATAAGTTGACAAATACATTCACCTTATATCCTCAATTTTATGCATTTCATTTATAAGTAAAATTGAGGGTATAAGGTGAATGTATTTGTCAACTTATTAAAAAATCTTAGTTAATCACCCCATAACCTCTTATGAGTTCTGATTTCCCATCATCTTCTACAAAACTTTACTCTTATAATTATATATTAACCGCCGGCGTGGTCTTGTTGTTGGGTCGCTGACTACAGATCCGTCGGCCCGGGTTCCATCTCCGGTACCTCCTCGGATTTTAGGGAAGTCTGTTAGGGTGCACTCAGCCTCGTGATTCAAATTGAGGAGCTACTTGATAGAGAAGTAGCGGCTCCGGTTATAGAAATCCACCATTAACGGCCATGGGTGTCGGCATGTTGACCACATGCCCCCCAATCCTGCCATCTGCCTATGGCAGATGACGCTATGGTTGGGTGGTAGGCCAATTCCCTCTAAGGATGTAGCGCCACGGAGTTCAGTTTAGTTTTACTTCATTACATTAGGTTCAGGTTTATGTTTTATTTTCAGTATTTTTATTAACAATGTGCCTGTAATTATTATTAAACTAGCATGTGCCCGCGGCTTCGCCCGCGATAATTATTTTACAAATTAAAAATTAAGAGCATAATAGTTAAATCATTATAATTATTAACACCTAAATCACGTGGAGTGCATTCCACGATTAGGTAGCGTCGCCTGGTAAAAGCGATGTCAGATTCGAGTTCCTTGGCCCAGAAAATCCCTGTATAGTGAGTTTCGTCCAAATCGAACGATGTTTAACCATATTTAGGTATATGTTGATACCCCTCTTCCGTGTAGGTTGAAAATTTCATATGTCTACGGGCCTTGACATTCTAAACAAATGAATCGACCAGCGTGGGCTTACAACATTCTAGCGATCGCGATGCTTTTTATTACCACGGTATGACAAAAATAGCCAAAGCCAACTGCAATTGATTTGACATTGAAATGTATTACTGAAATCTGATGCTTCGACAGCGCTAAAATCACGTTTTCTGCCAGTTTTTCACTCACAACTCGCGAACGAAAGCTAAAATTAAAAATCCGGCTTCGATGCGCATTCGCCCACCTTTCAGCCCATCTATGTTTAAAATTTCAGATCTCTGCGTTCAGTAGATTTCGCTGGGCATCGTGGACAGACAGACAAACACGTCCTTTTATTATTTTAAGATAGCATGTGCCCGCGATAATTATTTCAAAAATTAAAAATTAAGAGCATAATAGTTAAATCATTATATTAACACCTAAATCATGTAGACTGTATATCACGATTAGATAGCGTCACCTGGTAAAAGCGACCTCAGATTCGAGTTCCTTGGCCCAGAAAACCCCTGTATAGTGAGTTTCGTCCAAATCGAACAACGTTTGACCATATTTAGGCTAATATTGATTATCCCTATAATAATAATAATAATAATAATAATAATAATAATAATAATAATAATAATAATAATAATAATAATAATAATCCTCTTCGGTGTAGGTTGAAAATTTCATATTATGTTTGCGTGCCTTGACATTAAAAACAAATGAATCGACCAGCGTGAGCTACAACATTCAAGAGATCGCGATGCTTTTATGTCGAAGGAATGACAAAAATAGCCAAAGCCTAGTGTAATTGATTTGTTTTATTGAAAACTCATGCTTCGAAAACGAAATAAATACACGTTTTCTGCCCGTTTTTCACTCATAACTCACGAACGGAAGCGAAAATTAAAATTTCGGCTTCGAGGTGCACATTCCGACCCTTTAGTCCATCTATGTTTAAAATTTCAGATCTCTGCGATCAGTAGATTTCGCTGGGAATCGCGGACAGACAGACAGACAGACAGAAAGACAGACACTTCCTTTTATTAATATAGACTAGCATGTGCCCGCGGCTTCGCCCGCGATAATTATTTCAAAAATTAAAAATTAAGAGCATAATAGTTAAATCATTATATTTATTAACACCTAAATCACGTGGACTACATACCACGATTAGATAGCGTCGCCTGGTAAAAGCGACCTCAGATTCGATTTCCTTGGCCCAGAATACCCCTGTACAGTGAGTTTCGTCCAAATCGAACAATGTTTGATCATATTTAGGCCTATCCCTCTTCCGTGTAGGATGAAAATTTCATATGTCTACGGGCCTTGACATTCTAAAGAAATGAATCGACCAGCGTGGGCTTACAACAATCTAGCGATCGCGATGCATTTATTACCACGGTATGACAAAAATAGCCAAAGCCAACTGCAATTGATTTGACATTGAAATGTATTACTGAAATCTGATGCTTCGACAGCGTTAAAATCACATTTTCTGTCAGTTTTTCACTCACAACTCGCGAACGAAAGCTAAAATTAAAAAACCGGCTTCGATGCGCATTCGCCCACCTTTCAGCCCATCTATGTTTAAAATTTCAGATCTCTGCGTTCAGTAGATTTCGCTGGGCATCGTGGACAGACAGACAAACACGTCCTTTTATTATTTTAAGATAGCATGTGCCCGCGGCTTCGCCCGCGATAATTATTTCAAAAATTAAAAATTAAGTGCATAATAGTTAAATTATTATATTAACACCTAAATCATGTGGACTATATATCACGATTAGATAGCGTCACCTGGTAAAAGCGACCTCAGATTCGAGTTCCTTGGCCCAGAAAACCCCTGTATAGTGAGTTTCGTCCAAATCGAACAACGTTTGACCATATTTAGGCTAATATTGATTATCCCTATAATAATAATAATAATAATAATAATAATAATAATAATAATAATAATAATAATAATATTAATAATAATAATCCTCTTCGGTGTAGGTTGAAAATTTCATATTATGTTTGCGTGCCTTGACATTAAAAACAAATGAATCGACCAGCGTGAGCTACAACATTCAAGAGATCGCGATGCTTTTATGTCGAAGGAATGACAAAAATAGCCAAAGCCTAGTGTAATTGATTTGTATTACTGAAAACTCATGCTTCGAAAACTCAATAAATACACGTTTTCTGCCCGTTTTTCACGCATAACTCTCGAAGGAAAGCGAAAATTAAAATTCCGGCTTCGAGGTGCACATTCCGACCCTTTAGTCCGCCTATGTATAAAATTTCAGATCTCTGCGTTGAGTAGATTTCGCTGGGCATCGCGGACAGACAGACAGACAGACAGACGGAGGACAGACACTTCCTTTTATTAATATAGATTTGTAATTTTTTTCTGTCGTGAGCGGATTATATATCTAAAAGGAACTTTTAAGTTCTACGCTTTCATTCCTAAAAGAAATCAATTGAATTCCCTCTCCCTCTCTCTGCAAATGCGTTTGTTGTAAAGATTTAATGCCATATTGTTCGGATGTATTAAATCCACAAACCTGCCGTTTTTAATGCTTTGTTTTTATATCCATATTGCTGTTCACATTTTGTAAAAATAAAAATAATAGACAAATGAGAAAGCTCTAATATATAATATGAGGGTTTACTAGCAATTCAGAAGAGTAGACTACAAATCAGAAATGGAATAAATGAAATAAAATAAAACCCATGTTACGGTAGTTTTTTGCAAACATAATGACCTAGAACTTGCAACATGTTTCACCCATGGAAATTACTGAAGCTTTACAGTATGCAGACTTTACAATTCACAATGATGAAAAATGTTTGCAGTTCTCGCTGTAATGATTCTCATCTCCCACTGTAAATCAGAATTCATGGCCTGTGCAGTCATAATACGTATTCGAAATTGAATATCCAAATGAAACAACAAAACATCGGAAACTTCCAACTGCGTCTTATAGAGATAAGGCTCAACTTCACCCACGCATTTCTATTGGATTGCATTTTACGTGGAGTTAAACTTAGATAATTGCAGATTTACAGTCATAGATATCATGATCTTATTTCAGTGTTCACCAGGGCTCATTGTCAGCTTGCTGGATTATGGGTCTAAACACGGTTCTATCGCCGGCATGGTAATTTTTTTTTTGGGGGGGGCTTTCTTCATTATATCGTATTATTAGTGCTCTGGTGGGTGATTTTGGAATAATTCGCGAGTTTATAGAAACCGGGCTTTGCTAAGGTAGGTCTATAAGTAAAAGGTAAAGTGATCCCTATACAGGCCATGGGGGCCCAGAGGGTTCCAGGAGGTTGAGGCTCCCAGATTTTGGACATTCGGTACATGAAGGTGGTTAGGTTGTCAGCCTTACGCACTGGCCGCCTTTACCCCAGTATTGCTCCTGGTACACATTTCTGTTTGAGGCTGAGTCGACCCCAGGGCCATAGTGCCACCAGAAGGATTAGGCCAATTGAAAAATCTCAACGATCTCATCGGGAATCGATCCGCGATCTTCCGGTTTGTAGCGCAGCGCCTCAACCACTACGGTACGGCGAACCCCAGTTCTATAAGTAATGAGGGAAAAGTTTAATCAGATGAAAACTGAAAGCCAATTTACTATGTTTCTCACTAGCTCCTCGTGCAGCACAGATATTTCAGGAGATCGTATTTCAGGAACGTATGTCATAAAAGAACACGCCTGCATCGATGAAGTGGAAGCCAATGATTTGAAAGAACTGTGAGAGAAAACGTTTCAAGCTAGTTTTTCTCCCAGATAGCAGATACTCTGTGTAGCTTAAGTTATAGCGGAGTCATAATGCAGAAACAGAAGAAAGTTCAAGTGCGTCACTTGTTGCGAGCAAAGTGGCTGTAAGGATGCAAATCCTACCATTTCCTCCTTCATTTGCGTCTCTTCGGAGCCTGCAGATCATTTACTTTGCATCCAGACTTCACAAATAATCCGCGCCTAAGAAACATAGCCTATACCCTGATTCTCAACGCAAGTAAAAGCCCAAGACTCTTCCCTTTCATTGATCTCTTTCTTCCTACCAAGTTTCTTACCTCGTTTGTTTTCTGCTCACAGACAATTTTGTTTCACATTGCTGAGAATTTAGGAAGACTTTACAGGGTGTTAGTAAATAAGTTTTATGCATTTTAGCCATTACAGTAATACATATACGGCCATATGTTGTCGCTTCCATGTAGGTAGATAGATGGATGTATAGCTGATTTTCACATTAAATGTATAGCATTGACAGTATTGTAAATGTTAAAAAAGAATTTCATAAAAATCATTGATAATGTTATAGAGGATTGTCCATCAATGTTGCCCTGATTTTCCTCCTGAATACAGACAAAGAAAGATTTCTGATACCATGAGGTGGACTATTATATAATTGAATAGATGTAAATGAAAACTATTTTGTATGGTTGTATATTTACAATTGTTAAAATAATCATCAGAGTTATTTTGAGTATCATGATAATGGACAAGATTACAAATTGTGAAGTCCTGAATGTTATTTTTCATATAAAGAAGGCCTGTCAGGACAAACATTGATGGCTAAGAAAGTATACCAGAGCAGATAAAAAAATGCTTTACAAGAAGGTCTAATGCAAGCTCCAGAAATCGTCTCACCGCCTTCTTCTGGAAAATAAACCAGGACTGTGTCGAATTATGGCAGCCCCAAAACAATTTACCATAATTTAAGTGACTATGGATGCGTCAATAGTATACAGTGAGTAATGATTCAAAAGATCAATTATTCTTCAGTATTCTCAACATAAACATGCTGCAACTTTGTTATTACTGAAATCCTGATTGGTTGCCCCGCAAAGCTGAACTTGCTATGGCAAACAGCTTTCCCGAGAACTGAATAGCGTTGCTCTACAGTTTCCCATACCTGAGAATCAGTTCTGCAGTCGTGCAAAGGCAAGTCTCCTACTACCAAGCTGATCCTGAGTTATTGGGTAATAAAGCTATGTATGCTTAAAATGTTAGAGACGATTTTACTTACATGTGATGTATCATGACCTAAAATTAGAGATAAGAAAGATATCAACAAACGAAGCCTGATTGAGAATTATTTCTTTTGTAAATTATGAATCTGTATATTCTATATTCAGGAATGATGAAGCATAGGTCTCAAGTATCTTTTCCAGTCTAACCTTGCGGAATCCGAATATTGGATAGGAAACTGATAAGTTAAATATGTAATAAAAAAATCAGTAGGCTAAATCATAAATCAATATAATTTGAAAATCAATTATTGAAATCAATCATTATAAATACATCATAAATCAATTATTGAAATAACCCGACGCCATGTCCAATCGAAAAATTGACCTATATCACTTACATTTCCGCGTTTATCCGAAATTAAAAAAAGAAGAAGCGTATCTTATTTAATTCAAAATAAAAGCTATAAAATAATAAGTAAATAAATAAATATGACAAAAACCGATTTTAGGGGAAGGGTATATTTCAGTATTTTGTTAATACTACAACTGTGTCAACTTAGGGATCTAATAAATTTCTTAAGCTCTGTTTATGGGCTAGCTTCTTTCTTCTATAGGAAAATACGTAAAATGAAGTAAGGAAAAGTTTTTCTCTTAGAAGAGGCAATAATAACTTTACGACGCACTTATCCTATCTTCTCTTCATCTTCGTTCTCTTTGTTTTTTTGTTTGTTTTTTTTGTGTGTTCATACTAGAGTATTTTCTTCGTAGAACTGAAAAATAAGATTGGTGGTGGCCATCTTTCCATAGCCTATTTCATTGTAGCCTAAATTATTTTTTTTATCGAATAGACAAATTACATTATGCATTCGGCTCTATTTCTGCCATTATTATGCTACAAGGAGGTGGCCAACGAGTAAATATCGGCACAATGCTTTCAGAACTTGAGATGGCAATACTAGTGCAGAAATAAAGTTAGCGATACATATGGGATTAGCCTGCTTCTTTTTAGAAGCAGAATTTATTTTAAAAACCTTGACACTCACACACATTGCTTTTAATGTCGTTATAATATTCTTTTAGACAGCTTGAATTGACCCTTAACTATGCTGGTGTTTTCAGGTTGCGCTAATATGCTGGTGGGGTCTTATATACCCCAAATAAAAATAATAATAAAAAGGTAAAATAAAACCAATATTATTTATAAACCATAATATTATGAAAAAATACAGAATTGCTAATGGTTAAAGAAGGTTGTTAACAATTTTGACATCCAAAATGGGCAAATAGGCTAGAAATAGAAATAACACCAATTTGCGAAGTAAGGCACTTTTATATTCCTATTCATGTCTCTTTTGGCAAGACTTAAGCTTCAGGACATCACTGGCAATCCTACCCGGTATCATCCTTGCCGAGTAGACCTGGGTCATCCCCCCGCGGTTCTGTTCCGCGACCTTAGACCTGCCTCTGGCCAGAATCACCCATCGTCATCATTATACCGTTATCATCATCAGGACATAATAATCTGTGACTGAATGTCTATTTCCATGCTAGGCCTGAGTGGCGCAGTTGGTATAACACAGGATTTCAGATCCCAAGGTGACGTGTTCAATCCCGGTCCAAGTCGATGGCATTTGCATATGGATGTCACGGACAATAAAGTAAGTTAAGGAAATCTCAATGACCGGTCTTAACGTCACTGTTGAAGTACGTTGGGTAGTAGCATCAAAGATCGGTCATTAGCGACAATGTCCTAGTTGAGCGATGTTGATAATAACATTATCCGGATAATTTCGTCACTTTTCAAGCCTCTTTGGCCAATGTCGTAACGAATACTATTTTTCGTTAGTTCAAGTGAATAACAGTGAAGCAGGTGGCAGGAAGTAAGCAAGTGTAGGCTAAATGTCAGCATTCTGTGCAATTCAGTGTCATGGAAATTTGTGTTGTGGAAAAAGAGTTACAATATACTGTTTTTCATAAAAGGAAGTGTCTTGTAAGTTTGTGCTGTAAAAACAAATATTAAAATTTTCTACTTAACACGAAAGGAAGTAAATAATATATTTTGAGACGATGATGTGCTTATTTTCTACCTAATTTATCAAAATTGCCCAATTACAACTGGCCATTCATGTCACTGTCTGGGCAATGTGTGATAGACTTAATGTGTTTATTTCATACAAAATATGCAAGAATATCCAAAGCTCTTTGGTATGTTACATAAATTGCCGGTCATTTATTGGCTTTAAATAAACAGTAGTAATGTAAATGTAAATTCCTTATTCTTATGTAAATTCCATTATTTATTAGGAATTTAATTTAATTTCCTTTATGTATTAGGAATCCTTTAATTCCTATGTTCTTCTTATGTAAATGTAATTCCTTTCTCTTATGTAAATTCCTGGACAATAGACTAACCTTATTTCCTAATTTTATTTTTTGTCAGTGACATGCATAAATGTGACAGAGCAATTGATGTCTTTAGATTTACAGGCATGTAAAACAACTCCTAGGGACAAATATCCGGCACACTTGCAACAGTCAGAGGCCTACGATGCAGTACACCTAGGTCGTTAAATAATAATTATAAACCAACCTATTAAGGTACTGAAAACTTATATAGGACACCTTGTTGTCTGCAGAGATCCCCATTCAAATATTTCATACTCAACATCTATTTAACTATAATAAGAATTTAGTTACCATTATATAGAAGAATTTACTTCTAACTTATACATAATTAATTCTAATCCTCCTTGTTCGTTTTCTTATTTAGTAGGCTGAAGATGATTCTTTTGAATCGAAATGCATCCCAATAAGATTATGTTAGGATACCGAAGAAATTGCCATTAACATACTAATACATCATACTACAAAGAAGACATCGAAAAAATCCACAGACTACAACACATGAACTACAAGAACACCAAAATAAAAAAGAAGAAGGAAAATACGACGAACACAAAAAAAACTTATAACAGAAAATATAATGAAAGAAAGTTGTGAGTACACAGTTGATATACATTTATGACATTGTGTGTGTGTGTGTGACATAAATCCACATGACAATCTAACTTCGTTTTTAAATTTTAAGACTTTTTATATTCAATATCGTAACATACACAAGACAGAACTCAATTGAGTTGCACACTAATGACTGGCGTAACTGTTTATAGATTTTAATAAACACAGGGCTATAGATCTTTTAAGATCTCATGTAGCTTTTAGGTTATGTATATTTTATTACATTTTAAGAAATTATCTTACAACACAATATAGATGTACACACCAACTATAGCAAAACTTACAAGTGAAATTACTAAATAACTAAAAGTGAATGTGTATGTTATTGGCAAAATCTCCGAGGTGGAGATATCCTACATACGTATTAATGAGGCTATAAGGTGGAAATTAAATTCTTATTATATAACATCCCATCATAATTAAAAACGAAATTTAATAAATCTATTTAACTCTCTCAGACCTGAACTTATATTAATATAAGCAATCATCAAATTATATAACCGAGTTTATAATTTTAAAATCAATGTAAACAATTTCAATAAAATAGCTGGTTTTCGTGAAAGGCAATCTTAATACGGGAATAAAATTTTCCATATTATGACATAAAGCATTAATATATTGATTTTATAACTGCACTTTTAGGCAATTTTTTATGTGACGCATATGTCCGTCAGCAGTGAAAAGGTTATTAATATTGTTTTATTCGTTTCAGATTTTGGATCGCTTTCTGAATCGAAGTCGTTCTGGTAAGTTTTATAAACTGCTACAGTAATAAGTAAGGCATAGCATAAGATTAAAACTAAGTCAGAAGATATGATATTTACAGATTTTATTTTTGGCATTATAGGTAGATAGTTCTTGAAGGTAAGGACACTATAATTCTAATACCAATATTCTGTGCTGTGCTCTACGATGTGGCTTATAATTTACTTGTCATGTTACGTCTTGATGCATTACTCGTCACGTTGGACTGATGTTGTGGTGAAATACTATATTTCTGTTCACTATTCCGATTAGTGAAAACTCTGGTAATGTCGATATGATCATGCATCATCTTGTTCTGTATGCTTAGCAGAGCTATGTCGTGACCGCTACAGCCGTTTTGCGTCCCCCTATAGTCGAATAGTGAACGAGTTGATTCACACTTTCGATAAATTCGCCGAACAATAACATCCAAGTTGATTCCGCTAACTTTCGGCCGATTTTAGTAGTAGTTCTGAACGGACTACTAACTGCTGTGAGGCATTCCACTCTAAACTGAACGATCAATTTTACTCAAAAACATCCCAACATATTCCATCTACTAGAGACATTAAAGGGTGTTTAATCTGAAACTTACGTTAAAATGAGAAGCCACAAGAAAACTACTCCCAAAAAGATGCGGGACAAGTAAAACTACATAAAAGAACAAATGGAAAAGATGTCTAATTCAACCTTTACCCGGTATGAATATCTTCAAAACATCTGCTACAAGTTTCTCCCATCTACATAATTTGATTACTTATGCTTGACAATTGCAAGTTTTCATGTACAGTTTTACTTACATTATGAGAATAACAAAAGCCAAACATTTTTAACCATATACTGCATCTAGACAGACAAAAGTCTGTGTAAAATGGAAAGGGAAATATTATGGCACTGTTGTTAGCTGACGGGAATCAACACCTACGCTATGGAAAAATAAGTTGACAACTCATGGGAATCAATACGTCCCCTGTCGGATAAATACGGTGGGAGCTAATGGGAATCAATACGTCCGTTTCGGAATCAATTCGGTATCAGCCGTCGTGACTGGCGCAAAAATTACATATTTATTTCTACGAAACCTAAGAGAAACCCAACTTGTTTGTTTTTACTTGGTCAGGCGTTTTCTCCACATTTCAAATTCTCGTGAAATTTTTCTGAAAATGTTTCATTATTCGGAATGAATGCAAAACGTACTTCGTTTACTTTATATTTACTAGTTGTTGGCCTATTTATTATTTATCTTAGTCTTCTACTTAGAAATTTATTGAGTAATTCAACAGTGTTTTATACTGTATTTTTATGCAATTTCTCTTAATTGTCTATTATGGGACATTATCATAGTATAATAAAGCATTCTGTTTTGAATAAATAATCAGACAGCCTAAAATATTACATCAAATGCAGAAACGAACAAACGAATTTAAAACAATAGAGTACTAATCCCATGACAGTTATCTGTCACACATTAAAATGGGAGTCAGGTTGGGAAACCTGTAAAGCGAAGTTTTCTATACAGCTTCATTAAATAGAATTGTGAACTTTAAGCAATATAAAATATTTCGTAATTCAATAAAAGTTGATACTAACAGAGTGAACTCTTCCAGACTTACAATAGAAACGCAAAGTGTAAAAAACAAAAAGGATTCATTAGAGTTCAAAGTATTCAAAATTGGGCTGTATTCATGCAAGAATGCATTTTAAAATAACAGTAGTTTCGGTTTTCGAAGTTTTAAATATGATTAAGAGTTTATTTCTTGAGAATCTCGTGATTCTTCAGCAGTTATGCTGATTCTTCCACATTCATTTTGATATAGACTAAGCAAGTTTCCGAGCTCTCTAAATTTTGCCAAACTCCTTTCATAATGTGCAAATATGATATTCAGATTATAAGAAAAGTAATATTATTCTATTCGTACTAATTGTGGTAAGATACTCAGATACTCTCCGCTGGTCCTTATAATATTTTTCATTTAAATAATACTTTCAAGAATTAATTCACTGTATAATCCAGTTATTCGTTGCATGGCCAGGCGGCTTCCTTTTATTAGGAGGAAAAGTTTGACAACAGCTCAACCCATGCTCTTTATTTTTACCGCACCAACCAGCTAGTTACCTCAATCAAAATCTAAGAATGACTTGTGACGACTGTGGTAGCTACTCATTCACTCCGCGTGGAGTGAAACGCGAGGTTGCAAGATCTAGTTACAGTAAACAATAACACGTGTGAATTGATTATAAGCGAGGGAAGAATAAATTGAGGTCAGTGACAACAATGATAGAATATTGCAACGTTGCTTTTGTTTCGGAAAGCGGGAACCAAGACGACTTGGTCAGCTCAATTAACATAAAGAAACACCAACTTAATGGTTTAATGATTTGAATGGTTTAATGATTTGAAGTCGCCTGGTATGCAATGAGAAACTCTACTGTAATAAGAAGTGTGGTTACATTGATATATTATGTCTGAACCCTATAGATAAGGCTACTTAGATAAGTGTGTCTGTTAAAATGTTTTAATCAGTAAATAATTACTCAAATCTTAATTTTATATATTTTAGTCATTTGAAATAATTGTGATATTTACGTAGGTATCAGTTGAGAGGCATGTTCAAAATTTATTTGCATCTAGTATAGTCTACTCATGATATTCATGAAGTCGAAGCACATTCTGATGGCTTATGCAGGTTTCCTAACATTTATTACGAATGTTTTCTTAAATTGCTTACGCATAAATACGGTCAGAATTACCACGCATTTCGGAAAAATGTTGAATCTGTCAGTGCTGTGATTCCATTGGTCTCCGCGAAAGTCACTGATCTACGCGATCAAGGGGGGATATTTTCTAGCGCTTACTTTCATTCAGGGTCCAATGAAATAGTCATTAGGAGGATAAAGTAACTGAGAAGTTTAGTTCACATCAAAAGAAGATTACAGATTTAAATCTGAAACTTAGTTCTTACTAACACAGCTACATGTTTCTGAAGTTCAACACATCTTCATAACCAAACTGCGTTGAAGTTTTGGCGACATCAGTGATGTTCTATAATAATAAATTAACATTAACAACCCAAACTTTAGATTAAACAAAATTGTACATTCATATTTATATTTAGGTCCCATAGGTTATAACATGTTACCTGATGAAATTAAAAACTACAACAGACAGAGGTTTTCAAACATGCTCTACAAATGATTGTTAAGAAATTTCTTCTGTAGGCCTACCCTTGATCTAAAAAGTGATTTGAAATATGCTTTAATTTTCCTTATTTGTATTTCATTTGTAAATTGTAAAATGCCAGAATTTTTGTCTAAGGCAGTAACAAAAATATAAATTATTTTCATATTTATAATAAATATAGTAATTATAATCATAAATATAATGCTAATATTTATAATAAACTAGCTTAAAAGGCCCGGCGTCGCCCGGGTTTTTATTTTGTAATTTGAAATTAACTTATGAAGGACTTTCTATTTGTAGGCCTACATAGAACTTGAAATGAGGAAGAACGACTTATCACACTTAAACTATTTCCTCAGAAAACGCTAGATATAGCCACTACATGCTTGATTTCCTTTTGCCACATTTCTGGCCTCACCATCAATACTGCTCTGTCAAACCGTTTCCTAACATCGCATAATTTAAAAGTTTTGTTATTTCTGGCCACAAACCCTTTGATAAAACTCCATACCAGTTCAATTGGATTCAAATTGCTATGATAAGGGGGCAACCTCAGTATTTGATGGCCCGCTTTATTTGCCATATCATCAACCACATATTTATTTTCATCTTTGTCCGCGAATTCCTGTGCTAAGATCACTAATTCTGCCTTAACACTTTTATCATTAAATGTTACATTCTTTTGTTGTAGGCATTCCACAATATCTTCTTTACGCCAAGAAGTATTTGGACGCCGATAGTGTTTCACACTGTGGTATGATGCATTGCCCATAACTATTAAACTGTTGGGTTCAAGTTTCGGCAAAACATTAGCAAACCAGTTACGGAATACCTCTCCATTCATGTCTTCGTGGTACTCACCTGTTTTCTTTGACTCAATAATGAGCAAACCCCCATCTATGAAGCCTGTTTCACTACCTATATGCGTAACTATTAGGCGTTTCCCCTTACCCATAGGATTTTTTAAACCTTGACTTAATCCTGTCCTAAAAGCTCTTTCCTTTGATTCAACAGTAGTGTCATGCCAAATTTTAGGAGTGGTGTGTCCTGCATTTACCCATGTCTCGCCTAAGTAATAAAACTTTCGACCCTCTGCTCGGTATTGCCGTACAGCTCTAAGATATCGTCTTCTCCAAAGTACAATATCATCACGATCTACTATAACATTAACCTCACTTCTTTTCACATATTTCATTCCAATGTCCAACAATAACTTATAAATTGTTGTTCTTTTAAAATTAGGTAGGTCGGAGTCCTCATTGACAGCACAAAGAAGTTTATCCACAGTTGGAGGTATGTTATCAAAAGAGAATTGATGAACTTTTGCTCGAATAGCACTTTTCACAAAGTCATCAATGTTATCTAAAACACTATGCAGCTTTTCAGCCTTTCTTGGGGGAGTTTTCACTACACCAGAATCTCTGTATTCACTACGCACTTTCCAGATACTTCTGGTACATATACCGGTGAATTCAGATGTCAATTTTACAACGTCCTCAATTGCAAGTGCTGGATATATATATATTTTTAACCCATTAAACACATTCAATATAATTTCCTTCTTTCCACTTCGCAAAGATTTACCTCTCTTATTTTTAATTATGTCACTTGGGCCTGGTTGAATTTCAGTCATTATGTTTAATGCTTCCCACAGACTGGGTTATAAATTATAAACACCACGTTTCGCTGTTCACTGAAATTTGTATGTTTACATTATTCACAACAATGACTCTCGCAATCTGGAGGGTTATATCACGAATGGCACGTTCCGCAATACATTGAAACATTTGCAATAAGTTGATATTGTTATCTTAAAAATTTTCATCACATTTTATGAGCTTTTACTGTTATAAAAATAAAATCTAATACCGCACTATATTGTCTTGTAGCATGATGTGTGGTGGGGTTCAAATCACGTGCATTTGTTTACACGGACATGCATTCTCAAAATGAATGGATAACACACTTTTGATTTGGTTTGGTTGCAAGAGTCACTTTTGTTTTTGTTTGTTTTGTTATGAAAACATGTGAAAGTGGAACTCTCAAACTGTGAATGTCACACTTCTTTTGTCACACTTCAATTTTTTTAATCTTTTTTTTTATGTAAACAATTGACAGCAGAACTCTCTAACATTGTCTAACTTTGCCTCATTTCATCACATTTCCGACTTTTCCCGTGGATTTTCCAAAAATTTTCTTTCATACAAACCTTCTCCAGACAATTACGATCACAACAAAACAAAAATCAGCCAATTCGGTCGAGCCGTTCTCAAGTGATGCGGCAACAACCCTTTTGTAAATTAATTTTTATTAATATAGACTAGCTTAAAAGACCCGGCGTCGCCCGGGTTTTGTATTTTGTAGTTGGAAATTAACTTATGAAGGACTTTCGATTTTTAAATTCTAGGTCCTTATATAGGTATTTATAATTTGAAATAGGAAGAACGACTTATTACACTCAAACTATTCCCTCAGAAAGCCCTTGATATAGTTTTTTATGGCTCTTAGAGGATGTAGAATTTTGCATCCCTTCGCTTGCACAGCAAGCCTGGTAGGGGTTCAAATAAGAAGAAACAGAAATTCCTGTAACATAAAGTTGTAATATCGAGGTGGAAAATTTTATTTCCCACTCTCATGTTACCATAAAACTGTTTTGGGGATGAAATTAAACAGAAAGCATGATCACTTTCATACTTCTCTCACCAAAAACCTGCGATATAATATAATAATATACACATTACCATACCTCGTTTTGTTTTCTCTATGTCCAGGGTAGAGAAAGTTATGTAACTGCATTATTTTCGTGGATTTCATTCTGTAATATTTATTTATAACATGAATTATTTTGATAACTTCTCTTATTTGTCAAACTTGCATGTCATTTTTTTCCAAACCCATCTGATACAATTGGCAACAATATATTCCGTGATTTGGAATTGATAATTCTGTGTAAAAAGGGATTAAGTATTCTGAAAAACGTTTAATTTTTGGCATTTAAAATCAACATTTTGCAAAATCCTTTCTTAGTGAGCCCCTACATTATGAAACGAAGGTACTGTCAAAATTCCAAGTCTCTACCTGTTATATTTAGGCTGTACGTTGATTCCTGTCAGTCAGTCAGTCAGTCATTCATTCAGTCAGTCAGGACAAAGCCTTTTATATATATATAGAGAAGATAGATGAGATGGAAAATTGGGTGTATGTAATCTGCGCCACGGATGACACCGAATTTGAAATAGAATAAAAATGATGTATGTAAACTGCGGCACACAGATATGTAGGTTGCGGCAGTAGTTATAGGCAAACAAAAGTTAGACCTAATACGTGAAAGTTCGTTTCTATTCAGTAACAATTTTTTGCACTTGAGGTGATGGGAACGTACGGTACTTGTCTGTAGGTTGGTATCGTTCTATGTATGTTGGTAACGAGTACTTTACCTGCGCTATCTTTAGGTTGGTAACAACTTTTCTCTAGCGAAGCACATCAAAACACAATCTTACTAACGAGTCATTTACTTGTGTTTTACAGTCTCAGAGTCACTGTGTACATTATCTTTTAGTGGTCGCAATTTCATAACCAGTCCTTAGTCTGGAGAAGTGGAAAGGAAACTGTTGGTGCGTTAGTATGACGGTGACGCCATTTAAATGTCGGTGGCGCAGTTAACATCATACAGGTTGGGGAAAAAGGTAGAAGATTACCTTTTCCCGGAAAATTGTGAATATTGTTATAATAATAATAATAATAATAATAATAGGAAAAGTCATAATACGAGGAAGAATCAAATGAAAACCGCAATTAATTTTTCCCACTATTTTACTGCAGGAAGAATATTTGCTTGTACATTATTTTTCTACTTAGTCCCCACCTAGTTCAACGCAATTAAGAAATCGGATAGGAAGTGCTTCGATACCGCGTTAGAAAAATTATTTTTGGTAGACGCTGTACCCACTCGTGCACCGCCGATTGGACGTCTTCATCAGACTTGAACTTCTGCCCTCCAAGGTGATCCTTTAATGGTCCAAAGATGTGGAAATCCGATAGTGCCAAATCGAAGGAGATTGCTGAGTGCAGGTGTTTTGCTTCAACATGAGAACGCCCTTCCTCGTATAACAAAGAAATCCGTCGACGACAGCAATCGGATGATGTAAGGCTTAGGTTTCGGTGGCGAACTGCAACATAAATAGCATTAATTAGAAACCAGTTCACAATCTGTATAGTTCAGTGGAAATAGGTTACCATACTCTTTAGTATAAGGCCATGAACGTCTCATGTTAAATATTCAGATGTAAAAAAGGAACATAAAAACGCCAGCGCAATGCAACTCACGAGTATAGATGTTATACAGGGCTTCCCTACTCCAGCGTCTTTTTGACTTTCTCGCCATGGACCCCCCTCCATAAATCTTCGGGGCCCATGACCCCTCTCGCCATGGACCCCCTTCATAAATCTTCAGGGCCCATGGCCTTCGACTGGACGCCGTTTCGGTACTGACATCGATGAACTCTGCGTCTTCGGTCGGGTATCTTCGCCGATGACGTTCGCCGATGCTGCTTGATAGCTTGTTTCTGTATTAATGTTGACAAAACCACTCCTACGCCGGGACGCTGCTTCGGTAAAGGCCTTGAAGATGCCCTCGTCTCTTCTTCCGGCAACTGCAACGTATATAAAAATGAAATTAAAACCAGTTCACAATCTGAATAGTTCACAGGCCAAAGACCACGACACCATACTCTTCAGCATAAGGCCATGAATCCTTCACCTGAACTATTCAGTTATAAAAGAGGAACAAAAGGCTCCAGAGAAATGCAACTCACCAGTATAGATGTTATACAGGACTTCCCTACTCCAGCGTCGCTTTGCCTTTCTCGCCATGGACCCCCTCCGTAAATCTTCAGGGCCCATGACCTTAGCCGAGACGCCGTTTCGGTATTCATAAGGAAGAAGTTTGTCTTAGTCAGTGATCTGTAACATACCATAAAATATCTATTTAAAACCAGTTCACGATCTGAATAGTAAAAAAATCCCTTTAGGCAGGCCTACAGGCGGAGGTAGATTTCGAAGTGCTTTTGGTTTAATTTATTGTCGCTGCATAGCACTCTTTTTCTTTAGCCTTGGCATGGTAAACCTGCAGTAATAAGAACTGAATTCGGTAAAGAGGAAGAGCCTACAATCATTTGTTTTGACAACAAGAATAGGATATAATATTCTGGGAGGCCGTGCGCAAGATCAGCAATGAATAAAATTAGCAAAGCCGCTAAACAAGACAAAATTATGATATTATAATAATTCTTTTAAGTGTTATTATTTTCAAACATTAAAATCTCGCGTCATATGAGAGCTATCAAGAAACTATTTATTGATTTGTAGAGTACTCATCAAGAGCTTTTCAACGATACCCCACAAGACGTGGTTTCAAAAGTTTCGAATTTTCATCCCCCACCCCCACCCCCACCCCCACCCTCACTCGAACCCCCGAATTGTTGGTGTCACTGTGAACTCCATAGGGAGTACTCTAATTTATTCAAACAAAGTTTCCCTCTATACTTCATAGGGGCCGAGATATAAATGTTTTAAAATTTCAACCCCCTCCCCCGACCACCCCCTTGGGCCAATTTTGCCCATTAACGAACTTGTCCGAACTATTGGGCCTAGAAATAACATAATAAAATTTGGTTCAAATATCTTCAAAATTACGGCCGCTATCGTGTAAAGATATATATATATATATATAAATATATATATATATATATATAAATATCACAAAATTTTTTTTTGAACGGGCGGTGGTTTCGTACTTAGGGGAGCATGAAACGTAAAGATATGAAAGAATTTTTCGAAAATCATAAAGTGGTATCCATTGCAATAGGTAGATTTTTCTTCGAAAATCTACCTAAAAGTAAAACAAAAGTAAAGTGTTCCCTATAAAGGCCATGGAGGCCCAGGGGGTTCCAGAAGGTTGAGGATGCCAGATTTTAGACATTCGGCACATGCAGGTGGTAAGGTTGTCAGCCTTACGCATCAGCCGCCTTTACCCCCCAGGATTGCTCCTGGTACTCATTTCTGTTAGAGGCTGAGTCGACCCCAGGGCCAACAGAAGGAATAGTTCAGTTGAAAAACTCAAACGACCTAATCGGGGATCAAACCCGCGACCTTCCGGTTTGTAGTGCAGCGCCTCAACCATTACGCTACGGCGTGCCCCGTCACGATCTGAATAATAATAATAATTATTATTATTTAGCCATTAAATACAGTATCGTACAATAGGCTATGTCGATGTAAATGTTACATATGATTACATAAATATACACGTACATTGAACACTAGACATAGTGTATACAGGTGATTTATCAAAAATTTATATCAATAAAACCAATTTCAAAAACTTCGTCAATAGTATAAAAAGCCTTAAGAGTTAATCATTCACGCAATATCTTTTTAAAACGTAACAAACTTATACTCCTAGCTTTAGTAGGTAAAAGATTAAAAAGCTGAATAACAAAGCTTTGCCTACAACTATTCAAAGCTTTCGATGCACGACAATACATTGCATTGAGAGCTCCATTGGATCTTATATTATAGCAGTGAACATCAGACCGTAGAGAATACGACGTATTTTGTCTTTCTTTAATATAAACAAGGCAAGTATAGATATAAATACCTGGAAAAGTTAAAATATTGTTTTCATTAAATAGAAGTTTATAGTGATAATAACTGGCTTTTCTACTTATAATATGTACAGCTGCTGTCTGAAGTCTAAAGATTTTTATTGTATTTGAGGAATGCCCCCATAAATGTAGGCCTACTCCATACAATAACTGACAATGAAAGAGTGAATGGTATACATTTTTCAGATGATTTATATTTACAGTATATACTAGTATACAAAGGACATACAGGATCCTTGACAATTTATTACAGATATTAGTTATGTGATCATTCCAAGAAGTTAGTATCCAGCACAAATACAAGCAATTCACTGGAGATATCTCATGGTACCATACTCTTCAGCATCAGGCCTTGAACCTTTCAAATGACCTATTCAGATGGTAAAAGGGGAGCAAATAACGCAAAAACTGTTAAACTTACCAGGATTAGAGTTTTAGAGGGCTTCCCTACTCCAGCGTCGCTTTTCCTTTCTCGCCACGGACCCCCTCCATAAATCTTCGGGGCCCATGACCTCTCTCGCCATGGACCCCCTCCAAAAATCTTCAGGGCCCATGACCTTCGCTGAGACGCCGTTTCGGTACTGACATCGATGAACTCTGCATCTTCGGTTGGGTAGTTCGCCGATGACGTTCGCCTATGCTGCTTGGTAGCTTGTATCTTTATTAGTGTTGAGAAAACCACTCCTAGGCCGGGACGCTGGTTCGGTACAGGGCTTGAAGAAGTCCTCGTTTCTTCTTCCGGCAACTGCAACGTATATAAAAATGGAATTAAAACCAGTTCAGAATCTGAATAGTTCACAGGACAAAGACCACGACACCATACTCTTCAGCATAAGGCCATGAATCCTTCAGCTGAACTATTCAGTTATAAAAGAGGAATAAAAGGCTCTAGGGAAATGTAACTCACCAGTATAGATGTTATACAGCGCTTCCCTACTCCAGCGTCGCTATGTCTTTTTAGCCATGGACCCCCTCCATAAATCTTCGGGGCCCATGACTTCTCTCGCCATGGACCCCCTCCAAAAATCTTCAGGGCCCATGACCTTTGCTGAGACGCCGTTTCGGTACTGACATCGATGAACTCTGCGTCTTCGGTTGGGTAGTTCGCCGATGACGTTTGCCGATGCTGCTTGGTAGCTTGTGTCCTTCTTAATGCTGACAAAACCAGTCTACGCCGGGATGCTGATTCGGTACAGGCCTTGAAGAAGTCCTCGTCTCTTCGGCTGGCAACTGCAACGTATATAAAAATGAAATTAAAACCAGTTCACAATCTGAATAGTTCACAGGCCAAAGACCACTACACCATACTCTTCAGCATAAGGTCATGAATCCTTCACCTGAACTATTCAGTTATAAAAGAGATATAAAAGACTCCAGAGCAATCCAACTCACCAGTATAGATGTTATACAGGACTTCCCTACTCCAGCGTCGCTTTGCCTTTCTCGCCATGGACCCCCCTCCATAAATCTTCAGGGCCCATGACCTTCGCCGGGACGCCGTTTCGGTACTCATAAAGATGAAGTTTGTTTTCCCCATTGATCTGTAACATACCATAAAAAATCTAGTTAAAACCAGTTCACAATCTGAATAGTTCACTGGAGACATGTCTCGACACTATACTCTTCAGCATAAGGCCACGAATCTCTCATATGACCTATTCAGATGGTAAAAAGGAGCATAAAAACGCCAGAGCAAAGCAATTTACCAGTATAGATGTTATACAGGGCTTCCCTACTCCAACGTCGCTTTTCCTTTCTCGCCATGGACCCCCTCCATAAATCTTCGGGGCCCATGACCTTCCTCGCCATGGACCCCCTCCATAAATCTTCGGGGCCCATGACCTCCGTCGGGACGCCGTTTCGGTACTGACATAGATGAATTCTGGGTCTTCGGTCGGGTAGTTCGCCGATGCTGCTTGGTAGCTTGTATCCTTATTAGTGTTGAGAAAACCAGTCCTACGCCGGGACGCTGCTTCAGTACAGGCCTTGAAGAAGTCCTCGTCTCTTCTTCCGGCAACTGCAACGTATATAAAAATGAAATTAAAACCAGTTCATAATCTGAATAGTTCACAGGCCAAAGACCACGACACCATACTCTTCAGCATAAGGCCATGAATCCTTCACCTGAACTATTCAGTTATAAAAGAGGAACAAAAGGCTCCAGAGAAATGCAACTCACCAGTATAGATGTTATACAGGACTTCCCTACTCCAGCGTCGCTTTTCCTTTCTCGCCATGGACCCCCCCCCCTTCATAAATCTTCGGGGCCCATGACCTTTCTCGCCATGGACCCCACTCCATAAATCTTCAGGGCCCATGACCTTCGCCAAGACGCCGTTTCGGTAGCAAGAGATCTGTAACATACCATAAAAAATTGAATTAAAATCAGTTCACAATCTGAATAGTTCAGTGGAGAAAGATCATGATACCATGCCCTTCAGCTAAGGCCATCATTCTCTTGTATGAACTGTTGAGTTTTAATCCACTTGAAACAAATATCATATGTTTAGGACGCAAAACAGAAGCTAATAAAGCTAATGAAGACTGAGGAGTACATATACCGGTACTTGATTTGTTAAAATATTCACATGGTGCCTTGAGCCTTAATTGGGGGACTTGTGATGAAAAAATGGACCAAAAACGTGTATTTTTTTAAATTCCATATAAATTCTATTCAATTTAGATTTATTAAAAACAGCATTGCACTATGACGTCTGACAGCTGATCGGCAGCCATTTTACTTTCTCGCATAGGCGTAGTGTAGAGGAAGTATTGGCTCTAACGGTTATAGTAAAAATGCAAATTTGGAACCTCCTATTTATGACTAATAAAATAGATATATTTGTTTTATATAAATTTACTTAGAGGGTAGTTTACTCGAGTCCATTTTCGATTTACCTGCATATAACGTCTATATTGTTTATAGCAATGATTTTACAACCAGTTTTAACCCCTTTTTGCGTTTACCGAATACTGTGATTTTTACATTTATCAGTTTCAAAGTGTAATAAGTAATAACTTAGACGTTATTGAATGTAATTGCATGAAATTTTCAGAGACTCCTCAGGATGTTTTAATAAACAGATCCACCATATTGATTTTCAATATTCACATTATTGTTCACATTAAGGATATGTAGGCTAATGTATGATATTTTTATGAAATTTAGAAAGTTAAAACCATATTTTTTTTAATATCCAAATACGAATATGAAAATTTAGCCTGGTGGATTTTTATGGCGTTCATAAGTTTTATTTCAAGCCCCAATACTAATTTCTTTGTGAAAGTATGTAGAAGTTATGACATTTTGCATCTGCATCTACATTTCTATTGTTTTCTTACTGTGGGTAACGAACCAGTGGTCCTGAAACTGAAATAAATGTTTTAGTCCTGATTTGTATGCTATTTGAACATAATCATTCATTGCAATATACCCTAAGTGAAAGAGGATTGAAAATAAAATGCTATAGGCCCCTTAATGAGCATATTTTAAGAACAATATAATTCGTTCATTTATTTTTTCCCGCCATAGTTGCTGAAGACTTGAACATGAAAATTTAATCTTGCCTATAGAGATAAGTGCACATATTTATTATTATTGTTATTATTATTACCATTATTATTATCATTATTATTATTATTATTATTATTATTATTATTATTATTATTAATGTTATTGACGTACGTCGTGGCGTAGTGGTTCTGGCAATGCGCTACAATCCGGAAGATTGCGGGCTTGATTCCCGATGAGGTCGTAGAGATTTTTCAATTAGCCTAAACCTTCTGGTGGTACTATGGTCTGGGGTAGACTCAGCCCCTAACAGAAATTAGTACCAGGAGCAATCCTAGGGGTTAAAGGCGGCCATGTTTTGAATGTCTAAAATCGGGGAGCCTCAAGCTCCTGGAAACCTTTGGGCCGCCATGGCCTGTATAGAGAACACTTTACTTTTACTTTACAAACGGGTAATCTTGCATTTTTCGGTTTTTATGTACTAATATGACCTATATAATAAAATTTATCTACATATAGGACATTTTGAATGTTCATCAAATTGTGGGCCTGGATGTGTTAAAGAGGAACGTATTTAATCCAGAGCGATCCAACTCACAAGTACAGATGTTAATACAGGGCTTCCCTACTCCAGCGTCGCTTTGCCTTTCTTGCCATGGACCCCCCTCCATAAATCTTCGGGGCCCTTGACCTTTCTCGCCATGGACCCCTCCATAAATCTTCAGGGCCCATGACCTTCGCTGGGACGCCGTTTCGGTAGTAATAGATCTGTAACATACCAAAAAAATTAAGTTAAAACCAGTTCACAATCTGAATAGTTCACAGGACAAAGACCACGACACCATACTCTTCAGCATAAGGCCATGAATCCTTCACCTGAACTATTCAGTTACAAAAGAGGAAAATACAGATACCTGAGCGATGCAACTCACCAGTATTAAAGTTATACGGAGCTTCCCTACTGCAGCGTCGCTTTCATTTTCTCGCCATGGACCCATCTCTCGTAATCTTCAGGGTCCATGACCTCCGCCGGGACGCTGGTTCGGTACTGACTTGGAAGAAGTCTGCGTCTTCCGCTGATGACTTTAACATAATATAAAATTTATTTTTGTTTCTATGGTTGTGTTGTTGTCGTTGTTGTTCTGTCTTATTTTACGACGGCGTTGGTATCTCTATGGTTTTAATGAAAATCATGACGTTGCTCAGGAAACAGATTGTAATTTTTTCCCTCTAAAATATTATTATAGGCCTATGAATATTTTACTTGCAAACTCGTTATTTAGACCTAAAAGCGGCAACAAAGGGGTCTCATTCAATTCGCAGAAACCATTTATATACCCAACAGTGATTTTATGTCTAAACTGACATTTCTTAATTTTAGAAAAATGTATTGATTCTGTTAATATTTGTATTATGTACTCTATGTCTGTCCCCTGTAGCTACCAATGTTTTCCTGTCATTTATGTTATTCCCTTTATTGTAATTTTTTTTCTTGTAACTCAGTTTTTTTATCTTGTTAAGTTGCGTTGGTAGGTTCGTAATATGCAATCCCGAAATTGGGAAAGCTGTAGTATATTCTAGAAATATATCTCCCACAAGGTATGTGAATTGCTCGTGAGATTTTTTTAATCACTCCTAGAAAATTCTAACTTTTTCAGGGGTTTTGGATATACAATCCGACTTGGCATCAACTTCTTCATTTCCCTTGAACTTAATGATCTAGCCTCAACTGTAGGAGAGGAGAACGCCATCCATTTTCACTGAATGCTGCCAAACTTTCAGGATTGAAAGCCTCTTTTACACACTTCAATATCACAGTCAGATTCTGTTTGAATAACGGATTAATCTTATTTGCAATATCTTTTACTCCAAATTTTGGACCACTAAACTGTGATTAATAGCCTGTGGAGGCAAATAGTTACTATTATACCGGCCAATAGTAAAGATGCCAAAATAATAATATAACATAATTAACTTATACATAATATCGAAATAAACTCATGGTCAGATAATATAAATTTTGAATTGGATCGCTGCTATTTTGAATTTACAAAATAAGAAAACGCAAATTACATACGGTTAATGAAAATAACAAACAAGAAAGAGAGAGAGAGAGAACATTACAGGAAATTTTGTTGACAGAAACCTCTAATTGAGTGCAATTCACTTAAGAAGTATTAAGGGTCACTCTAACTTATACATATTAAGCAAGGCGGCCGTATTGTAGAGCTGGGGTTATCCAAAGAAAAGTTAATTGGTTAACTGAACAAACACGTACTCAAATAACCATTATATTTTTATTTATTAAGAGCAATAGTTAACCAAATAAATGGATAAAAGTTCATTTTAACCGAATCTAATTTTGTTATTATTCCCTCTGCATGCTCCACTACATGGTAGTACTACATACCCTTATACAGGGTGTTAATGAATAACACCGAAATATTTTACCTGTGTATAGAGGGGATATAGGCAAGCAACTTTCATTAGGACATTTTTGCTCTATCACATAAAATGTGCATGCTACAGGGCATTAAAGTCCTTAAAATTTGGTGCTCATAACTCAATAATTGAGCGAAATAGGGTTAAAAATTTCATTAAATTGACTTCATGCCTTCTTAGCGATCGATAAAAACCTGATTCTTAACAATTCATCAACAGCTATACCATAATTTAGAATTTTCATAATCTGCAAAATTTACTGATTAATCACGTGATTGCCCGCCACTGCATTATGTTTTTTTTTTTCCTAATTCCAAACCTAACAAAAATGTTTCGTTTGTCTTTTTTTCCCCCCAGAGTTGTAAGATATCGATCGTCATTTTTTACAATTTTCCCGACCACTACACAATATTCACTGTTCCTTTGTTTCCCATCATTTCAAGTATTAGAAGACAGTGGCGTGCATATCCTTGGGATATTTTATGTTATAACAGGAAGAATTGAATCCATAGAGCAAAAATCTCCTAATAAAAGTTGCTTGTCTATGTCCCCTCTATATACAGGTAAAATATTTCGGTGTTATTTATTAACACCCTGTATATTCTTAAATTGATGCGTGAATAACATAATTCCTGTTCACAGATACACCACATTTTCTGATTGTTATTGTTCTTGATTCCTTTTCAACGCTTGAAAGTCTAATGAGTTCACAAATTTTATAAATGGTTTCAAGTGGTTTTTTATTAGTACACACCTTAGCTCAATTGGTAGAGCAGTGGCACGAGTAGCTTTGAGATCCTAGTATCAGAGGAATTTTTCTCCTATAATATTCTCATGTAATGTCCAACAGAGACCATAATATATATATATACACACATATACAAATAAATTGGTAAATTAGCCTGGATCATCGGTTCACTGCAAGAAGAACATTTCTCCAAGTTTTAGAGCGGATTGATAAGCATGTGGGTGCTTCTGGCGCCTAGGAACGTGGTATTGTTCATATGGAGGTACGTGGCTGACACGGATAATAATCGTCCAGTACACATACCCAGAGAGTACAAATTTAAATTAATCTACATAAATTCTGATAATTGCAAAAAATACCCAGTAATTCTTCCCAAATAGGCTATTAGTACATTAATTTAGATAGTACCCAAATATCCGTGTCACATCCTCAAAAGATACCTAACCTAATTACAAAATCTTGTTTTCATGCAAGTTTTTTTTTTCCTAGAGCTAGGCTGCTCACAGACACACAGACACATACACACAGACAAGTTTATGAATTAGTATTTTTGGGCTCAGAGGACCTCCAATCGTGAATTTACTTTAAATCTCTACTTGGAATTACGGAGTTAAATACAATACTTCCTCTCCCTCTAGTACCTATGGTATAGGGAGAGGGAAAAAAGTGTATCATAAGTAAATTTTATAATAATACTTGCTTAAAAGGCCCGGGTCGCCCGGGTTTTTATTTTGTAATTTGAAATTAACTTATGAAGGACTTTCGATTTTTAGGCCTACATAGAACTTGAAATGAGGAAGAACGACTTATCACACTTAAACTATTTCCTCAGAAAACGCTAGATATAGCCACTACATGCTTGATTTCCTTTTGCCACATTTCTGGCGTCACCATCAATACTGCTCTGTCAAACCGTTTCCTAACATCGCATAATTTAAAAGTTTTGTTATTTCTGGCCACAAACCCTTTGATAAAACTCCATACCAGTTCAATTGGATTCAAATTGCTATGATAAGGGGGCAACCTCAGTACTTGATGGCCCACTTTATTTGCCATATCATCAACCACATATTTATTTTCATCTTTGTCCGCGAATTCCTGTGCTAAGATCACTAACTATGCCTTAACACTTTTATCATTAAATGTTACATTCTTTTCTTGAAGTATTTGGACGCCGATAGTGTTTCACACTGTGGTATGATGCATTGCCCATAACTATTAAACTGTAGGGTTCAAGTTTCGGCAAAACATTAGCAAACCAGTTACGGAATACCTCTCCATTCATGTCTTCATGGTACTCACCTGTTTTCTTTGACTCAAAAATGAGCAAACCCCCATCTACGAAGCCTGTTTCACTACCTATATGCGTAACTATTAGGCGTTTCCCCTTACCCATAGGATTTTTTAAACCTTGACTTAATCCTGCCCTAAAAGCTTTTTCCTTTGATTCAACAGTAGTGTCATGCCAAATTTTAGGGGTGGTGTGTCCTGCATTTACCCATGTCTCGCCTAAGTAATAAAACTTTCGACCCTCTGCTCGGTATTGCCGTACAGCTCTAAGATATCGTCTTCTCCAAAGTACAATATCATCACGATCTACTATAACATTAACCTCACTTCTTTTCACATATTTCATTCCAATGTCCAACAATAACTTATAAATTGTTGTTCTTTTAAAATTAGGTAGGTCGGAGTCCTCATTGACAGCACAAAGAAGTTTATCCACAGTTGGAGGTATGTTATCAAAAAAGAATTGATGAACTTTTGCTCGAATAGCACTTTTCACAACGTCATCAATGTTATCTAAAACACTATGCAGCTTTTCAGCCTTTCTTGGGGGAGTTTTCACTACACCAGAGTCTCTGTATTCACTACGCACTTTCCAGATACTTCTGGTACATATACCGGTGAATTCAGATGTCAATTTTACAACGTCCTCAATTGCAAGGGCTGGATATATATTTTTTAAACCCATTAAACACATTCAATATAATTTCCTTCTGTCCACTTCGTAAAGATTTACCTCTCTTATTTTTAATTATGCCACTTGGGCCTGGTTGAATTTCAGTCATTATGTTTAATGCTTCTCACAGACTGGGTTATAAATTATAAACACCACGTTTCGCTGTTCACTGAAATTTGTATGTTTATATTATTCACAACAATGACTCTCGCAAACTGGAGGGTTATATCACGAATGCCACGTTTCGCAATACGTTGAAACATTTGCAATAAGTTGATATTGTTATCTTAAGAATTTTCGTCACATTTTATGAGCTTTTACTGTTATAAAAATAAAATCTAATACCGCACTATATTGTCTTGTAGCATGATGTGTGGTGTGGTTCAAACCACGTGCATTTGTTTACACGGACTTGCATTCTCCAAAGTCAAAATGAATGGATAACACACTTTCGAATTGGTTTGGTTGCAAGACTCACTTTTGTTTTTGTTTGTTTTGTTATGAAAACATGTGAAAGTGGAACTCTCAAACTGTGAATGTCACACTTCTTTTGTCACACTTCAATTTTTTTATGTAAACAATTGACAGCAGAACTCTCTAACTTTGTCTAACTTTGCCTCATTTCATCACATTTCCGACTTTCCCCGTGGATTTTCCAAAAATTTTCTTTCATACAAACCTTCTCCAGACAATTACAATCACATCAAAACAAAAATCAGCCAAATCGGTCGAGCCGTTCTCAAGTGATGCGGCAACAACCCTTTTGTAAATTCATTTTTATTAATATAGATATAATTATAAGATAATGTAAATATAATGCCACATACATAGCAGTAGATGCCTACAAAATTGAGGCCTATTTGGCATTAATGGCGCGAAATCCTGCCATAATATAGGCCTACTACATCATAATGGTGAGTGCATTCTCCAAGCGACGGGCTTAGCAAAGGGCTGTCCAATCGAAAAGATTCTCATATAATTTTCCTATCATTTAAATATCTGTACTTAACTAGATGCCATATTTCAGGGTCTTCATGTGGAAATTTGGGAATACTGACTATTTCTTGTCAGTGTCTGAAATCGTATACTTACAGCGAAGACCTGTTATACCTGTAATGTAAGAGGAAGTGTTTGTCTGTCTCTTTGTCTGTGTCCGATGCCCAGCCAAATCTTGAGCACACAAGAGATATGAAATTGTTAACATGGACTGCAGGTTTTCCAAATGTACCTCGAAGCCGGTTTTTGAAGTAAAACTTCTTTAGTGGCGGTAGAGGGTAAATCTGGAAAATCAGTCACACTAAAACCGTCACGAAATCAGTCACAATCAGTCACGAAATCAGTCACACTCTTACTTGTTTCGGTGCGGACTGCACAGAAAACAATCAACTCAATGATTAGGAGTAATCAAAGGACATTTTTCAGACCTTACTTCCTCAATGGCAATAGACAATTCCTAAGCAATCTAAAGATATATTATCTATTTTATGGAACCCGGAGGTTCATTACCGCGCAAATCCAAAATTTAAAAATACCAATTTCCAAAATTTAAAAAAACAAAATTAAAAATTATAACATCCAAAAATCCAAAATTTAATAAATAATAAAATAAATTTAAAAATTAAAAAAATCAAAAAATAAACAATTCAAAGATCGAAAATTTAAAAAATCCAAAATTCAAAATTCAAAGATCCAAAATTAAAAAGTCCAAACTTAAAAAATAAAAAAGTCCAAAAACATAATATTAAAAAGTCCAGTAATGCAAAATTGAAAAAATCCCATAATCAAAAATTGAAAAAAATAAAATAAAGTTTTACTTCTGTCGCGTGGCGTTCCACGCACTCTTTTTTTTATTATTTTTTTTATTTTCGCTTTGGTTCGCCGAATTTTGATAGAAAAACTGGCCCAGAACGTGATTTTCTTGTGCTATCGAAGCGTCAGTTTTCGCTATTACATTTCGATAATTCTTAGGTCGATTGCAAGTGCTTGATACATTTGTTTAAAACATTACGGCACGCAGAGATCTGATTTTTGTACTTACATAGACGGAAGAGGGATCATGAAGTAGACCCAAATAAGAAAATATTGATCAGTTTGGACTAGATTCACTATGCAGATTTATTTTGGGCTAGGGAAGTCGAATCTGAGAACTTGTTTTGCCACTCGACGCCCTCTAATCGTGAAATCACCTCGAAACCGGATTTTCTTAATTTTAATTATTAATAAATTTATTTGTTTATAAATCGTTTGCGTGTAGGCCTAAGTGTTCATCAATATGACGTTTTTATTTTGTTGGCGATTGAAATAATAAATGCAGGCACCTTCTAGTCCAAATTAATTTGGATTTTTCTTCTTTAACCTAGTTACATATTCTTGTTTAACGTAAATATAATAATGCAATATTTGTTAGGTGAACATAGATTCAGTATTTCGAAATGCGTGTTATATTCTGAGGGAGCGATGCACATAGATGGGATTGTGTTATTAGTGGAATAGCTTCGGGATATGTTGCTTCGCTAACAGATTTAGGCTATGTGTACTCTGAGAATTGCAACATTCCTGTCTATATTGCATTTCGATTATTAATGTTGCAGATTGACATGTTTGTGATATTTTGTCACATGCAGGGTTTCATTACAGTAAGTTACACCTTTCTGCAGTGTTTTGTATGCCTCTAAGGATACATAGCCAACTATCCGACCGCTGCATTATCTACTCTGTCTTTCGAATTAATTAGGGCTACCGCCACTGTTACTGATGTCTTTATTGTCCGGAACTGCATATCTTCCAGTATCTTCTCAATTGTATCGAGGCTCATTCTATCTCGTTCCAAATCCCCCTTATGTCTACAAACAAACAAACAAACAAACAAAAACAAAAACAAAAAACAAAAAAAAACAAAACAAAACAAAACAAAAAACAAAAAAACAAAACAAATAACAAGGAGATGCCGGACAGCGATCCCGGTATATTACATCCTTAGTCAGCAAGAAATATCCCTGACATTCCTTTAATGCGATTTTCAATATATTGATAAATAAATTACGGAACATGTCGGTCACAATGGCTGGTAATTTTGCCAAGTGACACATCGATCTGCTTACATCTCTTTAAAAATAAACTGAACCTTCTTAAGAGTTACAGTTAATGTCACCTTCTTCTATTCTTTTCCTCCTTTAAAAACCTGCAATCTTTTCCTTGGACGTCCCAGACATCTTCCTACAGGTGTATAATTTGCTTCCTTCTTGAGGTTTCTATTGTCCTACATTTTCCTAGAGTGTTCTTTCCAATGTATTCTACATTAATCTATTTTACCGTTTAATGTGTAAATTTTATAACCTTGAAAACAAAAACAGGGACCGACACGAAGACGATATTTTATAAATTCATGGCAGCCCATGTTTGTCGGAAAGTTGAGTTCATTCTATTCGAAAACGAAGTAAAAGAAAAGCTGATATTATGTTTATTATATATATTACATTTTGGGTTTATTAAGATTGTATATTTGAGGGGTGTGGGTGAAAAACTTGATAACCCACATTATTCTCTTTCTGAGATATGTGGGGTTAAAGTTTGAAAAATGCCCCTTAAATCTGTTATGAATTCTTTTTAGGAAAGCATGCATTATAAACCTCAATACATGCAGATAGCATATTGTGTTAAATTCTGATATATTTATCTTAGATTTTGTAATTTTCATGTGGAATATCAACTTTTTTCATGATTATCATAAATCTGGTATGAAATGGAAAACATTGATAAACCACAACTAGGATTTCCTATTATATTCTTTTTAGACATACCATTATAATTTTTCAAAATATTTATTATAATAATGATTAATATTGATAATTAATTATCATTGTTCTTTACTAAAATGCAAGTTACATAAATTACTTCACTATGTCAAACATATTTACACTATTTAAAACATATCTTAATCAGTCATCTCCCCATGATTCTTCTTCATCAAGATAAGGTAGCGAAGAAGAGCACTTTCTGCTCGTCTGTTTAGCTGAGTCTTCATTCTCAAAGATTCTATTGTAATAACTAATGATGTGATGCTGTGGTGTGTATGAATCTTCACTGACAAAGGTTTAAGTTAACTTTATGATCTGATAATGGAAAAACTTGACATACCACATTAATAAGAAATTTAGTCTTAGAACAATAACCTTAGTTAATAAAAACATAATAGTATGGGGTTTCACATGTATAGTATTATTATTACATTATAATTTTACAAGTATTACTGAATTTAGCAATATTTAAGAAAATCATACTACACAAATGGAAAAACTTGATAACCAAACAGTCCTAACCTGATCATCAACTGCAAATAAAAACACTCACTTCATCATTTGAAGACTCCATGTCATCATCAAAAACATAGTAAGGCTCACGAATACTATCATCAGAATCTTCAAACACTAGCGGAGACATCTCACGCACTCTTTTCTTTTATAAAATTGCCTTTTTCTCTTCCTGTTCGACAACACTAGACTCCATGGCAGCCATCTTGAAAATGTGGGTTGTCAATGTTTTCCATTAACACAAAGCGCAATGTGGCATATCAACATAGGTGATAACTCTGCCATTAAGTGGCTTTCAGAGAACCCTCGACATAATGCCCCTCTTTACAGTGCCACCCTCGCACTGTGCCAATAAATTCAAGTGAACGGAACTTCTCCCATATAAAATACATAAGAAACCTCGTTACTGTGCCAATTCATTTAGTGCCAGTGAATATAAGACAAGACGTTTACAAAATATAGCTTACAGTGATTGTTTTCAGTTGCAGAATTCTTTTAAAACTGACGTGAATGTTAGGAAAATTATTTAAGAAACATACTGTACTGTATTTCCAAGAAGTGAGTGTTCCCCGCCACTAACTGTAAATGTAGTGCGGGAGGGAGCTATGTTAAGAACTCGGATATCAATCTTTCTTTATTGTCAAACGGATCTTAAGATACCATGACATTGTCAATATATACAAGTATATTCATTTACAAATTTAAAATACAATATTTGCGGAATTATAATACAATTCAGCAAGATTATAAAATGGATTCATAATTAAAAATTTGTATAAAATACTCATAAACCTAGAATTGTTAACAACGTGAGCTTCAACAGATAATAAATTGAACATATCAATAGTTGATGTGTGAAACCATTTTTTCGTAACTGACAAACGTGGTATGGGTGCTACTAAGTAATGATTAAATCTTGATAGACAGCCTGCGTGAGGGTGGAGCAGGTATAAAGAGCCCTTCATAAAATGAGACATTCCAAACTTTCACTTCTTTTAGTCCAGTTTCCATTCAGCTGACAAAAACTTACACTTTGTTACTCAGTTACATTTAATCACTAAGTGGACCCACATGGTTTTCAACCACTTTGTGTACTGTAGCAGTAGAAATGTACTGTAATAAATTGAGTTAATGTGCAGTATTTTATTTTGTGCTAAAGTTCTGTATTTACCTTTTATTTAATTATGCTTTTATAATACAGTGCAATAAATTAATACAGCACTGTAATATGCCATTTTTATTTTAAAAATTAAATTTCGTTATAGTGCCCCCCCTCGCTTTATTCCACTAAATGTTAGAGAACGGATGGAGGCATTGTATCGGGGGTTGACTGTATTACTTTGTCTGTTTATTAATATTGTTCCAAATAATTATTCAATGACATTGTGTACAGTGGAAATATGTTATAGGTGAGTGCTTTGTTAATTTATATAATGTTGTAAACAGACTTTACAACTGAACCACATATTTGGCCATACTGTGAAAACAGACCAAACATTATGTCATAATAAAATAGTGGCAGGGCTTCTAATGTAGATCGTAACTTTTACCATGCAGCGTAAACCTCTAAAATAGGGCAAGTACAGACAAAGTTAATTATGAATAATTTCGTAAATATTCTAGCTGCCATGAAAACATAGTACAATTTGTACCATGCACAATTTTGTACTCTCCGTTAAACTGAAAACTGTATGAATAATTCATATACCAGTATTTTATTGTGCTTACATCTAAGATCGAGTTTATGTGGTTTTAGTGTGTGCTGTATTAAGGATACAAAGCAAGATTCATCGTATTAGATTCCATTTTGACTTATGCGACTTTCTCTGTGGTCGAGAGTTTATCATTCTTAACAAGTCCTTAAAGTGTGGTTCGCCAAAAAGAAGGAAAGACACCAACATTCGTACTGCAGGAACCGAAGTAAAGCAATTGCCGTTGTTTCGAGACTTGTCGCATATCACAGAAACAAATCCGGATAGAATTAATTGGCAGTTTCTTTTCTAGGTTATTCCTATTTCTTCTTCTCCTAGGTCTCTAGATATGCTATAGCCCTATTTCTCACTACTACATTAAGGCAATGAATGTAAAAAATGATTCTGTTGAAAGATATATCGGTTAGAGCTCCGCTGAAAACTGTGGTAAGCCCTAAATCATCTCTCACAAACTTTTATATAAAATGTAAAAATATACTCCATCCAAAAGAATCAACATACGAGAAGTAATCTCAGACTATCTATAATAAAGAAATGCAGTTGATGGTAGGGAAAATCAATCGTGAAAGATGAAGCCTTGGTAGAAATAAGAATGATTTTAATTGTTTGTAAATATTCAATATTCAATATTATTGAATAATTTAACATTACAGCTCAAAACTCTTTGTATTTAATGTGCTAATGAATTTGAATTTTATTAGGCCATAAAATAAATTTAAATATTCGTAACAATATTTTAGTAAAAATCTGTTGATTATTTTAATGAAGCATGTATTTATAATTTTTATTATTACATTCTTTTTTTCTTCCTAAAGTCCACGTCTCACTGCCATAGAGTGGTATGCTCCAAACATATAACTTTATAAATTTTTTTCTGACTTTTAGGTCAATATTTGACACCAATAGACTTTTCTTGTTAAAGAAAGCCCTTTTTGCTTGTAATATCCTGCTTTTCACATCATCTTTGCTTCGTCCATCTTTAGAAGCTTTTGAAATGTGGTGCTATAGACGAATGTTGAAAATCAGGTGGACTGACAGAATATCTAACGAAGAGGTCTTAGAAAGAATAGAGGAGCAAAGAAGTCTATGAACGACACTCATTAGAAGAAGGGCCAGACTAGTGGGGCACATTATGAGGCATCCAGGCTTGGTCAACACTATATTAGAAGGAACAATAGAGGGGAAAAATTGTAAGGGAAGACCACGATTAGAATATGCAAAACAGATTATTGGCGATTTTGGATGTAAAAAATATGAAGACATGAAGAGACTGGCTCAAGATAGGAAGAACTGGAGAATTGCATCAAACCAGTTGTAAAACTGATGACTACAGAGAGAGATTATTACATTTGTCTAAAAAATAAAACTAATTTTAATTGCCAGAGATATAATTATATTTTTCTAGACCAAATTTTCATGTAGATTATGGATATACATTTAGCATTTTCATACCACGTATAGATTTTAAATTAGACATAATACATTAACTTGATAGAAATAAAATTCCATTGAAGTAAGCAGCTGGTGTTCTCTATTCCGCTTGCCATGCACGAATGCCATGCACAATTTCATCTATTGCTCTCCTGTTACAAAATATCCTATGCGGGTTTTCTAGTCGTAACTTGCAGGCGTTCTCGGCTCCCCATGCGCCATGCAATGCGGGTTTTCTAGTCGTAAGGTTCAGGCGTCATCTGGCCTGGAAGACGCAATACTAAGGTTGGAAGAAGTACTCTACGGTTTGTATAGTTGGGACATTGCAACTAAAACGAGGAATGTGCAACAAAATATAAATTATTGAAATAACCCCTCTTTCAGTTATTCAAATAGCTCTGAATCACCTTAAAGTCTTAATCCCCATGTGGTTCATTGAAAATTCCACTGACAGCAGCAACCATTAAAAGCATGATACGAGGAGGAACAAGAAACGTATCTATTGTACTTTCCCTTTAAGTTTCATCTTTAATCTGTAGATAATCCTTAAAGAACACTAAGTAAATTTTACTTTTGCTTTAATGAGGTCTTGATTGATCAAGTAATTTCACAGAACCTGGTAAACGTTTTCAGTTGAAAGGTTGGACATCACTCATTACATTCCCTTAACAGAACTACACATAGGCTAATACATTAATTGAAAGAAGTACATTTAGGCTTAAGTTTGATGAATGCAACAATACATTTATTTAGTTTATAACAATAATATTAGGGATTAAAATACAGTAAACTAAGTTTAAGATACTGCATGGCAAAAATCTAAAAATAAATAAAATAAAAATAAAAATTGTGAAATGTGGATTTTGTCCTCAGTCGTTAATACATATCTACTAAGTTCCTTGAATTATAGGCTTTAGTTGCCAAAACCTAGACTTAAAGGCAGATGATGCAAGCTCTTGTCATTGTTACACATTGTATTGTACCCTCTGTCAAAACATTACTCATTTTCCGGGGTCGCACAATTTAATTACTCCATTATTCACTTTTTATTAATACACCACAAAACCACAGGAATAATCATAACAATCAACTCAATTTGTCGGTTCAAGTCCCATTGAATGCATTGGGCAATTAGAATCAGCTTCTATTCAGAACGCAAATTAAATATCGGGCAACACACAAGACTTTTTGTTGCTCTTATTGAGCTTTTTCATTAGTCCAATAACCATTCGATTTTCAAACTTCATGTATTCATTCCGAATTAATAGGGAATGGTATTTTATAGTAATGAGAGAGAATTACTGTAAAGCTGTTCCCTGTTTCAGTACAGCCTGTATTGTTCCAGGAGGTTGAGATATTTAGAGGGCACTCAGGATGGTGGGTTACGTCGTAGCGTAGTGGTTGAGGCGCTGGGCTACAAACCGGAAGGTCGCGGGTTCGATCCCCGATGAGGTCGTTGGAGTTTTACAATTGGCCTAATCCTGGTGGTACTATTGCTCTGGGGTCGATTTAGCCTCTAACAGAAAGGAGAAATCCTGGGGTAAAGGTGGCCGGTGCGTAAGTCTGACAACCTTACCACCTTCACGTGCAGAATGTCTAAAATCTGGGAGCCTCAACCTCCTGGTACCCTCTGGGCCTCTGTGGCCTTTATAGGTAACACTTTACTTCTTTCCATGTTACTTTAATATTGTAATGCATTGAGTTCATGTTGTATGCTTTAAAGTGCGTTGCTTTGATGTTTTCAAGCGAAACCATTCCCCCTGCATGCCTTTCTTGTCTGCATTCTATCGCAAATGACGAGAACAGCTAATAGTTGAACGGTCAGCGAGATAGAATCGTTTCGTTTGATCAGTTATAGCTTATAAGATATGCTAAAACCTCGAAACTTATACATTTAATTTTGGTCGAACAGAACTTGCTGCACTCGTTTCATAATAATACTCGCGTTTTATTGAATGTCACTATATACTCATTGCGTAACATACCGATGTTTACACGCCTGTATAATGGAGGCACATTTCGTCTGTATAGTAATTTGCCATGGCACCAGTAAGACTACAAAAGTAAAATAAATAATTTAAATTTGAATCTATCGAAATAAATTTGCGCAATATGTATTCAAATCGCACGTCAGCATGGAAATTGCGGGATCCCACAGTCACAGAACTTGCGACCTTTGGACAAGTAGCTTCCATTTACTGAAACACGTACCGTATTGTTACGGGATTCCTTTAAATTATCCGTGATGTGGAGGCTGTTGTAAATGGAAATGCTGCACTGGATAGGTCATGAGCTTGTGTTGGTATGACTGATTGGTTGCCGCCCCCAGCGTGTTCCCCAGTGGGATGACATGCAGACATACCAGCAGTTGTAGACACCGGAATCGCAACAGGAATATGGAACTGCATTATAATTCAAGCAGTGCGAATCATGATCGTTGCAAGAGAAAGCACATTTTTCTACGATACTTTTTTAAAAATTAATTTCCCTTTCATGCTATCTCGTTGGAAACTCTAGCTTCCTAAATCCAGTGCCGGTAACATAACATACCTGCGTCTGTTTATCGCACATTTGGGCAACCCTGTAACTTTCGATACTTCCATTATTCCAGGCATGGAATATCATCATATTTGCTAGCTGAAGATTGTAATTATTTCAGTCTTACCTGTGCCTAGACTTCCATTTTATTTCTTAATATTGAGTTAAGTCTTAATTAATAGCAGCTAATCATGAGGCGACTATTTGCGATGCATGGTGTAATGGATTAAACTAGACCACTGTTTTTTCAGCTGTTTATTTTTATTATTTTACACTAAGCATTTTTACGTATTTTTCCTTGTTATAGAAAAAATAGTATGAAACACTTGTGTGTGAATTTTATAACAGATTCTCGGAAATAGGAAAAACACGACTTAGCCTTTTTTATATAAAATTTCCTCAATTATTTTAAAAAAATAGGTGACAAAATGATAAAATTAGGTGAATACCAGATGAAATTGTATAATTTTAAAAGTAATATTCTATTTCATTATATAGCAATTTCATATTTCTGGTAGTCGTCAAATGGATAGCAGTCGTTTGTACCAAGATAATTTTATTTGCTTTCTTATCTCTCAAAACCTTACGCAGCACATGGTTCGATTTAGTCGTTTAAATTATTTATTTACTACTTCTAAAAATATAATTAAAAATAAAATAATGTAATTCATACAATTTAAAAACGATGTCAGTGTTAATAAAATTAATGTCTTAATTAATTTTATTATGTTAAATTAAGGCTAATTGATATCAAAACACTAACGAATGAATTAATAAACGCGAGCGAAGCCGCAGGCACCTTTTAGTAGGAAAATAAGCGTCACTAAATTAGTCTTCAGTAGTGAAATCTCCACCCGGGACCATATTCCTGTTGTAGTGACAGAATGCCACCCAAAACTAAAATAAATTTGATCTAATCAGATAAGATCGTATAAGAATCCGATTGCATTTAAATAACACTCAGAATACCGAAAGAAGATCTCTCTTCGCAGTTACTCTTATAATGGTCTATTTGCGTTGTAGAATTATGTTAGCTTGACCTCTCATACACTGTATTTATGAGCTGTAAAGCCTTTATAACTTTGAGTTACGCATTAGGAGTCGGAACGCATTTTATATTATACCCTTCACTTTATAGATGCTTTAACTGTCATCGTATTAAACAATTTAGATAGAAATAAATGTCGGAATGTCGCTGTACTGACAGAAATAGCTACTTGAATTCTTCCTGTGTTCGTCATATTAAATGTTCCGATTTTATAATAGTAAATGGAATTCTCCGTATCACAGTCATCTGATGAAATGCACTACAATTTCAAGGGCACTAGTTCAATTCCTGGTGAGATATTTAGGATTTTGAATGGGTCTTTCCTTCTCTCACCACAGTGTGCCTGGGATTAACTCAGCCTATAAGAGAAATTAGTATGGATTCAATAATGGAGTAATAGACTAAAATGTATGGCTTACTACCATCCACTAAATTCAGGGCTATAAAGTTTTAATATAACTTAGTTCAAAACATTTAGGTGAAAGGGATTACGTACAATACATCACAGGAGACTGAAAAAGAGTTCATTAAATTTTTTGTACATAAATTTCAAAATCAGGTAACAAGAAAGCCCTGTAAATTCCCTTAGGCCTATGTAATAAAGTTTTGGCTACAAAACCTACAATTTATTGATTTATATAGTACCTAGTAATTGTGAATTAAAAAGAATTGCAAAATTAAGCTATCGTACTTAAACTAACATCAGTTATGCCAACATAATATATTAAAAACAAAATAGCATTTTAAATAAATTAACGGTAATATATCCTCGAAAATGATATTCCAAGGGTGGTAGGCCTATTTAAATAGTCTTCGTTTATCGAGTCAATGGAATCTCCCCAAGATTTCGGCAATGCACTCAGTTTGCCATCAGTTGCCAGATCAGATCAAATTCAAAACTTATAATCAGTTCAATCCGTGTAATTTCGCTACTTAGTTATAGAGTATTTTTTTAATTTTATGCGTATTGATTAAATGAGTGAGGACTGTCTAAGTTATTTTTCATTCGATTTCCAAGTTAAGCTTCAGATCGATTCATTAAGCAGGACTTACAAAGAAGAAAGGTCTAGTTTGATAAGCACTAAATTGGGTATTACTCCGGTACCGTTCAACCGATGTGGTCCAACATCAATAATCTACTTCCCATGGACGTTATAAATGCGTATACCAAGTTTCATGACAATCCGATACAGTTTTTTGAGTTATCGCACGTAAGAAACACGGACAGACGGGCAGACATTTTCCCGTCCCCACACAATCTCAGAAAGTACCATACTGGCAGTTAATAATGTTATCTTCACAGGGATACTGGAATTACCTGAATTCATCCTCTCTCAGAACTGGATTCCTTCATCATACCAAGTGGGCGGAGGCAGAAAGGTCTGTCCGACCAGTCTATTAGACCAGTCTTTCGAAGTTCATTACCTTCAGGGCATCCAGATTAAGAATTTCGATCTATCCCCTTATGGGGTTATCTGTGCCTTTATCGAATACTGGGTTAAATTATTACTTCCTACCTCACAGGAATGAATTTAGGCAACTAGGCTTATAGATATAAATAAATTAAAAACCGTAAGTGAATAATTTATAATAACACCCTCTATCTATCATATTCTGACATGGAATGAGCGACAGCATTGCAAGAGTACCCATTTTTATGATTAAGCCTCTTTCAAACCCATATTATTCGCGAAGCCTTAACTTCTGAGACGAGTAGCTTATGAACGTTTAATGTATTTTTAAACAACATTTTTGCTAAGAGAAAATCGTCATCGTGTTCGAAGTGACATATCTCGAAGATACTTACCCACAGCCTAATATAAATGTAAACATTACTTTTTATTTTTGACCATACACACACAGACATATTTTATGGGAATGGATGTCTTTTTAATTCGTAGATCGTAAAACTCTACATAGAATTTCCTGGTTGAACTCAAAACTTATGCTACCATAGTAGGCCTACTTATGGTACAGGTAGAGAAAGTAATAAATAATTATTATACAAGTGGTAAAACATATATTTTATTTTGCGAGAACAGTGGACAAAATAAACTCATTCTACCATGTGTATCATGGACTAGTTATAGATAAGCCATTAATATTTAGTGAAATAATAATAATATTTAATTTATTCTAATAAATTACGTATCATGGAGCCATGTTCAATCGTTCAGCTGGCCTGCCACCTACCGCCACAAATACAGATGCACAAGCGCAGACAGATGTTATTGATTTTATTGTACCCGGGTACCTACATAAGAAATGAAGTCGACAACGTTTTTCAGCCACCAAATATTACGATTTTTGTGACCACCGTGAGAAATTTAACATTTAAAGAGGCTTATTGAATTTTAGTATTTTCAATTTTTATAAAATTGATCTATTTAATAATCATATGCAAATATTTTAACTAAGAGAGAATTTTCTTTGTGATTCACTCCAAAGTTGGTTACAATGGACGTTTTAGCACTAATGCAATAATGTGTTACTTTTACTTCGTGTGTCCTGTGTTAGAAGTTCTATTTTTAATTCAATCTTTTTCAAAATAAGCTTTATTCTAAAAGATATTTACTTTAATATTAATGCTTAATATGAATAGTAAAATTTTTCTCTTCTGTGTGAAGAAAATCAAGACAGTATCCGCAAAAGAAAAAAATATGAAGACGAAATATAAATTATTTTAATATTAATGCTTAATATGAATAGTAAAATTTTTCTCTTCTGTGTGAAGAAAGCCAAGACAGTATCCGCAAAAGAAAAAATATGAAGACGAAATATAAATTACTTTAATATTAATGCTTAATATGAATAGTAAAATTTTTCTCTTCTGTGTGAAGAAAACCAAGACAGTATCCGCAAAAGAAAAAATATCAAGACGAAATATAAATTACTTTAATATTAATGCTTAATATGAATAGTAAAATTTTTCTCTTGTGTGTGAAGAAAACCAAGACAGTATCCGTAAAAGAAAAAATATCAAGACGAAATATAAATTATTGAGAGACGTCGATAGTAGGGATTAAAAATTCCTGAAAGTCTTCTTTATGAATATTCAAATGTGGACAGACGATTAAATGTCTGAAGCTGCTTTCCACCTCGGTAAATTAATTGTCACGCCGTGCGGTGGCACATTTCTCCATAATACGGGGTCAATGGCAAGGCCGTGGTGAATCAATAACTTCCATTTTCAAGCTCTGTTCATCTCAGTATTAATATTGGGTTTCCTCAGGTTCAAGGATGATGATGTCTCCACTGACGTCAATGAAAATGTCTCGGTCAACATGTCTGTTTCCTTGTCCTTCTTGTCTTTTTACTTGTCTTGAGACTGAACACACAAGACCAGATTTTGCTGGATCTGTAAAAGACAGATCTCAACTTACAATATCTGACAGTTTCAACTATAAACCTAGTTATGTGGTGACACAGCTGGTGAGGAAATTCAGTGAAACCTTGACAACTCACACGCACATGATATTGAGATGAAACAGGCAGAATTTTTTAGAGCTCCAACATCTATGCACTATATAATATAGGTCTTGAGTTCTGTATGTGACGAAATTGAGTTTCTTTAAACTATGCCATTAGGCCATACCTCCATTACAAGTAAATATTATTTTCTTATTCTAGTCTGATATTTCTCATAAATGTGTATGAAGAATTAGATTTAGAAAGCTGTTTTCATTTGCTGTAGCTACCGTTTTAAACATTATAGTTAGGGTTCGGATGTTTATACATGTCATATTTTTATCTTGACCTCCGTTCTCGCTTCAAACACAAATTAAAACTAATTTCACGTTAGTTATCCTAATCGGACCGTTTATATTTTGCATATAAAGTCATATTTTGGTCAGTTTTGTGATATTGGTCATATTTTGGCCATATTTGTAATTTAACGTCATATTTCAGTTATAAATTCGGTAAAGGTAGCTGAGTTAAATTTGAAATTTTTAAGATCAATTTATTGTTTATGCCAAAGTAATAAGTAACTTAAATTTTAAAATTAATGCAATTGGTCAAATTTTATAGAGACACGTAAGGTCTACAAAATATTAGGAGTAGGCCTATATGGGGCTGATTAAGCGAACAAACAGGAGCAAATTCTTTAAAAATAGAAGTTCTTTACAAACAGAGCTGTAAATTACCTGTAAAATTGTTTAAAAAAAAGTGATTATCTGATTGTATTCATGTGATGTAAGAGTTTAGTGTCTTTAAACGTTTTAAATTGAAACATTTATTTTTTGCAAGTAGGCTACGTTATTTTATTAGGTCATATTTAGGGTTTTTGAGTCTTATTTAGTCATTTTTAAACCGTGCATATTTGCAGTCATATTTTCCACTTTTTAGGTCACAAACATCCGAACCCTAATTATAGTATTAAAGTAATTGTAAAAGTTGTATATTTTTTGTAAATTGTTCTTTTGAAACGAGAAACGAAACAAATGCATAGTCCAAAAGTGGTACTTTTCAGGGAAGAAATGATATTATGACTAAGCCTAAATAGTAACTATGAACATTACATGTTGATAGAAAATAACTATTAGCATTACAATAATCTTATCACTGCATGAAGTTACTTAGAGATAGTTCAGTCCCTACGGTGAAAATGACAACGAAAACATAAATGCTTGCATGTATTTTCAGATATGTTCAAAAATTATATTAATAGTGGCGTGGAAAAATTAATTTGGCAAGTTGTAAGTCAATAATCTTCAAATAACTTATATCTCAGCCTTTTCTTGAATGCAGTCAAGATTTCTATCTATAATATTTTTGATATTTTAAAAATCGCGTTTTTAAAAAGGTAGTAAAAATGTAGATACATGAATTTTACCATAAAAGTTTTGAAGTTTAAAAGAAGTTATGTTAAAAGTATAGCATAATCGCATAATTAATAATCAGTAAGTCAAAAAGTGTTTGAAATTAATTCAATTGTATACAACAGTGATTTTAATACTTATTTGTGTGCATACGTTTAAAACTTCATTAAAATGGTTTCTAATGCTTTAACGAATACTAAATAAATGAATGGAGTTAGCACAGAATAGGGTTGAATGGCGGGCTCAGGTAAGCGCGGCAATGAACTTTCGGGTTCCATGAAATACAAATAATATTCCTTTATCTTGGTGTGGAATTGTCTATTGCCATTGAGTAAGTAAGTAAATAAATGGATACTAAAGGCCTCAACTCCATACACACCGCGATTTAAATTCTCTTCTTCTGCTTCTCTTCCAAATCCCACAATCCTCGACACCATCCTCTTCATCATCACGCGTTAATAGGTTCGCCTCTCAACATAAATTCCACACCCGATCATGACATGACTCAACACTATCAATACCATCCCACCGCACAGCACTTGACTTCTCTTCACTCATATTTCCACAGATCTATTGTGGAATTCTTTGCCCATGAATGTCAGGGAATTTCAAAATTTCGAACAATTCAAACAAAAATTGTTTAGATATGTAACTTATAGCTTTGTACCCAAAAATTACTTAGCTCTAACTGGTTACTTTTGGAAATAATCTTAAAAAAGTAATAAGTGCTACATTTCATCTTTTTTATAATTGTATGGTTTTATTATAATTTTAATTATTATTGTTATTATTTTCATTTCATACCTTAACTTTAATGTCAATGCTATTTTCTTTTCCTTACTGTATTTTTCTTGTAATTTTTGTATTGTAATTGTAGTTTTTGGAATCCTGGTAGAGGGGAAAAGAAGGTATCATGGTTTTATTTCTATCATGCTAAATAAATAAGTATTAATAAAATAAATAACAAATTAAAATACCATTAAAACTAAAATTTGCATTATTTTTCACTTTACGTAAGAAATTGTGTGTGATGTCCATCTGCTTACGTATGATGTCATACGTGCTAGATTTTCGCCGGGGCAAATCTTATGTTTTACGTGACTCAAGGTGTTGTATCTGATAGTCCCATCTGGTTCGAAGAGAGTTATGGACTATAGTCGGTGAAAATTAGAATTGACAAAAATAATTTCACTTTCCAATTTTGTGCTGATGTACAACACCTTGACCTACAAGGTTGCATGCAGACATGTACTGCACTCTGTAACCTTGGAGGAAATAGTAGCGGAAATAAACACATCATAGTATCACGACACACGTGAAAAGATCTTCGCTCAAAGAGACTGTTTACGACCATCATTTAGCATTTTATGATGTCGAATTATTATGCTCTTTGCACGGAGTTTTGGCACATAGAGTACAAAAGCTTTATTATGAGCAATAAAATACAATAACAAGATAACACATTCCCTTGAATATTACGAAAAAGAGGTAGGCCTAATGTACTATCACCATTCAATATACGAGTATTGTCGGCCTGGGTGACGCAGTTAGTATCGTGCTAGCTTTCTGTGCCCAAAGTTGTGGGTTCGATCCCGGCCCAGGTCGATGGCATTTATGTGTGCATAAATGTGACGGGCCCATGTATTTAGATTTACAGGCATGTAAAAGAACTCCTGCGGGACAAAATTCCGGCACACCGGTGACGGTCACAGGCCTAAGTTGTAGTACATCCCCGTCGTTAAATAACCATATACCAACCAACCAACCATTCAGTATAACATTAAATAAGACAAAACGTAGGCTAATACAGAATATTAAACTGGCATAATTGTAATATATGGATTGCAGGTATAGAAAGTGAAATTACGACATATTTTGAGAGTATATCACAGTTCCGCTTTATAAAACTACGATTAATGACTACAGTAGGTAAGGAAGGCAATTTTATTACAATAATAATATTGGAATATATTCTGTTTGCAAATGCTTACAGGGGAGTTAAACAATTCGGCAATTTTGTAGAAAGGATTTGTAATTAATAATCTGTAGACCTATAAAACTAACTTACAGTAAATTTAAAACAATTTAAAGTTTCTTCTTGTAGTTTATTTGACATAACTATAGCAATAGAGTAACGCATTTTTTGATTATGTTAATCTGACCTTCCCGTGAGAAGCATTATGAATCTTCTATTGTATTTGTACATAGGCCTATATGTAATACATATAATATATTATATAATATTATTAAAATATATAATATACTACATATACTGTGTATAATTCAATTTATCGCATTTAACTTTTATTTTGATATTACAGTCACCGCTAAACTAAGCTGAGTTGATAAATCATATCAATTTTTATTAACTAAACTCCGGCTTGCATCTGACTCATTATATTTCTCCAAGGCTGTCGGCAACTCATTCCGTCGCATTCATCAGGGATTACCTAATAATTTTTTAATGTTTTTAAAAACTTCCTATATGAATGAAGCCAAAATGTTTACGAATTGTTTAAAATCTTAGAACATGCGAATATAATATAAATATTATGTAGAAAAACTACTTCAATTTGTTTTCCTCAGCAAGAGATACACGATTTTCTTGCTTCACATTCAAACATAGAGCAAGTGGACTACTGCTGAATTACACATTTTTAGAATTCTTGCCTAAAATCTATAATTAAATAGTATTCGTTTCTCATAATCAAGGAAAGCACTTGGAAAGTTAACTGAACTTATTTGATCATTTCTGGAATTAAACTTGTAGAAAATAACATTCTGTAATGTTCAAAGCTGTATTAATTAGCGTTTCCTTCTTTGAAACGGAAGTCTGAGTATTAGGTATCTCATTAACAAAAGTAAGCATTATTTGTTCAGTATATAATGCCAATATCCTACTCTACATTTCTACGTTCTTTTTATGGCAGATAATATTAATTTGTGTAAATGACTAATTGGGGATTACAGTTTTCCAATGGTATGAGAACAAATTAGTGAAATAAAGTGGAATAAATAAACGACTGAGTTTCCTCATATGAGATAAAATCCAGGAAACTCTTAGTATTCGTTAAGCTGAAAACAATTAATTAAGTTCGTTGTAGTATGTTTTTATCATATCATGTAAATTTCCGGAAACTCTAAGTGGATGATATTATTCATCTCATTTAATTAATTATTTACAATATTTTTTTATCTTCCACTTTATTTGATGAAAATGAAACAATCCTATTGCTCTAAATACTCACAGCCTGCATTGTATTCCAATAAAGAGTGTGCTGTTTAATTTAAGATTCGAACCGTAAACCATTCTACATAATAATGTATTTATCTTATAAAATAAATATCATGAAAACAATGTTTTATAATAATCATGTAATAGGAGCAGTTATTAAAATGTTATAATAAGAATAGGATATTTTGTAATTAAATTAATTAAATTTTAATTAATTACCAGTAATGAATTATTTAATGAATTAAATTAGGTTACTTGTCCTTATTCGATTTTAGGCCTTTCAAAAATAAATTATACGGTATTTAATAGTTAGTATGTTTCATTTTTCCAATTTTGTTGTTGTTGCTGGATTTAGTCTTCCGTTTAACTTTATTTAGTATCATAAATGTTTCATTGGTTTAACATATACATAACTTAATCACAAGGCAGTTGGGTAGAAATTACGATTTATAAAATATTACACAGTTATGTAATAAATTAATATACAGTCCTTTTAAAAGCTACTAAAGCACGACGTGAATGTTGATGCATAAAATTGCGGCACGTTTCGGGTTTAATATACCATCACCTGGCTTAAAACGAAATAAAAAAAATTGTGATAAAGTTTTTTTTTAAGCTAAAGTGTTTTTGAATCATAAAATGCCAGCTGGTATATGTGAATTCATAATATGATTCCACGGTTTAATATACCAACTTCAGGACGGGTTATATTGTAATATTATTATCTCCATAAATCACATATTTCTTCTTCTGGGAACACCTTCTTCTTTCTTCCATCATCTCGTTCACTGCCCTTGGTCCAATTAGTTTCACTAAAATACGTTTTACTCTACCCTAATTCAAATAGCTTCCTAACCGACTATAAAATTTCCCTTGCACTTTTCAAAAGCTTTTTTTTCCGTCTTTATAACTCAGTTTTATCCGGGAATGGTATTTTTGTAGGATAATGCAAACTGTTTGTATTGATAATTATTAGTAATGACAATAATAATAAATAGTCATGTTCATAATATCCAGAGCCCGGATTCTAATGACATGTCATCTTTTTATTGATGCTGCATAGACATTGCCAACTTGTAGAGAAATCCTAATCATGGCCTCTAGATTATAGATATGCATTTTTATTAGGTAATTTTTTTGTCATTTTATGCAATTTTATATTTTTAGGACATTTATTTCAATTTTACATCATTATTTTGTCATTTTCATGCATTTACTTTAAATAAATAACTAGGTTACTATAATGCAACATTTTTGTAGAATCTACTTTAAAAACAATTTTCTTACTTTTCTTCTCAAATGTTCCAATCAAGAAAAAAGTTTTTAGACCTACAACATCCTTCCTACATGTACAGTTTTTACAATTATGTACGAATTAGTCTATATGTTTGTGTGCACAATAATAATTTTTATAAATAAAATATCAGTTTTTAGTTCATTCTTTGTAATTATTAAGTCATTTTCTTTAAAATTTAGGGTCATTTTATAGGTCATTTTTTAAACAATTTTAGGTTATCAGAATCCGGGCCCTGATAATAACAGTCATCACCACCTCCAACAGTATCAGCATAATAAATTAACAGAACCATTGTAGAAGTAATATAAACGTATTCATTGCTGGGGAAAAGGTAGGCTTAATGAAATCGTAATCTCTATATATATAAAAGGCTTTGTCCTGACTGACTGAATGACTGACTGAATGACAGGAATCAACGTACAGCCTAAACTATAATAGGTAGAGACTTGGAATTTTGACAGTATCTTCGTTTCACAATGTAAGTGCTCACTAAGAAAGGATTTTGAAAAATTCAGATTCTAAATGCCAAAAATGAAATGTTTTTGAGAATACTTAATCCCTTCTTACACAGAATTATCGAATCCAAATCACATTTGACATTAAAACATATTGTTACCAGCGAGTCTCAGATGGCCTTGGAAAAGAAATGAAAGTAGAATAAATTTGACAAATGAGAGAAACAAATGAGAGAACTATCAATATCCACGAAAATAATGCAGTCACATAACTTTCTTTACCCTGGACATAGAGAAAACAATACGAGGTAAGGTAATATGTTTTGGGAAGAGATGTATGAAAGTGATATTGTATTTCTGTTTAATTTCATTCCGAAAACGGTTTTATGGTAACATGACAGTGAGAAACAAAATTTTCAGCCACGATAATACAATTTTATGTTACCGGAATTTCGGTTTCTTCTTATTAGAACCCCTCCCGGGCTTGCTGTGTACTGTACAAGCGATGGGATGCAAAATTTTACATATAGCCATAAAAGCTATTTCAAACATTTTCTTAGGGGATAGTTTGAGTGTGATAAGTCGTTCTTCCTACTTCAAATTATAAATACCTATATAAGGACCTAGAATTTATAAATCTAAAGTCCTTCATAAGTTAATTTCCAATTACAAAATAAAACACCCGGGCGACGCCGGGCCTTTTAAGCTAGTACATAATATAAGAAAATTTAGTTGCGTTAAAGAATAATTTAATATCTGAAGACTATAGTGTTCTATACCGTATATATGTTACGGTCAATTTGATTATTCAGGGCAGTTTTCATAATGCTTGGTCATTATAAATAATGACCGATAAAATCGGGCAATTTAATAATTTTACGACAATCTAGGATAATTTCTTACACAGCCCGGTCAATATTAATACTGCTACAATTTCTCTGGTCACTTTAATAAATTGACAGCAATTTGGCAACGTGCGTCTAGAGTGATTCTCCCTAACCTAACCTAACCTAACCTAATCTATGTAACTCGAAATGTCACCAAAGTGGAAGCTGCTCTAATAAATAAAAACTCTTGGATTTGACATTTTGTGTGTATATGTATATATATATATTTTTTTTAGGCGTACGTATTTTTCATACTTATTTACTTTAATATAATATCCTCTTATTTTTGTATGTAGAGAAATATGAATAACAATTTTCTCAAATTGCCCATTCAATTTCCAGCATTATTCATAATGCCCGGACAATGTGTTAATTTCTATATAATTTATCATTTTGTGACATCCCATTGGGCACTTTTTAAACTGCCCGGGCATTATAAATAATGCCCATTTGTTTACATTGACCGTGACATATACATATTGTTAAATCCGGCATCACTAGCGTACGTATATGGCTATTCACGCCATCACACGCGCGTCAGATGGCAGGATTTGGGGACATGTGTTCAGCATGTATCGTTTCCGCTACTTCTTAATCAGGTAGCTCCTCAGTTTTAGTCGGGAGGTTAAGTAAACCCCTGTTCCAGACCTTTCTACCTCAGAAAAATTGGAGGTACCGGGAATCGAACCTAGGCCTGCGCCTGCGACGCTATCCAGGATACCACGCGGCCTTAGGGATGCAGGATTTCGAAGCTCCCAGATTTTATACATTAGTATATGAAGAAGGAAAAGTAGCCTTACGCACCAACCGCCTCTACCCCCATGATTGCTGCTGGTACTAATTTATATTGGAGACTGAGTCAACCCCAGGGATATAGTGGCACGAGAAGGATTATGTCAATTGAAAAATCTCAGCAACCTCATCGGGAATCGAACCCGCGACATTCCTGTCTGTAGCCCCTTGCCTCAATAAACCGCGCCATATTGCCATTAAACCTCTAAAATTTCGTTCAATACTCGAGATAAAAAGTTTTATTTTTATAATGTCGTGGTGAGTGTATGAATCTAAGTAGATTTGGCTGTAGCTATGCTTGCTTATAATATGTCTGTCTTTGTAGTGGTATTAGCCTAAATATATCCAGTTAAGTTATAACAGTTGTCACCACTCACAGCGATTTGGCGTCTGCGCCGGTCGGGGTGCTAAAGAGACGATCTTGAATCAAGTCTGGTAGCCGGCGTACACAGCAGTTCGGCGTCGCGACGTAAGCTGGCAGGGTGGTTTGTAGCTAAGCGTCTCTCCAGTATGGACTTTATGACGCGTGTGCAATTCCAATGAGTCACTTAGATACTCCACGCACCTGAGAACACATGCAAGTCGTCACAAGTTTATAAACTTGCAAGTGTTTTTTCTTAAGTGATACGAACTTGAATTCGAGTTCGAGATGCAAAAGATGAATTTATGGAAGGATCTGCAGTTTTCATGGTACAGTACTTTTATTTTTTATAAAGCGTGCTTAGTGATATCAATCTATTTTGTTTCCTCTTCTTAAATAATTTTTTATGCTTTAAAAATAATATTCTTTAAGTATTTTTGCTTAAAATAAAACTAATTAGCTAACATTTTCAGTTATCCCCTTTGACTATTATATGTAATAAATTTATTCATTATATAAGAGATATGTAAATAATAAATTTTATAAATTAATAATTTTTAAAAAGTTAAGAAAAATATTAATCTGGCAGTTGGTTGCTGATACAAAAAAAAAACACGACACGAATAAAAGTAATTTTTGTATGCTTAAGTTTCCAGTCAAGATGAATTATATAAAAATGAAAATATCCTATCCATTGGATTTGGTATTAATTTTTCATTTCCTGTTTTTTTTTTTATTGAGAGAAAGAAAAAGATAAAAATTACTAATTAGCCTAAATATAGATAGCTTGATTCGATGCACGTTGCCAGGAGCTACAGTCACCAATCAGAAAGAAAAAGATAAAAATCACTAATTACCCAAAAGATAATGATTTGATGTAAGTTGCCAGCAGCTACAGCTACCAATCAGTCAAAAACTGTAGTTTTCATACATTTAATAAACACCAGTTAGTTTTTAAATGAAAAAAATACAGTCAAATTCTAGACTTTCCTAGAACGTGGTTTTTAAAAACGAGTTTGTATGATTTTTTATAATATGCGCAATTACAGGAGCAGTTTCATTTGGTTAAAATTCATACCAGAAATTTCACGATTTACCTGCTCCATTATAATTTGTCAAGAAAAGTGCTCTTTTTGCGAAATATTTAATTTAAAATAGTTTTTATCATACCAACAAATTATCTTCCATAAATAACAACGAATAAAGCTAATGAACTCTCTTTTATATAATTGAAACTTTCCTATTGCAGAAGACGTAATTATTCTTTATTGCATCATTATTGATTTCGACTTGGAACCGATGTCAGAATATATGTTTATTGTTATTAAAATATGTTATGTGAAGTTTTCGTTTAGTCTTTTATAACCTCACGTAGCGTTAACTGAAAGTTAAACAAAATATATAACATTTTATTGTAAATAAAAGTGTTGAACTATTCCTGCATGGATTACAGAAATTCCTTGCAAGACACCATTCAGAAAATACTTTCATAACGTAAGGATGTATACAGGGTTGTCCAGATTGGGAATTAAAACGCAGAGTGAATCATTGAAATTAGAATTTTATGTGTTAAAAATAAAAACGGTCAAGTTTTATAATTTAGACCTAATAGGGTAACAAAATCCTCTTCTAAAGCTTTAGAATATATTCTGATATCATTTATCAGTTATGTAGGCTATGTATCAACTAAAAGCAGCCTCATTAAACATAATTTTTCAATTGACAATGTTTTTATTACAAGTCGGTAGCGCGCCTGCCTTCCACCCCGGCGGTCCGGGATCGATTCCCGGCCGGGTTGGGATTTTTCAGTAGTGGAAAGTCCCTTTCCCGGGTTCAGGATTGGGTGTTTGTGTTGTTTTTAGGTTTAAGTGTTAGGTAGAGGGCTGGCGCACCCCAGAAACAAATCCGTTTAGAATCCCTTAAGGGATCCCTTGGGGTCGCTTGCTACCCGATGGAACTACTACTTTATTACAGGTAGACCAATAGCTTTTCCTTGGAAAGAAGTTTTAGAGTGGGCCTACTATTATTCCACTATTTGTGAGAGGTAAGTTACATTCCTTGAGGTTGGGACATGCATGCTGTCTTAGATAGATATGTTCTCGTGTTGTGAAGTTTTGGTCACGTCCATTCATATTATAAACTTTATTTAATGTTATTTTTCTCTTAAGCACTAAACTTCTGCTTGTTTTTAAAAGCTTTTTCTAGGACAAGCCAGTAATGTGTATGAGTTTAAAAATAGAGGGTCACCAATTGTCATTAAGGGATTAGCTTTAACGTTATTTACTTGTTATGGATCTGGCCATGTGCTAAAAATTGTGATGTAAAACACTGACATGATCCTTCTACCACTCATATTGCAACTTAAGAGTAAACGGCTTTATTGTGTGAGTAGTGCGTAGTCAATTGTATCAGTCTCATTCAAGGTCTCATTATTCGCGAGGAAAAATTTAAACCTGAGTTTGTGGGTAGGATGATTCGGCTATATCTATACTTCAGAAAATTTAAAGGAAAAAAATTCAAAAAAATGTTCTACCTCTTAATATCTAATCTTAATGATTGGCTATAACTATCCTTCAGAGAATTTAATGGAAAAAAATTCAAATAAATTTTCTACCTGTCAATATTGTATATTGAACTGTGTAAAAAACTAATTTAAAAATATTGAACCCATTTTCGAGAAAAACGCGACAAATTAAATTCTATTTTGCCTCCGTTCGTGTAGCATCCTCAAAAGAAACACAAACCGAATGAAATCTTAACTTATACCCTAAGCAAGGGAAATACAATTTCTACCTCTGCTCATACCATAGGTATTATAGGTAGAGGAAGTTTTGTTTTCAATCCCCAATTTCGAAGTTGAGTTTTTAGCTTAAATACACGTTTTGAGGTCCCCTGAATCCAAAAATACTATTTTCGGGAACATGTATATGTGTCTGTGTGTGTGTCTCTGAACAGCCTACCTCCAGAACAGAAAATCGTATGAAAATAAAATTTTGCATTTCGGTCAGGTACCTTCTGATGTGACACGAAGTCGATGACGACTTTATCTTATTTTTAAGGTTTTACGGAGACTTACATGAAGAAAATTTCGTTTTTTACTATTTTCTCAAAAACGGTTCTTACGATTTTCTTTAAATATTGTACATAGGATCCTTATTCTAAGAATTAAAACTTTTATTTGAAACTTTTTCTTAAAAAAAATCTCTGAAAGGTGGTTATAAGCCACCCACTGTTTGTAGAAACTCAGTCTTGCCTGGTGAATATTGAAGCTATGCATCAGGTCCAAACAGCAGCAAAATTATGCAGCGATAGTAGAATAAAGAGGTATGTTTAGAAATAAAAAAAATAAAAAAAAAAACAACCGAATACGCTCTCTTTGCGTTATGGCCACTTATTCTATATCAGAATGTGAAGTGAGAAAGATGTATTGCCCATGCTTAGAGTAAAGAAAGTTACTTGAGTGTATTAATTAGATTTTTGTGATGCGACACGATGTGGTAACGACATTCTCTTCATTTTTACAACCAACTTACATAAAAATATTGTCTTAAATAATATATTATACCAAGATATTATTTGGGCAGAGAAAGTTATGTGAGTTTCACATCAGATTTTTTTTTTCTTAAATTCTGAGTCTGTCCATCTCGCAAGACTGGAACCCGAGAATATACAAAAGTGGGTGGGATATAACTATAATTTAGAGAAGTTTTCCAAAAAAAGTTTCAAAATTAAGTTTATCTCTTAGTATAAGTAGCCTACCTCGCATAGGCGTAACGAGGGGGGGGGTTTTGGGGGTTTGAACCCCCCCCATTGACTAAAAAAAAGGAAAATTGTATAATTTTTTTAAGTCTGCCCATAAATTACTTAATGCGTGGGAAGCTTAAAACTCGTTATTTTGAGTCTTAATTTTTAAAATTTTCCGGGGAAGGACCCCCGGAAGCTTAAAACTCGTTATTTTGCATCTTAATTTTTAAAATTTTCCGGGGGAGGACCCCCGGCCCCCCTCTCCCAGGGGGGTATTATAACCCCCCCCCATTTGGTCGGCCTGGTTACGCCTATGCTACCTCGTGTATAAAAATTAAACAAATCGTTAGAGCCGTTTTCCAGAAAATCGCGATAAATGATATTTCTCCAGGGAGCCTAAAGTGACATTAAATGTAAGAGAAAGTCATCGCCAATTTTCGTTTCAGGTCCCCAGAATCAGAGGTGTACAAATCTCGATTTTAGCTTGCCCAAACCCGCTTGAACGCCAGGCAAGCAAGTTGCCAGCGTCATAGCTAGGAAGCAGGCAGGTTTCCTTAAGCCCGATGGGTCAGGTCAAACCCAGCCTAGGCAAGTCAGAATAAGCTTGCGACATTCCTATCAGCTAAACATCTGTAGTTGCTGAGTGTAGGTAATACTTTCTTGCTTTTCTACACGCTGGTAGAAGAAATTCACCATGCAGATAAATAAAAGGTGGATAAAGTATTAAAAATCGTTTTAGCGTCTTAACACAATTATTATTTTTATTATTAGGTAGATTTCGAAGAAAAATCTACCTAATGACTTTCAAAAAATTCGTTCATATCGTTACGTTTCATGCCTCCCTAAGTACGAAACCACCGCCTGTTAAAAAAATTGTGATATTTATATTTATATACAGTATATGTATATGTATATATATATATTTATATATATGCATATATATCTTTACACGCTAGCGGCCGTAATTTTCAAGATATTTGAATCAAATTTTATTATGTTATTTCTAGGCCCAATAGTTCAGACAAGTTCGTTAATGAGCAAAATTGGCCTAAGGGGGTGGTCGGGGGAGGGGGTTGAAATTTTAAAACATTTATATCTCGGCCCCTATGAAGTATAGAGGGAAACTTTGATTGAATAAATTAGAGTACTCCTTATGGAGTTCACAGTGACACCAACGATTCGGGGGTTTTGGGAGTACGAGTGGGGGTGGGGGTATGGGGATGGAAATTCGAAATTTTCGAAACTACGTATTGTGGGGTATCGTTGAAAAGTTCTTGATGAGTACTCTACAAATCAATAACTAGTTTCTTGATAGTTCTCATATAAGGCGAGATTTGAATGTTTTAAAAAGTTCTCTTTCCCCCCTTTTTCAGTTATTATTGCGGGTTTGTCATGCCAAGGCTAAAGAAGAAGAGTGCTACGCAGCGACAGTAAATTAAAACAAAAGCACTTCGAAATCTACCTCAGCTTGTAGGCTTGCCTAAAGGGATTTTTGTTATTGTTATTAATGATTTTATGATGTTTTCTCGAAAATGTTTGAAAATTTTTCCCATGCCGGACTAGTACTTTTGTTCATTGATAATTAATTCAAACTGTCCACATTTTAGTTTCTCCTCGGCTTCCTTCCGGGTAAAATTCTCTAAATACATCTGAAGTTACTCAACTACGTAACTGCACGAGTTACCAGTGCACTGCTATACCCAGTTTCATATTCTTTCCGCCAGGCCTTGCAGTTTCCTTAGGTCCTGAGCAACCCACCAAGTTATGAAGAGCTTATGACTCATAGCGACAGTATTTCTTATCATCGTTGTAATCTGGCTTGCTTTCAAGTCAAGCAAGTTAAAAGCTGTGACTGGTTGCAGAATTTCAAAGGGGCAGGCAAGCTAAAATCAGAATATGTACACCTCGACCCAGAATACATCTAACCTAAATGTAAATTTTTTTTATACAGTTTTTAGTTCTTGAACTATGTGGATCCCATTAATTATTGTATATTGCACATCTTGTATTTAAAATGTAATTTAGTTAAGTTAAATTCATTAAATACTTGAGAAATGTTAGATAATTACATGTGACATACTTAATTGAATAATGAAAAAGACTGTACTGTGTAATGCAAATAAAACTAGCCAACTAACATTCACACACTCACATACTCACTCAAGGCATTCTCCTGAAAATAGTTTTTTTATGTATAGAATCTCGAAACGTGTATTTACACTGACCATTCCACTCATATGCCGCGTATTTGATATTGACCATTGGCGTTAGCAATTCCTCGGATGTAGACCAATCACGATCGTTTATCTTATAGAATGCTTGCTATTAATTTTAGGAAGAGGTTTTACCTGATAAAATTATCTGCTCGTTACTGGACACTAAGGATCAATGTGCCATGGTTAATACGTCACATGTTGCCATTAAGCAACACGAAAACAGATTATTTTATGCAACATAACTTGTTTGTAAATTGAAATAATGTAAATGTTTATTGATTAAAAACACAATTTCGATTCGGTGAAAGCCAGTTCGTGTGCGTTTATTCTGTTCTGCTGTTAGCTTACCTGAATTAAGTTAACTATGTATTATATGCACAATTGGTAGCACTGGCCATAGCATGGTAACTCGAATCGATTCATGGATGGTTGATTCATAGTGTACCATGATCTTCTAGCTGTTAGTTTTGTTTTCATATAACAAATCACGAAAGTAATTATTATTTGTATAATCCGTCACGTTTTTAATCATGGAATAGTCTTAATAAATCCAACTCAAGCTGACGAATTTCGTTAGATAAATTCACTACTACTGCGCAGTCGCGAATCTATTTATAAACTCAAAAACTCTTGAAAAACTATGAAAAAGCAACATCGAATTTCAGAGACGTTCACTATAACAGTACTTCCTCTACCTATAGTAGACATATCTATGGTAGGGGTGGAGAAAGTAAAAATGTTTCCATTGTAAAGTATGCTTTAACTGACCTTAGTAAAAATTACAGTTGTAGATACCATTTGTGTGGAATGCATGCATTGAATTGAAAAGGTCTGCGTTTTGTCAACTAAACAATGTAGGATAGATTCGTGCGGACACAAAAGAGACAAAATACAATGACAAAGTGAACGAATGCTGATGATCGTAGTCATGATAAGCGCAATTTCATAAATTCGTATCTCACAGCCCTATAACAGAAATCGCAATTACTTCTTTTTGTAAGAATGACAATAGGTGGAAGAACGTTATGAATGACATAGAACACGCATAACAGTCTTTTTCATTGCGATACACAATGGAGATTGCTGTATTCAGTGTCAACTGTTGTGGTTAATGTTTTAAATCTGCTGTAGTTGAATTAATTAGAGAAAACATTGTTCATTTAAAATTGGAATGAAAAATAAGGTTAGAGTTTAAACAAAGCCGTGCATAAATGAAAACCTATTACCCCTTCATCTATCTTTTCTTGCCTTCCCCTCTCCATCCTCTAACTCCACTTCTCCCTTCCGGTCTGAATTTTTCTAACCGACACAGGGCCGCCACATATCGAGGTCGGGCTCAGGACCATGTATTGGTCGCGGGCCCCTCCGACCGTCGACCATCCACATTCAGTTGTCTTTTCCCTTCTCCGTGGAGCTTCCTTCTCGTTACTCGTGTAATAGAACATTTTATCAAACTATTCCTGTTTTCTATAAAATTATATCACATCACCCGGATCCAGCGGGCCCCTTTGAGGCCCGGGTCCCTTGGATTCGGCAGCCCCTCCCCATGACTCGACAACGTGTTTATAAATTCTTTTGTGTTCAAACTTTCAAATTTGTTTAAATTTTGTTGGAAAAAAACTCTAGTTGTAACAATAATGTGCACTACAGCTTTCTCACTTATATGGAATAAGTGGTCATTTTGCTAATACTGGCAATGCGTTGTTTCACCCTCGGAAGACTAAAAGTTTGAGTTTGTCCAAACAACGGTTGGCTTTAAAGAATCATTGCGTAAAATTTGCTTTAATTAATAAAACTTTCGGTTTTTGTAAAAATACCTCGAAAACAAAATAATTTTACCCGTTTTCCAAAATATCACAGAAAACGAAAAATTTTAGTAAATGTAAAACGTGTCGATAATCTTCGCTTCCAAATAGGACAATAGGACAATATTTTTACTTGTTTTCAAGTACTTCTTTCACAGACATGACAGGGTAGAACACAGTACTCCTTCTATCTAAACGGTAGTACCTATGTTACGGTAGAGAAAGTAATAATTTGGTACGTTCTTTATAACTTGATATCGAATGATCTTTCATCAAGTATACCGTTACTTTAACTACGAGAAAGGTCTAATTGTTACACAAATGGGGATCATTGGCTGAAGGCATAATGTTCAGAATTATTGTCCCTGTGTTTTTCCTGTGAACTACTGACTAGCAGTTTCATTAAAATGGTAATTTACTTATAGTAGGCTGCAGTGTTTCGTTACCCATTGCAATGGAAATAGAAACTAATTCCCAAGCATGGTTATTTTAATGTAAACTTTTTGAAATATAAAATTATATTTTTTAATTCAGCTGTATTTATACTCCTTTCAGCTTTGAACCATATCAGGAGTTCAGAATGTATGTCTATACAGTGGGCCAAGAAACCATTGATTATCAATTATTTTTCTATTGTTGGTATATTTTATGGAATAAATTTTAACTGATATTATTTTTAATAGATATGATATAGGATGATTTAGCGAGGGTGATTCATGTTATGTACATATTCTAGTCGGCATTTGCCTTTACGACTGGAGAAACCATGAAAAACCCCACGTCAAATTGGCCGGCCATGGGATTTGAACTTGAGACTTCCCGAATGCAAGTCCAAGACTTTATCGTCTCGGCCACCTGGCTCGGTAATTTGGAAATAATTGAAAAACAATAAAATTGTAAAATCATATTTAAAAAATGCCAACTTAAAATATGCTATAATTTTAATGTACTCTTACGGGAGTTTTGAAAGAAAAAAGAACATGTTAAAAAGTAAAGATGAAACACGCATTATCTTGAATTAATTATTCAACGACTTAATGGAATTGTACCCAAAAATAAAAATAAATCATGAATAACTAAAACTATAGATATAATATGTTAAAAAAAGATACATACTCGCACTCGAAAACCTGCTAATTATGTAATTTCAAGTGCATAATTAAATGCATATTTAAAGAAAATTTATGCAGAAATGTATACATAAAATAGGCGCGTGATGTGATATGGATACCATAGAAACATAGATACACATGGAAATGTCAATAGTCGTTTGCTCTCCACTCTATGCATAATTCAGCCACAGAGCTGCTAAAGTAAAATATGTATCCATATATTGTGTTTATTTTTATTGCATATCAATTTTAGCCCTACACATTACATACGTTATCTTCCAGAAAACTAACTAATAACTGTAAATTAACTAAAAAAGATAATATGCATTATTTATAATCAATGTGCATGCACAGAATAGTATGAGGTACAGTGCAATGGGGTGAAAATTAAAAAAATCAAAAGTGTAATGGATTGGACAATAATAATGTGTTGTTATATAATCGATATGTGAAATCTGTGCGTTACGTGAGTGCATGGTGCAATTAGGTCACGGCTTTTGTTTCCCAGAAATAACCCTGTCCTGCAATGAAGAGCATCCCTGTATTTCACATATTCACCCTTAATGAGCCGCATTCACTGACATTGCTAATTGATATGCTGGTGGCATTAAATAGGCGCGTGAAGTGATGTGGATACCATAGAAACATAGATAAACATGGAGATGTCAAGGGTTGTTTGCTCTCCACTCTGTGCCTAATTCAGCCACAGAGCTGCTAAAGTTGAATATAATTTTGCTATCGATATTACGCAATGAAGTTAATTACTTTCTGCCGTAGTCAATATGTAATGTGAGAAAATGATATTGTCAGTGCCCAGGGTAGGGAAAGGTACCGTATTTTATGCATATATGTGCTTTGTAATTTTTTTTTTCATTTCGATGAATTTAATGTAATATTCTCAGAAATTACATAATTAATATCATATAATTGTATAATTATTATAATATAATTATGTAATTATGTAGCTAATATAATCTTTCAAGGGAAGGAGTGGTTTGTTTGAATTTTAATATTGACGAATTTATACATCAGTATCATCAGTGAAAAGGTTAAATTTACAGTACCTTACTTTCAATAAGAAAATTACCAGAAAACAATTGATTCACCAACCGAGATAGCCTGTACAGTGTACATGCCTAAAATATGTATTGCTTTTATAGTTAAAGCCAGAAAATTGTTCCTACATTTCGGATGCATGTGTAGCTTTTTCGTGTGTGTTTTCTAGGGAGGAAAATATGAGTAAGAGAACATGGGAGTCTTTGTGCTTTATGTTGATACACGTGTATAATAAAAACTTAGTCCGTGCAGAAGACCACCCAACTTAATTGCAGGCGGACTTTATGAACATTACGTACATCCACTTTAATTAGTCTGTAAAACGTGGAAGAGGAAGCAGACATTAATATTATACAGAGTGACCTGAAAGAAACGAGGAGAGCTTGTTGCATACCAGTAAAGCTCCGGAGAAAATACCGAGACAAGCAGTTGAGTCCGCAATTATTTGAATCTCTCTCTTTGATCTTCCCGCTGTCTCTTTCACTTCCCTGTCCCATCTACCTTTAAATCTTGTATTTTTATTTCTCTTTAGTTTAGTCTCTTTCCTCTCTACCAAAACATCCCTAAACAATTACTTCGTATTCTTCTCCTAATGAGTTTTTGTTTTTCTTCCCACTACACTCCCATTTCTATTTTCTGAATCTCTCCCACCCACCATTTACTGGTCTCTGCTTTACTGTAAGTCAGTGATTTTATGATCCTAAGTTCGCGAGTTCAAACCCTGCCCAGGTTGATGACATGTGTACATAAGTGCTACATATACAGAAGCATATGAAAGAACTCTTACAAGACAAAATTTCGGAGCATCTGTAATGGCTACAGGCTTAAGAAGTATTACATGAACCGTCGTTAAATAAGCATAACAAGTAATATAAAACCTCTCGTTTTCCTCTACTCTCTCTCTCTCCCTCTCTCTCTTCCTCAACACTCTCTCACTTTTATCCTATTTTATTCTCTACGTGTTTTCATTATGCTTTTCATTTGTTCATTCTTTCTAATTTTCCTTCTTTCATATCATTGTCCACCTCTCCTCACCCCTTCTATTTTTCCCTCTCTTTTCATCTGTTTCTACTATATACCAATCCTAGGTCGTTCGCTCTTTTATCCTTTTCTTTCTTTTTATTTTCTTTTTTCTGCCCGTCTCTCTCTTTCTTATAATGCATAATAATGTTTCCTGTGTTTTCATAAAAGATAGGGTAAGGTGGTACATTTTCGAACACTTAACAAATATTCTTATTTTATGAACACAGTAAACTTAAGACAAGTTCAACTGTATCGTAATCACAAAGTTGGCAATGTAGTTGACCCTTCAAAAAAATATGGAAGTCAAACAGCTGTAAAATTGGTCATGGCAATCAATCTTTCATTTCCAGAATATCGTTAGAAAATGTACCACAGTAGGTACAATTCTAAACACCAGTGGGTACTATTTCGAACAGTGGCATTTTCAACGAACGAATTGCTTTCTTCCAAATATTATATTTTATTATTATTATTTATCAATAATATGAGCGTAATAATGAACTGTCACGTTTTGAATAGGCAGATGACAGGTTTGGGGCATGTGGTCAGCATGCTGACTCCTACGTCAGTTATTGATGGCTTACTGAACCGGAGCCGCTACTTCTTTATGAATTAGCTCTTCGGTTTGTGTCAGGAGGCTGAATGCACCCCGTTCCAAATCGCCCTTCCTCAGAAAAATTCGAGGAGGTAACGGGGATCGAACCCAGACTTGCGGGTCCGTAGTCAGCAACTGTCATAACATCAAGAGCAATAATAAAAAATACTTAACAACTCCAGAACGATTTCTGTTTGCTATTCTGTATTGCATAATTGCTGAGATGTAATAGCAATCCAGAGGAAGTGCAGTTCATAAATCTTCGTTGAAATAATACCACTGTTGAAAGCTATGTGAATGCTATCCTTTAAATATTTGACTGGCACAGTTAATAATAATAAACATGCAGAATGCTGTGATGGCAAAACAGCTTTTCCATGCAAGCGATCGCGGGCTAAAGTACTGTTCGAAATTGTACCTAAAATCCGTTCGTATTTGTACCTCGAGCTAGTTTTTGTAAATTATACATAGTTGCAAATTCCGCTCACGAATGACCATTGTTGTGCCAATGACTTACGTATTAAAGACTACGCTATTTGTTGGTATGAGTTAAAAATTGGTCCTCAACAATGTATTCCAGTAACACAACGTGGGATTATAAGCAATTTTATAACGTGCCATTTTTCCAGCATGGAGTTCTTACCTTCGATTGGAAAATAATATTTTATGGCCAAATGAGTCAACTTAAAACATCATTCTCGCGGATACAGATCAACAAAACAATCAGTATGGACGCTATATTTTTAAAAAGAGGTTGGCTAACATTTGAAACCCAAAAATGGATAAAAATCTTAGTCCGTTCAGAATTGTACCATGTTCGAAAATGTACCACCTTACCCTAATTGTACTATTTTAAACGGTGATACTTTCATATAATTTTATTGGTAAATAATATAAAACTGTATTAATGGAATTTATCACGAGAGATATTAAAGTAAAAGCAATAAACACAAGGAGCTGTGTAGTATTGGATGGGATATACATGCTAAGTAAGTTAGAGTGATAGGATTATCTCCGGTGTTTTCAGTATAGAAAAATGCGTTTCTTATAGGTTAAGTTGCTGCAGGCGAAAAAGTTGAAAAGATAAAATGTGCCGACGATACAGGGTTTTAGCCTGCCTAATGCCATTTGCGCTATTCTAGCGCATGTACAAAACTTTTTATCTTGATTGTGCTGCTGTGCTTGGGAAAAAACTAGAGGTTTCACCTGTGCCAATCATAATGGAAAAGACTTTACCCGAAAGGAGATATAATATATCTGATATGTCGAAAAATAATGAATGACAAGATCGAAGATTGGAGTCCAGCAGATGTCAACCGAAACTGAGTAGTCATAGCTGATGAAGATGTTAATGAAATTGTAAAATAGTGCATGCAGGTATGCGACTACATATATTATATAACTTTTTTGGATACATTATAGTTAGAAACTTCTAAGTACAGAATAAGTGCGCAAATAGTTTACACGTAGGAATATTACTTACAGTATTTTTCAAATGGGAAGCGTTTTGTTCTTCCTCTTGCTTAGATACGCGGTCCAATCAGAGACGGCGAGACGGAAGGAAGACCCTTCCTGATAGCGGTACTGCTTTAGCTCGTACACGTGATTGGCGGTGAAGGAAAACGCTTCCCATTTGAAAATTACTGTAGTGCAGTTGTCGAAGCCGAGGCGAAGGTGTTGTACAAAATATTCATTCTGTAAAATTCCGAATAGAAGCTGTCATTTTCAGCACGTTTGGGAATTTAAGCTTTTTTCCTTTAGTGACTACAATAAAACCCAATGTAAAGGTTGCTCCTCGCATCAATTTTGCAAAAACCCTGAGCTGCCCAGTCTCAAGGGACTTAGAGTAGAAAAAATATAAGCAGTTCAAACAAAAGTATTGTAGAGGGAGTGGATTTGGTCGCCGTATCTTCCCCTTCTTCTTTCCTATCCCTGAGTTAGTTATTACAACATTTTCTTTTAAATTTTTGTTTTGTATGAAGAATCGAGCCGTAAGTTCTATGTTTATTCTGTTTTCATACTTACTCGTTCGTTCTTTCTTTCGTCCTTCCTTTCTCTATTCCTTTTAATTTTTGTTGTTTCTGTCTTTTGTTGTTCTTCCTTTATGTGTTGCTTTCTTTTATCTCTGAACTCTTTTATTAATTTTTGTTATATTTTCCCTCTTATTTCTTTTAATTAGGCCTATTTCTTTTTTCTATAGCATTTCTTTCTTTCTTTATTTTCGATATCTTTCTATTTCTTTCTTTTCATCATTATTTATTTATTTATTCATTCCTTTCAGATTTTATTTCTTGTTATTTGTTTTTTAATTGCTCTTCTTCTGCTTTTATATTCATTGTTTGCTTTTCTGTTCATCTTCTTGTTTAGGCTATAAAGTCCTGATTGCCCTTTCAAATCGCCTTTTTCTTATTTTGTATTCTGACTGTATATTGTTTAGTCTGCATTTCCGGTGCATAACCTAATTGGATATATTACGGAGTCAGCAAAGAAGGTCTCGAGTTCGATACCGATTGGGGTCAGTTTGGATTTCGCCTTAGGTACTGAACTCTAAATCCGCTGCACACGAAACTAGGGCAGGGACGGTGAAACGCTATGAAGGACAATCCTTACTGTAACAATACTGTTAGAAGCTGACACGGTGTTTAAGAAAATGTCGTTTTTATTATTTTAAAAGTATTTTAATATTTTACTAGCGTTACTTCTACCTGCAGTGAGTTGTTAATGAGATATTTAAATTCAAAATTCTTAATCAGAGAAAGAAAGACGGACTTGAGTGGAATGAAATGAGATAACTACAAAATCTATTTTGTATGTTTTTAATTCACATAAATTTCTCTACTCTAATCGTGATAATACGTTGTCTACCTTATATTATATTTCCCGATGTTAAAATCTTATATTTCAAAGTAGAACAGATCGTTTCCATATCTCAACCCAAAACCCCATAGGTGATGCATTCATTGAACAGTTCATAACAATGAAACAAATAAAGATAAATGCTAGCAATTGTGGTCAAATTTTTCTTCTTGCTTCTTTTTAAACACTCCTTACTTTTTTATATGTGCCAGTAATAATGTTTTCGCTGACAGATTGATTTACAACTTGAAGATAGTTTTGCTGTGCTGTATTATTTTTTAAAATTTTTAAATTTATTTATATATTTCCCTCTGGTGTAGTTAGGGCCTTAAGGCCTTCTCTTCCACTGACCAGATTTGGATACATTGAAACCTTACCGAATAATCTAATTAAGAATAAAAAATAATAATAATAAAAAGAGAAACATGATTATATTATATAGATGTCGATTATGTTGGTGAAGACTATAATTAAGACTATATCAAACTATAGCTTAATGATGGAAATTCAACATTGTAAGTAGAACAAATTAGTGAGAAAATAATAATAATAATAATAATAATAATAATAATAATAATAATAATAATAATAATAATAGGTAGAAAAAGAAGAAAAGTAAAATAAAAAGAATTGAAACTAATACAAAAACGACAATTTTAAGACGAAAGGAGTATATAATATAAATGTCAATGGTTGGTGGTCAAGTGATCAACTAACTTCATCTTGAACGTTCTGAGTGTTCGGCAGCCTTTTATATTCTCAAGTAAGGAATTCCACAGACGAGCTGTCCCGACAGTGAAGGATGAAGAATAAATACAGTATTGTGAGGGGGAATAGATAAGGTAGTGTTCTGATGGGATCTTGTTCCGAGATCATGATAATCTGATAGGTAGTGAAAGCGATAGGCCAAGTAAGGAGGAACTTTAGTGTGAAGTAGTTTGTAAAGCATTATTATAACCAATTCCGCATTTTTAAAACTACGGTATAACCTACATGTTCAGTGAATTCTATACACACATAATTGCCAGTAGATTTGTGAAATTTGATATATTTTCAAGCATGTATTATGTGATTATAAACGACTGAATAATGGTGAATCTAAATTCCTGGTTTTCTGGCATGTGTCAAAAAGGGGAAGTGCAAAAGTTTTTTTCACGGGGTTCCTCTCTATAAGCATCGTATTCATAGAAATAGAACGCAATATATAGGCTATAACATGTTATAGAATCTAATATGCTTTCGCCTAGTAATTTTCTAAATTTCCTGTCATCTTAAACGTTCTTTGAAATAGTTTTTTATTACACATCACTGAGTCAGTCATAACTGAATCACGCTTCGTAGCAAAGTAAAAATTTCCTTTCCTGAAGAGTTTGAATAAACATTGTGGATCTCTGTTCGCTGTCGTACAATGGAAAACTTATCAGGGTTTTCATGAGAATTTATGGAGAGACAGTGACTGAGAGCCATAATGAAGACCACATAAGAGTCAAAGTTTACAGGATTGGAACAGATTGTGGGTACGTTATGGACCCATACATAAAAGTAGACAAATTACAAAGTCAGCAAAACAGAAGAGAAGGCAACATTCTGCTCCAGAGACGAAATGACATTTCTCATTATATCCAACGTATGTGTTTACAAAAGAATGTCATGACTTTGAAGGATGTCATACATGCATGTAAATATTCTATGCATACATGATGCTGATATTATTGGGAAAAGGTTTTCTACATTATTATAGCTTTCTTTTCATTTATATCAGGAGGAAACAGTACACGATATACTGCACGACTAGAGAGTATTTTTAATAATGGAATCTATCTCTGCCCATCCATACGGTGACCATATTTCTGTTAGTGAAAATCGGGACAGCTTTTAAAAAAGTAAATACGCTCTTGTCTCCAAAGCTCTCAATCCTCTTTTGCTATGAGACATTATTATTATTAAGCTGGAGCCATCATTTTTTCGCACGGTAATAGCAATATTGCAATATATATAGGTAGAGTGAATGTAGTAAGTACAAACAAGGTCTTTTCCTTTTTTCCATTAATCAACAAGTCGTACATTGCAGTATTTGATGGTCAGAATTAAAAAGAGTACAAAAACATATTAAGTTGTTCATAAGTTATGTTCAATCATTATTATTTTTCAGTGTTCGTAGAAAAAAATGGTCTGGTGTCTTTGGGATCATATTTCTCGGATGAAGCCAGAACTTTTAAAAGGTTATCCTTTTTCTTGTTGTTTTCGTACAAAATATAATGTTCAAATTTCTGCTCCTCTCTTTGTCATTTTTTAAAAAATTTTAAGATTAAAGAAAAGTGATCCCTATACAGGCCATGGAGGCCCTTAGGGTTCCAGGAAATTGAGGATCCCATGTATTGAGACATTCGGCACGAAGAGTGGGTAAGGTTGTCAGCCTTACGCATCGGCCACTTTTCCCCCTCGATTGCTCCTGGTACTCATTTCTATTGGAGGCTGAGTCGACCCCAGGTGCCACCAGCAGGATTAGACCAATTGAAAAATCTCAACGGCCGTATCGGGGATCGCACCCGCGATATTCCGGTCTGTAGCGCAATGCATCAACCAACTACGTCACGGTGTATCTCCAATACTAATAAGAAGACTGAAATATGAAATATGAAAGCTGATCTCACGTTCACATGCCACGGACAAAATTCGTTAAATTATGTCTTCATATCCCATAGAGGAAAGTAAAAGCAAATGGAATACAAATAAAAGGGTGGCAAAGCTTTATAGCTATAATTTGCAATGCCCACTCATGCACGTCCTGACTAAAAAGAAAGAGATTAATTATACAGAATGTAAGGGTTAAGTTGAAGTTTCTTCTGAAGCACTCTTAACGATTCACATCATTGAGTTCGGACGTGTTCAACATACAGACATGTCTACCCACTGATTTCTTGGTCACCGTCGTGTAGCCGCAGACAATCTGCATGTCTTGATAAAAATTCACTGGACATACTCTGAATTTTGGTGCCCTCATTATCCACTCAAGTCCAATATTTGCTCAACATGTCGCACCTTTATGGACTAAAGTATCTTCAGGAATAAATAAAAAAACATCAAATAGTTCTTCCTTTAGCTAAGGTATCTTCACAAGTTTTTAAAGTGCTAGTTCTTTAATCCTTTCAGAGCTGACTTGTATATTAATATAAGTAGTCAAATGAATCATCATCATTCATAAAAATGAACAGAAAAATAAAACAATAATATGTTACAAATCAATCACAAGCGATGGTATAGTAAATAAAATCTACTAATTTACTATACCAATGGGATATAACAGCGAATAATTATTAAATCATAAAATAGCCTATCGAAATAAAAATATAATAGGTAGCTAATAAAACAATGAAATAAAATAATTTTATAACAAGAAAGAAAGGACTTGGAACTTGGAACGTCTTGAAAAACACAATAAAAAATTCATCGCAGAAGATTAAGTTGTTGTACAAATATGGAAATTGTGTATAAGTGAGTATACATTCAAATTAAATACAGTTTAGAGCCTTGTTTGTACAAAATTACGTACTCATGTCGTAATGCTATTATACTGAAAAATCATCACAGATTTTTCATCATACCAATTCGTATCGATTGTTGTTTCAAATCAGCTTGTTGGCTGCTATCAGCTGTTGGTGTAGTAAAGATATGGATCAAAATTATCTCTTTACCAAGATTTATGACTTTTTAATACATGAATTTTTAATCTATTTTTAAATAATTTCAGGAAATTAAACTCACTCCTGGTAGTAATTATAAAAAACACTCCGGTGAAGAACCAATTCGTCGTGATTTATTCATTCCTTGAACGATCAGTAATGCACATTTTTGTGGGGTGATTCAGTGAATTGCAAAAGAATATTTATCAGTCAAAAGATACGATGGTCATTCAATAATTAAAGAGACAAACTGGTCTGGGGAAAAGACGGTTGGTAGTACAAGTTTGATACATTAGGGATTTTAAGTTTTCATCACTGGGAAGAGTTCTAATCAGGTGATGGATCAACATTGCTCTGTTTATGACCTCAAAATTAAGTTTAACGATGTCGCGTCTTCTTGAAAATTCCACATTGGTTGAACAACGTTCTGTGATTCGTTTTTTGATTGCTGAAGGTGAAAAAACATAGTTTTTTATTGCTGAAGGTGAAAAAACAGCTAGTATATACTCTAGAATGACTAAGTGTATGGTAAAAGTTGTATGAACCATGGAAATTTTGCAAGTGGGTAGAACAGTTAAAACTGGTCGAGAATCAGTGACTGACGAACACCGTTCTGGCCGGCCTGTTGAAGTTGCGATTTAGCACCCTTTGATTTATATTTTTTTTTTTGTCCACTGAAGGAGGCATTACGTGGGAAGAAGTTCCAGGATAACGAGGATGTCAAGAAATTTGTGGGAAATTGGCTCCGACACCAAGACAAATTAAATAAATTACCAAAACGCTTTAAACAGCTAACGATAAAATTATTCAAGAGAAAAATAAAGGAATTTCTTACAGAGAAGTGTCACTACTCTCTAAGGGAGTATCTGGACGATAATCTCACCTGACTTACCAAAATTACTAATTTGACAATTTGGTGTGAGCTGTGTTTTTTCGTCAGTATTAATTAAAATTGTCTTTCTTTGTTAGTTTTAATGAATATTGTACATTTATTGTACACACTGTATTCCTGTAAAACTGTTTGTGTCCATAGGACTGTAATAGGCTATACTCCGTGGCAAATAAACCATTCATTCATCAGGAACAACATACTTCTGTCCTACGTCTGCGATGTATTATGTAAAAAAATTAAATTTTTAAGATTATCTCATGGTGGCGTAGAATTGGAAATGTGAATGCAACAGAGTGAGAGGGAATTAATGTAATTTCTCATTTACTTTCAAAAACGTATTTTTATCCTGTTATTTTCAAACATATTTACATAAATTAGCCTAGAACGAAGAAAATATCCCAAAGAAAATAAGTCTAATCTACGGCGATTTCTTAAGTTCTCAAAACTCCACCCACTTTTAGTTTCTTTCAAGAGATCTGAAGCTTACAAAGCGGAGAAGTTAGTAAAACGACCCGTCTCCAATGCAGATTTACGAATTGCAGTAAAAATAATTCCAAAGCTGTTTGTGGGAATGTTGTATCTTGTGGGCTAATTCTCTGCAAATACGGCAATACTGGAGCTCTGTTTCTTTCCTCCCACGCTCCTCATCTCCCCCCCCTCCCCCCCCCTCCCCCACTGAAGTGTTTATTGGAGCGCTCTGAATTCGAAATGAGATTGCTTTTTCTCAAGCCATGTATTTTATTTTCAAATATGCGCAGACACGGAAGAACTAACGCGAACTTGTTGCAGTGTCAAGAGTTAAATTCAAGGGCAGGTCTTGCAATTTCAGCGCATACTGTGACAAATGTTGACAAGAAGAATAATACAGTGTCTGTATAATACGTGTGAGAGAATTTCTTAAATCTACGGTCCTGATATTTCACCGATAATATGCCACGAAGACTTGTCATATAATTTACCATCGGCGAGTATTACTTTGCTACGGCATTATTGTTACCTTAATACGAACTACATGAACTTCAGGTACAACTATCTTAATGAATAAACGTATAGAGGGTAACGAATCTTCCCTCCACAATACAGTACAATAAATGTCTGCTCCCTTGCAATGGTTGTTTTGAAATAATCTTATGAAGACAGTTTCTTAAGTTTTTAAGTGTAATTTACTATGCTTAAATTAATTTTTTGCACGATTTAACTAATTAGTGGTACTTACGAACGTTATTGCCGTGGATCGTAAGTTGACATTCCCACACGCAATTTTGTTGCTATGTGCGGTAAGAGTTTCAGTGCCGTTATGAATATTATGCCACACCTCATAATACAAGCCTTTATGGACAAGGCCTCCCAGGACAAATACTGTATTCGGTTCCCATAAACAACAACAAATGCGAATCACTGTCTGAAATAAACAGCTATCTTCAAGAACGTATATACATAATATTTCCAGGTAATATCACAATTAATATAATTAAATTGATATAAATAATCATCGTGCAAAAAACAGCATGCAATACTCGTGCCGTAAGCGCATAACGGATCTCGGAAAATTGAAAAAACTATTTCCTCGATCCGTATGCATGCCTTACGGCACTTGTATCGCAATATACGAGTACTATTACGCTCAGTTATTTTATATATGGCGTGATGCATTATTGTCTCATATTCCCCCAAACGCTTTATTTGTAAGATACACAGATTATAAAACTATAAGCGTAAAATCATTATTCAAATATTAAAAGTGAACTTAGTTAATTCCTCTACTACAACCAATGGTCATATTACGATTAATGGAGCAGTGTTATATGGCAGGGGAAACAGAAACATCCCGAGAAAACCTACCTAGGTCCCATTTTGTCCACTACATATTATACTTGGAAGGCGAGCGGTCTAATCACTCAGCCATGGGCGACCTTAAAAATCCAGAAGCATAATTATTAAGAAGATATTCAAATACATTGGTAGTGCTTATACTTTTTAACTTTAACTTTATAATCAATGAACTTTTTTTTCTTCTAATATTTCTCGAAGTTTATATTAATTATCCTCTGCTCTTTGTCTTCACTACTTTTTCAGTTTTTGACCATTTTTAAACTTCCACACTTCATCTTTATCTTTTTCTCTTGTGCCATCCTTTTGTGTTTGATTTATATGGTGCTTATATTTTGTGTACTTTTCCCTGTGGACTCTGGCCTAATTATGTAATTTTAATTATGGTTTTAACTTCTTTAAAAACTAAAAATAAATGTTAATAGCAAATGTATTTCCGGTATTATAATATGACAGCTGTATTTCCGTTAGATCGTTTGTCTATTAACAAGCAATTCTACTGTAAAAATTCCGTGACTTCTCACCCAAAGGGACAAAATATTAAATTACCGTATTTATCAGATTATGACAGTTATTTTCTAAACCGTATTCTAGAAATAAATAAAATATTTTCCCGTTATTTAGAACATTTGTTTAAAATTCGAAACCAGTTCTGTTTCATGGCGATTGTCTCAAATTGTTCCATTTAAATGAAATCGTAATAGTGTTTGCTTTGACCTTTACAACCTGTAGTAAGTATGTAACGTAGAGATTGGATTTAGGAAGCTGATAATATGGAAGAAAGGTATAACTTTTTGTTTGCAACTTGTTCGATATGAGGAGAAACGATGCCTGGAAGGGAAGTCGTTTTAAATCTGCCCCAGTGGAGTAGTTACTTGCTTCCAATTTACCCTGCTATTTCTCTTTTTTCTTAGCCCATCCTTCATTTCCATACATCCTCCATGACCTACTTCCAATCTTAGATTAACACACGTGCAAAGACAATTTAATTCGGTCTTATTAAGTGCAAATAAAGACTTTTGTCATGCACTTAACCAATGAAGTACACAGAACAATAATGCTAAGGAAATGGCTCTATTGAGTTTTATTAGCGTTAACAGTGTTCCTTTATGCATTGCTTTTCAGACATAACAGTATTTCTATGTAAAAGGTTATTGCGCTGGATTAAACGATCATTTTCACGTACCACATTAAATGAAATGCAAATTTTACAACTGTTTAAGTGTCACTTTAAAAATAGGATTGCATCAATTTGTAAATAGCTATGTATAGGTATATGCAATTTATGTTCTACGTACAAGTGTTTATAATTTTCTCTTTCAAAATTACAAGTCAACAATAATTCGATCATATTGAGCCATTTGAAGACCGACCAATGAAAAGCGCTATTTCATTCTATTTAAAGAAAGTATATGCCTAAATTGAGCACTGAAAGAAAAGAAAATGTACGAAACAAAGGAAATTAATATAAAGAAGAAAACAAAAACGGAATTATAAACTGCATATGTTGTTGTTGATTGTATTTTCATTTAAAATAATGTGTATTGTTATTTAATGTAGTTAGGTTTATATTCGTCCGCCGGCGTGGTCTTGTGGTTAGCGTCGCTGACTACAGATCCGTCGGCCCGGGTTCGATTCCCGGTACCTCCTCGGATTTTTCTGAGGTAGGGAGGTCTGGTAGGGGTGCACTCAGCCTCGTGATTAAAAATTGAGGAGCTACTTGATAGAGAAGTAGCGGCTCCGGTCAAGAAAACCACCATTAACGGCCGTGGGTGTCGGCATGCTGACCACATGCCCCCCAATCCTGCTATCTGCCTACGGGAGATGACGCAGCGGTCGGGTGGTAGGCCAAGTCCCTCCAGGGATGTAGCGCCACGGAGTTTAGTTTTTTTTTTTTTTAGGTTTATATTCATTTCTGAACTGTCCCCGACTATGAGCATGTGCTCATTTTTTAGTGTCTTAGTGAAAAATAATATAGAAAAAAGGAAACAACGCTTTCATGTACATTTATTCAAGACAAATTTTAACTTTCTGTATAGCCTAGTATAGCTTGAGAACATTGATAATTAATTTTTAACAATGCTTACGATTCAAAATAACACAAACAATGAAAATGAAATTATGAAAAATATGTACAAAATTAACCCAGTTAATACCCGGGCGAAGCCGAGCAGCTAGAAAACAATAAACAAAGTGAAGATGATATGGACTATCTTACCATACACTAAGTGAAATTTGCATTTCTTTCACAATGAACTTGATTTTTTTTTCAATTTTACGACTATTGCAATAGCCTTTTTAAGTGTTTCGATATCAATGATTTACCTAGTGGTCTACAAACAGAAATCACAACATTTGTTTTGAAGGTCATGGTTCACCTGTGACAGGCGTGACTACTCGCGTTCCTGAATCGATTGGAAATGCCTGCATTAGATTTATTGCACGATATAAAAATATACGTTTCTTTCCGAACACGTTTGTTACAAATGTTTCCACTACCACAAGTTGTAGAACTCGATCGAAGAAATCCCAACTCCCAAATCTGAAAGTAATAGAGTTAGGTGATGTGTGAAAGCGAAGAAGCTACCTGTATCCCTGATTCTCACATTACCATCAGTAGCAAATACCTATTCCTAAGACGAGCTTATATAGCTTTGAGATGGTATAATCCTTTAAATTATTAATGGAAATTTAAATTACTAGTTACTTTAGTAGTTACTTTGGGTGCGCCATGGCGCAGTTCGTTTAGGCACCATGCTACAAAACGAAAGGTCGCGGGTTCTAATCTCGAGAGGTCGTCGGGGTTTTCCAGTTGGCCTAATCCTTATAAGGGCACAAAGTTCCTGGGGTCGATTCAGCCTGTAACAGATGTTATACCAGGAGCAATCCTGGGCGGTTGGTGCGTAAAGCCGACAACCTTACCACCTTAATGCCGTGCCGAATATCTTAAGAAAAACCTGGGAGCCTTGGAGTCCTGAGGGGTCTGTATAGGGACCACTTAATTTTTATTTACTTTTGGTAGTTTAAGGTACATTTCAAACTACCGGTTTGAGCGTTCCGCTTATATCGTATGCCAGATGGATGGGGATCAGATCTGACTATTAACCTGTTGAGATTCTTTTTCCGAATTCTCCATACGATAAGATGTTTGTCGATCAGATTTTTTGTACATGGATTCATTTCGTCGTAATCTCATCTCCTTAAGCTCTGGAGGGGAACTGCCCTATGGATAATCACTAATATAAAAGCACAAATGTGCACAGTACTTTTGTAGCAAGCCGTTAAATGCTCGTCCTCTAGAGCAATGTGGTCCAATTGGCGGCCTATTAATAAACCGGCTCTCAAACTTCTGAATTTCTCTGTAGTCGGCAGGCACTCTGTTTTCAACATTGTTCACTGTATTGTAGCATTGGTAGCGGCAATATCTTCTATATTTTTGGAGCTATGTTACCTACAGAGTTATAATTTTCTTATATCAACGAGAAATTGGCAGCCCATTGAGTTTGGAGACAAGTTAACACGGAGAAGTATGCAAACTTGGGAAATTGAGCTTTGAATATACAATCCATGTTTGGTAGTACGTATTGTGTACGAGTGTGCAACTTTTTCCATGAAAACTAAACAGAGGACATGTCACTGCGGCTTGCCATTACTCAAATGGAAGTAGGTATTGAATCTGCAGTAAACCAACACATAGCTTAATTTTCTCATTAAGTGTATGTGAATGTTATCTTTGTATTATTTGAGTTTGTAAAATAGGTCTCTAAGACCATCTAGTTTGATGAATCATATTTCTTTCCACTTTCTAATAATTATAATAATTTAATTTTTATAATATAATATTAATATAGTATTAATAATTATAATATATTATTAATATATAATTAATATAATATTAATATATTATTCCGGCCCGCGACTTAATTTTAATGAATCATCTGGCCCCACAACAAAAAATAGGTTGACCATACTGCTCTAGGGCCAACCTTTTATTTTGTATTTTTATTTTTAAAATTAGAATTTTCCTCTCGCTGCGTATTCCTGCGTATTTCAAAAGGCGATAAACATTTTTAATGAAGTAAGAATAGGTCACAACTTGTTATCCTTTGGAGAAGATTTGATGGATACGGTAAAGAATAATAGACCAAATATAGTGAAAGGCATACATGGTATTAAGGAACTCACGAAAAACACTAAACATGGTTATTCAATGATTTCTTCCTGATGTAAACCGCTGATCTGCTCATCAGTTTAAAAAGTGTTATAATATGATGTTAAATACGTAATTCTTTAAGTAAGAACAAATGTCGTTACAATACCCCCCTCCTATATCTCTGTCTCTCGCTGACTCGCTTGCTTCCTCATCATCTTAACGTTATTTCACGTTATGCACGCTCTTGTTGACATAGAATGCATAAGATATTGCATTTTCCCTCCTGAGGGAATAAAATGTAAATTAAGATGAAACTCTGTATTCGATGAAATTTCTGCAATACGATTCATGCTTAAAATGTTAAATAACAGTCGCCATTTTTCTGCTGTAGAATATTATAATTTTTATATCAAGAGATTTAAATGCGAAAGCATTCAACAAAAACTTATTGTAAACCACTCTTTGTCAAATTAGGTTTTCCTACTCTGCCTTCAATGTATGTTCTCCAGTGCCTTCTGTATGCCAAAGTGAATCTATCTACTTTTACCGAATGTTCCTCTGTTCATAATTATAATATCAGGACTAGAGCTAATATATACACGGATAAATGCAATTGTACTTTAACTCAAAAGAATTTTGATTATATTTCTAATAATTTTTTAAAAATATTACTCCCTTGCATCTTAGGAATTTGCCTATAAGACAGTTTAAGTAGGCAATCGAATTCATTATTGTCTAAACCTCTTTATAGTGTTCGAGAGTTTTATAATGTAAATTGGTTTTAAGTTATATTGCTACCCATCTATTACTGTAATTGACTTACCTTTGACCATTTGGTCTTTTATATTAAAAACATTTATCTATATAATACAGATTTGCCATTAAAAGCCATTAAAAGCATTTTCACCTTTACTTTTTAATTTCGCACTGGAAAATGCCATTAGGACAGTTCAAGAAAAAAGATAGGTCTAGAATTAAACGGTAATAACCCGATGTTGTCTAATTCAAATTATGTTTCTCTGTTGGGCGATGACATAAACACAATCGGGAGAAATGCAGAAAGTCTTTTCGATGCCAGCAGGAATGTCACATTGGAAATTAATACAGAAAAAAACTAAGTATATGGTCATGAAACGTCAAAATAACCTGCTACAAGATATTAGAATAACAAATAAAGCATTCGAACAAGTGGAGAAATTCATACCTGGACGTCCGTCGGAAGTAGGATTTGCGAGGGATGGTTGGATGGAGTTAGCACAGAATAGTGTTGAATGACGAGCTGTGTAAGCGCGGCAACGAACCTCCGGGTTGTGTAGATAATATTCCTTTAGCTTGTTTATGAATTGTCTATTGCCATTGAGTAAGTAAGTATTCCAATCCCGCCAAGTGATTTACCCGAATGTGATGAATGCTATACTATATACAGTAATTGATTTAAATCTTAATAATCTTGGTTTAAAAAAAAATAGAACTTAATATAAATATTGTTCTTATATCGACCAGTGATAATTATAAATCTCATTTCGTGTTGATTTAATTTGGTTGAGAGGAATGGAAGCTCGTTTAAGTGTAGGTGGTCGACCAATCTTCTTGAAATGACAGCAGCGATAATTAATGGTAGCACAGACTTAGACTGGAAGTATGTTATTACCTCCTTCGCTCCTTTTATCTCTATACTAGCATAAAAGGCCCGGCGTTGCCCGGGTTTTTTATTTTTTAATTGGAAATTAACATATGAAGAACTTATGATTTTTAAATTCTAGGTCCTTATATATGTATTTATAATTTGAAATAGGAAGAACGACTTATCACACTCAAACTATTCCCTCAGAAAACGCTTGATATAGCATTTTATGGCTCATAGAGGATGTTGAATTTTGCATCCCATCGCTTGTACAGTACACAACAAGCCTGTGGCAGGGGTTCAAATAAGAAGGAACAGAAAATCCTGTAACATAAAATTGTATTGTCTACGGTATATTTATTTTTCACTCTTATGTTACCATAAAACCGTATTGGGGATGAAATTAAATAGAAATGCAATATCTATTTCATACTTCTCTCCCCAAAACATATTACCATACCTCGTATTGTTTTCTCTATGTTCAGGGTAGAGAAAGTTATGTGATCGCATTATTTTCATGGATTTAATTCTTTAATATTTATTAATAACATGAATTATAGCTTCTCTAATTTCTCAAAGTTCCATTTCTAATATTTCCAAACCCATCTGAGACCAATGCCAACAATACACTGTTGTCATGTGAAGTGTGATTTGGATTTGATAATTCTGTGTAAAAAGGGATTAAATATTTCCAAAAACATTTGATTTTTCACATTTAAAATAAAAATTTTGCAAAATCCTTTCTTAGTGAGCATTCACAATATGAAACGAAGGTACTGACAAAATTCCAAGCCTACGTTTATTCTCTGTCAGTCTGTCAGGACAAAGCCTCTTATATATATATATATATCTAAACTAAACTCCGTGGCGCTACATCCCTGGAGGGACTTGGCCTACCACCCGACCGCTGCGTCATCTCCCGTAGGCAGATGGCAGGATTGGGGGCATGTGGTCAGCATGCCGACACCCACGGCCGTTAATGGTGGTTTTCTTGACCGGAGCCGCTACTTCTCTATCAAGTAGCTCCTCAATTTGAATCACGAGGCTGAGTGCACCCCTGCCAGACCTCCCTACCTCAGAAAAATCCGAGGAGGTACCGGGAATCGAACCCGGGCCGACGGATCTGTAGTCAGCGACGCTAACCACAAGACCATGCCGGCGGACATATATATAGACTAGCGAACGAACGCTAAAATAAAAAATCCTGCTTCGAGATACGTTCGGCCATCCTTCAGTCCATCTATGTTTAAAATTTCGGATCTTTGCGTGCAGTAGATTTCACTAGGCATCATGCACAGACAAACACTTCCTCTCATTATTATAGATAATCGCGCACAGACAGACAAACATTTCCTCCTATTATCATTACCATGGTGCCTATGGTACAGGTATATAAAGTAATAAGATTTGAATGTTGATTTGATTGCGTGTTTAAATCATTTTTGTCGTTTGTGGTTGTCCTGTTGAACGGAGCGCCTGCCGATTAAGTTAGACTTCATGCAGTACTCTGGTGTCAGAGAAATGGTCGCCGTAATACCGGCAGGCGATGCCGTAACTTGAATGGTTGACTGCCTCCTCATTTCTACCTCCGTCCACTTTAATTTCTCACTACCCTACAGTGTAATTTTAAATGACCATGGGAAATAGTTATGTTTCCAGTTTTTCAGAACAAATCATGTAGATGGAAAATTTTACATATAGAATGATACTTCTACATTGTATTCTTCGAAAGAAAGAAAGAAAGAAAGAAAGAAAGAAAGAAAGAAAGAATGCCACGTACTGTATATATTTTCTTTCGATTTTGACCAATATCGTATAAGGGTATGAAACACAGATTTGTTGTACTCAATCATTATTGAAATTTGGTTATAAACATGAAAGAGACGTAACCTCGATACCATTATCATATTTCATATTGCTTCCACAGTAGTGAAGCGTAGGACCGGTGGAGGTTACTGTTGCTTTTAAAAATTTTGTTACGCTTATTTCCCGATAGAGGGCAGAGTGACAGGTGGTAAGCCCATCGCTTCACAACCCCCCGGTAACTATGGTATTAGTTGGACGTGAAAGGGCCAAGAAATTTTGTCCAGAGACTCTAATTTAGGCTTGGAGTTATTTTACGTCCCGTAAATCTACGACACGTCCCCTTAGCTTAAAGTCCCTCCCAGAGGACTCCGTGCCCAGTATTTTTACGTCCTGAAAAATCCATCGACAGCGGCTGGGTTTGATCCGCGGCCTTCAGATCTAGAAATATCATAAGTGTCGTTGATACTGCAATACGTTGCATGTAAAAAAACTGCCATTTTAATTTTAGTGCTTTTGTGATCAAAATGATCAGACCTACCTTCCTGTAATTTTAATTTTAGTGCTTTTGTAATCACTAGCCCCTGCTACTTTTTTGTAAGAGGTTGAATCGACCCCAAGGCCATAGTGCCACCAGAAAGATTAGGCTGACTGAAAAACTCCAGCTATCTCATCGGGGATCGAACCCGCGACCTTCCGGTTTGTAATGCAGCACCTCAACCACTATTCTACGGCGTACCCCAAACATCGATTGTACATCGGTAAAATCCTTGAATTTATCTTTTTCGTATCTTTATTTATACGGTCGTTATCTGCAGAGGTCATGTGGCGTATTAGGTTCAGTGGGTGTAACATCATTGTGTATTGGCTTGTTCTTTTTTTAGCGATATTTAATTATGATGGTGTTGGATGGAATAGCAGGGATGAATCATGGTAAGTTAAATAGCCAATCCGCCATTTAACTTTGAGTCTGAGGAAACCATATAAAAGCGCAAAGGAATTTTAAAATAAAATAGTTATTTACTTTTATCCTTGTAGGCCTATTACTACTAAAATTGTGGACTTCCTACTTTTTTAGGTAGATTTCGAAGAAAAATCTACCTATTGCAATGGATATCATGTTATGATTTTCGAAAAATTCTTTCATATCTTTACGTTTCATGCTCCCCTAAGTACGAAACCACCGCCCGTTCAAAAAAAAATTTTGTGATATATATATATATTTATATATATCTTTACACGATAGCTCTCATATGACGCGAGATTTTAATGCTTGAAAATAATCACACTTAAAAGAATTATTATAATATCATAATTTTGTCTTGTTTAGCGGCTTTGCTAATTTTATTCATTGCTAATCTTGCGCACGGCCTCCCAGAATATTATATCCTATTCTTGTTGTCAAAACAAATGATTGTAGGCTCTTCCTCTTTATCGAATTCAGTTCTTATTGCTGCAGGTTTGCCATGCCAAGTCTAAAGAAGAAGAGTGCTATGCAGCGACAATAAATTAAACCAAAAGCACTTCGAAATCTACCTCCGCCTGTAGGCCTGCCTAAAGGGATTATTTATTAACAAATGGTAAGAGAAAATCTAAAGTAAAAATTAGATTTTATACTGCCTGCATAGGTTTTATATACTTTAATTATTGTTGAAATTGTCATTTTCAGTTTATTGAATAAGGATGTTATTCATATTTTTACGTAGCAAGCAATTTTATTCAATGAGATCTTGAATTCGTAAACGATCAAGATGGCATAGCAGAAAGCAGAAGAGGAGGTTAGATTTTTTTTACACAGAACGCTTTGTTTTTATCTTAATGTTATTATGTCGTTTGGTGTTTTTTTCTCTGGCTTGCACGAATATCTGCAGGGTTATAAGAACTTTCAAACAGACATCTGAGATTGAAATTTGAGACTGAGTATCCATTTAGCGAGCATGTAAGATACCATCTTCAATAGAAACAAGGATTTCGATAGAAAGAGAGTCTATCTGGGAGATTTTGTGAGCCGTAACGAAATAAATTGATTGCCGATGTCTCTACGTGCCTCATTCGCGACTTGAGAAAAATACACAGTCCCGATTCGGAAAGAAGGCCCAGGAAGTTGTTCTAATACTATAAAGTTTAACAGATAGAGTATATAGACTTAGCCTCCTCTATTGTTTCAGACTGACATCTAAAGTTAATAATTTTACGCAAATTTTGTGTTGTCTAAGCATCATAATGTTGAGCAGACATTTTTTCAGCTGTCATTTCTGAGAGTAATTTTATTACGATAATCGACTTCCCTATCGACAGCTGTGATTTTGTGTGAAAGTTTAGTTTGCTTCAACTGAACTCTGCTGTCTGGCACTGATCATTTCGTGCATTTATTACATCAGTTGTTGTACTGAAACTTTATGCTGTTGGTAATATGGTATGGTATGTGCATCTTTATTCTTATATACATATTAAATACATTATTCATAGAACAAATCCAGCAAACGGACCTACAGGGCCGTTCGTGATTTTACTATGCACTTATAATATAATGATACTATACAAATATTAAAAAAACTCAGTGGCCCTACATCCCTGGAGGGACTTGGCCTACCACCCGACCGCTGCGTCATCTCCCGTAGGCAGATGGCAGGATTGGGAGGCATGTGGTCAGCATGCCGACACCCACGGCCGGTAATGGTGGTTTTCTTGACCGGAGCCGCTACTTCTCTATCAAGTAGCTCCTCACTTTTGAATCACGAGGCTGAGTGCACCCCTACCAGACCTCCCTACCTCAGAAAAATCCGAGGAGGTACCGGGAATCGAACCCGGGCCGACGGATCTGTAGTCAGCGACGCTAACCACAAGACCATACAAATATTAAGAAAAGAAGAAAAAATAGTACTAATGACAGAAAATATATTACAATAATAATACAATATAATACATAATAACACATAGACAAAGATTACTCCTCCTGCCCCTCCCTCCCATCCTTCTCTACCCTGAGCTGTAAGCATTTTTACATAATGTTAAATTCGAAGAAAAAGGAAATTTTGAATGAGACCATATTACCTCCCAATGGTACTCAGTGCAAAAAGATGAATGCATATTAGAAGTGAGACGTACAGTAATTCTCTAAAAACATTCATCTACACTGTCATCACATAGTCAGAAAACTCTCGGTCTAACAATTATTATTGATGGCTCCAGCCGATCACTCGTTGTTATTTAAAAAATAGTAAACATAAAAAAACTTATATAACCATGGTCGTGAGATCTGACTATTCTAGCACGGCTCTACTAACATCGGCGGTTGAGTGACACATTTATTTACTGCGGTCACACAGACCTTACGTCCATGGTTAAGAGTTAACTAACCATTAACGAAAATATTTAAATATTACCGAAAACAGTTTACATGCATAAAAAAGGGTTTAAGGACTGGTACCACTAATTATTTCATCATAAGATGTACTGTACAGCCATTTCATGGCACTGAGATAAAAATGTATGCCTCCCAAATTTCCCCCCAAACTCTTTAATATACTTTGAAATATTACTTCACTATGAGCTGAAAATTATTGAATTAAAATACAAGTCTAGTTGCGGCTGTAACGGTCTTCATTTATCCGAGTTTTAGATGCAGATTTCCATACTGCATGTAAATTTCTTCCGGACATTCAGTGTAACCCAACGGGGAAACTTTATGCCTGCACATAAAGTTTCCGTACAAACTACTGTATGTAAGTTTCTTTGTGAACTCAGTTAATGTAGTAACCATATTTTCCAATTCAAAGTTATACTTGAACAACGTTGAAATTTATTGAAAATGGTTATTAAATATTCCACATAAAAGAACTCCATACTGTGTTTGCTTTGCCAGCAGACAAATATAATTTAACAAGTTCATACTATTTTCTTTGTGTCTGGACAATGAACTCGCAAAATTTCTTATGAAATCGAAGAAAGTTCATGTTTATGGCCTTCGGTGCCGGAGGTCCTTGAATTCTCCAGGTTACGCAAATGCTATGATTCAGAGAAGTAAGTAAACTAATTTGTGAAAGCTAGATGCCCATATGCTATGGTCTTATTGAACTCCTTTCGTTTGTTCCTATCATATTGTTATCTTTAGGCCCTTGACGAAAATAAAGATATCTCTGAAATAATAGGCCTATTAAATAATAACACATATTAAGTTATAATCAGTCTACAGTAATAATAATTATTATTATTGTTATTGGTATTGTTTCGTCGAGAAACAGGGGACTACATCGAATGAGAGGCGATGGGCTTACCACCTGTCCTGTCCCTCTGCACTCTCTCAGAAAATAAGCGTAACAAAATTCACATAGGTAATGGAAACCTCCACTTGGAGACCCTTCGCCCCAACATAGGGTTATAGGAAACCAGAATTATTATTATTATTATTATTATTATTATTATTATTATTATTATTATTATTATTATTATTATTATTATTATTATTATTATTATTATTATACCCTAAAAAGTAAGTAAAGTGATCCCTCTACAGGCCATGGAGACCTAGAGGGTTCCAGGAGGTTGAGGTTCACCTTTACCCCCAGAATTGCTCCTGGTACTCATTTCTGTTAGAGGCTCAGTCGACCCCACGGCCACAGTGCTACCAGAAGGATTAGGACAATTGAAAAACTCCAACGACTTCATCGGGATCGAACCCGCGACTTTCCGGCTTGTAGCGCAGCGCCTCAACCACTACGCTACGGCATACGTCTTTGTTATTACACCGTATTTCTTTAAATTCGCCTTGGAATCATTGTCTGTTGAACGATCGGAAGTTCTGACTACTTCATAAATAACCTCCTTACCTTAAAAAAATTCTTGCACAAAAATAAAACAGGATTCATTCAACAAAGATAACAATGGGAGAAATTCAAAAGCACATAACTCATACGAAGATTCAATGTTTATATCGCTATCCTCTATATCTTAAGACGGTTCAATACTGTTGCTCCTAGTTCGGTGTGGCAAAGAGTATATTTCATTATCATAATGATATCTCATAACGGAGTCGTAAGGATTTATGATATAGACATGTCAGATTTTCTAGGTCTCTGTTTGCTCTTGAAAATAAACTCATCCCCTTGCAGACAATGGCCACTCATCCGATGATGCGACTGGTGCCAACGTCTCCATTTCTGTAGCCAGTGAAACGAAGCCACAGAATAAGTTTCTTCTATGCTTGTCAGCTATTTGTTTACCATTGCTTTCACCAATGAATCATGAATTATCGCTGACGAAGGATAATTTGGGTTTCTTGATCGCAAAATAAGTTATTTAGTCTATGTTATTCAAACGACACAGCTTCTTAAGTGTTTTGCATATTACTTTCAGAAATAATCATAAAAATCTAGTGTTATACATCTTTGACGAACAATAATACGAGGCGCGTCCATAAAGTAAGTTTCCATGGGGCCGTTTACAGAAACAAAACACAATTTCATCGAAATGTTTATTGAAACAGATACTGCAAGTGTTCAGCTATTTTTCAAAATATTCGCTTCCGGAATTGAGACTTTTTCATACCGTGGGACCAACTTTTGAATACCTGTGTCGTAGAACTCTGCCGCCTAGGATTTGAATCACTGTGTGACAACCACTCCTCCTGTCTGTCATTATCTATCATTTATTGAGGTATAAGAAAAGATGGAAATCACTGGTAGTGAGGTCAGGGTTGTATGGTGAATGTTTAAATACTTCCCACTCGAACTTTTGCAGGTGACTTGCTGAGAGGTGTTTAAAAACCCACCCTACGGCCCGGATCTCGCTCTCAGTGATTTCCATCTTTTCCTACACCTCAAGAAATAACAAAGAATGACAAAGAGGCGGACATGGCTTCTTTTACGTTCCATTCAGTCTTGAATAATATCTCTCTTTTTCCAATATAATTCAAGGGATCAGTTTTCAGTCTTCTAAAATTATATATTGTATTAGACAGTATCGCACATAGAGTCAACGAGGAGGTTTAACTACGAAATATGCATGTACATGATTGAAAGAGAGAAGTTTTAAATGTGAGAAAAGAACTGTAATTTTGCTGAACGAAAAGTAGAGCGTTGTTCTTTCGCAGGGTACGAGTAGCTCAAACTGTCAGGTCATGAAATCCCGCTGACGAGACAGAATTCGGATTTCGTGATCATCACCACATTTGCTAGTCATGTCAGTGACTTCGGTCTTCAAGTTTTATGTCTTTTATTGCAAGAAATTTTCGCTGAAACACGTGATGTTTACTTTCAGTATAAGTTATGTCCGTTTTCTTCTTCTGCAAAGCTTGCGATCGGAAAAATAGGGCGATACAAAGTGTTCAGAAAATCCTTATTTCATACAGGTCATTGTATAATATTAATAATTTAACTCAGATAAACCTAGGCTACTTATACACTTCTTAAAAACAAATACAATAGAACTCCAATTATTCGAACTCCTACTATCCGCATCGCCAATTATCCGGATCGCTTTGAGATCTTGTTCAAGGGGTTTTGCAGCAGCGAGCATTGGGAAATCCTGTTTCAAACCCGATTATTTTCGAATAAAGAATTTAAGGGGGAAAACCCCGTCAGTTTGTCTGCAAAACAACTGACTCTGATCGATAAATTCCAAATGTGGCACTTTATGTAATCGCAGTACTGTATAATTTAGTTTTTTTAGAAATGGCCTTTATCCAATTATCCGGATATTTGATTATACGGATCGGGTCTGGTCCCAATTACTCTGGAAAATCGGAGTTTTACTGTAGTTAAAGAAACACTGGCTTATTCTTCAATAGAATACCTATAATAAAATATCTTCGAACTTAAGAGGATTATTATTACTGGCGTAATTCAATTCGGTTACGTCATAAAGAATCGGCCGTGAACCATGTTTCAATAGCCTGTGATGGAAATTGTTTTAACATTTAATTTTGTTTTAGCATTTTATAGTGTGATACATTTATTAATCTTGATTGCTATAATTATTAACCGATTCAAATGGAGGAGCCTCTCAATTCAATCCGTGTATTTATTTTCTTATTTGTATTCCATTCTCTGTGACGGATTTTCGTCCCATTTTCCAATGTCGTTTCAGTAGATTTTTCTTGTAATCCTGCCGTATAAGTTCTGCTAGTGACGTGAAAAGTCATGTTGGTTGTACCGTTGAGGTCCATCATTGAAATAATGATATGATGCCTTAATATCAAATTCTTTTATTTTTGCCTACGGCTTTCGGTCACGCAGAACCATCATCAGGACATGTATATAATTACAAATGTACACGGCCTACTGTGGTATTTCTACAGAATCCGAACTCCTGATGTGACCTCCATGTTGAAAGGAGTGTAAATTAATCTGAATTATAAAATGGTAGCTTTGCTATTAATAAATTATGTAGGGGTAAATAAAAAGTAATACCTGTATGTAAAATTATTCCTAATTTTCTAGGAAATAATACTAGAAATGTGGGAAGAGTATTTGCAGCGTTGAAGACTTGTAGTTTGAAATGCATTAGACGTGATTACCCTCAAGGATCTATCAAGGGCACAGCTGTGGGAATTTCCTATGTGAGTAGGAGGTAGACATGAATGAGTTCATTACGACGCCTTTATGGGCGGTTAAGGGAACGAGGTATTCGGTGTATGCATGTGTGTGTGAATAACTATCTGATCCTTCTTCCTGAAGTGAAATATACTAGAAAATCTCTTGGGGTAGGCCTAACATATATTAAAAGTAAGTTCATTTCAAAGGTAATAGCGGGAGATTTTTCCCTGGTACGGTAGAATTAGACAATGATGTGTTTGAAATACTTAGCAGGGCACAAGAATTATACAAAGAATAAGCGAAAGAGGTTATAAGTTAATGGCACTCTATATAAAAGTAGAGCTGGTAGAGAAAAACTGTTTACATATTTGCAATAAGCACACGAAGTATAGCCAAAATGCGGTAAAACACATGAGACACCAAACAAAATGTTCTTTTTTGTTGGGCTGTGTAATTAACATGACCTACTCTGGCATACCTGCTACGAGTTTGAGAGGAAGATGGGGAAAAAAAACCAACGTTCGCTTGCGTGGAGAACAAAACCAGAGCTGCGGAGTGACTTACTGATGGTACTGTAGTAAAAGCAACAATAACGATGGGCCAGTAATTATTACCGGAACAACTACTCATAATTTAATTTTTATGATGTTCCAAATTATTAATTCCATTTTTCTTAAACTAAACTAAACTCCGTGGCGCTACATCCCTGAAGTCACTAGGCCTACCACCCGACCGCCTCGTCATCTTCCATAGACAGATGGCAGGAATTGGCCATGTGGTCAGCATGCCGGGATCCACGGCCGTTAATGGTGGTTTCCGTAACCACAGCCGCTACTTCTCCATCAAGTAGCTCCTCATTTTGAATCACGAGGCTGAGTGCACCCCGTACCAAACCTCCTTACCTCAGAAAAATCCGAGTAGGTACCGGGGATCGAATCCTAGCCTAGCCTACCACGAGACCACGCAGGCGGTCTCAATTTTTCTTGATTTTGTAAATATTTGCTTATGTAACCTTTGAAAGCTTTATCAGAACCTGTAAGGTATGCTCACGAAACTTCTATGGTTGAGAAACGCCAGTATATGCTACCATTGGGTAAAATATAAATTATTGATAAAAAGTACTGAACTATATAACAATCTTGAGTGTGTTTTTTGTTGCTGCTGTACATTTATGACCAACATCTGGAAAAGGTATAAATTCTTACACTTTTATATTTCATTCATCTGCATTTACATTTATCTCACAGAATACATTTTACATTCTCATTGCTCTATATACATAGCTGCCGCGAGCAACAGATGGGAACGCTAGACAAAGAAAACCGCAAAAGCTGTAAAATATATTACAAATGGGAAAATTTGAAACTATATCCTGCAGTTGTTTGATTCCATTTTCAACAGTTATCCAGTTACACAAGATATAGTAGAGTAATGTGACAGAGAGAAGAATTACATGTGGGTTTAATGAGCAGTTATTCGGTTCACTGGATTTGCAGTTCAACAAGAGAACATCATATATATTAACTAGGTCAAACCGTTCAACTAGACAGCAAAATTTGTTCTAGTTATACGGGTCTTTCAGTTCAAGTATAGTAGTAGTAGTAGTAGTAGTAAGTACACTTGTCTCTCTCTCTGAAGAACTCTTATAACCTCTCGGACGTTATTTTTTGCTTCATTTTATTGCTAAAGAGTGCAAAGAATTGGTAGTACTATAGGAAGGTATAAAATTTAAAGGTTAAGAGTTTCCAAAGAAGCATCAAGAAAAGAGCAGATTTTGTTACAAGAGCAATGATTACACACATCGGTGAAGTGTTTGAAATGAAACCTCTGGACGTGAGAGATGCATTATTAAGGGGAAAAGAGTGTTAGGATCGATTGCTGGAATATATTAGTTCTACTCTTACAGTACCATAATAATACATTAAGTAACGAGCCTACAATGACATTTAGGCCTATTACGACACGAGCATGTTGATTATGAAATGCGCTTTGCTCGCTTCATAATTTTCTAAGAGTGTGTCAATTACCATTAGATGCAAGTTGCGTACGGCTGCTTCTGTTCTTCATAATTAAATGTTTAAATTTTGAGTTTTAAGTTCATAAAACAGATTATTTGGCTGTTCTCGGCAATCAGCTGTTAAAAGGTTAAAAATTCCAATAAAAGCATTAAGATGATATTAGTCACTACGTAGGCCTACATTGCCAATAGTTAAAAGATAAAATTACAATAAAAATTTTTACAATAAAATAATTGGCCCTTGTAGGCTTACCAAACTTGATGGGTCGTCTATACAGTGTATAAACTCCTTAGAGTTTTATACTACAATTTATTTAGGTTTAAGAGTATCCAAATGTATGGAGTGTCCAATTAAAATTCCTTTGAGTTTTCTGTGAATACACTGTAAAAGATAATATTACCTATGGTGTAAAAGGTCTAGTTCACATTTATAAAAGCAAGAAGAGAAATATTGCTAAGTAGAAAGTCTTAAAATTTCTTGTTTACAGTAATTATGTTGGACTTTCCAGCAGTGCGTCACAGCTTCTTGCTACAGCGTTTGTGAATCGCTCGTGGCATTACGAATAGTAGCCCTATTTCTTATCATACTTCTTTCTCATTAAGCCAGACTTTTTGTAAAGCTTCGTTTCGCCGTTTTTACATTATCTCTTGAATTCTTACTATGCTGTATACATTGCTTTAATAAATGCTGTGGTCTCTATTCATTCGCTTTCAAGACCACAGAAGCTCAATGGAATCTATTACAAACTTTCCCTTTTTCTCTTGAACACCCACGACCATGTAATTCACGCAGTCTTATCTTATCATCTTGTTTACTTTAAGCCCCGTTGTTGTGCCATTCTATGTTCTTATCTCGAATAATTCCAAATTAAACAAAAATGCTGGTGCAAAAGAAAAGGAGGTTTTTAAAAGTGAAACGCTTGATATTCTGGCAACTGGAGTGAGAATGTCGCAAAGATTTCGCGCCTGCAATTAGTTCCGTGGCCAACCGTGCAGTAATAAAATTAACGAAGCATAACTTTTAGTAGGCCCTAATCATCCTCAACCGTACAACGTTTTGCTGAAGTAATTACTTTTAGATTGGATTTTATAACAAAAACCCTCCTCATTAAATATTCATTATTAATAAAAGCGAAATCGATACCGTAATTCAAATTCCTTTTTTAATTAAGAAATTTTCTGTTATATCTCACTGAAGAGATTTGCATTATATTATTTAAAGGGAAATTTTTATTCATCACTGAAAAACACACAATTACGATTCAGTGCAAGCCATTTCTTGTCCTTTTATTCTGTTCAGATGTCAGCTTATCTGAATTAGGCTAACTATTTTTCAGACGCACTATTGGTAGCATTGGTAATATTCTGACAACTCATTCGATTAATCGATTGTCGATTCAGAGTAGGCCCTGATCTCACGTTTGTTTTTACATAACAAAGAAAGTAGTTATTATTTATATAATCCGTTACATTTTTATTCATGGAATAGTCTTTATACGAACCACCAAATAAGCTCGAAAGCTCGTATTCTCTTGTGGGATTAACCTACCTAAGATAAACTTCCAATAACATTCATTTCTTTATAATTTAAACAATTCACACAATATTCAGCATTTAGACTGTACAATGAAGTCACAATGCCAATAATACTCCTTATGAGGGGAGTTGGTAGCGTGATTGCCTTCCACCCTGGTGGCCTGGGTTCTATTTCTGGTTGGGTCTGGGATTTTTCAGCAGTGTTGTGTGTAATTTCATCCCCACCCCGTGGGAATTCTTCGTGGTATCACCCTTGCCTGAGAGAGCATTAAACGAGTCTTGGGCATCATTCCATGCCTTCGGGCTGAACAATATCTTCATCAATGACTAGGTTTTCTGGTTATTCATGAACCCTAACGATTCAATTTAGTAGGATTTTGATCAAATATGCTGTTAACTAAGTGAATTTGAACTTTATTTGTTTGTTTGTTTGTTTGTTTGTTTATTTATTTATTATTTATCATATAGGCTAGTCAGAATGCAAAACCTCGTATCTTCAAATTTCTTTTTTCAATTTTCAGACTTGATTCGCAGATATGGCTGTGCGAAACCGCATTTATAGAAAATATAACTAGAATTTTTAAAATCACTTTTCGAAACCTCGTATTTCAGACTATGATAAAAAAAACTCCTATTTGATCAGAGTTAACTGAAACTAGGTTTTTATAAATTACTAGCGTGTGCCCGCGGCTTCGCACGCGATAATTATTTCAAAAAATAAAAATTAAGAGCATAATAGTTAAATTATTATATTTATTAACACCTAAATCACGTGGACTACATACAACGATTAGATAGTGTCGCCTGGTAAAAACGACCTCAGATTAGAGTTCCCTGGCCCAGAAAATCCCTGCATAGTGAGTTTCGTCCAAGTCGAACAATGTTTGACCATATTTAGGCCTATATTGAATATCCCTCTTGCGTGTAGGTTGAAAATTTCATACGTCTGCGGGCCTTGATATTCTAAATAAATGAATCGTCAAGGATGGGCTTACAAAATCAAGCGATTGCCCGCGATAATTATTTCAAAAATTAAAAATTAAGAGCATAAAAGTTAAATCATTATATTTATTAACACCTAAATCACGTGAATTACATACCACGATTAGATTGCGTCGACTGGTAAAAGCGACCTCAGATTCGAGGTCCTTGGCCCAGAAAACCCCTGTATAGTGAGTTTCGTCCAAATCGAACAACGTTTGACCATATTGAGGCCTATATTGATTATCCCTTTTATAATAATAATAATAATAATAATAATAATAATAATAATAATAATCCTCTTCGGTGTAGGTTGAAAATTTCATATGTCTGCGTGCCTTGACATTATAAACAAATGAATCGACCAGCGTGAGCTACAACATTCAAGCGATCGCGATAGTTTTATGTCCAAGGAATGACAAAAATAGGCAAAGCCTACTGTAATTGATTTGACATTGAATGGTATTACTGAAAACGATGCTTCGAAAACGCAAAAAATACACGTTTTTTGCCCGTTTTTCACTCATAACTCACGAACGAAAGGAAAAATTAAAAATGTAATATGCCAGAAACCTTCCCGGGAATGCACTCAACAACTTCCCAAAGTTTCATGGCGATCGGATGAATGGTGTAGTAATGCATAAAGGACACACACACACACATACATTAATTTATATATATATATATATATATATTTTAGCAGCGTAAAACATCTTGGATATTGTCTTAGACATGATGTTTTATTTTACTAATTTAAAATTTGTTAATGCTAATCCAAGGCTTTTTGTTTTTTCAGCTATGTTCTAAAATTGTCAAAAAGACTTATGAGGTTTTGCAAGTTAGTCAATTATTACATTGCTTTAGTGTCAATTGGGGTACATGTTTGATTGGTATTTTTTAAACCCTTGACGTTCTACCCTCTGAAACGCCACTGCTGGCTGAATCTAGCACAGACATCATTAGACCCCCATTCACGTATTCTCTTTCTGTGGTAAGCGATTGGCACTAGAAGAGGAGGACAACGGCTGTTTGTTTCAACTTGTAAAGTTTTTTCTCCCCCCCCCCCCCCTCAGTGGACAAGTTTCTTTCTTTTTAAAGCACATCAGTGAAGTAGTAGGTCGCGCAGGAAGGGAAAGAGTCGCAGTTTGTTTCTGTGTGTCTGTCGTTTACAAACGAATAGACTATTTGTCGCCATCAGCTTCGTAATGCAGCTTCGTTCTTTTTTTTATGTTATGGACGGTTACTTAGCGATGGTTGTGTGCTGTGACAGTTCGCCGATGGGCCGAAATTGTCCGCAGAACTTCTTGTACCTGTAAATATATTACGAGTACTATCTCATTTATTGTCGGCCGCGGTGTTCTGGAGGTAGCGAGCCCGCCTATAGATCCGAAGATTGCGGGATCACACCCGGCCACGATCGATGGATTTTTCGGGAAAAAAATCCTGGGCACGGAGCCCTCCGGGAGGGACTTTAAGCTGGGGGGGGGGTAACAGAAACCTCCACTTGGAAGCCCTTCGCCCCAACATAGGGGATATAGGAAACCAGATACAGATACAGATCTCATTTATTCCACCTATCTGAGTAACAGATTCGGGGTTTGGTATCAATTTATATTCATTAATCATAGCTCGTAGATGAAATCTCGCATTTTAAATTGTGTCCTTCTATGATTTTCCCGGTCGTAAAGGCAATGCTAAATTGAATATTTACATAGATACGCTATGAAATCTACCTAAACAAAATATTTAGGCCTAGCCAATACAGCAGACTAAATATACGCACTCTCTCCCATAGATCTTTTAAAAAATCTTCCCCCCTCCCCAATGAGCGAAGCGAGTTTTTATATATGCTCCTTTGTTTTTCCAGGGAAATTGCCAATAAGGGCGTTGGTTCCCTTACCCGTTGCTCCATTTTAAATTATGGAATAATAGAATTTGCTTACTTGAGATAGAGTACCATAATCAGTTGGTAGCAAAAATTGACGTATGAAGACGAAACACTTCTGTATATGTCTTTTAAGATCCTAGGTTCAAAAGGAAATATGCTGTAGATGTGACATGAATCAAATCAGCTCTCATATCTCCACAATTCTATAAAAACTCTCTGTATCCCTGGACGATAAACAGGGGAAAAGTATTCGAGGATATGAATTTGAGCCCTGGATAAGCTTGTTATTCTGCTCAACGCTGATTGCCTTACACTATCTATAGAACGTGGCTTTATTTTTCAGCTCATTATTGATGTTGTTTCCCTTCTGAAAAGACTACATTTTAATTACGATTACTGAGACATGATGTCGAACTAAAATGAAGTATGCTAGCTAACAACGTGTAATTAACTCTCACGGTTCCCATGTGACAGAATTAACCATTACATGTATAATGAATCCTATAGGATACAGTACTTTCCTTTAAATTTGTAATAAAATAACGAGAAAAAAAAACTAGAAAGAAAATTTAAAATGCTTGTAAAATTTACAGAATAGGGTACAAGATATAATTTATATAACTGAATTTGATGGGAAGAAAAGGTGCATATTCCAGAAAGAATGCTAAGTTGTTCTTTATTCGTATACACACCCAGTGAATGTAAGAAGGTGCCTACTCCAGATCTGTGAACGGCCATCAGGAACAAGGAATGAGTTGAAGAAGGGACATGTAACACTCACTGTTACATTAGTTCACTTGGAGAAAAAAGTGTAAAAATATTGATCTATTAAAATGTTGTATCATGTTTCATATAACTAGTAGACGACTCTTATTTTGTATCACTTAAGTTAAATGTCTTTTATACACCATAAAACATAGCAATCTTGATTTGTACCCCGCTAAAACTGAACTTATATTATTCTAAGGGAGCCTTTCGTATAAATGACTCTCATGTTTAATACATTTTAAGAAAAATACGAACTTTGAAAATAAAACGAGTATTTATCATTTAAGTGGAAAAAGAAAGAGATCATTAATTATTTTAGTTCGGTATATATAGGCTATAATAAAAACAAATTAAATATATATTTTTTCAAATATCACAATCTGTTCCAATTGCATAAAGGAATAAATCATCAAAGCAATTTGGTTTGTTTGTAAAAATACTTATTTGGCGGAGATTTTTTATTTCCCGAAAGTTGAGGTTTGTGATTCACAGCTAGAATGCTATTTACAAGTAAAATACCTTCATTCTTACAGAAAGCAAGGATTGTACTGTTTCGTAAGAAAGGTGACACTAACAACTTGTCAAACTATCGACCCACAATAATAGGTTCGGTTCTTTCTTTACAACAAATTATTGTTTGGTTTACTTTATCCACAATGACAACCTGCTAGTGCAAGAAGCTGTTATACATATTTTCTGTAAATGAGTAAAAAATAGCCTTACCATTATGTTAACTGTTTTCTGTATAATTCGCGGGATAAATTAAGTCTCGTCCATTTAAGGGTTAAAATAGAGGGAAGTTCTCATGTAGCAGAAGTTTCATAATGTTTTCTGCAACACAGTTCTAGGCAAAGTTATGGATTAATGTGTTACAAACACCTGGAAAAACGTATACGGTACTGTGTAATTGTATTATACAGCTGGAAAATGTCTTAATTAAACTTCCATGTAAATTGCACGATATTAGTTCAACCTCTGGCTTCATGTTATTTCCATCGTATCTGTTAATGAAATCCGAAACATAAAAGTAATATTGAACTATCATGCTTAAAACTATGCATACTGTTTAGAAGTTCACCCATGTAAATATTTTATTCATTTAAATGCTGTACATCTATTTTCCTTATGAAAATACTTCTCAAGAACATGGTATAAAATTGAAATACTTTCAAAATGTAATTCTTACTAAATTTATTTTAAATATCGTCGTGCGAAAATTACCTTAATAAACCTTATGCAATATTTCTCATGCTTCCTTTATTATATTAATTAAACAAAACCTCGATATTCCTGAGAAAGGCTCGGAATTTTTAATTTCCACCTTTCTGAAAATCTCTCCCAACATTCCACGTCTCTGCCTCTTTAGTAATTAAATGCTTACATTTTTTAACGCTATGCTTGTTTCACAGAGACCCTTTCGCTAGAATATTATTGAGAGGAAACCTAGAAAACTTAGGAATGTTGCATATTTCACTCTATGTTTTTCGGCTAAACAGTTAATATAATAGTTAAAATCATTTTCATTTATTTATACGAAATATGTATAACAACTTCTTGCAATAGCAGGTTGCCAATTTTACGAAACACAAATATATTCTTATTACAGTATTATATCTTGATAACATCATTTGTGTACTAGATGTACAATAATTATAAAGTTCAAGGCGTGCAACAGGCCTACCTATATTAAGACTGAGATAAATAAAAGGAAATCTGGTCAGACATTGACGTACTTTTATCTATTCTAAGCAGTTGCTTTGGTTATTTTACTAATATGAAATTAATTTTTTGTTATAATAACTACTCTTATAGACAAGATTGTTGTCAACATTTTTTTTATCATTGACTCTTCTACATGTTCATTTGAAAATTTGTCAGAAAATTTATATTGAAAATTAAAAAGAAATAAAATAAAGGTATTTATGATATGAAGTCAGCATAATTTATCTTCAGGTAGTTTAATGTTGTTTCACTATTTTATATAATAATATTATGAAATTAATAATAATAATAAAATATACCATCAACAGAATCAACAACATAATATGGTAGCCGATGTTACCTTATCTATTATATAGAACAGGCCTGTCCACTTTTAGAGGAGGGGGCCAAATTTATTTAGACAAGTCGTATTAAGGGCCCCACCAAAATTACTTAGTTTTGATTCATATCAACTTAACCAGTTGTCTTATCACTTAGAATAATGAACCATGGAAAATATTATAGTCATCACTGATTCATTTGTAAATGTTATAAATAATTTTAAAATAGTAAGAAAAGTAAACAAAAAATATTTGTTTGTACGAAATATAGCTTTTGTTGCACCAGTTGTCGATGAAAATAACAGTAATACAATTATTTATTGAGGGAAAAGGCCATACACCGTATGATCAGTTCAAATACATACATAAATAAATAATAATCATCAGAATCTTCAACAACATGTCTGCATCTATTATACAGACTAAGCTTAATACAGTATATGGATGATGCAAATGTTAAAATTAATGCCAGAAATCTTCACTAACCTCCCTGCAGTGCTTGCAATTTTCCTGTTTTCCTGTTTCCCTGTTAGAATGTAGTTTTGTCTCCCACATCCTGTATTGGTCTTAATCTATATTCCTGCAATTTCAAGTTGCGGAAAGGTTGCTCCAGGAAATTCCAGCAAGTAATGAAGTCTGCGAACAACAGGATAACGCAAACAAAACGAGTGTAATTAGGCCACGGTTGCCTGATTCTAGTTGTTGATTTCAGTTAATGTCGATACTTTGCTGTGCTATGTTATGCACATCTCTATTTTAACATTCTTACATATTGTGCAACGCTGCCTGTCGAACAAACTATGAACATTATTTACTGGCAGACTTCCTCAATTTAGTAACTTAATAGTTCATGTGACATAACTCAGAGTGTCTTGGACTATATCGTCGCTCAAATTTAAATTACTAAATTATTTGCATTATTATTAAAATACTTATTTTGTATTTTACATTGTAATAATTCCTTTATTTCAACCAATTGTCATAGCAAGATGGATGGAGCTTTGTTGGAATGATATATGGCAGGGGAAACAGGAGCACTCCGAGAAAACCTGGCCCGACCCCATTTTGTCCCCCACAAATTGCAAAAGGATCCAACGAGATTCGATCCAGGGTCCAATCGGTGGAAGGAGAGCGGTCTAACCACTCAGTCATGGGGGTGGCATTTATTTTATTTTTGTGTATCCTTACATCCTTGTAAAAAATAAAACAACTTCAATATTTCAAAAGATTACCGTGTAACTTTTAAATATGCGCTGCAATTTATCATTTCCTTATTGGAGATTTTATTTTTATTTGTAAATACATTGCAATAAGACATATTTTAATTATTATTTACAGCCATGGGTGATCAAGCCAGTTTTTACTTGCACCCCAGTGAACAATGACATAAGAAAGACATTTGTTCTTATATTTTACACACCGTTGTGCATTAATTTGTATAATTTACCAATTAAATACAACCATACTGCGTATTAAAATTCTGATTGCCTAGTAATGAAAATACTAAGTGTATGTGTAGAAGAAAACAGCAGGCCTAAATTGTGGAATTGTCGAACACAAAGCAGAGCCTTTATAAAAACAATTAGGGATTATTCTATTTTCATTGACACTTACCTCTTCACCAAGGTCATCATCACGTTCAAATTCATCGTTCACTTACAAGATATATCCCATATCACATTCAAATAATGTATTTATTGTGAAGGTTCCTAGTGTTCGGCAGGCTGTCTACCTATCGGACTCGAACTCCTGGTTTTCCGATCGGTTACCGATTATAATCACAATAATTATCTCAAAACATAATTCTAATTTACCAATGATCATATTATCGAATTATTTTAACACGTCCATTTTTCTTTTTCAGGTAAGTGATTTTCGTCAATCATGTCACTTCCAACATTTACTCCAGGATCCAGTTATTTCGTGTAAGTACATAAAACTAAAAGTCATAATGAAGTAACTAATTAACGTTATATCATTTTGTTTCGCACTCATCTCTCTCATTGTCATAATTATAAACGTATCATTATTTAGGTACCGGCACTACTAACAATGGCAGTCTCCAGTGTCCACTACCCAAAATCGAAGAAAACCCTTAATGACGTGAATGATACGTACGCCTTTCTCTATGAGTAACAGTCGCCTTTTTTATAAACAGGTAAATAATTATATGATTGTTTTATTATACGTTTATTGACAAGCGACCTAAAGGACTTACACTACAACAGCCACATGAACCTTTATTTTAGATTTACCTAGCCGACTGAAGATTTTCCGGATATTAGTTTGACTTCTCTGACTACGCAATAGCCTAGCTGAGCTATCTTGTCTCATATTTCTTACAACTGATGGCCTTTTCCAGAGATAGAGGTCTTTACCGCCTGATTTGTCGAACAAGTGCCGGGTTGACCATCTGTGGGCCCCTCTACAGCCTACGGTGATCTTTTATAGTTTTAAAATTATCTTTTCTACGTCAATTCTCTTTCTACATTTTTTTTAGCAGCTTCTATACAGATGTTTGTTCTTATCCGTGAGCTTTTCCCCTTATTAACAAATATTTGTTTGTTTAATTCCGTTATCCCTTCCGTCAGAGGGGCATGCCGACGTCAGGTTCGCGTTTCGTCGACTTGCCCTTAACCCACAGGAGGTCTATTTTTGGTCTCGTTCTACCCCCATATTTCAGTCGATGTCAGAACTCTGTGTTTGGTTGACTGAATGGCGGGGGTGAGTTTTCATTGATGATTTTTTTTCTATGTCCTATTGTCTTTTTCGTTTTCTTAGATCTCTGCTTCATCTTCCATTGCCTAAAAATGAATCTGATAGAACATAAGGTCCCTTTAACTTTGACACTGCCCTCATTTTATTGAAAGGTGTTTGCTTTTACTGTGCTTTTATGCTTTCAACCAATTATTATTATGGGCGCCAATGATAGTGGACTCGTCCATGCTACTGCGCATTTCTCTGAGCAGGGCCAGGTAGAAAAATCATTATACTACTACTTCACATACTAGTATTATTACTACTTCTTGGCGTAGGCTTATTACTACGTGTTTTATTACATAGTAAACTTCAAAGCCATTAACTTATTTTCCTACACAATTGCCGACAGTAAAGTGAACAGAGCTAAGAGCTTAATGCTTCTACGTAGGTACGTGCTCAGATTCAGTCTCAACTTATGCACTTTGTTTCACTTCCAAGCTGACGCCAAAGAAAATTTCTTTCAAAAGATTATTGCCTCTTTTCCCTTATGCGACAGCGTATTTCGGGAACAGTGAACTGCTTGCATATTCAAAAGTGCTTCTACTTTAATTTCTATAAGAGCTGTGGCGTTCGTTCTGTAACTACTATTTCTACTTATCAATTCACAAAAATATTTGTACTCTTAAGCTGTATAGCGTGACGGGACGGTTTAATAAAAGAATAGTAACGCAACACCAATTAGTTCTCAAGTACCCGTTATCAGCCTAATCTCCATCTTATCGCTTCCACTTGTTGCCAGATAACGTACTGTTTTCACGAACGTTTAAATAACCCATAACCTTCGTATTTAAGATTATCGTGACACTTATTTCTGGAAAAAATGTTTACGGAATTTGTTCCATATTTTAGTTCATGGTCAAGAATGTGGGTTTTATGTTCTGCTCGTAAGAATAGAGATAAAACTCTTTTTCGTTCGACCATACTACGTGTATAAGCCTACTATATATGACGTAACAATATCTCATGGCCAATACATTTTTCTTACTCACATTATGATATAGAACAAGATGCAAGACCCTTTAGAGATTTTTCGAAAAACTTTAAATAAAAGTTTTATCTCTATTTGAAGCATAATCGTTAGAGCTGTTTTCGAAAAAATCGCGACAAACGAAAATGTCTTCATGTAAAGTGCCCTTTAACATTAGCGAAAGTCATCGTAAATCTTCGTGTCGCATCCCCAGAAGTACCTAACCCGTTATACAAAATGTAGTTTTCATACGATTTTCCGTTCTGAAGGAACACGGACATGTTTCTGAAAATAGTATTTTTGAATTCAGGGGACCTCAGAATGTATATTTATGTTAAAACCGAACTTCGAAATTGGGGGTCGAAAATATTATTTCCTATACCTATAGTATCTATGGTACGGGCAGAGGAAGTAGTAAAACCAGTTCTGTATATTTTAATTTTAATATTGTAATAGAGTTAATTTTGTGTGTCTTAATATGCATAAATTGCTCCCTGCACGCTTTTTTAGCCTGCCATCTATCGTAAAGAATGAGAACAACTAACATCTGAACGGTGACCGAGGTAGAGATAGTACAGGGTCTTTATTATAAGTTGAGACCGGGCGACGGAAGGCTTGAAACCGGGCGACGGAAGGCGCGCGCAGCCGGTCTGACCTTGATGCAACAGCGGCACGTGCAGTTATTGTTAAAGTGTCAACATGGTGAGACCCATTTCGCTGCAGCATCGTATTTTTGTGTGTAAACATTATTTTAAGTACGAGTCTGCTAGACGTGTACGTGATGAATTTATTCGGACATTTCCTGCTGATGTGCCACCTTCAAGAGCACAAATTCACAGAATTGTTAATAAATTTGTAAATACTGGCTCAGTGCAAAACAAAAAGCATGTGCGCACACGAACAGTGTTAACAGAAGAAAAGCTAGACGAGATTGGCGCTTATCTTGAACATTCACCAAAGGTTTGTTCGCAAAGCAGTCAGAAACCAGGAACATATCGTTCGCGCATGCGCTCTTTCTCCACACGCGTTCGCAAAGCGAGAATCCGTGATTCTGATTTCAATCTTCTGTTCGCAAAGCTCTCACGGACAGTTTCTGTACTATAAGAAAAGTTTGCAGGCTCTAGCATGAATTGTTATCAGAGACATGCGCAGTAACCTATTTTCACGCGCCTGACTCCTCCCTCCTATAACATTGCGCCAGATTTATAAACATAGGCTACTTATATGTATGAATAATGGAAGATAATTAAAAGTTTCCCAAAATATAGATTATACTGTCGATGTATATTGCATCTATAACATGTCAAAGGGAAATATATATTTTATTTGCATATCATATCGATTAGACGCAGAAACTATCGATTCCAAATTCTTGTAACCGTTCGCAAAGTGCAAATCACGGGTAAGTTACATACTGGACATGCGCAGTACAACAAATTCTCAAGCGGTCACGGATTTGCTTTGCGAACAAACCTCAAATAAATCACTCTCAAAATTAGCCCAACAAGTAGGGGTTTCAGTTTCTTCTGCACACAAAGCAAATTAGGGGCATTACAGTGGAAGAACTCACTCGCGTCAGCCAGAATGTGGTTTCCAGATACAATGCCTGTATAACACAGGAAGGACGACACTTCCAACATATGTTATAAGGTAAGATATGTAATACTTTATATAGCCTACACTTTAAGCAGGGAAGCTGCGCGCGCGTCACCGGCGGCTAATGCGGACTCCGTAGCGGAGAGTGAAAACACCGGTCGCCCGGTCTCAACTTACAATAAAGACCCTGTAGTATGTTTCAGCAATCACAAGGTATTCTAAAAGTCAAAACTTTAAAAAAAATATGCTATTACAAAAACACTCGAATGAATCTTGCCTTATAATGGTAATTAGGACTCTCGTATGAAAATGATTAAACCCGCTACAGTTGTTTCATAAACATACTGGCACAGTAACGAGGTTTCTTATGTATTTTATATGGGAGAAGTTCCGTTCACTTCCATTTATTGACACAGTACGAGGGTGGCACTGTAAAGAGGGGCATTATGACGAAGGTTGACTGTATTTACAAAAGTACATAGACCCGTTGATATAATGACGTATTTACAAATGTGTCTCGAACTGTTATACTGCAGGTGCTGCACAGATGCTCCCAGTATTAATCAGTTGTCTTTAACTGAGACTACATAAACATGTTGCCTGCCTAGTATAGATGAAATGACTGTGCGGACGTACCTTAACCTTCACTATATTTCCCAATAAGGATTAAAGCCACCAGCTTTGGCTGCCATCATCATCATCATCGCCAATCAAATTACAGTTTCTCACTTCACGCGCCTGCGAGCCAAACACTGTGGGAAATCTTGCATATGCTTTGGTTTGAGGCAGTGAAACGTTCATTCTGTATTATGTTGTAGATGTCTGGTATAATAACTATCGATTTGAGATTTCATTCATGGCTGCATTGTACGCAAGACGAAATGCATCTTCGAAATTTAGTTTATTGTAAAGTTCTAAATGTAAGTTATACATGTAGTATATAACCGGGTATACTTAGAACGGCATCTTTACGTTTATAAAAATATTAACTCAAATAATCGAAAGTTTCTGTTTTGTGTTATTCTTGTTGTACTTTCCATAACTAAACACGAATACAATTTATCATGAATAATCCAACGCTAGGTTACGAATGTATCCGATGAAACTCGCATTATCGAATGGAATTTATTAAGATTATTACACGAATAAAATGTAATAGATTATATGAATAATATGTATTTTCTTACTTGTTTAAAATCAAATCCCCATTGAATCAGCAGTTGGATCGTGACATATTAAATGAATGAACAATCGAATGTGTTACGGAATACTTACCAATTTTACCAATAGTGGTAATGAGAAAATAATTAACCTCAGTATTAAGCTATAAGGCACATTTTACCACGAACATAATTTATCTGTAAATTTACCCAGGCGCATTAACAACATTAAGATTGCCATTTTTTTTTCAATTTAGACTCAGTATCCTTCTGATACCATAACTAAATCCGAGAATAGCATAATCCTAAATAGATTGTACAGTACTTAAAGAGAAGGTTATTATTCTTAAAAAAATGTTAATTAGGTATAATTTATGCATTTAAAAATTTAGTTTACATTCTTTTATTTTAACATAAAGTTGCAGATTCCATTTTTAAAATCTCCGTTCTAATTTGCATTAACACAGAGAGTAACAGCAATAGATTCTGAAAATTATTTTAAAAAATATTTTCTATACTTTAAGAAAGATTTATGAACCACGCTAGGGCTATTAATACACATTTAACATTTCACAATTTGTTGTACATAATTAAGCTTATTATGTTTGCTATTATGTTTATCGTGACGAATGAACAAGACTCATGTTCGCTACGAAATCTACTTTGAAAGTTAAAAGCAATTTTCCTCTCGCTTAAAGGACATTCTATAAAACAAAAGCTATCATGTCTTCACTATCGTATTACGTTATTTATGTGAGAATCAAATTACGATAGAATCCAGTTATTGTTAAATTACTCATTAAATCTCCTGCTATAGAGGAAATCTGCTTGCTTCTGTAAGCAGTTCTGTATAGTCACATCGGGATATGACTCTTTGGTCTTTAATCCAAGTTGTGAAGTATTGAAGAAACTGTATATATATTAAAACATATCATACTGAAAATATGACAACATTTATTTCCAACTAGTGTTGTGATTTGTGTAGGAAGTTTTAAGAATATTAAAAAAATTATATATTTTACAATTACGGTGTCAATATGTACTAAAATAGCAGATTTAATATGCAATATCTGAGCATTTTAATTATGGAGGATAGAAAAAAGTTTAAAAATTTACACTTATTCCGGAACCTGAACTTTAAACCTCCATCTTCCTATGCCAAGGCCTGTTTAATTTAATCACTCAGAGTCCCAGAGTTATTGACACGAATTCAGATCGGGTATCTCTCCCATGATTTACCGTTATTTTCGGACTCTCAATCGAGGTGCCACGGTGAGCATAGGCGTAACCAGGCCGACCATATGGGGGGGGGTTATAACATCCGCGGAGTCTGGGGGGTATAGAATACCCCCCAGGAAGAGGGGGGTCCGGGGGCCCTCCCCCGGAGAATTAAAAAAATTACGATGCAAAATAACGATTTTTAAGCTTCCCACGCTTTATACTTGTATTAAATATTTTATGGGCTGACTTAGAAAAATTATACAATTTTCCTTTTTTAATCAATGGGGGGGGGGTTCAAACCCCCAAACCCCCCCCCCTTCGGTACGCCTATGACGGTGAGGGACGAAAATATGATAGATATTCCAATAGTATTCTTTTTTCCTCTTCTTCCTCTTTCTCTTCTTCATCTTACCACAGCCCAAAGATTTGTTCATTTCATAACATTACTGAATATATCACAGGATTATCAATTACTGAAGTTATTGTTACAATAGGCCTACTCAAAATCTAACCGAAATGTGGAATCCGTTCAAGGTAAGATGCCTGGTATACTTCCTTTGACTAAGCCATGGGTGAAGGAGGGATTCTGTAGCCTGAGACTTGACCGAAATTTGAATCGGAAATGCCTATCATGGTTGTACACTTTACCCACTTCCTACAAGACAGGGACTTTTTCCAATGTACCAGAAGACGTTTTTGGTATCTTTTACGTTTAGATTACATTTGAGAGTTAAAAAGGCCAATATCAGTCTCGATCAGCTTTATAGAAATTATACATTTAAATGAATTTCAATGAGAACTCAGGTGGTAAATTTAACCTTCGGAGATTAAGGGTAATTCGGAAAGAACATCTTCACATGACAGAAATACATAATTATATATTATTGTGTGTGTGTGTCAATATATATGTCCGTTTCTTGTATTTACACGATTACTTCTATGATACATGTTTGAAATCACAGCTATACATAGGCGAGTGTCACAAGATACTTCATTTCAAAGTTACGAATCATTTACAAAAAAAGAGCAACATAAAGGTGACATAGTTCCATTAAACAGAGAACTTTCGCAGACTTCAATATTGCCAATCCCATCTGTATGCCCCATATATCAAGTGTAAAGAAAGTAGTCTTCTCGACTTCTGAATTACTTTTTAATGGGTCACAGAGGCAATGAAATTGTCCTATTTCCGTCACGCGGTATAGATGTCATTTATTATTCAGAATGCATAAAGGGTGTTCTAAATCATTGACTCGTTTCTAAACTGCTCGTGTATCACAACTTTAAGCCGTAAAAACTCGCTAAATGATGCGTGTTGGGATGCCTCTTTTATAGGGATCTCTCAGTTTTCCCTAAGGAAAACTAGGCGAGCTGTAGAATTTTAAAATACATACGAGTGTCCCATATCCGCAGAACAAATCTTCACCCATTGATAATTCATGGAATGAAAGTGAGTCTATTTCTTGATGGTTTAGGGTACACTATAAGTGTTTTATAGCTCTGGGTCACTTCCGCCAATCTTGTTTCAAGAAATTATCTTGCAGTCTGGTGTTGTATAAGTCAAACTAGACTGTTTCGCTCAAGCTTAATTTCGTTGATTTTTTACTACAACGAATCTGGAGGCTAAATATCGAAATAGGGATGGAGGTCTACTGATATCGAGTGTCTAAAAGTGAGCAAGTAATAGTAGCTTTATAAAACTTTTATATTTAATTAAATTTGTTCATTTTCAATAATCAAAATTCTCGGGAGATCAACATGTAAGCACATAGCCTAGATCCGATTATTTTAGTTCCTTTCTTGTCCTTCTTAGTGGATGATTACCTGCAATATTATTGTTTAGCTTATATATGCTCAATTTAATCACTTCATGTAGTTATTATATAATATTTATTCTCGGATCAGTGATGGGCTGATAACATACTTTAGTTTAAAAAGTATAATTTTACGAATGTAAATACATCTTATATGACTTTGCCCATATCAATAAAGCCTATAAAATTTTGTAGATCTACCATTACTGTTTCCAAAATTACAAAAAAATAATGAAATTAGGTAAACTAGTAAACAGTGTGCCAGATAGAGTTAATAGGCCATATTTAAAAAAACTACTGAGTTTTAGACTACGGTTTTTTTTTAGGAAATTTTGATCAGCATATTATGTGAAGAAATAAGTGGGATAACTTGAATATTAACAGAATGAACAAATTTCTCACATCAACAATATTCCTTGTAAGTTGTATGTATATGTAAGTGCAAATCAATGTGGCCTAAATAACGAACCACAATAAATATCTTGTTGTTAAGTAATCCCAAGGAGGTCACTTACTTAGGTTAAGAATATTACTTTGTTCAAAAAAATTAGGATGTAAGGTGAACTCTTAAAGCATTTTGTACACTAAGTTTCATGAAACTCCGATGAAGCGTATTCGAGTTATTGCGCGTACATGCACACAAACAGACAGAGGGACAAACATTTTTTTCCTTCCACTATGTAATCTTAGAAATAATAATGAATTCAGCCCGGGAAACTATTCTTATTATTGACCGACGGGCAATTTGTGAATTAGAATCATTACACGTTCGTTATATCAACTCACATCTAACTAGCAGGTGTAAGGAAAGCTATAGGCCTATTATAAAGAAACATATTTGGGACGTGGAAGCTTCTGTATAAATCGAGTTTGACGAAGCAATTGCCGAAATCCGCGCCACTGTGGCCCAGTTTCCCGGGAGGCAACGCTCATCAGCTTCCTCCCTGGAGCAATATTCTTCTCTTCCTTACGAACCTCTCCCCTGCTCAACACCTGGGCAACTTGCATCTTAAATTACACACGCATGTTATAACAACGGAAAGTTTTAAACTCTTTTCCTACAACACTCGAGTGTGAAGATGTTTAACAACTTCTTTATAGCACTGCTCCTGTGAACGAAGTTAAGTTACTTTTCTTTACTACTATAAAACTTTTTTCACCTTTTTTCACACATTTCGTTTATTTAAATTAGGTAAAGTGAAAAGTGTAATGTGAAATGTGCAGAGCATTAATATGGAAGGATGATTCGAGATAAACAAACCCGTTTTATGTTAGTTGTATATAACTTATGTAGTATAAAATAATATTTCATCCACCGCTGTGGTTGCAATTGATGTGTTTGCAGTCCTCACCGGGTTCGAATCTTGGTCGGGACAAATCACCGAAGTGGGGTTTTCCCGGGGATTTGCCTCACCTCTTTAACTTAGGCCTTTGTGTTCCCGGGACATAATTGCCGTCATTATGACCTTCATCTCATAAGCACCCTGTTCGGCATAAGAGTGTGTACTACACACATTAAATATTAATACACATGCTACACACAATATTAAATAATTTAAAGATATTGGCAAAAATATTTCCATGCCATATAGCCTACATGGTGCGTTGGTGTTATCTCGTAGGTGGCTCTAGCATTGAGCTAATCAGAGATCCGAGGAGGCTCTCTATGTCCTTGTCTGGTAAAAAAAAAGGTATACTGTAATCCATAGAATTCCCTCCCCGACAGGTCGAGGTCATGTAAGGCCCGGGCGAATAAACATATCTACAATGGAGGAAGTAAAACTCAAGTAAAAAAAGAAAGAATAAGACGTATAAAACGAAGTGCGAATATCATAAATAATTATTTAATTAGCTAATTAATCACTTAAAATCTAATATCTATAGGCCATTATGTACAACTAAAGATGAAATTATTTAATCCTCTCTTCCGTTTCATACGATTATATTCACATATTTGGTTATTCTGTCACTCAACTTTCATTTTACATGAAAACTTTTTTATATTTCACTATGAGCAGTTTTAATACATAGACCTATATTGGGTTGCGTCACATCTGAAGGACAAATATTACATTGCATAGCTTTCTACAACTTCTTGTCAGACTTAGAAGAAGGTTCAACGAAACAAATCGATTTCGAGAAATCCACTGTTATACGTGAACTAGCTTAAAAGACCCGGCGTCGCCCGGGTTTTTTAATTTGTAATTGGAAATGAACTTATGAAGGACTTTCGATTTTTAAATTCTAGGTCCTTATACAGATATTTATAATCTGAAATAGGAAGAACGACTTATTACACTCAAACTATTCCCTCAGAAAACGCTTGATATAGTTCTTTATGGCTCATAGAGCATGTAGAATTCTGCATCCTATCGCTTGTACACAGCAAGCCAGGTAGGGGTTCATATAAGAAAAAACAGAAATTCCTGTAACATAAAATTGTAATATCGAGGCGGAAAATTTTATTTCTCACTCTCATGTTATCATAAAACTGTTTTAGGGATGAAATTAAACAGAAACCAATATCACTTTCATACTTACCATAAAGCCGTTTTGGGGATGAAATTAAACAGAAAGCATTATCACTTTCATACTTTTCTCTCCAAAAATCTGCGATATAATATAATAATATACACATTACCATACCTCGTTTTGTTTTCTCTATGTCCAGGGTAGAGAAAGTTATGTGATTCCATTATTTTAGTGGATTTCATTCTGTAATATTTATTTATAACATGAATTATTTTGATAACTTCTCTTATTTGTCAAAAGTGCATTTCATTTGTTTCTTCCAAGCCCACCTGATACCATTTGGCAACAATATATTCTGTGATTTGGAATTGATAATTCCATGTAAAAAGGGATTAAGTATTTTCAAAAACATTTAATTTTTGGCATTTAGAATCAGAATTTTTCAAAATCCTTTCTTAGTGAGCACCTACATTATGAAACGAAGGTACTGTCAAAATTCCAAGTCTCTACCTGTTATAGTTTAGGCTGTACGTTGATTCCTGTCATTCAGTCAATCAGTCAGTCAGTCATTCATTCAGTCAGTCAGGACAAAGCCTTTTATATATATAGAGATTAGGTATCCCTGGTTCAGAAAAAAATGCATCAATCACTCTATCGTGATAGTGGTCTAGGATTGAACTAGGTTTACAAAAAATTTCGACATGTTTAATACTACAATTACATCTTCAAAGCGTACTTTGAAAAATACGTTGCTCCTGGAAGACTTTTCAGTACTGTATAGTACGAGAATAATGGAAAACACATTACTGTGTAATGCAAATAAAACCAACTAACAAGCATTGAATTGTTAATAAAACCCACAAAATGGGTAGTGTAATAAGGATATAAAGACTTCAGTATTCTTCAAGCGTATCTTCCTACTCGTTCTATACTGTATTGTGAAACTGGATACGTATCTCAGGATTCCTCTCATCTTCACATTGATTGGAACTTCCTTCCTTGGCAAACGAGTTTCAATTCCACGTTCCCAATTCCACACAAGCCACTCCACATGTTACATATTTTATTATTTCTGTAACACCAGGAGAAGCGTATACGTACTCGTACATGCTCTTATACAGTATGGCATATTCCCGTATCACAGTGTGACGGCTTGGATTCTCTTCAGAACCGTGTCATTGGGTAAACATCGTGCTTCTTGTGTGTAAACTCACTTTCCTTGCTTCGCTTATTTTTCTATAGCCTATTTCTTAGAGGCAACAGCGGGGATGAAGGGCTTACATGAATTCAAAATTTGATAAATTGATTTTTATATTATAATTTAAACAAATGCATAAAAATATAAATGAATTCACTACTCAAGATTTTAGGGGAGTAAACATGCAACCTCTCTGTTTGAAATAAAAATAAATAAGTAATTACTTTCATAATACTCCCAATTTGGACTTATAATAGTCCAATAAATATGTCCATTAGGGCTGCTGCTTCCTTTTTTACTGAATTAGAAGTAAATGTAAGCAATAGCCAAGATCTCCCTAACATTTTTAAAACAACAAAGGCGTAGTTCAATCGTTTATATTATTTAAACGTCGCATGCTTACTTGTATAAGGAAAATGCATATGAAAGCAACAGATTTGAAAGTGCCAGTATGGTACTTTATGAGATTGTGTGTGGGGACGAAAAATGTCTGTCCGTCTGTCCGTCCGTCCGTGTGTCTGTACGCGCCATAAGTCAAATACGCTTTTTCGGATTTTCATGAAACTTGGAAAACACATTTATAATGTCTATGGGAAGAACCCCATTGATATTGAACCAAATCGGTTCACCGGTACCGGAGTAATGCCCAATTTAGTGCTGTATCAGATTTACATGAAACTTGGTATACGCATTTATGACGTCCATGAGAAGTGCCCTATTGAATTTGAACCTAATGTGTTGACCGGTACCGGAGTGAAACCCAATTTAGTGTCTATTTTAAAGGCGCAATAACTCAAATACGCTTTATCGGATATTTATGAAACTTCGTATACGCATTTATAATGTCCATGGGAAGACGTCTATTGATATTCAATCAAATCGGTTGGCCAGTACCGGAATAATGCCCAATTTAGTGCCTTTTATGTTAATATATAAGAAGTCGCCATAACTCAAATATGCATTATTGGATTTTAATGAAACTTTGTATACCCATTTATAATGTACATAAAAAGACGTCTACTGATATTGGACCAAATCGGTAGACCGGTACCGGAGTAAAACCCAATTTAGTGTCTATTTTAAAGACGCGGTAACTCAAATACGCTTTACCGGATTTTTATGAAACTTGGTATACACATTTATAATGTTCATGGGAAGACGTCTATTGATATTGGATGAAATCGGTTGACTTGTTTCGGAGTAATGCTCAATTTAGTGCCTATTTTATGATAATATACGTATTCGAAAGAATCTCTTCTCTATCTATATAAAAGGCTTTGTCCTGACTGACTGAATGAATGACTGACTGAATGACAGGAATCAACGTACAGCCTAAACTATAACAGGTAGAGACTTGGAATTTTGACAGTACCTTCGTTTCATAATGTAGGTGCTCACTAAGAAAGGATTTTGAAAAATTCTGATTCTAAATGCCAAAAATTAAATGTTTTTGAAAATACTTAAACCCTTTTTACATAGAATTATCAATTCCAAATCACAGAATATATTGTTGCCAAATGGTATATGGATGGGCTTGGAAAAAACAATTGAAATGCACTTTTGACAAATAAGAGAAGTTATCAAAATAATTCATGTTATAAATAAATATTACAGAATGAAATCCACTAAAATAATGGAATCACATAACTTTCTCTACCCTGGACATAGAGAAAACAAAACGAGGTATGGTAATGTGTATATTATTATATTATATCGCAGGTTTTTGGAGAGAAAAGTATGAAAGTGATAATGCTTTATGGTAACATAAGAGTGGGAAATTTCCCGCCTCGATATTACAATTTTATGTTACAGGAATTTCTGTTTCTTCTTATTTAAACCTCTACCAGGCTTGCTGTGCACTGTACAAGCGATGGGATGCAAAATTCTAGATCTTCTATGAGCCATAAAAAACTATATCAAGCGTTTTATGAGGGAATAGTTTGAGTGTAATAAGTCGTTCTTCCTATTTCAAATTATAAATGCCTATATAAGGACCTAGAATTTAAAATTGAAAATCCTTCATAAGCTAATTTCCAATTACAAAATACAAAACCCGGGCGACGCCGGGTCTTTTAAGCTAGTTTATATATATATAAAAAGCAAATCAGTTATCTTAACAACATAGTCAATTGTTTTACTGTGATATTATAAGGCTTTGGAAATTAAAATACAGTTAGCTATGACCAAAAAGACTATTGTTTTACATGCGCTTATCCAACTAGTCCGGTAAGCTGACCCAGTTGGCCAAGATGGTAACGTCTTGGCCTCACATTCTGGAGTTCAATGGTTCAAATCGCGAAACCGGCCAATTTCACTTTTTTTATATTTTTAAGTTAGTGTGCGATTGTCAAGGTATCACAAATCTGTACAGTTCAGCTGATGCTAGAAGATTTTAATCTGATTAAAAAAAAAAACTAGACCTTTGTTCTTCCGTAAGCCCTGCTTAATGAATAAATCTGGAGCTTAACTTGGAAATAAATTTAAAAAAAAAAAAACATATTCTGCATATCATAATTGCAGTCATAACTGATTAAACAAAAACATACTGGCACTTTTTTACATCAGTTTACCTGATTTTATTTGTAGCGTTAAAATCACATTTCCTTCAAATATGTGTAGTTAATTTATACATAGCCTACATAACTCGTTTAGTTTTATTTATTCCACGACAGGCTCAAATGATTAAGCCATTATTCATATTATCTAATATCACGAAAGTAGGTAAAATCTGCGAATAATTAAACGAAATATAACACTATCATTACATTTTCAAAACACAAACACTTAAGTACAATTTGTGGAATTGTAAGCCTAAGCCAACTAAACCTTTTAATAATAGGGGTCAACCTATATTTACCTGTTTTATTATAAGGAATACATTAAATATATTTTTCATTATTTTCTATAAGCCACTCTTGCACTATATATTTTCTTAAATTTTCAGCTTGTGAGTTCCATATCAAGTAGAAGTCTGATTGAGCAGGCAAGCTAACAGCTCTATTGGAAAGAGAATATAGGGGGCTGTGGTTTGTGAAAAGCACAATCTTTCCGTCTCATAAAATATCATCACAGAGACCGAGAGGAAGACTATTCTTTTAACCTGCTTCCACATTCTACATTTCTTCCATCACATCGACTTTGAAACCTCCAAGCTTCTGAGAGGGTTCGACCTCAGGAGTAATCTGTGAAATAGGCCGCGTTAGTCTCATAAGTATTTCATGGTTTCCGTGCCGAATATTCTATGCGATCCATTCCTTAATTCAGAAAAACTGGAATCTATGAGGTTAAAATTATAGAGGCGTGTAAAATCTAAAGCTGCATGTTATTCTCACGAGATATAGAAAATGTGGGATGACTAGACCTCGGAATATTAGGCATGAAAAATTGACCTTTTAGGCACCTAAAATAGATTACAAAATGATGTTATGAGACACTATTCTTTAATTATAAGCAAGAATTTGTTTTATTTCTGGTAGGCCTAAAGTGTGCCACAAAACAATTAGTTATGCATGAAAGTAATTAATTTTACATTTTTATTGTATAACCATAAGCATAACATGTTATTTGTTTTCATAATTACCAGCACAATATATTATCAAGATTTTCTCCAAATTTTCCACACTTGGGTTCTGTCTTTTGTCCCTTAAAATCATTTGAAGATTGAAAATCCCTTTCAATTGAAAGATATATATATATATATATATATATATCCAATTTCCATAAACCCAAACTGGTATGCGAAAAGTCAACAGTAAAAATTAAATGCCAACATGCATTTAGATTTAAAACCATATAAGATTGCATAACTCATTTACATTGTACAAAGGGTTGACCATCAAGGGTTGGTACAGATGTTGTAGGGGAGCAAACTTTATTTGTTACCTTTTTGATGGCCACTTCTTCTTGAATATCCCCCTTCAAAAAAATTACCACACGAACCATTACAGCATATCAGGGATTCTTTTCATTTGCAAATTACTTTGTCCCCAATTTTTCCATTAGCAGCACTGCAGCACAATGTGGTGTCATTCCATGAGTGAGACAATTGTTTTAAATAAATATTTTTTTAGTTAGCTATAATATTGTATCTTAAAAGTTCTTGAAATTCTTTAGAAAATCTTAAAAATCACTTGTTTCGAGAGGTTTAGCACAAGAAGTAAGAAATAGGTTCTAAGGCCCATTTTAGATCATTTTAGGCACTATAAAGCTGCTCCCAGTGAGTATAATTTTTCATAAATTGCAAAATTCTGCAGTAATTTCGCGCATTTTCCTAAAGGAACTAAATAGATATCTGCGTAAAATTCCAAGGTCTAGTAATAACATCTCTAGGGGGTGTCCTGAATGGACAAAGTATATATACAATAAGTTTATATAATTAAAATTTTTCCTTTCTTTTGACGTATGCTAATTATAATTATAATTATAATAAAATATGCTAATCTACTCTTATACAATTCAACGGCCCTAAATAGCGTGCTTGCTCGCTCGCCCACTTCGTGAGACATCGGGTATACTCGGCGATGTTCGTCTCTCACAGTGTAAACTTTCATGACGACTACAAAATTAGGAAAACCGTTTCTTTATTATATAAGGCCTAAGTGAAATGAACACAATGAACAAATATTCTAATTTAATTTTTACTTACAATTTTCATAGCTCTGAACCACAAACATTTTTAATAATCTACCAGTGTAAATTTCTTTAAAATCCTGGAGTCAATTAATAATGGCGGGCTAAGCCGGGGGCACCAGCCGTAAAATATTGATGGTTTAACTCTTGAAATATCGCTGATAATAAAAATTCCAAACAAACTATTCCTTCCCTTGAAAAATTATGTAATTTCTGAAAATTACACTGAATTTATCAAATAAAATTCACATCATATGCCTCTGTCAACAAACAGTTGAGAAACGATATGTATTATTCACCACCATGGGCGTACGGTGGGGGACGGTAGAGAGGGTTAAAACCCCTCCCGAAATATCTGCGATTTTTTAAGGATTATAACTAGGGCTGAAAATCGATTAAAATTTCTAATCGAGTTAACGCTTGACTTTAATCGATTAATCGACCGATTAATCGAGTGATTAATCGACAAGCAGGTCGGTATTTTAAACGAAACCAAAGTGTACATTTAATATTGTTTTACACGTTTAATAACTACTACACTACAGATACTCAGAAGAAATCCTGAATTAATGAATACCATTATTAGTTAACTAGTGAAAAAATGTATACAAAACTTACATTTCCAGTTATTTTCAGCCAAGACTTGAGACACACGAGTTTTTTGACACTTGAATGTTCAAGAGACGGTGATGTGCCTTGGCCGGAGAAGCGAGAGAATGCAGTTTCGTCATTTGACCCATTTCTCGAAAATGCTTTTTCATAATTCGACTAAACCGATTAATCGGAAAATATAATTGATCGACGATTAAATGTTTAATCGATTAATCGGAACAGCCCTAATTATAACATATTGTTACGAAATAAATAAATAAAAAAGTTAGTGGTTTGGTTATTAGGTATATTTTCTTACATAACACAGCAATATTAAAATAACTCTTGTAAATGTTAATTTCTAATTATGACTGAATTAATTAATGTTGCTGCACGTGTCATTCTGTTTCTGGCTATTCTGCAGTAATTTTCATGTGTTAATTTATAAGTGCCCTTGTGAAAATTACTCCGCTTAAATACATGTCAGACGATCAGCAATATCCTACAGTATTTCGAGGTTGGTCGCAAACCTGTCAGGCCTCAACTCTCGAAAATAGAGGTACAGCTACTTTTCATTTTAAATTTAGCATCTTCTGGTGAAAGGTGTAAGAAACCTTGTGATCGTATCGTAGACTAAATTGCAGCTTACGGGGAGAATAAATGTGTAGGAACCTAATCCAGAGGACTTAAATTCGTATAACAGTATGCATATTGTGTGATTCCACTTTCATTCTAAATATGTGGGTGAGTTTGGCAATGTTCCGTCAAGTCAAAAGCTAAAGTACGTACTCCTAAAATATTTTTATAAAAAAATCACTGATCATAATAAAACTGTTTAGTTACTAAAAATAGTGTATTATGTTAAAATGTGTGCAAGCACATGGAGTTGAGACAACATTGTATTCAACCCCCTCCGAAAAGAATTTCACCGTACGCCCATGTTCACCGCCGTCTCGAGAATTACGCACGAGAATTATACAGTTTAGAAGGCAGTGGTTCACAGTTATCTTTGGAACTGCATAATCGAATCTGAGATCGTTTTCCCAGGTGGCGATCTCTAATCGTGGAATGTACTCTAAAGCCCGAATTTTAGCTGTTTCATTAATTATTAATGGTTTAGTTTAAGAATGATTCGCGTGCAAGTGTTAATAAATATAATGCTTAAATAATTATTATACTATTAATTTTTAATTTTTCAATTAATTATCGTGGGCGAAGCCGCGGGCACCTCCTAGTATATTAACATTTCTTGTCAATAGGAGACAGTGTTCCAAGTGGTTCTTCAATATTAGCCATCTCACTGCTAGCTAATGACGTATAAATTCGTCTTCTAAAAATATTGTATAAAAGCAGAGATATAAAACTAGTAACCAATTATTTTAAGTAAAATGAGAGATTTTTCCCCTATTGTTAAGATTGTCTTTCGTAAATACTAGCCGTTCTGTTAAAATTGTATTCTTTCATTCTAAGCTTAGAGCCCACTGATTATATCAGTTGATGGTCGTATTTAATAAATGCTCAAATTCAGTTCTGGAAAGTTAATCAGAAATTTATCATCATCTACTGACGAATTTTAAATTTTTATATATATCCAGCTCTTTGTTTCCTCATGGTCTTTGTTGTAAGCATGTTGCTAATAATAACACTGCCAATTACTGTTTATTTAATTTTATTGTATTTTATCAAATTTAGCACATGGGAAGATAATGCAACACGCCCAATCATTTACAAATAAGATGATTTATTAACAATTGCATGATATATGTAAGGTGTATAATACCGATTATTAATGTATTATGATTATTATTATTATTATTAACGCAATAAGTTCATTACACTGAAAAATCACAAAACATACGACAGTTTTCACTAGCATACGACTATTTTCGAATATTGGTACGACTGTTCTACGTTTCTGATCTGGCAACCCTGTCTGTTACTTTCACAACAGGAAGCAGGAAGTTATCATGCAGGACTCTGTATATTATTATTATTATTATTATTATTATTATTATTATTATTATTATTATTATTATTATTATTATTAGGTAGATTTTCGAAGAAAAATCTACCTATTGCAATGGATACCACTTTATGATTTTCGAAAAATTCTTTCATATCTTTACGTTTCATGCTCCCCTAAGTACGAAACCACCGCCCGTTCAAAAAAAAATTTGTGATATTTATATATATATATTTATATCTTTACACGATAGCGGCCGTAATTTTGAAGATATTTGAACCAAATTTTATTATGTTATTTCTAGGCCCAATAGTTCGGACAAGTTCGTTAATGGACAAAATTGGCCCAAGGGGGTGGTCGGGGGAGAGGGTTGAAATGTTTAAAAATGTATATCTCGGCCCCTATGAAGTATAGAGGGAAACTTTGTTTGAATAAATTAGAGTACTCCCTATGGAGTTCACAGTGACACCAACGATTCGGGGGTTCGAGTGAGGGTGGGGGTGGGGGATGAAAATTCGAAACTTTTGAAACCACGTCTTGTGGGGTATCGTTGAAAAGCTCTTGATGAGTACTCTACAAATCAATAAATAGTTTCTTGATAGCTCTCATATGACGCGAGATTTTAATGTTTGAAAATAATAACACTTGAAAGAATTATTATAATATCATAATTTTGTCTTGTTTAGCGGCTTTGGTAATTTTATTCATTGCTGATCTTGCGCACGGCCTCCCAGAATATTATATCCTATTATTGTTGTCAAAACAATTGATTGTAGGCTCTTCCTCTTTACTGCAGGTTTGCCATGCCAAGGCTAAAGAATAAATTAAACCAAAAGCACTTCGAAATCTACCTCCGCCTGTAGGCCTGCCTAAAGGGATTTATTATTATTATTATTATTATTATTATTATTATTATTGTTTCTCCAGCTGGAGAGAGCCCTACTGTACAATGTATGCTAGGGCTATAGTTTAATACATAATTGTGAAATAATTTAACCGTGCGTCTGTATAACTTATCACTACAAGCACTTGAAAATATCACTGACAAATTTCTGAAACTCTGTGAAACAGCGCTGTTTTTTGAACATCTGTGTTAGAGGTGGTTGGAATGTTATGTTGCAGAAATCAAAGTGGATTTCTAAGTTGCGTCTCTGGCGTTCGATCACTGGGCACTCGAATAACAGATGATTAACTGTTTGATTTTGGTGAAGACAGGAGCAAGAAGTATCATTTAGATTACCAATTTTGAAGCGCTTAAAATATGGTTTGAATTTTCCATGCTCGGTCATAAATTGAGTCATTATAAAAGTTGGTTCGTAAATCCTGGAGTCCATTCTGTCTTTGATTGTCGGAAAAAACACTGCCCTTGTCCATTGTGCATTAGAACTGTTAGTCCACTGTATGTTCCACTTATTTGGCATGTCTTCCTTCAATTTTTTCTTAACATACGAGATAGGGCATTTCGTATACTCATAACACCTGGGTAGGTTTGTGGCTTCCTTGGCTAACTCATCTGCTCTCTCGTTGCCTTCGTTTCCAATGTGCCCTTTCACATAGACATATATGGTTTGCGTAACTGTTGATGGCTTTCCTAATATCGGCTGCAATTGGATTCGTTCTATATTTGTCATCAATGGCTGCGAGTGCTGATTGAGAATCATTTAAAACGCGGACATTGTGCAAACCGGTGACGCTCCACTCTATAGCCTTCTTCATTGCAAGAAGTTCAGCTTGAAAAACTGTGCATGTGGGTGAGAGTCTATATTGGTTAGTGGCTACTTCCGCCTCGCCCTCATATGCGACAAAAGCACAACCAACTAGTGCAATTTGATTTTCGGCAGTGAGGCGGGATCCATCAGTGTATATGAGGATATCATGTTCTCGTGAGCAGCGTCGTCGAATAAGACAGACATCTGAAGCTGGGTGTCCAGCAGTTAGAAAATGGACCGGCCGTTCAACTTCGTCCGGGTTGAAGTCTTAACGTTCTTTCTTGATGTTCGCCGATCTTGCCCTATACATTCCCGTCAGATGGAGAGGTTCTATTCCGGCCAAGATCAATGCAGCATCAGTGGAAACTGTGCGGTATGCCCTTGAGATCTTTAATGCAAATCCGCGTTGTATTTGAGCCAGTTTCTTTTGAGCCCATTTCTTGCTTAGTACTTCCTGAAATGCTGAGACACCATATAAGATCTTTTGTTCGACTGCACCTCGATATATGGTTTTAAGAATAGCTGAGTTTAGACCCCAAGAGGGCCTTGCTGCGATAGATAGTCCTGAAAGTAATTTGATGGCCTTAAGTTGTAGCGATTCAAAATGCGTTCGGAACGTCAGTTTCCTGTCTAGGGTAATCCCAAGATAAAATAAATTTTCTGTAATTTTGATCCGTTCCTCATTCATATGAATGTTTGGTCCCAAGACGTTTCGTCTTCGTGAGACTAGGAGACCCAAAGTTTTGGTAGGATTAAAACTGAGCTTATTTTCGCAGCCCCAACGATAGAGTGAATCTAGGGCTGAATTTGCGCTAAGATTTAGATTTTCTGAGGTGTTTGATCTTATTAGCAACATAACGTCGTCCGCATAGGCCACAAGTGTGCAGTTGTCTGGTAGACGTTTCTTCAGAATGTCATCATAGTATATTGTGTCTGTATATTGTGTGACTTTCGTTTGCGCTGGCATGCTGCAATTTATTTCCCCAACTAGGCTTATACAAACCGAGCTCTTTCCATTTCTTATCGGTGTATAGCTTGCTCTCAGGAATATCGGTGGGAAGCTGGAAAATTTCTTTTGAATCCTATGTACATTGCATATTTATAGAACTTAAAATTTAGCTTATTCATTACACACTTCAGGATGTTATTACAAAATCTAGTCTGGTCCGGAGCATAATAATCAGGGTTAAGATTTGTATGTGCGCAGCTTTTTCATAGGGAAAATTAGGCTCTATCAAAGAAAGGCCTTTTTATCTCAACCGTGCCCATCATCCACTTTTTTTAGTAAACTTCTGAAGCGAATTTTATTGATTTTGGTCTATGACTATTGAGTTTCATTGATTTCTATTATACTTATAATTATCTCTATTTCGTTCCAATATCTAAGTTCTCAAGTAACTTTCCATGAACTTTACATCAGCTTGCACTGTAACGTGTCATTTTGCATAGGCCTATATGTAGATATATACAATCGTATTACAATAGAAATAATACCGGTGATATAATAGGTAATATAACATTATTCATTAATGAAACAAAGCTGAATCATCCATACATAGGCTATATTATTTTTAGAGTTAACAAATTACTCGGTTTAGCCGGGTACCACCCGATTTTCAAAGTCCTTTTTCAACCCCCGGTTAAAAACTAAGAGAACAGGAAAATATCCCGGTTTTTTAAAATTTGTGTGCCATCTGGTGAAGGATACTTGAAACTGGGCTATCGGTTTCGAATTTCTGTCTCTGTTTTCAGATGCCGGTAAATTATTTATTTTTCCTTATTAGGTGTTTTAATGATCCAGATGTCCTTGCTGCTTTGATAGCTTATTCTATGACCTCTGACTGTAAAATGCCATTACCGTTCAATTTTGTGCCTAAACGGGTGTCATCATGTGATCTATGATATTTCTTCCTATTTTCAATTTGCATCGGCGAGATTCTTTAAATACTAACAGATTTTTTTTTAATTCGAGATTTTCATAATGCTTCTTTGGAACTCATTCATAAATCGACATAATAGGCGTTGAGAACGTACCAACAAGCAAAATAACCCCTTGGAGATCCCGGAAAAGGTAGAATGATTCACTTTCCAACAGGCTGAAAGCCTAGAGTTATGAGAAGAAGATCTCTCTTAGTGTATAATATAGGTATTATTTTACCCTCAAAGCTATAGGCCTACGTACCCTCTTAAAAAGTGGATAGCTTAAACAACCATGGAATTAATTAAGATCAATTTGTTTAATATAAATAGCAATTGTATTAATTCACTCTAGAGTATGTTGATGTGAGTGAAGAGTAAAGCACTTGCAGGCGAGAGTCCGTCAATGTCGGTTCATTGTGCTGGAAATTGACAGGGAACACACCTCCCACACAAATCGGAACTACTTCCCACACACAGATATCTGTAGCCACCCACGTCTTGACTCCAGTGGTTTTTTAGGTCTATTGGGGCTTTAACTGAGCCATTAATAATTTCGGCCAGCATTTTGCTCAGAATTACAGTCTTAATTACAAACTTAATTTTCGTAACTTCCGCATCCGAGCTTGTCTCTGTAACTCCACAGAAATATGACTCACTATGTTATGTACTTCCGCATAAGTATGATTGTATGGTAATACCATATAATAATAAAAACTGCATAACGATGAGCTTCGTAACCTGTACTCGTCACCGGATATAGTAAGGATAATTAAATCATGGAGAATAAAATGCGCTGGGCATGTTGTGCGCATGGGGGACCATTTGGAAGACCTAGACATAGGTGGAAGGACAATAGGCCTATTAGGATAGATCTAAGATGAAATTAGGACAGAATAGGGATGAATGGCAGGCTCATGTAAGCGCGGGAAAGAACCTCCGGGGTTCAACAAAATAGATAATATTCCTATAGCTTGCTTAGGAATTGTCTTTTGCCATTGAGTAAGTAAGTAAGTAAGCTTCACAATACTGTAATACCATGCTCAAAAGTCTAAAAAATGTAATTGAAACTAGTTTTATCAAAGCTGAACATAGTACAATAAGTTGTGATTGAATACCACTCAAGCACTTAAACTCCCGACCCCCAGGACGAAGATGCTAAGAACGATCACTGACTCAGCGGCTTGCAGTTAATCTATTATTACATAATAAATCTACCATTGTTATATAATTATCCAATTACTATTACATAATTCTCCAATTAATGCATTCAGAACGGATCATTAGATCCAGGCCTGGATGGATAGAAACAGATTAATATTATGATGATCATAATGATGATGACATATTTCATGGAAAGATTTATACCGTAGAACTTTATCTTTGAATTAAGAATTACGGTCCTATGTTATTAATTATTATTATTATTATTATTATTATTATTATTATTATTATTATTATTATTATTATTATTATTATTATTATTATTATTATTATTATTATTATTATTATTATTGTTATTATTAAACTGTCGGCTGCGGTGGTCTAGAGGTAACGTGCCCGCCTCTAGATCCGAAGGTCACGGGATCAAACCCGGCCGCAGTCAATGGGTTTTTCAGGACCTCAAAAATCCTGGGCACGGAGGGTCTTTAAGCTGGGGGGCCCTCTAGACCACCGCAGCCGACAGAGCCGACAGATCTATACATATATATATCTATGTATCTATGTATACGTCTTTCCCATGACTCAATGGCTCAGCCGATCGTTCACCAAGAGATTTTAGGGCAAAAATCTTCAATACAGATTCTCCGAAGGCGCCTTGAAGCTGAAGGTCCTCAATCCCATATATTTAAGACCCATCAATCCATTAGGCCTATTTGATGAGACTCTCTTTCTCGCACAATATATTAATCCATGCTGGACTACAAAGAAAACCGTTAACAGAAATTTAGCCACCTAAGATTATTCCTTACTAACTTTTCTGAAAATATATTTGGAATTTATATTTTGTTCCAGGAACTTTTCTATCTAGGATACATTATCATTTTGAGGGTTAAAGAGCCTCAAATCTGAATTAAAAACTCTGAATCTAACTTTCAGCAGTGTTATTCATATGAGTTACTAGCTGAAAAGGCCCGGCGTCGCCCGGGCTTTGTATTTTGTAATTTGAAATTAACTTATGGAGGACTTTCGATTTTGAAACTCTAGGTCCTTATAGCCTATAATATGTATGTAAAACTTGAAATGAAGAAAAAGATTTATCAAACTATTCCATCAGAAAACGCTAGATATAGCTTTTTATGGCTCATAGAGGATGTCGAATGCTGCATTCCGTTGCTTCTACACATCATGCCTGGGAGGGGTTTAAATAAGAAGAAACATAAATTACAGAAGATTGCATTGACTTGACAGAAAATTTTATTTCTCATTCTCATGTTACAACCCTTTCGGGGCTGAAATAAAATAGAAATGCAGTATCACTTTCATACTTTCCTCCCCTAAAACCCGGGACATAATATACTGCGAGTATAGGACTCAAAATGTTCCATCCCATGCTTAGGGCCTATGATAAATCTCAACTAATACAAAGCCTACAGCTATGGATAACTGACTATTTACCGACTTCTGATATAGCATACTCACACACTTAAGTTGCTCCTGCAATACGACCTCTTATTCTACATCAAAATGTGAAGTGAGAAAATATTTCTTATGTCGAGGGTAGAGAAAGTTATGTGACTGCATCACACTGTGCTTTATTTTCGTGTAATTCATTTTTCAGTAATTATTTTCGCCAATATATTGCATCGATTCAATCATAATTCGTTAAAGTCCAGTTGCCAAGGCCCAATGTTATCAAAGTAATACACGGTTGTCATGTGAACTGAACAGCATTTCTTTTTTTCAGTATAAAATTCTCAGAAATTATATAATTTTCAAGGGAAGGAGTATTTTGTTTGAATTTTAATGTTGACCGCTATACTTCCCGGGCTTAACTGGGTATGTGTGCAGAATTCCGTGTAAATTGGTAAAGAAATGTAGATTTGTATAAGGAACAAACATACATACATACCCACAAACACACATTCGACTTTATATATTAGATACCTTAATATTGTCTTCTATGTGTGTGTGAATGAGAGATAATAATAAAATTAAATAAATAAATAAATTTATAAACAAAGGAATAAAAAATGAACTGAACAAATAAAAAGAAATACACATAGAAAGAAAGCATAAAATAAAGAATAAGATGTGCAAAGAAAGAGAGAAAAAGAAAGAAAGAAAGGAAACACGAAAGAAAGAAAAAATAAAGAAATAACGAAATATAGACGGGACTGAATACAATAAGAATTAGATTAAAAAAACTAAATAAATAAATACTAAATAAAGAACTAAAGATAAAGAAAAGAATGAAAGGAAGCTAGAGAGAAAAGATAATGGAGATAAAACTAATCTGGGTAAAATACTAGGGATGTAGATGTTAAATAGAAGAATAGAGGTTTGCTGTTATTTCTTCTGCAGAAACCACGTTTAAATTTAATCTTACCCTTTGTAAAACACCGTCACTGCCATTCAATATTTTGTCACGGCTTGGATGTGGTGTCAGCTGGAGAGTTATTTTTTTTCTCTTAGCATCGTGTTGTATAAACCAGTCCAATTATAGCGCACTATTCCCTAGTGATACAACCACATTCGATGGAGATATGTACGAAAATATAATATTAGCTCTTCTACACATTATACTATAATAATTATGTTGTTACATCCAAGGCAAAGTTTATAACGAGTTTTTAGAGTTATTTAATGAGTTATCGAAGTGTAAGTTATATTGGAAATTTGTCATTTAAATTCTAAACTCTGAACAGTGGTTTAATGTTATGTCCAATATCCTACATTGTCGTGCATGACATCAAATAGTGATAGTTATAACTTCCAGACAACAATAATGATGATATTGTTCCATCTTCCCGTACTGTTAATACGGGGCAAACAATATTAGACAATATAACTTAGGTCATGATGGGAATTTCATCATAAAAACCAGTCTCATCGACACAACAGGGTGTTTCAGATGGACTCGCAAACCAATCGTATGTGATATAATTTCGAACATATTATCATTTTGATTCCCATTGATGTGATTATATATATCCCGTGTTTTTAGTATTCACTTTTTCGTTGCAGTAAGTCCTATTTAGTAACACTTAACAAAATTAATGGTTTCTCTTCGTTAGAAATTACTCCTTTTATTGAAAGGGTACCGAACTGTGAAGTGCGTTACATGCGTTACTTATTACAATATTATTATACATTGCACTCTAGCTTATTGGTTAAGAGAAGTAGAGAAGAGAAGATAAGTACCTAGACGTAGGTGGGAGGACAATGGTAGGATAGATTTAAGGGAAGTAGGATTGCGAGAGATGATTGGAGGGAGTTAGCACAAAATAGGGTTGAATGGAGGGCTCAGGTAAGCGCGGCAATGAACCTTCGGGTTCCATAAAATAGATAATATTCCTTTAGCTTGCTGAGGAATTGTCTATTGCCATTGAGTGAGTTGAGTAAGTACGAGTGTAATTATGGAGCGTTTGCAATTATGATCAGGTTTGCAATATTTGTACAGAGACTGCATACTGAAGTTTAGCATGCCATTTAGAGTCGAGTGCACGGAATTTTTCCGATATAATGCGCAGAGGTTTATGTTTGTAAGGGAATACACTACCGGCTCCGCCAGGCCCACTTCCCATCTCTACGCATATCCTTTCTCTCGCGTTGGAGGATTCGCAACAGAGGCTACCCTCCACTTAATGTTTGTCTCCTCTCTCCTTCGATCCTGAACCGACCTGTGTTCCTAGGTTAATGTTTGATTTCCAGACTTTTTACATCAAACCAATAGAAGTCAGGTTCATTCGGGGCTGGCGTAGACATTCGTTCATAGGCATGCTTTTAGCCACTCAAACAAGAACATTCCTGTACTCTATCCCGATTTGACCGCTCACCTTAAGTTGTTCACATGCCAATGCATGTGTTCAATTCAAACAATGACAAAGCTAGAAGAAAGCAGAAGCATCGGAATGTTTCCGTGTACTCGACTGTATATAGCATTATGTCACTGAATACAGACATAGCACCAACAGAGTGCACATCTACTGCATTCTACATCAAATTGATAAGATGGAAATAACCTATTCATGTTTATAAACATCACTGGTAATCATTTAGGCCTATGTGAAGAATATAACAAAGAGATGATTTATTGATCATGCTTTCATTAAGAAAGCTGTATGGAATTAATTAACTTCTTATATCCACACGATTATTATCTGAGCACATCCGTGTTGTCATCGCGTGACACAATCTCCCACATTCTCCTATAGTACATGCTTAGTAAACCTCATAGTTCGCTGGTCAAAGGTTTTTCAAACCTGTTCATGTTATAATTGAATCGGCGATTTGGAATAAGGCACATGTCCGCTTTTCTTTCGAAATTGTTTCTTCTTACATTTGATTCACGCGGAAAAGACACTTTATCCAATATTTCTACCTATCGAGCATGGGATATGGATATTTGTTCATCCCTTTCGGGAAGGTCTCATACCCTACAGTCTATCCTTTTCCAACGATTCGTTTTCATTATGCAAACTAGCAACTATTCACCATTGTGATGACGAGGATAGACGTGCAGTAATAATAAAGCCTACTCTGTAATGAAAACTAATATATTACCGTTTTTAAGTGATTCTCTTCTTTATAAATTCTACTGTTGTAATTTAGTTTTACAGTTATAATTATGAACTACAATTTAACACAAAATTTAATGAGCACGGACTAAAAATGTATTTCATTTGTAAGAAAATTCAATGAAATTGGAAAACGGTCCAATCCGGACGCCCTTGCTGTCTTCCAGTTCTAGGGTACGCCGAAGCAGTCAAGCACAGTGCCGGCACAGAGTGCAGAATTTCTGCCATCTCTATTTTAATTTCTAATAAATAACTACCAATAATTCGTTTTAATTGTCTTGTAATCCTGCTGTATTGATTAACATAATATTATATCAGTATAATGACCTTGATTTCATTATTGAAGGGATCAAAGTATGTTTCTGTGTTCAAATTTCATACATGTTTACCCTGCTAAGGAGGAGTTGCGAATACTTGAAGCTTTTGATATAATGAAGAGCTCTAGCAGCTTCATTGAGGCTCTATTACTCCTTTGTAGAAGAGATAGTTTTTGATAATGGACAGGTTATTTAATCCCCTAAGGGTAAAGTCACTGTCTTCAATTCATGGCACGGTCTCATTTTAATATATCCTCCGCCTTGCATATTCATGAGAAGAAGAAAAAAACTTTCTTTGTGGATTATTAATGAATTCAATTAACACGGGTTACTTTACTTTATAATGAAGTAAGGAGAGACAGAAATTTAAGACTAATACTAAAAATATCCAATACGTAAGAAAACTCTGAAAAATGTAAATAAAGGCTATACTTCCCAGTGAAGTTTATTGTACCGAAATAAGGATCGTAGACCTATACTTTAGTACAGGCTAGTGGTTGCACACCCCGCAAAGCAGCTGAAAGGAGTATAAATACAGCGGAATTTAAAAAAAAAATAAATTATCGTTGACTTGAATTTATTAAACTTCTGTTCCCAACTTAAGGGGCGACATACAGCTTCGAAGCCATATCAGACGTTCAGGATCTGTGTCTATACAATTGTCCATGAAACTATTGTTTGTCAATTATTTTCTATTGTTGGGTTTTTATGGGCATTTAATGGAGTAAATTTCAACTGACATTAATTTAAATAGATATGATAAAGGATGAAATAGTGAAGATAATACATCGTATGTAAATGTCCAATTTGGAATTTGCCTTTACGGCTAGGAAAACTACGAAAAATACCCATGTCAAATTGACCGGCCAAGGGATTTCAACCTGGGACCTCCCGCATGGGAGTCCAAGACGGTACCACCTCGGTTACCTCGCTCGTTAAATAATGAAGTATTGAAATTTACATTTTATAGTAAAAAACTGGGCAATCATACAGTAAATACTAAAAAAATTGAGAAATATTTTCACAAATGCATCAATTTTCATTCAGTCTTGAACTCATTTTAAATCTTTCATGAACTACTAATAATACCAGGGTGATTTGCTTTCGTAAATCTCTCGGGCTTTTACAGCATTCACATTAATTTAAATGATTGCAGTATAAAAGATAAAGACACTAAGAAAATCCACATAATGTTTATAAAAAGAATGTGATATGCATCCTTCGCTCTCGTAAATGAGTTTTAATTAATTTCCATATTAATGCGGTGAGCACCCAGCTATGCTAAGCGAAGGGCCTGAGATTAACAATGAGCCCCAGGCTAGACTGAGTTCATGATAAATATAATTTGTTCTATTTACCAGTTAGTGTTGAAATAAATGGCTTTCGTTTTACCAATTGAGTTCGTGAGCACAAAATTTATGCATAATATCTATGTTGGATAAAGAGAAAACTCACACGGCTTTTCGAAAGTATACTACCAATCGCGGTTTATAAAGAAACCATATTTATATCAAAATCTTTTAAATAAAGTCATTTCCAGATATTCATAAAACACTTGAATTATTTAAATGATAATTACCTCTAGACGTTTCCACCAAGTTGAATTTATAATTATAATCTTATTGACTTTTTTTGATAAAAAGTATCCAAGGATATAATGTAGAAAGGATAAGAAATTACTTGAGTGAAATAATTGAGATTGCGAAATTGTGAATCGATGAGGAAAGGATTAATTATGGAGAACGACCTGAGAGATTTACACACTAACTTGCGCATTTATCTTGTCATCTTAAAGATGGCATCTGTGTACAAAGGCTATCTTTAATGTTTGATTTTTTGCATCATCTGCATTTTCAAAAGAAATATAATGGAAAATCAACTTAAGAAGACACTTCTTCTAAGAAAGTCCAACGTGAAGTTAATTCTCCATCTTCTGACGTTCATGAAAAGTTAAAACTGCTGTTAAACTTTGTTGAAGTTCATTATATTTACTTCAAAGATTAATGTGGTGAAATGGGACAGGCGACATAATTACTCGCGTTTTACTCGCACGCAGACAGGTTTGCTTTATACTTACTTGATGCTGGCAGATGTCTAACGAGCCTTGTGATGAAATCATAAATTATTGCGGGCTAGACAGGCCTATGCAGTAATATTTTCAAAATGCAATGTGATAATTTTTATATATTGCTGGCATCTCTTAATTTCAACGTTTTTTCAAACTCTTACTTACCATGTTTCAGTTATATAATTAAATGTCACATAATATAAAATTTAACCCTAAACTGCTAACCGGGGCAACTCGTCATCCCACACGACTCCGTTTTCTTTTGCACAGTTGGCATGAATGCACTTAAAATATCCCCATCTTTTTATTTTTCCAACAATGACTTGGGCAAGTTTTTAAAGTCATCAGTAAATTCACCGGTGAAAAAGTACGATGAAAGTCCGGTGAATGTACGATGAACGTCATCCACCATTTTTTTCAACTGATGACATACAGAAATTGCCACACAATTCTTAATAATGGCCTATTGGCTCATTTAGTATGTCCTAAAGTCATATCATGAAGAATTTTTGAATCGGGCAACACACCCTTGAACATGGGCATTAAATGGACTACGACACTAAAAGTCAAGTTATGTTCTGCGAAAAAAGCAGCTATTTTATTTCAGCTCTCTGTGCATTGTTCTTATAACCTCGTTACTGGGAGCTTATTATTAGTTTGAATGTTATATTTGTAGAAATAGAGTGAAATTCAAATCTTTTATATTATTTGTCGGACATTCCTGACAATGCTGACACATAGGCCAACCGACGGCAGACGACGTAACTACCGAATAGACTTCCTATTCGTTCCTCGATCAGCTGACTGCAGCCTGCCTGCTGATAAGCCCCTTAAAGGAATTACACACTATCGCTACTTGTAGTCCATGTTATTTATCGCTGATGTATCTTCTCTGTCCCTAATTTCATTTAGGATAGTGAACAGTTTCTATAATAATATTGATAAATTAAATTACGTTGAAAGCTCAAAAAAATTAATTATGTAGGTTCTTAATCCTTATTTTTTAAATTAATTTATATGTTTGAAAATTTAAAGTAATGTAATAAGTTAAGATTTGGATTGCTGCAGAACCAAAGGGGGCGGCAGGCCCCACAACCCTCCCCGTGGATCCGCCAATGTTCTAAAAATTCCTTTGCCGTTTATGTTTGTAGCACCGCCTGCTAACAACGACTAGAAAACCCGTAATACACAGCCGATAGAGAATGCTTCAGAATTCCTTGATTTTGAGCACCGCCTGCTACTAACGACTAGAAAACCCGCAATACACAGCGGAGAGAGAATGCTTTAGAATTCCTTGGTTGCTCAATATCTTTGCAGCACCGACTACTGACAACGACTTGAAAATCCGCAATACACAGCCGATAGAGAATGCTTCTAAGACTATGGTAAAACTCCATTAAAATGTTCACATGTTATAAATGAAAATTAAATATTTTCTCTATAAAACTTTAATTATTATACTACAAGAGTATGGAATACAAGTCTCAGGATATTCTGTCAAAAAGTATCCAAAATAGATTTAAGCCTAATTTTAATTCTCTTGTATTTATTTTATAATGTAAATTATTTTACAATTAATTCTAGAAATGTGAGCTTCAGTGGACTGTTATTAACATATATTTTGTTGTAGGTATAAAAATATACTCCCAGAAAAAAAATTAATATACTTGGCCAAGAAAAATTCTACACTAAACGTGCATTAGCAATTCTCTCCCTCAAACCATCCCTATTCTCTCTTTCTCTCCCCCCCCCTCCCGCTCTTACTTGTAGTCATAGTGGAACAGACCATAGTCTCAGGTAATGCTATTCATTATGGCTAAACTTCGTGATTAATGCTCTGGGGAAATTGTTCCTTCACAGAGTTCCAACTTTATAAGCAGGCGAGAGATCTAAATTATTTCAGATTTATCGATTTCCTTTACACTGCAGTTAAAGTCTTTTATCTTTCAAACGGAAGAGGAATAAGTAGACCGATGTTTCCATTTCTATGGTCTGGAGGAAATAAAATATTGACACAGGGGATTGATTGTTTCCGAAGCTGAATCCAGCGTGCAGTGCAGTCGTATCGCCTCCCATGGGAAGACTATTGTAGGTATTTTATGATTCTGTTCAGATATCCTAGTTATATTTTAAGATAAATGATTTTATTTGCACTTTAGCATTTAAGTGAAAGGTCGATTATACAGAGAGATTATTTTTGCGATGTGCCGAGAACGCACGGTCCTCGCGTTGGCCTAGAAGCAAGGTTTCGGCCGCGAAAGGCTCATGTACATGACTATTTATTAATGAATGCCACATAGATAAGTAATGTTGGAAAAGTCCAATCTGAAGATAAAATAGAGAAAAGTGCAATGAAAGAATGAAAGTTTAGTAAAAAAAATTACAAGTAGAGAATAAAATGCCGAAATTGCAAAATAAATAAATAAATAAAAATAAAATAAAAGTAGGCTATTTCTGTTCGTTTTGACGAGAGACGAATTTATAATACATCCTGCCTTGTCCGTGGTGTCTCAGAAAAAAAAAAATATTTCAACGACTTCCGAGCCCTTATTCCTTAAAAAGTGTAGCCTATTGTGAGAAGTCTAATCTAAGTTTAAATGTTTCTGTACAGAAATAAGGGTCCATCTTGGTACACAATTCCGTCAAAAGTAAAAAAATAATTAGGCTATATGCACTAAAATATATTGACAAACTTTGCAAATTTTCAATAAAGTCTACCTATGTAAATTAGCATAAGTGTCAATGTGTAAATCAATTATTGTAAAATAAAACAATATTAACATATACAAACTACTGAAGGCTCTAGTTAGACATATTTTACAATATTTTATTTACATATTGACACTTATGTTGGTTTATATAGGTAGACGTGTTTGAGAATTTGCAAACTTTGTGAATATATTTCAGTGCATAAACGGGTTTTTAACTTTTGACGGTATATAACAAGAATATACAGTTAAATTTCAGCTTAGGTTCGACGTCTTATTTGATTAAGGGAATCAGGTTGCTTTATTAGATATTCATGTTTGATATTTTGTGTTTGATTTTCAAGAAAAAAAATTCCCAGCATCACATAACTGTAATTTTACGATTCTAGAAGCATTTCTAATGGATGTAAAAATATCACCTCTTTCAAAACCTATTTCTGGGTATGACATGAAGATTCCAATGAAATTTGATAAAAGATTTTGTACCGACTGTTTCTCTAAGTTAGGAATCTTTGAAAAATCCATTGATAAATTGAGCAATAAAGAATTGTAATATTACACTTCTGTATGCTAAATTACAAGTTAAGACGCATACTATATGAATAAATGAATATATGAGTCGAAAATATCGGTAAAACTAGAGTATGCTATTTCAAAAACTTTAAAGAAGGAACCTAAATGAGAAGGAAAAAATCTGAATAATGAAGGTAGATGGTACAACATGTGTTCCATGTTCATTCCATTGTCCAGCACACAATTAATAAATGGCCAATCTACAGTGGGCACAATAGCGGCTTATTGATTCATATTAACATAGCATAACCGCATATTACTGTATGCTAATATTTCCTGTGTTGGTATAATATTCCATTTAATTTCATATAAATGTGGACATTGTAGGTCATAACGAAATTCATTTTAGTTTAAACGAACTAATATTTAATATTGTTCAAAGCTGACAGCTACATAAAATACCTTATGCATACCCTCGTGGATAAATTGGAACTGAATGAAATAAATGTACATTTTAAATTAATTGTAATAATCCACAAGTTTAATAAGCGTTTACAATGAGACTAAAACAATTATTTCCTGGAAATTTTAATTAATCATCCATTGGTACTCGTAAAGCAGCAAAATGAATAAAAACGACATTCAAACGGAGAAGGTCATCTCACACTTTCAAATATAACCCACTTGCTATGCTCTAATATCCTCTCCCGAAAAGTATTCCCACACAGATACGAATTCTCTGGTTTTCGTCTTCTCCTCCAATATCCAATCCCCATTATATTAAATTTAACGAAATGTGATTGACATAATTAAAACAATGACAATATTTATGAGGTGAACTGCATCATATACAGACCAAGTTAAAACATCAGAAGTGTTCTGATTTTTCAGAGACAAGCCTTAAAGGTGGCATTCTCGTCAATTCTCCTTGCTCCAGACAACCTCAAGATTTTTTAATGAGGCCAGAGATTCATCATTTTCACTGACTTGTCGGCTCACCAAAAATATAATAATAATAATAATAATAATAATAATAATAATAATAATAATAAATAGACTCGTATAAGTCATAATATGATATTTATAACATTGATGATGATAATAATAATTTAGAATAAAAATATGTGGATTTTAAGATTGGATAGTGAATGTATTAGGCCTTCCTGGCTGCTAAATTCTATTCCAAGTTTGAAGCAAAAAAAACCGACCCTCCTGTTTAATAAATCTTCCGTGGATCCGTGGCATGTTAATTTTTCAAAGAAATAAAAGACCCTTTCATTCTACTGTAATTATTCCAGACAAATTCAACTACCAACTTTGTATTATTAGTAAAGTTAAAATAAATTGTATTTAAACAAGGCTTGTATTTCTTTGATTATTTATCTCTCAAATCAGTGATCAATCCATTATAAAAATTGGTGGAATTCCAACCAATCGCAAGAATCTATCGTCATAATTTAATCACGTATTCATAATAATAATTCACGTATGTGAAATTCTTTCTTATGTAAATTCATAACGACAGAACACTGAAACATCTTCATGCCTGGAGCTTTTTTCATAAAAAAGCAATAATTGAACCCAGCTATTGGGTATATATATATATATAAGCTTGCATATGAATAAAAGAAGGTATGGAAATAATGTATACTTATGTGTGGTGAAGAAGTATTTTATATCTCATATAATAATAAATCCACTAACGGCCGTGGATGTGGGCATGTTGACCACATGCCCCCAATCCTGCCATCTACCTATGGTAGATGACGCCGCGGTCGGGTGGTAGGCCTTGTCCCTCCAGGGATGTCGCACCACGGAGTTTATAATAATAATAAATACAATTTTAGTATGACGATATTATTAGTTATGCTAAGGAAGTTATTCTAAAAATATATTCAACTAGTGAAAAGTAGCACCAAGCGCGACTTTCACCTATGGCGAAAGATCGATATATTATAATATATTCAATGTACCGATTGTCCCGCCATATGCTATCTCGCTTACAATGCACAAATAGCTGTGTATTTTATTCATTTTCGGGGTTTTAATAATATTCCTTACATGCTTAATTCTATGAGTGTTCGCTAAATTCAATAAATGTAGCTTCGTTGCTCATGAAATTTTCGATAAAATCCGCACCTCTCCTTACGTAAGCTATTACTCAAATTCTACAAAAGGATCAAAGAAATTGGAGCTCATCAGGTTTTTATGCAAGCCCTAGTGGATCGGACGCGACAATTTTTTCTATCAAAATTATGCATTGCTACTTTTTAAAAGTCAATTATCCATAAATACTTTAGCGTTAAGCACACGTTGTGTATTTATTTACAGAGAAAGGGAGACAGATTTCAAAAGGTTAAATTTTATGACAAGAGAAAGCTTCGCAGCGCTTCACACGCAGTTTTAAAACATGCCCAGTTTTCTCTTAAAATAGTCATAAAGAGTACATCGCCCTAAAAACAGAGGAAGAACATTGTATGCAGGAGTACGAAGAGATTTATCAAACAGATTCTCTCTGCTGATACTGTGGGTGTGTATGTACAAGGATCATATTTTTGCATTATGTTTTTCGTTCCGCTTTCTACAGGCAGTCGCTTTATTAGAATATAAGTTAGTGATGTTGCTAGCAACGGGGGCGAGCACTAAACCACAATTAACTGTTCATAGCCTCATGACCCCGTTATGAATCTGAACTCGTGCAGGAAAAAGAATTCCCCACCTTTTAATTCACGGAAATCGGACAATCCTTTTAATGGGGCGTGTCTAATTATTTCTAATTCATTTTCCATTGGGGATACTGGCCTGTAATTACCTAAAACGATTTCCTCTGATTCACAAACGCATAACTTTAATTACATATATCCTACACTAATGCATACAGGCCCTAGTGAATAGCATAGTTCCTGTTTGAAGTTTTTAAATGGCTTTTAATTAATTCCTGGTATTATATCACATACAACTAAATATTTGCAGTTTTATCTCACTGAAGAGGTATAAATTTCAATTTTTACATGGATTTATGAGAAATTAAACATGGGACTTCTTGCTTAATATTCAAGCATGTCCAAAACTTATCTTGCCTTGTTAAAATATATTAATATATTTCAATTTATTAATATATTAAAATATATTAATTTATTAAAATATATTAATAACTTATATTAAAATATTATTGAAATATTTTTGGAATATCATTTCAATTTATTAATATATTAAAATATATTAATAACTTATATTAAAATATTATTGTTCACAAAGCAACCTGCAACCGTATCCCGCAGTGCAGAAGCAATAAATATATAACAAATAACTCAATCTAACTTACTTTTAATTTATTACTAATTTATCACTTGGCTATATATTTACGCTATATAGGCTATATATATATATAAATATTTATTTATTTATATATAGCCGAGTGATAAATTAGTAATAAATTAAAAGGAAGTAAGTTTGAGTTATTTGTTATATATTTATTGCTTCTGCACTGCGGGGTACGGTTGCGGGATATATATATATATATATATATATATATATATATATATATATATATATATTAGATTCACAAGCCTGTAATAGAAGTCCTGCAAGACAAAAATAACTCGGCACACCGGCGATGATTAAAGACCAAAGTAACAGTACACACAGTTAAAAAAACCATAATTAGGTCTATAAGAAAGAAGACAAGGTTATGAACTTTGAAATCCCACCTATAGACGACATAGTGCGACTTACAAAAACGGAACGAGAGGGCAGCACAAAACAATGCATATATACAAACCAACATGGCAACCAGAATAACAGTCGACCACCAGCCGATGATGGGAGCGAATAAATGCTCTTGAAACTAGTCCTGTGTAATTAAAAGTGAAAGTAAGTGGAGAATAAAGTGTTGTTATAATTCAGAATTTAGGTTTTTATCAATAGTAATTATCATAATTAGGTCACCTCCCTAAGGATTCATTCCCGAGCTCAACTTTGAAATCTTATCTCTTCAATTCTTTACGACTGCTTCACAATACTGACGCTTTAAATGTTTCATACGTTGATTTCTTTTCATGATTTTGTGATCATGCAACTAAACATATTTTGGGAAGTACTGTTTGTTTTTCTTCCCCCGTTGTAGGTACGTTTACGCGGTCCACGCCGTTCAGGACCGCAACCTGTCAGGAGAGGGAGTCTCTATGGGCACATATACAATATATGTATTTTTTTACCACAAGGACATGGAGGTCCTCTTCTTATGAGTGATCAACCCAACGTAGTTTCCACCTTCCAGACAACCCAAACACATAGGAGGACACACCAGGCACAAGAACACTCATTCCGAACAAGGCATGGATGGGGAAGGTGATAATACTGGCCAGATGATATCCTAGCACCATAAGAGTCTAAAGTTTCTAAGTTGAGGAAAAACCCCACCTAGGAAGCTCGTCCGAACCAGGAATCGAACCCGTGCCCCCTGCATGACAGTGACGACTAATTGAAAAATATAATTCTATCGTAAAATTATACCGTCAAAATTTTAGGACGAAATGTGTCTTATTTTCACAATATCTAAACAAATTGCTAGAACTACTGTTTTTACAAAAGAATTAGGCCTGTTTCCATATTCGTACCGCTTTGAAAATTTCTTGTTTTTAAGTTCATATTGACTTTAAGAAAGGGACACATAAGAATGTTATTGAATTATGCTCTATATATTTTTACTTTGCACTTAGCGTATTCAGTAAAAAGGCTAACGTTATTTGCTTGGGAAAAGAACGTAAGAGAATTTCATCAAGTATGAAAGCAATTATCAATTAGCATAAAAGCTAGTACCGTATATGCATTAATTTATAATGTATAACGATCGACAAAAAAGCTAAAATATTCTAAAAGAACATCACAGTTCCGTAGAGAATCGTTAAATATATCGAGCGAGGTGGCCGAAATGGTAACGTCTTGGACTCGCATTCGGTAGGTCCCACGCTCAAATCTCCTGACCGATGAAGTTGACATGGTTTTTTTAAATGGTTTTCTCCAGTAGTAAAGGCAAGTGCCGAATAGGATATTTACATACGCACGCAAACAAATAAAATTATATATAGTCCTTTTTAAGTACTTTAGGCTGCACCTATCCGTAACAGAATAATATAAAGATATTAAATTTGAGAATATGAAGAAACTCGTGGTCCTACCTTTCGCTGAACTTTCAATTTGGTAAACAATAGGTTCGTTCGCAAAGTAAATCCCTAACTGTCACGGACCACGACGCATGCGCACACTGTCGGTCTCGCTGCGCAACGTATGCGCATATTCAAAATGTGCGCATGCGTCGCGGTACATGACAGTACATGATTTAGCTTTGCGAACAGACCTTATAAATAATTCTTAATAATTCTACCTTTATAAAAGGACATCTGATTGGCCCTCTCCTGCTTTCTGTATTGTGGAATAGAGGTTAAGGAAAGTGCTGATCCGAGAACCCAGGTGTACCATTAAATGCGCGTGTAAATACTATGTGATGTGGAAACCTATTAAAAAGAGGACCAGGGTCTCTCTAGAGAGCTCTAAAGGCAACAAAAGGGAACGTGGGACCGAGTGAGACACATAGTGTGTGGGAGGTATAGAGAAAAGAGGAAAGAGAAAACGAGTTTAGGAGGAAGAGAAGAGTGTTAGAGATACAGAGAAAGGGAGAGATAGAAAGTCAGATAGATAGACAGGTATTAACATTCTAGAATAGCATTTACATCCAGAACTTTCCTTGGATGATGTATAATCCACTTTATATTTAAAAATATTCTCTCAATAAGATGAAACTGTCCATGGATAAGGAAGTGAATGGCTAGTGATTGATTTTATTTTTAGTGATATTGCCTGTGAGGTAATTATAGGTCGTTATCTGTGTTATCCATAGTAGGGCCTACTGACTGCAAAAACACCGACTTCTCCTGACTTCCCGTAAACAACCGTTTATTTTTCGGAATATAAAGGGAGAAACTCGCAATATCTTTGCCTATGGTAGAGAAAGAAATGTGACTGTCTCACATAGGAATTTTCACGTATATATAAATTGTAGCTTAATTTTTAGCGCTTCTTCTGTCAAAATAGGATAAAATTAGAAATAATTTAATTTGGTACACATTACTACAAAATGCTGTATTCTATGGTTTCAATTCGTATAATCAAGATATATCTATATTTTCATTGTCTAAATCCTCTTATCGAATTTGTTTCTTTTATATTAACAGACATTAATCTCTAATATATTTTGTCTACCTAATGGATTTGAAATAAAACTTCCGAAGCACAGTCATAAATTTCGGGAGAACATAATTGGGTAACTTCCAATATTCTAGATGTCTTGTCCAGTCATCTATCCGCAGGAAGTAGTGCAAACGTTTTGAATTGAAAGATAGGGGCTACTTTAAGCTGCAGAGGAATCCCCATTCACTATCCCTGCCAGAAATCCTGCTCATTTGCCAATTTCATCCTCTTTTTGTAACATGAGCAATCCACTATTGGATTCCCAACCCGTGATATCGTTATAAATACAGGATAAAACGCTGAACCCATATTACGCTAAACTAACAAAAGACGTATTATACTAGACTAAAATAACACGATGAATGAGACTCGTTGCCAACATTACAAAATGGGAATTTATGCCATTATGAAATTTATAATGGGTTATTTACTGTACTGTATAGAATGAAATGTTTTTCTGTTAGAGAAATATTAATAAAATGCAGTACGTAAAACAATTCTTTCTATTCCCTCGAATTTGGTTTTATCAATGTTTTTGTTATATTATCAGCTTTATAGCTCTGTCATTTCTAAAATCTATAGTTGTCAGTAATTGGACTGATGATTGGTAGCCGTGGAACCATCACAAAGATGTTCATGGACTTCTGCAGATCGTTCTGCTTAAACAAACATCTGTATTCTGAAATAAGTCTGCTCGTATTGAGGGACTCTGTACAGATCATGCGTAAGTTAACCATTTATATGGTCACTCTCGTACATAATGTAGGTTATACTGAAACTACATACAAGTACTTTATTTCATTTTCTAATAGCGTGTGTTTCTAGGATTAATGTTTTCATATGTTTCACAGTTTGCATACTGTTTTATTTTGTTTCAGTTCGTTGATTTTGTTGTACTACATATCTTTCTACTGTGGTATGTTTTTCCCTGATTGTTTAATTGAAATGGTATTCTTTGTGTTTGCAATCTGTAGTGACAGAAAGAAATTAAAATAATAGTACATTACAATTATGTATTCTGTAGGAAGGACGATATATTTCGGCTTTTAATCCGTTATCCTCAGATCCTTTTTCTTTTCCCATGTAATCTTATTCTACTCGTTGATCCATTATTATATTGTTAGTCTATAATTAGATCTACTGTTAGTTTGTTCTCTTGAGCTGTAGATGTTCGAATTGTGTTTAATTTATTTTACATTCTATGTTTCAAATATCATTAAAAATAAATTTTGTAACTTATTCCAAAATTTAAAACATAAAAGATTTGTAAAACAATGTATTTGGCATCAGAACTGTATAACTTTAACACATAAGAAAAACATAACTTTGATATACCTCAGGGTATGTTTTTAATAAGGGATAGTGGATAAATAAATAACTGTAACTAATTCCAGCGGTAATTAATTCTTAAAAGCTTTTACTGACATTAGGAAATATTTTTTTAATATTTTAGTTCTAGTGCTTAGTCTTGCTTTTAAGATGTCTGTAAACGTTTAGACTTACAGAAATTTCCTCGGTATGCAATTTTAAAGTTTCTTTTTACTAGATGCAGGTGATATGTAATCAGTATACATTAATTTCCTACGCTATTTACTTGATTCAATTTAAGAAAAGTTTTTAATATTTTTTTAATATTTACAAAGTTAGCTTCACTCTTCGGTGCCATAAAACAGTATGCTCTCTGTATTCAAATAAATTCACGCAGTGGCATTAAAAGATCAGGCTGAATTAAAATTTCATTTTGTAAGGCTTTCTCTTAATACACCCCAGAGTCTTAAAAAAACTGAATTAGCATTATACCCTACAGTATGAAGCCAATTGCTGAATTTTAAATGAAAAGAATATTGCTGTCATAAAATAAAGGGACAGTATTAAAGCAATCCCTGAAGTACTCTCTGTCTTCATTTGTCTATTTTTCTTTCATGTGCTACATTTTATGCAAAGGTCACTAAACTAAGTTTCTGTATACTAATTTGTGTGAGAAATCCGATGCAACATTTTATAGCTTATAACATATTTGGATGCCAATGTATATAAAGTAGAGTTCTATTATTTTAATCCATTATAGAAATCTACAGATTTATTCCGATCTCGATTAAATTTTGCACACTTAGCCTTCAAACCAAGAGAAAAAGCACTGTCTGTGTTTCATTTTGAAAAAAAACAAACTTATCGTGCCCCTATTCAACGCCGCTATCACATAACGTAATGTATGGCCTTATGCGGTTGCTGTGCATGGACAAATGACGGTGCATAAACAATCTACATTGAATCAATTATGTTTCATTTGTGAGTACGAATAAACTCGACTAATCTTATCATGGAATGTAATGTAAATTCTAACATACATTAAAGTAAAAGTGCATCTATATCCGTATATACGAGGCGCGTCCAGAAAGTAAGATCCCTGGGACCGTTTACAGAAACAAAAGACAATTTCGTGAAAATACTTATTGCAACAGATACGGCAATTGTTCAGCTATTTTTCAAAATATTCGCCACCGGAAATGAGACTTTGCCATACCGTGTGACCCAACTTTTTAATGCTTGTGTCGTAGAAGTTTTCCGCATGGGATTTGAACCACTGTGTGACAAACATCTCTGCCTCTTTCATTCTCTGTCATTCTTCGAGGTGTATGAAAGATGAAAATCACTGGGAACGAGATTCGGACTGGAGAGTGGATTTTTAAACACCTCCCAGCAAGTCTCCCGCATAAGTTCGGCTGGGAGGAGTTTAAACATTCACTCTAAAGCCCGAATCTCGTTTCCAGTGATATCCATCTTTTTCTATGTCTCAAGAAATGGCAGAGAAGAGGAAATGGTACTGTATCTTGGGATGTATTTGGATTCTTCTCTCCCATTAATCTGTTTAAACTATACCACAACATAGAATTAAAACTGGTACCACCTGCCGACTGTATTTTTTATGAAGTATAAAAAAGTAAAATGTTTAAAATTACAGGCCATGGATGCCCAGAGGGTCCATGGAGGTAAAGGCTCCCAGATTTTAGACATTCGATATTTGAAGGTGGTAAGGTTGTTAGCCTTACGTATCGGCCGTCTTTACACCCAGGATTGCTCCTGGTACTCATTTATGTTAGAGGCTGAGTCCACCCCAGAGCCATAGTGCCATCAGAAAGATTAGGTCAATTGAAAAAGTCCAACGACCTCATCAGGGATTGAACTCGCGACCTACTGGTTTGTAGTGTAGCGCCTCAATCACTACACTACGGCGTACCCCGTATGGAGTAAAGTATGGAAAATTAAAAATCCAGATCGAGAAATTTATGGAGTTAACTGATAGGCCTACATTACTTAAATTGTTATATTCCCAAACTAAAATGAATTACTGATAAACTTTGATTCGAATAATTCCCTGAAGAAGTGGTATTAATGTATGTACTTAAGTAAATAAATATATAAATCCTATCATTCCTAGTTTTCTTCATTAGAAAGTAGCGACTAGTCTACGAGAAATATAAAGGATATATCGTAAGTACAAGACACTAAAACAATAGTTTCCAATTCAAAGTGATCACAGTTTATGAACTCCAGCAAGGCTTGTTTCTCCCTATAAAATTGCCAGAACAGTAAAAGAAAAGCGTTATTTGTGTTTACGATACAGCTTCTGTACGAATATAGATGTAACATAACCTCCCAGCAGGAAGCCGTTGTTGAGCGAAAAAAAGTTGACATTCAAAACAGCGAGATGGTGTTGGATGAAAAATACTGCATCCAGACATGGCAAGGCAAAGTTTATAGGCCACTTCCAGAGAACACGGATCCCTCTCGCTGTTGCAGTTAATTTAAATTACTGACCTGACTGTTTGCATTTTTCGTTGTGATGGGATATTTTAATGTAATGTTCAACATTGCTGCAAATCCAAACATGCAAGAAGAAATGCATTTCGTTTCAAATGTCAAGGGTTCATTGTATGGATTTTCTGTTGCATTATGTGTTACCTTGCCAAGGTCATCATGAGTTTCTCCATCTCACCCTCGTGGCTTTCTCTTGTTTCTTTCTTCTTAATAATAGTAGTAACAATAGTATGTACTAATGATGGTTTCACGGACTATAAGCCGAGTAAAACGATATAATTCAAATTCAGTGTTTTTACAATCAACAAAATCCCTTCACTCTGATTGACCGATACACTCACCGACAAATTCATTTTCACTATTTAAAAAAAAAAAAATATATATATATACAGGGTGTTGATGAATAACACCGAAATATTTTACCTGTGTATAGAGGGGACATAGACAAGCAACTTTTATTAGAAGATTTTTGCTCTATGGATTCAATTCTTCCTGTTATAACATAAAATCTCCCAAGGATATGCACGCCACTGACTTCTAATACTTGAAATTATGGGAAACAAAGGAACAGTGAATATTGTGTAGTGGTCGGGAAAATTGTAAAAAATGACGATCGATATCTTACAACTCTGAGGGGAAAAAAAGACAAACGAAACATTTTTGTTAGGTCTGGAATTAGGAATAAAATCATAATGCAGTGGCGGGCAATCATGTGATTAGTCATTAAATTTTTCAGATTATGAAAATTCTAAATTATGGTATAGCGGTTGATGAATTATTAAGAATCAGGTTTTTATCGATCGCTAAGAAGGCATGTAGTCAATTTAATGAAAATTTTAACCTTATTTAGCTCAATTATTGAGTTATGAGCACCAAATTTTAAGGACTTTAATGCCCTGTAGCATACACATTTTACGTCATAGAGCAAAAATGTCCTAATAAAAGTTGCTTGTCTTTGTTCCCTCTATACACAGGTAAAATATTTCGGTGTTATTCATTAACACCCTGTATATAATCTCCCTCTTTCCTTATTCTACACTCATTTCCCTGAGGAAGGCCGCAGACATGTCAGCGACCGAAAGCTTGGATGCAATATAGGCCTATCCTTTTACTCGGCTTATAGCCCGTGAAACCATAATTGGTAATCAACGCTGAGAAAGCATCACGTCTTACAATAGTATGTACTGTGCTTCACACGAGATTTTGTTGGTACGTAGCCTAATATGTATTATTTGTTGAGCATCTGATTCTACTTTCCAAATATGCTTTAAAGAGCAACGAAATTAGAGGTTTAGGGGTGAGGTGAAAGCATTGTCTATAGAATGATTGTCACAAGTAATGAAATTTTGAATTTAAGTTTCTTTTTTCTTTGTTATGATCGTACTTTTTATTTGATTTCTTTAGCCTATTTCTTTTTTTTTTTATTTCGATTTCTCTTCTTCCCATCTTTTATTTCTGGTTTCTCTTTTTCTTGTTCATTTTCTTTTTCTTTTCAGTCTTAGACTTCTATATGTGTTTTCTCTCATTTATGCTTTTGTTAACTATTCTTCTATGCAGAACTCTCCTTCTTAATAGTTCTTTTTTTGATTTTCTTATTCGTCGCCTCTGAGTCTTCATTTTATTACATCACTTTCATTATCATCTATTTTTTAATCTTCAGCTTCTTTTTTATTCACTATTAGCATATTCTCCCTAGTGTTTTTCTCTTCTTCTTTCTTTGCCTTCTCGATGTGATCAAGAATTTACACAGATATTATAGTAAACTATTTTTTCTTATATATGAGATCTGGGATTGAATGTTGCAACACCAATGCTAGTTTACGATTTTTGAAGTACAGACACAATATCGGAAACTGCCTTTCCTGAAGCTCCTTGTTTTTCCAAAGAACTTTCAGAATAAAGTACCTGTAGCAAAATTTCTGCAGAGTTACGCTTCTCATAACTTGGCGTATCATCTTTTATTACTTTTCTGTTCGCATCATTAGGCAACTACTGTACATCTTATTCCGAGCCCTCACATAAAAAATACGACTCGCCGTAAAAAGCTTTGCAAGTATAGCAGGTCTCATATTGAAACTCTTCCCACCACCTTCTGATGTTCTTGCAGCTCAAGTGAATTGTCAAAACTTTTATGTGAGGAAATTCAGAAATACATTTTACTCACTCCTCTGTCATCTAGTGCCGAACGCAATAAAACATATGGATCTTCTGGGCGAACTTGACACTTGTATTTACAGTTATTGCAACCTTGCTCTTAATTCAGTATTACTCATACAAGTATGAGGGAATATAATAGAAGTAATTAGCAATAAATAATTTAGCCTGGTGGGCTAGTTTTCTAATAGCGGGAAATTGTATCGCTTGAAATAGGTAGCTATTTTTTTATTTTTACGGTTATTGCAAGGTTTTTTGTATATCAGTATTATTCTCACTACTAGGGGAATATGTGGAAGAAGTATAGGCCTATAGCGTCATATGGAGATAGTTCCTAATGATGAAAATGATTTATTCATTTAAATATGACTTATTTTAAAAGTTGTTAAAATAATAATAGCAATAATATTTAAAATAACAAATATTTACTTGTAAATATAAGAATGGAAATGCCCCCGAGTCCGAGCTCCTGCTCTTTCGGGGGTTCAGAACCTTATATTTTATCTATGTATTTATGTAATTTTAAAATAAATAAATAAATAATAACAATCTTTTCTTTAATGTAGGTCTTTTTAAATATAGGTCTTACCTTCAGGTAAATCTGAAATATACGAGTATGTATAAATAAAATTAATAAAAAACTATTATAGTAACATATATACGCGAGCCGATATGTAGGTTTTCGTAGCAAATATTATGTGTTTGCAGAAAATCACTTTCCACTATGGTCGATTTCCTCACTTTTTAAAAATATATTTTTGAAAATAAATCAGATCCGCGTTAATATTTCCCTTAAAGGGCGGAAGGCTAAGTGTTCAAAATTTCATCAAAATCTGAATATAACTGTGGATTTATATAAAAAACAGACAAACATTCATCTTTATAGTTAGGCTTAATAAATGGGTTTCTTGCGTTTCTTTATTTGTTAAACGAGCAAATAGCCTGTTACAAGTCAAAATCATATTGGAACAAATAAATTTAATTTTCTTTTCTTTTGTTTAGACACCCGCTGAATGCGTTGAACATTTCTTACAGATGTTTAATATTTTCGAAAATATTTTAGGTATAAATAAATACATAAATTAATAAAAGACCAGTCCTGAAGAGGTGAGTGATGTTTAGTTCAATGAGTATTCAGAATAGGACGTAAAAATGAATCACCTTCGCACACTTCCCTCATGTAAATCGATCTGATGTTTTTGTTTGCCAAGCCATTAGCATATTGTATAACTATATCCTTTACACTACAGTCCCTCTTAACTGGACCCACAAGAGCATTTGTTTTCAAACTCTCAACCTTCTGTAAAGTGTTTTCCTTATTGAAGCAAGTGTCCGCATGACACGGATTGAAAACTATACTCGTAACGTTTTTTTTCATTCCAGTTTGAGAGCAAAACTTATCCCATGCAAATCATGGCCATTCACACAGAATTGCACAGTGCTTTCCTCGGTTCATGACTTTCTTGATACCACTTGTCTATGTCAAAGTTCAACATGGCTTTCACTTTTTGAAGAAAGGGTGTACGATCTTTGTTATTACCTTCCATTTTTACAGACTTTGACAGAACTTGATATGAGAACATATTGCCTCATACAGTATGACTTCAAAATTTTAAAGGCTAGAAATAGTATTTGCTACATTTTCCCCCGACAATCATATCTTCACATTGTGATATTTAAACTATAAGAATTTGTTCCACTATTAATTTTTCCATTCTCTAAATTACTTAACCCTTAAAATGATAATTCATCCTATAGGATAATAATAAAATTAGTTTTAAAATTAGTAAAAATAATCCTGGAAGAAAATTTAAATTCGTGAAGGACATTTCAAGAATAAGGTAGCTAGGAAAAAACTATGAGCCTAATCGTTATGGTAACCGTTTTCTTAGCAGTCCGGCACTGGTTTGTTTATTGTTTGAGGAACGAAGTCTTGCCAAATAAAGGGTTAACTTTCTCATCGCAATTATGTATAGTTGTAATTTTGAAAATTTATTTGTGATGTAGAAATTGGCGTATTTTTAGTCATGTTAATTATTATATCCTGTCACGAAAATAATTAATCAATAATGGCGGTGGGAGTAGGCATGCTGACCATATGCACCATTATTGTATTCTGTCCATGGTAGTTGATGCAGTGATCGAATGGTAGGCCTTATCCCACGAAGGTTGTAGCGCATGGAGTTTGCTTTAATTAGTTTATATTTATTTATATGATTGCGGAAGTGCAGTGAGGATTAATTATGTTGAGCGTTAAAAGATCATTCATTTGTCCAGAGAACCTCCATTGATATTTCGATGGCTTAGAACATACAAGTTAGGTACACATTTAGAAGCTTCTAAGGCACATCGTCACTTTATGCAAATGTGACACATGAAAGAAACTGAAGATTAATATATTTCCTGCAGAGACAAAACATGTTAAGTAGACATCCTTTCTGCTATTTATTTATTCAATGGCAACAAACAATTCCCAAGCAAGTTAAATGAATATTACTATTTTATGAAACGTAAGGTTAATTGCCGCGCTTATCTGAGCCGCCATTCACCCCTGTTCTGTGCTAACTCCACCCATCCCTCGAAAATTCTACTTCCCTTAAATCTATTGCTTATCATCCCTTACTTAAAGACTTAAATCTATTTCTCTCCCACGTACGTCTAGGTCTTCCACGTGGTCTCTTCCTTTCGGGTCTATCAATCAATTTTTGTTAGAAGTGTCTTTCCTCCGTCATGCACGCAACATGTCCAGCCCACCGTGATTTAATTATCCATACTATATTCGGTGAAGAGTACAGGTTATGAAGCTCGTCATTGAGTTTTCTCCAGTCCCCATTTTCATCTCTAGTTCCTTCGATTTTTAGACTCCCTCAGTGCAATCCCTGAGATCCGAACGAAGGTCTATTTTACCTCTGGAGAATTTTACACTGACAGGATCCATAAATCAAGTAAACGTATCTTAACAATATTTTTTACTATGAGAAGGTGTTAACCTCACGCCGTATCTTCTATCCTTAACCGGAAGGTGCGCCATGCTGTGGTGATAGAGAGTAGCTACTATCGCGCAATAAAAAAACTCCTTTAGCCAGGTTTGAACCCGGGAATGTGAATGATAGTACTATGAATTCGATTACATTTATCATTAAGAATTCCTATAATGATTCCAAGTTTAAGAGTGTCGCTTTATTGTACGTGGATGACGCAAGGTGCTAGAGAATCAAGAAATTTGGAATTTCGATCCAGGGAAGGAATAATTGAAATTTTCAGTTGATCTAATCCTTTTTAGCGTGTTATGATCTCCGGTTACCTCAGTCACTAATGACCGGTTTCTATAAACTCGCGAATTACCTGCGGGTAAATTATCCAATGGACAGAATTTACACAAGAATAACACCACACAAACACAAATAATTTAAAGATAGCAATCACTTACACTTGTGGCGAATTTCTGGAAAAATGTCCTCTGGGTAAATAAGAAAATGACAGAAAAAATGTTCCTACAGACTCGGGCTAGATCTTTCCAAGGGTAAATCGTCGGGTTAATTTATCCTTTCATGGATGGCTATATAAAATTTAACCAATCACAGGATCAGCAATAATTTAAACAATGAGAATCAAAGCCTTCTGAATTAAATTAACTGTACAACTCCGAGGCCTTGCTTATTATATCATTGTGGGTGAAATGGAATTAACCATAGGTAATTCACAAGTTTGTAGAAACCGGGCATTAGGGGAACAAAAGAAGGAGTATTCATTAAGGGTAAAGGCCACCAGTACTTAACACTGTTTTAAGAAAGAAGAAGAAAAAAAACTCACTGGATTCTCAACCTCATACGGCTGTTTACAGCGATATCTTACTTCTTTTCGGTAGATCCTCACTAATTCGTACTTCACGTAAACCATCTTGAAAAGGATTTAAATATTTTAAATCCTTGAAATATGTTGTTTTTAATGACTTCAGGGAACATTCATGCAAAATTGGAAGAAGATATAACAATGGGTTTAGTCATAACAACTAATTTACAGACAAGCAGTCGAAATGCCGAACGGTCGAGTAAAACAGGTCCTCGCTTTGGCCAATTAACTTAACATTTAAGAAATAAACACTGGAAAATGCTTTTAACAAAAATTGCACTATATATTGCCTGAATGAGAATGATTGGTTAATTGCCTATTAAAATTTAACGAAGTAGAACAATCTTTTCAATCCCTTTAGAAACTGGAAAATATTCTCAGTAACTTACGATATAATTATTTTCCTCTTTACATTATTCATGACACTTGTAGTAGCACGTATCCTTGAGAAGAATTTATTGAAAACTCTTGAATGGTCCATTCCTGTTCTTGAAGCAAACAGACAATGGATTTTGCGGAACTCGGTGAAAACACAAGCTTCCAACCACTTTCTCCGAATGGACGTCACTTGCACAATACGCGACAAAATCAAAAGTAGAGGCCTTATCCAAGTGACTGTTAGTGCAAGAACGATCCAGTTCGACTTCATCTATATCTTGAAAGAACTCCTGGTAATGGGAAATCGCTTGAGAGGGAAATCATTAATGAGTTTCTACTTCATTATACATTTCCATAAGATTTCAAATTCACATTCATCGTAAAAATGTTTAAAAATATATTATCATTTTCACTGGAACTCTGAAATAGAATGCGAAATACGTAATAAACCTTAACAAACTGTTGCATCTAAACTATATCTATTTATTTATTTATTTAGGCCTTAAGATCTTCTCTACTACTAACCAGAGGTGTATACATTCAAACGTTATCAAATGATCCAATTAAGAATAAAAAAGAGAGACATGATTATATTACATAAATGTAATTATGTTAGTGAAAACTATAATTAAAACTATATTAAACTATAGTAATGAAAATTCAACATTTTCAGTAGTACAAATTAGAGAAAAAATAATAATAATAGGTAGAAAAGTAAAAAAAGTAAAATAAAAATAAATGAAAACAAGATAAAAGCAACAATTTTTAACATGAAAGTAATATATAATACTACTTATATTAATGGTTTGTGGTCAAGTGGTCAGCTAACTTCATCTTGAACGTTCTGAGTACTCGGCAGGCTTTTATAGCCTCAGGTAAGGAATTCCACAGTCGAGCTGCCCCGGCAGTGAAGGATGAAGAATAAAATACAGCATTGTGAGGAATAGATAAGGTAGTGTTCTGATGGGATCTTGTTCCGAGGTCGTAATAATCTGGTAGGTAGTGAAATCGGCGGACCAAGTAAGGAGGAATTTTAGTGCGAAGTATATTATTGTTCATATTGTTTATTTATTTCAGCTAGTCTCCGAAAGATAGATTCTATACAGACCAATTAACAGCCCATTTTTTTACAGACCTATTAATGGGCCACATGTTTTTAAGACTAGCGTAACCTTGTCACAGACTCATGCGAAAGAAACACAGTTCTTCTTCCATTCATTCTTATTCAATACAGTATATGTTCCTTCACCGGAATGCTTCTTAGAAACCTGACCGAACATTTTATAACCCGGATTTTCAGTAATTCAATTAGCCTACAAAAGTAGGGAATTCGGTGATAATGAAATCTAGAAGTGAAATAAGAACTTTTAATGTGACATTTTTAGTAAAATGTGCTATTTTAATTCAAGATAATAAAATAAGTAGGAAATAAAGTGTCTTACGAAAATTATGCTGAAAATAAATTTGCATTCCACTTAGAAATCCAGGGTCTAGTAATGACCAGGATTCGGATTTTTAGGTGCTCATCTTTTATCATAGGGGAAATTAGAGCTCCTGTGAAAGAAACCACAGTGTGACACGCTGTCTAAAGTCTGTCCGTTTTAAGGAGGCAACCTGAAGTAAACAAAAACCAGTAGATCTGTCTCACTCAAGTAAAATACTCGTATGACTTAAGAGTGAGACAGACATACTGATTTTTGTTTACTTCAAGTTTCTTGCTTAGCTCGCCTCGTGTATTGTCGAGAATGGAGGCAATTTTCTACATCTCTCCCTTTTTAGTGCCTTTATCCTTTATTTCTTCACCATCCCATAATTCCCTTTTTCCTCCTTTTATTGTAGCTTTCATTCATTTTGTAAAGCGCGTTTCATCGTTTATAGCCTACAGCTTTTGAGTTTAATTGCCTTTCTTTATAATTATCTTAGTTTTGTTCCAAAATATATATGAGCTCGCAGTGGACAGTGGAATAATGAGCTTGCTGCAGCCTGCCTGCTTTCACAAACGCGGGAATGAAGGGACACCTACTACAATGAAATATGTAATTAAATATTCCATTTTACATTTTAATTTTACTGGAATTAGTCAGTGCATGAATGTAAGTTTGTCACGTAACACCTTTTTAGCACTTTTGCCCCCTATTTTGCCTTATTTTTTGCACCTTTTCCCTTACGAAAAACACCTAAGAATTCTAATCTTGATAATGAGGAAGTTCGTTTACACTTGTGGATCGATCGTGATACAGTACTTTAATTTCTAGCGATCAAGAGTTGACCCATCCTTTTGCAGCCTGCTACACATGCAACTGATTAAAAAAGTTTGCGTGGAACGACACGCGACAGAAGTGTAATTTGTTTAAATTTTTTGATTTATTAAATTATGGATTATTGGATTTTTTCAATTTTGGACTGTTGGACTTTTTTAATATCGGGTTTTTGAACTTCTTTAATTTTTTAATTAGTATTTTTAAATTTTTTATCTTTTATTTTTTTAATTTTGGAATTTTCGATTATTTAATTTTAGATTTTTTTTTTAATTTTATGTCTGATTTTTTAATTTTAGATTTTCGATTTTTTAATTTTGGATTTTTAGATTTTCAAATTTAGGATTTTGGATTTTTTTAATTTGGATTTTTTAATTTTGGATTTTTTATTTATTTTTTAATTTAGGATTTTTGGAATTTTATTTTGGATTTTTTATTTTTTAAATTTTGGTTAATCATTGAGTTGATTGTTTTCTGTGCAGTCCGTTCCGTCACAGCCCCACTAATTTCGTGACGATTTTGAGCGTAACAATTTCGTGACGATTTTGTGACAATTTCGTGACGATTTTGTCCGTAACACAAGTTTAGGTTAGCTCTCCATTTACTCCAAGCGCGGCTAAGGAGGTTTCACTTTAAAAAATACGTTAATTTCGGAGCGAATCATGCATAGAGATTGTAAACTGTTCATAAAATCTCAAGGTTTAATGCGATATTTGCTTTACATCAGCACCTGTTTTAAATGTAGAGAAAGCAAAAAGTTAAATATTTAAAGCCCGAGAATACCAAGAACTTGACTCCCATGCCTGTAAACCAAACTGTCGTCGTCTCATCATCGAAAGCAGTAGTGTAACGATTGCTTTTTGCCCCTTGTATGCTACATGCGGCAACTACTTCTCTATTTGTGTATTGCGGGTGCTCGAAACATATCATTGCAGGCGCTTGAGTTATGACCATAGCAGCTAATGCGGCGCATTCCCGGGAATTCCTGTACTTTGCCTTCATTTTAACAAACAATGTTTTCCGTATTTCACGCGATCTATTTTACAGACAAGGCGGAATATCTATCAGTGTAACTCCGATTATCCAAACTCCTACTATCCGGATCGCTTTGAGGTCGTATTCAAGTGGTTTGTGCAGTAGCGAGAATTGGGAAATCCTCTTTCATGGCCGATTATTTGCGAAAAAGCAAAACTTTTAGACGACAAAATAGACATCGGCAAAACAACTGACTCTGACAGACATGCTCAATCTATATTAATAAAAGGAAGTGTCTGTCTTTCTGTCTGTATGTCCGCGATGCCCAGCGAAATCTACTGAACGCAGAGATCTGAAATTTTAAAAATAGGCGAACTGAAGGGTCGAAAAATGCACCTCGAAGCCGGAATTTTAAATTTCGCTTTCGTTCGTGAGTTATGAGTGAAAAACGGGCAGAAAACGTGCATTTTTTGCGTTTTCGAAGTATCGGTTTTCAGTAATACATTTCAATGTCAAATCAATTACAGTAGGCTTTGGCTATTTTTGTCATACCTTGGACTTAAAACCATAGCGATCGCTTGAATGTTGTAAGCTCACGCTGGGCGATTCATTTGTTTATAATGTCAAGGCACGCAGACATATGAAATATTCAACTTACACCGAAGAGGGATAATCAATATAGGCCTAAATATGGTCAAACGTTGTTCGATTTGGATTAAACTCACTATACAGGGGTTTTCTGGGCCAAGGAACTCGAATCTTAGGTCGCTTTTACCAGGCGACGCTATCTAATCGTGGTATGCAATTCACGTGATTTAGGTATTAATAAATATGATTTAACTATTATCCTCTTAATTTTTAATTGTTGAAATAATTATCGCGGGCGATCGTTTGATCTTGTAAGTTCATCCTGGACGATTCATTTGTTTAGAATGTCAAGGCCCGTAGACATATGACATTTTCAACCTACACGGAAGAGGGATAACCAATATTGGCGTAAATATGGATGATTGTTCTATTTGGACGAAACTCACTATACATGGGTTTTCTGGACCAAGGAACTCGAATCTGAGGTCGCCTTTACCAGGCGACGCTATCTTATCGTGATATGTTGTCCACGTGATTTAGGTGTTAATAAATATAATGATTTAACTATTAGGCCTATGCTCTTAATTTTTAATTTTTTTTAAATAATTATCACATGCTAGTTATAAATAAATAAATATCGAAGTACAGTACTGTACAATTTAGTTTTCCTCGTGAGTTATCCACTTAACCGGATATTTGGTTATTCGGATCGGGTGCATTTCCGATTAATTCGGATAATTGGAGTTTTACTTATTCGAATTGAGGAGCTACTTCATAGAGAAGTAGCGGCTCCGGTCACGGAAACCACCATTAACGGCCTATGGCAGATAACGCAGCGGTGGGGTGGTAGGCCTTGTCCCTTCAGGGATGTAGCTCCACAAAATACATTCACGTTGATTGTATGTCATGAATTCCTTTCAATAGAACTGTGTTATCTAAAATGGCATTCTAATAATTCAATTTCAATATATTTTATTAACTATTTATTACATATTATTCGATAAATAGTCATTCTAAATGAAGCTCTTGAGTTGGAGCAGAGTGACAAAATGCACACAGACTATTTTTTTTTAATACGTTAATATCGGAAAGAACTCAAATCATTTATAAGGAATGAAAACTGTCCATAAAATCTCAAGGTTTAATGCAATATTTGCTTTACGTCAACACCTATTTTACTAGTAGAAAAATACAAAGTTTAATATTTCAAGCACAAAAATATAAAGTATTTTTTTCCCTATGCCTATCAACCGAACTGTTGCCATCGTCTCATCATCGGAAGCCACTAGTGTAGCGATTGCTTTTTGCCCCTTGTAGGCTACATGCGGCAACTACTTCTCTATTTGTGTATTGCGGGTGCTCGAAACATATCATTGCAGGCGCTTGAGTTGTGCCCATAGCAGCTAATGCTGCGCATTCCCGGGAATTCCTGTAGGCCTACTTTGCCTTCATTTTAACAAACATCGGTTTCCGTAATTCACGCGATCTATTTTACATACATGGCGGAATATCTATCAGTACAACTCCAATTATCCGAACTCCTACTATCCGGATCGCTTTGAGGTCGTATTCAAGTGGTTTGTGCAGTAGCGAGCATTGGAAAATCCTCTTTCAGGGTCGATTATTTGCGAAAAAGCAAAACTTTAAATCGACATCGGCAAAACAACTGACTCTGACCGATGTGCTCAAGATTTGACACTTTATGCAAGTACAGTACAGTATAATTTATCTTTTTGAGAAATTGCCTTTCTTCTGAGTTATTCGGATCGGGTGCGTTTCCGATTAAACTCGATAATTGGAGTTCTACTGTATTAAGGGGTAATGAGTGGAATAGCAAATTCGCCATTTTTTAAATTAAAATTAGCATTAATTGTTTTTGTGTTAAAAATAGCGCAACTAATCGCTTGATATTAAATCTTGGGCCCTGACCTTGGGTTTGGTAAAATGACGCGCCTGAGAGGTCAGTATTGCGGTAAGTTAGGTTGGTAGCATTAACAGGAAATGGGTGAAAAACACTATAGTAGAAACATCTCTATAACTTATATTATAAGAGGCTTTGTCCTGACTGACTTAATGAGCGTGACACTAATTTCGTGACGACCTTGAGCGTTACACAAGCTCCCGATTTACCCCTACCGCGGCTAAAGAAGTTTCACTTCAAAAAAGGGAATAGAAAGGTAGGCTATATAAACAGCCCACGATGTACCATGAAAACAAGTAGTACGTACGGAAAGCCCTGTGGATATTCAAAGGTGTAGGTCGCAGAACAAGGTCATTTAATTCAGAAGCAGATTACAGCATTGTTCATGATAATGTTTAGCAGCTGCTACAGTTACGGAGCGTATTGTACTGTGAATGCATCTTCATTATGTGAAACAATACATCCCGTTATTCTCTGAGCACAGAACAGCCCTGGTTAATTCCATCAATTTGAAAGCCTCACCACCTCAGTTCGTAATCTCTTGAGTTGTTTCCTTTCTCACCTCATACTTTTATTTCTAATTTCGTTCATTCATGGCATCTTTGTCAACTTTAATTTCCGCAATTACGAAATTGATGACTGTGTCTTTGTTTAAATGATATCAGATTAACATAAAATATTATGCCATGAATGGTCTTTAATTCTGAGGTAATGTTATAGTAGTGAAAACTAGAGGAAAATTGTACAATAATGTAGTGAAACAAATGACACTTCATAAGAATAATTATATTTGACGCGTGAAATTCAATAAATCAATTACTGTTTTAATATGCGTATTTAATACCTTTCTTTTTATGTAGCAAAAAAGTTTCAAAGCATTCATGATCTTAAAAAAATCTCAATTACAAAGAACAATAAGTTTCAGAATGAACATATATATTCTGAAACTTGTTTATATTAGTAACATTAATGTTTAGTTCAAGAATGCTTATTGTATATCCATATTGTTTACGTTGTTTCTATTGATCACTGTTCGAGAATATTTTGGTTAGAAGAAACATTTCTCTGACACCAGAATTCTAACCCGTTCTAATCGGATTTCCGTGCCATGAGTCAAACTCAGGCTAACTTGGGTGAAAATTCCGCCCTAAACCCAGAGAATACGGTTTCGTATCCCACTGACAGAGACATTTTCCTCCAGAAATATTATCATGTTTCAGGATGCCTAGAACCCAAAGGAACAGTGATTTTGGAATGATGTGTATCCATCTTTCTGTTCGTCTGAGCAGACGTTTTGGTTGGTTAATTTTTTATAGTAAAAATAAAAATCGTTAGGTGCTTGCAGTGTAATAAATGTCAGATTTTATTTTAGTGTCACGTTTTTTACATTTTGAAAGTCCGTGTTATCAATATTTTTTCCAACGGCTCGACTTTTTCACACAAGCTCAATAATAGGTTACATTAATCCTTCAACGCTTAAGGTGTCCTATAGGTTACATTAGATTGCCTTAAATTTGTAATAAAATATCGGAAAGACTCCAAAGAAAATTTAAAATGCTTAAAAAAATTACAGAGTGGAGTAAAATAAAAAAACGATGAGCTTAATAATTATTTTAAATGTTTTCTTGGCAGTCCGGCACTGGTTTGTATTTTTCGTGCATTTAAGGGTTATCGGTAAGTAATGCTGTATCGGACCTTGTAAAGTATACAAAATTAAAAACTTTTCTTTTAAAGAGTGAGCACACGTTTAAAATTATAGTAATTTATCCGTTTCTTTTACAAGCAAAAATAGACTATAATTTGTTCCCACATGCATAAAGATTCGTAATACAGAATCATATTTAATTTAATGACAATCTTCCTCTACATCCAGAGGCTGCCAGTTTGACAAAGAATATCATAACAGCATGAATAACTGTAAGCATTGAAACTTTCTATATAAAGCAATGGGTAAATGGATTAAAATTAAACGCACTTACTATATATGTGATTCTATCAGTAAGATGTATCAGTGTTCAGAATTTGACGATTTTACCTTCAAATATTTGGAACTTAGTAAATTCAGTTTAGTATACACCCATGGATGTGTGTTTAATTTACATTAGAAAAGTCAGCAGTCAGTTAGTGTAATTGGTATTGGTCTCTACCAGATTGTTTTCGCCATAAAATTTTAACATATACAGAGGCGCTGACTTGGAAATATTTCTGGGGAGGGGGCAAGAACTGGATTTTTAGTAGCTTTACATAGGCCTTACATGATAAAATCTTAAGTCTTGGGGGGGGGGGGGAAGAAAGTACCTTGCCCCCTCTAAGTCGGCGCCTATGAACATATAGGCCTAATTAAAAATCTGCGTCACAAGTAGAAACATTTATTTTTTGTCCATTATATATATATATCTATATATATATAGATATATATATACTGTATATATATCTCTCTTATATATATAAAAGGCTTTGTCCTGAATGACAGGAATCAACGTAGAGCCTAAACTATAACAGGTAGAGACTTGGAATTTTGACAGTACCTTCGTTTCATAATGTAGGTGCTCACTAAGAAAGGATTTTGAAAAATTCTGATTTTAAATGCCAAAAATCAAATGTTTTTGAGAATGCTAATCCCTTCTTACACAGAATTATCGAATCCGAATCACATTTGACATTAAAACATATTGTTGCCAGTGGGTTTCAAATGGGTTTGGAATGAAATTAAATGGAAGTTTGACAATTACAGTTGGCTTTGTCTATTTTTGTCATACCTTGAAATACAACTTTCGCGATCGCTTGAATGTTGTAAGCCCTAATATGGTCAAACATTGTATTATTTGGACGAAACTCACTATACAGGGGTTTTCTGGACCAAGGAACTCGAATCTGAGGTCGCTTTTACCAGGTGACGCTATCTAATCGTGGTATGTAGTCCACGTGATTTAGGTGTTAATAAATATAATGATTTAACTATTATGCTCTTGATTTTTAATTTTTGAAATAATTATCGCGGGCGAAGCCGCGGGCACATGCTAGTACATATTATATAAGGACCTAGAGTTTCAACATCGAAAGTCCTCCGTAAGTTAATTTCATATTACAAAATACAAAACCCGGACGACGCCGGGCCATTTAAGCTAGTATATAAATATATAGTGGTAGTGTAACAATTGTGTACGATAACAAACGGTAATTTTCTATGTTCACCATATCCACTATATCTTATTCTTAATCGTATTGGTGTGTGCAGAATTTTCCACGGCAGTAAGTTTACTGACTTTAGGTGTAAAATGCAGAATGTCTGACATACAATCAAATATAATTGAGAACAAGTCCATAGGCATAAGATGGCAAAGAACTAATGTCTGAGGAAAAAACGTTTAATGTTCAAAAATTCATAATTTAAAACAGGTTTACATGAATTAAATGGCTAAGCCATAAATATCTAAGGACAGTAAATTCCTCAAGATGATTTGTCACCCATCATGTGTCTTAACTAGAAGTTATCGAACATTTACAATGTATATATGTACTATATGCAAATTAAGGTGGGCCATTCAAGATTTAAGCATCCGGTGAAGAAGTGTTATGTAACAAACCAGGAACATGTAGAAATAATGATTGTGCAGGCAAGAGTGAAATAGGAACGTATCTAAGGAATTTGATTACACATTTAAATTTTCAGCAAAAACTTCCTGAAGATGAATACGTATTAGGGGGCGGATTTCTATGACATGTCATATTTTTCCCCTTTGCATTATTTCAGGTTTCCGACTAATTTAAATCCGATTCCAAGCATCCTGGTGAAAATGGAACGGCTTTTATTGTGCATATAACTGCATATTTAGGAAGGTTTCAACTATTGTAGCATATTTAGTATGAATATGCATATTTAGGTCATATTTTTTGGCATATTTGTGTGAATATTAAAGATATTTTGAAGTTTAATATCATATTTTGTAAATTTTGCATTATAATGATACTTTTTGAGAACTTACATATATTTTAAATAATTAACACTATATTTTAATAAAATGTATTGTAATGAAACTTAAAAATATATACACAATGTGTAAGTGGTAAAGTCATATTTTAAATTTTATTGGTCATATTTTAACGTTTTTTAGGTCATAAATGCATGCATATATCCCATTTTTTAGGTCATAGAAATCCGCCCCCTAGTGATTATATATACATTTTATGTCAATCAGTGAAATGAACTAGATAATAAATAGGTTTCATGTTTTTCCGGTATATAGCTATATTAGAGAATATTTTCTATATTCTATAATAATTGTAAGTTGCACTTACTGCTAATGGAGATACAGATTAGGTGCAGTATCGCCTCTCTGACCTGTAAGTGGCTACGAGATGTATTCATAAGTGGGCTGCAATAACCGTCTCCCTCCACTTAACTTTCCTAGCAAAACTCTCCCTACAACTTCTGCAACCCATATAACAGTTCTCTCGAAGCTAACCTCAATTCTCAAGATTTACTGTGTGCATAACCCTCGGCCTACGTGCCATAAATCACTTCTCTACTCTGCATCGGCTTTGCACTGTCTTCAGGAACTCTAGCTATCAAATCTTTGTGCCCATAAATGTAGTAAATAAGTACTTTCAGAAGAAAGGAAATTCTTAATACCGTAACAACTGAGTAAAACTATAATTTATGCACGTTGTACGCAACTATTATTTGAGTCTATGATTTCAACTTGTATAATTGTAGGAAAGCAATGTACAAAACACCCTTTACACCACTTTAATGTATAAACAAATTAATTTATACTAATGTCTATGAAAAATACACCCTTCAATATGGTGCTGTATGTTAATATAAGGAGCGAGAGAATTGTAATGCCAATACTGTGGAAGAGAAAGTTGTATAAGTATCTAGCACATTTATTTGCAAACTGCCAAAATAATACATATCTATGACTAAAAAACCCTTGCTGATTTGTTTCTAAGCACTGTTCTTATGACGTATTTCTGTTGCTAAGAGTTAATAAAAATTAACAATCTGTATTTTCAGTTTCAAGGTGGCCATGGTTCTTGTTGGACGAGGAATAATATGCTCGTAGGCCTACGTATTTGATATATGGTGATCTTAAATAGCAGTATATCACTATTCCTGTTACGCAAGATTAATTGGTGATATAGGAGGAGGAGTTTGATGCTTCGCTCTTGGATCGATTCCCGACTCGAGCTTTTTAATTTTGTATAAGTATTGTATTTTAGTGTTTAGTCGCGATATGACTTTCTAGTTAAAGCGACTTTCATATGAATAAATTTTAAAAAAAATCTGTATTTTAAAAAATAGAGCGAGATGGCCGACATGGTAGCGTCTTTTTTTCAGCTGCATTTATACTCCTTTCAGCTACGGGGCCATATCAGGAATTCGGGATCTGTGTCTATACATTAGAGTAGGCCATGGAACTATTGATTGTCAATCATTTTCTATTGTTTGTGTATTTTATGGAGTAAATTTCGATTAGTATTAATATAAATGGATATGATTCAGTATCAAATGGTGAGGATGATTCATGGAATGTAAATATTCAATTCGGCATTTGCCTTTACGACTGGTGAAACCATGAAAAAGCCCATGTCAAATTCGCCGGCCACGGGAATTAAACCTGGGATCTCCCGAATGCGGTCGAATGACGTTACATTTTGGTCACCTAGTAGGGTTTTGGATTCGCTTTCTGGATATCCCTAGTTCAAACCCCGTGACCGCCCGATTTAAATAGGGTATTTTCATGGTCTTCCTAGCAGAAAGGCAAAATACGGAATTGACTCAACGCCGCTATTTTATCCTCTACCACATTAATTAAACTAGTTAAACACCAGTTGAAAGTTAACAGACACCATAACTCATCATCAAAGCAAACAGGTTCACATAGGCGACTGGTATAAACACATAGAACCTGACTCGTGATACAATTTTCATGTTAAAATGAGGAGCTATAAACCGAGCTTAATTTTAAAAGATTACTGTATATAATATTGGAATTTTGTATAAACCTGTAAGTGTTTAAGGATGATCTTTAAAAAAATGATTTGATTCATGTATACTGAAATCAGTGGATCAGAGAAAAAAAGATGGGATAACGTATGCGAAGGAAATACAAAGATGTTAAGCAAACAAAAATATTTCATAGTCTTTAAATTGATGTAGGATATGCGAGAACACAATGACCACGAGTTAAGAAATGTTATTCCATACCATTGAGTAATAATCTATATTACATTTTCCGACGTTCGGTGCACCGAAGCATTTTGAGAGCCGAAGAGAGCCAATCAGCGACCGAGCTTCCAAAAACCGGTACATAAATTTGACTTTCCAATGCAAATACTAGGTTTTTACGTAGGCTACATTGTAAGCTGTCAGTTGAAAGATTTTTTCATTCCAGTTCAACTAACTTGGATATCGTTGAGTTACAGTAAATACTTTGGCTAAAATATTGAACTTAACACGTTATGTTTTAAAGTCTAATAGAACGTTTTGTTTTGATAGTTTGATGGAATGTCCGGCGATTCATTCAACGAACAGTTAATAACAATGCAACAAAAGGTAAATAGTAGTGATTAAAGTCACTTTGACGCAAAAATTAATGTTAAATCTACACTGAACTTTAATGTCAGTAGCCTATATTTCATTTTAAACATTCCTTAATGTTTTAAGGGCCGCTCTAATCCACGGGACCCAAAATTTATTAATCGCCAGTACATCTGTGAGTAGTTTTAGATGGGTAAAACTATAAAAATTGAGATTTTTAAAAAATAAATATAACTTTTCTTAAAACTTGCATTTAGTTTCAATACTACACTATACGTAGACCTAAGTTTTTTACCTTCAAACTGAAGAATTAACAAAACAAAATATTTTTATGACTAAAATTGAAAAATAATTGATTGTCCAATTCAGTAAATCCCATTCGGATAAACCGGATTTCCGCACGAGCGGACTAGCGGGACTGTACTGTATAAACGACTATCTAGTGATGAACCTTATTACATAGTTAAATTCTGTGTTTTCCGCTTTTTCAAAAAGGGGGAAGTGACAACGTTTCGCACTGGGTTATTATTCTAGTCCTGGATAAAGACGGTCTTGTCTATACTTGCTATTGAATAAAAATGCTTTACTTAATAGCAGTCGTATGTTAATGGACAGAATTCCACAGCTAACATATTAATACAAGGATATCTCGGATATCTCTAACAGTACTTCTCACTCATTTCTTTTGTTTATTCAGCTTGCATTCCTCTTTTTTGTTGTTGAAACCCAGAACTGGGTCATGCACGCGAAGATCAAGGACGTGGTGGAACTCCAGATTGTGGATCTGTTCAAAACTAGATCTCGCCCTAATGAAAATTTACACAAAGAGATGAGGAGATGAAACAGTTAGGCCTGGTAATCATGAGATTCGGTTCGACCATGCCATAATACTCTTATTACGTGTGACGTAACGGTTTCATTTCGAAACTGATTTTAATTATGATATCGGTGTGGTATTGATTATTATTGAACACGGAACGATCTTGAGACCATGATAGTAACAGCTGAAAACTGCATAATAAATAGCCTATATTTAAAACAAAATCAATTCTGTCCGTGCTAATTTTAATATCATACAAAAACGAATTCATTTCGTGTTAACAAAATCCGTTGGCTTCAAGAAAACGACCAAGAAGAATATTCTATTTGACCAACGCCATGAGCTGCTATCTATCGCTGATGACAAGAACTACGACAACAAGCTCATGGCCGACTGTACCATTAGTTCAGCAAAATAGTTATACAATTTCCAAAAAATTAAACTATAGATATTTTTGTACATGTTATTCTTCTTATAACATAGGTATGTCCTAATTATAGTTCAACGAGGACTAAAATAAACCTGTGTAAAATTTAGGCTTACACTTAATCCTGCACGACAATGGTTAAATATAGAGTTGTAATTCAGGTTGTAAAAATTATGCACATTCTATGCCTAATCCATTTCAACGAAGCATCAAGTTAAGTTATGTAATATAGGCTTATAGGCCTACAGATTTTTACAGGTAAGCTTAAACAAATATGTAACGTAACGTAAATATTTATGTACTTTCTGAGCTTTGATCTTTTTTGATTTTGACTAATTAATATACAGCACAACATACACACTCAGAAGTAATGTTTGTTTTAATTTAATTATCAACATACATAATTATATTTTTAATAACAGGGTTGTACCATATCATATATAAGTACATAACTATATATTTATTTTTTAAACTTTCTATGTTTAATTATTTGATATTTCCGTAATTTAATATCAAGGCTGGTAACATAGAGCCTATATTATTCTTGGTGTATGTCAAGTTATGTAAGTATAGACCTCAGTAAGATTTTTTTTTGCCCACATATGTCTTTGTAAGATGCAAATTGCATTAATAAATTAATGTAACAACTACATAATGTAAATTTTCTGCAGTAAACAATACATTACTAATTTATAATTCGTTAACGTGATTTTTTTTTTTAATTTTGCTGAACTAGTGGTAAATAGATGGAAACCTCAACACCTATTGTAAACTTATATCACTATGGAAATTTAATAAATCAATGTTTTCAAGAACAGTTTTAATTTGACAACTGGCTCTATTCGCTACCATATGAACATGACCCAGTATTACGAACTGTAAAGTATATCATTAATTATTAGATGTTTGTTTGTCTGTTCACTATTGTTAGTCCTATAATAACTGCTTCTAAAGCCTTTGTATGCGTATGGGACTTTATATTCCAAACTTGTCTATAGTATACAATTTGTAGTGAGAAAGTTAATACCTACCGTGCATTTAGATGAAGTGTATAAAATTCGGGTCTGATTTACCCTCTAAAATGTAGTTGTTTGAATTATTTTATAGCTTCGTCCTTCCTTAATGGAAAGGAAATAAAATCTTTATTCAGTAAAATAAAACCATTTTCCTGAAGAAGCCATTTTCCTGAAAGATAGACTACAATAAAGAAGTACATGATTTATTTTGCGTCCTTTTTTAGAAACTAACATACAATCGTATATTTCAATAGAAATATTCCACCGACAAAATATTGGTTTCTTTCAGCTTGTGTTATAGGAGGAGACAGTCTGTCAGAGATAAGAATAGTTTTCTGAAGTGATGAGAGAATTTTCTTGCCACTTATCGAACTGTGACATTAAAAATAAACGATAATAATGTGAATATAAACTTTTTACATAATATAAGTTTTCTTACCTATTCAAGCTATATTTCACATAGGCTACTTGAGGAGCGAAAATAGCAAAGGTTGTTAGTGCCTTTTGCAAAATTGTGCAGGAGAATTAAAACCCCTTACATTTTGTAATGTTTTGATTTCCTGTTATTTAATCATCATGAAGAAAATATATCATACTACATGATAGGGTGCTTTATACAGTACATATTACGTAAATGAGTTTTTGCACTCCTTAACTAATTAGTGGTACTTATGAACGTTGTTGCCGTGGATCGTAAGTTGACATTCCCACACGCAATCTTGTTGCTATGGGCGGTAAGCGTTTCAGGGCTGTTATGAAAATAACGACACACCTCATTATACAAGCCTTTATGGACAAGGCCCCCCTCAGCACAAATATTCGGTTCCCATAAACAACAACAAATGCGAATCACTTTCTGAAATAAACATCAATCTTCAAGATTGTATATACATAAATATTTTCAGGTAATATCACAATTAATATAATTAAATTCATATAAATAATCATCGTGCAAAAAATAGCATGCAATACACGTGCCGTAAGCGCATTACGGATCTCGGAAAATTGAAAATTGAAAAAATATTTCCTCGATCAGTAATCATGCCTTACGGCCCTTGTATCGCAATATACTATAGTATTGACACAAACGTTATAGAAGGTTCTAAGCGCCATGACTATTATTCGTGACTATTTCACTCACATGACGCGTATTTGATATTGACCAGTAACGTTTACCAATATATTCCTGGTATATAGACCATTCACGATCGTTTATCTTATAATATTATGCTTCCTAGGGCCGCAAGGATGCAATTTTGTCTGATAAACGTCAGCTGGTTATTGGGCATGTAAGGTATCAACGTGCCGTAATTAAAACGTAACGTTCTGCCAGTGAACAGAATGAAAACACATTATTTTGTACAACATAACTTGTTTATAAATTGAAATAATGTACTTTCACACTCCATCTTTTGGTAACGCAATATTGGTAGCATTGAGAATTCGAATCTTTTTATCGAATCGATGCAGCGACTGTTAATTCATTTAGTGTGCTGTGAACCCACAGCGGACAGAATATTGAAAACAAAGTAAGAAGATCGATATTATTTACAAAATCCGTTACATTTTATTCATGGAATAGTCTTAGTAAATCCTATCCGAGATTATGAGTTTCATCAGATAAATATATATCGATAAACTCATAATTCTGGTGGAATTTCCTGTAATAAAAAATGAAAGTCGTACTTTGAGCTTCCCTAGATAAGTCCCTGGCAAATGCGGTAATCGAAAGTTTATTGCTTATATCAAAAGCTTTCGTTACCTTACCTGTAAAAACTCAAAATTCTCCGTCAAGATTCAAGTTAAATAAGCTTGTCAACTTTCATTTTGTATGCAATACTTCACTGTCTAGCTGGCTCAACATCTTTCATATTCTATATTGAACTGGATTATGTATAATGCGAGCTATGTTATATATGTCAGTGTGTATAGTTTAAAATTCTGCAATGTGCCAGAACGCTAGCTCAATAAAAGTCAAAGCCATCGCGTCAGTGTGCCAACTAGGATGTACAATAATAAAACTGAATGGGGGAGGAGGTGCAAGTTATTAAAACATTGTGACACCAACCAATTGAACTGTAAAACTTTGCGTCACATCTTCTAGCTTTTACAATGCATCGATGGGGGTGAAAGAACTTTGCCCAGCGTCAAACGCTGATATGTCAAGCACTGACATGTTGTCATATGTCCAGTGACAATATCATTTCCCCATTAATTTAGAAAATGAAGCGGTGGAAAATTTTTCCACGGCTTGAGGATGTTAACATATATGACGTCAAAAAACCCCTAGAGAGGAAGAGATAATTTTAAAAAAACTTCCAACAGAAATACACTACATGTGCTTGTAATGGCATGGATTGTGTAAGAGGATGAAAACTACATTTACAAAAGAGTTCTACTAATGTCCGGACATCCGGCTAAACCGGCAGGGATTTATAACATAACATTTTAATTTCAATCCACATATATGTTTTGTTTGATTAATCCTACATAACTTCATAGGTTAAAAGCTTCAGTCTGCGTATACAGTAGAATTAAAACTAAACTGAAGATGTAGGAGGAAAGTCATATTTATGAACAAACATAGATTTTTATAGTTTTATCATAGGTAATCCCACGAGAGCTGACGAGTTTATCGATAGATTCGCGACTGCGCAGCAGGAGCGAATTTTTCTCATGAAACTCGTCAACTCAAGTTGGATTTATTAAGACTATTCCATGAATAAAAATGTAACGGATTATCCAAATAATAATTACTTTCGTGTTTTGTTGTATAAAAACAAAACTAACAGTTGTGAGATCAGAGCATACTGTGAATCAACCATCCATGAATCGATTCGAGCTACTGTGGTATAATACAGTGCTACCAATTGTGCATATAAGACATAGTTAACTTCATTCAGGTAAGTTAACAGCAGAACAGAATAAAAGTACATGAACTGGCTTGCACCGAATCGAAATTGTGTTCTTAATCAATGTACATTTCTATTATTTCAATTTCCAGACAAGTTATGTTGTATAAAATAATTTGATTTTGTGCTCCTAGTGGCAGCAGTGACTATTAATCACTGCACACTGATACTCGCGTCTCCAGTAACGAGCAGCTGATTTTACCGCGATAAAATGTCATGGTCCTGATTCCTACAAGATTATTGTAAGTTAAACGGCCGTGATTGGTCTATATTCGAGGAATTGCTAAACGTTATTGGTCAGTATCAAACAGGCGGCGTATGAGTGGGATAGTCCATATAAAACTTGAATTACAGTACAGTTCATGATTTTAAGGCGAATTCCGTTTAATCCTGATTTTTGGTGATCCAGACAGGGTCCGGTCCCATCTGGTTTGGATTAACGTTATTCTACCGTATATTTTATTTTAGAGTACTCTCGTTGATTGAGTGGTTAGTATGAATGACACGTTTATAGCTACCGGTAATTAATTTTTATTATATTATTTTTAATTTAATTTAATTCTGTTTTAGTATGAGGACATTACAGCCAGTCTGTCCAATTACATACTCAATTTTAATGCACTTACATTATTTACCTAGTTATTCAATGGCAGTACGAAATTCCTAAGCAAGCTAAAGGAATATTATCTATAGAACCCGAAGGTTCATTGCCGCGCTTACCTGTCATTCAACTTTATTCTGTTCTTACTTCAACAACCATCCCTCGTAAGACCTACTTCCTTTAAACCTATTCTAATATTGTTCCTCCACCTACGACTAGGTCCTTCAAGTAGTCTCTTCCCTTCAGGTCTCCTGGTCAGTACTTGTTTTTAGATATGTATAACCTCTCCCATGCACGCAACATGTCCAGTCCATTTTATCACCTGTGATTTAATTCCCTTCCGTGAAGAGTACAGGTTATGAAGTTCATAGTTATGCAGTTTTACGCGTCACCGTTTTCATCTATGTTGTAATGAGGCACTTACCCTCTTGTATCGTAATATAGCCTATTATTTGTGAGGCCACTGAATTATGTTTCATAGAATTCTATAAATAAATTGTGACTTTATGTAGTAGATATAAGCATAAGCAATCAAATGTCGATCTTTTCACTGTGTAATGAGTAATGACCTCTAGTAGATAATAGGAAAAGCTTGGAAGTGGTCAGTGATTTCGCCTATGGAGAGTATGAGTGTCTTGAAGTACCATTAATCTTCAGCACGAGACCATTGAAGGAATACTCAAATTCTCAACCAGGAATGCACTTATAATATGCAGTGCTATGCAACTAACTATGTAGTGGGATCATATAGCACTACCATGGACCTGAACCATTGGAGCTCTGTGTGTGTAGACCAGTTTATTTCATCGTTAGAAAACCTTCAAATATACATTTTTAAAAATACTTAGGACGTTTGTTAAAAGTTTATTTAATTTTCTACATATTTTATAATATTATTAATACTTATTTTTCTTTCACTTCGGCAAAGGAAAGAATAAGGAATAATTTTTTTCTTTGCAGTTTTTCGTGTAACTAAAACATAAGGAATAAATTTTTCACTTGCTGTTTTTCGTGCAAATAAACCACAAGATTAATGCGTATCACAAACATCAGGAAATATGACTACGTATATTTCCTATAGTATACAATATGAGCCTGTCACAGTATACAATATACAATAGTATATTCGTCCTGCAGTAGGTTTTTCACATTGCCACCGAATAAACGATCTGGCTGTGCGCTGTTGTCATTTTGAGGAAAAATTAACTTGGGCCTAATTATCTCTCAAACTCCTGACTAATCACAAAATACAAATGCATTTTACATTTATGTTAATGTTTTTCTACCCTCTTTAATCTGCACAGTTATGAAGATCAAAATCATAAGTAAACCTACCTACAAAACAAATATAGATGTTTTCAAAAACACTGGGTGAATGGTTAAAAAGAGATCCCCTCTATAATGTTGGTGATTTTTTTTTACTTTAAAGTTGTGCTGTATTAATAAACTGTCACATATATACATTTTTTGTAAAGACATAGGCCTAGTAAATAAAGTAAGATAGAATAAAATATCAAATGTGGGAAGTTTATAAGGTACCATTCGACAAGGCGGTTCCCTCGTTAGTCAAAACTTTTAGTGATATTGTTAAAATAAACAAATATATATTATAAATATATATAAATATATATTATAAATATTTTAATTCCTAAGCATCTTGAGAATTACAACATAACTTCAGTGTCTGGTACAATGCATAGGCATTATCGTTGTATCTACATAAGGCTCTTAAGGTTCAATATCAGAGCCTCTCTTGCATAGTGGATAGATTAAACTTTTCCTAAACACTGAATTGTTAGAGTTAAGTTAGTGTAGCCTAATTGTAATAGACGATTGTTCGCTTTCTCTGTGCCAGCTGTTTACTAACCTTTTTTTTTAATAGTGACACACTCATGAAACAGAGGAAGTTTGTGCCACTTTCTCATAATATTGTTTGGATACCCGCCTTATCAAGGAAAAGTAGATTTTCTACATGTGTTTAACAGTAGTTAGACCTGAAAAAGCAGTCTATACAGGCATAAAATGGCATTTTACATTTTTAAACTTTTGAATATGTTTGATAAAAATTCAAATTGCTCAAAAAGATAATTGACCTACAGAGGCTTTTAAAGAATCTCCATTTAATGATGAATGCACAAATGGGGCATAATAAGCCGTAGTTGGTAGAATTTTACCACTTTTAACTTACTTCTTAGCAATTTGAATTTGTATCCATCTCTTTTTTAACATTTTAAAACATTTAATCCAGTAGATAGGCCTAATTCTTGTTGTCTTATTAGGCCTACCTCTTAATGTGGCATGGTTGAGGCATGTGTCGTGATAGAGAAAATATATTTTACCCTGAGATATACTGAATGCTCAGGCATTAAACTTCCTACGTTTCAATGTTTCTATAGATGTGTTTTACTATTAAAAGAAGAAGTCTTGCAATAGCAATTTTTTCACACACTGGCCTGTTTCTTAATACACACAGTAGTAGTTTCACTTCTGAAATTATTCTACGGATTAGTTACAGAAATTAAAAGTTTTGATAGCAGGAAAGATTTAGAGCAAAGTAAGTTCAGTAACTACTCGATTTAATGGCGTAACTTTGTAGCAAGTGCTATTACATCGTGTGAGACAGGAATAAAGACACACCTTTAAAGTGGCGTGTCAGAATATAGATACATGAATATTAAATGTAGCAACAACCCTACACCCTTCCCCGAAAAGAGAAAAAAGTTACAAAATTACTTCCTGACAAGCCAGCGTTATGACTTATACTTCATACTGCACACTCCCTGCCCAAATGCATCCTCGTATCAAAGGGGTTTTAAAGTTTCACACACCGTGATTCAGTAACTCATGGTAGACTATTCACATTGTAAAAACAATGAAATTGTTTCTACCAAACCTTTTTCGCCTGGGGGGAAGTGTTATAACTAGGGCAAGGCATTTGATGATTTTGCATCTTTTTTATAATAAGGTTAAAAGGTAGCTCGAATATATATAAATGTGTTTCATCAAATAATTGATCAAATAAGGGCAATTTGTTTTTGCATTTTTTGCTTTATTTTGCATTTCCGTAATTTTTCATTTTTTGGCAATTTTTATGTAATTTTCTGCATTTTTGGGTCTTTTTCGGCATTTTAGGCCATGTTTCAGTGGAGGTAGAGAGGAGCTTTTCCAAGTACAAATCATTACTTTCAGGCAACAGACAATATTTTTATTTGAGAATCTCCACCAAGTGTTCATAGTTCATTTTAATTCAGCTTTATTTGTAAACAGCATAGCAGTTTGTCTTGTAGCAGTAAAGATTTTTTCTTTCTTTTTATATGGCACATATTTGCTTGGGGCAATTTGATAGACTTGCCAGTTCAGAAAGAATTTATTTTTCTTTAAGGGTGTTTAAGTACTGTAGTATAAATTTACTTACTTCTTTAGTAACAAAATAAGTATGTTTTATGTTGTAAATTCATATATAACTCTATGTCAACCATTTCCATTAAATTGCTTTTAGCAATTCATTACTTAAAGACTAATTACAAGTAATAATGGTAAATTTATTTGTCATTTTTAAAATTTTATGTCATTTTACAATTTTTTAGGTCATAAATACAATTTTTAATTTGAATTTTTTCACTGTTTTGTGTTCATTAAATGCCTTGCCCAAGTTATAACATTTAGCATTTCGTTATATTTTTGTTAAGTTATATGGACATCAAAACTTCTGCTGCGCAACTGAATAGCAATTACAGGCATTTTCATTTGGATGAAATACAAGAACAATGCCTGTGTCATAGCTCAGATGCCTAAAATAGGCTCTTCTCCCCGGAGAATTGACTTCGTTCCACAATTAGTCTGTTAAGGATTTGCGGTGAACAAAGAGGCACATACTAAGGTTTTCTCCGAGAACTTCTCTTTCCTCCTAGTTCTCACCATTCCACCATTGACCCTTATACATATTTCACTCGTTCTCGACTTATGGACAAGATTTGACCAGTCCGCATATTATTTTCTTGACTTTGGTTCATAGGGGACCTTAGTAGAAACCCAGGATAAAGAAATAATTTATTATAGACCTATTTGAAGTAACACAATAGGCTATTTGCAAACAAAATAGTGTGCATATGTATTATTAAGTGCCAGTATGGTACTTTATGAGATTGTGTGGTGGACGAAAAAATGTCTGTCCGTCTGTCCGTCTGTCTGTCTGTCCGTCTGTCTGTCTGTCCGTGTGTCTGTACGCACGATAACTCAAATACGCTTTTTCGGATTTTCATGAAACTTGGAAAACACATTTATAATGTCCATGGGAAGAACCCTATTGATATTGAACCAAATCGGTTCACCGGTACCGGAGTAAATGCCCAATTTAGTGCCTATTTTAATAGATTATGGCGCCTTTCTAATAGAAAGGCGCCATCACTTAAATGCGCTGTATCGGATTTCCATGAAACTTGGTATACCCATTTATGACGTCCATGAGAAGTGCCCTATTGAAGTTGAACCTAATCTGTTGACCGGTACCGGAGTAAAACCCAATTTAGTGTCTACTTTAAAGGCGCAATAACTCAAATACGCTTTATCGGATATTTATGAAACTTCGTATACGCATTTATAATGTCCATGGGAAGACGTTTATTGATATTGGACCAAATCGGTTGGCCAGTACCGGAATAATGCCCAATTTAGTGTTTTATGTTAATATATAAGAAGTCGCGATAACTCAAATATGCTTTATTGGATTTTCCTGAAATTTTGTATACCCATTTATAATGTACGTGGAAAGACGTCTACTGATATTGGACCAAATCGGTAGACCGGTACCGGAGTAAAACCCAATTTAGTGTATATTTTAAAGACGCGGTAACTCAAATACGCTTTACCGGATTTTTATGAAACTTGGTATACACATTTATAATGTCCATGGGAAGACGTCTATTGATAATGGATAAAATCGGTTGACCTGTTTCGGAGTAATGCTCAATTTAGTGCCTATTTTATGGTAATATACGTATTCGAAAGAATTTATATAAAAAAAATGAAAATCAGTTATCTTGACAACATAGCCTATTGTTTTACTGTGATGTTATAAGGCCTTGGAATTTAAAATACAGGTAGCTATGACAAAAAACATATTGATTTACATGCGCTTACCAACTAGACCGTTAAAATGACCCAGGTGGCCGAGATGGTAGACCTTTTTTCTTCCGTAAGCCCTGCTTAATGAATAAATCTGGAGCTTAACTTGAAAATCAATTAAAAAAACATATTCTGCATATCATAATTGCAGTCATAACTGATTAAACAAAATCATACTGGCACTTTGTTACATCAGTTTACCTGATTTTATTTTTTATAATAATTTACAAATATACAGCCCTCCTTAGGCCTAAGATAGAAATCGTATTGTATCTACACAGTAATAATATCTATTATTCTTCGAATAAAATTTGTTTGTCTTTGAGTAACTATTTTCAGATTGCTCATAACTGCGGGCCTTACAAATCATGCATGCGTTTCTATTCACACGTGCACAATACCCAAACTTGTACACGCTCTTTAATTCATGTTTGCGATTATTATTATTATTATTATTATTATTATTATTATTGTTATTACCAGGTGCCCGCAGCTTCGCCCGCGATAATTACTTGGATTATTAAAAACTAAGCAAAATAATTAAAACATTATATTTATTAACACGCGAAACATTCATAGGCCTGAACTAAACCATTGATAATTAATGAAACAGCTAAAAATCCGGCTTTAAAGTGAATTCCACGATTAGAAAGCGCAGCATGGTAAAAACAACCTCAGATTCGAGTTCCCTGGCCCAGAAAACCCCTTCATAGCGAATTTCGTCCAAATCGAAAAATGTTTGCACATTTAGGCCTATATTCATTATTCCTCTTCCGTCTATGTTGAAAATTTCAGATGTCTGCGTGTTGATATTATAAACAATGATATTATAAACAATTATTATAATTATAAATAAATGGATCGATTAGGGTGGGCTTACAAAATCCAAGCGATCGCGATGCTTTTATTTCCAACTTATGACGAAAATAGGTAAAGCCACCTGCAATATTGATTTGACGAATGAAATGTATTACTGAAAACTGATACTTCGAAAGAGCCAAAAAATGCACTTCTCTGCCCGTTTTTTACTCATAACTCGCGAACGAAATCGAAAATTAAAATTCCGGCTTCGAGGTTCATTCGCCCAACCTTCAGTCCATCTATGTTTAACATTTCATATCTCTGCGTTCAGTATATTTCGCTGGGCATCGCGCACAGACAGAAAGAAAGACATACACTTCCTTTTATTAATATAGATGGCTACGAAAATGTACAAAACTAGGAGGTGCCCGCGGCTTCGCCCACGATAATTAATTGAAAAATTAAAAATTAATAGTATAATAATTATTTAAGCATTATATTTATTAACACTTGCACGCGAATCATTCTTAAACTAAACCATTAATAATTAATGAAACAGCTAAAATTCCGGCTTTAGAGTACATTCCACGATTAGAAATCGCAACCTGGGAAAACGATCTCAGATTCGATTATAATAATAATAGTTAAAAGGTTCGCCCGAGTGGGCATTAGATTCGATTATGCAATTCCAAAGATAACTGTGAACCACTGCCTTCTAAACTGTATAATTCTCGTGCGTAATTCTCGAGACGGCGGTGGATAATACGTATCGTTTCTCAACTGTTTGTTGACAGATGAATATGATGTGAATTTTATTTGATAAATTCAGTGTAATTTTCAGAAATCACATAATTTTTCAAGGGAAGGAATAGTTTGTTTGGAATTTTTATTATCAGCGATATTTCAAGAGTTAAACCATCAATATTTTACAGCTGGTGCCCCCGGCTTCGCCCGCCATTATTAAATGACTCCAGGATTTTAAAGAAATTTACACTGGTAGATTATTAAAAATGTTTGTGGTTCAGAGCTATGAAAATTGTAAGTAAAAATAAAATTAGAATATTTGTTCATTGTGTTCATTTCACTTAGGCCTTATATAATAAATAAATGGTTTTAGTAATTTTGTAGTCGTCATGAAAGTTTAGACTGCGGGAGACGAACATCGCCGAGTATACCCGATGTCTCACGAAGCGGGCGAGCGAGCAAGCACGCTGTTTAGGGCCGTTGAATTGTATAAGAGTAGATACGTCTTTCTTTACTAAAACCTGATTTTCCCAATGAATTAGCTTCGACGGTGATGCGACAGATTTGGTGATGAGACCTTGTCTTATAAAACAGTAGGTACTAGAAAAACAAGTACGATGGAGTTTGGGCTCGAATCCCCGTATGTCGAAACTTATTTTGAACAAGTTTTCTTCGTTGGCATCTGTCAACAGTCTAGAAAAGATTTTAATTATTCTTGTTGAGCTGGATCTTATAAGTTGTATCACATCATCCTCATCAACAATAACCTTACAGAAGGCAACGGAAACCACTGTGAGTAACAGTCCATGTCAACATTTTGACCGCTAATGACGTATATATGCGTCACCGTAAAAAAAAATACATAAAAGCAGATATGTAGGAAGAATAGAGTAATGTCTTGTTTCAAAATATGAGGAAATTTATTTACAAGTTAGGATTGACCTTTATGAAAACAGGCATTTAACTAAAATTTTCTTCGTTTGTTTCAAACTAATAAACCCGATTATATCAATTGATGACTATGTAATATAAATTCATTTCTGAAATTACCATTCTTAATTGTATGTTTGCGAGAATCCTGTTAGAATATGGTGGTCTAAGAAAGGCCCAAACAAGAATGAGAAAAAAAGAAGAAGAGAGAACTAGTGATAAAATTATGATGTGGGCAGAGCCTAGAAGAATCTATTACTCTAGCGAGAAAACAAAACTTTTTATTTGTTTTGGAGTTGACCGCGATATGCACAGAATAATGTAATAGCTTATATATTCTAAAAGTAATATAAATCATGATTTTAATGTTGTTTTCTTTTCTCAAAACCCGATAAAGGTAAATACCATTACATACAGCCAATTAATTTGGATGGTTTTAGCATATTTATTAATTCGTTCATGCACGAGAATCTATAACCCAATAAATGTGATAGCTATATACCATTACCGTATTCAGTGAAATAAATCCTATTTTATTATTATCATCATCTGAACGTTTGACATAAATGGGGTGTCCTATAGTTCGCAAAGCCGTTACTGTCAGGATTTAAACGTTTATGAGATTTATAAAAATATTCATAGTGATGCGAACTCGTGCAAATACATCAACTCACTCCAGCAATAAACTTGTAAAACGCACTCTTCAGTATTTTAAGCTTCTAGATTGTATATCTAACTATGGATTTTGCATTTATGCCTATAAGATTTATATTCAATATAAGCGTGTTATAAAAGTAGTCCTAGAAATATAGCAGATTGTTCCATGCCTGTAAATCTACAGATATGGCCCTGTCACATTTATGCATACATAAATGTCATCGATCTGTGCCGGGGTCGAACCCGCAACCTTGGGCACAGAAAGCCAGTGCGATACTGACTGTGCCACACGGGAAGGGGAGAAGGTACCTTGAAATTGGTCAAAATACTACTTTTTATTTTATTGCTTAATTTCATAGTTTCATGTGTGCTATATGAAAATATACACGTATTTTGAACCACAAGCCTATTTAAAGGTCCTAAATTATAGATTATGTGACAGATTATTTATAGGTCTAGTCTTTTCTATTCTGTGTCATATGCACTGTGTATATTCCTTCTTATGCAACTCAAGACAACTTAACAAAGAATTCAGCTGAATTGAGTTAAATCGATTGTAGATTAGACAATGCAAGGCCCTATAGCAGATTGCTGTTTAGAATATAACTGTCTTTGAATTATATTAGGAGAGGGGCGACTTTTTCCCCATAGCATTTGGGAAGTAGCCTTTTGGGGTTACATATTCTCAAATGGCGGAAAGGTACTGTGCAAACAGTTATAACATTTTGCGTTATTGGGAGATTTTATTTGAAAGTATGCATCTAGAATAGCACGAATTGAATAATTGGATTAAAGCATGGGTGCTATGTCGGATTTCTCACACTTTTAAGAATACTTCATAAGAATGGTCATACCTCATATAACCCACCAGGTACTTAGATCGACATGTAGCCCAAGTCCCATGGAGTCTCTTAAATTGACTTGTGAGACCTAAAAGCATTGATCAGTAATTTTGCGTTTCAAGGATAATTTTCATTTACTTCCCTTTACCATTGATATTAACTTATAGGTAGAGGAAGTACTGTGTTGGACTCCGAAATTCGAAGTTGATATTTTAAAAACATAAATACACGTTTTGGAGCCCTTGAATTCAAAAATGCTATTTTCAAAAACATGTTCGTGCGTGTGTCTGTGTAAAGCGTAGCTCCAGAACGAAAAATCATATGAAAACAAAATGTTGTGTTTGGGGTTAGGTATCTTCTGTGGATCTGACACGAAGATTGGCGACCACACTCTCGTACTTCCAATTGACATGACGAAAATATTTTTTGTGATTTTATCAAAAACTGCTCTAACGATTCTGTGTAAAATTTGTACATGATATGCTTATACTAAGAGCTAAAGTACTTATTTGAAACGAAAATTATATGAAGAGTAGTTATAAGGACCCCATTGTACTTATATAGAAACTCAGTCTTGCCTGTGAACAATAAAGCTTTGCATCAGATTGAAACAACTGAATTCGCGCTCTTTGCAATACGTGCTCTTATTCGATGTCAGAATGTGAAGTGAGAAAGAGGTATTGTCAGAAAGAAAGTTACGTGAGTGCATTAAATTATACTAAACTTTTGTTCAGATAGAGCAAGTTATGTGTTTTACATCAGAAATTTAAAATTGATATTCTACTTATCGACGGTTTAAAAAAGATTAAACGTAATGTTTATTGGTTTCGCCCGGCCATTACCCCGAAGTAAAAATATATACAGTTGGGAATCTCGTGTTCCAATGTTGATAAAACCTTCTATGGTGATATCTGTAAAAATCTGAATTTTATGGATAGCTTATGAGTAAAAGTGTAAAAGAAATATATTTTGCCAAAACCATTTATTTCACCGGTATGGTTAAACAACTTTTTGTTATGCAATCAATGAACCCTAAAAATCTGCACATTATACAGGATGGAAGCAGTATAATTGTACAAATTAAAGGGGACAGTAAATAACATTAAAACGAATGTGAAAACTATTTTGAAGTTTGTGATTAGCTTCATATTTTATGAGATAATTCAATTATATGTCTTCGCAGAATGACACAACCAGATCAATCTTTCGGTGGCATAACTTGCCTGTCACTATATGAAAAAAAACTGACAATTACACTTCTCTTGACCTTTCCAAGTTTCATGGACTATGACATTAACTCATCAATCTTTGTATTTAATTTTGTACGAAATATATCAACTTTATTGAAAAAAAAACTCCAAACGGAAAATCTTTTCAATTTTCTATCCTCTGATGATGTGAAAAAATTAGAACATGAAGTAAATCTCGCAAGTTTAATACATTCTTTTGAAACCTATTCACTTGGATAAAATTGTAAAGTTTCTACTGAAGGAAAATCTGTTAAAGTTATACTGCTCTCCCTATTAATTGTATAATAGAAACTAACATCTCAGCTTTTTACGCTTCCTCTTAATGGTGCATGAAGGGAGCATAGCCTACTAGATGCATTGCCTTTATTGTATTTCACTGCACTGCCACAGTGCTGTTGTAAACATCTGCATAACGTGATTTCATGTGAGCAAAACGACGTTAAGTGCTCAATCAATATTTACACGCTAACAGCACCCATAATGTTATCATGAAGCTGATAAAAGGAATAAAAAAAAGCTTCATTTACACCTTTTCTGTAGCACATTATTTTCTATGATTATTGGATTTACGAAATTAAAAGTTTTTTTAACTTTGTAGCCATTAATTATTCTAAAAAAAGTCGAAATTTATATAACTTATCTTTATATATCGGAAATGACTTTCCATGTGCGGCTAAAGATTCGTCATGATTAACTGAAAAACGAAATACTGTCAATGATCGAAGAACAAACTTTCAGTAAACTGATAATTTTCATTACTTTTAAATTAGTTTTTGATTGCTACTTGGTCTGCTCGGTCTCCCTGATACTACGAGTACTATCATGATAATTATTGCTTATTTTTCATTATTATAACTATTATTACTTTTATCACTTGAGTCATGCCATTACTCTCAGCTTTATCATTATCCCCTGGTACTTTTTCATTATATTTATCTGTTCACTTCTTAGTATTAAAAACAGTTAGGTTAACATATTTCTATTGTAAAACACATTGTCAATGTTAACACTGGATGTGTCCCCGACCAATACCTCCTGGTCTTTCGGGGTTTCGGGTCCAACCTATGTATCATTTAAGTAAATAATATAAAAAAATTATAGACTATAAAAAAGAACATATTTAGAACACGACAGTGATCCTCGTGCATATTTCTGGGATACAAACCATTCAAATTTGTTTCATGTCATAATTATATGAATGGTTACAAAACTTTGTAAGATGTCACTACAATCTTTATAGATCCATACGTACAATCAATGTACATAACAAAGATGCCACACACCTTGAATGATTAAAAAATAAATAAACAACGGTGGTAACTTCAAATTAGTTTGAATTTCCATAAAAGTGTAACAAAAATACATGCTTTGTTATAGCAGCCATTTAATTAATCAACTGCTTAATTTTTGCGCTGTTGAAAGAATTCTGTATTAAGTTGACAACGCATATGACATTACATTTGTTTTAGTAAATCAACGGCATTACTGGGCTACCTTTTAAATCCCTTTACGAGAAATTAAACAGAAAGGTATGTATAATTGTGGAAATGTTCAAGGTGAAAACAAATTCGAAAGATGCATTTTCCGTCCAAAAGTAGGCTATCAGAATTCATATAAAAAGGTATATCTCTTTCGTAAGAGAATGCAAACAACTTTTGGGTCTCATGTTATTAGAAAAAGCACATTAATATAAATTTCAAAACTTCCTGGTACTGTAAACTTTCTATTATGCTGCTCACAGACACTTAGACTCACAGATTCTAAATGTTATATAAAATTAATATTTGTGTTCGAGGTCCTCAAAATGTCGAAAATTGAAAACAATTTTCGTTATATAACTAAGAACATAATAACCAACATAAATGTCCATGTTCCAAGGCATGGAATATTCTGGTTAACCTTCGATATATAGGCCTACATAAAACATATTATTTTCTAATATCCCTGTGTTACTTATTGCGTATAATCTTACAGTTCTTTTTCCTCAAAGAATACAAGAATAAAAAACTAGAATATTCTCTAAGATAAGAACACGCTTTTAACTTTATGACTTGTTTCATATCCTCTTTAGATTGCTATCGATCCCGGCCCAAGAAAACATATGGCGGATTATAAAAGAAAAGTTTGTAACACAGCCAAGTGTGGGAGGGGGTTGGGTTGAAATATTTACGTGAGAAGGAAATACTAAGTCACTTTGTAATAATGAGTCTCTCATATCTGCAGGCACAGAGCTACTTGAAAAGGCGGGAAAGCTGTGAGTGCTAAGTCCCTTGCAGTTGGAAGGCTAAAGAAGGAAAATACATTTCAAAATGAGAGCGTATGAATGTAAGATGGGAGAGCAATGAATATTATATATTCACTCCACAGCATTGAGAATAAGTTGGTACTTAGAGATGGTCGTAAAAAAAGCAGTCATAAAGTTGGTCGTGTATAAGTAACTTTTAAGTTTATATTATGTAAGTTACGTAATGGTTCCATTCGGCTATGTGCATTTGCTTCTGAATATTCTTCTGTGTTTAGCAAGACATGAATATGTAATATTTTCCTTTTTTATATTATTTTCTTCTATGATTATATTATATTAACATGGAACATAAGTGAAAAAATATTACGGAAACATATTATTTAAATTAAATGAAATATGAAAAGAATTTTTCGATTGCAACAGTACCTGTTCTCATAATGAGCAGGGAACTGAGTTCGAATCTCAGTGAGACTGCAGCTTTATACGTGTAGCGTGAATTTCATTTAACTGAAAATGCTCGCTCTCTTTGTCTCATTCATAAATATTTCTATCAAAACTGTCGAAATTTTTAGCTATAACTCAGACAATAAAGTCGGAGCAGATGAGTTTTCCACGGGAATACTATTTGCCAAGGATCTACAGTAATTTTTTTTAGACCTGACACTCCTCAGATAGATGCTTAGTAGCCTGGGCGAGTCTGTTATCGAAATATAATAATCTTAAGGTGGACGGACGAATAAACCATAACCCATTTCAAATGACAAATTCAATAATAGATTCCACTACGCTACTGTGCATCTGTCTGGGCAGTGTTATGTTTGAAAATATTACTGTACAAGCTGGAGTGGTGAGTGGATCGCATGAAAAAAAATACTTTACAAAATGGTCTAATGCTGTGGGAGGAACGTAGAGGAAGTTCTTTTTCGGTTATTCTTGACAAATCTTCATGACACCGTAAAGTACCTTAAAATTATTTCTTCTTATAGGTAGGGAATAATTACAATAGAGCACTCAATACAGTGCTGAAAGCTTTTCCCTGTCTTTCCCTCTATGCAGGTCCTTTAAAAAATTCTATAGTACGACTTTAGTCTGAAACCAATTGAAATAAATCCAATATAAACGTTTGAAAGAACAGATCAAGTTTTAATAATCACTCACAACACTGAACGATATGTTTTTGTTTCATTTATCCTAAATAATGAATTTTATTCATTAGTGTTATTTAAAAAACTATTCATTGTGCAACGAGCCTATAATGACATTAAGATGCGAGTTCAGGATACGAGGAAAGAAATTCATAATTTTCATAGAAGTACCGGTATATTAATTACTATTATAGGCAAGCATACGATTCCTTTTGTTCGACCGTAATTAAAAGTTTAAGCTTTGAGATTTTAGAATCGTCAAACAAACGATAACGGCTGAGCTCCGCAATCAGTTGTCAGTAATTTCTCGCAGTTCTTCCCTTCTGCGATAGATGGCATCTGATGGCCTGTGTTCAAGCAGAAGCTGCTTCTTTCTTGAAACCAACGGGTTTTTAGAACACGAAATGAATTCACTGTCAATTTAGTATAACATTAAAATTAACACGAAAAGAATAAATTTTATTTTAAATACACGTTATTTACTGTGCAGTTTCATTTTCTGCTTTAGAAGTTTCAAGATCGTCCTGTGTTCGATAATTTGATACTACACCAGTGTTTTAATGAAAATCTGCACTTGAATGGATGTCATAAGTAGAGACCGGATTTTAAAGGGAATTCCTTTTTTTATATTTCATCACAAAACGTGATAAAATTGAACAGGACATTACTGAGTAAGTTTCAACTGCAAATGACCTGGTTTTAACTTCCCTTTTTTCCTTCTTTAGGCTCATCTCCCTTTTTTAGGAGCTTTCCTTTTCCAGTACCTTTTTTGCTAATTTATTTTGAAAAATTCGTAAATTACCCAGTATTTGGTAATATGAAAACATAACAAAATTGTTTTCACTGATTCTCCATTGAAAAAATAATTCCTCCCAGCAGAATAGAGCGTCACAGGCTTGCCATTGCCTAAGTTTCCCTTTATAACAAGGTGGGGAACATGGATTTCGTGTGCTATTTTCCTCTGTGAGAATTTTAACAAGATCAAAAAAATTCTTCAGTCATTAGATGTTACAGAATCAGCAGCTGTAGATCAAGCAAAGGCTTTACATAAAACAAACGTGTATCTCTCTGTTGAATTTTTACATTCTCTTCCTTTTATATCCCTTTTTCCCCACCTTTTTTGGCAATAATTTTCCCTTTTTTTGGCAATAATTTTCCCTTTTTTCGTCCTTTTATGGGTGAAAATTTTCCCTTTAAAATCCGGTCTCTAGTCATAAGATACTGTTAAATACATAACTTATCCTATTATAGTATGGACGAACAAATACAGTTTTACGTCGTCGATAAGGAACTTAACAATACTTTAATTATATGTTTTATATTGTTTTATTTTATTTTCTCTACCTGGGCAATATTACACTTAACGATAGAAATATAGCCTAATTGTATCTTGAATTAAAACATAGCTTAAGTAATTCGAAAGGAGCCATGTTAACCTTACTCATGTATTTCAGAAACCGGCTGTGAAAGATGAGATCTTTCTAGGTAAACAAACATCTAATTTGGACGTAACGGAAGTACAATCATTAAAGCCTTGGGGTCTTGAAGAAGCAAGAAACATTTTCCCGGCCTGTATGCGTCAGACAAAACGACCTAAGTTTCGGTAATGAGGAGTAAGGGGAGAGGATTTTAATCTGGGAAAGCCCTTTCAAGCATCCAAGATATTTCACACCGCCGTGCAAGCTACTTAGTTCTTGTAAATAGCAAAATAAAAAAGCACCTTTATTTTAATTAACAGCGCGTTCTGAAAAGGAAAAGTTGAAGTATTACCGCATTCGCTTCATAATTCTCAGCTTTTAACGCCATATAATCTTTTTTGGAGAAACTAGCCTACTTTGTGTGTGTTGTAACTGTTAGGAAAGTGGATTAAAACTTATATTCTTACAGCATTATATAGTTGAGTTTTAAGTTTTTTTTTTTTTTTTTGGACTGTAAAGCAATGCAACACAGTTCAGTTTTACATTCTTTTAAACTTTAGTTTAACCGACTTATGTTTTAAAATCTTTCATTGTCTTCCACATAACATCTGTAATCCAAAATCTTTAGTTCTTTTTCGGTTAAGTTCTAACAAAATATTCCTTTCGAAATTCGCTGCTCGTAAAGCGGTGCTTTTACAAGTTCGATGAGAATTATAAAATGTACAGATTAAAGATCAAAGTGATCCATGCTGATCCGTATCAAAAAATAGGCCTATACATTGTCTTCATATGGTTTCTATTAAGATTACTTTAATATCTTTACCCCCCTTTTAAGGGGTATATTCGTCATTAGTTACATCTACTTGAATTAGTTTTATGAATGTTTTGAACCGGTCTTCATTATAGATTTGTACGATAATGCATAATGTAGCAATTTTATCAGTTGTTGTTAGCCTAAGTAAGATTTTCATGGTGCTAAAAGAAATTAAGCTATTCCTTTACACATTATTATTCATTTTCAGCACCGAGAAATAAATGCATTAACAATAGCAGATTTAGACGATTATGAAAATTGTTCTGTATAACTTGTCTATTTTGAAACACTTACGGGGGTAAGTAATTAAGAATCCGCACTTTTTGTTTAATGTTTTTTTCCGTTTTTTGTCGTCTGAAGATAATGCTAGGAGCCGAAACCCATACAAGACTTTTCGCACAATATGGCGCAATGTTTTACCACGGCGAAGCGTGTACGAATGAGTTGAAAAGTTAAAAAATGATCGGACAAGTGTGATGGATAGAACATTGCGTATTATGATTCAGACAAACCGAAGAGTAACTGTCCATGAAGTGACAAATCATATGAAAATTACCCATATGACATTATGTCATTATTCGACCGATTAGGCTGATTTTTTGTTTGTTGTGTTTGAACAGGATGGGCTATCTTCTAAAGGAAAATAAACTTCACCAAAACAGTCTTCTGTAATGAAACCTCCACTTGTAAGCCTTATACTCCTTGTCGGGGGTAACAGGGCGCCTTTCATCCCTCCATTCGCTGTGTCCCCTGCAATGAAGATATCAGGCTTCTTCTCCGACAGCCGTGTATTGCGGGTTATCTAAACACATTCCGCAAGGCGCTATTTATCATATTCAGTGGTATTGAGACGTAGGCATTCACTGTGTCCCCTGCAATGAGGATAATGGCTTCTTCTCCGACAGCCGTGTACTGCGTGTTACCTAACCACAATCCGCACGACGCTATTTAACATATTTAGTGCTGTTGAGACGTAAGTTGTATGTGAAATAATATAATTTCTTTTCGTACTATTTGAAGCTCAATTCTGGAGTTAAAAATGGTTCAGTTAGTAGGCCTAATCAATTATTGCAATTTGACCTGAATTTAGTTTAGAGAGAAAATCCACAAGGGATAGCAGCCCCAATTTTAATGAAAACTCTGAGGGTTCAGCTTACTATTAAATCTACACGACACACACACACACACAAATATATATATCTATATTAATAAAAATGAATTTCTAAAATGTTTGTTGAGAGAACGGCTCGACCAATTTGACTGATTTCTTTTTTGTTGTGTTCGTAATTGTCAGGAGAAAGTTTGTATGAAAGAAATTTTTTGGGAAAATCCACGAAAAAAGTTGGAAATGTGAAATAAGGCACAGTTAGAGAGTTCTGTTGTGAATTGTTTACATAAAAAGAGATTAAAAATTGAAGGGTGACAAAAGAAGTGTAACATGTTCACAGTTTCAGAGTTCCGCTGTCACATGTTTTCATAACAAAACAAACAAACAAACAAAAAAGAAGTGTGAGTCTTGCAACCAAGCTAAATCGAAAGTGTGTATGTATGTATGTGGGTATGTATGTTCCCAATTCAAATCTACATTTCTCGACCAATTTGCACGAAATTTTGCACACATACCCAGTTAAGCCCGGCAAGTAATGCGGTGAACACTAAAATTCAAACAAACCACTCCTTCCCTTGAAAATTTATGTAATTTCTGAAAATATTATACTAAAAAGTGAAATGCAATTCAGTTATCATGACAACAGTATTCTGTTTATAGTGTTCACATACAGCTTTGGGAACTATATAATACTGGGCTTTAACAGATTCTGATGCTATCGATATAATACATTGGTGAAATTAATTAATGAAAAATGAAATCCACGAAAATAAAGCACAGTGTGATGCAGTCACATAACTTTCTCTTCCCTCAACATGGAAAATATCATTTTCTCACTTCACATTTTGATGTAGAATAAGCGATCGTTTTGCAGGGACAGCTTATATATCAGAAGTATGCTAGGCTATATCAGAAGTCGGTAAAAAATCCTGTCCACTGATTCGTCACTCATAGCTGTAGGCTTAGTTTAGGGATGTTTATCATAGGCCCTAAACTTCTACAAGAAGGCAAAATAGGATGGAACATTTTCAGTCCTATGCCTGCAATATATTATGTCCCAGGTTTTGGGGGAGGAAAGTTTGAAAGTGATATTGAATATATATATACATATATATAACGGTTGTATAGTTGTATGGTAACATGAGAGTCAGAAATAAAATTTTCCATAAAGGCAATACAATCTTACGTAGTAGGAATTTATGTTTCTTCTTATTTCAACCCCTTTTAGGCATGGTGTGTAGAAGCAACGGAATGCAACATTCGACATCCTCTGTGAGCCATAAAAAACTATATCTAGCGTTTTCTGAGGGAATAGTTTGAGTGTGATAGTCGTTCTTCCGCATGTTCTATGTAGGCCTACATATTATACAAGGTCCTAGAGTTTGATAATCGAAAGTCCTTCATAAGTTAATTTCAAATTACAAATAAAAACCCGGGCAACGCCGGGCCTTTTAAGCTAGTTTTCAATAAGTACTTCTTACTTACTTACTCAATGACAATTGACAATTCCTAAGCAAGCTAAAGGAATATTATCTATTTTATGGAACCCGAAGGTTTATTGCCGCGCTTACCTGAGCCCACCATTCAACCCTATTCTGTGCTAACTCCATCCAACCATACCTCTCAAATCCCACTTCTCTTAAATATATCCTAATATTGTCCTCCCACCTACGTCTAGAACTTCCAAGTGATATTTTCCCTTTTGACCTTCCAGTCAATATTTTTTAGATATGTATTTCCTCCCCATGCGCGCAACATATCCAGCCCATTTCATCTTCCGTGATTTCATTACCCTTATTACATAGGTTGTAACTTTAATTGTGGCAACTATTTATTTATTACTAGTATATAAGTGACACACCTATGAAACTTCTACAGTCCTTCAATTTAGTACCCAGCATTGTCTACAACTCATCGCCAGCGATGTGGAAGTCTTAGTATCCCTGTACCAGCCCCTGTTCTGTTGGTGTTTCTGACGGACCGCCCTACTGCCTGCAGAATCTTGGGAACAGTCTGGAATCGAACGTCACGAAGTGGTTCCTTCAGCTTAGGGATTAAATCGTAGTCACAGGGACTTAAGTCCGGTGAATATGGTGGATGAAAAAGCACTTCCCACCCACCAGCAACGGTACAAATCACCTACAGGGCGTGCCGTGTGTGCCCGATCATTATCCTGCAAAATGATTGGAGGGTTCTGCAAAAAATGTAAGCGCTTCCTTCCCAGCGCTAGTCTCAGGTTATTCTCCAAAAAATGAAGGAAATACTGCGCATTAAAATTCTGTCTTTGCAGGACGGCATGCGTTAGAATGACGCCATCGCAGTCGTATGCAAGAATAACCATCATTTTGACATTTGTAGGGGTATGACGCACCACTGTTTTGCATGGTGACCCCTGATGACGCCACTCATTGGATTGGCGTTTAGGTAGAGGCTTGTATGACCTAGCCCAGGTTTCATTAGTGCAATAATGCACCATAAGAAGGCGTCAACATCATGACCATAACGCTGCAGGTGATTTTGAGCAGAGTCATATCGTAGCCATAGCTGAGCCTCTGTCAAATTCCAGGGAACCCACCGGGATGCAATTTTTCGCATTCCCAGGCGTTTCTTTAGAATTCGAAAAAACGGTCATATGCAACATCCCATCTCCAGAGCTAACTCATGTACCATCTGTCATCGATCCTTGTCTAGAAGTGCAGAAACAGTTTCCACGTCCTCTTCACTAATACTGGGACGACCTGGCCTAGCCATGTGTTTCACGCAGTCATGACCCTCGTTGAAGGCTCTAACCCATCTCGCCACAGTTCTGTGTGGCATTGCCGTCTCCCGACATGCTTCCACAAGACCTTCATGACATTGTTGTGCTGTACGACCACGGGCATATTGAATTTTCAGCCAAGTTCGCTGTTCCTGCTTTGTAAACATAGCGAAACACAACAGCTTAGAGCGGCCACTCACAGGAGACTAACTTCCTCTTTCCAAACCTCATGTTCTTTGAGGCGTACGGACGAGTCCATATAATGTGAGGTAGGTCAGACACATATTAATATGTGACAGAAGTTACAACAATTAACTCCGTCTGGTTTCGCTTGCACAGCAGTGTTGCCACAATTAAAGTTACAGCCAACGTATATCCTATGACGAGTGCAGGTCATGAAGCTCGTCGTTATACAATTTACTCCAGTCCCCATTTTCATCTCTCTTAGGCCCAATTATTTTCCTAAGCACCATGTTTTAGAGTACTCTCAGATTATGTTCTTCCCGAAGAGTAAGCGACCACGTCTCACATCAACATAATACAACCGGTTTGATAATTGTCTTATATATTTTATTTTTAGATTTATGGACAGAATTCGAGAAGAACTGCATAAAAGTAGGCATTTCCTGATTTGAGTCTAAACGTAACTTCTTTCTTAACATTAGTTTTTGTGTCTGTAATTATTGCTCCCAGATATCTGAATTTCTCCACTTGTTCGAACGATTTACCAGCTATTATAACATTTTGTAGCGAATTATTTTGACTTTTAAAACACGTTAATTTTTAACTACTATTGAATAAATCTTGCATAGTGAAATTTAAACGTTTAAACCACTCATGATACGTTATGAACGAGCGTCTAAAGAAACTGCACTAAATAAAGGCTTATGTAATTCGTTTTCGTAGCTAGCGATATTTGTATTTCCGTGCGGTCTCCGAGATGCAAAACTGTGTAGGCCTACTAAAATAAACTAGACCTACATTGTGTCATATTTCACCTCAGTAGGCTAAATATTTTGTGAAAAAATGTCAAAGATAGTAATTTTTGCTCTTATGTTATGTTACAGTAGGTGATACACTCTATTTTAGTAAGAGCTATTACATGTGCATGTCCCTGTACTAGCTGTAATTATGACGTCGCTTTCTCTTTCGCTGATGTGATAAAATAGTTTATTAATGCTTGTACACCACATTTTTACAAGGCACTTACATTATTACACTGACTTTATATGATAGTAACACACGCAATATGAATTTACGGCTGCCCTGCTGTGAAAAAAATAGCTTCAGAAACAATGTAAATAAAGGTACATTGCCTAGACTTCTATTTGTAGTTTCTGTTAAAATTATACAGTTTTTCTTAACCGAGCGAGTTGGCTCAAGCCTCAGTATATGTGACTCACATTCGGGAGATCGTGTCTTTAATTCCTGTGATCGCCATCCCGACTGAAGACACTCGACAAGGCAATGAATGCTGTTTGAAGTTCTACCTTTATGGTCCTTCTACACAATGTCTTTCGTTTCATGTCATTTCGCCATCATTCACAGCGGTAAAACCATTGCCATGTAGATTACGGATCTTGTGAATGTCTGTTTATTTAATTTTACATTGAGAAAATAACAGGCTATTACCCAATTTTATTGTTCTCTTATATTATTATAACATTCTTACAACAGTAATATTAAATATTTAAAGTACTTCTAAAGTCTACTAATACTAAATCACAAAAATACACAATTTAAAAAGTACGCAATGAGAGATCAGATCTTTACATTTTGAAAACACAGTATATTAGTTACGGAGAAACATGTAATGAATAGATTTATATAAGAAAATGTCAAGGAGCCTATTTAAATTACCATTTAGCCTATAGAATTTTCACATCAATCAGTCAATTTGTATAAATGATGATTTTTTTTTTTTTTTTTTTTTTTTTTTTTTTTTTTTTTTTAATATTTAAGTTTTGATCACAGGTTTTTGAACAGTTTACTGTTCATATTAAATGTATCTATTCATATTATTTCAAAAGGTAAATATTTCAATAAGGATAGTTACAATAAAATAACGTATCGGCACATAACATTCAAGAATGAAGACTGAAGAACGATAATTAATATCTCTACGCCTTTGCTTTGTGCTATATAGGGTCTTCCATTAGAAGCTTAAAATGAATCTCCTAACTTTTAATTTTTGTTCTGTATTATTGAAAATGCGATACTGTATGAATTACATTTAAAGGTTCCCACTAAAACATATAATTTTAGACGGGGCCCGTTTAGACAGCCTAAGATAAAAGAAGCCCTTCTAACGGTAGATTATATTAATTAAATGGAGAAAATCATTTCACTGGTTGGTATTAAATTATATCACTCCAGGGTTACGAACTATGGTTTCAATCACATAGAAAATAATCATTTTCTATAATAATAAAAATATTTAAATACAATTGTTAAACCTCTGTCTGCGTAAGTGCATACTAGATGGCAGGACAACTCACGGACAGCTGGGAGTCCGCAAAATGTCTGCACGGTATGCAATAAAATTAATAATAGTCTTATTAAAGTCTGTATAAAAACAGTGTATAACACACATGGTAAAATTATTTATTTTGCTGACAGGATTACTACACTTCCCTTACGGGCTCGTTTCGCAAGCATAGCAATCGCAAAATAAAATCTCATTTTTGCTACTTGTTTTGTAAGTAACTATTGCAAGCAAGCTAAGATATGTTTTCCTCTGAACAAATCTTACCTATCATTATATCCTGCAATCAGAATTATTCTAGTTTTCATTTCCCCCTATGTGGAATAACGTGTTAATGTTATTGAGGTATAGTACCAGGTCTCCTAAAATTTAATCGTGCACTCTATAATTCTGAGGAAATTCATTGCTGGAATCTGCGATACAATATGTTTTCTCTGTCTTACTCTCTTTCATAATTTCTCTTTCTCTTCCCATCTTTCTCTATCATTTTCGTTCGCTAATATGCACATTATGACGGTATCATAAAGAGTTAAGGTTGTAACGGTGTAGAGTTAAAGTTAGAAAATCTCCTAAGCACCTCCTAAAAGTTAATTGGACAGTTTTCCCTTCCATCGCCGTCCTCTCTACAATGTGCATTTCATTTTTCCTTAAAGTCCCGGCTTACACTTTCATTATGACATTTTCAAAAAGCAAAAGCTGTTTAAGGTCTTATCTATGTCGTGTATTTTCATATCAAATCCGATTACACTTTCATTTTTATTCGTTTAAAAATACGCACTCTTTCGCAATGCTATCTGCGCGATAACTTAATATTTAAACGTGCCTATTGAAAATAAACTTTTTATTTAATTACGCTAACTGTAGCATCAGTGTCTGTTATCTAAAAGACATGAGATTAGTGGGTGGTTATACTTTGCTTCATTCATACGGAATATTTTAACGATATTCCCAATGGAATTTTCTACCCAAATATTTAAATCTGTAAATACAGAGATAATGTGAAGTATATGTTGCCGTATTTATTTACAGGATCATGGCTTTACTTTCTTGTGGAATAATTCTGATATAATTCAGTAGTAATTTATTTTTCCCTTGTTTGAACTTAACTTCTTCATGTGTAATTTATTTCAAGATACCTTGAATTATACTGTTCCATACATGTAATGACTAATGAATGAACTATCTGATTACAATAAATTATTAAAAAATCCACACACATGATAATTACAGAGAGATAAATAATTATAAAAAGGGAAAACTGAACCGTTATTGTTAATGAAAATCTGTAGGCCTAACTGTAATATAAGTTCAATTTATTATAATAGTTATATTGGTTAATTTTATTATTCTATTCCGAATGAAAAGGTTTTCATTGGAAACCGCGAGAAAGAAGTGGACGTGTAAATGAAAAATACATTAAAATGATAGAACTGAAAATTAAATAGTAGGTGTATAAGTACTGAGAGTGGTGAGTATTTAACACCCCTAAACAATGATAATTAAAATATTCTGGATTATTAATACTTATTCAAGAAAATCTTATATTGAGTTTGGATTTGCATTTGCATTTGTTTACTTTTATATCTACATATTGTAAAATAAACTTACCAGTACTGTATATTTTTGCCATAATTTCAGCTATGTTTCATTGCAGCAGTCATTGAACAATTTGACTCTGTAAAATAAAAATGAAAAAAGCCTTTTAGTATTGCAATTATGCCAACATTAATTACAATTATTCACCATTTTTGTGAAAGTACGTGAACAGAGTATAATATCTTCTGACATGAAGATGTTAAATATCGAAAAAATAAGTTCAGTAGGATAATCAATAGATCGCCGGCGTGGTCTTGTGGTTAGGGTCGCTGACTACAGATCCGTCGGCCCGGGTTCGATCCCCGGTACCTCCTCGAAATTTTCTGAGGTAGGGAGGTCTGGAACGGGGTGCACTCAGCCTCGTGATTCAAATTGAGTAGCTACTCGATAGAGAAGTAGCGGCTCCGGTCATGGAAACCACCATTAACGGCCGTGGATGTCGGCATGCTGACCACACGCCCCCAATCCTGCCATCTGCCTATGGTAGATGACACAGCGGTCGGGTGGTAGGCCAAGTCCCTTCAGGGATGTAGCGCCACGGAGTTTAGTTTAGTTTTTTTAGGATAATCAATAGGCTTAAGAGAAATGCGTACAATATTAGGAGTAAGCCTATGGATCACCAAATTCCTTAGGTATTGGTGATAGTTTTGTGATAGTAACATTATTCCTTATAATTTTATGTATTTAGTTTCTGCTTATTGTTAGGCTAATTAATAAGAAGTCAGTCCTGTGCAAACATAACTGGAGCTTTATTAATTTCATTAATTCAGTTTTCTTATAATAACGTGATGTAACTTAAGTTGATTAACTCTTTAAATAAACATTCGGAAACGATATTCCGGCTATTATATTAATTAAAATTGGACAAAAGTATTTGCTCTTCGAATCGTTTCTTTAAATAAAAAAAATGTAGTCTTATTTTAGTTAGCGGATATTTCTTTACCTAGATCATTAAACTAAAAGTGTTTATTTTCTTGTAGTATTCTCTAACTCGTTTAGCATAATATAATTAAGGTTTACCTCTTGTTCCTTGTAAACAGATGTTAAAGGCAGGCGAAAGTTTGGACACTGAACTTGACGAAGTTTTTCCTTTCTCTCTCTCTCGGCTTCGTTACAAGTTTCGCTATTTGTCTTGAGGTTTCTCACTCAATGTTACGTATTTCTATCACACAAGCAGCTGATTGTGAGGAAAAACAAGCTAAAAGAGTAAAATTGTGAGACTTAAAGCTACTGGGAGATCAATTTTTTATTTTTATTTATTTATTTTTAAGGTTAGTTTAGAAATATTAGGTTTCGTTACACAGCACTTTCATTCCCAAGTTAACTCTTTCACAAATATTTTTGTAATGAGTCATAAGTAATATTTTGATGCAAAATAATAAAAACAATAATTTAAAATAAACATTAGAGGTCTAATTCGAGTGTAGTAGCAAATTATTAATATTAAAATATCTGACTGCTTAAAATATGTGGGATTTCAACAGTAAATATCTGTTCAAAATTAGTCATAGGCGAAACATTCATTAATATTTTTGAAATAATAATATATTTGACTTATTCTCTGAATTATCGGGTAGCCATTTTGGAGCTCAGAATTGCACTGCCATCTACCGCTGCCCACGCGTAGACAGCTGTTATTGATTTTCTTGTGTATAGCTGTCAACATAAGGAATAGAGTAGACAACGTTTTTCAACCACAAAACATGACGATTTTTGCTACCACTGTGAGAAATTTAACATTTAAGAAGGCGGCATGAATTTTAACATTTTCAATTTGTATGAAACTGAATATATTTAAGAACCAAATGCAACTATTCTTAAATAAAGTACAGTATTGTGTTCCATCTGACTGAAATTATAGTTGGATCAATGAAGTGGTATGTAAACTGTATGTTTTCTTCATTAGTGTGTGAAATTCACGTGACACTGTTTTCACTGCGTAAAATGAAGCTTTCAAGCGTAAAAATAGAAAATTTTAAATTTACGCATTCTTGAAAAAATGCAGTATCATTTTACTGGTAGTGAAATATAAATCCGTCAACACAAAATTTGAATAAAGCAGAATAATTATAGTAATAAAACAATTATTTATGTCAAAATGTGAGGATTTATATTGTCTTGTTACGACTGTCATTCATGAAAACCGGCTATTGTTTTTAAATTCTTCCTGTTCAATTTAAACTTATTGTCTTCTGATGATTTTACCTGAATGTTGTATTATTAACTAATTCAGCAATTAGGTTTAACATAAGAAGTTTCGTACATAACATAAGAACATAAGAACATAAGAAGTTAAATCGTACTCTATTGTGCTAAATTATTATTTATTTTTAATGATACAATTTCTTCAGCATTAATAACATCTATGAATACCATCATGATAGACATGAGTCTTCAAATAAATTTACTAGAAGAATATTTTCTTTGCATTCATGGATACTTTTCAGTAAAAACCATTTTTTGAAAGTATCGTATTGAGATATAGGCTGGATATACCTTTTGATTTTTTTAGGTAGATTTTCGAAGAAAAATCTACCTATTGCAATGGATACCACTTTATGATTTTCGAAAAATTCTTTCATATCTTTACGTTTCATGCTCCCCTAAGTACGAAACCACCGCCCGTTCAAAAAAAAATTTTGTGATATTTATATATATATTTATATATATATATATATTTATATATATATATCTTTACACGATAGCGGCCGTAATTTTGAAGATATTTGAACCAAATTTTATTATGTTATTTCTAGGCCCAATAGTTCGGACAAGTTCGTTAATGGGCAAAATTGGCCCAAGGGAGTGGTCGGGGGAGGGGGTTGAAATTTTAAAACATTTATATCTCGGCCCCTATGAAGTATAGAGGGAAACTTTGTTTGAATAAATTAGAGTACTCCCTATGGAGTTCACAGTGACACCAACAATTCGGGGGTTCGAGTGAGGGTGGGGGTGGGGGTGGGGGATGAAAATTCGAAACTTTTGAAACCACGTCTTGTGGGGTATCGTTGAAAAGCTCTTGATGAGTACTCTACAAATCAATAAATAGTTTCTTGATAGCTCTCATATGACGCGAGATTTTAATGTTTGAAAATATTAACACTTAAAAAAATTATTATAATATCATAATTTTGTCTTGTTTAGCGGCTTTGCTAATTTTATTCATTGCTGATCTTGCGCACGGCCTCCCAGAATATTATATCCTATTCTTGTTGTCAAAACAAATGATTGTAGGCTCTTCCTCTTTACCGAATTCAGTTCTTATTACTGCAGGTTTACCATGCCAAGGCTAAAGAAAAAGAGTGCTATGCAGCGACAATAAATTAAACCAAAAGCACTTCGAAATCTACCTCCGCCTGTAGGCCTGCCTAAAGGGATTTTTTAGGTATTAAATCGTCTAAAGTCTAGCAAGATCCGCTACATCAACAATTTCGGCTGAATTACGTATTGTAATGCATTGTGTCATTATAAGCTAGACATTCGATGTATTATAATATATGGATAGTCTATGGCATAGGCGTACCGAGGGGGGGGGGTTTGGGGGTTTGAACCCCCCCCCCATTGAATAAAAAAAGGAAAATTCTATAATTTTTTTAAGTCTGCCCATAAATTACTTAATACAAGTATAAAGCGTGGGAAGCTTAAAACTCGTTATTTTGCGTCTTAATTTTTAAAATTTTCCGGGGGAGGACCCCCGGAAGCTTAAAACTCGTTATTTTGCATCTTAATTTTTAAAATTTTCCGGGGGACAACCCCCGGACCCCCCTCTCCCTGGGGGTATTTCATACCCCCCAGACCCCGCGGATGTTATAACACCCCCCCATATGGTCGGCCTGGTTACGCCTATGGTCTATGGCGAGACAATGGACATATTGTAGCGATGGTCATGGCTGCGAGCAAATATTAACAAGCATTTTCGTTAAAGAAATTAGCTGTTTAATTAATAATAGGCGGCTGTGGCCGGACAAATTGAATGGACAATCAAAATTAAATTAAGATGGTAGTCCTATTTTTCGGATATGATGAATATGTGAAAAGGAAGGTGTTGATGTTGGGATTGCGTTTGCCATTACTCGTTTAATAAAAAAAAAAAATAAATAAAAAAAAAAATAATAAAAAAAAAAAAAAAAAAAAAACTATAAAGATATTTTTCGCTGGCACAAAATAAAATTAAGTCGATAGACAGTTGTGATATTTATTCTTAAACTAGCTTCTTCACTGATTCATGACATAAATAGTCAATTTGTAAAATCTTATTTTAATTAGTGTAAATATTGTTCCGTAAGTTCTGATGGATCAGTATACTGAACTTTATTATACTCGTTATTATAGATCCTTAAGAATGTCATCATGATTAGCTTTCTTGTGATAAAATATGAATTCAATATATTATTTTCTGGCGAAATCACAAGGACTCAGAATATGAACAATTTTAAAGGAAGTTCAAGAGAACGATATATTTCTATACGACTATATTTCTAGGAAAGTCTACGTTTACACCTTCCACTCCATATTATGCGGCAATAATTCCCTTTTTTTAAACCTGTGACTCGTGTGGTTTTGCAATCGTGCAATTCAATTTATTTGAAATTTTATAGGATTTGAAATTCACCACAGTATTGACTCCATCACATGGGTATGTGCTTCTAGTTCTATTAAACGGATAATCAGGATAAAGGGAGCTGAAGCTGACAGGATTTTAAACGCTACCTCTGTGCAGTACCAATTTAATTTTATGGGTTTTTATCCTATTTGTGTTATCTCGTCCATTCAACCTCACAGCTCCAGAACAAAGTGGAGACATAAACATTCAAGCAGCGTATCAGAATTTCTCTTACCTACAGTCATCCATGTCCGTTCTCAATCAATGTAATTCCAGTATGTTATTTCATTGAAGGCCTAACATTCTGTAACCTATTACTCCAGTTCACAATGTAATAACCATGTTAGTGTGAACTGATTATTCGTAGAATCATGTTATGTTAAATTCAGTAATTTATTTATTAGCGCCCTATTTAATGGGGGAATGTTCTCGGAAATCCTGTTATATGAATTGATTGTTCTGATGACATATTGATATGCAGTACAGATTCGACTCCTGGTCACGACAAATTACTTAGGTGGGGTTTTCTCTCACCTGTGAGAGGAATGTTGAATAATTTCAGGCCCTTATGGTCCCGGATATCATCTGACCATCATTATCACCTTCATCCCATCCTTTCCTTTGGAATGAGTGTGTATGTGAGTGGTGTGCATCGTCCTATTGTGTTCGTATTGTCTAGGAGATGGCTCCGGCTTTGGGCTGATCACTCATCCCTCCATGTCCTTATCTGGTCACAAAACTGTTTCTGATCTATAGAAATCCCCTTCTCCGACGGGTCGCGGTCTTGTAAACCGGAGGCAGCGTGGGCCGCGTAAATTTACCTACAATGGGGGAGATAAAATTCAGGGAAAGGAGAGGTAATTTTGCTGGTCACCATCATTATTGTACTGTTTATATTATAAATTTCTATTCCATGTACGATATAACTACAAAGAAGGAAAGCTAATTACTATAAGTATAAAATAATGGTTCAATAAAGCTGTAGTTAATAATAATAATTAGTTGGGAATTATAAACTGAAAACTTCGTTTTTCAGAATTTTGTCAATTTTCCAACTGTCTAACAATGTCGTCTGCTGTCAGAATGCAACAGAGGCTAAAGTGAATTGCATAACAAAGGAAACTGAACTAACCGGAGAGTGCCAAAGTGCACTTTCATTAGTTATGCATTCTCTCAGGTCTCCTACGTGGTAGTTGCAACCCTTCAAATATCAGCTCCAATTGTTCCATCCACTCAGTTGGAATTGAACTGAAACAGAAAGCTGTGTATAATACTGTTTTTATGTTATATCATCCCCCAGAGGAAATTTCCCAGCGAAATTGGAAACCTGACGTTAACACTGTGATGTAAATAGAATGTTGGCGATTTTATGCATGGGATCACTACACAGTCTGTTTATTGTTCACAGCGGGTTACAAACTTTGTTTAACTCACTTGCTGAGTTTCCTATACATCCAGGATATTTGTACGAATCTAAATCTACTCATTGTAAATTAAATCCCTTTGAGGGAAATCTTCCTCATAAGAGACTGTATGGATATAATATTTTTCAACATTATAGAATTCCTTTGAGGGAAATCTTCCTCCTAAAAGACTGTATGGACATAGTATTTTTTAAATTTAGAATTACATTATGTGGATAACAATTCATATGATTATGTTATAATACGAATGTTTTTAGAAATAAGTTTGTAATATATATATATATATTACAGAAAAATCTCTATAAACTGAACTGGCATTCTACATTTTTATTTCATGAATATGTAGCCTACGAAAAGATAATATTTTAGATGAAAATATTCAGCGGTTTCATGAATATGTCCTTTATCTTACCCACTTCTAAGTTAGACTATTCCGTCAGTTATGTTTCTATATACCTCTCGTTAGTGGAAAAAAAACCCTCAAGGCCGCAACTTTACCGGATGGATTAAACTTCGTACTACACCCCTGAAAGGACTAGGCCTACCACCCGAGTGCTGCGTCATCTATCATAAGAATATGATGGAATTGGGGGCATGTGGTCAGCATATTGACACCCACAGCCGTTAATAAAGGATTCCATGACCAGAGCCGCTTCTTCTTAATGAAGTAGCTCCAGAGTTTTTAATCCTGAGTTTTAATGCAACCCGCTCCAGACCTTCCTGTCTTGGAAACCAAATGTAAATAATTAAAATAAAATAAAATAAAATAAACTGTATTATAATCGCCGCACTCAATTCGTTGACAGTTAACATCAAAGAAGTCGCCGCCGCTTGGAGTAGTTGCCACACTGCACAGTGTTAGTAAACAGAGCGGGAAGATGTAGATGCAGCAAAACACTTACGTGGCAATGACATTGAGCAATGAGAGAATTGGCAATACGGATTCAGTCAGCGGTTTCTTTTGAGAAAACCTTTTACAGTAACAACAAGCATTGTAATATGAGAACAAAGCGAGCCGCCCGTCAACGTTATGAGTGCGGCGATAATAACATCTTCAATAATTCATAACCCACAGAAGTGGGATCTTCCCCATCCTATAGAAAGCCGCTTAACCATCGAAATTCTTGAAACTAGCAGTCATCTCAATATGGACGATGGAGGATCAGGTTCCAGCCTATAATAAGAGGAAGAAGAATAATTTCTCATTCCTCCCGTATCCGATTTAAATTGATAACTGTCCTACCATAATTCATTCCTGAACATTACGCTTTCTTCGTCTATTGGATTTCCTATCATCCCACGTATTAGAACGCACATGCAGGAACACGAGTGGTTATATGGAACGCTTCGAACGGGTCGTATGAAACACAATAACGCTCACGCTTCTGCATATTAAACAGACGTACTCTAATGCTTCCGTGCATCGTTTCCCCAGCATCGATTTCCTTTGCAGTATTTTAAAGAATAGCATTTTCACATTAAAGCAACACCTACTGGCATCGGTAGTCAATAGGGTGTAATTTTAATATTTCAGTTCATGGTTAATACATTTTGAACAAACCTTACTTTATGAGTAGCAACTTATTTCATTTTTGCACGACGTAACTAATTAGTTGTACTTACGAATATTGTTGCCGTGGATCGTAACTTGACATTCCCACACGCAATCTGATTGCTATGAAAAGAAAAGAAATCTAAGTGCTGTAAAATTTAGAAAAAGGACACGTGCCATAAGTAAAACCATTATAATACAAGTCTTTATCGAGAGCCGGAACCATGGCCCCCCTGATGTGGCGGCTTTAACAGGACAAATATTCAGTCCCCATAACAACCAACACATGCGAATCACTTTCTAAAATATAACATCTATTTCCAATAATGTATATACATAATATTTTCAGTTAATATCTCAATTAATGTAATTAAATTTATATAAATAATCTTCGTGCAAAAAATATCATGCAATACTTGTTCCGTAAGCGCATAACGGATCTCGGAAATCGAAAAAAACTCGCTCAAGCGCCTCGTTTTTTCAAACTCTTTCCTCGATCCGTATGCACCGCTTACGGAACTAGTATCGCAATATAGGTACTATTACTCCCTCTGCTGTCCAGTATTCTCATACATATTTTACCCTGGAAAGGATACATGAATTTGAATTTGGGTTTATGTTTACCCCAGACGAATATTAGCTCTTCCAACTAAGCTAGCCAGAGTTCAAGATATTTGCCACATAGAAAATCCATGGATTACCACTAATGGTCGACCTCGCCAGTAGACATTTACGTCAAATATACAGTACTTTTGAGCACACTAATTTAGGGAGGCCAAATAATATATATGTTTATATTACATGGATTATTATTGACGATATATGAGAATGAGCGTAACGAAAATTTTAAAGACAAAAAAGATGGTACTGTTTTTTTTGTCCAGTGTGTATGTGTTACATAGCAATTGAGGCTGACGTGCAAATCTGATAATTGTAAGGAGGGCTCAGATCATGTCGCAAGAGTAGATGGTACAGCAGAGAGTGGTACAAGGCCAGTTGGAAGACGTAGGCGAAGATGTGATAACACTGTAAAATTATAGAGGCCTGTTGGTGGGATTTGATTGGTCAAGGGATTGGATTGGATACAGGAAGCCGAAGGGAAAAATGATGTGCTTTCAAGGTATTAATTCGTAATTGGCTAGTTAATCAATCAATTGCCAATAATTGTATTTTCCCTCCATAGTATACTATGCCAGCACATACAATCTTAACCCATGTATGCTTGGAATCCGGGGAGAACAATATGCATTTAAACCAATATCACATGCCTGACGTCTATGGAATTTCATACTCTGACCTATCATACCTCAACATTCTGACGCGTGCATATAAATTTCAGGCGAAGTATTTCTGGCTCTACCCAGTATCCAGTAACATTTGTGCTACAATGAGATCCACGTACTGATTAAATATCTGATTATATTTTAACAATTATTACTACACAATTACGACAATAAATAATAATAAATGAAACAAGCTCATTAAATCTCTTGAGGGCAAGGGCCTCCTACTTATGTAGGGGTAGCTCTGTTATTGCTCGCAAGGGGAGCCAACAATAATTGATATCTTGGGCTCGCATTCGTGAGGTCCCAGGTTCAAATCCCGTGGCCGGCCAAATTGACATGAGTTTTTCCATGGTTTCCCTAGTCGTAAAGGCGAATGCCGAATTGGATATTTACACACCATGAATCATCCTCACCATTGCTTTCTGTACCATATCAATTTAAAGTATTATCAGTCGAAATTTACTCCATCAAATACACTAACAATAGAAACTAACTGGTAATCATTAGTAATATAGACACATATCCTGAACTCCTGATATGGCTTCGTAGCTAAAAGGAGTATAAATACAGCTGAAATAAAATAATAATAATAATAATAATAATAATAATAATAATAATAATAAATATTGACTATACATCAAATGAAATCAAAGAAGATATCTGATACTTCTAACATTTTTTCTTAAATAGATTTTAATGAATAGTTCGTTTGTTTTTATGGTTATTTAACGACCATTGGGTACTTATACTCAAGCTTGTACCCGCAGACGACGTGCACGAATTTTGTCCCGAGGTGTTCATTCATGAGCCTATAAATCTGTAGAAATTTGAGTGTCTAATTAGTGCATTGAATTGAGTCTGGATCAAACCTTGGAATGCTCAACAGACTGCTATCCAGCTTCCTGAAAAACGTCGTAGAGCTATCTGTGTAAATAACTAATATCTCCACTGTCATTTTGGGTACGGCAGTATGCTTTCCAATCACAAACATTCTTCTCCTTAATCACCAGTCCAAACAAAGAAGTGATTAGCGAAATAATCTGGCGTTAGATTGTGTCACTTATTTATATATAGCTCCATTGAGAATATCTATATCCGAGAAATGGTCTAAAGAAAATGTGATGTCTCACCGTAAAGTGATATATAATGTAGGATAGTTGTCACGAAGTTAAAAAACTCTTGCCTACGTTAATTTCGGCACTTTGCTCCAAAATGGAACATAACCCACTTAAATACGCTATGCTCAGTTTCTAGCACAGATAATTATTATCCCTGCCATACTGCAAAGTAAAGAGCCAACACAATTATTATGCCCATATATAATTTCATGCACCCTATTCTATGAATTTTACATGAATTTTAAATTTTCTTTCGAGTTATTTTCTACTATTTGTTAAAAACTAAAGACAAGATATAGGAAGTAGGGTATGTTATAATTTTTAATTGAGTTCTTACATTCATAACGTATCCAACAGGATACAATAGACTAAATTTGTAATTAAATGATGGAAAATAAATCTCAAGAATATTTTAATCTGAACTTGTTTTTATTTTTATTTTATAAGCTTCCTTTACGATACCAAATTGACAAAGCATACTATTAAAGGATTGTCGAGATACTACTTGAATAGACAGTTAACATAAAATAAGTGGATATTTAAATTAAGGGAAGATAATTTATATTAAGTGCGTATTAATAAATTGACATAATTTAGCTTAAAGCTATACTAAGCTATACTGTTAAAAATAGAAGTCATCGGTCTTCTGATTGGAGCACGGGGCAGCATTCCATCTTTTTCGTGAATGTGTGCAAGAGACTAGGGATTCCTAATTCCACCATTCTACAAGTTTCGAAACTGGCACTGAAGGGATCTGTCTCATTATTGCGCCATCACTTGTATAATTGATTTTGTGAAGGTTATGCATTATCTACTTCTATTATGATTATACAATTCTTGAATTTGTAGTATCTGGTAACTTATAAGTTTAAGTTTAATTTTTTATCAAACTGTAGGGTGTGTTATACTTCTTTGTTAATAAAAGCATTAGTAAGCTTTGTCGTTTAGGCAATCTTGTAATCAAGGAAGCAAATAAAATAAATAACATAAATGATGTTGCAAAATTGGAAAGGAACGCTTTATTGTTGAATAAGGTATAAGAATTGAACTTTGGACCTATCTATTGTGTTAACCGTTTTCTGTGCAGTTCGTCACGAGTTTGTATGTTGTGTGAGAAATTGTCTTTCTTGCATTTATACTCAATTCTTCGAGTTCAATAATGGCTTACTCTATTTAACAAAGTTATCAAAAGTACAAGCTTACATATATGTTTAATACTATTGCAATGCGTTTAAAAAATAATATTACTGGCACCGAATCTTTACAAATGTAAAGCCAAATATCTGTTAAAGTTAAAAACACTTCTATTACGGTAGGAATATATCTTCAGTAGCCTTCTACTTAACATATAGGCCATACTATTATTATTATTACTACTACTATTATTATTACTCTTACATTTTAGTGGTTTGTTATATTTAGTCCACCATGTCCTTATTCCCGTAGATTTTTTTTCTGAGCGTTATTTGTCATTTTTTCAAAGAATTAAATGTGAAGGTTTCGTGCACTAGTCGTAAAAATGTTATTCCCAGTAGAAAGTAAAGTAATTCCTTAGGAAATATAAATACATGACTTCCATAGCACAAACGTGCGATTTTTTTGTTAAGTTAATGTGTATAAAACATTACATTGGTAGGTCACATTAACCTTCCTCCGCATTAAAATAACCAACTCATATAACTCTTATTTATTGTATCATTCATAGCTGTTCATACTAAACTCTGAGAAAAAAAGGAGAAAAGTGGATATTAAATCCTGAATATCGCTTTTAAAACTTTCTAGCATAGTAATTTGCATTTTAAAAACATTTGAACGTAACAACGCTCTCCCAAAGTTCGTACTTTACGAGTGCCTGTTTAGTTATGTGCAAACTGCACTTTTTGCACTAACACTTACTGTAAACTTGAACTAAAATGTTAAAAAATATTATTTACAGCAATTTGAAGTCTTTATAAATATTAAAAGTCCACTTAAAGGGCAATGATATCAGGGCTGGTAAGAACAGATACATTACATGGTTACCTTAATATTTTAAAGACACAGGCATCTAGTCACATAAAAAGGTTTTCGAAAATAATATTTTTGAACTCAAAAAATCTCAATATGGGCATTGTGCTGAATTATTAACAGCAGTATTTGAAGACTGAACACGGAGTTTAGGGTTAAACACAATACTTCCTTTAATAATAAACTTCATATTTTCCAAGCAGGATTTTCGTAAGTCAAACCTAATAAATCTGCAGATGGGATAGGGATAGACGAAATAAAAATTGATAGTAGAAGAAGCGTAATTCTGGACACTTACTGTGAACAGTCGAAAGCAAGGAATGTTTCCTATATAATGCGCAGTGAGTTTTGTTTGTAAGGGCTTCGTCAACCCCACTCTCCTCCCTTGCGTATATGTATTTTTTTTGCGTTGGAGGATACGCAGCAAAGGCTAATCTTCTTAATGTTTGCCTTATTCCTCTCACTCCTTCTCTCCTAAACCTAAAGCCGGCCTGTCTTCAAAGTGTAATGTTTGATTGTCAGACTTTTGACTTCAAACCAATACAAATCGGACTCGCCCAGAGGCTGGTTCGGACATTCGTTGTGAGTCACTCAAATAAAATGTTTACGCATTCCACCCGCATTTCTCCGGTCATCTAGAACTGAGCGTAGTTCATAGGCAAATATGTGTGTTCGGACTTAAATTAAAACCAATAAGAAATTGGCTCACAAAAGGCTGGTATGGAACACAGATGATACGGAGATACAACACCTATTTTAATTGAAGAATCGTTTATTTAACAGGAAATTAAATAAAACAACACTGACATTAAATAATTTACAAACAATCAAAACTATTCATATGGAAAAGAAACTAAAATATGGCTTCCACATGCATTTCACGATTACAATTTTGTTCCGCCCGGGAAAAAGACCTCAATTTCCAATCCCTGGCCTAAAAAACCCTCATCAAAATTGTTCGTTTTTCTATTTATATCTACATTCACGATCCCTTTTCCGTCCACCATTGTAATACAAATTAAGATCTCTGCGTGCTGTAATGTTATAAACAAATGAATGAAGCAGAACGGGCTAACAAAATCGAAGCGATCGACAATTCCATGCATTATGTCAAACAAATCTATTTCAGCGATGCTCTTCCTTTTCCGGTTGTTATGGCATTAGAGGCCACCTGCAGTGAATTTTACAATTGAAATGCATTAATAGCGAAAACTGTTGCTTTGATAGCGCAAACAAGTCACGTTTTCTGCCAGTTTTCGCTCATAACTCGCGAACGAAAGCGAAAATTAAAACTCCGGCTTCACTCCGACGACCTTCAGTCAGCTATGTTTTATATATATATATATATATATATATGTCAGATCCATAAGTGCTGAGCTTTTGCTGGGCATCGCGCACAGACAAACGATGAACACACAGACAGGCAGACCAACACTACCTTTTATTATACAAATGAAATCCAATCTATAAAATTTATAAAACATAGATGAACCTATTTCTCCTCTTCAAAACCTGTCATTAAAACCCGATCATTTTCCCGTGTTTTTATTGCAGAATTTCCCTTTTTGTTTTAAAAGTAGGCGTAACTAGATTTAGGACAGTGATAGCGACGCGGCCTGATTAATCTGAACGTTGTACAGTGATCTGAAAAGCACGAACGCACGAGGCACGCATCAGTGCGGCCAAACAGACATGCAATTCATTTTCGCTGTTAATTAAAACCAGAACTGCGATTTACACAGTCCGACTCGTTATTACTTTCCAAAAGTTAAAACATGTGAAACCTTTAATAACGATCAGCTACATTGAGTTCAATTTATTTTCTAACAAGGCCTACACGAATATTTAAATCATGGCACACTATATGTGTAGCAAATTGACAGCGCTCAAGCGATTCCGATTTTTTATGTTCGTAATCTATTCGCTTCTCCATGAAAACCCCACACTAGATCTGCTGAAGATTCACATTATTAGATAAAAGAGTATTGCTTTTTCAATTCTTCTTTCAGCTTGTCCAAATCCTGTCCTTTGCGATACCTTCGACTGGCTTTGTGTAGTTGTGTTTTGTCAAAGAACCAATTTGGTTTCTTCTGCTCTTTTTTTTTTATTTTCTCTCCGATTGATGATTGTTATGTCCGTAAATTTACTACTGCACTTTTTATTGCTTATATAGGCCTATTGTTTATATATTGGGGTATACTGCAATTTAGTCCTGTAAACCGCCGTCTCGAGAATTACACTGCCTGTCCCATGATTTATTTTAACATAGAGTTCAGAGTAATGCTCAATTGCCTAATTTCTCCAGTAGAGGCGACACAGTTCACACTCAGATTGCATGAAATTCCAGCATACTTCAGTTTCCGAGTTTATACTTCAGAGGGCAACACAGAGCATACGGTAATGTAAAGCGTATTGCAACTGGGTGTGGTAGGTGCTGCCATCTGTAATGTCGCCGCGTACGCAAAATTAGCCGTATAGGACAGGCAGTGGTCCTGTAAGTCAGCCGGTGTGCTGGACATTTTTCCAGCAGTTCTTTTAGATTCTATCGACCTGGGCCGGGATCGAACCCGCAAGCTTGAGCATAGAAAACCAGAAGTTTGTGTTAATCACTGTACTTTATACCATTAAACTGTTAGTTAAACAATATTAATTTTCATATCATTCAGAATAATATAAGAAATTAATAGACAGAAAGTTTATTTCTGTACTGCAGGGTGACCATAATAATCATCTAAAAAGGAACTCACATCATTCTCCTTCTATTAAAATGTCTCACATTATTTTAATTTGTAACACGCGAACAGTTATAACAACATTTAATTTTCAAATGATTATTTAATAATTTTCCTGATAAAATTGACTCGTCATGGCAACTAAAAAATTCACATGGCACTGACAAGTCATGCCAACCGTAACAGGGTTTGAAACAAAATACTTGACCATAAAACAACAAATATAAGGCAACATTGTTTCTTTACGTTAATAATAGCTTTTTTCTATTAATAAATAACTAACTTAGGCTATTTCTCCTCCTTTCTTGCCACGGACCCGATATAATAAAAACTTTTATAAGCATGGTATACTATACTGTTTAATTCTATAGATGAATGTGGCTAAAATAAAACCTTATCACAATATTATTCCTAAATCAATCACTTAAGCATGCCAGGCATAAGTGGATTCGTCAGATGTCCTGTGTAGTGACTCATTATAGCTCACTCAAGTATAATTGAATGTATTTTCTTCGATTAGTATTGAGCGACATTAAACATGGCCTTGTATTTTACACTGTAGGGAGTACCATAATACTGCAACCTATATTATGTGTTTTTAAAATTAAATTATGGCACAATTTTAATTTCTGTATGCCGGTAATAGTTAAGTTATATGTAGGCCTACACCCAAGAAACACAAAAAATTATTATTTTTTTTTGAAAACTATGTATTTGGATAGACAGTTCTTTTCTCTTTCATTTCATATATTCATTCTTAAATTCTGGCTGCTAGTTCCTTAGACAGAGTCCTTTTTCTAAAAAGCTTCATTTTGCCATGCCCCTTGCTCAGCGATCAAATTTCAGGATTTTTTATTTTCATTCTCTGCTAAAACTTCTAATATTGACTATTAATTGTCACTAATACACTAGTAAGTAAGTGGAGTCATGGACCAAATAAGCTGTCCTCTCAATATCCCACTAGTAGTAAATCGATTGGTATTCAATTATATCAAACATATTTCTTCTATAAATTAACGTATTAAAGTGGTTTTGGTGTCATTTTGAGCTTGAAATGCTCTCTAGCGCCTCAAATGGAGAAATGTCTAATATATTAATTAGCTACGGTGTTCTAGATTTTTGTTTATAATGATGTGAACAAAACAATATTTTCATTTTATATAAATCTATGTAACAATTTAAAATCTTAAATTTCAAAAAAAAAACTAAAAATCAGGCACTAGGGAATTATTCTGTGCACAAAATAGTGAAAATTTGACGATTTTATCTTTCATGGTTTTTTAAGTAATCGTGTTTCAAGGTTATAATCAAAATTTTCAAGAAAGCAATTTTTATAAACAAATTTTAATAAATTAGAAAACATTTTCTTTGTGAGATGTCTTAATATACAGCTGTATAATATGTATGAAAAACTGAGTCCTAATATTTAAAAATACTATTTTCATACCTAAGGGTGTACAGATAGGGGAAAAAAAGCGGACCGACTAAAATATCTAAGTGGCCGATATGAGCCATTGCACATGCCTACCGGCATTCACAGGAGAGCAGGGAATGTATTGAAATTTGTTCTAGTGTCGATAAATTGCTTGAATTGAGAAATAATGTCACGTAATTTGGACTGCTTGTGAAAACAAACGTTTCCGTTATATCTCTTACATCTATTTACGCATCACAAGGCTCTGAAATCAGCTACAACAGTCGGTCCGCTTTTTTTCCGTAGTTGTACATATACCTTAAAGAGAAAAGAATTAGAGTAGTAATTAAGTGTTAGGGTACGTTTGTCGTTCATGAAAACAAGCTGTTCCCCTGAAATTTTCTTCAATAATTACAAACTTACAAAGATCACAGTGATGTTTTCATTTTTACGACTACCTTATTACCACTGTATAAATTCAGCTCTGAACAATTCAATTGGTTTGCAATTTAGAATACTCTTGACTCACAGAAGCCCCTTTGACTGTTGCCGATCTGCCGGAATTTTGGGACCACAGAATACAACAGGTTTAAAATAATGGAAAGTCCAATGTGTAAGTGTGAACAACAAAATCAAACTGTGAATCATTTAATATATGAGTGTCCACTCCTGAGTAATGAACGAATAACACTAAAACAAAACATAAGACTAAGCGGTGGACAGTGGCCAGCAACGCCTAATGTTTTAGTTAGGAACTACTTAAAGGAGTTTTTAAAATTCATAAAAAAAATAGATTTTGAAAAACTTTAAAGAAAAAAGTTTTCCTTGTACATAGAAAATAGAAAAGTTTGTTAACTTGTTATAAGTAAGACTAAAAATTGCATGTAGTGTTACGTGAGTAACGGAGCATGCAGTATTAATAATAATAAATTTAAAAAAAATACCACCGACTTGGGCCGGGATAGAAATCGCGACCTTGAGCACGGAACGTCAGCGCCATACAGACTGCGCCACTCAGTCCGGCAGAAGCTTTTGGAGAATTTGTATTTCCACACAGAAGAGCAAGATGAGTCTAACACCTGTCACAATTCTTTACTTCAATGAAATTGATTGTGATAAAAAATTACCAAACTTGAGGATATTGCCCTGTAGGCCTATAGGCCTAACAATAAATTAACGCATTTATGAATTTCGTAGATAAAAACAGTACCAGTTATCATCCATTCATTCTTTTTACAACTGTGGTCGGCAAATTTAATAATCAAGTTAAATAAAACCAAGTTCTTTCATTTTTCTTTCTTTCTTTCTTTCTTTATCTTAGTTTTACCTCTCCCTTTTAGGATTTAAGCGGCCCAAGCCGCCCGGGCTATACAGGGTCGCGACATAAGCCCAAGTTTATTCACATTAATAATTTAACAGAGACTAAAAAAGAGGAGGGTCATAAATAAAACAGCGAGTGAAACTTTTTATTATTTCCGAGTTGTTTCATTTACATGTGTAGTAGGGCTACTGCACTGAACTCATTTCCACACGAAGTTTCTTAAAAGAAAGGGAATAAATTCCATACACTATCTCTTCATGACCTTGGCAATGCTTCAAACTTGACCCATTATTGTGGAATGTGTTTCTCACATTATAATGTTCCGAACTGTAAGTTTATACCCGTAGTTTGAATAGATCTACAATTTCCACACATACAGTAGCAATGTTATTGTTATGTCTGTTTTCGTGATTTCCATATTATCGCCAACATGGAAACAGTTGAGAGCGATTCTGCGAAACGATGAGCTTGAAGCGCTGTTTAATTCCGATTTTAACAGCTGAGTGAATTAAACCGTCAAATAATGTACCTGTACTTTAATTAATTAATTAAATTATTTCATCAAGTACAAAAGATCGATGAACTTTCAAAACCTGTATTCATAGGCATGAATCTTCTTAGATTAAAATGTCAAAGTAAAGGAAGGCTTTGGCCTAAGGTTCTCAGTTAACGTGTTTCAGAAGTATTATTGGCACGGTTTGTGCTTCATATACACTTTTTTTTTATTTTTTACGTAGGCCTATGTCTTTGAGGAAGCCTATCCTCATTTATTTGAAATTAAAGTTTCTAGTTTCTGTTATTTATAACAATTATTAATCATAACACTAATAATGGTACTGAAGTAATTACATATGTTTTCTCTTTTAAGTCAACAAAATTAACAATAATAATAATAATAATGACTATAGTAATAATCTTATAAGTATAAAATTACAAAATTTTTTCAAATTTATTTTATTTATTTTGTTTCAAAATGACACAAAACATATTTAATAAAAAAGACCTGCATTAAATCACATTTAATACTGGTACAATACTTTAGCACATCTTTCAGGGAATACTTTCTTTCAAGGGTCGGCTTTCAAAGTTTTAATTGTTGCGAATAAGCTCATGTAAAAAGTATTTCATTACCTGCAATATCACTGCGAGTTGTTCGGATCGAATCTTCTTGAAGTCGGTCATAGGCTTTAAATGTGAAGTTTTATTACACCGTTTAAAATCGACTATTCGCCAGGTTCAGATGAGATACATATTCAACTCGCTCAAAATGATGTTACAGAACTTCATATTTTCCCGAACGAGCGTATGTGATAATGAGAAGATTATAGATGCTTTTTATTGCAGGCTTCTGGTGATACCACTTTAACCAGGACAATTTTACAATTCTTTGGGCCGGCATGGTGCTTGCAGAACCCTTAGGAAGGACGTGATGGAAATCATCCTAAAGATTATTCTTTTGGTTTTCGTATTTATTTTACATAGCTTACATCTCGGGGGCAAGAGACCAATCCTTAAACAAAATCCCTAAACCTAAAAGAAAGGTATTAAATAGAATAAACAATACGCATTTTTACTGACAATATAAAAAACACAGTTTCAATAGAAAATCGCGAATTTTCAGTGTCCTTGAGGTTTAAGCATATTCCTGTGGTTAAATACTTGTATGGCTTTACATGATCAACTCTCGGATTTCCTCTTTCCTTTCTACTTTCTTGCAAGAAGCAGTGAGCGAAGATATTGCTAACTTCCGTTAGCGTGGGCTGGCAATTACTTTGCAATGTAATAGCGGAACGATTTGCATGAGTTATGGATCACCGAAGGAGGAATATTTATTTCTCATAAATCGACTTTTAAACGACGGACGTTCCATTCCACCCACCAGACTCCTCTGTAATAAAATAGCCGGGTAATCCAGTGAAGACAGAGCTGATATGGCCCCCTTGCGCTCAGGGATGAACAAACACTGTAACCAAACACAAGTGTTTACACTGTAAACACATATGTAATTATGCGGTTATGTCATGCGACGTCATGTTATTATTTCCCATGGGAGGAATGAAGTTCCGAATATGTTCATGCAATACTAACAGGTGTCCGCGATTTTTGCCGCGATTGTAATTCAATCGCCAGTTTTTTTAATCATTCATTTAACAGAAAAATATTTAATACATTATATTTACTAACACTTGCACGCAAATCATTCATAAAGAAGTATAGCGATTAATAAATTTAGAAAGATAAAGATCCTGCTTCTGTGTGCATTTCACTATTAGAGTGTGCCACCCGGGGTAAAATACATCAGATTCGAATTCTCTGGCACAAATAAATCCGCTTACTGACTATTAATCACTGCACACTGCTACTTGCGTGCGATAAAATGCCATCGTCCTGATTCCTACAAGAATATTGTAAGATAAACGGCCGTGATTGGTCTATATCCGAGGAATTGCTAAACGTTATTGGTCAATATGAAACACGCGGCGTATGAGTGGGATAGTCGTAGAAAAAATATTGTAGGCCTATTGAGTTATTTCAACTACACCCGACAACATGATTTTAAGAGAGAAGATAAAGTAAATATTTAAAAGATCTGAAATATCGGCTGCGCCTTCAATCTGTCTTTTTCGCATAGAGTTCAATAAGCAGATTCCCTCCTACGTTTGTAGTTTTTGTTGAAGTCAGCACACGCCCTATTGTTACATGAGGAAGAATACACCTTTCCTGACGAGTATTTCTTAAATGGCTACCAATTTGCTTTCACTGGAAAATACAGAATTCCAAGAATCTTACGCAGGAACATGCTATTTCCAAACAAGTTCTGAGAATAATATAATAATGTAACGTTCCCTAACAGGAAAGACTCGAGATAGTTGATGTGAAAAAATAAATCAACCCTTATATTGGTGAAGAAGGCCTTCAGCAAGCAAGCAAACATATTTCTGTGTGATGCTATATTTATTTGCAGCCTTGCTCAGGAATTATTATGACTATCCAACCTATTGTAGCCTACCAGGTCTTCATCTCTAAAATTGTAAATGTTGACATATGAGGAAAAGCCTATTAGGAATACACCTGGGTTTCCTTCCTGTTAAAAGGTGAGTCAACCCCTCAGCCATTAGGCCATTATAAGAATTATGCCAATTGAAAAATCCCAGATACCTCCACAGTCAACAGGTATCGACCCTGTGATCTTCAGGTTTGCAGTGCTATCCTTGGTTTACTACACCAGGGGCTTATTTCATAAAAGTTACAATTTTACATGTGATAGGTGACGTAAAATTATCTTACAGTTTTACATTTTGACGATTGTCTATTTCATAATTGCTGACAACTTTACAAAAATGACACGGCAATTTTGTACATTTGTATGACAATTTTACAAATTTGGCGTGGAAAGGTAAAAATCTGACAATTTTTTTAAATCTTAGGATACCTAACATTAGAAAACATTATTTTTATTAACATATTTACAAATTTATAGAAAATGTAGAATTATCATTATAGAAGTGACAGGCAATCTTGAATATGTAGACCTAGTGAGTAGGTTATGTAAATATGTATACATAACGTGGGGAATTGTGATTGTAAATATTATACCTCTGTAACCTAAATTTTCTTGTTGATAATGAAGACTAGTAGTATCGAAAGTAATAATAGCAATGACCTTATCAAAATTACTGCACGTTTTGTCAAATTTGTTACGTAGGCTGCCAAACATGGGCCTTAACTGATAGAGACGTTAACATGCTGCAAATCTGCCAGCGGAAGATGGAGAGGAGAATCTTGGGGATCTCCTTGAAAGATCGAGTTCGGAACTTGGATGTCAGGAAGAAAATAGGCTCAAGAGACTGTATTCAGATGGCGAACCAACTGAAATGGAAGTGGGGAGGCCATGTAGCACGACAGAACGCTGACAGATGGGCCTACTCAGCAACTGTATGGGACCTCAGAATAGGCAAGAGGAGTGTGGGCCGTCCTAGAACCCAGTGGTCAACTTTAATGGTAGAAACAGCAGGAAAACAGTGGACAAGAATCGACAGAGACAGGAGAAGGTGGAAACAGTTAGGAAAGACAATAAGAAATAAAAAAAAATGTAATATGTAATGTTGTTCAAAACGGTGTACTACTTCCTTTGTATTAGTTTAGAGTCACTGTCTACGGTTCAGATTATAATGTGTTTTGAGTAGTCTACAATGAGTACTTTTCGTTATTTTAGTTAAGAGTCACTATCTACTGCTCAGGTTTCAATATGTTTTGGTTAGTCTCCAATGATGGAAATATGAAATTAGTAGGAAAATATTAACTCGTTAGACCTAGCTCATCTATCGAATAACGCTCCGAGCTAACCCTGCTATTGGCGGGAGGCCTTTGCCCTTAGAGTAAACCGGGGTAATTTGAATAGCGGGGGAATACGGATAATGCTAAGATGTTGGCACTCCTGAGATCAAACGCGCAACGCCGTGTTGACGATTATTACGCAGTGAGAAGAATGTATTATTGTGAACACTCTCTGAAAAAATCAGATTGCTGAGACTGAACTGGACGTCTGTGAATAAATTTTTCTGGAGGAAGGTATGTACCAAAACTCCTATCTATTGGCTGCTTATAATATTTCACTTCAGTTACCTAAGCTTTCATAGATCATGGGGTAATGCAGTAGACTCGCTTTAACCTGTAATTGATTCAAGGACATTATAGAAGTCGTTACCCCGACTTTTGGCGCATTCTAGTACCGGAGCATCTTACCACGACGAAATTTTGTTTTGTCGGTATTCGGGGTAATTTGAATAATCTGTCGCGGGGTAAATTGGATAGTGTTTTGCTGGAATTCTAAATTACACTTTTTATATTATTGGTTTCATATATTACTTACATCTTTATTATTTTTTTAAATTCCAGGTGGTGAGAAATTATAAGAAAAAAGACTGTAGGCTCAAATGGCGAAAGGAAAAAATGGAGTAAGCTTGAGATCTGTTACAGACAATGAAATATCAGTTTTGGCAGCTGCCGAACTGTTTGATGTTCCATATACTAGTTTATACAGAAGAATTCAGTGTGAAAAAGGGAATTGTTAGGAATTAATTAAAATCAAATCCGAATGGAGATATTGGGCGTCCTTCAGTATTGGGAGCAGACCTAGAAAAAATTATCAGAAAGACTAAAATATTTGGAATCGGGAGGTTTCGGTTTAACAAAGAAAGAACTGTGTGGTGCTAGATATTCATATGCTTCATTACCATCAAGAGGCTACTAAGTTGTATGTGGATGCATCGGAACCCTGGGTCTGCTATAACTAAATTGCAATTTGGAATTCTTTTCACTGAGGCAACAGTTTAAGTGTGGCCGATGCGTGTAAACAACAAACAGTATAATTTAGAAAAGATACATTATTTTAATTTACATACATTGTCTGGTCTTATTATGTAAGGTTTCTTACTACATGAAGTTAACTGCCTAAACTGAAGTAAAATGAACACCACAAAAAGATTTTTCAGTAAGATATTTAGTGTTATTCATATTACCCCACGGTATATCCAATTTGCCCCTGATTTTTCAGTCCCGTGAAATTTTAGGGGTAATACGGATAGCTCAATTGTGAGTTCAGTTACAAACATTTTTACTTCATAAAACACCAACAGCTTCCTTAAACATGTCAGTTTAATATCCCATATTAATATTTGTAAAAAACCGCGTGCATTCCAAGAAAAATGTAAATAAGTCTGAAATTATTCAAATTACCCCGGTTTACTCTATGGGATTAATGAGACTTATTTATTTATTTATTTATTATTACATTCAGTGTTGAGTTAGATTATCATATGCGTATATGAGAGTCATCTGCAGTGTAATGTCAATCTTTACGTTTGATATAAAATTATCGCGTTTATGAAACGTGTTCTTTTTAATCTGACAATTATTTACATTATCTTGCCTGTAATGTAAGGAGAACTTCTAATATTTATGAAATATAAAATGTGATGACATCTTAACAAATATGTCAAACTTGACATAATTATCGTATTTGTAAATAGAGCCCAGGTCGTACAATTAGGAAGTTGAGAAAAATACCTTCCATATATTATAACAGTGTATCGATCAAATTTTATACTTATCTGTTGTCAACAATGAAGGAAGATAAAGCTGTGAAGTGTTTGAAGAGTTTGCGAAAAAGAATATAACGAAGTACCTTATTAAATTTTACCCACACGTTCTCCAATAGGTGCAAAGATCTCTCCAAACATCGGCACCAGAGGTGAACGGTCACTCGAAGAAGGAAAGACAGAAAATAACGGAGTCTGAAAATAGCTTATCTAAATCTTTGTCTGATGCTGGAAACAGATTGAGCGTCCATCGAACTCGGGACATTGAGCTTAAAAGTCAACGTTCCGGTAATAGAGTTGTGGGCGAGAATATGTCAGCAATCTTGTACATCTCTTGTTTGTTTCTCTCGATTTAGCTGACAACGAAAAACAGTGGCAATTTGTAATTTTTCATTAGAATTAGAGTCTGGGGACATTCCAGAATATTGCTATAAGTGGAGGATATATGCGATGTTTCTTCTTGTTCACATTTCATGTGAATATTTTTTCTTAATTTTTTGTGTATCATTGTGCGTCGTCTAAGTTGCACAATCTTCGATGTGTAATTTCACTAATGACGTAATGCTGGCCGCCGTGCACTATTTCTTGCGCGGAATCACACGGGTTGGGGGAATATTACTCTGGATTGTTCTAGTTTGTACTGATCAATGTTCCCCACCCCCCTCTAGACCTTTCCATTAGCGGACTTATACATATTCAAGGGGCGGTGAAAAAGTAGTCTGCCTGCCCTCAGTATGTTCTCAAGCACGGTGTGGTACGCTCTCGCCTGGTCTACTAGTAGCATCGTTAAGTCGCAGTCCAAGCCTTGGCATCGAAGGATCTATTCTCTACTCAAACTCGCAAGTACACTCTCGCCTTGTCTACCAATTCTACATAGTCTAAATTACACTCTCGTCTCGTCTACTAGTAGCAGTCATCAGGTCAAGTTCAAGGACTCAGTTTCTAGAAGTGCTCGCTACGGAAGAAGTTCTTCATTGCAAAAATACTCGCAAAGGTCTTATTCAAACATCGCAGTATTCTCTCGTCTCGACTACTAGTAACAGTAAGTTCAGTCTCGCTAAAGGGTGCTCAGGAAGAACTTCTACATTGCACGAACTCTCTCTTCATGTACTGTTGAATAATTAACTTTCATGTTAGTTATCTCGAAGAACTCTTATATTGTAGTCTTCTATAGTGCAAGATCTACAATTCAACAATACGTCTTGTCTAAAGCATTTTATTGAAAAGTGTAGTAATACTGTTAAGCGATACAGTCTGCCTTTTACAATAAAATATTCTGCTTAGCATCACTTGTGCACATCGGCACAGTATAAGTAACCATTTTGTATATTCTAAGTGATGAATATTGAACTCTGAACTCAAGCTTCTACTCTAAAAGAAGTTTTCCAAGATCGCAATTCACGTGGCTAGTCAGCCATTTTGTATAAGCAATTAAGGTCAAAGGACATTGGTGCTTATATTTCTTCATTCTATACTCAAGTGAACATTATTACGACTTTCATTTATTGCAAGTTAAAGGCAATTCTTGAATTAGAAACATTTGTGATCTTGAATTCAACTCGTATATGTGCAACGTGCTATACGAAGGAACATTTTCAAACATTCCTTGTATCAAAGAGCTTTCTCTCAGAAGAAGAAGCCATCGTCGGAACTCTGGCTGCCGTCGGAGAATTCCACTGCAAGAATACAGCTTTTCTCCCAGTGGGCAACCGACATCAGAAGCCTGGCCGCCGCTAGAGTTTTAGCTGCCCTCTTCATCGTCTGTGGATTGTTTGAGGGAGCCTGCCTAGAGACATCCCCTGTCCGGTTGGAGACGGAACAGGAGTCTGGCAAGGTTTATACTCCAATTCGCAAGGGAAACAGCCATCGCCTGCTTCTCTTCTTCCTGCCCTCGACCAGGGTTGGAAGGCAAAGCTGCTTGTCGGATGTGGTCATCAGTCGATGCTGTCTTGCTTGGAAGTCAGCATACAGCATGAAATTACTCAAGGGGAAAGAAACACCAAGCCAAAGATAAGTTCGCTAAGTTCCTTTCTTTCCTTTAAAACCCTCATTTGTATATATGATAAATTTTGCAAGAGGCACAGTCAAAGCCTACTTGATGTTATCTGTTATTAATTTCAAAGCTTCATTTATTTCAGTAATTCTTTTTTCAAATAAGTTATATAAAGCAAAGAGTCTTTTATTTGTCTTGCTTAATGTTTACTGCTTGGAAGCTTATTACCAAGAGGGTAGAGATTTAATTTTCTTTATCTCCCAAAACGGAGATAAACCATTTTCATGCATTGTAAGTCAAAGGTATTTCTAAAATAAAACTCAGTGTTGGAAATTCATATGTACTTTTTGACGAATCCAGGCTATCCTTTCTCAAAGACGACCACACCAGACTTGCAGAAAATATTAACTGTTAGGGGCATATGGCGTATGGGACTTGGGACACTTGTTGACCCAACACGAAGTCAGTTCTGCATACGCCAATTGTTAACAAAGTTTTTTGGTAAACTCACCATGCCCAATCTTTATCATGTTTTTTGGTGACCCCGACTTGATATTTCAATTCATTATATTATTTATGTCGGACCAAAAAATAAATTACCAAATTCACCGCTATGCCCTCTAACACTTCTGATTGGCTGGATCTACAATCCATTATCTAACTCCATCTATTCGAGTGGATAGACCGCTCGCCTTCCATCGCTGGGACCAGGGATCGAATCTCGGTGAGTCAGTGTGGAATTTGTGGTGGGAAAAATGGGGAGGTTTTCTCGGGTGCTCTCGTTTCTCCTGCCATACATAATTCCACCGTTGCTCTATTCTTCATAATATGACCATTTGGTTGCAATAAAGGAATTATTATTATCAGAAATATGACAAGACCATATCTGTAGATTTACAGGCATGTAAAAGAATTCCTCCGAAACAAAATTCCGGCACAACGCCTACGTTGCAGTACACCTCCTCGCTAAATAACTATAACCAACCAAATCTTCTAAAATCGGGAAACGAACCCAGAACCTTCAGCTTTCCGACCTGACATTCTATCAATTAGTTAGCTAGAGTTCTTGAAATATTTAAAATCATGCTGGATAGTACTGTTGATTTCGATAAAAAATAACTACATAATACATTTCTTCTCAATTACTTTTATTTTATTTTCCGAGGCCATTCAAGCAAGCGAGATTCCCTGAAGATGGCTGAATGTAACCGAAAGGCATAGGAAAATGAAATAAAAGAGGTTGAGAAGAAGGGTATTATGTTATTTTATTTATAGACTTCCTGAGTGGAAGCAGATAGAATCTCTACCCTATGATTACGCTTAATGTTAACTTCACTCAAATACTTCTACCTTATGAGGCATTCCACTTAGTGATTTTGTGACCGGCTATTCATGCTGTATACTATATAAGACGGAGATATAATGCTATTATATATATATATATATAATTATAATGCTATTATATATATATATATAATGCTATTATATATATATATATGTGTGTGTTTATATCACAAACTCTAACTACCACAGTTGATAGAGCGTCAGCCCAAGCAATTTGTGGTATCTTGTTCTACGTCCAATGTCTGGATTTTTCTCCCAACTCTAATTGATATCTTGTAATTATAGATATAGGCCTATACGCTCGTATGTGAAAATATCTTTTATTTACTTCAAACTTATTTTTGTGACGTTTCATGTAATCACATTGTTCCAGTTTTTTGAAGGTGCAAATTAAATATGAATAGGCAAATTAAGCATTATTACATAGTTCATTATACTTTTCCAAACCAACCATCGCCAGCAGAATGCGAGCATTTACACAAACTGGAATATAGAAATAATCTATTCAGTACTTGACTCTTGCTCCCCTTCGTTTAATAAATACTGAATATCCACTGTTTAAGATAGTTCAAAAGAAATTTAGAAAATTACCTACCTTTTAAATGTTCGGATGTGATTAAGGGAAAATATAAATTTGACCTATCGTATTGTGACACAGGAGACATGTTGGCTGCCCTAGGGATAAGATAACAGTCTTTATAAGAATGATAGTTCCGCTTGGATCTTACATTGTTAATATTTTTAGTCAAGAGTTTACTCGTTTTCAATACCTATTTGTCTGCTGAAAATTGCAGCACACAAAATTACTAGTATTTATCATCATGGTAAGGCAGAATATCTGGAAAGCAATATAGACGAGCGCAATAGTAAAACGGGGTAGAACACAAATTTAAGGTCTTTCGTTTGAAACCTCTAAGTCTTACAACATTGTGAAATATTCCTCGAAGAGAAAAGCTAAAAATAAAACATCTTACAAAGTCTCTGTACAAGTAGTTTTGCCCTCTGTCTGTCTGTCTCTCTCCTACATTCAATTTGACTCTTTCTCTACACTCTTCCTCTCACTCCTCTCATACACATGTAAATACTTTTCCTTCTATCTGCCTTTCCTTCCATGTGATGAATCTGTATCTTACATAAAGACAGAAGAGTTCGTAAAATGTCATTTCTTCTCTTCGTTTGATGAAAACTGGAAAACAACAAACTTTTCTGAGTCTCAGAAGCTGAAAAGATGTAAAGCGCTTTACGAGTTTTTATTCCCTCCCTTTATATCCTCAGTAATACGGAAGTGAAAACCCTGAACTTCAGAGTTTAGATGGGAGTTATTTAAACTTCTCACATATCACTGAAATGATTCCAAAAGACCGGGAATATACACAAACCGGAAATTTTGGGCCTTATCTCAAAGTGATTTGGATTCTATTGGGTAGAAATGTCCATTACTTTTTTTATTTAGCTAGATTTATCCCTAAAGATGTTGTAAAACTAAAAGTAGAATAAACTTCCTAGCTATATATTTAACTATATTCTTATAGCTAGCTTAACTCTGATGATTATAAGCCATATTGTATACATATTCCAATTTCTCTCGCGATATTTTAGACAAATGTCGGATAATTTGTCTATAAAAAAATCTTCGGTTATAATTGATGCTGTACTGGACCGGATCCGCTACTTTGTCAAGTAGGAACTCCTCAGTTGGTGTAACGAGGCTTAGTGCACCCCGTACCAGACACTCTTACCTAAAAAAATCGGAGGATGTGCCTGAAATCGAACCCAAATCTGTTAATCCGTACTTGTCAACGCCAAGTGGGCAATTTAATATTTCAATATTTATTTTATTTTAATATTTAATAATCCTATGTAGTTATAATTTACCGTAATGTAGCCTAATGTACCTTTCAAATTTGTAGTGTCAGAATATACTCGATTCTACTATGTTATAGCCTATTGTTTGGTAATTTTAAAATTAACATGTCCTGTAAAATTTGTACAACTAAATCATAATAATAAATTTACAAACATAAGTTTACAATAATTTACATAATAAATTTACAAATATCTGAAGAATGAATGGAATAATCAACTCGCATTCGGGAGGACCCAGGTTCAAACCCCGTGGCCGGCCAATTTGACATGGTTATTTCATGGTTTCCCCAAACGTAAAGGCAAATGCCAAATTGGATATTTACATACCATGAATTTTCCTCATCATTTTCATCCTGTATCATATACATTTAAATTAATATCAGTTGAAATTTACTCCACAAAATACACTAACCATAGAAAATAATTGACAGTCAATAGTTCCAAGACCTTCCCTACTGCATAGACCCAGTTCCCGAACCCCTGATGTGGCCTCGTAGCTAAAAGGAGTATAAATACAGCTTAAATTTTTTTTAAAGTCTACCGAGGCCGTGGTCACTACATTAATTTACCAAGACTAGACATATTTCCGTTGCGTGCCGTTTTAGCAAATGACCCCTTAAATCCGATTTTAAAGACGTTCACACGTCAATGTAATTACAAGTGTTAGCTCAGGTTTTACATACCCATTTTAAAAAATGGTTAAATTCATTGTCCATTTGAAACGGAAGGAAGCTATTTTTAGATGTCCAGCTTTCGTGTCTGTACGTCATTGTTGGCCTATTACTATCACAATGATATAATTACACGATTTGTTGGAACGAATACATTGATGTGCATCCTCATTGTATCTGTTCTATAATTATAAATATATCATGTTATGTTGTGTACAGAGATAATAAATATTGTAATAAAGTAATTATTCAATGTTCTTTGACTTTAAATTCGTCGTCATCAATTTCTCGGATAGTAGATGCTGCAGTAATACTAGTACTTTAAGGCGGATCAACATATTAAATAAATGTATTCATTATCAGCACCAATGGTTCTCATTACATTTCAAGTTTGATAAGTCGAGTTATCAGAAATGAAGTTTATCAATGATCCTGCAGAATGTGCAAATATATTTCAATAAACAGTCTAACATATATTTACGATTTGGTCATAAGGAATAAAAGTTTCATTTTCCTGATTTCAGTTGACATAGTCCGGTAAAACTTTCGTATGTTAAAAATCACTACGTAACATGCCTTCGTTGTAATGTGAAATCGTAATTAGTAATCATAACGACGTATGGTTTATTAATTTTTTACGTGTTCTAAATTTATTAAGAAATGATGCTTCTTCGATTTTTTGTCTGATGACATCAGTCATCTTGTGAATTTCAAACTTCCTATTGGACTAAAAACACTTTCCTTACATTGAACATGTACACTAACGAAAGAAACCTAAAAATGAGCTTTTCAGTTAAGCATCTCGATTACTGGGGTCAAGTTAGAGAACTTCGCGCTCATAAACTGCCCCTTATCTTTTCTAACAACCCTCACAATGAGGTCTTCAAACGACTATGGGTTAAGAGGGAAAGTAGTAGAGCTTGGCCTTGTAATTAAGGAATTAACTGATGTACAAAAAGTAGGCATATCAGCTCGGAAAAGCTGAAGTGTTTCTAGACCACAATTTACTGCACACCCTCTCAGATGTTTATAGCTATGCTTAGGACGTAATTATGTGACTTAGCTTCATTCGTTCTCATATAATTAAATTTGCATTCAATTGTTACGGAAGTCATAAAATAAAAGTGATCTAAATTGAAAGGAAAAATATAGGCACGTTTTATAATACTCGTTGTATGGTACAGGGAGCTGGATCATTAAGCTTAAATAAAATAGCTGTTTTTATGAACTTTCGTATATTATATATTATAGACCTTTGAATGTTCATGTAATAACCTCACTTATCGGCAAACTTCTTACGTTAAGGTTAAAAATTTAAAAGTTTTAAAAAGTTATAAAATTCGATTTCAAACAACGCCACTATGATACTACTGTGATACAGTCAGTATTTTTCAAAAATTTACCAAAATTGTTGTTTATTATATGCTATAATATTTTATACTTTACTTGCAACAAAAACTGATTTTTATACTTGTAAGAAATAACTGATATTTTCATAGTTGAAAATATGTGGACATCTTCAATTAAGGATGAATTTTGTTCACTGAACACCGTAATTCGTTTTAAGACACGATATTAGATTTCTTTAGTACATTCATGACCACTGCACTCTCCCATTCTGTATATGTTTATACATCATTAATTTCCATATGTGACTGGGATAAAAACAGAAAATACACAAATTGATTTTTTGGAATTCTACTTTCAACACCTATGGTTTCTATACATTAATTAATTTTGTGAATTATAATAGTTTGCATAATTTTCCGACACATTACAAGTCTGTGTTGTGTACTTGAAATCTTTGTAACATGTAAGACGTTCAGGTGACATTTTCTCTGCTCTAAAAATTTCTGCTACAGCATAAATATATATATATATATATATATATATATATATATATCTGAGAATACTCCCGGGATGCTTCCAGTTATTGGCAATGGTTGCAGATTCTCTTCCGCTTAACATAAGTCTTAAGCACCGAAGCATAGTACAAGTAATTGAAAGTTAAAACAAAATCGTTTACCACAAGGATCATCTTATAATGTTAAGCATAAACATTGCCCCTTCAGAAATACAGATGGCATTCACATTGTGTGTACATTTCATATCAACAAGAAGTGGTTTTAATCCAAACAACTTAAGTAAAGACATCAATAACATTGAGAAGTTCGTATTCAATCGCTTTGCACACAACTCTCGCTTTCCACACTGCATGTAACGTAAATTTCTTCACCATTGGACTGTAGTAACATATTTTACTACTGTCTGTTTAAAAAAAATATATTTCAAGGAAGGAAAACTGTTATTTAATGCATTTATTGTATACTAAATAGATATGGCACTCAAAACAGTTTCTTTTAGTCACTTTATTAGCGAATTTAAATTTCTTATAATATACTTTTTGATCGCATTCCAAGAGAAGTCAGTGTCCTCAAATTTATGTCATAGTATGGAAGATGTCTCTATGATCACGGCTAATTTTAAATCCAGCAATATTTTTATTCATCAGTTGTCTTCTGAAGTTCATTGCCGATAATTCAATGGAAGTGATTTAGTTATTAGAGCATGACCTCTTTAATCCAATAGTAAACTTATGAAGGAAACAGGCTTGTCTAAAAAATACGAAGACTTAAAACCTGTTAGTAATTTGGATTAGCAAATCCATTCGAAAATTGCACAATAACTTCTTTATAAGTCCTGACTAATTTAAAAGAGCCTAATTCCAATAAAATATTTGTGCAGCATGTCAACACATCCTAAAGTTCATGGAAAACACGTTAACATTTCTCTTACCAAGCTTATAAACATACACAGACTAGCAAGTTAGGTACAAATGTGCCAGAAGTGAATAGTTGTACAGGTAGGGGGGAAAAAAGCGGACCGACTAAAATATCTAAGTTGCCGATATGAGACACTGCGCATGCTTAGCGGCATTCACAGGATAGCAGGGAATGTAATGAAACGAGCATTGCTTGAATTGAGAAATAATTTCACGTAATTTGCATTGCTTGTGTAAAGAAACGTTTCCGTTACATCTCTTACATTTATTTGTGTATCACAAGGCTCTGAAATCAGCTACAAGAGTCGGTCCGCTTTTTTTCCTACCTGTACATTTTCCCATAGCCTATTCTATCCAATAAATTAAAATCTTGACTTGTTCAGGACGAAATTAAACATGCATAAAATGCCAGTTGCCATCTCAGTAAACGCCTTGTTCTGTCGTCTGCTATTCCTCTTTCAAATTTTTTCCACTTTTAGACGTGTACATTGTGGCGACAATTTTAAATTTTTGTCATCACCATTGTGTTAAAACTTCACCAAGCTCTTCAATTTTTTCAACACAGTTGAAATTATCACAAGTTATGTTTTATTAAGAATTTTGTATATATTTCAATTTCTTTCAAGTATTGAAATGAATTTTGTAACATAGCCTAATGTATATGGTCATTTTAAATAGTAAACAGTTGGTTCGAACGTGGACATTTGACATTTCTCAAATGTATGTCTAGTCGAACCTCACAAATATCAAGTAGTGACATGAACATGTAAGGTATCTCAATTTCATTACATTATTTCATTCTGCTGTAGAAAACTAAGAAGCTACAAAACATGTGAGTTTTCTCTGTGTACTGATGACTTTAGGTGTACTTAATACATTCCTACCAAAAAAGTGATTTTGCCCAAAAAGTGTGCATGTGGGGTTACTCAATTTCAAATATGTCAAATTTCAATGATTCAAACACGTCAACAGTATAAACATGCAGAATGATTTATGATTAATACTAAAGCTAAAGGAATATTATCTACTTATTTAATAGAACCTGGAGATTCATTTCCGGGCTTAACTCTGCCCGCCATTCAACCCTATTCGGTGCTAACTCCATCCAACCATCCCTCGCAAATACTATTTCCCTTAAATCTATTTTAATATTGTCCTCCCACCTACGTCTAGGTCTTTCAAGTGGTCTTCTCCCTTTGGGTCTCTCTGTAAATATTTTTAGATATGTCTTTCCCACCCCATGCGCGCAACATGTCCAGCTTATTTCATCCTCCGATTAATAGACATAAATAAAACTTTTTGAACAATAATTTTTCTTTTTAATGCTCAAAATTTTATGCTGGAGTTGAATCTATTAAAATCAGGACTTTTTTTCGAATTACGGTCGGGTTTCCCTAGTAGGGTCACAACTAGATTTGGTGGAAACCTTAGTTGTGTGCCGAACTGGTGTTGAGGTACGTCAATATTCTACAGCGCGATGACCAATCTCAATTACACACTTCAGTCCTGATCCCGGGCGAGGTGATAATTTGCACCCGTCTCCACTGGCACAGAAACCACCGCTACAGCGGTCCACCCTAATTACTCACTGCATGGAGCGGAATCCTGATAACGCTTTGTTCTGCACGTCTAGGTGATGAAGTCCGAAATATGCAAATACTTTCCCTCAACTTCCACATTTAGAATTTAATGATGGGATGACTATAATTTTCGCCTAGTTCTCTCCCATTTAAGACCCCCACAGATACAATTTTGTAACAAGGTTTCCAGTATTTAAACCATATTAAACCGAAAGTAAAAATTCTAATTAGTGATAGGCAGAATCGAATTATTGCAAGAATCGAGTAATCTGTACTCGAGTAATATAAAAATCGATTTATCATTCGAACGAGTAAGTGCAAAGATGAATAAGTTTACGTCCACCGCTGTGGCGTAGGGCCTCTCACGTAGCAGGCCCAGGTTCGAATCCTGATCGGGAAAAGTTACCTAGATGGGTCTTTTTAGGTGGGGGTTTTTCCTCACCTGTGAGAAAAATGTCGGAAACTTTAGGCCCTTGTGGTCCCCGGAAATCATTATCATCTTCATCCCATCATCGCCTTGTTCGGAGTGAGTGTGTGTGTGTGTGTGTGAATGGTGTGTCTTGTTCTATGTGTTCGTGTTGTCTCGGAGGTGGCACCAGCATTGGGCTGCTCACTCATCCGAAGAGGCCCTCCATGTCGTCTGGACAAAACAGTATGTATTCGATCCATAGATAATCCCTCTCCCGACAGGTCGCGGCCCTGTAAGCCCAGGGCGGCTTGGGTCGCTTAAATGTCCCTAAAAGGGATGTGAATATTGTTCTATTATTTCATTAGTTCATAATGATGCTAAAGCATCGCTTCTATTTCTCAGCGCGAGTAAAGCTAATTATTGCTATCGGATTTTCAGGTTCTTATTTGTCAGGCTCTACAGTTTGAGTTAAATTACACTGGAATTTATCTTTGAGCAACAGTGAAACGCCCCGGAATTAAACATTGGGCATTTTTCGATACAACACAGCCATAGCTAGGCTATAGTTTACTGCAAACTAGCTATGTTATTCTAAACATGCGTTGCTTTGAGTCATTTAGTAATGCTGGAAATAAGTTATAAAAACATGTAAGTGATATTGAAAACTTATAACGGAAAATTGAAGTAAAGGAGTTAAATTAAAATTTGAACATTTAAAGATGAAATTTTAAAATTAATTTTGTAAGATAAAATATTAAAACATTAAAATTCATGATGGAAATTATAAATGCAATTGAATTTGGAATGAAAGTTAAAATATGCAATTTGAACTTAAAACTGAAAAATCATATTCAAAGATGAATATTTCCACGCCTATTTAATTACTGGTGAATGGTAATTGTCTATGATTATTGTGTTGCAATATTATGGGCTAAAAATGTTAATTCATGTTTCTATTGTAACATGTTTACGACATGTAAGTTACACATCAGAGAGAATACCAACCTATATATTCTCTATCCCATTTAAGAACGATCCTGTTCAAAACAAAGAGGCGTGACTGTCATAGCTCGCACGTGAGAACGCATGTGTTCACCGTGTTTATGTTAGTCTGTTTATTCTCAGTACAACTGACCTGCAGGGTCGTCGTGAACAATGAATCCTTTGTTTTGTTTGCTAATTGATATACTATAATGATGACGATGCCAGTGAGAGTTTGTTATTTCACATGTAAATGTTAATATTATTGTTGCATGAACTTACGAACACTCGTTAGCCACTCCCTGCTAATGGCGCATGCTAATGCCATTAACCAATCACGTTTTGTCACATGATGTTAATTTTCCGCGAACTCTTTGTGAGTTCTCCTCCCCTTTGTTTTGACTGGGATCAAACTAGAATGGGATCAATTATAGTAATTATGCTTAAAGGCGTTTTAGCGAGACATGTTCCTTGCAGTGTAGGCCTTCCATACAACTGTCTGGGTTCTCATTCACATCTATGCATCGCTATGAAGAAATCTAATGTAAGGTTTACAAGAAGAGAAAGCACATACAAAAATAGCCTCTTTTGCCTTTCGTCTGAGAGATAAGGATTTTGGAATGGCTGCAGAGAATGGCACTCGAGAGAATCTAGACAAAACCAGCCTGTTTATCTTAATGATGCCGTTACACCCACCCTCGCACAGAGCTATGGCGTCTTCATCCGGGTCACGCCCAATCCAAATAATAAATAAGTTTATCTTGTGGAGGGACGACTGACTGGCATTTCTGCCCTACATGCAATCCGTGACCTCTGATACCGCATCAAAAATTGAAGAAGCGTCCACCGTCAAAGTCACAACACGTTCACTTTCAGTCTATTTCGTTTCAATGAAGAGAAATCCGGAAAAGTATCATTGGAGATCTTGACCTGAATTCAGCGTTTTCTAGAGCAGTTCCTGCAACATTGCTGTTTTAAGTAAACATTCTTGAGCGATTACTTTTTATACTGTGTTATGTTTCTAGTAAATACGTCAATTAGGTATATATCGTCATTAACTGAAATGAAATTACAGTTTTAATATGACTACACAGGAAATTTACTTCCTTCTAGGTGGTTGCCTGTCCTTTGTGGGGTGAAAAAGTATTTTGCACGGTTTTTAAGAGGAAAGTAACCGTACTTCATTTCTAATGTGCCTGATGTTCATCCCGAGTTTGAATAAGTTTATTTGTTTATTTCTGCAGTATTATTTCAATATTTTATATATGTATGTATACAATTATGAAATCTTTTATTAAAAGTCAGAGCTATGTCGTCTGTCCCGACAGAATGAATCTGATTAAGCCAGGCATCAAGCCATTTAAACCAGGCTTAAATGCTGGAAGAAACATTGCCCCACGCTGTATTGAGTAATAGGCCTACTGAAATATTGATGAGCCTCTGTTTATTGTGTGTGTGTTACTGGTGTTCATTTTAACTGACATTGATCGATAATGATTATAATATTAATGAAATAGCGGAGTTGGCTATAGTCCAATAACCTTTCCGGGTATACAAACTATGTTCGCGCGTAATTTTAACCCTATCGGTTTAGTGGTTTTTGCGACAAATAAGAACAGAAATGAGCCATTACATTTTTATACGAGTAGGCTTACATGATTATTATGGAGGAGTTAGACTGTGAGTTTCTTTACATTGTTTTGAAGAGAAAATCTATAGAGCTGAAGATATGTAATATGTAATAGCAAATTTGACTGCTTTATTTTAATATCATAAGCATAAAAATTAGGCCCGGGCGGCTAAATTGGGTTTTACTCCGGTACCGGTCAACAGATTAGGTTCAAATTCAATGGGACACTTCTCATGGACGTCATAAATGGGTATACCAAGTTTCATGGAAATCCGATACAGCGTATTTGAGTGATGGCGCCTTTCTATTAGAAAGGCGCCATAATCTATTAAAATAGGCACTAAATTGGGCATTACTCCGGTACCGGTGAACCGATTTGGTTCAATATCAATAGGGTTCTTCCCATGGACATTATAAATGTGTTTTCCAAGTTTCATGAAAATCCGAAAAAGCGTATTTGAGTTATGGTGCGTACAGACACACGGACAGACAGACAGACAGACGGACAGACATTTTTTCGTCCACCACACAATCTCATAAAGTACCATACTGGCACTTAATAACAATATTTGTCGCTTGTTCGAATTAATTACCGTACCTTTTGAAAAGATAGTAAATCCATTTACTTGTGTAATGTTAAGTAAATCAGAATACGTAACAATATTATCGTTATTTTCTTACATTTATTAAGCATTATATTTTAAGTCAGTTGTCTTCCTTATTTCAGCAAACAACGTTTGCGATCGTGTTTCGTTCCAAAACTACAGCCATATTGATTAAGGTTTAAAGTATTATTTCAATCTAAAATACTATTAAATAATTTAATTAGAGTATTTTCACTAATAAATGTATTTATTCATTGTTTATTAAATTATATTTGTTTAATAGTCTTTATGTCCACCGCTGTGGCAACGGGCCCGGATTCGAATCCTGGTCGGGACAAGTTACCTAGGTGGGGTTTTTTCTGGTGTTTTTCCTCACTTGTGAGACAAATATCGGGTAACTTTAGGCCCTTGTGGTCCCCAGATATCATCTGGCCGTCATTATCACCGTCATCCCGTCCTCGCCTTCTTTGGAGTGAGTGTGTGTGAATGGTGTGTCTCGTCCTATGTGTTTGTGTTGTCTCGAAGGTGGCCCCGGCATTATGATGACCACTCATCCAGAGAGGCCCTCTAAGTCCTTGTCTGGTCGAAAAAGTATGTATGTGATCCATAGATAATCCCTCTCCCGATAGCTCGCCGGCGGCTTGGGTCGCTTAAATCCTAAATGGGAGAGGTAAAACTAAGACAAAGAAAGAAAGAAAGGAATAGTCTTTATAGCTCAAAGTCACTATTGTCATTATGCAGGGCCGTCGCGTGGGCAGGGCGACCAGGGGGGCGCCGTGGCAACGGCAAAAATAAAACAACAAAATTTGAAATAATATGTTAGATGTACATAACGTATTTTTCAAAGTTAAGTATAACTGAATTTTGAATATTACGTTGTATGTATTTATTGAACAAATAAATATTTGACACCAATAACTTTATATTTGCTAAGTTACCCCAAAATAAATATTTGCTCAAAATTGAACAGCTGTATTTGCTGTTAATAATAATAACCTAATAATAATGCGTGTTTAACCCCATTATGTTTATACGTATTTGATAGTGTCGCGTTACGTCGCTCGCTGTGTGTTTGTGTTTGAATCCTTACAGATAGGTGGAATATCGGGTGGGTGCACGTGGGATTGAGGTTTTTTTTTGGGGGGGGGGCGCCTGACGAAATCTTGCCCCGGGCGCCAACAAACCACGCGACGGCCCTGTCATTATGTATTATAATATGAAACCTATAATTATTTGCGTAATGTCAATGATCGCTGTGGAGTTTAACATGCAGTAGTTAATTCCTGAAGCAAGACTTGTGGGATGGGAGGTTCATTAGCATCATTAACAAGTATTGTACTTCTATTGTAAACGTCATCTCATCTCACTTGTCATCTAAGCTATAGTACGAGAGTGAGGAATTAGGAGTAAGTGAGTACTGATATGCAAGCTCTATTCATCACTTTGTGCTACTGTGACTGCAGTATATGAGCATCACCACTTCTAGCTAGCTAAGCCATCCATCATACCACACGTCAGCGTTAAATACTCTCCTTCATCAGAGAGCTACTGTGTAACTCCTAAAGGTTCGTTAATATTGCCCTTACTCTGCAGCCATTTAAAGAGCTCCTCGTTTTAAAACATGAAATCGCAGATAACTCTCGAATACAAACAAAATTTACATCAATAAAATGATTTATTTTTTTTACAGGTAGAAAAAAATTACATACGAGGGAAAATCAAATGAAAACCACAATTAATTTTTTCCCCTATTTTTTCTGCAGGAAGAATGTTTGTTTCTACATTATTTTTCTACATACTCCCCTCCCTGTTCAATGCACTTATGCCATCAGATAAGAAGTGCTTCGATACCGCATCAGAAAAAGTATTCTAGTTGACATTGTAGGTATAGTCATCGCGCCCAAATGAACCCCAGTCGGCTACAAAGCGAGCGGAACGCTTTTAAGTCTGACCACTTCCCTCATCTGGAAAAGATTATTAGGGTCTACCCACCCCTAAACGCTTTTAAGTCGACCACTTCCCTCATCTGGAAAAGATTATTAGGGTCTACCCACCCCTAAACAAATGCGGTGGTCCCTGCCACCAGGTCAGGCCTTGTTGCAATGTCACTTGTGTTGTTTCTCCAGGAAATCAGCTGCAAGGCTTTTAAACTGTGGCAACAATGCGCATCTTATGCTTAGGCACGCGCAACATTTCCCTTCCTTCCATTTCGGCTTTTCAACCCCAAGATGTTTATGGAGGTGTTTATGGAGGGTTTGGTCAGGGGTGGGGTTGAGATGCTGTATTAGAGTGTTGGCGCCTGAGGATCCTTTAAAAGCGGTGACTATACTCATGCACCGCCGATTGGATGTCTTCATCAGACTTGAACTTCTGCCCTCCAAGGAAATCCTTTAATGGACTAAAGATGTGGAAATCTGTTATTTTTTTTTAAATCATCGGTACTTACTTCAAAAACAGGCCTCGTATAAACTTTCATTTGATTACCTATGCCTTCACAACCACAACCATTGCCATGGCATGGCCGAATGTTGTAGGCTATGCGTTATTCTGAAGTGCAGTGATACCACATAATCTAACAGAACATAGATTCGCACAGTAATCCTGCGTCATGTAGGATCATTTATTATTATTATTATTATTATTATTATTATTATTATTATTATTATTATTATTATTATTATTATTATTATTATCATCATCATCATTATCTTTATCACCACCACAAAGTAATGAACGAGCCTTCACAACATGCAAAGAGTTGTTTATCACGTATCTATATGTGTTTCATGTTCACTAATACCGTATTAAACGCACCGGAAATTTAAAATATGTAATTTACTGAGTATAAATTTCTTTCTTAATAATATCTCTACCTCCACATCTACTTTCTTTAACCGTAATTTCAGTAAGTTAGTTACAGTACATTTTAGTCTCAAGTATTGTGCATAAATATATTTTTTTAGATTTTCCAATTCCAAAAATTAAGTTTAATAAACTGTTTGTTACGAGCATACCCAAAAACGAAATACCTAACCAAGCAAAATTTTAGATTCAAATGAGACATCTCTTAAGAAAATTCCACGAGATGTCTCAGATACTTTTTCTTGCCTTTATTGTGAAAAAAAGAAAAGACTTTTCGGTGTTAACTGGAAATATCTCGTTCGGTCGTTTTAAACATGATTTAAGGTCGCTCCTTGCCTTCGGGTCAGCCACTTTTATTTGAAGCATTTTTCATAACATTCTTTCTGGATGCCTATAACATCACCCTCTTGTCCTGAACAGTGAAAGCATATAAGTCCCGCTTTGAGAATAACTCAGCCTTGCGTGAGGGTGGAAGTGCAAACTCCTGTTAGGAGAATGCTTACTCTAAGCTAGAATGAGAAGGATAAATTTCCAAGAATTATGGCTAAGGCAAAGTAGTCTTGTAAGAGAATCACAACAGATATTACATCTTTTCAAATGGCAGAAAATTTTTCAGTTTTGTATTCACGGTATTCAGAATAAAACACCGAGTAAGAGCAGTTTGTTATTAGCCGTATTGTCAGTATACTGTAATAGTATATTGCGATACAAGTGCTGTAAGCGATGCATACGGATCGAGGAAAGAGTTTGAAAAAACGAGGCACGAGCGCCTCGTTTTTTTTCAATTTTCCGAGATCCGTTATGCGCTTACGGCACGAGTATTGCATGCTATTTTTTGCACGATGATTATTTATATCAATTTAATTATATTAATTGAGATATAACCTGAAAATTTTATGTATATACATTATTGAAGACAGAGGTTTATTTCAGAAAATGATTCGCATGTGTTCGTTGTTATGGGAACGGAATATTTGTCCTGGGGGGCCTTGTCCACAGAGGCGTGTTTTATTATGTGTGGCGTAAGTAAATTCTTACCGCACGGAAACTCTTACCGCATGGAAATTTGTTTTGTTTCCATATCAACAAGATTGCGTGCGGGAATGTCAACTTACGATCCGCGGCAACAATATTCGTAAGTACCACTAATTAGTTAAGTAGTGCAAAAAAGAGGTAATAGTTGTGGATTCACTAATTTATTGTTAGGGCGCTAATATTTATGTTTATATAAGTGAGATTGGTTATTACGTAGTTCACCACTGCGTAGCAAGGCAATGCGTTCGTTTTCCTCACGCAACGAACCCGGGTTAAAATCCTGGTCCTCATCTATGTGACAAATATTGGTGGTCCCTGGATATACTCGTAATTTGGCCGTCATTATCATCTTCATCCCATCTTCTTCTTGTTCAGAGTGAATGTATCTGAGAATGTTGTGTCTCATCCTATGTGTTCGTGTTGTCTCGGAGGTGGCTCCGGCATTGGGCTGATCACCCATACGGGGAGGCCTTCCATGCCCTTGTCTGGTAAAAAAAGTTGATTATGTATATTATCCAAATATAATTCCTCTCTCGACAGGTTGCGGCCCTGGATGGGTGCGCAGTTCCTAAAATGGGAAGAGGTAAAGGTAGACCTACGAGTAAGAAAGAAAGTTATTACGGAATATTGTGATAACAGAAGAACAATAGAAAATAGGGACTAATAAGAAAAAACCCGAGGAACCGTTATACATTCTTAACACCGAGAAAGCCTCAAAACACGAATTACAATTAGTGAAACAGTAGTAAAGTGTGACCTTTTCACGCTCTAAATGATTTAGTGTTCCAGGAAGTTATGGTTCCGAGATATTTTAGAAAATCGGTTTATGAAGTGTCGTGTTGCTAACCATATTCACTAGTGCCAACCATATTCAGGGATACTCCCTGAACTCATTTCAGTTATAGGCTGGAGCAGAAGGATAAACCCTATTGAAATACCCCATTGAACTTGGTGATCTTCTGGTTTGTAACACAGTACCTCAACCCACTTTACATGGCATAGTACATGCCATTATTTTGTAATACAGAAGACGATATGGAAGGTATTCTACCTTATTCTTTCAAGCTTAGCTGGATATGCAGTCAAATGCCGAGATAAAGAGAATCTTATTTCATCAATTACAATCAATTGTCATGGTCGAAAAACAGTCGTATGAAACTTGCCTATAATAATAATTAAAATGGTCCTATGAAAATTAAGAAGCTCGTTTCATAAACGTACTCGCGTCTTAAGGGATGTTGTTATGGTCCCATTGCATAATATACTATTGCGAGATATTTGATTTTTAAATGTAACAGTACTGTCACCACGATATTTAATAGACCTAAGTTCCAGATAAATAAATAAACCCGTTAGTGGAGCAAACCAAAGAATGAAAAACAAAATCAAAGAGTGATTAAACCCTAACATAATTTCCTATGGAGCATTGCTAGAATAAATATTTATTATTTGTATTACAAAGAAATCACTTCTTTAAGATTCTGTATGCATTCTTAGTCAAATATTCAAGCGTACTTATGATGCCCTTATTCCTCTGCCTCGTCACGGAGAGCTGTAGGAAACACCGGCTAGAAGACATTATCTCCAGGCATGTAAAGACGATTTGATAATTCCTTATCCTTTTCTGCATATAAGTCTGCCCTGAAGAAAAGAAGGAAATGAAAGCCATTGCGAAACATCTGGATGTTAAGTCTTATTCCAGCTATTATCTAATGAGTTCTAAATGTATCCTTGAGAAGACATCTGAAGTAAATGGAGGTTAAAGTCAGCAGACATCAGATACAACTTCCAAGTTTCCCGGCTTCTCTAACAATGTCGTAGAATAACGAACTAGAATGAAAATATTTCGATGTGATATGCTATTCTCATATCATATTCGCAAAATTCATAGAGTATTGGGATGTTATTAAATTCATTTCATAATGTATGGAATTCCTATAAGATAGACGAATTTCACAGGGAATTTCTCAGACAACATATTGTACTATTATAAACGCTATAATTATAGGCTAAAATATATAAATTAGCCTATATATTGTACAGTATATGTATATAAATATGAAGTACTATTTGCATGTACGTATGAATAAACATAAATTAAAACCAATAAACACACAAACAGAACTTTAGAAAACACTAACAAAACCCGCAAACATACAAACAAAATACATTAACACAGTAGCCTACCATATTTACAGCTGTTACCGTGTAGGTCTAATGAAATATCAGCCACTTACACACTTCGTCCCACCCCCCCTTGGCCAGTTCCATCCTAAGCTCTCTCACCTTGAACACTAAATTTCCCCACCCCTTAAAAGATCTGGTGTATACTATAAGTACCGCAAAGTAAAACTAAAGTGTTCTCCATACAGACCATGAAGATCCTTAGGATTCCAGGACGTTGAGGCTCCCGGATATTTAATCATTCGGCACATGTAGGTAGCAATGTTATGAGCCTTATGCACCGGCCGTCTTTATCTCAGGATTGCTTCTGGTACTCATTCCTATTAGAGGCTGAGTTGACCCCAGGGCCATAGTGCCACCGGAAGGAAAATCCAAAGAAAAAAATCCCAACGACCTCATCCGGGATCGAGCTCGAAACCTTCCGATTACATAAATAGCTACTAAAATCTTATTATTAATTATGTGTAGATATGTTTAAAATAAAAAGAAATGTAGTTTAGAGATTAAGATTATATAACGTTACCGATTAGGACTTTTTTCTACTATATACTGAAAATGAAAGATATCAGTCACTATTTTTCCTCTTAGCAAGTCTGTGATTGTCTAGTAACAATTTGTAGCGGCTCAGAAGAAGATTTTAGTTATATTTTCCTTTCATTTTTCCTTCTTTTGTTTGTTTTTTCTTTCTTTCTTTCTTTCTTTCTTCCTTTCTTTCTTTATTTCTTTCGTTCTTTCTTCTGATGTTGGATCTATTTTTAATTATTTTGTTAGTTTTATATCTGTCACACAACCGTTCACAACAAACTATACAATGTAAATGAACTAAATCGAAACAGGTATTAGAGAACAATACATCGTTTTATTATTTGTTTACGAAAAGAAATAATACGAAATTATTGAAGACACAATTTAGGGGGTTTTAAAATACCGCACGGCCATTTAAAAAGGATTTTTAAGTTCTACTTTGCTGTGTTTCTATGTGCATATTTGGTGTAATATTTTTAATTATGATTAAAGCTTAATTTATAATTCACTTGTTCATAATAATCTTGCGGAAGTTTCACTTAGAGATGACAATATAACCTCATAAAAGCAGATTAACCAGACCGCTCATGTCGCTGAAGTAATGAAATTTGTTTCATTCTCTGCAGCTTCCCACAGTAGTGCGCCCCAAATATAGCATCACAACAGATGATAAAGACTACCGGGCTACCCGGAAATTTTGCTGTTTAATCGGCCCATAAGTTTGGACTGGAATTCTCAAAGTGCAATATTTCTACATTAGGCTTCGATAAAGACTGTTTGCCTGTCAAGTTCATAAATTGTTATTAATACGAGTTGTTTCATAATATGAAACAACTCGTAACATATTATGTTACTTTCTTCTACATAATATTACATTCCTTTTTCTTAGTTTCCGAAACTCTCAAACCTTTTTTTCTGCCCTCTCACTTTCACTTCATCTCAAGTATCAAACGGGGTCATGATACCTTATAAGCCATACATATAATAATAATAATAATAATAATAATAATAATAATAATAATAATAATAATAATAATAATAATAAGATGATAATAATAATAATAATAATAATAATAATAATAATAATAATAATAATAATAATAATAATAATAATAAAACGTTTCTCCTTGACACAAGATCTAGATACTGAAGCGGTGTTGTTGTCGCTTAAGGGATCCATCCAAATATTGAGAAATCACCTATACAATGACAATAATTAAGCTGAACAGATTTACCTTCTGAAATTTGATTGTTCTAATGTTTTGTTAATATTGATAGTTTTAAAAACGTTAATGATTAACTGAAAGTAAATGTAATTTTTTATATAACTGTATATTGTTCTTTGTCTTCAAGGCAATTTGCGTTGTGCAGAAAGAATGAGAAAAATAAATAAATATGTTAAAATCAGCTCCGTTAACACAGTTTTCTTACTGTTTATTCAAAGGTTTTTACACGACAAGTGACAATCGTGTAAAAACAATTAAGTTGAGTAATGTAATCTTCATATTGTAACACCCTGTTTTTAGGTCTCTAGCCGAAATACCTAAAACTGAGCTATAGGTTGTACTGCCAACGTAATTCCACGTCTTGTTTTCTTCCATACGTCTGTCAAATACTTTTCTCCCTTTTCCTTATAATTTCAATTATACCTTCTTCATTGCGCTATTTAATTTTCCATCTCATTATGATAATTGAATAACACATCAGTTCGAAGGATTTAGCTGTTACATTTCTTCTTGTTTTCTATTTATGTCATAGTGTTTGCAGACACGCATGGCGAAGTACGCATAATACACTCACTCGGTAGATCGAAAAAGCTTACATTAAATTAACGACTTTCCAGCACTTGGCATTCCAAGTCTTGCTATAAGTTTGTGAGACGATGCAATGCTTTTTGAGATCCCTTGAATCGTTTAATGATTCGGAAAACACTCTCTTTACATTAGTGCAAACTACTTCCAGCGTCTTTAATGACTTGAGTAAATTCATTTAAAATCCAAACAGTGAAAGTTCAAGTATATATACACACACACAAGAGGCTTTGTCCTGACTGACTGACTTAATGACTGAGTGACAGAGAATCAACGTAGAGCCTAAACTGTATTAGGTAGAGACTTGGAGTTTTGATATTACCTTAATAATGTAAGTGCTCACTAAGAAAGGATTTTGAATTTTTTTTATTTTAAATGCCAATATCAAATGTTTTTGAGAATACTTAATCCCTTTTTACACAGAACTATCAAATCCAAATCACAGTTCACATGACAACAGTGTATTGTCGGAAGTGGTCTCAAGTAGGTTTGGAAATAAATGACACGGGACTTTGACAAATTAGAGAAGCTATCAATATAATTCATTGCTGCAAAAATATTGAAGATGGAATCCAGAAAATAATGCACAATGTGATGCAGTCACATAATTTTCTCTACCCTGGACATAGAGAACACCGTACGAGGTATGGAAATATGTATATTATTATATCCCAGGTTTTTTGGGGAGGGAAGTATAAAAGTAATATTGAATTTATTTTTTATTTCAGCCCCGAAACGGTTGTATGGTAACATGAGAGTGAGAAATAAAATATTCCTCAAAGACAATACAATTTTATGTTACCGGAATTTCTGTTTCTTCTTATTTGAACCCCCACCAGGCTTGGTGTGTCGAAGCGATGGAATGCAAAATTCTACATCCTCTACGAGCCATGAAAAGCTACATGAAACGTTTTCTGAGGAACTCGTTTGAGTGTGATAAGTCGTTCTTCTTCGTTTCAAATTTTCAATACATACATAAGGATCTAGCATTTGAAAATCGAAAGTCCTTCATAAGTCAATTTCGAATTACAAAATACAAAAACCCGGCGACGCCAGTTCTTTTAAGCTCGTACTAAATAGAAGATCTATTAATCCATTAAAACTTCATAATCTATCAATATGAAATGCATTGAAAACTCGCTTAAAACCTTCACTATTCTTTGAGTAACGATTCTTAACCTTAGCCAATATTACCGCCTTGAGTCTTAATTTCACTGGAGACTCCAAGAGAGCAGTAATGTAATAACTGAAATTCTTGATATATCTCCACAAATTCCATTCACGTCCCTCAGGGCTGTTGTGATGTATCAGTCCTGCTAATATCTTTAAATTCCCAAAAGTATTCTATTGGCAGGGCGGGGTTTATACATCCCGCAGCAAATTACAAGGCTTTTCTCCAGAAAAGAGCAAAGGTTAATTCAGCAGATGAAATCGAAAGTATATAATTCTGCCACAAGCGACCGCACGAAATAACTCGAAGTGGCACTTCCAGGATTTAAAAATCTGCAGGTAGGAATTTCGGGTAAATGTATTAGTTACATAGGCGTAACCAGGCCGACCATATGGGGGGGTTATAACATCCGGTGGGTCTGGGGGGTATAAATACCCCCAGGGAGAGGGGGGCTCGGGGGTCCTCCCCCGGAAAATTTAAAAAATTAAGATGCACAGTAACGAGTTTTAAGCTTCCCACACTTTATACTCGTATTAAGTAATTTATAAGCAGACTTAAAAAATTGTACAATTTTCCTTTTTTTAACCTATGGGGGGGGGGTTCAAACCCCCAAACCCCCCCCCCCTCGTTACGCCTCTGATTAGTTATCTCTGTTTCTTTCTCAGATTGAAGGAAAATTGATTAATAATAACCGGAACAGCAACAAATACACCACGTCTCGCTCAAATTTTACACTTACGATGTACTAACACAATTATCTGTTGAGATCCTCCGAATCTCAAATACGATTTTCAGAAATGAGGTCCGTTTTGAAAAAAAAACTCAACATATGCGAAAACATAAATTGTTCAGGAGAAGGTTTCTTTAGTATTTATTAACATATAGAAGATAGAAAAATTGCATATTGAGGCTTCAAAATGAATTGGTTATGTTGACGTTTCTTATGTTCTTTTTCAACATCTCAAAGATCTCATTTCAAAGCACCTAAAACCATTAAAAGACGAATTTGGCGAAAAATGGGGATTGTGGGTTTTGTCAAAACGGTCCTCAAATACGTCAATATGGATGTGTCTATGTGTATTTTTTTGAACAGCAACAGATGAAGAACGCCAAGGTAATGGGCGAGAATTAACAGGTAAAAAATATATAAAGAGAGGAATATTTTTACTTCCTCTGCCTTTACCATAGGTACTGTCGGTAGGGAAGCGTTGTGTTCGATCCCGAAATTATTTTTAACATAAATATACGTTTTGACTCCCTTAATCCATAAATACTATTTTCGGGAACATGTCTGCTATGCGTGCCTCTGTGTGTGTGCCTTTCAGCAACCTAGCTCGAGAACGAAAAATCGTATGAAAACAAAATAAAATCTTATATTTGGGTTAGGTACCTTCTGGGGTTGTGACACGAAGATTGGCAACGACTTTCTCTTACTTTTATACTTTTATTCTTACTTATATTTCTCTATCTCTTTTACATGAAGAAAATTTAGTTTTTCGCTATTTTGTTGAAAACAGCTCTAACGATTTTGTTTGAATGTGGTGCTTATACTAAGAGCTAAAATTCTAATCTGAAACTTTAAAAAAAAAAATTCGATGAAGGGTAGTTATAAGCCATCCACTGTTGCAGAAACTCAGACTTGCCTTTTGAACAATAACGCTTTGCGTCAGGTTTAATAAACTTAAAAAAAAAAACACTCATTGCCGCACGGGCTGTTATTCTAAATCATAATGTGAAGGGAGAAATGAGTATTGCCCATTCTTAGGGTAAAGAAATTTACATGACTGCAGTGATAAGATTTTCTTTAGGTTGTGTATCCTTCGGGATGCGATCGAAACATGGTAACAACTTTCTCTTCATTTTTTCAACCAATTTACCTGATGAAAATGTCATGCATAATATAACTTATTATACTAATAGGAAAAACTTTTATTTGGGCAGAGGACGTTATGTGTTTCACATCAGATTTTTTTTATTTCATTTTAGTTTGAGCGCACATAGCAAATATGATCCAATAACAAACCGTTTCCAAACAATTAGTGGTATTCCAGCACAGAAAATAGAGAATATTCCTGTTTAAATACACCCGAGAGAAGGTTTATTACTTTTTTATATATATGGGATTTTAATTGCGTGAGTCATTACTCAAATATTGCTCAGACAATTACGCGCTTTTCCATTTAACTCCCCACCCATACGACTGATGACATGTCTTCAATAATGAGGCTTTCTTCTGTAAAGGGTGCGTTGCGTTAGAAGTCACTTGGTGGAAATTGCCTCTGTCATATTGCTTTCAAAATTTTAAATTTATTGCAGAAGCCTAATGAAGGAAAGAACTTTCACTTAAGGGAATGTCACATTCAATTACATCACTTAGATATGCTAGTTGTCTGCATTACCTAGATTCTGTTGTATTTCATTTTCGGCTATTTAAGTTAAGGTATAAGCTTCTAAAACATACATAAGAAGGTATGTAAATTTAATAGGATTAAAGAGAAAATTGGAACTGAAAAACAATGAATTTTGAAGTTTGCAATAGCACACAGCTTTTTTATTATTTTTTTTTTATTATTCCTTTCATTTATTGTCCCTTTTAATCTCTGTTAAACAAAATCACAGTTAACATTTTACTTCATAGGCTGGAATTTAATTTTCTACTTATAAGGCATTAGCGGATTACATTACATTCATTTTCAAACAGAAGCTAATAAGGATTAAAGAGTCACGTAATTTAATTTATCTGTAATATTATAGAAACAGTTCACTAATCTAAATAAAATTATGTTGGTTGGTATATGGTTATTTAACGACGGGGATGTACTGCACCTTAGGCCTGTTCCCGTCGACGGTGTGCCGGAATTTCGCCCGCTGTTCTTTTACACGCTACTGACATGGGCCTGTCACATTTATGCACACATTATTGTCATCGATCTGGGCCGGGATCAAACCCGCAACCTTGGGTACAGAAAGCCAGCGCACCCTGGCCGACTGAATAAAATTAGGGATAGAGATGATACGTCAGAGATAAATAACAAGGACTACAAGGAGCGACAGTGTGTAATTCCTGTAAGGGAGTTATCAGCAGGCAGGCAGCAGTCAGCTGACCGAAAAATAGTTATGTCGCCTGCCGTCGGTAAGCCTAAGTGTCAGTAATGTCAGGAATGTGAACAACCGTATTTTGTCCGACAAATACCTCAAATTATCATTTAACCTTCTTATATTTCACTCTTTTTCTGAAAATAAAACATTAAAACTAAAAATAAGCTCCCAGTAACAAGCTCATAAGAACAATGCACAGAACGCTGAAATAAAATTGCTGTTTTTTTCGCAGAACAAAATATGGCTTTTAGTGTTGTAGACCATTTAATCCTCATGATGTTCACGGGTGTATTGCCTGATGATGTGAATTTAGGACGTACTAACTGAGCCAATAGGCTGATTATTAAGAATTGTGTGGCAATTTTTGAAAAAGATGCATTTATTTTATCTTGTATTAAATGTCTGTCATCCAATACTTTCGTGCCCTTGTTTCACCTGGCACAGCCCCTCCCTTTAAAAAATACCGCATCCACCACTGCTTAGAAGCATTCTCTATCGGATGTGTATTGCGGGTTTTCTAGTCCTCAGTAGCAGGCGGTGGTACAAACATAAACGGTAAAGGAATTTTTAGAACATTGGCGGATCCACTGGGAGGGCTGTGGGACCTGCCGCCCCCTTTGGTTCTGCTGCAACCCAAATCTTAACTTATTACATTACTTTAAATTTTCAAACATATAAATTAATAAAAGGAAATAGGATTAAGGAACTAAATAATTGATTTTTTTGAGCTTTCAACGTAATTTAATTTATCTATATTATTATAGAAACTGTTCACTATCCTAAATGAAATTAGGGACAAAGAAGATACACCAGCGATAAATAACATGGACTACAAGTTGCGATAGTGTGTAATTCCTTTAAGGGGCCTATCAGCAGGCAGGCCGCACAGCCAGCTGATCGAGGAACAAATAGGAAGTTTGTTCGGTAGTTGTGTCGTCTGCCGTCGCGTCGGTTGGCCTATGTGTCAGCATTATCAGGAATGTAAACTATCTTGTCCGACAAATAATATAAATAATCATTTTACCGTTTTGAATTTCACTCTTAGTCTACAAATAAAAACATTAAAACTAATAATAACCTCCCAGGAACGAGCTCGTAAGAACAATGCACAGAACGCCGAAATAAAATAGCTGCTTTTTTGGCAGTGCATAACGTGGCTTTTAATAGTCCATTTAATGCCTATGTTCAAGGGCGTAATGTCTGATTCAAAAATTCTTGATGATGTGAATTTAGAACATACCAAATGAGTCAATAGTCTAATATTAAGAATTGTGTTGTAATTTTTGCAATAGATGCATTTATTTTATTTTGTGTTAAAGGTCGGTCATCCAATAATTTGGTGCCGGTGCTTCATGTAGCACAATCCCTGCCTTTAAAAAATGCTGGATCCGCCACAGTCATTAGCGATTGTAATAACCAGGGCCCGGATTCTGATGACCTAAAATTGTTTGAAAAAATGACCTATAAAATGACCTTAAATTCTAAAGAAAATTACTTAAGATTACAAATAATGACCTAAAAACTGATATTTCATTTATAAAAATTATTATTGTGCACACAAAGATATAGACTAGTTTGCACATCATTCTAAAAACTGTACATGTAGAAAGGATATTGTAGGTCTAAATATTTTGTTCTTGATTGGAATATTGGAGAAGAAAAATAAGAAAATATTTTTTAAAGTAGATTCTACAAAAATGTTTCATTACAGTAACCTAGTCATTTATTTAAAGTAAATTCATCAAAATGACAAAATAAGGAAGAAAATGACATGAAAATGACAAAATAATTATGTAAAATATAAATAAATGCCCTAAAAATATAAAATTGCATAAAATGACAAAAAAATGGCCCAATAAAAATGGATTTCTATAATCAAGACACCATAATTAGGAATTATCTACAAGTTGGCAATGTCTAGGCAGCATCAATAAAAAGATGACATGTCATTAGAATCCGGGCCCTGGTAATAACATAGGCTTTAATTATTTATAACGAGAGGAGTTTTCTTCTTTATAATCCTGTGAACTTAAATTTTATTTCAATTTAATTAACAAATAAACAGTTAATAATATACATATAAATATATCCATTGACTCTATCTGCGGGTTACTAAAAACTAAACTCCTTGGCGCTACATCCCTGAAGGGACAAGGCTTACCACCCGACAGCTGTGGGTTACTAAAATGCATATATCTCAAATACAGTACTAATACAAAATAAGTAAGATATAACGTTTCTTCAATTCTAGCATAAAACTCAAACGTTACAGATAGCATTTTGAAATATTGTTTATCCAAATTTGTTTGTCTTGAGTTCGTAATTATCTATAAAATTCATCCCAAATAAACGTTGATAATGTAGAAAATAGTAGACACCTCTCTCACTTACCGTACTTAGTTAATCAGCGTTAAAGATCATTCTTACTTGTATTTTGAGTTACAAATAAATCAACCTACTTAGTGTTGGAGAATACAAATGGGCTGAAAATATAATATACTTTCTAGTCCCAATGGAACATCTTGTTTGTGTTTGGACCATTTGTTTTTAATAAAATCTGCCGAGAGCTATTAGCAGCAGCGGGACCAGTAGAAGCTGTATCTCACGCTTACTGGACGATGAAATCTGTGCGCGTCCACACACATTATCTGCTCAGTCGACAATATCTCATTTTCCGGGGTTTTATCTGCCACCAGCGCTTATTTCAACCTACGGCTTCGTGATATGTAATAAGTCAAGTTCCCCACAGCTCCACCCGTCCCCCAACCTCTAAATGAGAGAAATAAATGTCTCTTCCAAGGTACAGCAAATTGCTACACATAATCGTACCCAGAAATGAGGACATAGAGAAAATATAAAAGAGGCAACGTTTTCAAAACAAATAATTTATTTATTTATTTTATTTTATTTATTATTTATTTATACAAATTTATACAAATATACAAAACAAAACAAGACCACCCGAATGAGCAAGCGCTCGTACTCGGGCACAGTTCAGCCATTTACGTTACAAAATACAATTTACAAATATATAAAGAAAATATAATATTAAATCAATACCTAAAAAATAATAATAAAAAAGAAAGAACAGAATAGTAAAAAGAAAAAAGGAAAAGTAGTAAGAACAAAAATTGAAACCCTGAGTTATTACAAATAAAATAGTTCCTTAATTGTCTACTAAGTACAGAGTGAAGTAACTTTTGAACTATGAAATAAGATTTTTGATAAACTTATTGAATTTTTTGTTGTTCATATGTACTATTTCTGGATGTGACCTAATTATAGAGTTATAGAGTCTTGGACCATAATAAATGCTATGTTTAGAGCCAGAAGAGGTAAAGTATTTTGGTTCTATTAAAGGCAATGTTTTATTTCTTCTAGTATTGTAATTATGAGGATCCGATACATGTACGTTGCGGTATTTGTGAAAGTATTTTGAAAGTGTGAGCTTCTAAATTTGTTCTACAGTCATCACATTCAATTCAGGAAATATCAATTCTGTTGGATATTCAAAAGGCTTTATTAAACAAATTTTTATAATTCTCTTCTGTATTAGAATCAAAGGAGACATCTCGATATTTACGTAAAGTTTCCTTTTACTATTATCTGATCGTAAGAGTTTCTTCTGCTTTACATGCAATTGATTGTAAAGCAGGAATATTTTATTGATTTTTATGATTAATAACTATTACTGTTTGAGAAACTCAAATACATGGTCCTATAATTTATCCCTTCGTGGATTGGCCTGCCATCCGAACGCTGCGTTATATACCACCGTATTCCGATTCCCACGGCTGATATTGATGTTTTGCTTGACCGGAGCAACTATTTCTTTGTCAAGTAGTGCTTCTTTGTCCTCCTAGGATTAAAAGTACTCGTTCCATACCGCCTTATCTCATAAAAAAATCCGTATTGTTATTATTATTATTATTGCTATTTAAGAGATATGCAATTGAGTCGGTGTTTTATCGAAAGGAAATAAATTCTACAGTAATATAAAAGACGCTGATTCATTTATTGGAATTTAATTGGGCTTAACGAAGATTTCTTGTAACTACAATCTTTTGAGACCGAGGACGAAGGTAATAAGATACTTAACATTACAAAGGTTCAAAGTGACAAATTTGTAAACAGTAATTTATTGATAAATAAATGTCTCTGAGGAACAGTTTAAGTAAGTTATTTCTGAGATTTTACTTATGGGCAAAATTACAACTTATAATAAAGCACTGAGAACACTGAGAGATCAATATTGAAAGTAACACTCTGACAAATTAAAAAAATAAAATTTCTTCATTATACTAAACAAATAATTTATGCACGGTGCAAAGTGCTGAAAACATTTCGTAAGTGCAAACTTCCATCCATTACTCTCCGACCTGCAAATGAGCTTTACATCTAGTACAACGTTAATTGAATTATATTGGCTTGTAATTCCTTTTAGTATTGTAGGTTTAAATCAGCAACAGCTTCACAGATACCGGTACTTGCAATTTTTTCTTTACTGAATCTATAATCCTGAGGAAGAGGGAACACCATTGAATCACTGAAGTCAATCAGTTCTCATAAGGATAGGCCTCCATGAAATAAGAGTTAGCTAAAACCATATATGACACTCACTCAACTTTCTTTATCCTAAGCATAAGCAATATTGTTTATAAACAATATAAACAATGTATATAGTTTCATATATACATAAATATACATTTTGGTTTATGATAAAATCAATGCTGCGATCACGGAATACATTGTAGCAAATTATATTTCATATCTTAAATTCGGTTCCACAACGACAGCATTTCCTCGTGCTAGTCAGATAATGAAAGCTGCTATGAAATATGACCGGGAGGTTGCTTCTGCTTCATTAACGCAGTCAGTTGGCTTCACACTCAAGTTCATGGTCTTGCCTTGTTTCCTACGTGCTGGCAAATTATTTGCTGATCTGTTCGTTCAGAAATTTCGTTGAAGCGATGCTGAAGCGTAATATAAAATGCCATGGTATAGAAAATATATTCCTGTAAAAAACATTTTATTCACGACTGCATTAGAGAATAGTATATGTTATTATGATTGTATATAATCAAATGGCATTTTATCAGTTGGCAAATTTATTCTCAAATGTGCATTCTACAAGCAGCTGCTAATGAGGAAATTATTAAGTGTTCATTAAAATCAGCTACTTTATATTTATTATAAATATAAAGTAGCTGATTTTATAATTTGATATAAATATTCTTCACGTAAAGTCACTAGTGGGTTTTAAGTTTGAAATCAAGTAGGGAAATTTGAATGGGGTAGCTGGTTTATATTAATGAAATTTTAGAAGATGGATAAATATCTTCATATTTTGTGAAAAAGCTTTGATCTATTATGTATATATCTCGGCCTTTATGCAATTTTTTTCCGGCGACGCATATGTACAGGCAGGGAAAAAAAGCGGATCGACTAAAATTTCTAAGTTGCCGATGTGAGCCACTGCGCATGCCTAGTCAGTACGTCAGTAGCAATGAAAAGGTTAACAATGTTTGTGTAATGCAACATTTGACTGTAACCATCACCGGATTTTTTTCCGGAGTAGTATTTATGAATACCTGTAAATGTACAGTCAATCAATCTTTACTTAATCCTTTGAACTGTACATACAGTTGAATGATAATTCTTTCACACTGGCCATGTGTAGGCTAAGGTGGAAAGGTAGAGTCCTACTGAAAAATTCAATATCTTAGCCGGGATTTGAACCAGGATTTTGTCCGTAAAAATACAAAGCACATACAGTCTGTAAAATACTACTTGAAACATAGTTATGTGAAACAAATAAATGTAGTTACATGATGCAGATTAAACAGTAACACATTGAAATGCGAAATAAAGGATAATAATGAAAGAATAAAAAAAATAGGGCTAAAATTTTAACATTTGCGTTAGAATATTTATGTACATATTAGAAAGGATTGGCAGTTAGCCAAGATTTTAATACTTTTTTAAATCTGTTTAAGCTAATCGAACGTGCATCTCTGTCCAATCTGTTGAACATATCCACTGCAATATTGCTATATCACTGGTTAGATTTTGCCAGTGTTACATTGATAAATCCAAATAATTAATTACCATAAAAACATCATTTTCATTCTAGTAAAGAATTCTGTAAACTCGGAATTATTTTAACACTAACCACTTTTTTTTGTAACGTAAATGGATACCTAGTTTGTCAGAACCGAAAAACGTGGAATGTTAGCATTTTACATACAGTAGGAATATATGCCTATTATGCTACTTGGGCCCCAAAAGCTAGAAGTAGGGACAGAACGCACTGTTCTCTGCAATTATACGTGCGTACAGAACGAACAAAATAACGACCCTAATAACTTCCATAATCCCAGTGTGCCTCGTTAGCTGCGGCTTAGAAGAGAACAGAGGGATCGTTTATATTTTAAAAAATGTGGTTAATTAGATATTAGTAAGGGTCATCTCCTTCCTGTTAAGCAGCTGCTTTTGTACGCAGGTTTCATATGTAGTATTATTAAAGAAATTTTACTTCTTTTTGCTGTGGATATGCGAAAATATACACACATGGGTACTGATCGGTGTATATGAAATCCAAGAATATTAAGTTGTTTCGTATAGATCATGCAGAAAATAACATTGTTCTACGATAGTGATTTTTCATCCATTTCGTTAATTTTAGAGTGATAGGGAAAAAGCGAATAAGTAAAAAATTCAAAGTTTCAGGACAGACAAAACAATTTATTCCCATAGCATTGTTACAATATTTAGTTCAGCCCACCCAAATATTTTTACATATTGTAAGATACTGTGTAAAAATATCAGGTGGACGGAACAAAATATTGTCACAATGGTGTGGAAATAAATTGTTTTTGGTATCTTCTGAAACTTTGGGCATTTGACTTATTTGCTTTTTCCCTATCACTCTAGAATTATGAAAATAGTATCAACTGTAGAAGTAGTCATTGAAGAGCATGTAAAATTACGAGCATGTAGAGCAATTCATTGCTGAGAATAAAAATAATGAATTTCACCTATTTCTGAGCACCCAACCCATTATGTCCCCCTGAAATAGTAGCTGCAAAATTTGAAAAGTATTTTCAAAAAACAATTTTGTGAAAGGGTAAAGTTTCCCTACCGCATAATCTGCCATAAGTATAGCTGAAGAAATCTGCTACCGCGAACTACTAAATTATTTTATTATATGAATACTGGACTTACATGACTTTTTCCATGTAAATTATAAGTTTAGAAAATTCTTACTTTAACAGCATTTTACCTCCTGGGAACAAAAGTGACTATGGGTCGAAATCAGTGATCATGTATACTGCTAAAAACCTCGTAAATGGTGATTGTCTGACATGTTTCCAATGGCGGTCATCCGAGTTGAATGGGAAAGCCACATGCAATAACAAAAATGACATCACAACAAACCACAAAGGCTGAATTGCGTATTCACGTAATCACAATACAGATCCATCTGGCAGTTGTATGACCTGCGAATATCTATATATTCATTCTAATTTTAACATCACATTCCAATTCCCACTAGGATTTTTTGTGTTTTTGTGGAATTACTTTTTGAAATCTATTTTAATTTATATATAGATGTCAAAGAATCATGGACGCTGTATTAAATTTGCATATCTCTTGCAGACTCATCCATTCAACGGTCTGTGATGCATTGGAATACATGCCGCATATCTGTTGTGCAGTGAAATTGCTATTACTAATATGAAGTTACATTTGCAGTTTGTGTTATAGGTAGGATTCCTGTTTATTCATATTTTGTTTGCCAACGGTTTTCCAAACCTGATTTCAAACCCCCGTTTCAGTTCTTCAAATAATTGAAAATGAAGCTTTGGTTTAGTTAAGTTTGGCCTATTATGATGTATCCTACTAGCAGGTGCCAGAAATTATTTACTCAACTGCAAGATGTTTTATTTAAATAATTTATTAAGAGTAAAATAATCAAGACATTATATTTTTTAACATTTATATCGTTTCTACATAAGTAGAAAGAATTACATAATTTTATTCTTAATTATGTTGTTTTACTTAATAAATATAAATACCTAAACGAACAGAACGAATCAAAATAAGAAATGCATGAAAATATGCTCTAAAATTTGCACAATACACTCCGGAGCTAGTGAAGTATGCTCTGTTGTTTAGGCTAAGTGGTTTTTTATACGGTATGTTCTCTAGTTAGCTGAATTACATTATAAATTACAGAAGAAAATAGTGGAACTTGAATAAATTACATTACAAAACTTAAAAAAGGTAAATTGAATAAATTGTAGTAAATTGAAAACTATTGATGTGAAACGTCGCTAAATATTATGCAACGGGTTACGGAAACATTGGGCTACGTACCGTCAATTATTTAGTCGGTCAGCCAACTGTGCAGTAAATGTTTCAATTAACAGATTTATGCACAATATATTTTAAAATCTGTAAGAAATATGTCGATAATATGTGACGTATTAATAAAATATGCACAAATATTTTAATATTAAACAAATATCGCAAAACTAACAAAATATGCAATAATATGCTAAACGAAACCATAACTTCTCTGTTATTTCATTTACATTCGTCATGAGCATCGCGAATGATGCTACAGACTGTCTATAACCCAACATTAACACAAAAACTACAAGTAACTAATAAACAAACAATATATACAATATAGCCTAAAGCATAAAATATCAGAATGTCACATCTATTACAGGAAGTTCAATAAAGTTATTCATATTATAAAAAGGATGTTTTGAAAGCAAGTTATATAAAAAACTTTTAAATCAATTTAGGGAAACACAACGAGACTCGTATGGTAGTTTATTAAATATTGTAATGCCTAAAGTATGTAACCAGCTTTTTGACTATATCAGTCTAATAGATGATTGATGTATGAGATGGTTATTACTAGTGGGATGATTATGGATGTCTCTTCTAAAAGTTTTCAGTTCAATGCTCATTTCAGCACTAGCATCCAATAGAGTGCTTTATTAAAAATAACCTTTCTCATAAACTTACTAGCCCTAACCATTACTGTTTTCAGAATAACAGTAAGTTCAGAACAAGACCTCTGAATTCTACTTGTACAACCCTGATTTCAAAGTAGGAAGTTGTGTGATGTTAAATCCATTAGCGCACAGGACACGGATAAGACGTCATGCTGTAAACATCACCTGGTCATTGAGGCGACACTGAAACTGACACTTGTTAGTGTTATGACATTAATATACTGACCATTCCCAAGCTGTAATGTGTACTCAAACTCTTGGCACTCAACAACCTCTCAGTTTCCATTTTCAACGCTCCACAGTAACATAGTTGGAATGGCTTGTTTCTTTTTAGTTTGCTTCTAATATCCCGAGATCAAGTAACAATCCCTAAAACGATCTGAACTTGGCACAGTTCTCTCAAACTTTATATTGTTACTTGTTTCGTGGGCCGCACTGCTTTCCTGAATCACTTAAAATGCCACAACTTTATTGCTGGAACGTGTTATGGCTGAGAAGTTTTCACATTTATAAAAACAAATATCTAAAGTGGGTTTATGCTTGAAATTACTGAACAAGGTATCTGACAATTATGATGTGTAGCAATTAGAGGTGTACATATTCTGATTTTAGCTTGCCTGCCCCTTTGAAATTCTGCAACCAGTCACAGCTTTTAACTTGCTTGACTTGAAAGCAAGCCAGATTACAACGATGATAAGAAATACTGTCGCTATGAGTCATAAGCTCTTCATAACTTGGTGGGTTGCTCAGGACCTAAGGAAACTGCAAGGCCTGGCGGAAAGAATATGAAACTGGGTATAGCAGTGCACTGGTAATTCGTGCAGTTACATAGTTGAGGAACTTCAGATTTATTTAGAGAATTTTACCCTGAAGGAAGCCGAGGAGAAACTAAAATGTGGACAGTTTTAATTAATTATCAATGAACAAAAGTACTAGTCCGGCATGGGAAAAATTTTCAAACATTTTCGAGAAAACATCATAAAATCATTAATAACAATAACAAAAATCCCTTTAGGCAAGCCTACAAGCTGAGGTAGATTTCGAAGTGCTTTTGTTTTAATTTACTGTCGCTGCGTAGCACTCTTCTTCTTTAGCCTTAGCATGACAAACCCGCAATAATAACTGCAAAAAAGAGGAAAGAGAACTTTTTCAAACATTCAAATCTCGCCTTATATGAGAACTATCAAGAAACTAGTTATTGATTTGTAGAGTACTCATCAAGAGCTTTTCAACGATACCCCACAAGACGTAGTTTCGAAAATTTCGAATTTCCATCCCCATACCCCCACCCCCACTCGTACTCCCAAAACCCCCGAATCGTTGGTGTCACTGTGAACTCCATAAGGAGTACTCTAATTTATTCAATCAGAGTTTCCCTCTATACTTCATAGGGGCCGAGATATAAATGTTTTAAAATTTCAACCCCCTCCCCCGATCACCCCCTTAGGCCAATTTTGCTCATTAACGAACTTGTCTGAACTATTGGGCCTAGAAATAACATAATAAAATTTGATTCAAATATCTTGAAAATTACGGCCGCTAGCGTGTAAAGATATATATGCATATATATATATATATATATATATATATATACATATACATATACTGTATACAAATATAAATATCACAATTTTTTTAACAGGCGGTGGTTTCGTACTTAGGGAGGCATGAAACGTAACGATATGAACGAATTTTTTGAAAGTCATCAGGTAGATTTTTCTTCGAAATCTACCTAATAATAAAAATAATAATTGTGTTAAGACGCTAAAACGATTTTTAATACTTTATCCACCTTTTATTTATCTGCATGGTGAATTTCTTCTACCAGCATGTAGAAAAGCAAGAAAGTATTACCTACACTCAGCAACTACAGTGTTTAGCTGATAGGAATGTCGCAAGCTTATTCTGACTTGCCTAGGCTGGGTTTGACCTGACCCATCGGGCTTATAGAAACCTGCCTGCTTCCTAGCTATGACGCTGGCAACTTGCTTGCCTGGCGTTCAAGCGGGTTTGGGCAAGCTAAAATCGAGATTTGTACACCTCTGGTAGCAATGCACGAAAACTGCAACGGCGAACATATGCTCTACATGATTAATCCATTCGGAACTGAATGTTATGCAATTATCAAGTAAAGTCATCAGTGGGCTCTACGTCTGAAATCCATCAGGATAATTTAAATAGAATAGTAGGATTTCATGAAAGATAAGTCGTAATACAACTGAGCGAGGTGACCGAGATGGTAACGTCTTGGACTCGCATTCGGGAGGTACCAGGTTCAAATCCCATGGCCGGCCAATTTGACAGGTGTTTTTTCATGGTTTCCCCAAAAGTAAAGACAAATGTCGAATTGGATATTTATATACCATGAATCATCCTCACCATTTCATCCTGTATCATATCCATTTAAATTAATACCAGTTGAAATTTACTCCTTTAAATACACCGACAATAGAAACAATTGACAAGCAATAGTTCCATGGCCTACTCTACTGTACAGAAACAGACCCCAAACTCCTGATATAGCCTCGAAGCTAAAAGGAGTATAAACACAGCTGAAATAAAAAATTAAAAAACCGTAATACGAGAATAAAAAACATTACAATTTACATACAGTATTTCTCCTTTAGTCTTATACTTTTGTTTTTATTAAACTTTGAGGCGACGCATTTATACGTCAGTAGCAGTAAAAAGGTTAATACTCACTGTAAGAAAGTGTTACAACCATGTCGATATATAAAATCTGATGTGAAAGTCTCATAATTTCCTCTGCCTAGATAAAAGTTTGCCTTTTATTATAATTTATTATTTATGGCATTCTCTTCATGTAAATTGGTTGTAAAAATGAAGAGAATGTTGATTCCACATCGTATCACATCCCCGAAGGATACATAACCCAAATAAAATTTGATTAAAGCACTCACTTCACTTTCTTTGGCTAATTCATCTTTCTCACTTCACATTCTGACGTCAAATAAGAGGCTGTATTATAAAGAGCGCGTATTCATTTGTTTCAACCTGATGCAAAGTTTTATTGTTCACCAGGAAAAACTGAGTTTCTACAAACAATGAGTGGCTTATAACTATCCTTCAGATTTTTTTTCGAAAAAAGTGCTTACATAAGAGTTTAGCTCCCGGTATAAGCACCTTATGTACAAAATTGAAAGATGTATTTGACTAATATGCTATAACGTTTGGTCTGCAGTAATAAAGTAAAAACAAAATAGAAAGCTAGGATTCATGATGTTCGAGCAGCTGAATAAAGTTGGAAGCAACCCGAAGCGTGTATGCTTACATTTTTCGAGATCACAATCAGTGACGAACAGGTAACGACATAGCGTCGAAGATTACCTGTTACACCTACGTAGCACCTACGTAGCAACTTGAAAGTATGTTTCACCGAATCTGAAGGGGAAATCTCAACTATGAACACTGGGGTTATAGGAAGGTAATGTTTCTGGGAATATCAAGGTTTTTGTGTTAACTATAAAGCAGATAAATAAACAGAATTCGGGAATTAACAATAAATTTATATACAAACTTACCCTGGAATTCTTTTGGCAGAACCAATCCCACATCAGAGCAGCACGTAATAATACCTTCCGGTTTCCGATGGAGGATCCTGAAATAGAGACCTATATTAAGCAAAAAAACAGTAACAAAATTATAAAAGCATCTAGGAATAAACAGCCCTTGCTCAAATCTATTGCATAATCAATACCCATCCTACTCCTCTCGTTCTTTCCATACTGAAGTAGGGTAGCCTTGGGGTTATCCAACTGTGAGTCAATAGCATTATATTTTTTGTATTAATACCGTGGGTTAATGGAGGAATTATTTTACTGGTTCTGAAATTATTATTAAAATTGTCAGCATAATATAAATGTTACTAGGAAGTAGTTGTATATATTCCCATGTAATAGATATGTAATGCATTGTTAATTTACACAATGTAGCACCACGATAATGGATTGAAAAGTCATATAATTTTGAGTTCTGTATAGCCTACCATAATATTACTATAATTATATCATATTCCTGACAAAAGTATTTATTGATAGTATTGCTTAATTTCCCATTTACATATTTTAAAACTCCCAAATAGTTCTGAATTTTTATTGTTTTGAGTTCTGTATACCATATCATATATGACTAAAATTATATCATATTCCAGACGAAAGTATTTATTGGTAATATCGCTTAATTTTTTATTCACATATTTTAGAATTCCCAAGAAGTTCTGAATTCTTATTCCTTAGTAAAATAATATAGGTATTAAAATACATTCGGTGATAATGGATAAGCAAATTCCAAATGTCTTTGTGTTGATATCTAGAATTCTGCGCCACAGTTATAAAGTATACTCAGTTACCACGGGGTCAGTAAATCAAAGCAAGTATAGACTACCTCCTAAAATGTGTAGGGTTTCTGAAAAAACAAAATCGAAAATTTCACGAACCTCGTGGAACAGTTCGCACCGGAGACATACACGCTAATCCTGTAATGTTTGAAGGATGTTCCTGAAGCTTTGGGAGCTACATGATGTCGAGCTCTAGTCAAAAGTCACAAACAACTTCATACCCAAATATCATTAATGCCACGAACTCCATAGAACTCTGATGTCCTTACTGTGATTTTAATCCGAAACCGCGCATACCAGAGACACAAACGCTATCCTTCAAAACTTTCAAGGGACTTTTATTAACATTGGACGCTACGATCTAGCGAATGGAAATCCATGAGCCGCTAGACATGAACTACTGTGCACCCAGTATCCATCATCCATCTGTTCCGCCTCAAGATTCTTGAACGTTAGATGTCCCCAACCGAAATCTGAACGCAGAATCGCTGTCATCGAAGCCGCGAAAACTATATTTGAGCTAAATTATAGTAGTCAAAAATAATGATATCCGTCGTTAGAGCGCAGGCACTTATATATGTCATTCGTCACTCCTCAGTTGATTTAGCCCCTTTAAAAACCCTATTTGACTATGAGAACCACGGAACTAGACAGCGGCGAATATGCGCGGGACAGAGAAAGTGCGTCTGCGCAGGGCGTTTGTACCTTGGAAGAGCTGTCACCAGGGCTTATTTTAGCAGAACTCGTAACACATTATTTAACTGAAATTTAAAAACTAAAATAATTTAATGGTAAGCAGAATAATCAGAATAATGAAAAATGTTTTTTCAAGATTTGTACGCCTTTGACTGAGAGATAGACAAATAACACCGATTTTCGGAAATGGCAGGTAAAGAAATTGGACACAGAATTCAGCTAGCTGCCCTTCCTTGTTGGTGTTATACTTTTCTAGGATGCCTACTATTAAGTTTTTGTTAACCCTTAAATTGATATTTTGTCCTTGTCACTTGACTTAAGTTTGTATTAAAAGGACTGAAAATAAATTGGAAGAAAAATTAAAATTTCATAAAAGTTCCGAATAAGATACAAGAAATAAACTACGAACCTAATTATTGTGTTAACTGTTTTCTTTGCGGTCCGGCACTGGTTTATAAATTCTGTGAGAAATTGAGTCTCGCGAAATAAGGTGTTAATTATCTGTTTGCTTTTTTGTAGGGCTGTACCGATTAATCGATTAAATATTTAATCGTCGATCAATTACATTTTCCGATTAATCGGTTTAATCGAATTCTGAAAAACGTTTTTCGAGAAATGGGTCAAATGACCGAACTCCTTTCACAGTGCCGACTGAGAAAGTTTTTAGTGCTGCCGGTATTATTGTAAACAAGCTACGATCGTCTCTTGAACATTCAAATGTCAACAAACTCGTGTGTCTCAAATCTTGGCTGAAAAAGTAACCGGAAATGTAAGTTTTGTATATATTTTTTTCAGTAGTTAACTAATAATGGTATTCATTAATTCAGGATTTCTTCTGATTATCTATAGTGTAGTAGTTAATAAACGTGTAAAACAATATTAAATGTACACTTTGGTTTCGTTTAAAATCAGTCGATTAATCGATTAAAGACGAGCGTTAACTCGATTAAAAATTTTAATCGATTTTCAGCCCTACTTTTTTGTTAGGTAACCAGAGAACTTTCTTTAAGAGCGTGAACGAAGTCCCTGTTAGCGTAATTGAATAGACAGTACAACGAAAATACAGGTGATTAAGACCACACCAACACAATCAAGTGGGCCCTAAAACTAATTGCCGTAAGCAGTAATAAAGATCTCACAATCAGAAACCTTAATGACTGCCTACTGCTATGTCGAGGTTTATCGTGCATGTTACAATGCACCGCATAAATTATACAGAGACAGGCAGCGCTCTGTAAAAGCTGCAAGCTATAGCGGATTTGCTGTGAGTAGTCTCACACAATCCCTGTACATATACATGGCTAAATAAATTGAGCTAGAATCTATGTTATCTAAATATTCTGCATTACTAGGAAATAATGTCCACTATGTTTAGTAGCACATAAATTACGAGGGTAAGTTAATAAGTATCTGCACTTTTTGTTTAATCGTGTGTAGGTTGGCTGTCCTGCTTTGTGCTTGCGCACGTCGACATGTTGTTCATTTGAAACGATAATTCTTTCACATTGGCCGTGTGTAGGGTAAGATGGAAAGATGAAGTCAGACTGAAAAATTCAATGAAATAGCCGGGATTTGGACCAGGATCTTCGGCTCTCCGTGCCGCTGCTCTTAAATATTCTGCTACCATTAAATTCTTCAACTGTCTCACATATCCCAGTCAGTTGAAGAATTTAATGTTGTACCCGTATGTTGCGAGTAGCGGCACAGAGAGCCGAAGATCCTGGTTCAAATCCCGGCGAGGACATTTTATTTTTCAGTATCATTTGTCTCCGCTTGTGAAGTATTTGACTTCTACGACTCCACTGAGTGTTGCGCTGTTGTACATTAAACATGGCTGCACCGCTCAATATCTGCACTAAAGCCTGCAGTGTTCCTTTTTTTTCTTCGTCTGAAGGTGTATCAGGAGAAGAAATCCATCGAAGGCTTTCCGAACAATATGGGGGCAATGTTTTACCACGGCGAAGAGTGTACGAATGGGTTGAAAAGTTCAGAAATGGTAGGACAAGTGTGAAGGACGAGGAAATAACAGGACGCCCATGCAAATCCACTAGTGACGCCAAAATTGAGCAAGTGCATATCATGATTCAGAAAAACCGAAGAGTTATTGTCGATAAAGTGGCAGACCATATGCAAATTAGCCATAGTTCTGCATATTACATTAGGCCTATTCATAACAGGCTTGGCTTTAATAAAGTATGTGCAAGTTGGGTCCCAAAACAACTCACTGAACAGCACAAGCAGTGGCGAACGCATGGGGGGATATATCCCCCCGAAATTTGAAAAAAGCCCGTATATGCACTCTAAGTGGCCAGTTTTATAAACTAATTATATATGTAAGTTAATTAATTATTTTTAGTATTATTTCTACCTATTCAAATTCCCCCCTATATATGCACTCTAGGTGGCCAGTTTTATAAACTAATTATATATGTAAGTTAATTAATTTTTTTTAGTATTATTTCTACCTATTCAAATCCCCCCCCCCCCCGAAAAATTCTGAGTCCGCCACCGAGCACAAGCACAATTCGTGTGTCCATCTGCCAACGCTTACTGAACCGCCTTGCTAACGAACTTAAGGCTTTTTTTAAACGAATGGTCACTGGAGATAAAACGTGGATCCGTCACTTTGAAACTGAAAGCAAACAACAAAGCATAGAGTGGAAACACCCTGCATCTCCAATCAAAAATAAATTTAAGATTCAACCCTCTACATGAAAAGCTATGCTCACACTTTTCTAGAACGCTCGCCGTTGTGCGCCTGCTGAGTTGGTGTCTTCAAGCCGTGTTCTCTAGTGTTTCAAGAGGCCAAGGTAATCAAACGTCTGAAAACATGACTTGACGACACGAACTCTGCCGGTACTTCCCGGGGAACATATCAAGAAAAAGAACCTAGAAAGAATAGTGTGTAAATTATTTAATATAATGTTCTATAGTTCAATTACTTTATTATGACTAGAATGACACTGCGTTTAAAGTTTTAATTTATTAATACATCTATCGGTACGTCTACAAGGCAAGATTCCCTGACGATGATGAATACGTTCCGAAAAGCCTAAGCATTAATATTTCAGTAGAAAAGTTTAGCTGATTATTTCGCTTGTCTTTTTTATTTCTGATAAATGTACAGAAATATTTTACATGCAATCAAATATTAAAATGTAGCGGTACTCTGAGAAAAAGGGGATTATGAGCTGAATGGGGGAAAAAGGGATAACGATTCCAATAAAAGGGGGAAAAGTGAGAGATTATTCCATTTTAAACTTAGGCAATATTCCAAACATTAAACAAAAAGTACGAGTAAAAGTAAAGTGTTCCCTATACAGGCCATGGAGGCCCAGAGGGTTTCAGGAGGCACCCAGATTGTAGACATTCGGAACGTGAAGGTGGTAAGGTTTTCCCAACGTTAGTTGCTCTAATTTATCCTAAAATAGAAGATCACACCTGAAAATCATAACGCTACTAATAACATAGATCCTAATATAATCTTTTCTTTGGATTTACCGTTTATAACACTGTACTATGATATAATAAGCTGTGTCGTAAATTATGTTGCAGAAATGTACTTGCTTGGTCAACAGTTTAGTTTTAACTTACTGGATTTTGGAAGGTAGCTTACTGCAGGTATTGCTATAGGTCCGTAGAACACTTATCTCGGACATATAAAACAGACGTGCCCATATTTTATACTCCGTTACCCAAGATACATGGGTTATGTGGTACAACTAGCGAGAAACAAGACATATGCATTACTGCAGACTGCAACAATTTTTAACCGTCCGGTAGAATAGAACAGCTGTATTTTACTTTCTCCGACAAAACCGAGGCATTATATTCTCCCAACAAAAGATATCACTTTTAGTTTCTTTTGCAGCTGAATTTATATCTTTAATACACAATGAAATAAAAGTGAAATTATAACATATGCCACTAAAATGTTCTTGTTCCATAGCGAGTGTAGAGGTTGTATTTTTCCACTGAATTAAATGTTATCTACGTTTGGACAAAAATTATATTTAAAAATCCCTTTAGGCAGGCCTACAGGCGGAGGTAGATTTCGAAGTGCTTTTGGTTTAATTTATTGTCGCTGCATAGCACTCTTCTTCTTTAGCCTTGGCATGGCAAACCTGCAGTAAAGAGGAAGAGCCTACAATCAATTGTTTTGACAACAATAATAGGATATAATATTCTGGGAGGCCGTGCGCAAGATCAGCAATGAATAAAATTAGCAAAGCCGCTAAACAAGACAAAATTATGATATTATAATAATTATTTCAAGTGTTATTATTTTCAAACATTAAAATCTCGCGTCATATGAGAGCTATCAAGAAACTATTTATTGATTTGTAGAGTACTCATCAAGAGCTTTTCAACGATACCCCACAAGACGTGGTTTCAAAAGTTTCGAATTTTCATCCCCCACCCTCACTCGAACCCCCGAATCGTTGGTGTCACTGTGAACTCCATAGGGAGTACTCTAATTTATTCAAACAAAGTTTCCCTCTATACTTCATAGGGGCCGAGATATACATTTTTAAAAATTTCAACCCCCTCCCCCGACCACCCCCTTGGGCCAATTTTGCCCATTAACGAACTTGTCCGAACTCTTGGGCCTAGAAATAACATAATAAAATTTGGTTCAAATATCTTCAAAATTACGGCCGCTATCGTGTAAAGATATAAATATATATATATATAAATATATATATATAAATATATATATATATATATATATATATATATATATATATATATAAATATCACAATTTTTTTTTTTGAACGGGCGGTGGTTTCGTACTTAGGGGAGCATGAAACGTAAAGATATGAAAGAATTTTTCGAAAATCATAAAGTGGTATCCATTGCAATAGGTAGATTTTTCTTCGAAAATCTACCAAAAAAAATACTACTGCCTAGTAATTTGAACTTGGATTTGGGGAAGGAATGGATCAATTGCTGCAATTAGAACTATGCTCTTTGAGATTCGGAAACCTGGACACTAAGAAAAGTTAACAAATACCTGGAAAGTTTTGCGGTGTAGTATTACAAAAAATGAAAAAAAGAAAGAAGAAAAAAAAAGGAGATTAAAGTGACATAGGAAGAAAGCATATCATTAGTAGTTGTTTCGTGTACAAATCGATTCGATCGCATACTGAGGTCTTCTGAAAGGGCTTTTTAAACTTATCCAGCTAATTTCGCAAGTATTTTGCTAGTAAGTAGCCTGATCCAAATTTAATTTATATCGAGTTTAATGTAAATAAATATAGTCCTCATATAGTCTAAGGTCATCGAGTTCCTGGAAGTTCGCAACCGTAGGTATAAAAATGTATTCGTTCTAACTCGATTTGCCCAAAACAATATTGGTACTGGTACTAAATATGGAACTCTCTCTATAACATAATTCCTCTAGAAAAATTAGCCACTTAAAACGAGCTCAAAGATCATAAATCGAATCAAGTCTGGGAACCTCCAAAATTATAATTATCATAAATCGAATCAAGTCGACGAACTTCAACCTATATACAAGTTAGTTAATGGACTCAGTCCCTTCATAATAGTAGAATTCACCTTTTGGTAGTTATTGGCATAAGTAGTGTGAAACCTGAGCAAATATAATTTAGTTAAAATTCCGATAATAATTCCATATGTATTACTCATTGCATTAATAAAATTGTAGTAATTTTGTATAATATTCGCACTTATTTTGAGTTTTAAAATAAGTAAGTTAGCCCTAAGTTACAATTTTTCTATACACACAGACCGAGAAGCCATAGATAAACTAAAAATCCTCTCTGCTATCACCACTCCATTTATAAATTATCATAGAGAATTTCGAACAACTTATTCAAAGCTATTTGTAGCACTAAAAATAGACACTGAATAACTCTTTAAAAAAAAATACTGATGACATGTGGACATAGTACTGAATCGTGAAATGTGTAAAATACGGATATTTAAAATAACAGACAGCTGTTGAGAGCACTCACTAAAACAAAAAACAAAAAACAACTGAAAGTTTCAACATGTGTTTATTTTTCGATGTTCATTATACATCACTTCATTCACAGTCAAGTTGTGTAAAAACATGGTAACAGTTTGTTCAGATTGCCATAATGTGTTATAGAACGATTAGTTGATAATTAATTTATCTTTCTTTCATTCGAAACAGTGGGTTACTAACATTTGTTCCTTTATTTGTATTATGAGTGTAAGATAATTTTTGCTAAGGCTCAATAGCATACCCTCCCATTTAAGATTAGAGTAAAGCGTTTCTATATAATGTAGGTCATAAAGGCCCTTTGGGTTCAAGGAGATTCAGGCTCCAGATTTTTTAACAATTGGTACTTGAAGAAAGTGATTAACGTACACTCATGTTTCTGAAAATAGCTTTCTTTTGGATTCAGGAGACCTCAAATTTTGTTTTTTTTTTATTTAAAAATCGACAATGGATTTCAGGATCAAACTCAACGCTTCTTCTACCATTACCGGTATCTATGGAGTGGGTAGAGAAAATAAAAATAGATTAAGGGTATATGGTGGAACTATATTTTATATCATAATCCACCGTAACCTGAATAAAATAAAGTTTCAATATCGTATTCGAATTCGGCAGTGTGCTAGAGTCTTCAAATATTTTGCACTCACACTGGGAAAGAAGACTGTATGAATAAGACTCCAAAATATAACTAGGGGGCGGATTTCTATGACATGTCATATTTTTCCCCTTTGCATTATTTCAGGTTTCCGACTAATTTATACTCAATTCCAAGCATCCTGGTGAAAATGGAACGGCTTTTATTGTGTATATAACTGCATATTTAGGAAATTTTCAATTCTTGTAGCATATTTAGTGTGAATACGCATATTTATGTCATATTTTTGCATATTCGTGTGCATTTTAAAGAAATTTTGAAGTTTCATATCATATTTTGTAAATTTTGCATTTTACAGATACTTTTTGAGAATTTACAGATATACGAGTATTAAATAATTAACATTATATTTTAATAAAATGGCTTGTAATGAAACTTAATAAAAATACATAATGTGCAAGTGGTAAAGTCATATTTTAAATTTTATTGGTCATATTTTAATGTTTTTAAGGTCATAAATGCATGCATATATCCTATTTTTTATATCATAGAAATCCGCCCCCTACTGATGATTGTCACCTCCACGAAGTATTTCCTCATATGGGTAGTACAGTAGTCATTTAATTTTAATATATTTTTAGAGCTCTACATGAACTTTTAATGCAAAGAAAGTGAAAACGAGTATAAGTGATGTGAAATGAAAGTTCGTACTAAATAATAGAAACATGACATTAGAAGGCAGAGATAATAATTCCATTCACGCAATGCAATGCGTGCTAATATGATTCTCTGAGCTGGAAATTAATAGCAATGGAGACACGGAATAGCATTAAGCTGCTATTTTAGCGTAGAAAATAGAACAACGTGGCCTTTATTTTAGGAGGCCGTCACTATTCTGAACTAACACCATTACAGCCATCTGTATCCACTCAAGCACTTATATTGCTTTTGTTTCCAGAATTCCAAGCGGTCATAATATTGTAAAGATATTATGTTTAAGGAAGGAAAACACATTTATGGGCTTACAGGATCATTGTCTCATTTGTTTTTACTCACATAAATCCTTAATAATAGGCCTAACATAATTAATAATGAATTTTATTTTTGTCCAATGAGGGATTATTCCACTTCAAGCCCTTATTTCCTGGTGTAGTATAGGATTGCCAAAAAAATTGACAATGATTTACACTTTATTTCACTTTGTTAAACTTCAAAAATATTATGGAGAACAAATAGTATTTTGATTTTGTATAAAGACAATTACGCCAATATGAATAATTTAGTGTTATAAACAGATAAAAACGTTTATGAAAATCTTGTTTATGCATTTAAGTGTAGTGTTTCAGATACAAATATCATATTATACCATACTATACCATACTTCTTTCTTGAAGTATTACAAGGAGTTACTTAAAAACCAGTTTTATGAACATGCTGATGTCATGGAGAAAAACTAGTATGTAAGTACGTCATTCATTACTTAAAATTCCTCTTTTGTGAACATTTTGATCTCGTGGAGAAAAATTACCATAGATGTGAGTCCTTCAAATTATTACTATTACTTAATGACATACTTTAAATTTATCTTTTGTGGGCATTTTGACCCCATGGAGAAAAGCCACCATGGAAATGAGTCCTCCAATTACTTTAATTGATTAGTTACTTTAAATTACATTTTTTTTAACATTTTGAGCTCATTGAGAGAAGCCAAGCCTTTATTTAAACAAGCCCTTCAATAACGTTTAAAGAGTTAATTGAAATACCTCATTCGTAAACATTTTAATCTCATGGAGAAAAGCCACAATGTGAATTAGTACTTCATTAACTTTACACGTTAATTTATTTACCTCTTTTGTGAACAATTTAATTTCATGAAGAAGAGCCACTATGTGAACAAGTCCTTCAACTATGCAAAACAAATTACTTAAACCTATGTCAGGTCGTTTGCAGACAGCAGAAAAGAATTAATGGGATTATTTGAAACATACTGAGCGTAGTAATGCAATATTGGTTGTAGCTTTTCAGGAAATCGTATGCAATGTGAAACTGCGAACAGGTATTATGCTTCTTACTGTAGCTGCAGTGCGGACAACAAGTACAGCAAAATATTCCCAATCATTAAGGCAAAGCTTACACCACATTGCACACACGTGATGTTTGCATATTGAACTTCTATGTACACTCGGTCAAAATAAAACTGGCCAGCGCTTCAAAAAGTAAGTACGAGGGAGAATGAAATGAAAACCGCAATTAATTTTTTTCCACTATTTTACTGCTGGAAGAATGTTTGCTTGTACATTAATTTTCTACATAGTCCCCTCCCAATTCAATGCACTTATGCCATCAGATAGGAAGTGCTTCGATACAGCATGAGAAAAATTATTCTGGTTGACACTGTAGGCACTCATGCACCGCCGATTGGATATCTTCATCAGACTTGAACTTCTTTCCTCCATAAAGCTCCTTTAATGGACTAAAGATGTGGAAATCTGATGGTGCCAATCCTGGCAAGTAGGGCAGATGTGGGAGGCACTTGAAGCATATGTCGTCGATGATTTTCATGGTTGCACGAGCAGCATGAGGACGGGCATTATCATGTTGACGTAAAACACATGCTCTCAGCAGCCCCCTTCGCTTTGTCACCATCAGATTTCCAAAACTTTGGTCCGTTAGAGGATCACCTTGGAGGCCAGAAGTTAATCTGATAAAGACGTCCAATCGGCGGTACACGAGTGGCTACAGCATCAACCAAAACAATTTTTCTCACGCGGTATCGGAGCACTTCTTATCTGATAGCATAAGTGCATTGAACTGGGAGGGGACTATGTAGAAAAATAACGTAGATCCATACATTCTTTCTGCAGTAAAATAGTGGAAAAAATTAATTGCAGTTTTAATTTGATTCTCCCTAGTATCAATCGTGCACTTCCTTGATCGTTGGAGAGTGCCAGCTTTAGTCTCAAGACTTGAGTATATTTATCATGGTTATACTTATAGGCTCTAATCTTTAATCATAGGTAATCATAGGTAATGTCGGAATTTATCTTGAGAGAATCCGGACCACTAGTTACATTTATTGTTCCCATTTAACGCCTTCCACCCCTTCCACTCTCGGATTACCTGAGCCATAGGCTATATCTCCGGCCCAACAACCTATTTAGCATTTGTTCTGAGATCGTCGCGTTACCTTCTTTTGATCATAGGACACAGGGAAAATGTTTGATGAATTGACTTTGGCATTTTATTCAGTTAATTTTGCTCTTGTTCATCTGTCTATTGTCTATTGTCGTAGGTCTCGTGTCCCCGATCTGGTATTCACCTTATAGAGTGAGCCAAACCCCGCGATACCCTCACTCAGATAGGTTGCTGCGAGGTTATCCCGCAGAACAATAAAGGCCTACTCCAAATTGTTTAAAGAAAATGTTTAATAAATTGCATTTATTGTTGTAGGCTACAGATTATTTACCGGGAATTTGTAATAACGCCACTGGATCTACGCATTGGTAGGTGCTATGATGTTATTGACTGTGTTAAAACAGTAGTCCATAACACAGGGTCTACCATTATTTTAAGCACGGTAAACACAAACATGTAGTATTATAGCGCAGAGGAAATCGAAGTAGACCTCCCCGGATACAACGTAACGGCTGCCAAAGTGTAATGTATAGGGGTCAGTGGGATGCTTTTAGGGCCAAGGTTCAAATATACGGTTACTTCACACCTACAACCCAGTGAAATAGTTTCCTTAATGGTCTCTTGAATGTCCTATAGGCACATAAACACATATAGGAAATGGATCTTTATTCCAGTGAATTCCTGGAACACATTCTTCTGGCTTAACGAGCAGGAAAATTGAAGGAAGAAAGAAAGAAAAGTTAAAACAGATTATCATTTGATTAATTTGGTTAATTTCTACTCATTTTAATATTGCACAGAAGGTAAAAATAAGTTAGTTTTCCTGTTAATAGGATGTTTAATCTTCCTTTCCTTCAGCAGTCATTCTTCCTTTATTTCATTCCTGCTTAACTTACTGTATTACTTCTTCTTTATTTTCTGTCTTTTTTCTTTTCGTCTTTCATTTTCTTAAAGAACTTATTTATTTGTTGTATTACATGTTTAAAAATTATTATTATTATTAATTGCTATTAATATTGGCAGTGTTTGTTATGTTTTTGGGATTTAATATAATTTAATATAATTGGGATTTAATATAATTCGTCTTGATATAAGTTATATATAATATTTATAATTATTAACAATAAGGTATTATCAGTTGGTTAATCTAGAAAAAATCGATCACGTAACGATCGATCTATAAGTTATCAATTGCATCGCTTACAATGCCACAAATAGCGACGCGCTTAATTCATTTTCGTGGTTTTAACTATTCTTTACATTCATAATCCTTTGAGTATTCACTAAATAGGCCTAGTTAAAATAAATATAACTAGAGATCCAGATTCTCTGAAGATAAACTCCGGACTTCTAGTGGATAAAATGTTCGATAAGAAAGTATAGGCCTATACTTTCAATTATATATACTATATACTATATACTATGGTACAGCAATTTTCTATAGAATTTGAGGGTATCTGTTATTGTACAAGATACGGTACTGCTATAGACATTAGTGATTATCCGTATTGTTCTAATTTTTCTGTTCACATTAGTAAAGGAAAGAATAAGAATAAATTTTCCCTTTGCGGTTTTAAAATTTAAAAAAATTCGTGATATTAAGTACAAAGTTTAATAGTTGAATGACTACATACTCTATTAAATATGGAAACGTCAAGGTAATTGCCTTGCGTCAATTATAATTAGTGGGTATTTTATATTAGTGACAGTCTCTTCATTGTCACCGGAAGGGCGTTTTCGTAATGCGCTATTGCCAGACTATTGTGTGGAGACTATTAACCTAATTATCACAAAATATATATTATAATAGGCCTGATTTAATGCTATCTACTGTCCCCTTTGTTATTGTACAAGATACGGTACTGCTATAGACATGCGTGCATTGCGCAATAATAAATTCTGTTTTTATTACCATTTCTTGCTGTGAACGGGAAGGAACTTCAAAGAATTCTGAACTGAGAACGAAAACGTCTCGTGCAAAGCGAATATAAGTTCCAGGTCTTGTTACTTTGTAAGGATAACGCAAGTGAAGTGAAATATATGTTCGCTTATTAAAGTTGACTGTAAGCAAATTCCGCCTGTGATTCTTAATTACGAGAAATGTAACTCACTTTCGTTTCAAAGGCTTCTGACAATAATCTCAAGCAGGTTTTTTCTCGAATTCTTTCTTACTGAGCTCATTCGTATAATTTCTTAGTATGCAAATAAGGTCAGATTCTAGCAGTAAACTTGCTGAAATCCATTACGATTCTGCTCAGCGACCTAGTGCTTCAAGATAAATATAAAGTTAATTCAAATTTAAATAGTTTGTGAAGTTATATGTTGGAGCACAATAAATTCATGGTATTTACTTATGACTAGGGCAAAGTATTTGATGAATTTGCATCTTTCTTATATTAAGGTTTAATGATAGCTGAAATATATGTATAAATACGTATAATGAAATAATTGATCAAATAAGGGCAATTTGTTTTTGCATTTTTTCCCTCTATTTTGCATTTTCGTCATTTTCAAGAGATAGGTCATTTTTTAATAATTTTTAGGTCATTTTCGGCATTTTTAGGTTATTTCCGGCGTTTTAGGTCATGTTTCAGTGTAGGTAGAGAGGAGCTTTTCCATGTACAGCATGTACTTTCAGATAACAGACAATCGTTTTTATTTGAGAATCGCTGCCAATTGTTCATCTTTTAATTTTAATTCGGGTTTATAGTAAAACACCATAGCAGTTTGTCTCGTAACAATGAATTTTTCCTTTCTTTTTAAATGGCTCATATTTGCTAGGGGCAATTTGATGGGCATGGCAATTCAGAAAGAATTTCTTTTTCGCTAAGAGTGACCAAGTAGTATAAATTTTCTTACTTGTTTAGTAACAAAATAAGCGTATTTTATATTCTAAATTCATATCTAACGCACTATCACCCAATAAATTGCTTTTTTGAATTAATTAAATTACTTAAAAAAACTAATTATAAGTAATAATGATACATTTATTGGTCATTTTTGTTTTATTTTGTGTCATTTTTTCATTATTTTTAGGTCATAAATACATTTTTTCTTTTGCATTTTTCACTACTCACTATTAAATGCCTTGCCCTAGTAATAACCTTGCCATCTTCATGTGCCGTATATCACAATCTGGGTGTCTTAATCTCCCAGAAACCCTAGGGATCGCTTTAACTACCTTTTTTATTTAGTTGTGAACATGGTATAATAACGAACGCTAGGCGAGAGAAACGATATTCTGTTTTAAAACTACTGTTTGGCATTTCGTTTGTTCGTCTGTAAAATTATGCATTAAGGAATTGCTACCAAACGCGTGGTTTTATTTTCTTCAGTGTCCTTGAAGTAATTAAAAACTATGTATGCGTAAGGGCTTTTATTTTTTTATTACGTTCTAAGAGGAAAAACATCTTCAATTTTTTGTTTTCGGGAAGCATACTGTTCATAGAACTACTAGTTTATACCAACTCCTGAGGAAGCGAATAACTTAGTCAATAAAATTATCCAGTACTAACATAAGAGTCTACCACTGTCATTTTTCTACATACATTTAACGCGGTATTTGAAATAAACACGTAGCCTATGTAAAGCATTGTTGGCTCCATGAAGACTTCAGAAACGATTTATTTTAATGCATGAATCTTTCATGACCTGCAACCACTGCTAGCTAGCAATAACACCGTTCTCTCTTCTTTTAAATAATTCATGCCTACATTTATATGGCATATTCTTACAAGGCGACCTATGACAGCTTCGCGGTTGCCTTTCTCATGGAAACAACTGAAAACTACTCTCTGAATCGGCATACAAGTTTGCAGAAAAAAGAACTGCATGTTACGAGACCAAGCGAGTGGGAACAACATTTCATATCACAGTGGAGTGTTCAGTTCTGTATTTTATATTTTTATTATAATAATAGCCAGTCATAGGCCAATTTTCCCCTATTTTTTTCTTTTCCGTTATCCGTTCTTTTGTTTGACTATTGTTAACGTACACAAACACCCAGGCAAGAGACGGGACTTGAACCAACAGCCTCCTTCATCACGACCCGAAAGCAGCACACTTTACCTACCGAGGCTAAGCAGACGGGCTACATAGTAAAGTAGTTGAGTTATGAGGCTCCCAAATTTTTAGACAATCGGTTAGGTTGTCAGCCTTACGCACCGGCTGCCTTTACCCCAGGATTGCACCTGGTAACTCTTTCTGTTCAAAAGCTTAGTGACTCCAGGGTCATAGTACCATCAGAAGGATTAGGCCAATCCGGGAAAAACCCAACGACCTCATCGAGGATCGAATTCGCGACCTTCCAGTCTATAGCGCATTCCCTCAACCATCTCCACCAAGGCGTACCCCACATCCATTGCATGTATTAATAGGCCTATATTCTCTGACGGGTTGTAAGTTGTTCAGTTAGAAGATAGTAGAAGATAGTAGGTCATTCCTAAGCTATAATATGGCCGTTCTAGAGCTATAACCTAAATATCAGTTAACTGTGTACAATTGTATACGAATGAATTTAATTACTTAACTAACGTCCGGCTTTCCTGGCAACCGGAGCGAAGCGCGTGATATAGGCCTATACACTGATAAACATACACTTTTATATAATTATACTATATATATAACATCATTTTCGGCACATATTTCTCACTCTCATTTTGGGATTTTGGTCATTCCATAGCTGCAGCTCACTCTTAATTATCACATGAGTATGCTATTTTTCTAGTCAAATTATCATAATGTTCCTCAGGAAATGAAGTTAAGCCATTGGTTCCTTGATGTGAACCTGCGCGCATAATGAAGAGAATATGGAGTCCTGTAGAAGATCATGGATAATATTAATATTATCATCCTCTGCTAGATCCTTCTGTAAGCAATAAGCCGACCTTTCATTGCTATGGAGCTTGATTGAAAAGATCACTCTGGTTTTAAAAGTGCCCAACTGTAAGATCCCCTTTCCAGAGACTTCCCATTACTATATAAATAAATCGGAATGCAGAAGGAAGGATTTAGTTTCTACTTTTAAACTATTTAATTTTCAAATAGAATCGTTTCAGGTGAATTTAAAATAATGTTTTCGAAGGTCGGTTAATATTTTTTATACGTTGGAAACTAAAGTTATTTCTTTAAATTTGAAACTTTTTTCACTACTTTTCAAAGTGCACTTCTCAAGTAGTTCTACTGAAGCTTTATTCTTACTTCTGTTCACTAACCAGGATAATTTTGTGCATCTAAAAATTGTAGGTCAGTGTTCCAACTGAAGATTATGCAAGTAATATCAGGACTTCGAAAATAATCACCGTTAAGTACTTCTGAGAGCACACAATGGAATTATACCAATAAAAATTTCAAATTGGGTTAAAACTAAGATAAAAACCATTCTTCGAAAGAGATCTCGTGAAGATATGTGAACAACTTGCCTCGACATTTTCGAATGCCGTCATAAAGAAATGTCATCAACCGTGCAGTTAAGGCTCCAATTTCCTTGCACTTCTCTGGAAATAATTAAGAGGGATTTCTGTAAATAGAATGGTGCACTTTACAGAGAAATGTCAATCTGCTCTCCTAGAGTTTATGCCCGATATGTCAGTACCCACGGCGTGGATTTCATTAGTGCAGATTCACATGTCACGTTTAGAATTTAACGAGTTTGGGGTTATCATGCTTTTATTATTATTTGAAGCTCTTGTATTAGATAAAGTGATTTACCGCTTTGAGACTAAACTGTTTTTCACAAAGCGTATTCCTTTAACGTATTATCGTACTTTATGTTATAACATAAATATTACTATAGAGTTCTTGATTAAGCTTATCATAAAAACAGACGTGTATAATCTATGTGAATTAAGTTCTGCAAAGAATATTGACGTTTACATAAACTTAAAGATAAAATGTTTCTTTTACACTCAGAGCAAGACGATATTTTTCTTAAATAACATTTGTCCATAAAAATATCTCCAGTGAAATAAAATTTAAAACCCTTTCTTTAACTACCAAGAAAAATCTCAGTCGCGACTCGTGGCTTAAAACGAGAGTGTCCTGCCTATACCATTTCATAGGCCTAAATTTAAAATATAGAAAATATTTTAAGCCTACTTACATAACGTAGGTAAAGTAGGTAACGTATTTCCAAAGATGTATATTTAAACATAGTTACTCCTGTAATATCCAGAAGGAAATTCATCGGCAATTGGAAAAACGTTCTTGAGTTATAAATTCAGCTACATAATACGGTAATTTAATATTTCGACTAGTTTGTTTTAACATTAATTTGCGTACTCTTTAATAATAATAATAATAAATCTTTATTTAATCTGTCAGAGTTAAGGCCTTAAGGCCTTCTCTTACACTCAACCAGAGACAGAATAAAGGAACAAACAAAATTTAGTGTATCTAATACCTTAACATAGTTCTATAACTAGTAAGAATACCCCAGTTATATACATACACAGTAGTTAATTGAGTCTATGTTACATAAAATTAAACTATTTTAGCAAAATGTGTTACACTAGGAAAATAAGTAACTTAACTTAGATCTACAATATACAACAAACAATAAAAAGAACAAATGTTTTATTCCTACAAAATTAGCGTTTATTGAATAGATATTCGTTTAGCCTAGTTTTAAATGTTGACAGCGTTGACACTATCGCTATACATGATGGCTCAGGTTCTAGCATCTGTGGTTCACATTCGGGAGGTTCCAGGTTCAAACCCAGTTGCTAGCCATTTTGACTAAGTGTTCATCTGTATCAATAATAAGTCATCAAGTTACATGGTACATACGGCTCTATTCAATACATATTTGCAGATATAAAGGTTATGCTATACATTTTTATATCCCAAGAGTATTTGATCCAGAATATCCGAATATGCCACTTAAAACAAGTGCAAGAAGTTCTTCAATAAAAGGACATTTTCTTGGTGAAATACCGTGGCTTCAAATAGGCCGTAAAAGCACTCAAAAACTTTTCTTCGGAGACTCAATTAAACCGCTTGGTTATATCGCTTGAGCACGAAAGACTGATATTATCCTCAAAGAAAACGCATAGCTTCATTAAGGAAATGTTTGAAATAAAAGTTATGAGTGATTAAAATGTTTCAGTACTATCGTGAACTGAGATGTAGGTCAGCCTGAATTCCCTGGAGTTACGGATAACGCCCGTCTTCGTGTTATTCATGCTAAATAGCAGCCCTTACGTGATGGAGCATGCTACAGATGTATTATCCGGATATGTTACCAGCGTTGTGGCTCCCACTAGTGCTATACTCGTATACTCGAAAAAAAGAGTGCGTGGAACGCCACGCGACAGAAGTAAAACTTTATTTTATTATTTTTTTTTCTTTCACTTTTTGATTATTGGATTTTTTCAATTTTGCATTATTGGACTTTTTAATATTAGGTTTTTGGACTTTTTTATTTTTGAATTTTAGACTTTTTAATTTTGTATCTTTGAATTTTTATTTTTGGATTTTTTAAATTTTCGATCTTTGAATTGGTTATTTTTTTATTTTTATTTTTAATTTTTTTATTTTATTATTTATTAAATTTTGGATTTTTGGATGTTATAATTTTTAATTTTGTTTTTTTAAATCTTGGAAATTTGTATTTTTTAATTTTGGATTTTTAATTTTGGATTTGCACGGTAATGAACCTCCGGGTTCCATAAAATAGATAATATACTTTTAGATTGCTTAAGAATTGTCTATTGCCATTGAGGAAGTAAGGTCTGAAAAATTTCCTTTGATTACTCCTAATCATTGAGTTGATTGTTTTCTGTGCAGTCCGCACCGAAACAAGTAAGAGTGTGACTGATTTCGTGACTGATTGTGACTGATTTCGTGACGGTTTTAGTGTGACTGATTTTCCAGATTTACCCTTTACCGCCACTAAAGAAGTTTTACTTCAAAAATATTACAAACATATCATAGCTGTTAATAAAATTGCTATTATCATAGCTATTATTAAAATCTGACGTCCCCAACATTTTGTGAGAAGTTTTGAAACGCTAGATTACAATACTACAAAGCGGCTTAAGAGAGGACTAAAGTTGAGAGCAATTTTCTAAACCATTTTTTCTATAAACTTGACCTTTTGCACACTTAAGAGGAAACGGAATACCCTATCTTTACAATGTTAAACACAATGCATCTTTTCTCGAAAACTACTAAAGCTAGGCAGTTGATATTTTCACATTTTTTAGATATATACCCTGTGTCAGTAGTGAAGAAAGCATTTTTCATGAAAATACTTATTTACTGATATATGATTTGTTTATTTATAAAAGAATTATCAACATTTTTAAATACCTTTTAAGATTAACTCATTTGGCCTTGATTTTCCTAATAATTCTGCCAAGTTTTTAGGCATCAACCTTGAGTCTTGTCTGGGTTGGCGCTCTCATATTGATAGTGTTGCTAGTAAATTAAATTAAGTAGAGGACTTTTTGTGCTTAGAATTTTTAAAAATCATATATCTTTTAATATTTAGAAAATTATTTATTATGGGTGTATCCCCCAGGACACACTGCAAACCGTTATTTATTAAATTGGATATTCTGACTATGTATTCCGTGTTTGTAATGAAATGTCTTTTGTTTGTTAAGATGAATATTGATTCTTATACACTATGTTCTTCTGTACATAGTTATTCCACACGCAACAGTGCTAATATTTATATTGCTAAATGCAAATACAGCAAAGTTCAAAACTCTTTTGAAATAACATCTTTAAATTTGTTCAATAATAGTCTACCTGATCATGTTAAAGCACTGCCATTGTTAATGTTCAAAAGAAAGGTTAAGTCTTTTTTACTTTCCAGTCCTCTGTATAACGTTGCTGAGTTTTATGATTGTAAGTGTATGTTACTCTGATTTTTATAATATTTCTGACGTTGCTATACAATAATGTATTGTTCTGGCAAATAAACTATATCTATCTATCTACCATATGACTTGTGAATATTTCATAGATTAACCGATTCATAAAATGTTGTTTCGTTGTATGTAAGACATCTGAATAAGGTTTTATGTTAATTAGATGCTCAGAAGATGTACTTTTAATATAGACTAGGGAACCTCAAAACATGAAAAGCATTAAAAAAAAATGGAATTGAAATTCGAGGACTTGTTTTCCATTAAAGAGCTTGTATTAAACGAATTAAACTTTCAGATAAAAGATTGTCCTTGACCCGCAAAGAAATTGTTTCCTATGTATATGGAACACATCAGAATATTATTGCCGCCATTTCTGTACGATGTGGTCCTAGAGTAATTCTATGCAGGAATTCCATATAAGACGGCAGTAAAAACCTATGATTTACCCACATTTGCAGCTTGGCGTACGTTCAAAGCACGCTATCCCGTCTCACTCAACCAACGCGTAGTTAAATAAAATTGGCTTTTGCGGAATATTTTATGGGAATGTGTAAAATTATCTCCATAACTCCATCTACATTTCATACTAACAGTTACTGCTTTCTGGAATTCTGAATGAACAATGATTTGTCGTATCCTAGTTCTATCGGTCGACATGGGGGAATTGGTAGTGTGGCTGATTTTCACCCTGGCGGGTTTGATTCCCGGGCGGGACAGGAATTTTTCAGCAGTAAATATTCTTCCTAGATGCCAAATCTCCGTGGTATCATCTTTGCCTGAAAGAACCTTGCATTAGCCGTAGTCCCGTGGCTTCGTTCCAGGTATGAACCTGCCATCGGGCATAATACTCATCATCATTATTCTAGTTCTATGTTAGGAATAGGCACTGGCATGTTTAAGAAGCTGGGAAAATTATTCTGAGGTATTTAGATTTTGCAACAAAATATCCCAATTATTATTTAGGCAGATGAGAACAGGTCGGGATATGTTAACTAGGTGGGGTTTTCGGCTTTTTCCCCTAACATATTAGACGAATTCGGGTAATTTTAGGCCCTTTTAGGCCCTCCTGGGATATCATCTGACCGTCATTATCATCTTCATCTCATCCTCGATTCCTTCAGACAGAGTGTGTGTGCGAATGGTGTATCTCGTCCTACGTGTTCGTGTTATCTCGGAGGTGGCCTCGACAGTGTGCTGATCCCTAGTCCGAGGTGGCCCTCCCAGTCCTTGTCTTGGACCCAAACATAATCCCCCAGTCCTGTAAGACCCGGGAGCTGTGAGCCGCATAAACTTCCTTACAATGGAAGACAGTAAACTAAGTGAAAGAAGAAGAAGTATTTTCATTTGAGTTGAAGAAATCCTTGAGATGTGATTCCTGCTAATTCGTAAGACAAACATAAAACACTCGTAATGAGTGAAGTTTTAAAAATGTTGATATTGGCAAACATCCTAAACATTCCTTCTTCCTTACACATGGCTCAGTTGGAAATGAAAAATGACGAAGAAGAGAGAGGCAGAAGGAAATAAGTTTATACATCAGAATAAGATGAAGTTATATTCAGCAGAATCATTGGTCGGCTTTCTTGAGAGGAGCGGAAATTATAAACTCTGAGTATAAGAGAATCTTCGTACAGTTCTCTCAGAAGATAACATATAATGTATACTTTGAAGAGAACATTCAACATAAATTATTTAGAGGAATATAAGTAAATTTAAAGACAATGTTATGTATACCTTCAAAGACTAACGTACTCTCAGAAATAATCTACAGCGTGCTCGAAAATGACTTCGTGAATCGGTATGTATCTTCTTATTTCTTTTTAAGTCTATTGGTAACATGCTTTACAAAATAATATTGGATACTTATGGTGTTAACAAGACTTAAATTTATTTATTTTGTATTAAAGCAGTAAAGATCTAATCTACGTGTCATTAAATCCCATTGCGGGATAAGGTCAGCTTTCTTACCGTTGCTTTCTCTATGTCTAGTGACTTCATTGGCAGATGGCAGGATTGGGAAGCATACTCTATGCTGACTCCTACTTCCGTTAATGATTTGTTCCTTGATCGTATGTGCTACTTCTCTCATGGATGTTTAGGCGACCTTTTTTTTTATTTTAACGTAAGTAAATAAAAGCTAAAAGGATGGTATAGTTCGAATATATTTATTTTTCTCCAAAGAATCCTTACTGCTAGAAAAGTTTAATACAAACTAATAAAATTCCAGTATCTTATTACTAGTAGTTGGAATTCTCGAATGAAAATATCTTGATTATTCGATTCTTGAAAGTTCTCGAAAAACCAGGCGAGACAGCGTTGTTAACTTAGGGATCTTCTCTCTGGGAACGCTTGTAATAGAATTCCATTAACGCAATAACTGACAGCACTGCTATTGGTTTGTGCTTCACTGTATGGGTGAACTACACCCCTACCGGGAACCAATAGCAGTAATCTATCATAGTAACATGATGAAATTGCCGAGCTTAACATTCGAATGACGATTTGAGTTAGCCTATCAATCGAGTCAATATTTTTTAGATATGTTTTTTCCTCCCCCATGCGCACAACATGTCCAGCCCATTTCTCCTCCGTGATTTAATTGCCCTTACTATATCCGGTGACCAGTACAGGTTATGAAGATCGTCGTTATACAGTTTTCTCCAGTCTCCATTTTCATCTCTTTTAGGCCCAAATATTTTCCTAAGCATTCTGTTTTCGAATACTCTCAGATTATGTTCTTCCCGAAGAGTATGCGACCATGTCTCACGTTCATATAATACTCGGTTCTTAAAATCCTTTTATTCTGCCCATCACTACATAGCCTATTCCAAAGGGTCCGCATTATATTTCCAACTCTACAACTGTGAAAAAAAGTCACCTTCCTAAAAACTTGAAGAGAAGACACAAAATAAAATAAAATAAAATTAAGCAGTGTGCAAACTCTTGACTTCTGCCTGATGACTACAAGATGTTAACACTTGAAATATACTGTTATGTAAACACTCTGAATAATGTATCAGAAATTTAAACATATCCTCTCTCTCATTATGAGATTCTTGAATTTTTATTGCAGGACCTATTTATAGAGCTTGTAGCAATATATAATTTCACACATCGGACGGGCATTCCTGAAAATAACTCCATGCTATCGTTAATATAGAGTGAGAATTTAATAAACTTATGTTCAAGATAGAACATCTCTGTTGAAACGCGCTCTATCGACTACATTTTAATGCCTTAAATTTCTGCCGTTGTCTTAGCGTAGATACCAACCTCTGTTCTGAAAGTTAATAATTATATTTTATCGTGTTTAAGTACCTTAGTGCCTTAAAATTATACTCCAGTGTATAACCTGTATTAGAAACTCTATTAATTGTTTGGTCAACCTAATGCAATTTGCCAGCCAATTTCAATGCAGAAAAATAGTTGAAATTCTTCTTAAAGTTATTTTATCCAGCTTAATTTATTTTTCTATAATTTAAACTTTCCGGTATATAAAATAAGATTTCTATAATCTTTAATCTTATTCATAAAATTTTACAAACTTTAATTTTTTTAGTCGCAAATTTGAAATTAAAGGAATATTAAAAATTCATCTGTAAATTTATCTCTTTGCCTGATTGGTAAGCCACATCATAATGACTAATCTTAAAAAAATGCAGCTACCCATCTTTTGTAGTTTACGCTATTTATTAGACCCGAAACCTGCTCTTATCAGCTTTAAATCGGTATGGTGAAATTACTCCTGGAATTTATAGCCAATTAATTTTAAATATTCAACTTTGCTTCTACGCACAGTTCAGGAATAGATTTGTCCTTCCAAAAAAGCCTACAGTTTATTTCAACATCTTGCGGTCACACACTTCTGAAAACTGAAAACAAAATTTTCTAATTATTACTTATTGTAACTACAGGTGAACCTTATTTTACTTTGTCCAGTGTGGCAGCCTTATAAAATATGACAAGTCGATGGCTTTTTATCCTTAATAATAAAGTCCAATGAGTTATTACAAAAATACTCACTTAATTAAACTAATACAGAGTAAAATAATATAGTTTGAACTTTCAACAGCATACCGAAGGGGGAGAAACAACCAAAAAATTCAAATGCCTTTTTTATGCTAAGTTATTAAAAAAAGATACCCTAATCTGTAATCATACTTCACTTGAGAAGTATTATCCGTATTATTAAAATGTATTGTAATTTACGACCTTGTACATTTGTACAAAGTATTATCTTATATAAATAAGATGTTAAAATACTTTATATTATGTATTATATTATGTATAATACAATAAAATTATATCGTTAAAGGAACATAAAAGAACAGTAAAATATTCTACCAGATTAACTTTTTTATTATTTTGACGTTGTACCTTAAATACGTATGTTATTTAAATTTACATATAATACAATATTTAATCTCATTTAAACAAGATATTACTTTAAAGAAGGTGCAAGTTTGTAAATTGCAGTGCATTTTAATATTACTGCCCTCTAAGGAAATAGTGTTCATAAATGATTTTCCATATTGCTCTAATTGTTTTATTCACATCAGCAGAAGAAAGGATAAGACTCAATTTTCCCTTTGCTGTTTTAAAATAAATAAAATTTTCGTAAAATTAAGTACAAAGTTTAATAGTCGACTACATACTCCACTAAATATGGAAACGTCAAGGTAATGGCCTTGCGTCAATTATAATTAGTGGGTTTTTCATATTAGTGACGGTCTCGTCAATTGTCACCGGAAGGGCGTTTTCGCAATGCGCTATTGCCAGACTACTGTGTGGAGACTATTAACCTAATTATCACAAAGTAGGTATTATAATAGGCCTATTTTAATGTTATCTATTGCCCCCTTAATGTGCATAGTTATATTACTTCGATTCGGTTTAACTTTTATCTCTTTGAAGGGGGTTTGTTTATCGATTATAACCACTATTACTATTTTCTTACGATGGTACTTTCATGTAGAGTACGATTACTTCCATAAAGTCTTTGGCCTTGAAGACTAACCCAGCCAGCGAGCTTCTCGTTACCAGCTGGCGCAGACTCGCATGCGCGTAGATCAGTGAACTACTAATGAGCGCAGAGTGCAGATCACACAGCACGTTGCCAGTCGTAGAAAATACTATAATAGTTGAGTGGAAGGATAATGCCGCTGCGAGAGAGACAGACAACACATGGAGTGGGATAGAAGAACTGAGCCAATCGGGGTGAAGCTACCTCCCCCTCGGCAGGAACTCTAGGAACGGTGACACTCGCTCCTAAGGTACATATGTAAAAACCCAGAGACTTTGTGGAAGTAATCGTACTCTAACCACCATTTTCTTATTTTGCGCTTCGCCGCAGCCGTTTCGCCTTGTAACCATCTCCAGCAAGCCTCTATGGTTACTGTAGGTGGCATAAAGTGGTTAAAAAGTATTTTATTAGTATAATATTGTTCACAATCGAAACTTCAAGTTATTTTGATGGTAATAGCTTCCCGTAATTTCTTATTGTGTTATATATTTTTATTCTTACCGCTTCCAATGTGCACAACACTACGGAGACTTTTTCTACGTAATGCATCTTTACTGCGTGGGCTTAAATCTGCAATAACAAGAAAAAAGCAAGGGAACGTTTCGCGGAAATATGTCATATTCTAAATTTATAGACCTATTCATCTTTCATTGAGGAAACAGCAAAAAAATAGGATTATATATGTTCAGTGTCATCCTGCACGTATGAAGGTCAGTTAGATTTGTTTTTCTCCTACACATAATTCAATTTACAGTGGAAACGGACTCGGACTTTTTATAATGTCCCATGATTTTTATATACACAACCTGTTCCAAAACTATAACAAGTAACACCATCATAAATAACACCATGTTAATAATATGGATTTACTGCACCGATTTACTACGTTGCACTATATTTTACAGCGTGAGATAATTTGTGCATTGTTTCCTATTTCAATAAATAGATAGAGACAATAGGTTATATGAATTGTGTACATCCTTGTTGTTTATTGGATTGAATTAATCGTTTAGACACATCGATATTCAAAACGCAGTGGGATGCATACATCAAAGAGAATCGATAAACTTGTGAGCACAGAGTCATTGAATGTGTCTCACACCCCACAATAGAGTTTCAACCAATTTTTACAAACATTTACACAGGCAGCTTTAAATACATTTCGATATAGGGCTACTCGTATTCCCATCAGTCACAAAATACAAAAGCGTTTGTATAATATATATATATAACATATAGAGTATTTCTATTTTCCCTTCTAAACAAGAACGCATAAACACAATCTCCCTGTCTCTTTCTCTGAACCTTTCTACTTTCTACTGAACCTACCCAGCTTTTTCTCTCCCAGTATGTGCTATCACATTTCTTCTCTTTATCCCTCGCGAAAAGATGAGAAAATCAACTCCTTATTATCTGAAACTAAAGTGGCTAAAAATAAAAGAACGAAGGAACCTTGCCAATTGCACTACTAACTCTTGAAATTATTAAATGCAAAAGTCGCGTTTACTTTCTCTTTTCCTCTCCACCACACCCGGATACATTTTCCGTTCTTGTATCTTCTAAATCAACGGAGAAATGTGTATTTAGCTGGCTATTTTTCAGCACTAATAGAACTAGTATTTTTGCTATGTTCAGTCATCTGCCTCGTCGGGGTCGTCTCTGCGATCCGGTATTTACCTGAGAGAGGAAACCTCGATTATTAAAATCATGCAAAAAATACATGATCGTACTAATAGATTTACCCCAAGCACACTTCAAATTCCTAGACAGTAAATAAAATAATAATTCTTTATGCACTGTCTCTCGATTGTGCACTAAAGTCAATCTCTATCAATATCAAATTTATTCTCTTGCTACAACAGTAATAACAAAACTCTTAGCAAATAATGTCACAACCGTTTACCTATCCTGATTTCTCATTATTTTCTACAATTATATATATATATATATATATATATATATATATATATATAATAAATTCTAGTCTACTTTGATCATAGGCCTAAATATGACTACTACTTCATGACATTAGGCTAAGCTTTATATTTTAGTTCCAATAATTGTAATAATAAATTTTTAAACTACTGTAATAGTATTTGTAATTTTCTATGTATGTGTGAGCGGATTGTATACCTAGAGGGAACTCTTTAGTTCTTATCTTACAATCGTCAAACTAACAGAGATTCAAGATAAAGAAGATAAAAATCCTAACTCCTTTCCAAATATATTTCACTGCCTCCCTATTAAAATATAATGTTTCACTTCCTCCTGTTCTATAAGGCTAGTAGCCAGTAACGTAGGCTAGTGGTCGTTCAGATAGCTTTGGCTAGATTGGAAAGTTAACTACTGTCTAATAGGAATTACCTGTAGTATTATTATTTTCACTTCAAATAGATTTTTTGCGTCTTAGGTGATAAATACTTCGGTTTAAATTAGCATGAATTTGTACATTAAAACGCCTTATGGGTGAAATAACAAAATAACTTAACATGTGTATACAAATAAAAAGACAGATGCGAATGTAAACTAGTCTTTACTTTATCAGGAAAAATTTGAACAATTATCACCAGGACATTTCCTTCTCAGAATGCGAATTATATCTATATAGTTTCAAGCATGAATTCCAAAAATACGAGGAATATGCGCAGAGAATATTCAAATATTAAGTTTTTTTAGGGGAACTGTTAACTTAAGCCCAAATGCTTATTAGCATTTTAGTTCTTTTCAGCAACCAGAATTATCGCACTCGAATGTCTAACAAGTTGAATAACTAATATAGGATCTGCAACTGCATTATCTTCCCCGAATAAAATCTAGCTATCGCATTCCATTTCGGATATGTTAAATGGTTTTATTAAGGAAACAAAGGAAACTGCATTGTAATGGCGACTATTTCTAAATTGGAACTATGCATTTACATAGTATTAACATACGCTTGCTTTTCGCATCATTTCGCCAACACAGAGAGAGAAACAGAAAGAGAAAGTGTATGTGTATATGCATGTGTGTATGTGTGTGTGAGAGAGAGAGAGAGAGAGAGAGAGAGAGAGAGAGAGTTCGTACAAATCCCGATTCTGTTAGAATACCTAATAGTGAGTATCTGCACTTGGAAAAACACTGTTCATGACGACTTTTTATACTCTACTGAAATAATGGGTTAGCTTGTACTTAGTGCCAAGATTATAATCCTGGCTTTTGCACACCCAAGTTTGTAAGTCCTTTTAATGACACCAGGACTCGGGCAACTGTACAAGTGTTGTCTCCGTATTAAATTTTTTTTAACCTAGGATTCTTCAAGGCTACTGTAAGCAGTAAGGTCATGGAATAATTAAAGCTCAACGTAGGCTAAAGATACAGGGACATTTTCAGCATTATAACACAATATTTCGTGACGAAGATCATGTTAAGGATGTGAAGTTTTTAATGATATGGTGATGATAATAGCATGATGACAGTGATGTGATATTAATAACGTTAGTAATAATAAATAAACTACAGTTGGGAGCTGACGAGATGATCCCTGCCATGACTATGGGGCTCTTATCTGCAGCCAATAGCAGCGCTCCCCTACACGTGCAGTTATAGCACAACACCGTCTTCCCCCTGCATGCCACCACCAAATCACGGATCATCTCGTCAGCTCCCAACAATATCTTCGGCTCTCCGGGCCGCTGTTCCTACCAATTTTTTAAGTTACCATGGCAGGTGTCTTTCACCTGCGATGTTGAACAGTAATATAGTAGAATGTAAATAACTCACCTGCAATATATATATATATATATATATATATATATATATATATATATATATATTTATAGGCTATATATTAGTATAATATCAGATCGTATAATATTAATGTTTTTTGTTTAAATCACCAAGTCTTCGGTATAAGCTTCTTGTTCTTAACAAAGAAAAAACGACTTGAAAGACTTATAAGAATAAGGTGTTTATGAACATGCTATGAGACATTTATAATACTTCAATTCTCCCTCAGAATTATTAGAAACCAACAAACGAAGTTTACAAACAATAGTGTATAAGTTAATTTCTAAACATTAGCAAAGAAACTGAAGATGTATTTCCTTTGTTTCAGGAATGCAGTATTTGAACAAGAACGAAGAAACACAACAGCAGAAAGTTCTCGTATTCATTAACTCAACAACGCTCGAGGAAGAATGTATCTGCAACTTCCATTCACTGAGGAACTCCTTACTTCATCACTGACATTAACAATGTTTCAAATTGAAGGCAGTGTGTTTATTACCTAGTCATGTCTTTAATACAGTCATGTTAGTACTTCATGAAAACCCTCCCACGGACTTTAGTTTGATACTTCCAACAGACAACTTCTCGTCCTTTGTAACAGAATCCCCTTTCTCAAACTGGGGAGTAAACACTACTTTATCTTCTGCCTTTCTCTCAACTTCTGAGGCATCGTTAGTGTCTTTGGGAAATATAACAAGTACGTGGGGTCCCAAAAGAGATCCTTTGTACATTGTGGTGCCAATTACAGTGTTGTATGTAGTGATTCTATTGACAGGTCTTATTGGTAACGTCAGCACATGCATAGTGATTGCTCGAAACAAGCACATGCATACTGCAACCAACTATTATCTGTTCAGTTTAGCGGTGTCTGATTTGTTGCTCCTGGTATCAGGGTTACCGCAGGAAATGTACTACAATTGGTCGAGGTACCCTTATGTGTTCGGTGAAGCGTTCTGTGTACTTCAAGGATTCGCTGCTGAGACTTCAGCAAATGCTACAGTGCTCACTATCACAGCGTTCACAGTGGAAAGATACGTGGCCATATGTCATCCCTTTCAGTCGCATACGTTGTCAAAGGTAAGTTATGGAAAAATAGACTTAAATATAAGTAAATGCAAGCAAGTATAAATTTAGTAACTGCATCGGAATTATTACTGTTTTCTTGTATAACATCGATATGTTTAAATCTTTAGAAACAATATGCACTATAGGCTTTTATAGTTATGCAAGGATATTTGAATATAAATTTATTTATTTCTTTGTAGTGAGAAGTCAATAATTATTGCCTACAGTCCATATATATCTAGTTAATTTCAAACTCATCGTTTCTTAAATCAATAACAAATTAAAACATTCTAAGCAAGTAAATTTACTATTTTCAAATTTTTTTAAGTTATGCTTTGTATTGGTGCATCTTCTAGTTATGAGAACCAAGTAAAAATATAACCATCAAATAAGTCAATATTACTTGTATTGATAAAGCAGCATCTATGGCATGCTATCGAGGATTTAAGGCCATTTCTTACATTACGCTTGGGACTAAAATGCTATGAAAAATCAAACGATAGAAATTATATTTATCAGTCTACAAAATGCTAACTAAATTTGTTCAAATCCATGGCCTACTAACTACATTTACTATAACTGACAGACTACCAAAAACGTTCCATTGAACTAATGTTGAAATCCACATCCAGGAAGATAATGTGTTTTTTTTAAATTAAAAATGAGGTTTATTAATAACAACTTTACATTTTTATAATTGTTATTACTTTTAATTAAGTTTCATGTAGCCTAAGTATAATTTTGGAACAAATTTCTAACTATTAATTTCGGAAAGTCCGGGTTAAAATCACGTGGACTGCCAACCTAATGTACATTTTCGGAGGTTGGAATTGAACTTACATAGTCTTTATAATGCTTATGTGCAAAAAAGAATGAGAGTAGACTTGGAAAATCACAGTTGGTGATCCTCTAAATTGTAAAAAAATTAAGTAGACCTATCTATTTGGTATGGCACATGAATGTTCTTAACGTCATTAGAATTTTACGGCTTGTTTTATTCAAACACAAGTGAAATGTATTACAGTCTGGAATTATACAATTTGGATTCTGTTTTGATAATAATAACTATAATAATTGCATTAATTTTAATTGTCAGAGCTAAAGTAATACGGCCTTCTCCAACAGTTAACATGTTTACGTACAAGTTAAATTATTGCATTTATCTTAAATATTAATAATAAAAGTGACACCACATTTTACTATATACAGTAGCCTTAGATCTACAGAAATCCTAAATTTATTTGCAAAATAGGAGAGATTGCAGACCTGTTTAGAGTGTATGGTCAGATATTGCATCAGGAAAAAGTTAAATACTTAAATGAACTTGTACGATTGTTTACATAACCATTTTACAACTTGTTTTATGCTGTTTATATAGCTTTCAAGAGCAGTGCGGCTGATACTGCTGATATGGCTGTTGGCCATGGGATTGGCCGTTCCTCAGGCCATTCAGTTCGGCGTCGTGTACGAGCAGCTACCGGACGGTCGAGTGCTGGACGACGAACATACTGTGTGTGCAGTGAAGAGGGTGGTAATACCTCACTCTTTCGAAGTGTCCTCCTTGGTGTTCTTCGTGGCGCCCATGACCCTGATTTCCGTACTGTACGCCCTCATAGGACTTCAGCTGAGACGATCCAGTCTCAGAAGAGGTGGTGGGAGTGTTCGTCTCAAAACGGGAGTCGGGGGGAACGACGTCTGCTATGCTCAACAGTACAGTCATCATCAAAACCAGACTGAAGATGGGCGCAAGAACTTCTCGAAGAATGCTCAGATTAAAGCTACTAAGCATGTCGTAAAAATGCTAGGTGAGTACTTAACCGGTTTACTATAGGCTACTTTTGTATTTGATATTTCCTTAGATCCTACAGCCAACCCTCGATATAAAGCTCTTCTTTACAGTGCCACCCTCGTACTGCGCCAATAAATGCAAGTGAACGGAAATTCTCCCGTATAAAATACATAAAACACCTTCTTACTCTGCCACTTCATTTAGTGCCAGCGAATATAGGACAAGATTTTTTACAAAATACAGCTTGCAGTGATTTTTTCAGTTCTAGAATTATTTTAAAATTGACGTGATTGTCAGGAAGATTATTTAAGAAACATACAGTACTGTATTTCCAAGAAGTGAGTGTTCCCCTGCCACTAACTGTAAGTGTAATGCGGTGGAATGTTAAGAATTCGGACAGACAGCCTGCGTGAGGGTCTCCCATGGTCTTGAGAAAGAGCCCTTCATACAATGAGACACTCCAGCTAGCCCGGTATTTATGGAAATCTATTTAAGTCTGTTGTATCTGCCCTGTTAGATAAAATATGTTATTTATTTCGATTATCCGGATACGCTATGTAGCTTCCGTAAAAGGCTAATATAATATTACTAGCATGTGCCCGCGGCTTCGCCCGCGGCTTCGCCCGCGGCTTCGCCCGCGATAATTATTTCAAAAATTAAAAATTAAGAGCATAATAGTAAAATCATTATATTTATTAACACCTAAATCACGTGGACTACATACCACGATTAGATAGCATCGTCTGGTAAAAGCGACCTCAGATTCGAGTTTCTTCCCCCAGAAAACCTCTGTATAGTGAGATTCGTCCAAATAAAACAACGTTTGACCATATTTAGGGCTTACAACATTCAAGCGATCGCGAAAGTTTTATTTTCAAGGTATGACAAAAATAGCCAAAGCCAACTGTAATTGATTTGACATTGAATTGTATAACTGAAAACTTATGTTTTGAAAACGCACAAAATGCACGTTTTTTGCCCGTTTTTCACCCATAACTCACGAACGAAAAGTAAAATTAAAATTCCGGCTTGGAGGTGCATTTTCCGACCCTTCAGCCCACCTATGTTTCAAATTTCAGATCTCTGCGTTCAGTAGATTTCGCTGGACATCGAGGACAATTCCTTTTATTAATACAGATAATATGAATTATAATGATACCTTCTCTAATTTGTCAAACATCCATTTCATTTAATCCAAACCCACCTGATACAACTGGCAACAATATGTTCTGTGAATTTGTTTGGATAATTCTGTGTAAAAAGGGGTTAAGTATTTTCAAAAACATGTAATTTTTGGCAGTTAAAATCAGAATGTTTCAAAATCCTTTCTTAGTGAGCACCTATATTATGAAACGAAGGTACTGTCAAAATTCCAAGTCTCTACCTGTTATAGTTTAGGCTGTACGTTGATTCCTGCCAGTCAGTCAGTCAGGACAAAGCCTTTTATATATATAGAGATTACTCCATCAAGGTATTTTCTTTTGCCTCGAAAGACAAATTCTGCTGTTGGATAATTCTTTGGTTTGTTTATTTCTCTCCCAGTTTCACATTACGAAATAAATTCAAAATAATAACAAAATTAATATGATTTGTATTGTGGTAATTCGGACGTGATTTTAATCTATAACAAAACTACTCTATTAGGGATTGTATTAATATTAGATTCAAACGGTTAAATGGTCAGAATACGCCTATTGTATCGACACCACAATCAATAGTTGTAAAAAGCCACAGTGTTAAACTGGTGGTTAGAATACGTGTTCAGTATCAGAATGGTCCAATGAGATTTGCGGTTAACTAGACCACAGAGCACTTTTTTTCTCAAAGAGCTGTCGAATTTATCTGCCAAACAGTATTCCATTACAGTTCACTATTATTCCATTGTCATTCCTATCTTCCAATATTTCAGAACAATTTTATGTTTTAAACGAGATTTGTAAAGCTATATGGGTTTGAATATTCACTTCAAATTACTCCATGTGATATCCTAAATGAAGGACATGGAGTTCGGATATGCAGTCCGAACCAAAGATGGAACCTTCAGACATAGCATGTGACCATTACCAGCCATTAGGGCAATTAGGAATAACCATCACAATAAAAATTATTTAATGTAAGTATGTTCATTATTACCGGAGCTGTATTAATGTAACTAGTTGTAAAATGAGAGTGGTGCTTTAAAAGCCCTTCAGCAGAAAATTTAATTTTGCAGGTAAATCGCATTTTCTCACAAATAACCTATTCATATATATAATTTTATTATTCTAGAATTCTATTCAATGAATTGACATTAAATATTTTTGTGAAAACTGTTCGGTAACATTTAACATCTGAACACGAAAGTTTGCATGTACTATCGTTGGTTTTTCATAGAAGAATAAAATGCTTAACAATATTTTGAATTTTAAAAAATTAATAGTTTTTTTCATTACAATTAAATACTAGGCTATGTTCAAAGTATTTTCAGTTCAATTCATTTTCCATAGCCTTGAAATTTTATATTTCCAGAAATTTATTCAATGGGTTTACATTAAATTTTTTGTGAAAAATGTTTCATACCAATCACTGCTAAATATTACGAGAAAACGAAAAAATAATTTATTGATATGCATTATTTTCAATAAAAACTAAATGGCTGCCACTTTTGAAATACAATCAATCCCGCTACCGAACTGGACACATAAAAGTAGTTATTACTTGACAACTATTTATAATTTCATTGGAATTGATCAAATATCTTCGGAGATATTACTATTTATCTACAATCCCATATGAACTGGTCTAATCAATGTTATTAAAGAAAGGGAAGTGAATCATTGCCAATCCCTCTTAAACTTTTAAGTTCCTTATCGTTGAATTTGTGAAATTCCAACTTCCTAAGCTAAATGACTGGACTTTTTAGTACTCGTTTCATTTCTTACACGAATATCATTAAGATTTTCTTGAATCAGAACTCTCTTAGAATAAGATTTCTTCTTGCATACATACACACACAAACAAACATGTATACTTTCATGCATACATACATACACACATACAACATTCATAGAAGTATATATTTTTAAGAATTGTAGATTCAGATATTACCGCCATTTGCGAAGTTCAATGCATGATAGCATAACTCTCTTTCAGTTAAATACTTAGCTCAGAATAATGTACAAGAAAACCTCTCACTAGGTAAAAAGCGGTAACGTGGAATGCAATAACAAGCAGCAGTATTCCCAGCATGGATTACACAAACTCGTGGGGAAGCTACTAGACTCATAAATTCCCTAGCTCAATTACAGAGTAATTGATTCCGACTCCGTGGTGTCGGTACAAATGAAAATTCAGACAAAATTATTAACACTGCAGTAATAACCTCTATTTGCCTTTTAATGAAGCGACGCTAAACCACTAGCAAAAATGTTTATGAGTTTCCATTTTGCGTAAAGAAATAATCATGTAATATAAAATATATAGGCCTACTGTAGTTATAAATCCAAGGACGAATCATACAGATTACATTGTTAACTCTTAAAGTCCTTAAGAGAAAAATTATCGTGAATTAGTTCAACCCAGTATATCTTGAGAACCTATATTAATGTGCTCTCATTTACATAATATATATTTATTAGTTCAATGTGTATATTGATATATTATTCTTTCCTCTGCTGATGTAAAAATAGTAAGGATAATACAATAAAGGATTTTTTATTTGTTTCTATCTCCCTCAAATTATTTTTTTATAATTTATTTTTTTCTCTTGTTTTCTTATTTCACTTAGATTTTAGATTTCTTTCTTTGGATTTACGAAGACCATCAATAATGGCCGTGAACGTAGGCATGATGACCATATGGCCCCAGTTCTGTAATCTGCCAATGCAAAAAGACTGAGACAGATTTACGTCATGGAATTATCTCCACGAAGTTAATTAAGTAAATGAGCTCAATGAAATTAGAGACCATAATATATAATTTCCAAAAGTGAAAAGAGCTATAACATAGCATTGTCATGTTTACCGAGCCTCTTGAGAACCATTCTCCACAAAGGAAATCAAATGCACTTTCCTTTAGCTACAGTGATGGATGCATGCAGTTTAATCTTCAGAAAATTGTGAACCCTTCACCAAATTATTCCTATTATTTTAAAATGAAGAATTTTATTATGTAGGCCTACCCGGATGCAACAGGAGGAAACGAACACGCGTACTTCAACGCATAGAAAAGGGGTAGTATCACATTTTAAAAAGGTGCGTTTAACATAGCTTTTATCAGCACAGCCAAATTATTTTGATTTACAATGTTATTTTTGTGTACGAATGATAGAAATTATGTATTTTCTCCTAAATAAAATAGTTCCCACCGCTCGCTAATCGCAGACCGGAAATGTTGCCCATGCAGCAGGAATGTTAAAATAGAACTTATATGATTTACCGATGCTATCTGTTGCCTCGACGTTCATTAGAGCAGAAAATAAGCTTATAAGCTAAACATAGCCACATTTCCCTCAAGGTAATTCTAAATATAGACTCTATAAACTTACCACTGCATTATGAATTAGGCCTATTCCTCTGAGTTCGGGCTCTCTCAATAGTGAAACGTTTAACAAGCTGTTGCCATATAGAATATAATGAATCTTACTTATTAATCTGTGTATTTTGAGAAAATGTTCATTTTTTATAATTACGTTTTTCTTGATCTTCAATTTTTCACCACATAGTTCTAAACTAAACTCCGTGGCGCAACATCCCTGGAGGGACTTGGCCTACCACCCGACCGCTGCGTCATCTACCACAGGCAGATGGCAGGATTGGGGGCATGTGGTCAGCATGCCGAGACCCACGGCCGTTAATGGTGGTTTTCATGACCGGAGCCGCTACTGCTCTATCAAGTAGCTCCTCAATTTGAATCACGAGGCTGAGTGCACCCCTGCCAGACCTCCCTACCTCAGAAAAATCCGAGGGGGTACCGGATCCGTAGTCAGCGTCGCTAACCACAAGACCACGCGACATAGTTCTAACTTCTTAAATTATATTGACAAATTTACGAAATACAAAGACGTCATAAGTTCCCGTCAATTTTTAATCTGATTAGCTAAATGAAATGTTCCCTATACAGGCCGCGAAGGCGTTTAGGATTCCAGTGGGTTGAGATTAACAAATATTTAGACATGAAGATGGTAAGATTGTCAGTCTTACTTACCAGCTACCTTTAACCCCCTCCCCCAGGATTGCTCTTAGTACTGATTTCTGGTAAAGGCTGAGTCGACTTCAGGGACATAACGCCACCAAATGGATTAGACCAAGTGAAAAATCCTAATTATCTCATTGGGAATCGAGCCAGCAACTTTTCGCATTATACTTCAGTGTAGCGTAGTGGTTGAGGCGCTGCACTACAAACCGGAAGGTCGCGGGTTCGATCCCCGATGAGGTCGTAGGAATTTTTCAATTGGCCTAATCCTGGTGGCACTATGGCCCTGGGGTCGACTCGGCCTCTAACAGAAATGAGTACCAGGAGCAATCCTGGGGGTAAAGGCGGCCGGTGCGTAAGGCTGACAACCTTACCACCTTCATGTGCCGATGTCTAAAAATCTGGGAGCCTCAACCTCCTGGAACCCTCTGAGCCTGCATGGCCTGTAATAGGGAACGCACTTTACTTCAGTGTCTTAATAAATTATGCTACGGTGTATCCATTGTTTAATTAAACAGCTCCGAAATTTCAAAGTTGCATATCAATTTAAATTTTCTAATATTAGAATGCGGAACAAGTAGCTGGGTCATGAAAAATGGTCGATGTGCATAATAAGCAAGATCTACGTCGCCATAAACCTTGTGCGGGAGTGTAATAATTAAGAGTGTTACAAGTGATAAGATGCTTGCAAATTCCGTGCAACACGCAGAGGAACTGGCATCTGGTAGTGCTTAGCATAATATTAAGATGCAACTTGTAGCCACACGTGTACATCTTGCGCAGTCTCTTTACTAAATTAGCGTTTATATAAACACCGCCATTCATCATAAACAAGTGAAAGTTTGATTTATATCCGTGCACTTGTGTGGGACTTGAACTTGGAAACGGTTCGCTTCTTAATATAACATAATGGCTGCAGTTTTTTAAGAGTACAGTGCATTGAAGTGAAATTTGTAAATTCTAAACTAGACAGCTTATAGTTTTAATTGTTATACCCTCAGCGCTTGCTTTATAAATATTGCATATAAGAATGTTTAACTCATTCAGTTTTTTTCTTACATTACACACGTATTTAAAATAATTTTTCCATACTTTTAATGTAGGTATGAAAATACTACAGAAAAAATATTTACTGAAAGGAAATGAAAGTTATTATAACATTATCGTTTCGAAATAGGATACATGTTCTTGTAATAAATTTTACTTTCTTGTGTGAGGTGCCAGCCTTCATTCCCTGAACTTTGGACAAACTCGTGAATCAGTCAATACGATTTATGGATATGTAATCCAATGAGAGTTTACGAGTTTATCGATGGATTTGTAGGTTTACGACTGCGCAGCAGGAGAAAATTTATCTGATGACCTCGTAAACTCGAGCTGTATTTATTAAGACTATTCCATGACTAAAAATGAAACGGATTATACAAATAATAGTTACTTTCGTACTTTGATAAATAAAACCAAAACTAATAGCTGTAAGATCACGGAATACTATGAATCAACCATCCATTAATCGATTCGAGTTACCATGTTGTGATCAATACTACAAATGGTGCATATAATACACAGCCTAATTCAGATAAGTTAACAGCAGAACATAATAAAAGCACACGAACTGGCTTGCACCGGATCGAAATTGTGTTTTTAATCAATGAACATTTATATTATTTCAATTTCCAAATAAGTTACCTTGTATTAAATAATGTGTTTTAATTCTGCTCAGTGACAGCATTTGACGTATTAATCACCTTCCGTGTCCAGAAATGATCTGACGTTTTATCAGATAAAATTGCATCCTTGCGATCCGAGGAAGGATATTGTAAGATAAACGTTCGTGATTGGTCTATTTCCCAGGAATTGCTAAACCTTAATTGGTCAATATCAAATACGCGGCTTATGAGTGGATTAGTCACATTAAAATCAATCTATCAGCCTAACAATACCTATTACAAGAGAAAATACCATCTTGAAAACATCCTCGTCCACAAAATGATGACTGGTCTTACATCGTACCTTCCATATTCATTGTTATAAAAAGAATTTCGAAAATCCTCGCTTAAAAAGATAATAAATTTGTGCTATTTAACTTACATGGGATAATTATTTAGATTAGTATGCAAGAATGTAGGCCTACATTAGATCGAAGATAGCATTACGCTTCAAACCACGAGGGGGAAGATCTTTTGTAGGACGAATTATGAGTCCCGTCACAGGTCGTGGAAGCACAATCCTCTCCGTTAAGAAGAATGGGAGCATAAGAATAAATAACGTAAAGCAACCATCACCGCAGTCTATATTTTGAAACCAAACGTAGAGAATGAAGTTTTTCATATAATACCTCGCATCACTGCACTTATCACAAGCCATTGCACATGCTCACCAGGCATGGCGAACAAACCCCACTTCACCCTACCGTAAATGATTCAAGCCCAAACATGGATCCGAACGTAAACACAACTAATCTCGCTGCTGATACCGCTGTTTGTAGAGTAGATTCAAGCATTCCCCCTTTTTCATTGGTCGCCTAGATGAAGCTCATGCTGAAAAGTATCGTGAGTGGATTGCCTGAATCGATAGTCGTCCGCCGTATATTACAAGCGTGTGCTGGTCCCTAGGGTTGTAACGGGCTGGAAGCTGTAGATCTGGAGGTTATGTATGACCTTCGTTATGGACCCAGTCTGCTGCGAGTCCTGGAAGAATTTTAACATCGTCCCTGAGATTAGCTAACAGACGTTATTGTACGGATGCTATAAAGAAATTCTTAGCCTGCTGGACATATTACATGGTTCTTATTTAAACCCTTTTGCCGCTAATTTTGAACAGGATTTTCTTCGTAACATTGCCAAGTTGGCGAATTTTATGCAAGGGTTGTTTGACCTAATTTAATAGAGCTGCATCGCATCTACTTGTTTTCAACTTAATGAAGCAACGATTCGAGTAGGAATTACATGCATTTGTAAAAAATAATAATAATAATAATAACAAATAATAAATAAATAAATAAATTTAAAAAAAATAAAAATAAAAATAATAATAATAATAATAATAATAATAATAATATAATAAAATAAAATATCACAACACTGAAGTTTAGCTTTTTACGCATTAAATAGCTACATAGTTAGCTTTCAAGAAATTATTAAATTTATGCCAATAACCATTCCAATTACTTCAAAACTTGAATTCCTATTACTGAAAAATCCGAAAACATAATAAAACATATAGTAGGAATATTAATTAAACCTCAGTCTTGAAAGAACCGGTTCGAAGGTATATTTTCCTCTAAGAATTCAACATCCGAAATATCCCAAATTTCTCAGTAACGTTATTTCCTAAACACATTCAATCGTAGTGTGAGTTTGCTGGCACACACACACACACAGATATATTTAATATAAATAAATATAAATTTAGCTAAGCTACGCCTAATGTGTATTGCTATGTACGATATATTTTTATTGAGATTTTGCTGACTATGTAACTCATAAATCAATTACCAATCCTGCAAAAGAGTATATGGAATCTCAAATAGTCCAAAATTTCTATCGTCATAATGTTATCCTTATATTTCATCATTTTCATTTTATAGCACATACATGCAATTGATTTTTACGTTAAGTTCACAAGGACTCATCGCTGAAACATCTTCATACCTGTAACTTCTTTGATGAAAAACAATAATTGAACAAAACGATTGTGTATATGCCTAAGCTGCTTGTGAGCAATATGGCATATGGTTGGATGGAGTTAGCACAGAATAGGGTTGAATGGCGGGCTCATGTAAGCGCGGCAATGAACCTCTGGGTTCCATAAAATAGATAACATTCCTTTAGGTTGCTTAGGAATTAAATATTGCCATTGAGTAAGAAGGCAAGCAACACGATGTGCATTCATTTTAGCCTACTTTGATTTGAATGTATAGTGTATGATTTTATTTCAACCCCTTGGGAAATTCCTTGGTTACTGTTGTACGTGAATTAATTATTTTCACTAAATGAAGTAGAAGTAATATATCATTGTCGTTACGACAGAAGGCACTAAGTCCAATACCATGGTTTTTAGATACAGCTATTTTAACGTTAGAATAAACCATTGCATACAGGTGTTTAATAAATAACACCGAAATATTTTACCTGTATATCGAGGGGACTTAGAAAATCAACTTTTATTAAGAGATTTTTGCTCTATGACGTAAAATATGTATGCTACAGGGCATTAAAGTCATTATAATATGATGCTCATAAATATATAATTATGAGAAATAGGGTTAAAATGTTCATTAAATTGACTTCATGCCTTCCTAGTGATCGATAAAAACCTGACTCTTAATCAATCGTCAACAGCTATATCATAATTCAGTGTTTCCATAATATGCAAAATTTACAGACTAATCACATGACTTTTTTAATTCATAACTATTGACTACAGTGTTAACAGCGATGTTCCTTTGTTTTGCATTTTTTCTAATGTTAGAAGTCAGTGGCGGCCATGCCCTGGGAGATTTTATGCTGTAACAGGAAAATTTAAATCCATAGAGCAAAAATCTCCTAATAAAAGTTGCTTGTCTATGTTCCCTCTATACACAGGTAAAATACTTCGGTGTTATTTATTAACACCCTGTATAAGGACATGGTGAAACGAGAGGATTGAGTTACTCGGAATGCGTTGGAATAACAATTAGTGAGTTCTATCTGCCTATAAAAGCATCCTTTCATGAAGGATGATTTTATATATATATAACTTAAATAGCCATTTTTTAAGTTAGTGACTTCTGCCGTAAAGATGACGATATTACCTTCTTATGAAGAGAAAATTTTCTTGATTTTTAAACGAGAGGAAAAGCGGAGGCGTGGTGGATTTTATGAAAAGGGAGGAGCGGTTATGGGAGACGTTGTCTTGATATTGCACAAGGTTTAGGGTGTGAGTGTGTCTGGTTTCTGTTTTCTCAGGTTAATATCTTCTAACAACTTTTACAACGTTGTCATGTTTTGTAATCAGTGGTGCACTAGCCGAAATCTTTCTTTGGTTACAAGTCCTTCTGGTGTACATTTTATACTGTCTCCATTTTGGAAAAATTCTAAATTAATTTTAAATTATACTTTGGTGAGATGGTTTGTTTCAAACAAAGACCAACTCATAATTTCATCGGAACTTCGAAAATCCAATAAATTAAGTTAATGAATTAGTTATAAATAATTATTTCAATCTATTTGCTTAAAAGGAAGGAAGGCAATTTATGAATCTTGCCTTCGATTTATATTTAATAATCACTTCAGAATTGATCGGTTTTGGCATATTATTTGGTTCTTGGCGAACTACGCTAACCTTGGCGCAAAAAAAAAATCGTACAGTATAACTATACGAACTGGATATAATTACATTACAAACTTTAAAATTTTTCCTTCAGTTATCACAATTTCATATCACGGAAATTAGGGGTTTACCTTTTCCTTCTTTTACAAAACTTAATCTCCCTTTCTTTTGTTTATATTCATGCCTTAAGCAATGTGTTCTATTTTATAGACCTTTGTGGATCTTAATGGTAAGCCTTTGTTAAGATCAGATTATCTTTATTAATAAAAATGAATGACGAAAATGTATGTTGCCGCATCACTTGAAAACGGCTCGATTGATTTGGCTGATCTTTTTTTTTCATAATTGACAGGACAAGGTTTGTATGAAAGAAATTTTTTGGGAAAATCCACGAGAAAAGTCGGAAATGTGAAATGAGGCACAGCTAGGGAGTTCTGCTGTCAATTGTTCTCACAAAAGGATTTAAAAAAAATAACCCTTTAGAAGAGCCTACAGGCTGAGGTAGATATCGAAGTGCTTTTGGTTTATTTTACTGTCGTTGCGTAGCACTCTTCTTCTTGAGCCTTGGCATGACAAACCCGCAATAATAACTGCAAACAAGAGGAAAGGGCACTTTTTCAAACATTCAAATCTTGCCTTATATGAGAACTATCAAAAAAAACTAGTTGTTTATTTGTAGAGTACTCATCAAGAGCTTTTCAACGATACCCCACAAGACGCAGTTTCAAAAATTTCTAATTTCCATCCCCCCACCCCCACTTGTACCCCCAAAACCCCCGAATCGTTGGTGTCACTGTGAACTCCATAGGGAGTACTCTAATTTATAGGGGCCGAGAAATAAATGTTTTAAAATTTCAACCCCCTCCCCCACCACCTCTTTGAGCCAATTTTGCTCATTAACGAACTTGTCCGAACTATTGGGCCTATGCATGACATCATGATGCATAAAAAGTTTTATTTTTTCATCTTCCCCTTAGTGGCACCATGTAAATAATTTTTCGATTTTGTATATACACTGACTGTACATAATTCATTCCCGATATTTCCATCTTAGTTAACCTGACACATTATTAACAATTGAAGTCTTACGAATAGTTGACTTACGCCTACTCAAAAATGGGGAGGAAATGGCATATCTGTTGTACTGACCCCATTGCATCTAATACAGAAGAGAAAAATAAAAGTTTGCTTAAAAACCTATAGATTACCCAGTAAAAGCTTCACGCACATGATACTTATAACTACAACACAAGAAGAAATAAAACTTCACCTTTATTAGGATCTGGATATATTTTACCACTCCTGGCTCCAAACAAAGCCCCTATTATGATTCAAGATTCTATGACATTGGGTTACATTCAGAATGTGCAAGTAAGAAAAGCAAAAAATTCAATTAGAGTATTACTTACTTCTTTACTTACTTACTTACTCAATGGCAACAGACAATTCCTAATGATAATATTATAGGAGAAAAATTCCTCTGACTCTGGGACGTGAACCCAGGATGTTTGGCTATCCGTGCCAATGCACAGATTTTTTAAGCATTGGCACTGATTTTTTAAGCTTTGGCACAGATAGCCAAAGGACCTGGGTTCAAGTCCCAGATCAGAGGAATTTTTCTCCTATAATATTATAATGTCCAACAGAGACAATAATCTGTGGTACATGAATGCATATGCATATATGTATCTAGACAATTCCTATTCAATTCCTATCCTATTAAATAGGCACATACAGTTCAATATAAAGTAATCAGAATTATAATTTTTACTTTGGTTACCTAGGCCATAAAAGGGTATGTGAGAATCTTGAGAAATTATTACATGAAAATATAGTTCTGTTATATTTAAATCTGTATGTTTAAAATCTGTAAGCATGCACCTTAGCTTAGGGAATTGGTTAACTGATTAGCTGTTTGGTTGGTTACTAATAACTAATGTTGAATATCATCATAAACAATAAATTATTTAAAAGAAAAGCATATAAAAATATTATAAATTCGTAAGATACTCCAACTTGTCAAACAAAATGTTAAAAATTGGAATATTGTATATAATTTAAAATTCTGAAAATGACAGAGCTTTTATAAAAAAATGTTAAATAAGTTTTTGTTATCCACACTCCCGACTTACTCTGGAGTACTTCATGTAAAACTATAAATTATAAGTGTAAAATGAAAACAAATATTGATTTATTTATATTTAGGCTTATTCGCAGCGTCCTAATCAAGAACAACAAAATAGTCAGAATTCAAACTAAATCCTACATGTAAAAATATACTCCTTGGCGCTGCATCCCTGAAGGGACTAGGCCTAAAATCTGGCCGTTGCGTTATCTGTCATAGGCAGATGGCAGGACTGAGGGGGTCATGTGGTCAACAATCTACACTCACGGCCGTTATTGATGGTTTAGCTGACCAAAACGGACTATGTATAGCGAGATATTTCAGTTGTGAATTTCTTAAAATTTCTTTTGCTACCTCTGTAAATTTATAGCGAATGACCTTGTAATAATTGCTTCACGGTTGGCTAGATTTCAACAATCTGGGCTAAATAGAAAACAATTTAACCCGGCGTGGAGTAGTCTCCTACGCTAGATCATAACTTCGCTTCTCCGTTTTCACTTCCTTCGGAACTAACGTATGGGGAGAACACCTGCGGCTAGGAATTCAAGTGATGAAAACAGTAAATTAAGGGAGTAGATGGAAACCGAGTGCACCCAGCTTACTGAATTAACTTTACCGTACGAATATACATAAAGCAAACTCTGAGAAGTCTGTCTGTGATGCCATGCTGATAATATCGGGCTTGTCTCTTTCTTGCATAAAGGTTGAATGTTTAATAAAAACTTTTGTGTCGAACTCTGTACAGTAGTTCAATATATATATAATGTTAAAGTGGTGCAGGGTGCATTATATGTTATGAGTAGGGGGCGGATTTCTATGACATAAAAAATAGGATATATGCATGCATTTATGACCTAAAAAACATTAAAATATGACCAATAAAATTTAAAATATAACTTTACCACTTAACCTTGTGTAGGCATATATATTTTTTAAGTTTCATTACATTTCATTTTATTAAAATATAATGTTAATTATTTAAAATATCTGTAAATTTTCAAAAACTATCGTTATAATGCAACATTTACAAAAAATGATATGAAACTTCAAAATTTCTTTCATATGCACACAAATATGCCAAAAATATGACCTATTTATGCATATTAATACTAAATATGCTATAATAGCTGAAAATTTCCTAAATATGCAGTTACATGCACAATAAAAGCCGTTCCATTTTCACCAGGATGCTTGGAATCGGGTTTAAATTAGTCGGAAACCTGAAATAATGCAAAGGGGGAAAATATGACATGTCATAGATATTCGCCCCCTAGTTATGAGTTAATTTCTAATATTCTCATGTAATAACTGCTGTAACACTATGGGATTTTCCAGGCCAGGGAAAGTAACGATAAGGGAGGTACGTGTTCTTTAATAATTTTTTTCCAACCATACTATAATACGCTTATTTTATGTGACGTAACGGTATCAAGATGATGTCCATTACGATACAGATTTTCATTATAACACGGGTGTGGTATCGGTTATTATCGAACACGGAAGTTCGACAAGTGGAATACCAATTTAATAACTAACTTTGTAAACAATATAACCAGATGTGTGAGTCTGGTGTATTTCATAGTACCAAGACTGGTATAAGTTAATAGTTATTGTCCTGAGTCGAGTTTAAGCTTGAACCATTTTTTAACGACCATATAGTACCGTACTATGGAATCATAGAGCAAACTGTCTCGGGAACATATAGTAACAATTTTTATTGTTACTATATATATATATATATATATATATATATATATAGGCCTATATAATGTATATATAGTATTAAGGTCTGTAGAATCCGAATTTTGAACATTTTTTCATAAGAGCAACCATGATTATGCTATACTAGCATGGAGATTATTCAACGAACTACATTATGCCATGTACATGTTTCTTAGTTGTAGTAAGAAAGAAGACATTCTCTTGAAATAATACGCAACTAGGTTGTAATAAAAAACCTGTGGTCTCGAAATTCGACAGGTTTCTATCTAATGTTTCAAATATACATTTCCTCTGCTTCTATTATTTGGAATTATTGCATACGTTCAGGGGATATTCACTACATCATAGTGGTATAATTTAACACAGAAAGTTTATATTAACAAACCCCTTAACAAACTCCCTGGAGAATATGGAGAAATGTTCGGTCAGTCCAGCACTGTCTTCTTACTAAATTATGTAGCTGTATAGTCTACACTTTCGCTGTTTGCCTTTCTCTTTGCTAGCTACAGGATAAAGCAAAGTGAAATAAAGACTTGCTTGAGGAGCTTAGGAAAACGAAGAACAAGCACATAAAGTACGGTCTATCCCAAAACTTTATCGAATTGTTACTTCTCTAGTTTTACGCTCTCTCTGCAAATTTATTCCGCTTTCTCCTCCCTTTTCTGTATCTTTATCTACTTCATAAGTCGTATATAATTGCCTTAAAGTCCTTCTTCTTTCGGTCTAACAACTATAAGTTTTGTCCTTCCTCATTGAATTACAATAAAGAGAAGGCATTTGTTCCAAAGAATTTGAACTTTTTTACGATATCTTTGTACTTTATCTTTATATGTGTGCGTGTGTGGGTTGTTTCGTGTAATATAAGTTTAATTCGTCTTGCCTTACTTTGAGACAAACGTAGATACAGTAGATTTTTTTTTAAAATATAACCCTCATTAATATTCTGAAACATATTTCAAAAGGTAAATTATTCTTTATCGCAATGAAGATGCGTCTTACAATAGTACAAGTCTGGGAAATGAAAGCGGACCGACTAAAATATCTACGTTGCCGATATGAGCCACTGCGCATGCCTAGCGGCATTCACAGGATAGCAAGGAATGTATTTAAATTTGTTCTAGTGTCGATAAATTGCTTGAATTGAGAAATAATTTCATGTAATTGGAATTGCTTGTGAAAACAAACGTTTCTGTTACATCTCTTACATTTATTTACGTATCACAAGGTTCTGAAATCAGCTACAAGAGTCGGTCCGCTTTTTTCTCTACCTGTTCATTATGCAAGAAGCCTATAATGGCATACTACTGTTTTTGTTTGACCATAATTAGTATGAATATTTAAATTACTCAAACAAACGGCAACTAGCCCACCATGCCGTTCGCGTCAGCTGATTGTAGTAGTTATTGTCTTCTACGAGAGATGGCAGGTCATGGCATCGGTCAAATCGAAGCTACCTTATGATTGATTTCTTCAAACCAACGGATTTTGAAAACACAAATTGAATTCATTTTAGTGTGATATTAAAATGAACACGAACATAATTTATTAAATACAGGCTATTTATTGCGTAGTTTTCAGCTCCTACTCTCAAGGTCTCAAGATCGTTTCATGTTCGATAATAATCGATATAACACCGATGTCGAAATGAAAAACAGTTTCGAAATGAGTGTCATAATACCGTTACGTCACACGTAATAGGAGTATTATAGTATGGTCGAAAAACTATTTTCTATGTGGAATTATTGGTGCACAACCAGTAGCGGAAGAAGTCAGTTAATTTAGTAAGTTTTAAAAGGGAGTATTGTCCTTAGTGGATGTCTTGTAGGCTTGTATCGACGAATATTCAAACTGTTGAACAGCACTGTATTAAGAATAATTGATGTTACACAGAAAGAATGAAGCTATTCTTTTTAGACATTTTCCTTGCGTATAGTCTAAATATGAATGAATATCTACGTTCATATTTTCTGTTTTATAACTGTACAACGTGTTAAAGATATGAATGCGAAAACTTTTGTTCTGTAATCGGGAGAAATGTAATGAAAGCTGTTTCCATCAGATAAGCTTCCAATTTAACATCGGAAAGTCTCCTGCTGTTGATAGCAACGAAGGTACATGCTTATGTTTACATGTTTTACATTAGTGAAATATAATCTTAAGCTAAATTTACCTTAAAACTAAATAGACAAAATATTCTGAAATAGTACTAGGGGAAAAGACAAAAGCTTCAATTTAATAACTTACGAGTATTTTACACTTCCTTTGTGTGGCTTATTTTTTAAATTTATTTATGTAAATCACACATACTGTATGCTGTTTTATGTACTTTTGTACTTCTAATGTACATTTTAGTCCTGGCTGAATAGAAGAGAAGGTCTTATGGCTTTAACTCTTCAAGATAAGATAATTTATTAACTACTGCTATTACTGCTTGTGAAATATCCTACCTAAAATTAATAAAACTTTAATTCATTTTTTAATGCAATACATTAGTTCACAAGATATATTATAAACTTGGGTGCAAATATTAACTTATTATTGTATTAATTATTCTTCAACTTATAACTTAATTCCGAAAATGTTGTGATAGTTCTGAATATAATTAGAAGAATTAAGTACTTGTATATAAAGCAAATAGAAAGAACAACTCATTCAAATGACAACGTACAAAAAATATGAAACAATTGGTTTATATAAAATTTAAATAAATAAAAAAAAAATTGTATTGTATGTATCCCAAATCTTTCACATTCGAACTTATCCACGTTAGTTGGTAATTAAAGTTTACTAGTACATAGGCGGAAAAGATTTTAAAATATTTGATATTTGTACTAGTTGATACATACTTAAAACTTCAAAATGAAGTTTATCAATAATCATTTTTATAGTGTACAATTAAGGATCGTCTTCTTTTCTAATCTGCTTCTATTTGGACGCATATGTTCATTACAAGTTACAACTACTATTGTCCGGTATTCTGTATTTTTTAGGGAGCCGTATATGGGTGTAATTACAATTACAAATATTTCTGATTTTTCGTACAGTTCACCAAAGCAATATTTTATAGTGTATCTTAAATTTCGGGGACTTGTATAAAGAAGAGACTTGTTTGTGAGGTGGAAGGGGGCTTTCAAAGTCACAAGAGTGCAATATTTCAGTTTTAACTGGACGATGTGCTACCCCGAAGTTCGCAAACTGCGACACCAGACTGAAAGTAAATGGCTCCAATTTGGAGAAGCAAGTACAAACTCTGCAGCAGAACAACAACAGCAACAACTATACTGTACCTGCAAACCCCAGCCTCTGCAATTTAGTAAACAAGTTCCTTAACTTAATCCGTATCATTGTCATTCCAACCAATGGTATTACTGAATATCAACATTTAAGAAGATTACCTTGAACCCTCAGACTTAAGCAATTCAGAAATTATAATAGGCCTATAATTATTCTGTAAAGTCCTCTCGTTTTGCAATTTGGATGCACATTCTCAATGAAGGAGGTAGTGATTATAATATTACTGTATATAACCTTTACTAAGAACGTTATATTGTATATAAGTTTAAAATTTCAGTATTGCATATTATAATTGCATAATTCCTTCATTAAGAATGTCATAATGCATATTATTAAATAAAATGACCCGGTAATAATTTTATAAATATTTATCCCACCTTACTAGAGTCAGTACGTGGCCAGAAAATAATTTCGGGGATGGTTGAAAGCGTCGGGGGTTTGGGGGCTCACTCCCGGAAAATTGTTGTAGGCTATATTGAATTAATGAAAATCACATTTTACGCTATTTTAGCACTGAAAAACTAGTTAGAAAATTTGTTTACTATACTCTAAGACTTGCCAACTTAAGCAAGAAATCGTTACCTAAGTTACAGCACATTATAAGAAATTTTAAATAACACGTGGAACAGTGGAAATAATAGTCTCACATTTACATTTTTATTATTAAATAAAATAATTAAATACTTGACCAAATAGAGCTTAAATAACTTAAATAGAATTTTAGGTTTTGATTTCCGGGAGCTCCGGACCCCCTGGACACCCCCATTCCCTACGCCACTGAAGAATGTAAAGAAAAGAGGGGGGTCTTTATTACTTTTGTAGATGGTAATAAAGCAAATTCCGATAATCAGGTCTGTGACTGGCTGATTTCAGACTCGTTCTTATTTGTAATTGGTTCAAATCGAAAGAAAGACGTATGATCTTAATAACCTAATCATATTTAACATAATGTTCACTAAGGAATATGTGAAGTTGTCTTTCTTAAATTTAAAGTACTTACTTATTTACTCAGTGATAATAGACAATTTCTAAGCAAGCTAAAGGAATATTAGTAATATTAATTAATTTAACTTTGTTTGGTATTCCAGTAGCTATACGCTAGAGATCGCATGCTTTAAGTTTACGTTTATGCTTCGTTATCCGGAAGACAGGATTTCCCTACAAGACAGGACGACATTTACAAAGCACTTGACTTCAGGAGTTGCGAATAATTAGATAATATATTCCCGTCACAGGCAACCAGCATGCAACATGGAAATTATTTAGCGTCCTACCTTTGTGAACGTTGTTTCTGTCCCCATGTGTACAATCCCGAGCGACCACTCGCGTCTTCAGATGGTCCTAATCGGTTAATACTCTTCCTTTTAATCGCACTGAATCTTATTGTATCGAGTTTCTCGTTATGTTTATTTATTTTCAAGAATCTTTATTACATTATTTTATTTTATTTTTATTTCTTTCATCATATTCTTCTATTATTTCCTTGTGATGTTACAGTTTCTGCATTTATATCTTTTTTAATTACTCTTTATTTCACTCAGTCTCCTTCGTTGTGAATTTACAATGTTCTAAGCATCATTCATATTTTTTCTTCGTTTCTATCGCGATTATTTATTCTATCTTTTGTTTCTTTGCATATAAAATTCTTTTTTTATCTTATTATTTTTCATCCAACTTTTTCTCACTTCCAGAACATTCTCCTTCATTCGTTCAATGCTTTGTGTTAATTATTTCTGTACACTATTGAGTTTATTTATTTGTTTTAATAAATATTTCATTTTCCCTATTCTGTTTTACATAATTTGATACTGTTTTATTAGAAGAAACATAAAGTACCAAATAGGAATGAAATGTAATACAATTGAAAATAGATATTATATTATTTTTATCAAAGAACTGAAGATGGAGCATAAAATACGTCGAATGCATATTCTATATGATTGGCACATCTGGAGCGCAAACATAAGAACTGGAATCAATTTTAAGAACCATAAATGTGACTTTTAATATGTGCGTTGTGTTTTATTTTATGAAGGGTGAAGTTGTGATATGGACCCAGTTAATTTTTGCATTAAGGGTATGTGGTTGAATTTTATCAAGATTTTAAAATTTTTAACCCTTATCTGAAATATGAAATTTCTTAATTTTTTACTCAGTGTACCAAGCTTTTTCCTAAGCAATTCGGGTAGCGGCTTGTAACATGGTGGTACAAGGGGAAATGACGCTGTAAAAGCCTTATGCATCTCACGTTGTTCGGCCAGTGAGTCGCAATTTTCCAGAAGACTACACTCGCTCCTTTCCAAGAAGCAGAACTGTTTTTAAAGTGTCTACATCTTTTATAACAACACTTTATTCCTGGAGATTTTTTCTAACTAGAGATTACTGATTACGCCTATATTTAGAATAGTACTGAAAATGTTTGGGGGTTAGTTTCCCATTCTACTGGATTCGTTAACTTTGTTTTTTACTCACGTAAAACGGCAAAATTTCATGTAATATTATTCTCCAGAAGTTTTAGAATCCATATAAGGGCACATTTTGTTTCTAAGAATATTTTAAATATGGGTAAAATCGGTAAGAAGTTCACAAAAAACTAACCTAAAATGGCGCTCAGATTGGAATCTCAATAATACAGAATCAGCTGCTAGAAACAGCGCAGGTGCATGCTGGGAAGAAGCCGATGGGTCACGTGGTGCTGGAATCAGCTGCCAACGTGATAATGGTCAGACAACCCTCCGGAAGATATAATATGCCACATTTTCGAAACCGACAAACAGTGTATCGTACATTATTCTAAAATGCAAGGGCGCTTCGCTTCGGCTGCCGCCTCCGCTCGCGCACTTAACTAATGTGGTTAGTGTTTTGCATTATTTAGCTTTATGTAGAGGTTGCAGGACCGTATGGAACAGACCAATGACATGCAAGGTCGTTGGGAGCCAATGGGAGTGTTGGTCTGCAAGCCAGAGACCGCATACCAACGCCGAACATCGCGTGCCGAAATCCAGTAGAGTGGGAAACTAAACCCAAATGTTTAACTTTATGGACAGAGATCACAAAAAATTTACATTAAAAGCATCCAAGTTATATTAAAAATTTATTTTAAGGAGGATATGTACCTGCTTTGTAAGTTACTTCATCGATAAATGTCAACCTACAATTAAAATACATGTTCAACACCGTTGAACTCGATCAATGTAATAAAATTAATAAGATACCAGTTGCTCAACTAATATATTTTTTTTGTGATCTGTCGCCTAGCCTTTCGGTGTCTCAACACCATCATCAGGGCATCTTTTGCTGGTTTGGAGCTCCAATAACTAAAATAAAATCTGCATTTCGTCACTTTTTTTTAATAAGACAAAACTTATAAGATCTCTTAAAATCACTGTCACGGAACTATCTTCTGTGACCTTCTTGCCGCGTTTTGTCTTATTTTTAAAAAGGGTGACGAAATGCAGTTTTCATTTTAGTTATTGGAGCTCCAAGTAGCAAAAGATGCCCTGAAGATGGTGTTGAGACACCGAAAGGCCTAGGCGACAGATCACAAAAAACATATATTAGTTGAGCAACTGGTGTTTTATTTATTTTATTACGTCAACCTACAATATTTAGAATTTATTTTATTTTAGTATAAGAAAACTTTAGTGTACATATTTTACGATCAGGCTAGCTGACGCGATTTAAATCACATGGCGGTCTTATCTTGGGTCCTACCCATTAGTAATCCCAACATTTTTCAAGCAATCTCTTAATTATTATCAAGTATGACTTTTAAAGTTTATATTTAGTGACTTTTAATTTGTAACAAGATAGCTCGATAATTAAAATGAAGCTCTGACTATATAAAACGTGAAAGGATTAGGAAAAAATAATTAATTAATAACTTCATGTTTTTAAAAATCATTCTAGTTTTTTTATTAAATCAAATTATCGTTAAAAGTGTGCATTTTAAAAAAAATAGACACATCGTGTTCAGCCGAAATCCTATTTCCAAGTCAGAAGTTTTAATACGTTATTAGTCTATGAGTGGGTATTTGTAAATATTTATTGTTCTGTAAGATTATTTTCTTTCTTATAGAGTTACTAGCTTAAAAGACCCGGCGTCGCCCGGGTTTTTTAATTTGTAATTGGAAATGAACTTATGAAGGACTTTCGATTTTTAAATTCTAGGTCCTTATACAGATATTTATAATCTGAAATAGGAAGAACGACTTATTACACTCAAACTATTCCCTCAGAAAACGCTTGATATAGTTCTTTATGGCTCATAGAGCATGTAGAATTCTGCATCCTATCGCTTGTACACAGCAAGCCTGGTAGGGGTTCATATAAGAAAAAACAGAAATTCCTGTAACAGAAAATTGTAATATCGAGGCGGAAAATTTTATTTCTCACTCTCATGTTATCATAAAACTGTTTCAGGGATGAAATTAAACAGAAAGCAATATCACTTTCATACTTACCATAAAGCCGTTTTGGGGATGAAATTAAACAGAAAGCATTATCACTTTCATACTTTTCTCTCCAAAAACCTGCGATATAATATAATAATATACACATTACCATACCTCGTTTTGTTTTCTCTATGTCCAGGGTAGAGAAAGTTATGTGATTCCACTATTTTAGTGGATTTCATTCTGTAATATTTATTTATAACATGAATTATTTTGATAACTTCTCTTATTTGTCAAAAGTGCATTTCATTTGTTTTTTCCAAGCCCACCTGATACCATTTGGCAACAATATATTCTGTGATTTGGAATAGATAATTCTATGTAAAAAGGGATTAAGTATTTTCAAAAACATTTAATTTTTGGCATTTAGAATCAGAATTTTTCAAAATCCTTTCTTAGTGAGCACCTACATTATGAAACGAAGGTACTGTCAAAATTCCAAGTCTCTACCTGTTATAGTTTAGGCTGTACGTTGATTCCTGTCATTCAGTCAATCAGTCAGTCATTCATTCAGTCAGTCAGGACAAAGCCTTTTATATATATATATATATAGAGATACACCGTTTCAAATACTAGGACTTTATTACTTCAATGCTTATACTTTAATACAATTGTATTAATTTGTTTCCCCCAATTCGATATAGGTAAATAGAGGAATTTTCTAAAATTCTTTAATGCTTTAGCATTAGCGGTCATCGTTAAATTCATGTATGCCACTTCTACATTTGTTTTAAGAATCCTATTATCTATGTCCTTAGCCAATGTCATTTTCATCGTGTCATCTCAACACTAAAAACTAAAGTAATCCCTATACAGACCTTAAAGGCCCTTACGGCTCCAGGAGGTTAAAACCCCAGATTTGTAGACTTCTTTAACACGCATGTGGCAAGGTTTATGTGCCTTTCGGACCGGCCTCCCATACCCGAATTTTTCTGGAACTCTTAAAGTGCCACCAAAAAGGATTAGGCCAAACAAAATACACAAATAAGTTCGTCGGAGATCGAATCCACGATTTTCTGGTTTTTGGCGCAGTCACTGAAGCAAGTGAACCATTGAATACCCAAGAATGTAGAACAAACGGTACTGATGTAAAATTGTTCAGAATAACCGCAGTAGCGAAGATTCACGTGGAAATTATTCCAAAACTGATGAAGGGTCTCGAAGACGAGTCGCGGAGTTAGAACAGAAGGGCCCAAAAGGACTGATATTCAACTTAAGAATAAAAAAATCCCAGAAACCATGAATGAGCTGGAGGCAATTGAGGCTATATCAGATGTATGAGAGAAACGTAGGAGAGGCCGTGTAACAAGATTAGTACCATGATGTGATTAAGTTATGTTTAATCAGAAAACACAAGTGAGGGGTTTAGAAAAATGAATAGACAAATTCTGAAAACAGCGTATGAATAGGTAACCAATAAAGTGAAGTAGGCAAAAGTGAGATAATTATGCAACCTACAGTGTAAAATTTTCCGCAAGAGGAAGATATTGTGTGGGGCTCATGGGCCATTAGAGAACTCTTTAGAATATGTAGATAGAGAGGTAAGAGCGTGAAATGAACAGCCAAGATATAGGGACGAGCAGGTGTAAAGATAATAAAATAACTGAATTTAATTTTGAGATTTGATACGTGTCGACTTAGATAGTGATCACTAGACTTCGGATTTTAGGTAAAAACCTATTTTAATCCTTAAGTGATATATGGACGAAAACTTGTAGACTATATGCATGTTTCATAAGTGACTATGCCTAAAACTAATACTTTTATAGGACCTAAAACAGCCTATTTTTACGTTAGAGCCTAATATTACCTTTTTGCTTGTTTTTTCTCTAAAGTTCAAAATAAGTCATTTTTTGTTATAAATTCTAGCATTTATTTTCAGTTCGTACTGATTTTTTAGCTCGGAATGTGCAGTACATGACACATTTGTGACGTGGTTAAATAATAAGGAATGTTTTGTCTGCAGTAGAAAAATTCCTTGGAATTCGCAAGAAAATGTAGTGCTTTTCTCCCGACTCCCACATCCAGTAAAAAAAAAACAAATAACAAAACAAACAAACAAACAAGCAAACAAAAAATTAGTACTCTGAATCACTGAGGGATACAATGGGTTGAATATGCTAGTATGATATGCCTAGCTTCTGGGCGCAGGGATTAGGTTTTCACTGTTATGGTAGTAATACAGGTTCTAGTAATAGGTCTATATAATTCTGTGTACCATAGGCCTATATCTGTGTTTCATCATGATTATTGATTAATGGTGACTTCAATACATATAATATTCTGCATTGAAATTGAGATATTTCAGAAGATTGGCAACTTAACGATTTTACAAGAGACTATTTTACGATTTTTAGATCCTATTTTCCAATATTTAGAGCCTATTTTAGGTACCTAAAACAGCATTCTTAGCGACCTAAAAGTCCGAAGTCTAGTGATCACCCTCTTTAACGATTTTTAGCATTCAATAATTCGTTCATTCATTCTACATTCAGAATAAATAGGGTTGCAGTTTGTCTAACAACGTACTACCAGATTCGGATTCTTCATCGATTAATAATAAGATCTGGAGAGCAAGGAGAAAAAGAGAATGGGGTTAAAATAGTGCGAATTGGAACTAATGATACGGAGCCCAAATGGATTATCAGGATATATTTACGGGAAAACTGAATGGAAATCCTAGGGAGTTGCTTGATATTCCTTTCTTTTCTTTGCATCTTTGGATCGCTTTTCTTAAATTTATGTTATTACGCCACCAAGTTGGAGTTCATTAAGAAGAAAGCTATATACTACGTGAGATATCACTAGGTCTGGAACGGTAACTTCCCTTTTCAAGGACAAGGGTAATTGCATTATATTTTAGCGAGCTTTACTGCAAATGGAATTTTAATTCACTTCTATTCCACATTTTAAAAGACCCACACAAGGAAATAATAAAAGTTCATCGCATCTAGCAATGAGATATCTAAGCCAGCGATAGGGAATATGCACAGGAAAGCGCGCAATCCACATTGTTTTGGACAGAATTGTTTGTGTTTACATTCTTGGGCAAGTAATTTTCTTATAAGTGGAGTGATAATTCTTTCACAGGCTAAGGTGGAAAAGTGAAGTAAGACTGAAAAATTCAATGCCATAGCCGGGATTTGATCCAGGATCTTCGGCTTTCCGTGCCCAAATAAGAACGTGATGAGCTGATAAAATGGCTGCCACAGACGAAAATACTTTCGTGTTTCTATTAAACACGTGTAGACCTTTAAAAATTGAAATCATACAAGTGCATGCTGACGCATACAAATTAATAGCATAGGCCTCTTATATGGGTTATATGTACTACTACTGTAGTTCATTTCTTGCGTAACTAATGTCCATATATTTCCCTTCAATACCACATCTTTGTATAATGGATCGCTTTTATCATATAGACAATGCTACGAGTTCTCGTCCATAGACGCCATCTCTTGGCTACTTCCACTTCCGTATCCTGTTCTGTGGAGTTGAGAGCTCTGATTGTCTGTCTCGTTATTTTCCGCATAAACTTAAAACGCGAAAGCTTCGCAAGGTTCTAAGTTAACGTTTAATTTTCCTTTATGTTTAAAGTTTACGTGATACAATGTCCCATTGAAAAACATGACCACGAACTTTTAAGTTTACATTACGTTTACGGATAATTTTCTATGAGAATGCGGCATCACGCTAACCACTGGTCACAGGTCTGCTGCCAAAATTATGTTCTACATTAATACTAACTTACGAATATAGGCTCTACATTTAAAAACATACCAACATATTTTCTCAAATAACATGGACTATACGGCTGTGTTTGTAATATCCATATGTGTGTTTACCGCGTTCTATTAGAGTGATATACGAGTGAGTTCCAACAAATAGGCACATAGATAAGCCTAAATTAGCAGCAGGGCGCCTTCCAACATGTCAAGAGCCTAGTATTTACGATGAGGTAAACATCAAGCTGATGGTGAACTCTGGCCAACATTGATGTCATTCAGTGCATATTGCCACTTTGTGTACTCGTAAACTACGTCAGCATTGCGCATCCTCCCGCTTCAAGATCATAATTCTACTCCGCTACCATTGATCCCTGCGGAACTCCACTGCATTATGTGAGCAGCGAAAGTGAGTATGGAAATTAACACCCGGTATTAGTGAAAGGTAGAAGTGTTAACTCTAAAATTCCTCATGGATCCTATGGGATAGGGTAATTTATATTAAATTTTAATAAAATAAGGAATCGGGGTGAAAAAATTAATCCTTTGAAAGCTTAATATACATATTAACATAAACATTCACATAACACATTCACATTAACATAAACTAAACACGCTAGAAATGTATGAAATTTTTAAACATAAACATAACCTGATTAACGAAAACATAGTTAACCAAAATGAACTTTTTGAAACATGCCTACGTATGACTTCACCCACACACTCTAATACTCTCACTAGTAGCTAAACTGCTTACTCATAGAGCACACCTCAACAGTTCCACAATAACGTAAGTAAAATTTCAAAACAGTTAAGAATAGAAAAACACTAATTAAATTCTAGATATCAATAATTACAGCAATAACATCACCTCTGCATTATTTAACACTACACAGAATATTTTAATAACTACATTTTTATTATTCCATCTAATAAGGCATACATGTGATCTACTTTTCTAAACTTGTTAATAAACTTTTTTAATTTTAGTGTTGGATATTACGACTGAAAATGGCATAACTGATGCCGAAATGCATTTCAAGATTTTGGATTTTTAAAAGAACCAACACATTATATTGAGCTGAGAACGAAGTTAAAACTAGATACAAATACAACAGTTCAAGACAACTTAAACTTGTATTAATTTACACCTACTACTTATCAATATAAAGATATTTGGACTATCTAAAATTAAAAAAATATACTGAATATGTAATCATCTTCAATTGTGAAGTAGTGATATTACAAAAACAACTCTATCACAACCTTATAGTTCATCCATTTAATAGATTTGCTTATGATTCCATCACTATAATTGAACTAAGCAATGAAATATGAAAGTATAAGAATAAACAAAAAACAGTAAAAATCTATTATCCAATAAATATTAACCTTCTGAGGTAATATATCACAATTTTTAAAGATAAGTTATTTGAAAACTAAGTATTTTACTGTACTCATATTTTGATGAGACTGTAATTAAGTGTGGCTAATTGTGTAAGATTTTAATAGAAAATTTTATTACTTGACTGTAATTAAGTGTGACTAATTGTGTGAGATTTTAATATAAAAAAATTTTATTACTTGACTGCAATTAAATGTGACTAATTGTGTAAGATTTTAATATTAAATTTTATTACTTGACATATTGATATAATTATGTTCATATATTATATCAATACAATAGACTTGTATAACAATATTATTTATTATTAATGTAATGTATTAATGTAAATGTACGCCGCCGGCGTGGTCTTGTGGTTAGCGTCGCTGACTACAGATCCGTCGGCCCGGGTTCGATTCCCGGTACCTCCTCGGATTTTTCTGAGGTAGGGAGGTCTGGTAGGGGTGCACTCAGCCTCGTGATTCCAAATTGAGGAGCTACTTGATAGAGAAGTAGCGGCTCCGGTCCAGAAAACCACCATTAACGGCCGTGGGTGTCGGCATGCTGACCACATGCCCCCCATTCCTGCCATCTGCCTACGGGAGATGATGCAGCGGTCGGGTGGTAGGCCAAATCCCTCCAGGGATGTAGCGCCACGGAGTTTTATTAATGTAAATGTAACGTGTTTACGACTATATTGCATAACAAAAATTAGTTATAAATAAGCTACTAAGCTTTATATGCAATGATATAATGTAATTTTATCCTTATGACTATATTGTATATCAAAAACAGTTATGAAACAATAAATAACAGTAAAATATAAATCTATATACTTTCTACGTCTTCAGCTCCAATATCGTGTTAGGTTTCTTATTATGTACTAGTGCTTAAGGCTGAAACTTAAACTTTTATATTCCTCATATTTTTCAGCACTAGAGGAAATGAAATTCATTAATACTCAATGGGCCAGCCAGGCCAAAATTCTTAATAGATATACCAACACTAGTAGAAAATTACACAAAACCATTGCTAATATATACTTCAACAAAACATGTAAGGAAAAAAATTTAGTTCCTAATTACATCAATATAAAAACTAATACCAAGACATGTAGTGCTATAGAATCTGTTACAACAGCACAAAGAACTTGGCTTAATAGAGAAATAAAACTATTATATGTAAAAAAGAACTTCATTAATGAACAACTATACAAACTACATCTAGAAGCTGCTCACCTCTTTAGAAATGAATGGCCAACGATTAATAACGAAATACAAATGAAACTAAAAACAGAATCTGACAAGAAATACGCCACCTTAAACAAGAAAATTGAAAAACTATTAACCAAACAGAATTACAACAAAGCCATATTCCATAACCGAAGTACACTACACCCTAACCATAATGCAAAATTCTTTCCGAGAGTCGTCAATTTGTCATCACTGAACCTAACTCCAGAAGAAAATACAATATTAGAGTTAGGTTACAAGCACAACTTGACTCCACATACCAACGAAAAAATAAAATCTATCACAATAGATACAGAAACAGCATTAGCTAAATATGACTTATCACAACAAGATAACCTAAGAAGTCAAATAGCTGATAATTTAAAAAAAGCTTACACAACTATAGATACCCATAACAATAAAAACAAAGAGTTAAAAACAATCACCAACCTGAATAAAAAAATGAAACAAAATAATATAATTAACACAAAAGCTGACAAAGGAAATTCCATCATACTTATAAATAAAGACGATTACATAACAAAAACCTTAAAATTATTCAATGAAAATAACATAAACGAAATTAATAAAGATCCCACTGAAAAATATTACAATCAAATTAAAAAACCATCAAAACAAATGATCTCATTCTCAATGACAATGAACGTAAATCTTGCTTAACCATGCATCCAAAACCACCTAACCTAAAAGCCCAAATTAAATTACATAAAGAAGGTGAACCAATTAGACCAATAGTTAACTTCATTAATGCTCCTTCGTATAAAGTTTCCAAGAAACTAGCAAAACTATTACAACACAAATTAGAACTAAAAAATACCTACACACTAAAGAATTCAATTGACCTAGTAAATAAAATAAAAAACATAAAAATTAATAACGATGAAACAATTATATCTTTAGACATCAAAAATCTATATACAAATGTACCTAACCAAGAAACACTCAAAATTATACACAAACGTTTAGTTAATAACGGAGATAGCACACAGTATGCAGATCAATTAACAAATTTCCTTAATACAATTTTGAATCAAAATTATTTCGAATTTAATGGCAAACTATATGAACAACCAGATGGACTAGCTATGGGATCTCCCCTATCCAGTATTTTATCCGAAACCTTTTTACAAGAAATTGAAGAAACACTCATACATAAAATAATCCAAAATAACGTAACTTTCTATGGAAGATTTGTAGATGATCTGATTTTATGTTGCAAAACTCAAAACGTTAATCAAATTCTACAACAATTTAATAACATGCATAGTAACCTGCATTACACCCTTGAAACAGCCAAGAATAAAGAATTACACTATATTGATATTAGCATAAAATTCACGAACAAATGTCTAAGTTTCAGTATCTATAGAAAACCAACATTTACAGATAATATTATTAACAACAAATCTAACCACCCTTACAATAAAAAATTAGCTGCTATAAGAAATCGAATTCATAGATTACTGAATATCCCCATGAATAAAAAAGATTATAACAAAGAACTACAAACCATAATACAAATAGCAATTAATAATGGTTACAAAAAATCCACTGTATTCAATATTTTAAATAAGAATAAGAAACAAATCCTAAGAAGTAAAAACCCAGTATCACGTTTAGAACCAGACACACAACAGGAAGCTAACTCTAAAAAATATATCACTTTCAATTACACAGACCAGAAAATACACAAAATAATAAAACCATTAAAATCCGATAACATACAAATCAGTTTCAGAGCCAATAAAAATACCCAAAGATTACTACGAAATAAACTTAATAATAATAATGATCCCTTTGAACAATGTGGTGTTTATAAACTGAAATGTACGGATTGCAACTTAGTGTATATCGGACAAACAGGTCGAACATTCAAGAAAAGATTTGCAGAACACGTAAGTGATTTCAAATTTAATAAAGAAAAATCCGCCTATGCTAAACATTTAATTTCAAACAACCATTCTCTTAGTACAATAAATTCGTCCCTAGAAATACTACACCTACAGAACAAAAGCCATAAACTAAACACGCTAGAAATGTATGAAATTTTTAAACATAGACATAACCTGATTAACGAAAACATAGTTAACCAAAATGAACTTTTTGAAACATGCCTACGTATGACTTCACCCACACACTCTAATACTCTCACTAGTAGCTAAACTGCTTACTCATAGAGCACACCTCAACAGTTCCACAATAACGTAAGTAAAATTTCAAAACAGTTAAGAATAGAAAAACACTAATTAAATTCTAGATATCAATAATTACAGCAATAACATCACCTCTGCATTATTTAACACTACACAGAATATTTTAATAACTACATTTTTATTATTCCATCTAATAAGGCATACATGTGATCTACTTTTCTAAACTTGTTAATAAACTTTTTTAATTTTAGTGTTGGATATTACGACTGAAGATGGCATAACTGATGCCGAAATGCATTTCAAGATTTTGGATTTTTAAAAGAACCAACACATTATATTGAGCTGAGAACGAAGTTAAAACTAGATACAAATACAACAGTTCAAGACAACTTAAAGTTGTATTAATTTACACCTACTACTTATCAATATAAAGATATTTGGACTATCTAAAATTAAAAAATATACTGAATATGTAATCATCTTCAATTGTGAAGTAGTGATATTACAAAAACAACTCTATCACAACCTTATAGTTCATCCATTTAATAGATTTGCTTATGATTCCATCACTATAATTGAACTAAGCAATGAAATATGAAAGTATAAGAATAAACAAAAAACAGTAAAAATCTATTATCCAATAAATATTAACCTTCTGAGGTAATATATCACAATTTTTAAAGATAAGTTATTTGAAAACTAAGTATTTTACTGTACTCATATTTTGATGAGACTGTAATTAAGTGTGGCTAATTGTGTAAGATTTTAATAGAAAATTTTATTACTTGACTGTAATTAAGTGTGACTAATTGTGTGAGATTTTAATATAAAAAAAATTTATTACTTGACTGCAATTAAATGTGACTAATTGTGTAAGATTTTAATATTAAATTTTATTACTTGACATATTGATATAATTATGTTCATATATTATATCAATACAATAGACTTGTATAACAATATTATTTATTATTAATGTAATGTATTAATGTAAATGTAACGTGTTTACGACTATATTGCATAACAAAAATTAGTTATAAATAAGCTACTAAGATTTATATGCAATGATATAATGTAATTTTATCCTTATGACTATATTGTATATCAAAAGCAGTTATGAAACAATAAATAACAGTAAAATATAAATCTATATACTTTCTACGTCTTCAGCTCCAATATCGTGTTAGGTTTCTTATTATGTACTAGTGCTTAAGGCTGAAACTTAAACTTTTATATTCCTCATATTCAACTGAAATCTTCAGTAGATTACAAGATTGAAGTTGACACAAAAAACTGCTTTTAAGACCTATAACCCCAGTTATATTCCTGTGGTAGAACTAACTCTTGTCGATGAAACAAAATTTTCGTCAAATCGAGAGTTTGGAACATGTAACCCGAGGTTAATTCTTAAACCTTGTTAGTGAAACCGGGACTTGTATAACTTATATAAGTTATATTTTGTATCTAGACAGCTTAGAATGGTAAGGCGTGTTAAATAATGTGTGTGTCTATTATATATTGCATATATATGTATACAATTATATTACAATTTGTGTAAAAATATGCTTGTAAAGTACTTTAAAGGATGTACTGAGATAGAACATTCAAAAGCGGTTTTCTGGCACTTAATCATAGAAACTATGGTGATGATTATGATGCGTATTCATTAATTAAGGGTATTCATTAATTCATTAATTAAGGGTCTAAGTGCCAACATCATGATTGTATAGAAAACAAGATATAGGCCTACAGAAATACTTGCCGGAGATATACCAGCGCTATATCTTGGGATTTATTGTTACAAACGTGGCTTTCCCTGGACCTTGGACCCTTCTGAAATGCATTGGGTCTGGGTACATAAATCCATTCAAAATTATCAGCTGAAAAATCATGGTTTTGGCACATAGACGCTTATAAAAGTAAACGCTTCAATTATTCTTTATTACAGCATTGTTAACTTCCTTGTTTGTTGTGGATGCTTTAGACCAGTGATGGGCAAAGTACGAACCGCGGGTCAGCTGCGGACCTCAGGCAGATCAGTGCGGCCCGCGACAGGAAAGGGGAGAACAATATTTCATACTCTATTGCTTTTCATTCCATTGCATGACCTACACGGTGAATTTTAACAGAACTTCAAGACGTTTAGAATTGATCAAGCCTTGGATATTTTCATTATTCCATTTAATATGGACTGCAAACAGTAAAAACTGGCATTCAGGATAAATTAATTGAGTTGCAAAGTAACACTCAGTTGTTGTTCCTTAATGCCTCAAAATTTGAATTCTAGAAGTCCTTACTAAATGAAGTTTCAAAATTTCATTTCACTTGCCCAAAAGGTTGTTGGCATATTTGTATTTTCATACGTGCTTGAGCAAGTGTTTAATTCTTGTCAGAAATAGTCTGTCAGACTTTGGACTTCACTTCTGTGGCTCATCTCGTTCCAGTTGCAACAGAAGTACGAAAACCTATGGAAAATACATTCTCAGTTCCACGCATCTTATATCTATTCTTTAATAAATAAAATCAGGTAAACTGATGTAAAAAAGTGCCAGTATGTTTTTTTTTAATCAGTTATGACTGGAATTATGATATGCAGAATATGTTTTTTTAATTGATTTACAAGTTAAGCTCCAGATTTATTCATTAAGCAGGGCTTAGGGAAGAACAAAGGTCTAGTTTTTTCTTTTTAATCAGATTAAAATCTTCCAGCATCAGCTGAACTATACAGATTTTTGATATCTTGACAATCGCACACTCACATAAAAATACGAAAAAGAAAGTGAAATTGGCTGGTTTCGGGATTTGAACCATGGAACTCCATAACGTGAGGCCAAAACGTTACCATCTCGGTCACCTGGGTCAGTTTAACGGTCTAGTTGTAAGTTATAAGCGCATGTAAAACAATAGTGTTTTTGGTCATAGCTATCTCTATTTTAATTTCCAAAGCCGTAAAATATCACAGTAAAACAATTGACTATGTTGTCATGATAAATGATTTGCTTTTTTTTTTATATAAATTCTTTCGAATACGTATATTATCATAAAATAGGCACCAAATTGAGCATTACTCCGAAACAGGTGAACCGATTTCATCCAGTATCAGTAGACCTCTTCCCATGAACACTATAAATGTGTATACCAAATTCCATAAAAATCCGGTAAAGCGTATTTGAGTTACCGCGTTTTTAAAATAGACACTAAATTGGGTTTTACTCCGGTACCGGACAACCGATTTGGTCCAATATCGGTAGACGTCTTCCCATGTACATTATAAATGGGTATACAAAGTTTCAGGAAAATCCAATAAAGCATATTTGAGTTATCGCGACTTCTCATATATTAACATAAAAGGCAATAAATTGGGCATTATTCCGGTACTGGCCAACCGATTTGGTTGAACATCAACAGACGTCTTTCCATGGATAGTATAAATGCGTATACGAAGTTTCATAAATATCCGATAAGGCGTATTTGAGCTATTGCGCCTTTAAAATATACACTAAATTGGGTTTTACTCCGGTACCGGTCGACAGATTAGGTTCAAATTTAACAGAGTACTTTTCATGGATGTCATAAATGCGTATACCAAGTTTAATGGAAATCCGATACAGCGTATTTGAATTATGGCGCCTTTCTATTAGAAAGGCGCCATAATCTATTAAAATAGGCACTAAATTGGGCATTACTCCGGTACCGGTGAACCGATTTGGTTCAATATCAATAGGGTTCTTCCCATTGACATTATAAATGTGTTTTCCAAGTTTCATGAAAATCCGAAAAAGCGTATTTGAGTTAGAGCGCGTACAGACACACGGAGGGACGGACGGACAGACAGACAGACAGACGGACAGACATTTTTCGTCCCCCACACAATCTCATAAAGTACCATACTGGCACTTAATAACAGACATAACAGTTCTGCAAATTTCACGATTTCAGCACTTCAATTAATTATTTCGGTCCGCCTTGTGAACTTTTTATGCCCGCTTTCATAGAAGTTTGCCCATCACTGCTTTAGAAAAATCTTTATAGAAAATATTTGGTGCGATTATATACGGTATAGGTATAGGTATGTAGGTAAATTATACATGTTTCATTGCAGTAGTTCCTAATGCTAATAATTAAATGTTGCAGTTGCTGTCGTAGTAGCCTTCTTCATCTGCTGGGCTCCTTTCCACGCGCAGCGGCTCCTGGCAGTGTATGCAAGCGGCAACACTAGTCCCTCCATGGTGATCGTGTACCACGCGCTAACATACACGTCAGGCGTACTGTACTACCTCTCCACTACTGTAAATCCTGTGCTCTACCACATTATGTCGCACAAGTTCCGCGAAGCCTTCAAGGTAATTTCGACATTATTTAACTTTTTGTTCAAATATTCCAGCTGTTCTTAATTTCTATGTTTTTTTCTTCTCAAAACACATTCAAATGTTGCAAATGTTCTAATATCTAGAAAACTATAAAATATAGGTACCTGAATCAGAATCATTGTGTTTTAATTGATATGCCGTACTCAGTTTTGATCAAATTTATCTTCTTGGTTATTTTAGCATTAAGTAGTTTCAAATTTTTGTTAGTTTTAAATGTCTCAAGAAAATCGATAAGTTTAAATATTTTAGCAACTTTATGTATTGAATGGTTTGTGTAGTTAAAAGACATATTTTTGTAAGTTTCTTTGTTTGGTGGCTGTGAGCTGTTTGGGTTATTTGAATATTTTTTTTCCCTTTTTGTTTATTGACGGGTTTCCCAATCCCAACCATAGGTTTGTTATAATCATTGGTTTGAGCCATTTGCATTATTTTTATGAGGTTATAAGGCGAAGAAAGCAATATTCCAATATTGATAATAATGCTGTTGTGTACAGTCGGCTGCAAAAATATCAATAATATCAATAATATCAGATCGTATGATAATATAGTTTTCTATCAGTGTATTATTGTCTTCTTGCTTCTTGCTTTTACGAAATTGCTATTAAAATATTTCAAGATCGTTTTAGATTCGATCGTAGAGCCAGTATTGCTCGCTCGTTTCGCAGGTCAGCTATTTAGTGGCGACATGCTATGGTATTGGACAGCCATAATACGAAGATAATATTCAATATTGGATCTAAGTATTTTATGTTTTTTTAATTATATTCTTATTTCATTCTTCACATAACGTTCTGTGTCCAGAATCAACTCACCACTTACATAAAAATAAATATTAGGCTTTTAAACAAGATATATTCTATTTTAATATAATTTAATTCTATACTACCTTGTGTATGCAAGTGATGTCTAGATGAGCATGCGCAGTATGCATCATCTGGAACATACTCCTTTTAGGCCGCCCATATTTTTGCAGCCGACTGTACACAACAGCATTATTATCAACTAACCAGATCATTTTTTGTTGACAGGACACACTGGCGCGCTACCTGGGCAGGCGAAGAGCGCGAGGAGGTAGGTGGCAGTGCTACACGGTTCTCTCCGGCAGATCATCCAGGCACAGCAATACCAGTAACCCTCCCAGCATCGCCAGCAACTGTGGCACAGCCAACGGTAGTCTTCGACGGTATTTAGAAGCCGATATGGCGCGTCTTCACGCGTCCCGGCGACCTATCGTCGTCTCTTTCCGTCGCCACCACACACAAATCGACAGCACAACCCCTAGTATTGCAGACACTGAAGTATCAGGTGGATCAACATCTACTGGTCCAGAAGTATACGTCAGCCTAGAAGAGCTGACCAAAAACAACAGTCGGTACAACTCAAGAAAAATCAGCAAGCTAAAGAAAACTAGAAACAAGTTCAACGAAACATATTTAAGCGTCATTTTTAGGCACTCTAAGCCATCTTCCAAAGAAGCCAAAGATAAATTTGCTAAAGATTCTTCGGACAAAGCTGAGCTGAATCCTAGACCTACTTCTTTAACTGATTCGTCGTATCTGTGCAGCATGAGCAGTGAACTACAACCAGATGATGCCTATTCCACTCCTTGGTGCAGCGAAAAAGAAAATGGCTTCATCTCTTCTGATGTTGATATTAACATACCAGAAGAATCCATTGAACCAATTATAAATTTGGATGTCTTACCTCTAGATAATACACAAATATCTGATGAAGCATATAAGAGATATCCCAAGGTAGAAGATATCGAAATATTTCAAGAACAGCAGTTAAAGATACAAAGTTCTTTCAAGAAAAGGCACAGAGCTTCAAAGCATAATCGTCGCAGAAACAAAATACATAAGCCTCCAAATGCATCTTCCAGTAGTATTGAATACTATTTCCGCGAATCTCGGGATAAGATGTCTAATGAATCTGACATGAAACAAGTAGTGCGAAGTCCTCCGAATGGGCTTTCCTTTTGTAACGTTCCGCGTTCTTCAACTCTCCCTTCTTTCCAAACCAATTTTAAAGAATCTGATGTACAATTAAATGATAGAAGAGTTCAGGCTATGGATCTTTCAATTCAAAGTCTAAGAAACCCAATTGGGTGTCAAGGCAACTGCGATGGTTCACTTAGCGATAAGGCGCTAAGAGAAAAACGTAAAAATAGGTTAGTTTCCCAACATAGTAACGATATTTCTGAAGGTAAAAATTCCAAAACTAGCGAAGATTCAGATAGTGTGGATAGTAATAATGTTTCAAAGTCGGAACCGTGTATGAAAGAAAATTATGAAGGTCTGGTGGAAAGGAGATATTTGTTTGAGATAAATGAAATTCCCAGAGACAGAGAAGATGCTATTTCTCCTATTAAATTTCAGGGTAACTGTGGTCCTGTAAACGAAAATAAATGTCCAAATAATTTCAGTTGTGGAAACTGTTCCAAATCCAGTAATCTGTCAGTAATACAACAAGATCAAGATATTCGAGGAAGTACGAGTAATATTTCAAAAACGGACAGGGAACTAGAAATAACCCCTGAAGTAAGCGATCTTTCTGGAATGGAAGAATACACGAGATTGTATCTCCACGATATAGATGAATCCGAAATTCAAATCTCAAATGGAAATTGTACAATGGAAGAGAAGCAGTGTTTATTAAATCTCCCACATCAAGTTTCAAGCAAAATTATGTATGAACATATTACACCATTGTCCTGTGGAAATTCAAGGCCTAAATCTTGTACAGATTTGACTTTACCAAATCACGTGGCAACTCCACAAAATTGTGACATGTTTTCTGTGCATTCTTCCAGTCCGCGTTTAGCTCCATGTAATGTTGTATTATAAATTCATTATTAAAACGTTGAATATTTCGATTTAGGGCAAATATTAAATTTTACACCAGTTTTGTGATCAAAATGCTTCTAGTCTATGCTTAAGTGAAATTTCTATCTCTGTGTCAATGTAAAAAAGGACTGAAATACATGGAAAGTTGAAGGATTGCAAAAGAAGAATTGACAAGGAGGGGGAAAACTGTGCTGCCGGTGGTGGTGATGGTGGAGTATTGAAATAGCAGGTACAGTAATAAAAAAGTGAGAACAGATTAAAAAAAAGGAAAGTGATTTAATTTTAACGGAGAATGAGATAGCGTGATGAAAAGGCTTTAGAAATGCTTGGCAGAATTAGCACCATTTGCACGGTAGAAAGCTCAAGTCTCTTAACATCTTGTAGATACACTTGTTACTTTTTTAGTATCTTAAGTGTGCCTTTAATGATTTAGTGTATAGTTTAAACGTTAACTGTTTCGCATAGAGTTAAGAAAGAAAAGTAAGTTACTTATATAATTTCGTAAAGTCTGTATATAACCTTTTTTATTCTTACTTTCAGTCAATATCTGGGATTACTCTCATATCAAAAGCTCATAAATATCTGAGAATATTATAGGAGAAAAATTCCTCTGACACTGGGATTTGAACCCAGGACAAGGGCAAACAGTCATAGGAGATGGGTTCCATCTGGCCCTGTGAAGAGAATTCTGGCTTAGCTCAGTTGGTAGAGCAGTGGCACGGATAGCCAAAAAGGTCCTGCGTTCAAATCCCAGTCAGAGGAATTTTTCCCCTATAAGATTATCATGTAATGTCCAACAGACAAGCATTAATCTGTGGTTCATGAATGCATATATATTCATCATAAATATTTCTGTATCTAATCTAATTCGTTTCTTTTATATTTATTTTCAGGTATAACATGATCATATAAAGTTACAAGTAACTAACCCTTAATATCAATAGGGTTCTTCCCATGGACGTTATAAATGCGTACAACAAGTTTCATGAAAATCCGATAGCGCGTATTTGAGTTATGGCGCGTACAGACACACGGACAGACATTTTTCCGTCCCCCACACAATATCATAAAATACCACAGTGGCACTTAATAATCGAGGGCACCCGCTAGTAATGATTAATTCAATTAAAGGATAGCTGCAGAAGGAACCTGACTATATGGTAATCACAGGCCTTTACTCGTTCATTATTTCTTAAATAAGGCGTAGTATTACAGCATTTTCGATATTGTGTTACCTCAGTACGCATGCAAGGCACATGTTTTTACTACCGAGTTTATGTGAAGGCGATACTAAAGAACCGCCGTGCCAAGTTTATGACACTGTAGGGAAAGATCATCAGTCGCGTAAGAGAAACAGGTCTATGAAACAAAAGAACTTAACCCGATTCTTATCACACTAGCAGCGCATAAACAATAAGGAAGTTAACCTTCCTCTGTTAGAATTTCCGAACGTCTGATACTATGAAAGCTATAGGAGTATTTTCGATAAAATCGGTTATTTAAGGACTCGCTTAAAAGGCCCGGCGTCACCTGGGTTTTGTATTTTGTAATTCGAAATTAACTTATGAAGGATTTTCGATTTTCAAATTCTAGGTCCTTATTCGTATTAAAAATTTGGAATGAACAAGAACGACTTATCACACTCAAACTATTCCCTCAGAAAATACTTGATATACCTTTTTATGGCTCGTACAGGATATCCTATCGCTTCTACACACCAAGACTGGTAGGAGTTCAAATAAGAAGAAACAGAAATTCCGGTAACATAAAATTGTATTGTGTTTGCGGAATATTGCATTTCTCACTTTCATGTTTCCATACAACCGTTTCGGGGATGAAATTAAAAAGTAATTCAATATCACTTTCATACTACCCTCCCCAAAAACCTGGGATACATATTACTATACCTCGTACGGTATTCTCTAAGTCCAGGGTAGAGAAAGTTATATGACTGCATCACATTATGCATTATTTTCGTGGATTTCATCTTCAAAATTGATTTACAGCAATGAATTACATCGATAACTTCTCTAATTTGTCAAAGTCTCGTATCATTTATTTCCAAACCTACGTGAGACCAATGCCAACAATACACTGTTGTCATGTGGAAAGTAACTAGGATTTGATAATTCTGTGAAAAAAGGGATTAAGTATTCTCAAAAACATTTGATTTTTGGCATTTAATTTTTTTTTAAAAATCCTTTCTTAGTGAGCACTTACATTATGAAACGAAGGTACTGTCAAAATTCCAAGTCTCTACCTATTATAGTTTAGGCTCTAAGTTGATTCTCTGTCAGTCATTAATTAAGTCAGTTATTCAGTCAGGACAAAGCCTCTTATATGTAGAGTGATTATTACAGATAGGCCCTAATACATAACGAGTGTCTGAAATCGCCAGAATTTTTGGAAGCACGAGATCCATGTATATTGAGTAATTACTATTTCTTGAATAAAATTAGGCACTATAGAGAAGTTTAATTAATTATAATTCAGTGCTCAAAGAATAAACCCATGTGAATTACGGGGTTTGTAGTATAGGAAGAAATAACCTATTCTACTACACCTGAAAGAAGAAAATTGTTATTCACAAACCTTTTTCTAGATTTTTAACGCTGACGTAATGCCTTATTTTTAAGGTGCAATACATGTAGATTTCCTTGATACGTTTACGCTCGCAAGTGCTTTTCTCGGAATCTACAGCGATGATTTGTTGATTTAAAATCTAAAAAATATCATTGAATCTAAACTTTAATATCATTGATGTTCCAGAAATAATAGAATTTTATTATTAGTCTGAATATTACATCCCTCGAACTGAGTGTTTTAGGGTCCTGCGCTTTTCTGCAAACTTTTCACAATTCAGCAATGCCTGCAATTTAACAGATAGCTTTCCATTTCCAGCTCCATTCAGTTGTGTAATTCGTAATATTTCATTCTTAATGGCGTCGTTTAAGGTTTCGGAATGCTCCGCTTTTTAGTCTTTGCTTATGACTCCTCCACGATTGTAGAAATTACGATATGGCTTAACCACAGATCTCTGATATCTAAACTGTTCTTGCTGTGTACTTGAATCTTATTGAGGTTTACTAAGTCCATGAAACTATTCTCTAACTCAATAACTATAAATTATCTAATCAGTTCAAGGCATTTCTAGTAATTGTCTTAATGATATCTTATTCACTTCCATAGGCGTACCGAGGGGGGGGGGGGGTTTGGGGGTTTGAACCCCCCCCCCCCCATTGATTAAAAAAAGGAAAATTGTATAATTTTTTTAAGTCTGCCCATAAATTACTTAATGCAAGTATAAAGCGTGGGAAGCTTAAAACTCGTTATTTTGCGTCTTAATTTTTTTAATTTTCCGGGGGAAACCCCCGGAAGCGAAACACTCGTTATTTTGCGTCTTAATTTTAAAAATTTTCCGGGGGGAACCCCGGAAGCGAAAAACTCGTTATTTTGCATCTAGATTTTTAAAATTTTCCGGGGGAGGACCCCCGGACCCCCCTCTCCCGGATGTTATAACCCCCCCCCATATGGTCGGCTTGGTTACGCCTATGTTCACTTCAGACACATTTGAGAATTAAATGACATACATACTATAAAAATCCATTAAAAAAATCTACCCCCTCCTCCTTTCTGTAAAAGAATCGCTACCAACACTACGAAACCAATTCAAGTGATACTTTCACTTAACAATTTCTTTGTGTTACAAGCGTAAAAGACAATAATCTGACAATAAGATACAATAGTTTGTAGTTATTTTTTGTCCTATTATCAAGCCATATTAAAGTAAATTTCGAAAATAATAATAATGATGATAATAATAATAATAATAATAATAAGGGCATTTATTTTAATACTCAATATTCTAATTTTGTCTCAGTCTTCTTATTGTACAAAAAATTTATTATTCTATGTGATTCGCATGTTTAAAGGGTAAAGCGATTATTTTAGTTTCTCCCTGCGAATGTACTAGCCTCTTAGTTTTACTAAACATGCCCGTTTACCATACATGCCCCTTTACCGTACGTCTAAAATATAATACACAAAGAGTAAATAGACTATAGAAAAAAGATTCCATGTAGTGCCGTATCTTGATCTCTTGGTTAGCTCAGTTAATGAATCATTGGCACAGAGACCGTAAGTCCTGGTTCTAGTTCTGGTATCAGAGGAAATTTTCTCCTGATTGTTCTGTGTGCTAAGAATTTTAATTGTACAAAATATCATTGATGAACCGCATTTATCATAGTTTCTTATTTACACACCCTTTCAAGTTTGTCGGAGAGAAAACCGCAATGACTGAACAATTTAACAGAATAATAAAATCAGGTAAACTGATATAATAAAGTGCCAGAATGCTTTTGTCTAATCAGTGATAGTTGCAATAATTATGATAAGCATAAAACAAGTCCTTTTTGTAATCGATTCCTTGGTTAAGCTCCAGATGGTTTCATTAAGCAGGGCTTATGGAAAAATGAAAGTATAAGTTTGATAAGCATATGTGAAGAAATATGTGGGTAGCGTTATTTCTCAAAGTCGTATGTGAACACTGTAAAGCAATATGTTGTCGTAAGAACTGATTTGCATTTGATCAATTCTGTCTAATATATTACCATAAAATAGGCGCTAAATTGGGCATTACCAGTCAATCGATGTAGTAAAATATCAATAGCCTTCGTCCATGGACGACATAAATGCGTATACCAAGTTTCATGAAAAACCGATAAAGCGTTTTCGAGTTATCGCGCATACAGACACACAGACAGACGGACAGACATTTTTCCCTCCGCATACAATTTTAGAGAGGACCATTCTGGCTGAATAAAAATGAATAAGTAAATTCGTGCAGTTGATAGAAGTTCATGAAACGTTTTTACAAGTGTGCCTACCATCCGACCACTGCGTCATGAACCATAGGCAGAAGGTAGGATTGGGAGACATGACAACTGTTACTGATGGCTTTCGTGACTGGAGATAGTGAGATATTCATGAAGTTTAAGCTTGGAAGAAAAGTAAAGATAAAAAGCAGACAATCACATTGAAGATTATTTGTTCTGAAGTACAAAAAGCAAAAAAAAGTTGACCTAAATTATCGAAGAATTGAGTAGGACGACATGCTAAAATCAGGACGCAATTTATCTTAGCGTTCGCTTCTCTTGTTCGCTGGAATTCGTGAACTTTTAAATCATGTGTGAACTGGGGCGAGAGGTTTTAGTCCCCGATGCTGTTGCTACATGAATGAATAATTTATTTTCGCTATGACGGATTCATTCTGCTGCTGTACTTCCGTACTGTCTTTATCAGTTCCCTTCAGAGAACGTTATTATGAAATTAATCAAGTTTTTCAGTAATCCTTCCTGAGTATGACACAAAATTTAATTCAGGTATAAAGATGAGATTTGTCACTTCCTCTATGTTTTCCATAGGAAGCCCTTATTATAGGTAGCAGAGGTAGAAGTATAGTGTTCAGCTCTAAAATTCTGTGTCGAGTTTTTTCGAGGACTCCCTGAATTCAGTAATATAATTTTCAGAAACATGTTTGTATGTGTGTCTGGGCTTTGTGTCTGGAAACAATACAACTCGAGAATGAAAGATCGCTTAAAAACAAAGTGTATTATTTGCGTTATATTTCTTTAAGAAGAATTCCGATCACTTTCTTTTGATTTGTTACCAGTTTACATGTGAAAAAAATCTTTTTCGTGACTTTTCGAGAATTTCTCTAGCGGTTTTGTTAATAATTTGTAGATACAATGTGTCTATAGAAAGAGCTAAAACTTTTATTTGAAAATGATTTCGCAAAACGTTTCTGAAGAGTAATTATAAGCTCACCATCGTTCACATGTCGTTTACGTGACATAAAAATAAACCTTTGCATGATGCTGAATGCAACATGGCCTCTCATTTTTTATAAGAATGTGAAGTGAGAATATTGCATCACCCATGTTTAATGTAGAGGAAATTAAGTGATTGCAACACATCTTTTTTCTTTCAAATTCTTTCACCAAGTTGTTAGAATAAGCTTAAATTTTCCCAGACCTTGCATACATACATGTTGGATTGCAGGTCCCAAATATAATGAAATAATAATTCTGTATTAAACAAAATGGGTAATAAAATAATGCTGCCCAAAATTCCTGAATTCATACTATAAATTTCAGAGGAAGTAAAGATTTTTAAGTTCCTGGAAATAAAAATAAAAAAAGTACAAAATTGAGCACCTACAGTACTACAATTTTAATTTGCATTAAATCTTATTTTTCACTAGTAATGCGCAATTTAAAATGAATTTCAAGATAATGCTATCAAAAACTATTATATTACTTTGACTGTACTTATTAATTTTCTGTAAATCTAACAGAATGACATTCGTAATATTAATATCTATAAAGATTCGCTTTCTGTACCAAATGCGAACTATGGCTCCTCTTACTTTCTTTTTTAACATCCGAGGTCGAGGATCAATAAAGAGGTCACAAGGCAAGATAAATGTATAGGCCTGCGACAACATCGGGTTGGTCCAAGCGTTGACCCCAGAGTGTCGAGGCGTCGCTATCCTCTTTAGTGCATAGACGACCCATATTTACGAGTCTCTACTCTCTAGCTGATCCAAGTCCAGCTGAGACCTCATAAATTAATTTCATTCCATTCCCGCAGACTACTAGCGGCCCAAGAAAATAAGTTACGATTTCATAATGCGTATAGCTTGATTAAAGTTACTTGTGACTATTATCCATTCACTTTCAGAAGTCTTGTATACTCAAACATTGCATATTTTGTATCAATTCTCCTGTAACATCATTTGGTTTGTAATGTGTTACTGCAGTCTTCTCCTTCTCCTTTCATACGTTGCCCACGTCCGTTAATGATAGCAGATGCCAAATAGGCCTACATATAAAATAATCTTCGTTATTTTGTTGCTCAAGCTTTATTAATACACAACTTATATTAATGTTATTAAAATAATAATAATAATAAAAAATAATAATAATAAAATAATAATAATAATAATAATAATAATAATAATAATAATAATAATGTATGTACATTGTCATGAGCTTCCAGTGATGTACCTATGGACAAGGTAAAATATTTTGGACATTGTACACCTCAAGAAACAATAAATATACCACAATAACACGTAAAATCAAATTATACTGCTACGATCAGAGTAAAAATATTCTTTAATAGAATAAAATGGGTTATCTAGTAACCATTTGTGAAGGGATTTTTTAACTTCAGTGAAGTCAGTAATGTGATACTGCTGAGGAAATTTATTAAACATAGAACTAGCAATGGAATTATACCAGTTTCGAGACTTGGCTAGTCTAACATAGGGTCCAACAAGATTCAAATTAATCCTAGTAGAATAACTGTGAAATATTGTATAGAATGCATAATATTGCGATTACATACTTTAATCGGTGTTCTCTGTACTCGCAGCACATTTTCCAAATACTTTTGGTAAATATAACTGAATTAAGTCAGTTTCCTCAATTAGAAGCGTTGGATTTTTTTAAATCCATGAAAATGGTTACATATTATTTCTCTTTGTACATTTTGTAAAGGATGACCAATCTTATGCTTTATTATGACAATTGGACAGGCTTGAGTTCCTGACATTATGTGCATGTGGAACTAAATCGCAAGAATATGCTGTGAGGAATGATAATGTTCGAAATAGAAATAAGTTCAGCATTTCCCACCATAATTTATACAACTTTATTAAACCCTTCATAATATACAATATGGTTTGAATGTGTACAACTATTTGCCTCTCGATATCAAAGTTAATAATAACCTGAATGTTTTTGAAAGATTATATTAAAAATGTTTTATTTAAATTTGTCCAATAGGAGTGAGATAACTTTAGGCTACGTATAATTTATATATAATGCTAGTGTAATCCTAGATGTTAACGATTCTTATGGGTTTTATGCTCTAACAGATATCCTAAAATATTATTATAATGACCAGCATAGACGATCGAAAAAGTCAACAAGCAGTAACACTTTAGAATGAACTAGAGATCTCGAGAAAGTTACTTGAATCTAATGTAATTGTACAAGTGTATGGATGTCTGTCAAATGTAAGACAATTCTCCTGTCACTAAGTTCTCGGAATAATCCGCTATCATCTCATACCAATCACTTTCACTCTTAGCGTTCTCATACTCATCGTTCATCCTGCGAAAGGGAACGGAAACCTCCGAAAATAAAGATTCCCTAGAGGAACATATAGATATACAAGGCCTCCCGTTTTCTGCTTGCCTTTATATTTTGAGTATATTAACGGCATACTATGATAGAGGTATTCAAGCCTATAATCTATTTCCCTTTTGGCTCTCTCTATACATTTTAGTGGTTTTTAGAAACTTTTGTATACTCAGTTCTAGAGAGGGGTTTTAAATAAAATTATCTGTCGTTTCTTCCTAATAAAAGCAATAGGATAAGCCCTGAACATGTTACTCGAAGGGATGTATTGTATAATTTCCCTATGAAATTAGGATAATTCAGATGCCACCGAAAAAGGGCGTCCATTTGTAAGCGAAAACTTACTAATGAATAAATTACCCTTTGCTAAAAATTAATGCCCTTCGCTTTTACAATAAGATTAAATAATAAGCCCACGGTTTATCCTGCACGTGATATCTATATCTGAAAAAGGTAACCAACGTGCTGTGTACACGATGTTATTTTGTTTTTGCCGTTTGTCTTTCTATCTTTTGTTTGTTGAAATAACACATTATAATACGCTTTTTTATTGCTGTCCGAAGAATACTTTCTACCTAAATTACGAATATTAATTCCGACATTAGATTTTTCGTAAAGGGAGAGAGTATAATCACAGTATAAGCACAGTATAAGTGGTATAAGTATTGTATAATGAACAATGAATTCTACTGAAACCTTCTGCCATCTCTCGGCGACTTCCGAAACTAGGAGCGCCATCGTGTTGCGAGATTAGCTCCACGAGGGAGCTAGTGCTGATCAATACTGGCTGCATAAAATTCAACCCAAACATTATAACAAAAGAAATTGTTTTACATGTTGTACGTAATAAATAACATATTTTATAGACAAGGAGGGGGACAAACGATGAAGTTTTCACGTTAATACGACGGAATACAGAAATCAATCGAAAATAATGCATTTTACACTAACATAGACGAAAGGTTTTAAATGTTCACTTCATTATGCACATTAATTTAGAAACAACAAGAAACAGAATATAAAGTAAAGTGTTCCCTAGTACAGGACATGAAGGCCCAGAGGGTTCCAGGAGGTTGAGGCTCCCAGATTTTTTGACATCGGCACACGAAGGTGGTAAGGTTGTCAGCTTTACGCACCGGCCGCCTTTACCCCCAGGATTGCTCCTGGTACTCACTTCTGTTGGAGGCTGAGTCGATCCCAGGGCTATAGTGCCACCAGAAGGATTAGAACAATTGAAAAACTCCAATAACCTCATCGGGGATCGAACCCGCGGCCTTCCGGAAACAGAATATAGCCCTGTTAAATATTAAATATATTAAATAAAGCATCTTATTTAGGATAAGATTGAATAAAGGTAGTCACAAACTTTTATATGTTTATTGATTTAGTTTATTTAGGGCATATTATTTTTAAAATATAAAATTTGAACCTTCAGTTTTCTTGTACATCTTATGCATTAATTTATACATTACTTTATTATTGGCAGTATGAAAGAAACAAATATTTTATACAAATATTTTAAAATTTTTTCTTCCTGATGATGTTCAACACAGAAAACGAATAATACCCGTATAACTCTTCTTTTGTTTAATGGGATTTTACTGTCAGAATAATAATTAATTCGCATATTTTAACACAAAGCTCTATGTAGGCACATTTAAGAAAATTTTCCTCGCGGTCATGGACACAGTAGAGGTTAACTAAAATGTATGAAGGTAAAAGTAAAAGTGGCGTAGCTTTGTTTTATTTTCTGTTTTGTAGGAAGGAGCATTTTATTTCTTCATTATAATAATAATAATAATAATAATAAATTTTATTGTCACTAGAGCTTTACAGCTGTCAGACATTGTCAAAGTATAACGTACATTACTAGCTACAGTAGTTTATATAATCATCATCAGGATCTAAAGGCAATGCCTTGTTGTAGTAGCCATGTCTTCCTCTTCATCGCTGTTCTCTTTAGATTTTCGTATGACAGCACGTCCATATCCTATATCATGTTTTTAATAAATGCATTTCTTGGACGTCCTCTTGATTTCTTTCCCAGTATTTTCCCTTCAAAAATGTTAATGAGTAGATCATTGTGCCGAAATGTATGACCCACTAACTTTGCTCTTCTACTCTTAATTGAATTCAGAAGGGATCTCTCTTCCATCACTTCATTAAGCACTTCTTCATTTGTTTTCCTATCCACCCAACTCGTCTTTGTTAGCCTTCTCCATATCCACATTTCTGCTGCTTCTAGTTTCTTGGCTTCTTGGCTGGATATAACTTACAGAAGCAACAAGAGCATAAAATACAGGTACAATTTATCCAAATGTACAATTATTAACACTGAGTGATAATTACTTTTACAGTTCTTCTAGTCTGTACAAAGCCTTACTTACTAGATATTCCTAAAGATGTTTAAGATTTTATCGCGTACACTTCGCGATTTTCTTTATGTGATGTGATAATTTTTTTGCTGTTGCCCTCTATGATGGGTCATAGGGCCTCCAAGTGAAGGTTTCTGGTACCTAGGTTAATTTTGTTACGCTTATTTTCCAAGAGAGAACCCGAGGGACATATGATAAGCACACCGCCTCACAACCGGAAGTTCGCAAAATTCGGGAATAACGTTTTTGAGTTCTTCATGTTCGGCTAACCCAACATATTGAGTTTCATGTCACTGAACCATATGCTTCAAAAGTTATTTAGGTGGTGCGGGACTAACCCTGTTTATATGCTGGATATCTTCACCACAGTACTCATATCATTGGAACGAGCTTCAGCGGCAAATAACCCCTGCGTCAATGGGGAGGCTGTGGAATGCACATTCCTGCTAGAAACTCAATATGAAGGAAGAAAGTCCGGATATTATTCCTCAGGATAGAAAAATAAACGTAGCATTGTCATATAATCTTTTTATTCTTTTCCCTCCCTTCTATATTTTTATATAAATTATTCTTAATTTCACTTTCCATACTATCTATTCTTTCCCATTTTTATTTTTCATATCCTACTAGTTTTTCTCTGTATCATCTTATTTCATTTCAATTTATACTATCTCTTCTTCTTCTTCTTCTTCTTTCGTTTCACCCTCTTTGGGGTACGTTGAACCAGTCATTTCTTTGTGTGCTGTTCCTTCCTAGGTGCCCAGTATTTCTTCATTCTTTCTGATCTTCTTTTCCTCTCTTCTTCAGAGATAATAGGTTTGGACTTCAGTGTCGACCTGTCTTAGAACCTTGTATTTTCGTCTTTAGTTATTATTTTAGCTGTTCGATCGAGTAGTGAATTTTCTGTACTATCTCTATTAGTTCCCGTAGACTATACACTTTTTTTTATTATCCTTGTCTTGTTATCCATTTCATCATTCATGTTTATATTCATGTTCTTCGACCTCTTGTTTTCCCAACTTCCCTTGCCATTTTCTGATATCCATTCCAAAGAGGCGTTCCTTTAACTATTAGCAACATTGATCACCTTCATTTCCACATTTCTAATGCACTTCTGATTAACAATACTACGTATAAATTATATTTACATCCAGCTAAAATTCTTCGGCTATCTACTGATATTTTAGTTGCATTTATTATTTTTACACTCATTAATGAATCCAAGTAGGCTCATAATAGGCAGGATAATTGTGGTAATTACTTTAACTAGCGATGAATTTCACTAAATAAAGGTTTTAAACGTAATTAATTTCCACATAAAGGACGAATGGAGAGAGGCAATTGTAATACCAAAAGGAGAGCGAAATAGAGCAGATAATTATAGAGGGATTAGTTTACTGAATACATGTAGTAAAATATACGCTAAAATTATAGCAAGACGTTTAGGGGTCATTGCAGAAAATTTGTTAGCAACTGAACAACACGGATTTAGAAAAGGGAGATCGACATCAGATTGTATCTTTGCACTTGCCCAATTAATAGAAAAAAGAAGAGAATTCAATTTGGAAACACATCTAATATTTATCGATTATGAAAAGGCATTCGACAAGGTGATACGTTCAAAACTATGGAACATCCTAAAGAATAAAGGCTATCCCAATCAAATTATAAATGCAGTTGCCAGCCTATATAGAAATACAAAAATATTTATAGATAAAGGAAACGGACCAGGCCAATTACAAGCAGAAACTAATGCAGGAGTCAGACAAGGATGCCCACTCTCTCCAATATTGTTTAATATATACTTGAACGATGCTTTATATAAATGGCAAAATATTTTAGATAATGATTTTATGATTAATGACATGAGAGTGAACCATCTTTTGTTTGCGGATGACCAAGTAATTATAGCAAATAATGAAGATCAACTGCAAAAGGCAGTATTCAAATTACACGGTATTATACAGGATTATAATCTTAAAATATCTGTTTCAAAGACCAAGGCTATGGCATTTATTAGTGCTAGACATAAAAGATCAAAGATAATTATAGATTCTCACCCAGTGGAACAAGTTAGTAGTTTTGATTATCTAGGCTATAAGTTGTCCTATCTAGGAAATCAAGATGTGGAGAATAAAATAAAAAAGTTTCAACATATGTGTGGTACTATAACAAGATGTTTAAAAAATAAAACAAGAACAGATACACAGTTAAAATTTTACAAAACAGTGGCCGTCCCAATTCTAATGTATGGATCTGAAACATGGACATTAACACAGTCTGCTAAAAGAAAAATAGAGACAGCAGAAATGATATTTCTAAGAGCAACAGCGGGAATTTCTCTTAGAGAACACAAGCGAAACGAAGAGATTAGGAAGAAATTGAATATATTTAACCTGAATGAAAAAGTAATAAATAATAAGGTTAAATGGCTACAACATTTAAACAGAATGGGAGATGATAGAGTGGCAAAACAGATGTCCAACTATCAACCAACAGGATACAGAAATGTGGGACGACCTCGACTTAGATGGAAGGACAACTTCAACAATAAATTCTAAGGGGAACGGAACGGGCCAACAGGCTCATACCTTGAAGATGATGATGATAAAGGTCATTTGTTGCAGACAGGATTAGCTCCTGGTCTAATTAGCTGTAATTAGGCCTATGTATTTCAGTAACTTTCAAATTGTAATTCAAAACCACAGATTGAGGCAGTAGAGGATGTACATAGTTTGTTTGAAAAAGTCAGAATGCCGCTAATTAGGTCACCGATGTCGAAGCTTAAATATTTTACTATTAGCATAGCGCTTGGCTATTAGCTTGCTCGTGCATTAAAAGCAACAGGTTGAACAGAAAGCAAATTGTCATTTTGTGTCTTCCAAGACGTATTTTTCTTTCGTAACGGCATTCATCAACACTCTTATTATTGACACTTCAAATCTTTGAAAACCCTATTTTGCCAGAAAAGGCATATTGGGTTATAACTTACACAGTAATGTTAATAGTAAATTTACAAAATTAAAACTACATATGATTACGAATGTGTGTAGTAAATTACATATATTTTTTTTATAATAACAACACTGGTTCTTGAAGATTCTTTTGTCATATGGATGTATCATCACGATATGCAAAAATGTTATTTTAGCCTGAGTCTATTCCTTTAAAATTTGGGACAACCAAGCAAAACATGCTAAGGTAGTATTTATGCTTGACACAATAATAACCGTTCTCGGAAAGAACGTGAAATCTAAATAAATAATTTCCATATTTCCTGTGGTCTGTCATAAATTGTGTCAAAATGAGATGTGAAGTGAAAATTCTAACATTTAGCCGAAAACATACTGTAGGGAAAAAGATTTCTTCAGTCAAAGCACCGTTTGTACTTCTTATCCAAAGATCATTCCAACAAATGAAGACATAGTTTAATGTTTTTAACATAAGATATGGAGCTCTTGATATATGAGTAACATACACCAGAAGATGTTGCTGATTTAGTTAATTGATCATTACCTACATTTCCCCCGTATCCGACTAATGTTTTGAGTAACTTTTAATACTATTTCTAATTAGAACATTATTACTTATACACATATTTACGAAAGAGTCATTCAGCGTAATGATAGCATCCCTAAGGATGCAGATTAGATTAACGAAATGTGTGCTACACTTTTGATTTATAATAAACAGCATTTTAATTAATCTTGATTAAAAAGAAATAATAAGAAAATATAGTGTATATAGTGTAAGGGTGCATTAATAGCTATATTAATTTAATATAATATATTTATGTTGTTATATATTTTATAAATTTTCTTTCTTTAACAGTTTTCTTCCATGAAGCATTTCATGTTTCTTTCCCCTTCTTTTAAGCAATTTTCTAATTGCTGCGTCAGTGTTGAATTAAACCATGCTTACACAACATATTTTAATTGAATAGATTTATTGTGACAATATGGCTCTGGCATAATATCTGCATCTGAATCCCCAAGTCAGATCCTTGGGTCAATATCGTAGAGTTAACTTAAAAACTTGGCATGTAACTTATTTTTCCGCCGGACGAAGATACAGATATTCGGAAGTGCACACTTACATATGCATGGCGCAGACCCGGGAGAGTGAAAAGTATAATAGATGCTGGACAAGAGTTAAATCATCATTAATTTATGACTCATCAAATATACATTTTAAAATATTTAGCGGAATAGCAATTACAGGGCTTTTCTATTACAGTTAAAACCTCTAAACTATTCGTTAAAGTAAGTTTTTGTCTAATAAGTTTTAGATCCTCTGAAGATCAAACTGTGGGTCGGCACACTTGGGTTGGGAAGTGATAGGTTGATGAAATGATCTCATAAGAATATGAACAATTGTTTAGAACAGTGAATATTATCATAATGAGACTTCCTTTGAGGAAATCGTGGGAAATGGTCTAATCATCTATAAAATTTTTACACTTTCAGAATCACATAGGGAAAATTATGAAACTTAGGAGAACAATTTATGTTCTTCCCAAGTTTCGTTGAGCATGTTGGTTGGGTTCTGAGTTTGTGCTTGGTGAACTGTTAGATGTAAGCTTAAATCATAATTCTGAGTTGTCAGTGTTAATGTATTATTGTCAGCATGGTTCTCAAACTGCCTTAACACTGCATGCTGAAAACGAATAACAGTCACATTTTCTTATTCTATTTGAAAGGGAATGTGATTGAATTAAAATGTCATATTTCCTATCTTCAAAAGTTAAAGTACCATTGTTATAAATTTTCCCAGCTCAACTTCTGTATAGTACCTCTCACTAAGAAGAAGTCGAATATAATATTAAATAAACATATTATTCATGGATTAAGATACATTTAATAATTTATCTATGAGATCTATTTTCAACAAATAAGATTGTACATTTGGTATTATGTAGACAAAAGGGCACTTTTTGTACAGGCTATGTTATTCTCATTTTGACATTATCTTTCATGTTGTCATTCAGTTCTTTCTTTCTACCGACTTATATTTATCTATCCATCCATCCGTAAGTCTACACTTCCCACAGTCGATCTACTTGTCTCTCTTCCATTTATCTCTTCTTTCTTTCTTTTCTATTCTCTCTTTTGTATAATTTACGTATTCATTTGTGTCCTTTCATCCATCTTGCCTCCCTTCCTTCGTTGTATTCACTTTCATGCTTTTGTATTTGTCCTTTTGTATTAATTCTTAATTTACCTTCCTATCTCTTTCTCTGTCATTTTATCTGCCTGGTCTTACTATGGCCATTCTTTACTTTCAGTTACTAATTATTTCTATGAATGATTCTATTTTCTCTTCCATTTTTCTCTGCCTTTTTCGAATTTTGACTGGTGTTCATCTCATTCAATTCCTTAATAAAGTTTTAAATTATTGCATTAAAATTATATTTTGTTATGAACTGATTTCAGTTATTTTATGCTGTAAAATATCAACGTCTGTCATTTGTGTGTTCAAGAAAACTCACCTAAAAGTTACCTTAAGGATGACAGACAAGAATAATACAATTGAAAATGTAGGTTGATGTAGTCATGTGTAATATTAAACTTTTCATTGAACAATTTAATGTGTGATAATTAAATTAATTGAAGCAAATTTACATGAAAAATATAAATAGATTTGTGAATTTGAAAGGTAACATAGGAATTATAACAAATAATTTCTTCTTTTCAGAAACGTACCATTCGTCCTTTAAGTATATTGCCTCTACACTAGGGAAAGGTGGACCTCACTGCGGTGCAGCTAATGTATGATACTTTCTCCTGAGTGAAGGCTTCAAATAATCCGTCCGTGCAGCAGACTCGTGGGAGTGACAATGACAATACATCTTGGTACGACATACATCAAATATTATTCCCTTTAATATTACTCCTAATTTATAAAAATTATCCAATACAGAGAGAAAACATTGTTCTGCTTTAATAAGCATATTAGGTTTGTACTGGATCAAACCTAGAACACTTATAACCAGTGATACTTATTTGTGACGAAAGAGTATAAGCAATTAATTGGCCAAGACCCAAGTTAATTTTTTAATCGTTTTATGTTTTTTTAAATGTTATCTCTAAACTATTGATAACATAATTATTGTATAGTTACCATTTGTTGGTTAGTAAAGAAAATAGTCGCCTGGTACCATAGGCCTGATTTTTTTTATATTTGTTACTTTACTTTCTTTCTGTCACTACAGACTGCAAACACAAAGAATACCATTTCAATTAAACAACAGGGGAGAAAAAACCACAGTAGAATGATATGTAGTACAACGAAATCAACGAAATGAAACAAAATAAAACAGTATGCAAACTGTGAAACATATGAAAACATTAGTCCTAGAAACACACGCTACTAGAAAATGAAATAAAGTACTCGTATGTAGTTTCAGTATAGCCTACATTATGTACGAGAGCAGAGGCGGATCCAGAGAGACATTTTGCGGGGGGAACCAAAGTAGAGAGGGAAGTTTTTACTCATAAAAATTAATTATTCCCAGTAGACATTTGAAATCAAAATGAACATTTCAGCATTTTATTGCAAATATATTTCAAAATAATAAATGTCATTGTTTTAATTTAAGTATTTGGGTTATGTTGTCTTTACAAAATTTATTAGAAAGCTGACCGTTGGAATAATCTGCGCTTAATGTTACAAATTTTGGGGGAGGAAATTTCCCCCATTTCCTCCCCCGTGGATCCGCCCCTGTACGAGAGTGACCATATAAATGGTTATGCATGATCTGTACAGAGTCCCTCAAAACGAGTCCACATTACAGGGTAGATCAGAAAAATGTATATACGCTTTCAAACTGGCTATACAAACCATACGCTTTGAAATCACAATGGATATGGCTTCAACGTATAGTACAATGGTTGAACAACAGATGACAGTAATGCAGTTTGAACACTTATTGTAATTGTTCACTTTGAGTCATTGTAATACTGATGATAATATATAAGCTAAGGTTTATCAAAGTGTGTATACATTTTTTTGATCTACCCTTATATTACTCTATTACAATACACACCATGACTATTTTAATCAATACTATACTAGGTAGAATAATTTTTATATAAATATGCATGATTATGTGCCTATGTGCCTAAGGTATAATTTTTTAATGTAATAATCATTTTATTTTAATCTCAATATATCTTGTTAATTACAATCTAATCCATATGGTTGTTTTCTCTTTTATATTTTAAGTTTTTTCTCGGACATACCCTAAATCTTTATGAACAATAGTTTTAAGATTAGTAGTGTAACCTTGTTTCAGAAAAAAATGCGATTTACTATACTTTGTAGACATTAGTTACTACATAACATTTTCACCACAAACGCTAAAAAGTTCATCAATTAAACGTACATGTTATTTACATTGTTTTATTAAATACTAGTAGGAGCCCGCGGCTTCGCTCGCGATTAATTACTCAACTGCTAGATGTTCTGTTTAAATCATTTAACAAAAAATTAATTTAAACATTTTATTTATTAACACTGACGTCGTTTTTACATAGAACGTTTAGTCTTACGTGTGCAATAAATTATTATGTCCCAGGTTTTTTTGTGGGGAAAGTGTGAAAGTGATATTGAATTACTTTTTTATTTCGTTCCCGAAACAGTGGTATTGTTACATGAGAGTGAGAAATAAAATATTCCGTAAAGACAGAACAATTTTATGTTACCGGAATTTGTGATTCTTCTTATTTCAACCCCTACCAGGTATGCTGTGTAGAAGCAATGGGGTGCAAATCTTTTTAAGTCCTCTATGAGCCATAAAAACCTATATGAAGCATTTTCTGAGTTTGAGTGTCAAAAGTCGTTCTTCCCCATTTCAAATTCTACATATATATATATATCTAGTGACCTAGAGTTTGAAAGTCGAAAGTCCTTCATAAGTTAATTTCGAATTACAAAATACCCAACCCGGGCGACGCCGGACCTTTTAAGCTAGTACGTAGATTACAAAATAATAACGGAAAGTTACGGCAGCAACAGTAGAGGAAGGAACAACAGATTGTTTGATTTATTTTGATGCTTTCTTTCATACGATGGGTATGAAGAAATGAAATACGTAATAATGATGGTGAAGTGATAATGCAAATCTTATAAATGTATATTATGTAATGTTCTGTAGTTATACTAACTTTTTCTCACAATAACTACAGATTTCGTATGATATGTAAGTTATTACTAGACCTGGGATTTTAAGGCAAATGCCTATTTTGTTTCTTATGCAAAAAATGAAAGTTTTTAATTATGTGGACGTTTCATGGTAAATCACTTACATTTATGGAGTTTTATAATGCCCTAAAATGCCTATTTGAACCTTTAGAGCCTATTTTACTATTTTAGTGCCTAATATACCTATTTTGTACATTTAAAATAAAATTCAACTTCTGTAACCTTTACAATCTTATAATGGACAAACCTCAATGAAAAGCAGAACAGCAGAGGTGGGTTTTTCACAGAAACTTGATTATTCCAAACAATTGTCGCTAAAGCAATGCTGAGGATTAAGGGAGGATTAAGGGAGAAGGACTACTGTATCAAGTCACCAGTGAAATAACTTCTGTTTAAGTGAATATAGTTTGAGATGCCTAATTTTGCAGTTAATTCTGTTAAGATTAGGTATACCACGTTTCTTGCAGTAAAAAAAGGCCATGTTACAGTTTAAGTGTATATTGTAACATTTTAAAGTCTATTTTCTATCTATTTACACATTTTTTAAGCATATTTTAAGTGCCTATTTTCTCTTTTAAAAGCCTATTTACTTGTTTTAAAAGCCTATTTTAGGTGCCTAAAACTAATTTTTTTAGAGCCTAAAATCCCAGGTCTACTTATTACATAAGTGTTAATATGGATAGTAATAATATTAATAATAACAGTAATTTATTAAGATTAAAATACGACACTGAGCAAAAAAGGATTAGTTAAGGTGAAATTGTTCTTAAGAAAATATTTCTGACCTGATTAAATTTGTAACCAACAGGTTTCAAACAAATAATCATAACTAACATTGATCACGAAGTTTACAACTTCCCAGCGACATGCCATTATCTGTTTCTTTCCTGGTAACCTTAATTAAAACATATATTCTTTGTTTCAGGAAAATGAACGAAATTACAACAGAAAATGACTGGTATCTGTGTTCAAGCTTGAAGCTTCAATGTTCAACTATATTTTCCACTCCAAGGATTCAATGCAAAACTTTAAGTTTGTACATAAAGACAATAAAACTACTGGATTTAAATCCAAGTTCTCTTTTGTATTCGTAAGTAATACAAGTCTGTTTCTGCAACTGGAAGTGGATGTATCCTTGACTTAGAAAATGTATTATTTGTTGATGTTTGAAACCATCTTGAATAGATCATATTATTCCTCAAGATGAAGTCTACTGTGACAGGTTGCACGGTATTCTGTAACTTCTATTGTGTTCCTTCCTCACTTTACATAAACCCCATAAGCATCTGAATTCCATCCTATTCTTGGTCCATTCTCTCTCTCTCTCTCTCTCTCTCTCTCTATATATATATATATATATATATATATATATATAATCTCTCTCTAAACATCCATTTCTATCTTTCTATCAATCTTCCAATCTCCTCTCTCAATCTGTCTATCTCTTCCCCTCTCTCATCTTATTTATCTCTCTCTCTCTCTGTTCCCTCACTCTATATCTCTTTTCATCTCAAACCCTCTCCCTCTCTTTTTTCTTCTTTCTCCTCTCTTTATTCATCTTTCTCTCCCACTCTCAATTTCTTTTAATCTATCTCATTTACTCTCAATCTCCCATTCTCTCAATCAGTTTCTGTTGAGAGGTAATAAATTTAAATCTATTAAAATTGACAGTATTTTTTTTCATACTTATTTTCTCATTTTTTAATTATATTTTACACCTTGGTCCTTATTTTGTCGTTGGTAAAGTGAAACATATTTATATTATCCGTTTACAAAACCCTTAGAAAAATAATTTTATCATAATGAGTGAATTTTCGATGTTCCATATTTCTTCCATTTTATGACAACTTTAAGGAAGTATTGATATTAATTTTCAGATTATTTAAATAATACAGAATTAAATTATGTGACTATACCTGCTTAAAGGTTGATACAGAGGAGTCAGTATCATTTTTTTGATACGTAAATTACAGAAATCCCCTGTGATTAACCCTCCATTTAGCTACTAATGACGTATTAATTCGTCTCCTTAAAAATTAATAAATGCAGAGATATGAGGTTATTTGAGTATTGCTTTATATAAAATATTAAGATTTTTATCGACGTGTTACGTTTATCGTTTATGGAAATCGTTGTTATATATTTTCATTTATTGAATATTATGGATCCTACACAATACAGAAATTTGGGACAAATGCCAAATTCAGGACATAAATAAATTTACCAATGACAGAAGAAAATTTTGGAAAGAACACGTTGGTAGAATGGAAAACAATCGCCTAGCGAAAAAGGCTCAAGAGTCTACATATATATATATATAGATAAAAAGCAATCATGAAGTGAGATCATCACTGGATTCTATGTTTGAAATCGTTGAGGAATCTTCTTCTTCTTCTTCCTCTTAATCTTTTTCCGTCTGGTCTGCTCTCTTATGTAACATAACAGGACACTTCACCCTTTCCCTGCAGTATTGTACAGCTAAGCCTTACTCCCAGGATCTGCTAACACTGTTGATCCTTATGAATTGGCTGGATTTTTATACTAGGTCTAATATAAGCAATCATCACAGGGCCATCCTGGGTTCGACGAGTATTATTATTACTATTATTATTATTGATTTTTCAGAAGAAAAAAAAGGAGTAAGATTCTAATAGAATAGGTTGTATTCTTGAATGATGATCTTGACAAGAGGATAAAAATCCTCGTATTTTAATTTAAAGCATTTTTATTTTAATTCTATGTCTCCGTTTTTATAAAATTTTATTAGGTGACGGATTTACGTCAGTAGCGGTGAAAAAGTTAAATGAATAAATAGTATGAGACGCTTTGCACTGTATAATTTCAAGTTCCTCTCCTACTGACGTATAAATGCGTCTTCTCAAAAAAAAAGCTACATAACAAGAGATTCCTTAGCTTGCTTAGGAATTGTCTATTGCCATTGAGTAAGTAAGTAATGTAATACAAAACTAACTTAACGAAAATAAAAATATCTTTTAAGACGTATTAGGCTATATCCCCCAAACACATCTCAATCAATAATAGGCCGTACATGCTGTATTCAGGTATGAGAATATTATAGGAGAAAATTTCCTCTAGCACTGGGATTTGAACCCAGGGCCTTTGGCTATCCGTGCCAATGCTCTACCAACTGAGCTAAGCCAGAGTTCACTTCTTAATAGGTATACTGAGCAAGTTTGTGCCACGTTATTTTAATAGAAGACGATTCATACACTTCCAGTAATGGATTCAGTAGAATGTTGTCAGGAGCAAGAATACAAAAACTTAAATAAAGAACATTTTGTATAATTAATAACTGTTCTGCTTACATCTTGAATATGAGAAAATATAATAACAATGTCAGAGAAAAGGTAATTTAAACCTCTTATATTCCCTTTGAATGTTGATGACTTTGTATTTAAGTGACATTTTCATTTTAAGGGCTGTTTATTACGTACGGTACAATACTTATAATGAATAGAGATGCTAATGAAATGCTAATTCTAATGAAATGATGAAATGTCGGCCTCCTCAGTGAAATTCAATTTAATTAAATTCAAGTATTATTTATTTTTCATATAGAAGAGTGAGAACTTGGTATAGGGGAAGTCATGCATATATGTAGTAAATATATAATAAATAGTGGAGACAATAGACAATTTAAAGGTATGATCCAAGAATCCAAGTGTGGAATAAAATTATTTGCCCCTCAACACTAGTACACTTTTAGTAGCAGTTTTAAATGCATTCAGAGGTAAATCCTTTGTTATAAAACCTATTGGCAGCATTATGAAAATCTCTGTTTTTAACTAATCCCAGTCTTTTTGATTTGTTAAAATTGTTGTTTCGTATGTACACTGAAGGGTACGCTGTGGTTGAGGCGCTGCCCTACGAACCGGAAAGTCGCGGGTTCGATCCTCGATGAGGTCGTTGAAGTTTTTAAATCGGCCTATAATCGTTCTAGTGTCACTATGGCCCTGGGGTCGACTCAGCCTCTAACAGAAATGAGTGCCAGGAGCAATCCTGGGGGTAAAGGCGGCCGTATGTTTAAAATCTTGGAGCCTCAACCTCCTGGAACCCTCTGGGCCTCCTTGGCCCGTATAGGGAACACTTTACCCCTTTTATGTACAGTGAACAGTCAGGACTTTTAGATTTCTAAAATATGCTGTTTAAAAACAAAAATAAAATATATATTGTTTACAGAGTGTTGTATTACATAAGGCACAGAAAATGTCACTTAAATCATGGTATATATTTTTTATTTGGCTGTGTTGTGTGTTGATTTGTGTGTTTAATATTTTGTAAAAATGTATAATTCAAATATAAATTGGTAAGAATAACTAACTAGCTATCTTACGTTTAAAATAATCCACTCAACCATGTTTGACTCTGCGAAAGTCGGTTCTAATGACACATGCTTACTAATAGTTGCTTACTAATAGTTGCTTACTAATAGACACCTTGTTGACTTCCAGCAATGCTTCCAGAAATTATGCTTACTAACAAATGCCTTACAACTCAGCTCGGCCCCCAAGTGTGTATTTTGCTGGGTTCGTGGGCACACAGGGACAATCGGAAATGAGATTACGAGCAAAAGAAGCTGCAAAATCATCGATGGAAGTTTTATACGATATAACTCCATTATGTTACTTGAAAAGGAAGGCAGAAAATCACATCAAATAACATCTGGACCACAACCAGAGAAACAATACTATTTCCCTACCTCCAACATCGACTCCATTGTGCAAAATACCCTAGCCGAACTTTGTGCTTACACAATTTCTGTACGGCCATGCCAAATTTAAGTCATATTTTGAGCGATTTAAGATCGATGTCCCATATGATTGCTCATGCTTCTGTGGAACTTCTCTCAAACTGTACAGGCACAGCCCTTGCTTTTTCATTGTCTTGAGTTTTAATCAAAATATACTCTAGAACATCACCTGAACTTTTGAAACAAAAACACTGGCAAAGCTTCTGTTTCATATAATTAAAAAATAACAATGTTATTATTATCATTTTCTAAAATTCAACCACCGCATGTTTTAATAAGCTTTCATAATAATATTCATTTTGTTGTAAATCGTATATAATTATTGTTAAGCCATAACCCTAATACGCTAATGCACGATAGGGTTATTTATTATTTTCTGTCTCTGAAAATTCAATAACAATAATAATGATAATAATAATAATAACAATATATTCCCCGGGTGTCTGATGGTACTATATTAATTATTATATACCTAGGTATATGCTCCTTCTGATGGCACTATGGCTCTGGGGTCGACTCAACCTCTAACAGAAAAGAGTACCAGGAGCGATCCTGGGGGGTAAAGGCGGCCGGTGCGTAAGGCTGACAATCTTACCACCTTCACGTGCCGAATTTCCAAAATCTGGTATCCTCAACCTCCTGGAACCCTCTGGGCCTCCGTGGCCTGTATATAGGGATCACTTTACCCTTTTATGTACATGCGCTTAAGAATTGATTAAACTGATTGGATTTTTCAATGAGGTCTTTCTTATGTTCATTCTTGTTCAGGATCTTCATTCTGGTTGTTCCTTTTACATATAACCCGGATTACATAGTTTATTGTTACTGTGTTATATCGAAGGGCACTGCAGAAATTATTGAAGGCAAGAGAAACACAACTTTCTGTCTTCACAATCTGATATGGAAAAAGGTGCAATATTGCAGGGAGTGCGTTTTCAGTAGTTTCAATCAGCATCACGCATAGCTGGATTGTTCCCCACGCAAGACTTTACCCTGAGTTTGTGTAAAATGACGTATTACTTTTGCTAATTTTTTTTTTTTTTCAAGTAAGAGCTTTAGCTCTTAGTATAAGCGTCCCATTAGAGCCTTTTGGAGAAAATTTCGGAAAGTAAAATTTTCTTCGCGTGAAGTGATATAAAGTAAAAGAAAGTAGTCACCAGGGCCCAGATTTTGATGACATGTCATCTTTTAACTAGTACATCAAGGACATTGCCCACCATTACAGATATTCTGATCATGACTCCTAGATTGTAAAATTGTAATTTTAAGGGTATTTTTTGGTAATTTTTCCCAACTATTTATTTTTAGGTTATTTTTTTAAAAAATCATTGTCATTATTTGGTGATTTTTTGACATTTTATGGCCTTTTTTCCACATTTCATATTTTTAGGTAATTTAAAAAATTTAAAAGTCATTATTTTATTATTACTGTCTCATTTTATGGTGTTCCTGCATTGTGTAGAGGTTTTATGCATTTACTTACAATGAATATTAGTGGAACTCTAAATAACCATTAATAAATATATTATGTTGTAATTTTATTTGAATATACAAAGACGGTTTTTGCTGTTAACATTTAACCTATGTAATTATCTAATTACAAGCGTGTAGTTGGGTTAACAACATAAATGTAGAATGGACACAAATCTGAAGCATAAACTAGTATTTTCATACAAAATTTTGAGCAATATTTGTTAGTTTTTGGGTCACTCTTTTGTATTTTTGTAGTAATTTTATAGCTTATATTTTAAGTATTTTTAGGTATTCAAAATCCGGGCCCTGGTAATCACAAATTTTCAAGCTATGTCACCAGAAGAATTTTAATTCAAATACACATTTCATTTTCGTTTTTCAATTATCCTGTTCACATGAACACAGGAACGTTCACATGGTTCTGAAGTTACTGATTAATACATAATGCAACAGTCATAGTCATAATTAGAGTTCAGATGCTTTTGACCTAAAAACGTTTAAAATATGCAAGAAAATATGACCTTATAATAGTTAAATACGACCCACAAATTTTGACCAAACAAACTATTTATTTATTTATTTCATACTTAAAATTTACAAATACATAACCTACTGGCGGGAGTTAGCAAGCAGAAACATATTTAAACACTTGTTATAAAAAGCTTTGTTAAAATACAGTATTTAATGAATCATAGATAATGTCTGGTACCGGTATACATTATTTGAACATGAGCCGTGAATATGTCAGTGAGAAGGTTGAAACGATGTGGTTAGGTTAAAATTTCAAAACACGCCCGCTTTTAACGCTTCTGCTTGTTATGCTTAGCCGAACGTACCCTGGTGATGCCAGAGCCATTAATGGATCCGTAATGTGAACACGTACAAAGTTGTGTTAGTGAAAATGTGGGCATATCCAGCTGGCGAAGACATAGATGTTTCGTAGCTGTATGGGTGAGCTTGTTCCATTTTTCTTCTTCTAGTAATTTAAAGTCATTAAGTAAATTGCAATTAGCAGTGCTCATTCAATTTCGAGTCTAAATTCCGTTCCGCCATCATAGTTTATTTATAAAATTACATAATACTTGGTTTTCATGTACTATTGGATTGGCTTTGAATATTTCGCCCACATATACCGTTTTGCTTGTTTCGGAGTCCTCCGTCTAGTCTAGTCCGTCTGAGTCACTCAGTCTATCGGAAATAGTGTTTCAACCCTGGTTTGTTCAATTTTAAAGCATGAAGTCCCCAAGTGCATAAAATGAAAATTAATAGACATTCGGCCTTTAGGTCGGTCAGCAGCATTCTATATTCCAGAATCTAATTAAAACTATCATACGCATTTGAGCTATATTTATAAATAACTTAGAAAGAAAGAAAGAGTTATTAACCACTTCAGTTGTAGTCATACATGAATTCTGATCATGTGGAGATGTATCGATTTCTCAATTATTTATATAAAATCAGGTATTTTGGATTAGCCTATAAAGTGAAAGTACAGTAGAAGTATAAAGGTCATTTATCATTTTGCAGTAAGTCGAGGCTCGGGAACAGAATAAACGTTGAAATAAGGAAATTGGTACACGCAGTATAAAAAAAAAGCATTAATTACAATGCTTTCTCATTCATACCATATTATGCAGAGTGTTAATGAATAACAACGAAATATTTTACCTGTGTACAGAGGGGACATAATCAAGCAACTTTTATTAGGAGATTTTTGCTATGTGATTTCAATTTTTTCTGTTAAGTTACAGCATAAAATCTCCTAGGGCATGAATGGTCGGGAATTTGGAAGAAAATTTATTGTATATAGTATACTGAAACAGTACTTGATGGTAGGCAAATATCAGATGTTTAAACTGTATTTTAGGGGTTATATCCTAACCCGTAATTAAACCGCGGCAAGTTAGTTATAACTTTGTGAGTCATTCTAATTGATTTAACTATAAACTATTCTGTGGTTTGGAGTTGAGAGGTAATCGAAAGGTAATTAATTTCAGGAAGGAATCTTGTTTGGGATTGATTTTTTTTTATGATTTATTTATTGTCGCTTTGACTCGTAGGAGTCTAATCGTGACTGATCAGATAACAACATTACATATAATAACCAGTAGTACATTTTGACTTATAGGAGTCTAATCGTGACTGTAGGCCTACAGATAATAACATTACATATTACATTACATATAATAACCAGTAATACATATTAGAACAATATTAGTGTATGGGCTTGTTGATTGTTTGTAGCTGTATATAAAATAATGGGAGTTTCCGAATACAAACCGATTTGGGTTACGGCCTGTTTAAATGAATTTGGTGACCGTTAGCTCTCATGGGGAATATTTGATTATATGCCCATTATAGATAAAATTAAGGCTCAACTGGTGAAATTTGGAATCTGAAGTAGGGTAAAAGAAGAATGTCGAATCTGGAAATGTATAATTATAATTGTTATGGATTTTCGTGGGTTGTAAAGGAAAACAGCCTAATGACAAGCTGCTTGCATTATTGGGAGTTGAATGGTTGTGATGACGAGTTCTGTTTATAAAACCAGGGGGAATGATTTTAAAATGTAAGATATTAGGTTTGTTCGCAAAGCAGTCAGAAACCAGGAACAAATCGTTCGCGCATGCGCTCTTTCTCCACACGCGTTCGCAAAGCGAGAATCCGTGATTCTGATTTCAATCTTCTGTTCGCAAAGCTCTCACGGACAGTTTCTGTACTATAAGAAAAATTTGTAGGCTCTACCATGAATTGTTATCAGAGACATGCGCAGTAACCTATTTTCACGCGCCTGACTCCTCCCTCCAAATCCTTGCTCCAGATTTATAAGCATAGGCTACTTATATGTATGAATAATGGAAGATAATTAAAAGTTTCCCAAAATATAGTTTATATTGCCGATGTATATTGCATGTATAACATGTTAAAGGGAAATATATATTTTATTTGCATATCATATCGATTAAACGCAGAAACTATCGATTCCAAATTCTTGTAACCGTTCGCAAAGTGCAAATCACGGGAAAGTTACAGACTGGACATGCGCAGTACAACCAATTCTCAAGCAGTCACGAATTTGCTTTGCGAACAAACCTACTGTATGCTAAAATTAAATTATGATTAGACTCCCTCTTTTAAATGCAGGGAGATGGATTTATATTGGTCTGTTCTTTGATTGGCTTGCAAGGTGGGATCAGTTCGCTCTGAATTGTTTGTGAGCAGAGTCGTTGTAGGTCGGGAGGCGGAGCTCTGTGATCAAGATAAGGAGAGATAAGTAGTGGCAGGTAGATTCTACTTTAGTGGCTGTTAGGTTAGGTTTGTTAGGTTATGAACAGTGTTACTTATTAGTAGGGCAAGGCATTTAATGACCATAAAATAGTGAAAAAATGCAAAATAAAAAATGCATTTATGACCTAAAAATAGTGAAAAAATGACCCGAAATCTTAAAATAATGACTTATAAATTTACCATTATTACTTATAATTAGTTTTTTCTTAAGTAATGAATTGCTAAATACAGTTTATGACGATGCTTTATATATATGAATTTACAATATAAAACACACTTATTTTGTTACTAAAGAAATTAGTAAATTTATACTACAGTACTTGAACACCCTTAGTGAAAAATAAATTCTTTCTGAACTGGCATACCCATCAAATTGCCCCTAGCAAATATGAGCCATTTAAAAAGAAAGAAAAAATATTTATTACTAAAATGCCGAAAATTACCTAAAATGCCAAAAATGACATAAATGCTGAAAATGACCTAAAAATGCCGAAAATGACCCAAAAATTGCCAAAACATGACCTATCTCTTGAAAAATGACGAAATATGCAAAATAAAGCAAAATAATGCAAAAACAAATTGCCCTTATTTAATTAATTATTTGATGATATACATTTATATACACTGGAGCTATCTTTTAACCTTCATATAAAAAAGATGCAAAATCATCAAATGCCTTGCCCTACTTATTAGTTTAGTAGTTTTGGCTCTTCGTTGATTTTCTGTCAGTCAGTCATTAAGTCAATAAGTCAGGAAAAGTCTCTTAAAATGTATGTATGTATTTTTTTTTGTCCTTTATTTGCTGCATGCTCCATTACTTCTTGTAATATTACATGCATAAGTTACTTTACATACATGTTACAAATTATAATATTAATGGCAGTGTTGTTATTAACATACTGATACCTGCCAAGTGTTTAAAATGAATCAAGATCGATATTGATGTATGTATGTATGTATGTATGTATGTATGTATGTATGTATGTATGTATGGATGTATGTATGTATGTATGTAGAGAGAGAGAGAGAATGAGAATGAGAATGAGATTGAGAATCCAAACAAAAACAAGAAATGAATTGAAATATCAGTTGCGTACGACAATGGTTTTCAAACACTCATTTTACATTCAATGCATACGTTCAATACATAAATAAAACACATTTTCAGTGCACACTGTAGCTACTTGCACACGGTTAGGTGTATTGATTTGCCTTTTTTTCTGAGCATTGAAATACAATGTTTTAAATAATAGCATTTTAATTGAAAATCCGTCTTTTGTGGTGGCCTATGTGTCAGGGAATTCGCAACACGTATATCACATTTTCTATAGAAGTGTAAAAAAGTGTAAAACGAGTTGTATCAACAAATTGCATTAAAGTCAGTTTTATCATTTTTCACAGCGATTCTTCTCATAAAACGAGTTCTATTTATTTACCTTTCTATGGCATCCGAGAGGAATTAGGTTTGAATGTAATTTTCATTAAAAGCAAAAGTTATTTGCTAAGTTTTCGCAACTTGCTCTTGTTGATAGGTGCCGAGAAAATATTGACATTTAGCTAAATAGTTAGATTCCTTCTTACACACTCGCTTAAAATATAGCCTAACCAGCAGATTTCACTTTTTTTGTGTGTGCTCTATCTTACCCCGAGAGTGCCCAACAATGAAGTTGATTACCTCCGGTCAAATCAAATTTTGGTAACCATGTGTTTGACGTGTGTACCTAGAATTGCCCATTTTTCATCCTTATGGGATATGTGGTAATAATAATAATAATAATAATAATTTATTTCTGTCGAATACAGTGTAGAATACACAAGTGGACTAAGTCAGTCCCTACTAAAACGTATATAGAAAAACATAAAAATTCAACACGTTCCCATATATACAATTATTCATTTGTCGACATGCAAGTGAAACAAAGTCATACTCTTACTTCCTAAGTTTAAAATAGATACATAACTAAAAGATGGTGTCTTCATTTACTCACACCCAATACATTTAACCATTTTGCAGTTTAATTTATTACTCACATATTGTTCATTTTGCTGTCCGCACACTTGATATCATAGCGAATTTCCTTAATGGTTGTCCTCCAAAAATTCCTCTACGTTATAATACGCTTTCTGTGTTAGGTATTTCATTAGTGTGTTTTTGAATTTTAATTTATTTTGTACTAATGATTTAATGATAAGGGTGCCCTCAGCCTCGTGATACAAAAAGCGGCACCGGTCACGAAAACCATTTTTTTTTCTTTTTCTTTTTCTAGCACGAGGCATTCGAAATTTTATTTATTTATTTTTATTTATTTAATAATAATAATAATAATAATATTATTATTATTATTATTATTGAATTCCCAAAAATACAGAACCCTATTTTACCAGATGGCATATTAGGGTTATAGATTAAACATATATACAGAGTATACAGTAAACTACATATATATATTACAATTTTGCAAAAACACTATTCATGAAACTTAAAACAACTTTGTAACTTTGCTTATTTAAGAAGAGACGGGAGATTGATGTAGTAAAGTCAAAATTTAGAAAATTTAAATATAATATTAACTGATAACGTTCGTGCGTAAATAATGGACAATGAAATAAGAGGTGCTTAACAGATTGACTTTCCTCTTTACATTTACAATTTGCAGAGGTAGAAATTTTAAATCTATGTAAGTATTCACCAAATTTCCCATGCCCTGTTAAGAATTGAGTCGTAATATAATCCGGAATCAAAAGTGTACAAGCCATTCTATCTTGCACTCTAGGGAAAAACAAATCTTTCGTTGTGCTGCCGTTATTCGTTTCTTGCCAAATACGATCCCATTGGCTGTGCATATGTTCTCTTAATGTTTTCTTAATGAAGGATACAGGGCATAATAATAATAATAATAATAATAATAATAATGAACATTACAAGTAGAAACAACATTTACAATGTTCATGCCAAAAGTACAATTCATACATAGGTTACAAAATAATAACAACAAAGGATACAAAAGATAAGAATACACAAAAAAGAAGAATACACAAAAGATAATATAAGTTACAAAAGATACATTACAGCAATTTAATAAAAAGAAAAAGAAATTCCTAGCCACTTCTGGGTTCCAGCAGTTGCCAGGTTACTTCTCTAAACACAGTACATAATGTCTTTGAGAATCAAGATAAGAAAGAAAGAGTGAGGAGAATGTTTGTCATGATACATTAAACCAATACACTACAGTTTATTGTAACTACGTTTAATAATTTTAATTCAATATTAAATTAACTTCAGCTAAAGCATTTTTAATGCTTCATTTTTAATCATTCATGGTCATAGGTGTCGGCATACTGACCACATGCCCCCAATCCTGCCATCTCTCTGTGGTAGATGACGTAATGGTCGGATGGTAGGCCTAGTCCCTCAAGGGATGTAGTGCCACAGAGTATAGTTTTAGTTTCAGACTGGCCGCGTAAGGGTTAGGATGAATTAAAGCAAAACCGCATTTAAACTGAAACATTCCGACATGCAACACCTGCATAGCCTATAAATAACAAGTAAGGAGTGTTGACAGTGAAAAATACAATAAAGCGTATGTAACAGTGGATAAGGTTAATGTAGTCGGGGTTTTGATAAATGCAGAATTATGTTACTCACAGTTGATAACTCAATGACTTGTGTCATTTGTTAAGAAACCAACTGTAGCCTATATCAAAATGTGACGTTCCACTTTAAAGGTGACTTTCATTCAAGTATTTTAGCCAAAAGTTTATTAAAACACAAGAGTTTGTGAATTGGTCAACTCGGAATCGAAAATCTGACTCTATTCATATGTATTGACTTATTTTTTGCTTAGATAAGGGGATCTTGACAACAGAAATTGTGGCTTTTAAAATTCTAAAGTTATATTGATCACTGAAAGACTGCACAAAATAAAATTGGGAAATCTTTATTCTTTAATTTTATTTTACTTTAGCCTTATGTTATTGATAATATCACCCTAACTGCATTTTATTTAAAACTTCTCTACTGGATATTATTAAACACAGTACGGTATCACAGCAATCGCCATGGTAAAATAACCATTTGAACTCTTTACACCGTCTTAAGACGGGTTTAAAATTGCTTACCGCCGAATTGGAAAACCTCAGCAGAGAGACCGGATTTTAAAGGGAATTCCTTTAATATATATATATATATATAATTTTAACAAATCTCAACATGAGCGTAAAATACTCAAAACCACTGTTAGTAACAAATTAAATGGTTTAAGTTTCCTCTTTTACCATTTTTCATCCCATATTTCCCTTTTTAAGTCCACAATTATCTTTTTACGGCATGTTAACAGTCCGACAAGCAGCAGTTCTAGAGAGCGTGTATTAAAAAAATAAGTTTAACATTCGGGTTCAATACCGTAAATGAATTGTTTTAGTAATTTTCTGAAGGTGTTGTTTAATGTTCCTTACCTCGTCAACAAACTCAAGTCCCTATTAGCGAATAATACGTTTCTGAATGAAACTAATGTAGTTGCAATCATTTCGCACTGTCCAAAATATGGTATGCAGCACATATTCTTCCGATGCCTTCGTCCTATTCGCAGAGAATAGAATTGGCTATAGGATATTATTTGTGGAGAGGATATTTCTATCGTATTTCCAGAGATCAACTCCGACTAAAAACCACAGAAGGGGGTCTTGGCCTCATAGCTGTTGCTGCTAAGTGCCAGAGCATGATCTTGAAAACAATCATTGAAGCACGATGTGGTGTCGGGGACGAACAGGACATCCATTTCTGGAACGCCATTACCAGCGCTTTTACCAATTATGGACATAGTGTTCTGACTACATTCAAAACAGCCCTCCAAACTCTCACAGACATGGTCAACCGTTTCGGTGCTCCAGCGAGTGCCCCCACTGCCAAATCGCTGTATGACTATATTCTCCAGCAAAACAAAAAGCCTCCTAATATCGTTCTCAAATACCCGAACATGGACTGGTCCACTATTTGGGAAACGTTTTCTACGAACCATATTTCGACCGACTGGAAAGCGAGTGCATATGCTGTACTGAATGGCATAATTGCCACAGAGGACAAGAAATTCCGCCACAATGTCGTGTCCTCCCCACTTTGTAAATCGTGCGGACGCGTGGACACCCTACATCATCGGCTTACTAGCTGTCCGCCATCCAAACCAGTATGGAGGTGGATCTGTGCGCAGATGTCCAAATTGGCACCTTCAGAAAATATTAATGACATAAGTCGTGCCATCCTAAATTTGAAAATCTCAAAGAAACAAAATGTCTTTGCGCAAACGTGGCTAGCAATGGGATACTTGTTTTATATGACAGGAGAAGAACGTCCAACGACAGAAGGCCTACAGAGATTATTATATCGTGCGCGTGCTGACTTACGACGTCTGGGCAGACACCGTCTCCCTTTGGTTATTATTAAACAGCTGGACCTGGTTGATGTTCCCTGATCAGTACAAAATCCACGTGTGTTGAATTAATGGTTAAAACTCATCACAAAGCGTATCACAGTTCACAGACATGAATGGTCTGCAACTTTGGTCATGTAAACTTGTATTGTAAATAATAATAATAATAATAATAATAATAATAATAATAATAATAATTAATTAAAAAAAAAGAACATGCACTGTAATGCAGTCACTTATCTACGTCGCATTATCAAGAGTAGAGAAATTTATTTGAAAGCTTAACATCAGTGTTTTATCTTTTATGCCAGAGGTAGCTTAGGCTATGTGCGAAGGGCTATGCTCATTCAGCTTCGAGATATAAACTAAGTAGCTACTTCCTAAGGAATTAACTTATTATGGACAGTAAAACCATCATTACTGCAGATAATATATTCTCAATTTTGTGATATACCAATGAAGTTAAAAGGTGAAGGTAGATGACACGGCAGTTGAATGGTTGTCCCTGTAGTACCACGTATTGGTTGTTACACTCGAACTTCAAATAACAGAACACAATGCCTTGGTAGCTTCTGTGGGGTTTAGAATTGGCACCTGGCATAATATAAGCCTCTATATATATATATATATATATATATATATAGAGAGAGAGAGAGAGAGAGAGAGAGAGAGAGAGAGAGTTTTTGTAACAGAGTAAGAGAGATGAGAGAAAAAAATTTAAACAGCTGTTTCTGTGCCTTTTTTTATTTACCTAAATAAATTCAGGGTACTTCAGCCGTAAACTATACCCATGGGAAGATTGCAAGAGATTCATTTTGGCTCACAGTTATCTGGAGTAGTTACCAACTATGAATATTCACATGATAAATTTGCATATATGAGCATACTGTTTCCACTAAAAACCAAATTCCTACATAAATACTCGCTAACTAGAATATGTGTTTAACTCAAATATGTATTTTAATCAGCTTTATTAACGAAAATACCATCTCTGTGGTAATCTGTTTGATTCTCAGAAACTCCTATTACATGAGGTAAATTATTATGTTTGTCTAATTTGTCTATGTACTTAACCATTGTCTGTTTATGAAGTCAATTTGTACATTTACCTGTTTCTGGGTAAATATAAGCTTAAAATTACATCGTTAACGCAAATATAGCCGAGTTGAGAACGCTGCAATGAAAACAAATATTATTCGTTATAATATTCATACCCAGTATAAAACTAATAGCAGTAACAGAAATAATATGAAAATGTTCTCGCTTATCTACGGTTTCACCTTGAGTGCATTTAAGATCGCTTCCAAATTCAAGAGTTTAGCTTTGCTAGAGATCTTGATGAATGGATTCGATTTTCATTACCTTTTATGATTTTACTGGAGTAGGGATCTGGAACGGGGTGCGCTGAACCGGGTGAAGAAATTGGAATCCATTTGATACAGAAGTAGTGGTTCCGGCCAAGAAAATAATCATATACGGTCTTTAAAGTCGGCAAGCTGATCACATGAACCTCGTAAAATTCTACCAACTCAGCTAGAAATGAACTCCGGAGATAGTTCACTTAGTTCTCAGGTAATAATCTGTGTCCTTCTGTGGGATGTAGCGCCTCTGAATTTCTCTTGCAATTAGTTCATTAAATGCATTAGTAGTAGTTGACTGGTTAGCTATTTTGCTAATCTATGTTCTATATGTTATTAATCAACGGTATTTGTATATTCTAGTAACATTAGATGGAGACTAGCATTAAAATATTCGATTTTAGCATACATATATTTTGTATCAGTGAGTAAAGTCTCTGGTGTTATTATATACAATTTACTAATAATATTATTCCTGCAAAACCTCTCACAAGGAGCTACAAGAATTAGATCGACTGAAACCAATGATTGAAAATGGCTCAACTTGGAGATCGAAGTGAATTTGCAAAGAAGATAATACAGTGAGTCCCACGCAAGAGTTGGCCAATGACGCGGGTTTCTGAGTCGCGGCGGACACAGCTCCAACTCCCTGGCGATCGAGTGAAATATCTACGCTAATAAAGCCGCGATCGGTGTAATGATTCAGGTTCTCACATTTACAGTTAAAATTACAATGAAAATAACCACGTACCTCATCACAAGAGATGTTAGAAATGTTCTCCTCTTGAATACGCACAACACTGGCACCTTTTAGGGAATTTTCTTTCACGCGCGTAGGTTTAGCTTCCGAGATAAAGTTAATTTCTCTTGTGATACTGTCTTTAAGTTCTAACAATTGCCTATGTGACTATTATTTATGGGGAACTTGAAACATAAATTGCATAGGTCAATTCCCCACACATTAGAAGAGAAATTAACTCTATCTCGGAAGCTGAACTTACGCGCGTGAAAGAATTCTTTTTTTTTTTTAAGGCACCAGAGGAGAACATTTCTAACATCTCTTGTGATGAGTTACGTGGTTATTTTCATTGTAATTTTAACTGTATATGTGAAAACCTGAATCATTACACCGATCGCGGCTTTATTAGCGTAGATATTTCCCCCGATCGCTCGGGAGTAGGAGCTGTGCCCGCCGCGACACAGAAACCCGCGTCATTGGCCAACTCTTGCGTGGGGCTCACTGTATATATACTAAGTACATAAGTAAAACATAGGATTTCACGGTTAGATACTAATCAAGAAGTCATTTGCTATGTAATAGTACTCTAAAATTGGTTATTAAAAAGTACCTACATACAGGGGGTCATATCATTAGTTCATTAAGCCTCTTTTGTAAAGTTTAGAGAAAAATCAACTTAATATTTTACACTTGTGGTTTTTCGAACCGTTTGAAAAATACAATTTTGTTGGCAATGGGGTGTTCTAATGTGCTTAGTTAGCTTAACTGCAAGCTACATAGTGTACTTCAGTGTATTTCAGAGGTTTTATTTTTATAAGAACCTGCAACACTTTTTTTCTTTGTTAGACCATTGTTGCACTGACATTAATTTCTACTTGGCAGAGGAGAAAAAAATTATATCAATAAATGTATTTTTACTTGTAATAGGTAAAGTGGTCCCTGTATGGGCCATGGATACCCGTAGGTTTTCCGGGAGGTCTAGGCTCCCAGATGGAGACATCGGCACAGGAAAATTGAAGTATTGAAGCATATTTTAAGAGAAATAAATTTTATTATTCAGTTATACCACAGTATAATTATTAATACCTATACTGTGGTTATACTCACGATAAAATACATGAAAAAGTTCACTGCCATTCCTGCAATACTTGCCTTACTTACAGAAATCAGATGGTCATAAAATTAATTATGAATGAAGTGCTTATTTGAGAAAATCGTTAATAGCCTTTTAGTTTCTTTGGATTTATATATCTTTGTTATGGGTTATTCACCAGAAAAGGGCAGATTCATGTCGCAGTAGATTTTCTGGTATAAATTAAGTATTTATGGATTATGAATTATTATGATAAGTTAGATTGAAATAAGGTCTATTTGATCCCATATTCCACTTTTTAAACAAAAGTTACAATTTTCTGCATTTTAGGGCACAGTATGTGAGATCTCACCTCCGTGTCATGTCCCAATGCCTGACTTGTCATTTTCATTCTTTCATAATTCAATAGGCTTTAATTTTTATTCCATTTTAGTGTTATAACAAGAACAAACAGCTCAAAAAATGAGTCATTAATAACTCAAAATAAAATATATCATTTTGTAAAGACAATTTTTTGCACTAAACATGCCTGTCCCAAGGTGAGACCTCACCTCCGTGAAACAATATAAAAGTTCAATTATTTCCACAGATACGGCACTGTAGTCTTTCTATTGTCCTTGGACTCCAACTTTTGGCAGTTTTCTTATCATTTATATAAAGCCAAGCTGTTAGTGTGCTTTTAAGTGTTGTTTTGTTTGTGTAAAAGGGCTAAATGCAGAGTTGGTAATTGGACTTCCTCACCTCCGTTACCTACACCCAATGGCAAAGTTGTATGTTTTTATATTTACTTTTGCTATAAATTATAATAATAAGGAATGAAAAGTTAAACTCTAGAACTTAGATTTTCTAACCTCAAATGTTCCCAAGCTGTTTGACAAATTAGAGAAAAATCCCACCTCCGTTACCCTCACCTCCGTTACTGTTACTCTCGAGTCCTATCCATGGAGGTGTAATTAATGTTGTAATTGATGACATATTTAACTGTCTGCATTTTTTATTTTTGTTTAAAGAAGATACTGGTATAGTTTATGACAATATATCATGTTTTGATTTAAAGTTTTGATTTTAAGGTGATAATCTATTTTAACATAGATAAAAATAAGTAAAAAGTTGTGTTAATCCATTTGTATGGTAATAAATATTGTTCTTTTTCACGATAACATTTAATACAGTAAATTAATTCTAATTCTCACATAACTTCTATATAATTATTATTTCTTACTATTTTCTCACCTCCATGAATGCGCCATTTTCTAACCTTGTTAATTTAATGCAAAATACCACTCGGTAAGTAGGGCAAGTACCTCAGTAGTACTCTGCAGAAGGAAATATTACATAAAAAAATTACATGATCCAAAAAAAATAATAATTTAAAAAAAAATTCTAACATTGAAATCTGCCCTTTTCTGGAGAATGACCCTTATACAAGAGTATTTCTATTTCAGGGTACATATTATCGATTTAAAAACTACCTAATCGTGACGTAATCAGTTTAATTTTATATAATAATACAGCTCACACCTAAGCCATTCAAACAGCACCACTATCTACTTTTCCATGTGTGCTGCGCTAATCCCCTAAATTGTATTTTATAAATAATGTTATGAAGAATATATTTCAAATAATACCTTAACCTCATACAGAAATAATTGCGAAGTAATAAATTCGTGTATTAGTGATGATGGTTATGGTTATTTAACAATGGGGAGGGTACTACTATTTGGGCCTGGGACTCTGACTGTGACCGTCGGACCGTCGCCGGTGTGCTGTAATTTTATCCAATTTCTACAAACTTGAGACTCACATTTATTCATACATAATTTTACTGCTACTGACCTAGGCATGGATCTAAACCGCGACATTGGAAACAGAAAGTCAGAACTATACTGACCGCATCATTCAGGCAAATACAATACTACTGTATTAGAATACTATTGGTAACTTTCTATAATAACAATAGAGACTTCTTATGTTATGACCAGGGTCCGGATTTTGAGGACATGTCATCTTTGAACTGGTACATCATGAACGTTGCCCACTAGTGGATGTATTCTGGTCATGACTCCTAGATAACAAAAATGGCAACTTTTAGGATCACTTTTTGGTCATTTTTTTCCAATTTTTAATTTTTAGGTCATCTTTACAATTAAAAGTCATTATTTGGTCATTTTTTGACCATTCTATGGTCTTATATCCCCACATTTCACATTTTTAGGTTATTTTTTAATTTTATAGTCATTATTTTTGTCATTTTGTGTTGTTTCTTGCATTATATGGAGATTTTGTGCATTTACTTACATTTAATATTTTGAGATCTTGTATAATTTTAATTTGGGTACTGAAATACGGTGTTTGCTGTTTGCATTTAACCGTATATGCCAATTAACTGATTATAAACCGTTATAATGGGGTCAAAAACATTAATGTAGAATAGACACAAATCTAATGAATTAACCAGCATATTCACATAAATTTTTTGGTCGTTTTTATTAATTTTGGGTGATTTTTATGTACTTTTCCAGTCATTTTATAGCTCATTTTTAAGCATTTTTAGGTAATCAAAATCCGGGCCCTGGTTATGACAAACCCATTCAGTACATAGTAGCATTGTATGTCTTATGCACTGCAAAATCTGTGCTATAAAATCCAAAATTTACTCACCCAGTTCAAAAAGCTGTTGCTGGAAGTGACCACACACGCATCGTATTCTTTTGAAAGATTACCACTCAACACGGTTTAATTCACGGAACGCCATATTATGACGAAAAACCAGATTACGTGCACGATAAATGGGCACCGAATTATTTGACCGTAGGACACACTGCCCCAGTTGTTTTGTAAATTCACGATGAGCGGGAAAACGATCACTTTCTGCATCCGCCATATTTCAAACATTTATCACGTGACCACAAACGGGCGTGCAGGATTGGCCTGTGGGACAGTACAGATCGGCATAGAACTTTTCAAGTTTATGAATGTTAAAGAGACAAATACTACTAGAGACTATATAATATAAAATATAATTATACTTAATTCTGTATTGTCATGCATTTAAAATATTTGGCTTAGCCCAGTATCCCTTTCCGGTCCGGTGCTTCAGGGTCCGGAAAGCTGCACACGTGGCTGCAATTGTACGGCACATGCAGTCTGTGAGGGCTTGCAAAAACAGGGCAGTGCTCCCCTTAAAGAGTAATAAAGATGACTCAAATGAAGAAACTAAAGGAAATTTCCACTTCTGAATTGCTACAAACTATGGATATCTTCGGAGTATGTCCTTCCTCGTTCTTTCCTTGTCTGTATTTTCTCTGTTAGAACATAGCGTCAATCCTTCACCTCCTGGCAAGTGAAAATTTAAAAATTAAAAGAAAAATCCCTACCGTTCCTTTAGCAAGAACTGGTTGAACAGGAAATGTTCTCTGACATTTATTTTTTACTTTAATAACAAACTTTTTATGTTTGATATAAAAATGTAGGTAGACCTGTGAATAATTTAACTTAAACAATCTTAGGTTTTGCATCACGAGCTGAACAGTGTTTGGTTGGCTAGGTAAAAGTCAACTGACACCTGTGACTTTAACTATGAAGCGAAAAGTCGGCATGTGTGTGTAGCTAGCAAGAAGTCCGGGCTCCTTGTCACCCAAGCAGAGCTCAAGAAATCAGGGGTGTACTGGCCGCGGTATCATAGCTCGATGCTAGTATAAGTAGAGGAAGTATTGTGTTCGACCCCAAATTCGAAGTTGAGTCTTTAATAAAAAATATATACGTTTTGAGGTCTCCTGACCAAAAAACACTATTTTCATAAACATGTCTGTGTCTGTGTGTGTATGTGTATCTGTTAACACCTAGCTCCAGAACGGAAAATCGCATGAGAAACTTTTGTATTTTCGTCAGCTACTATTTGGGGATGGGGATACGCCGTAGCGTAGTGACGCTGCGCTACACACCGGAAGGTCGCGGGTTCGATTCCTTATGAGGTCGTTGGAGTTTTTCAATTGGTCTAATCCTTCTGGTGGCATTATGGCCCTGGGGTCGACTCAGCCTCTAACAGAAATGAGTACTAGGAGCAATCCTGGGGGTAAAGGCGGCCGGTGCGTAAGGCTGACAAACTTACCACCTTCACGTTCCGAATGCCCAAAATCTTGGAGCCTCAACCTCCTGGAACCCTCTGGGCCTCCATGGCCTGTATAGGGATCACTTTCCTTACTATCTGGGGATGTAACAGGAAAACTGGAGACGATTTTCTCTTATTTCAATGAAACTTTACATGAAGAAAATTAAGTTTTTCTCGAAAACGGCTCTAAACGGGTTTACGTAAATTTTATACATAAGATGCTTATACTAAGAGCTAAAACTGTTTTAACTTAAAAAAATAACTAAAGGGTAGTTATAAGTCACCCAATGTTTGTAGAAACTCAGTTTTTCCTGGTGAACAATAAAGCTTTCCTTCAGGTTCAAACAACTTAATACGTTTCTTCGCTACAAGGCCTCTTATTCTATATCAGATTTTGAAGTGTGAAAGGTGTGTTGACCATGCTTCGGGTAAAGAAAGTTACGTGAGTGCATCAATCAGGTTTTATGTGGGTTGTATATCCTTCGGGGATGCGACTCAAAGCGTGGTGATGACATTCTCTTCATATTTACAGCGAATTTAGAAGAAGAGAATGAGTTTGAGTTTCACAATATCCCTGCCAGAACACTAAGTTAGAAATGAAGGACGAGTGTGATTGATTGTGTTTGTTGAAAACAATGCATAGGCAAATCAAGGAAATGAAAATACATTTCAAACTTCTGTAAACAGACTGAGAAATTTAAAAGTTTTTAGTTCAAGTTTTTCTAGTGCGGTAGTAGGCCTAATATGCGGTAGTTATATCGGACGCCCGGATAAAGTTTTGGCCGGCAGCGCTCGGGTTATCGCCGCTCAAGCTGGTCTCCGAGTTCCCCCCAAGTCATCAAGAAAATACATGATTAGGCCTACAGGAAAAATCCACCATAGATAAATCCCCTCTTAGGCTATCATATTTTTCTCCCATTGCTTTCTTACCAAGGACTGCATATGATGTTATCTTTTCTGAAATACTGTAATAGTTGATTGTGTAGTTGGTTATATTATAATTATAAAACCCAAGGTTTTAGCAGAACTTCTAAATAAAAATTTAAAGCAAAAGTCCCCAACAAAATAACCATAATGGAACTTATTATATTCAGAATATAAATTACACATGATAATAAATCTATAATTTTGAAAAACATATTAACAAATGTTTTGGTTTATAAAGGTGAGGAAAAGTATAATCGACTTCTATGAAGATTCGTGACCGGGAGACCCAAAGGGAAAAGACCACTTGGAAAACCTACACTAGGTAGGAAGACAATATTAGGATAGATTTAAGGGAAGTACGATTTGCGAGGGATGGTTGGTTGGAGTTGGTACAGAATATGGTTGAATGGCGGGCTCAGGTAAGCGCGGCAATGAACCTTCATGCCATGTGATGCTTAAATACAATAATAATAACGACAATAATAATAGTAATAATAATGATGATAAAAGTAATAATAGTAATAGGCTAGCAACAGTAATAATAAAAGTATTACTCGATGGCAATAGACAATTCCTAAGCAAGCTAAAGGAATATTATTAATAGAAATGTTATTTTCGAGCAGACATAAGCTAAGAGCATTCACGTAGTTTCAGTTTACAATATACATTCAACACAGTGAAATGAGTTAAGTTCCTTTCATACTAAATAAATTATCGCCGTATTTTCATGAGGACGGGAGACAGGAATGGCTGGGCGGACGGATACAAACACTGTTTGCCGACAAATAGAAGACGTAGGCTTACTTCCATTTCATTGAACAAGCTAATAATCCATATAGGCCTAGTCATCGAGTTATCATAGTGTTCAACTGATATTCTGGAAAGTATTAATTTAGGGAATCCGAGAGTGATGCCTCTACCCCCAAATTTAACGGAAATCTTAAATACGTTCGAGGGACCGTGGAAGTTTCCTGTAGCAACTGTAGGTTGCGCTGGTGTCGGAAGGAGGATGATGTAGGGGTAGCCTAGCGGTTGCATGGCGCGGACGACTTGTGAATTTTTCGTTTCCTCGTGTCGGGATTGCGTTAATGACTGTATGTTATGTTTTAAAGAGTGTTTTAAGTTCGTGTGAGTTTTTATTTTAAAGTGTGTGTGTGTGTGTGTGATAGTATATAATAGAGTCCAAAATGCGTGTGTATTAAAAACATAACAAATGACACAAGATGGCCTACTGGACGTTGAATCATCTGCTGTGTACGTCTTCATGAATCAGGTAGAGATAACTTCTTTGGTAATATAATTTGAAGTATTGTAGTGAACGCCAAGCGTGTGCGTATACCGATATATTGTAGTAAATTGCATGATAACGACTTTTAGGTTTGTTTCCATTTGATAAGTTAACACTAAGTTATATTCCGGTTCTACAAAAATTTTTTTTTCGAAATGTTTCCCTCCATTTTCAGGACTTCATCATTAACAAACCCTTAACCTTCGTTTTAGTTGTCTATAATTACCTTAAAGACGTCGTAACTGTGTAGACTATTTCTAACATGTAGATTTAAGGTAATGTTGATTTAAGATCGTAGAATTAAATTTTCATTTACCAATTTTATAGGCTATGTTTATATGGGGTTTGGGTCATTCCAAACAATAACATCACAGAGAAACGATTTTCATATCCACTTATCAATTCTAATGGAACTTTCTATATTCTTTTAACAAGTAAGTAAACAAATATAAACAATTCTGGTCATTGGAATACATTTCTTATATTAAAACGGTACGGTTTTATATATATATAAAATAAGAATGTTTTAGTGCTCTATGATTGTCAATATTAATACATTAGATTGTCTGAGATGTTTTCAAGATTTGCAATAAGGTTACAGTCTTAATATTTTCTTGGACTTAGGTTAGTAGGTTAGTAATTCTTACAGATTGGAGACTGGCTGTGTTATTGCTGATACCAAACTCATCTCAGACTGAAAATTTTACATGAGGTCCATATCTTAATAGTGGAACAACACCAATATTGTTCATTTGAGGTAAAGAGTCTTAAAGTCAATCCAGGTTGGTAGGTCTAACTTTTCTGCATTCTTTTGCACTCTGCTGTGGGCAGGGGAAGAAAGCTAGAGGAGTACCCAGTTTCAAAAGAACAAAACTCATATGTAGAAAGAATTTAACACAATGAATATATAAAAAAATGCTAATATACTTATTAAAATGTTATCACAACAATTATAAATCCTAAGAAACCAATGATGATGGTTTTCCTACTCGAAGATGCTTAATTCCCTGCCCATTTCTTAAACCTCAATGTAATACTGAAATATATCTAACGCATAGCTCTATTTCTATCCAGAGGCTGTATAAAAGCTACATTAAACAAAACCAATAAATTATTTAAAAGAAAAGCATATGAAAGTATTTCAAGTTTATAGGATAATCTACTCCATTAATTTGTCATTCAAAATGGTAAAAATACAGAATATTGTACTTAAATTTTTTAGATCTTATAAAAAGTGTTACATTTGTTTTAGTTCAACTCTCCTAGAAGAAGCTTACTCGGGAATGGGTAATGTGAAACTGTAAAACTTAAATGTAATAAGTGTAATAAAATAAATATAGGCCTAAGAAAGTAAAAAGAAAACACTTGTGTGAGTACAAATAATGGATAACTCCAAACTTTTTAAAAGTGGAGCTGTACCACTATTAAAATAAGGCCCTCATAATTGTTGGCATTACTTGTATACTGAAACAGCTTTTTTAAATTTATAAAATACAATTTTCAAGATACGTGGGATTACAGATTAAGTTATATGACCTTAAATGCACGAAAAGCAAATTTACTTTGAAATGTATTTCATTTAGAATTATTACACATCTTGAGCTTTAAAATAAACTCAGTTTGAAGTAAGTTTGAAGCATATTTCTCAATTAGGAAAACTCTTTCTTACACACTAATGGGGGTTTCCCTAGAATTGTCTTGAAAAACACGATTTTGGCCACATTAAATTATTGTATAGATATTGCTGCCTTTATTATCTTCAATGTGCTTCTCTACGTTCTGTCAGTTTAACCTAGAACGAGAAAATGGAATTACGTTTTCAGGCATGCAGAGCATTTTTGACCTCACGACATTATAATTAGTCCATTAGTGCTTGTTAATTGTAATTGAACAGTAGAGAGCTGATCAACTAGGAAAATATCTGCGAGTATGTGCTATTGTTTCTGTGCAATACAATGGTAGACTTCTTTAAACTCACTCTCCCCTCACCGGTGCCGACCGTCTTCATACTCGCTATAATAAGTTACTTTGATTCGTTAAAAGCCAAGGGGAATACAAATCGAAGAGAGTAAAACCTTACAAGGAAAATATCAAACCCTTCGTAGTTAAAATGTTGAGACAGAACCGCTGAAACTTAACAAGGCCCCCCAGGTAAAATAATACGTGCCTTTTTTGTGCAAATTCCTAAAACCAAAGTAAAAATTCCAAAGCCACGTAGCCTAACTGTTGATGTGTAACTCTAGCTGTTTGGCTTTCAATATCAACTGATATTCCATTCGAATGAATACGAGACAGGATGAACTGGCGACGATGAGTCATGGTAACATCCAGTTCGGCATTTGAATCTACGACTGGGGATAGAATGGAAAAAAAAAAAAAAACCTGGCCAAATTGACCGGTTACGGAATATGAACCTGGGACCTCCCGAATGAGAGTTCAAGACGCTACCATCACGGCCACCTGGCTCGGTATCGTATAGTTTAACAAATTCATTTCTGATTTAAACTGTTCTACACTGTATTACATACATGGGCATTTACTGGTTCGCGAACCACTTGTGGTTCTTGAACTTCCCGCATAAGACACAAGATGGCATTGCGGACATTCGGTGTACGTGGTAGATTATTCCCATGCAAGCAGTGACGGGTCGCGACACAGTTCCGATTGGAAAGGCGTTATGACACATTCTAAGCCATGGTATAATGAAATAATTGCACACGTAAAAGAATAATTAAAAATACAAGATTGTTTGTATTATTTGTTTCTTGTAGTGTACATTTTAAAGTGAGATTAGTGTTTCCCTAAGAATGAGTAACCGCCACTGCACTTATTGTCTGCTTGTGTCTCCATCTATCCGTTCTTTTCGAACTATGTGTAAGTTGACGAAAGTTTGCGGGTTGCGTGTCAATGGATAGGGGTTTGCCCATGTCTGCTGTATTATGTCAAAGAGAATGAAATAAGTTATCGACTTGACTATATTTCAACCCTCCAGTGCTGTTAACGATACTACTGCTAGCAGCTGAAGAGAAGACGAACGGAAGGAATGTGTTGCGTAATACTCGAGTCATAACATTTTTATCGATCGCATATTAATACTATATAGTAGCTTCCTGTATAGTTTTATCTCTTGACCTTGCAATCACTGCCCTACTGCCTTTCGTGTGAATCTCACCTCTAACCACTGCAACACTCCTGCTGCTGTCTAATCAGTGCGCAGTTCGCTACCAAACGATAAGGGCTGTCCAATCCAACAATCTTACTATCATTGTCGTGCAGTTTGAGTTGTTATAGGTGGCACATCTGTATGGTGCTGCCTGTGTGTACTTGAGATTGCTGGTTTTATTCCAGTCCTAATCAATGTCAATTAATTGTTTATAAATCGCCGATGTGGCTCAGGGGATGCGTTCGCTCCTTTTACGCAGCGGGCATGGGTTAGATTCCTGGTCGAGACAAGTTACGTGGGTGGGGTTTTTCCGGGGTTTTTCCTCACCTGTGAGACAAATGTCAGGACTTTAGGCCCTTGTGGTACCCGGATATCATCTGGCCGTTATTATCATCTTCATCCCATCCTCGCCTTGTTCGGAAGTGAGTGGGTGTGTGAATGGTGTGTCTCGTCCTATGTGTTCGTGTTGTCTCGGAGGTGGTCCCGGCATTGGGCTGACCACCCATCCGGGGAGGCCCTCCATGTCCTTGTCTGGTCAAAAAAGTATGTCTGTGTGTTGTGATCCACAGTTCATTCCTCTCCCGAAAGGTCGCGGCCCGGTACGACGCGGACTGCATAAGGGAGAGGTAGAGGTAAAACTACGAAAGAGAACAATAAATTAATGTAACAGGAACGGAAACAAAATTTCCAGCTCATCGGTGACAAACATGGGCAGTAAATTTCCGTCGTTAAGTAGTCCTAACCAACCAATCCTGTTGCTTGTTTACATGCGTAATTCAGAGCTCCATTTCTTGCCTTTCTTAATAAAAAAAGGCAGGTTATTTTTCATGTAGGACCTTGTAGTAGTTATTTACGATGTAAGACCTTTATGTAGAACTTCACAGACAATCACGAAGTTAACAAAACTAGCGCTAGCGAGTTCAGTTATTCGTTCAGTTCTCTCGTACAACATTTTATGATTTGAATAGTAAATTTTAAACCGAAAATAATTTCAGTTAGAGTTTGCTTAGAATAGCAATCAAAAAACATTTTGTTAAATTCGTATGTAGCGGGATTCAGTCTCTTTGGGTTGATAACATCTTTTGAATCAGTTGAACATAGCAGAGATTTTGCGTAAAAGATTGACCTATTTGTAAAGAAATTTATCTCTCTCTATAAGTTATAGAAGAGGCAATAAGGAACTGCTATTGACAAATTCTTCGCTATGATAAGGAATTTTTAACTTTAAATGAATCGGGAGAAATGGAGGTTGTAAGTAATTTTTTTAGCGAAACTAAATATTCTTTGGGTAGGTTTATGCTTTTTTTTTCTTCTTCAAATTGCCGGTATATACAGTGCGTTTCATGTAAGAGTTGGCCAATCGTGCAGGTTTCTGCGTTGCGGCGGCCACTGCTCTAACTCCACCGAGCGTACGGGGGAAATATCTACTGCAAATAAAGCCGCTAACGGTGTAATGATTCAGGTTCTCACGATTACAGTTCAAATTACAATTAAAATAACAAAGTACCTCATCTCAAGAGATGATGGAAATGTCCTCTTCCTGCATCCACACAACACTGGCACCTTCTTAGAAAATCTTTATGCAGCTTCCAATATCTTGGGATGTTGTCTTTAAGTGCTTCTAAGGATGTGACTAATATTTATGGGGCAAATTGAAAAATTAAGTGTCAAGTTCAAAACCTCATACATTTAAAAAACCTAAATACAATAATTCTATCTCGGAAGCTGATGTGTAAGTTATTAACTTCTTACCTCGCTAGAGTAACGAATTTATGATCGATTCAGCAATGATATTCTTAATAGAAAAGACCTAGATTGAGAAGCAATCTGACAGTCATATGGAAAGAGGATAAATAAAATTAGTTAATGTTTACTTAAAATAATAAAGAATATTAATCTATATTAATAAAAGGAAGTGTCTGTCCTCCTCCGTCTGTCCTCCTCCGTCTGTCCTCCTCCGTCTGTCCGCGATGCCCAGCGAAATCTACTCAACGCAGAGATCTGAAATTTTATACATAGGCGGACTAAAGGGTCGGAATGTGCACCTCGAAGCCGGAATTTTAATTTTCGCTTTAGTTCGTGAGTTATGAGTGAAAAACTGGCAGAAAACGTGCATTTTTTTGCGTTTTAGAAGCATTAGTTTCAGTAAAAATTTCAATATCAAATCACTTACAGATGGCTTTGGCTATTTTTGTCATCATACCTCATACCTTGGAAATAAAAGCAACGCGATCGCTTGATTTTGTTAGTCCATCCTAGACGATTCATTTGTTTAGAGTGTCAAGGCCCACAGACATATGACATTTTCAACCTACACGGAAGAAGGATAATCAACCCTAAATATGGTCAAACATTGTTCGATTTGAACGAAACTCACTATACAGGGGTTTTCTGGGCCAAGGAACTCGAATCTGAGGTCGCTTTTACCAGGGGACGCTACCTAATCGTTGAATGCACTCCACGTGGTTTAAGTGTTAATTATAATGATTTAACTATACTCTTAATTTTTAGTTTTTAATTTCTCAAACAATTATCGCGGGGGAAGCCGCGGGCACATGCGGGCACATGCGGGCACATGCTGTTTGTCTGTCTGTCCACGATGCCCATCGAAATCTACTGAACGCAGAGATCTGAATTTTCAACCTACACGGAAGAAGGATAATCAACCCTTAATATGGTCAAACATTGTTCGATTTGAACGAAACTCACTATACAGGGGTTTTCTGGGCCAAGGAACTCGAATCTGAGGTCGCTTTTACCAGGGGACGCTACCTAATCGTGGAATGCACTCCACGTGGTTTAGGTGTTAATTATAATGATTTAATTATGCTATTAATTTTTAGTTTTTAATTTCTCAAACAATTATCGCGGGGGAAGCCGCGGGCACATGCGGGCACATGCTGTTTGTCTGTCTGTCCACGATGCCCATCGAAATCTACTGAACGCAGAGATCTGAAATTTTAAAGACAGATGGACTGAAAGGTGGGCGAATGCACCTCGAAGCCGAATTTGTAATTTTAGCTTTCGTTCGCGAGTTATGAGTGAAAAACTGGCAGAAAACGTGATTTTAGCGCTGTCAAAGCATCAGATTTCAGTAATACATTTCAATGTCAAACCAATTGCAGTTGGCTTTGGCTATTTTTGTCATACCGTGGAAATAAAAGCATCGCGATCGCTTGAATGTTGTAAGCCCACGCTGGTCGATTCATTTGTTTAGAATGTCAAGGCCCGTAGACATATGAAATTTTCAACCTACACAGAAGAGGGATAATCAACATAGACCTAAATATGGTTAAACATCGTTCGATTTGGACGAAACTCACTATACAGGGATTTTCTGGGCCAAGGAACTCGAATATGAGATCGCTTTTACCAGGCGACGCTATCTAATCGTGGTATGTAATTCGCGTGATTTAGGTGTTAATAAATATAATGATTTAACTATTATGCTCTTAATTTTTAGTTTTTAATTTTTGAAATAATTATCGCGGGGGAAACCGCGGGCGCCTTTACCAGGCGACGCTATCTAATCGTGATATGTAGTCCACGTGATTTAGGTGTTAATAAATATAATGATTTAACTATTAGGGTTATGCTTTTAATTTTTAATTTTTTAAATAATTATCGCGGGCGAAGCCGCGGGCACATGCTAGTTGAAAATAAATGTTGAACTGAATTCGGGGAAAGAGGAAGAGCCTACAATCAATTGTTTTGACAAGAAGAAAGGATAATTTCTAGGAGGCCGTGCGCAAAATAGGAATGAATAAAATATAAGCAAAGCCGCTAAAGAAGACAAAATTAATATTATAATAATTCTTAAAGAGAGGACTGTGATAACTCTATCAAGCTCAAGGATTCAACATAATTCCCCAGCATCATTCTCCCATTACGTGTAATGCCTCTTACATTCAGATTCCGTTTCAAGATGAAGAGCAGATCTCAGATGTTCTTTTTATGAACATGAGATCTACTGCTCCCAGAACTATTGGTTTTGCTTGATATATTGCAGAAGTTGAAAACTTGTTGATAGCCCCTGGCAGAAGTGAATATATATATATATATATATATATAAAAAAATCACCCCTTATCTTGTCAGTAACATGGAGTAGAATGGTTTTGTTGTTGCCGCAGGAAGATAGAACGAGTTCGTCGTGTTTACATGCCCGATACGTAATGCATTGTGTGGGATCAAACAGATAAGGAACCAGAAATATTTTATTATTATTATTATTATTATCCTGATTCACGTATAATACTATATTCCCACGCACATTTGTTTTGATTTTTATAAGTTAGTAAAAAATGTCCACCTTATACCCACAGTGTAGAGGTAGAAACCCAGAGTTTTGTCATAAAATGTATTATTTAATTAAAATGTTAAAAATAGATAATCGGCTTACTAAGCCTAGTCCCTTTGGGACAAAACACTGGGTTTCTACCTCTACACTGTGGGTATAGGGTGGACATTTTTTACTAAATTATAAGTCTGACCCTCATTGGAAAATGAAATTTATTAATATTTGATTTTATATCTGAAGAAGACATATTCTCGGTTTAAAAGTAAAATATTTTATTTTACCTTGTGCACTAGCCTATATATACAGTTTTTACAAAGTGGAAGTTATTAACTTCTTACGTGGCTGGAGTAACGAATGTATGATTATATTATTTTTATTCCATAGTTTTTCCATAATGAATAGAATGAGAAAGTGTGATGACTTCGCCGCTAATACAATGGTGGGTATAGGGAGAGCGGTGGTCCACCGAAACACTGGCAGCACGTTCGTTTGCGTTTCAACTTCTCAATGCTGCATCATGATAGTTTGGCATCTTATGATTAAACTCGCAATCTTTAATTAACCTTTGGTCCTATTTCTGTGAAATTTGTGCAGAAATAATCTGCACAACACAGTCCTTCTGATGGTTAAAACAGAGATTTAAAAAATGCGGACATAAATGTTTTTATTTCATTATATAAACATCACCAATTACATAAAATTCATGGAGGGTGAAACGGAATTTGACTATGCGACAATTTTTTTCATTTTTGTGTACCGTAAAAACTTCAAGCGAGAAAGTTTTAGTGAAATATTTAAACTTTATTTTAAATTCAGTACCACCTTTATATCTTGAATGGTTTACGAGTAATTGAGTGGTAATTATTCCTGGCGCACAGCTGTCCGAATGATGTGGGACGATCATGAAATGTTGAGGGTGAAGCAAATTTGACTATGCGACATTTATTACTTTATTTTTGTGTCCAGAAAGAGATCAAGCGTGTAAGGTTTAGTGAAATATTTGGATCTTATTATAAATCGAGTACCACCTATAGACCTATATTTATAATGGTTAACGAGTAATAGTAATTACTCTAAAGCTAAAGCTATCAGAATGGTATTGAGGTATTGGCAGGCATCTTTTCCATAAAATACCAGCAATAACGTAAAATTTTTACATAATTTATTCGTGGACTCAATAATAATACTATATTAACTGACTACTTGTACCCATACTGCAAGATTGACCCGTTGGGGAAAAGGAGCGAATGAAGCTTTTTTCTAACTTAGTAAATCTGCACTACTTTTATTTATGCATTTATTGGATTATTTATCATATTTTCTGTTCACTTATGTTAGTAATTTTTATGTATAATTATTATAGCAAATGTCTTATTAGTTTAATATCTTGATCCTTTTTTTAATAATATAATTTAACAACATAAGACGTACATCAGTTACAGCGAACGGCGAATGGTTGAGGGTTTGAGCAAATAGCGGGCTGTAGTTAAGGCAAGAGGATTTAATTTTTTTAATGAAAAAATCAGGGAAAATGCTTTGAAATATTGTGTGATATATGTAGAATGCATTGCAAAACAATTTTTGCGTATGTGCGTCTTTATCGGATGTTGAGACGCCAATTTTAAAGATCACGCGCCCTATTTTTGTAGTGCTGCTTATGAAATTTTCCGTACCCTGCAATTCACAAACCATCCCTTAGTTTATATGATCTCTGTCCACATAATTTGTACACAGATCTACACTTTTGACCGTGTTTCACCTACACAATGTAATATTAATATTAATTTATAAAATATCCCTTAGCTGTTTTCTACCCTAATTATACGTTGTTATTTCTATACAAATGTACATTCTTTAAAAAATTATCATCATATTATACTAACATACCCTCTACCCTATTTTCTAGGCAACAAAATATTAGATCAAATCATCCCTTAGCTGTTTCATACCTATATTATATAATTGTTCATTGCTTGTGAACATCTTCGATTTTTGGAAGGATGTGGAACGAAATGTTATGTTATGGTCAAGCTTCTTGCAATCTGAGAAATTACTGTTACACACGGCCATGTTTATTTATGGAGATGAGATCTTCCAAGACGTGTAAAGCAGCCCGAAAATTGTCAAAAGTATCTAACAATTCAATTTAGATAAGGTGAGTCATTTTGAAATAAATTAATGTATTATTTTGTTTAAGAATGTTTGCAATTTGTCCTATACCGCCCGTAGTAATCTTGCTCCCGCGAATCTCAAGCAGAGTAACTGCTACCTAGCGGCGGAACCAGTGAACTACCTCAGTCATCACACTTTCTCCTCTATTCATTATGGTTTTTCCTTAAAAATAAACAGTACTGTTTTGTTGTAATATAACATGAATCAAAATCTTACTTATTTTAAATTAGGAGTTGCATCCTTAATACTTTAGCTAGAGTATCCTTAGATACTACTTGGTTAAATTATTATTTATATAGGACAAGGAGTACTTTGTCATATCCAGATTATAAGTATATATATACTAAATCATATCCAGATTATGCTGTAATCCATACTTCAAATATCTGCTATAATTTCATAAGTATTGCAAATAGATACTCACCGTGTGTCTGTACGCGCGATAACTCGAATACGCTTTATTGGATGTTCATGAAACTTGGTAAAGGAATTTATAATGTCCATGGCAAGATCAAATCGGCTGAACGATACCGTAGTAACGACTAAATAAAGGTCACATGTTTTCTAAATAGGAAATAATGACTATACTACTGTCACAAAGCCCAGAAAAGACTCTCCTAGAAACTGACAGAAAAATGAGCCGCCCAGAAAGAACCAGAACGACGGAGTCTAGAAACATCGCGGCCTTCTAGTGGACGGGCGGCAGACGAGCGCCAGTGGGCGTGGCAGCGGAACGCCTATTGGGCCACGCATCGGGGGAAGGCCTGTAGGGAGGAGCTCGCGCTAAGGGGTGTGCCCGCGCGGCGCAGCGCGCATTCCTGATTCCATGCGGGCGGAACTTTCGAGACATCGGCTCTGGAATATTCGTCGGGACTATATAAGGAGCGCGAGCAAAGTCGACGCAGTCAGAATAACAGTAGCAGTCAGTCAGAAAGTCGGAGTTGAGAGAGACAGTCAGAGACAGCAACGGCCAGTCAGAGGGAGTCAGTCCGCGAGGAGTGATGAGCCAGTCAATGGGAGAACAGTCAGTCCGTAACAGTCAGTAACAGCGGGAGGAAGTCAGCGTCAGAGTGTGAACTGGACGGAGAGCACTGATCAGCGCGACCTCAAGTAAGTGTGACTTGAGGAGCTGAGGACCTGGACGGAGTGAACCGATCGGCGCAGTTCAGGACTTGGGAAGCTGAGGATCCAGTGACCGGAGGGACTAGTCAACGGAGGGACCCGCGAGCGGAAGACCTAGTCAACGGGGAACTAGTGACCGGAGAGAAGGGTGAACGGAGGAACTAGTGAAGGGAAGAGCTGGTGAGCTGATCTGGATTGGACTGGGACAGTGCTGTGACGTGGCAGTGAGAACCGGACAGAAGAGTGATCTGGAGAACATTCAGGAGTTTTCTGACTGTATTGACCATTGTTATAGGAAATAAAGAGTCCTCCATCCTTCAATTAGAAACTCGGTGTTCTGATTTTGAACCCCGACGAGTCCTTGTTACACTACAATGCCGCGTTTCTAACCATTGAGGAGCTTGACTGCAATGCAGTCAGATGTTTATATATGTGTACCTAAATGGACATTAAACATTTTCACAATTCATAATATATAATTACATTGCTATAACATGAATACAACAACCTTACTAGTGGGCCTGGGTTCGATTCCCGGTCGGGATAAGTTGCCTAGGTGGATTTTTACAGCATTTCTCCCACCTGTGAGTCGAATAGCAGGTAACTACTCTAGGCCCTTGTTTTGTCGGGATAACTTATGTTATCCATTCCATCAGCGCCTCGTGTGTGTGACTGGTGTTGTCTTGTCCTATGCGGTCGTGTTATCTCGGAGGTGGCCCCGGCATTGGGCTACACTAAGAGAAGGATGCCGTATTAGAAGGGTAATAAACATCGCACTCGTTAAATATTGCGCAAGGGCTGTCCATTTCCGCGCCATTCAAGCTATAGTTCACTTATTCATTGCATGGCCAGGCGGCTTCAAAGGAATAAACCATTAAGTCGGTGTTTCTTTATGTTAAATGATCTGATTAGATCTGTCTTGGTTTCCGCTTTCCAAAACAAAAGCAACATTGCAATATTCTCTCATTGTTATCACTGGTCACCTTAGTTCTTCCCTCGCTTTAATCAATTTACACGTGTTATCGTTTACTGTAACTAGATCTTGCAGACTCGCGTTTCACTCCACGTGACGAATAGCTGTCACAGCCGTATCAGGACATTCTTAGATTTTGATTGGCTGGGGTAACTAGAAGATTGGTGCGGTAAAAATTAAGAACATGGGTTGAGCTGTCGGCGAACTTTTCCCCCAAATAAAAGGAAACCGCCTGGCCATGCAATGAATAACTGGAGTATGTATCACTTAGGATTCTGGCACTCATAGCTGCGGGTTTTAAATAGGAAACTACATTATTTTTTGCATGTGACTTCCTTACGACAAACGAGCACGACATGAGCCTAGTTACTCTGGGACATGATTATAAACAACTACAGAAAGCTATGTAAATGACAGTTGTGACATTATTTCCAAACAGAAGACATCTCTCTTTATTAAGTGCCAGTATGGTACTTTATGAGATAGTGTGGGGGACGACAAAATGTCTGTCCGTCTGTCTGTCTGTCTGTCTGTCCGTGCGTCTGTACGCACCATAACTCAAGTACGCTTTTTCGGATTTTCATGAAACTTGGTATAAACATTCATAATGTCGATGGGAAGAACCCTATTGATATTGAACCAAATCGGTTCACCGGTACCGGAGTAATGCCCAATTTAGTGCCTATTTTAATGGATTATGGCGCCTTTCTCATAGAAAGGCGCCATCACTCAAATACGCTGTAACGGATTTCCATGAAACTTGGTATACCCATTTATGACGTCCATGAGAAGTGCCCTATTGAATTTGAACCTAATCTGTTGACCGGTACCGGAGTAAAACCCAATTTAGTGTATATTTTAAAGACGCGGTAACTCAAATACGCTTTACCGGATTTTTATGAAACTTGGTATACACATTTACAATGTCCGTGGATAAAATCGGTTGATCTGTTTCGGAGTAATGCTCAATTTAGTGCCTATTTTATGGCAATATACGTATTCGAAAGAATTTATTAAAAAAATGAAAATCAGTTATCTTGACAACATAGCCTATTGTTTTACTGTGATCTTATAAGGCCTTGGAAATTAAAATACAGGTAGCTATGACAAAAAACACTAGACCGTTAAAATGACCCAGGTGGCCGAGATGGTAGACCTTTCTTCTTCCGTAAGCCCTGCTTAATGAATAAATCTGGAGCTTAACTTGGAAATCAATTTAAACAAAAATCATATTCTACATATCATAATTGCAGTCATAACTGATTAAACAAAAACATACTGGCACTTTTTTACATCAGTTTACCTGATTTTATTTCTTATTAATTCTGCTTGTTTATATCCTGGGAATGCAGAACTTCATAATTTTTATCTGTTTTAGTTATTTATACAAAATAAAAGTGGTAGCCCATTGTTTCGTAATTGATAAGTTAAAAAAGAAAAACTGGTGTTACAATACATTCTACAAATGCAGGTCTCATGTTTTCTTTTAAATATACCGCAAGTAGAGTACGATTACTTCCACAAAGTCTCTGGCCTTGAAGACTAACCCAACCAGCGAGCTTCTCGTTACCAGCTTACGTAGACTCTCATGCGCGTAAGATCACTTAGCTAGTGTTGAGCACAGAGTGAAGACCATGCTGCACGTTGCCAGTCGTAGAAAATGTTATAGTAGTTGAGTGGAAGGATAATGTCGCAGCGAGACAGAGACAGACAACACGTGGAGTGGGATAGAAGAGCTGAGCCAATCAGGGTGCAGCTACCTCCCCTAGGCAGGAACTCTAGGAAGGTGAGACTCGCTCCTAAGGTAGCCTATATACGTAAAAACCCAGAGACTTTGTGGAAGTAATCGTACTCTAATACGCATAGGCGTACCGAGGAGGGGGGGTTTTGGCGTTTGAACCCCCCCCCCATTGATTAAAAAAAGGAAAATTGTATAATTGTTTAAAGTCTGCCCATAAATTACCTAATACAAGTATAAAGCATGGGAAGCTTAAAACTCGTTATTTTGCATCTTAATCTTTAAAATTTTCCGGGGGAGGACCCCCGGAAGATATAAATATGTTTCATTCAAGTGACAAAGAATTACACGAAGTTAACAGTATAAAAATTACAATTTTGTGAGCAGCCCACCCAAATGCAGTCATAGATAACTCAAGGCTCATGATTATTTTACTGTTCTTTCTAAATTCAACCTTACACAGGTTGTAAATTTAATATGTGAACGCGGTAGATACTGGTTGATCATAGTGAGTTTGTTGATTACGAGTAATTATTTTCGTCAGGAGGATACTTAGGACTTAAAAATAGTAATTGACATTTTTATTTTTGTAGAATGTATAATTTTGGTACATTTTGTATATTGATTTATTAGATAATTGAGCTCTAGGCCTACGTAATACGTAATATAGGCTTTCAATTTGCTTAATGCGATCAATTTAAGGTTTTCCTTTTTTGTCGCACGAAAGGAAAAGAACACTTGGAAGACCTAGACGTTGGTGGGAGGACATTATTAGGATAGATTTAAGGGAAGTAGAATTCGTGAGGGATGATTGGATAGAGTTAGCATAGAATAGGGTTGAATGGCGGGCTCAGGTAAGCACAGCAATGCATTTTGGGTTCCATAATATTCCTTTAGCTTGTTGAGGAATTGTCTATTACCATTGAGTAAGTTGAGTATGTCTACATCTGTAACTAATCTGAAGATTTTTAAGTATTCATCGCTTTTCTTGTCCCAACTAGGCATAATATAGCACCAGTATAATATAATCAGTGGGTAAGGTTATGAATAACATAAAAATCTTTACTGAATGATACTGCCGACGTTGACTGTGTATTCAAGTGGATTAATGTGATGGAAGAAAGGCGAGACAACGAAGATTCAAGTGTACTGAAGTAGATGAACTAGAAGGAGGTTGAAAGGAGGGTAAGGGGATAAATGGACGCGGGAGCTGAGAGTAATGTTTTCGTGAGACGGAGACCACATTTGCTCAAGAAGAAGAAACTTCCTCCAAGCATTCATCTTTTAGTCATGACAGCTGATTCCCTGATTACTAAGTTCGCTGATGCAACGTTCAGAGTCAATATTTTTGCTGTAACGTCTTCCACTTCATACCATAAAATGGAGTACGGAAGATGTTGGTAACGAAGCCATTGTATTTCATTCTTACCAGTGGCGGACGCAGGGGGGGATAGGGGAGATATATCCCCCCCCCGAAATTTGAAAAAAAAGGCTATAGACCCTATATGCACTCTAAGTGGCCAGTTTTATAAAGTAATTATATATGTAAGTTAATTAAGTTTTTTTAGTATTCTTTCTACCTTTCTCCCCCCCCCCCCCCGAAAAAAATTCTGCCTCCGCCACTGATTGTTACAATCATGTTTCGCTCCTTTTCATTATTTCTTATTGAAATTTATATATATTAATCTACGGTAATAAGAACGCTGGAAGCAACAGTCATGGTTGCTATTTTTCTCAAAACAGACGAGAGTGACATGAGGGAAATCGTGGCATCTCTAGTCTATGGACACATCATATGGTAGCATTGTGATCTGTAGTTGCACGAATACAAACAACGAGGGAAGAAGTTAACATAAGTTATTATAAGTTTTCTCCCCTAGCGAGGTGGCCGAGAAGAAGTTAACATAAGTTATGTTAAGATTTGTAGCTGCAATATCCACTTATAGCACGTGAGCCCACGTTTTCTCCCCTAGCGAGGTGGCCTGAATTAGAGGTCAATATTTCAGTGTCTTACCGTTTCATTTCCATTTCTTCATGACTTTTTGAGCAGAAATCGAAGTAGAGAATTCACTATAGTTTAATGCTGAGCGCGATGCCCGAGTTGCTAATGTTCCTGTACAATCGAGTTATCTGGTTATATTTGAACTAAATGTAGCATTTATGATGGCAGTGAGTAAAAATATTAGATCCTATTATTCTTGCATAGCCTCCGGCAGCCCTCGTTTCTACCAGCATCACATACCAGCCTTTTTTGAAGGAACAAAGGATCTGTGGGAATGTCCGTATTTCTAATGAATCCGACATCGACAGCTTTTTTAATTATTGCCTCCTAAAGCTTCAGAGGGGGATGCTAATTGTGGACACATGAGAAGAACGACGCGAACTGAGTCAAAGGATTTAATAATAGGGATCCGAAACTCATGTCAGCTTAATTTGTCATGCGGCCAACAGAGCTTTTCAGTTTGATTTACTCGTATAGATTGTATGAAATGCATCATTTGAGGATCAGTTTGTAATTCATACAATTTTAATAATTAAACCATATGAATAATTCCGTCTGAACTCGGACGAGAATTGAGTGTTAAGAATAATATTACCCCCATTAGAGTAGGATTACTCCCACAACGTCTCTGGCCTTGAAGACTAACCCAGCCAGCGAGCTTCTCGTTACGTCTCGTTACCAAGATGCGCGGATTCGCTGCGCGTAAGATCATTGACCTACTGCTAGTCAGAGAGTCAAGATCTTGCTGCATGTTGCCAGTGGCTAGAAAATACTGCAATAGTTGATTGGAGGGATAATGCCGCAGAGACAGATACAGACAACACGTGGAGTAGGATAGCCAATCAGGGTGCAGCTACCTCCCCTAGCCAGGAACTCTACGAGCAGTGAGACTCGCTCCTAAGGTATATACGTAAAAACCCAGAGACTTTGTGGGGGTAATCCTACTCTACCTCCCGAATGCGTGTAAAAGTGTAAAGTGATCCCTATACAGGCCATGGAGGCTCAGAGGATTCCAGGAGGTTGAGGCTCTCAGATTTTGGTCATTCGACACGTGAAGGTGGTAATGTTGTCAGCCTTACGCACCGGCCGCCTTTACCTCAGGATTGCTCCTGGTACTCGTTTCTGTTAGAGGCTAAGTCGACCCCAGGGCTATAGTGCCACCAGAAGGATTAGGCCAATTGAAAAACTTCAACGACCTCATCGGGAATCGAACCTGCGACCTTCCGGTTTATAGCGCAGAGCCTCAACCACTACGCTACGGCTTCCCCCCCACCCCCCCGAATGCTCGTAGAAATTATTTTTAATATACAGCGCCTGAAGTTCCGTGACTCCGAGAGGAAAATTGGTGATTTCATATGACATTTAAAACCAGTGGTGATATTCAGCCGGTTCGCACCGGTTCGCGAGAACCGGTTGTTAAATATCTTGTAGGTCCTCCGAACCGGTAGCTTCACAATGAGTGATTGCCTTTTTCCAAGATCAGATTCACGCCATTCCACAACAGTGATAATACATATATGAATTTGCTAGAACCAAAACACGCCATTTATGTTCGCTAGCGGTGGACTACCACCATAGGTAGCGGGCGTGCGGTTAACTTTGCAGACTCTCTTATTTGCGAACGGCCGATCGTCTCGACACTAGCTCCCTTTGCTTTCGATGTTCGATTATAAAACGGATTGTGGTCTTCTTTTGTTGTGTCAGGTTATGTTTTAAGGAAGCTGAGTAAGTTTAGTATGGGCATGAAAAGACAAAAATAACAAAATAGCACATTGGGCTATTTTGAATCAACATCAAATTCCCTGATGAGAATTGGTTGTTTAGTATGGGTATGAAAAGACAAAATAGCATATTAGGCTATTTTGAATCAACATCAAATACCCTGATGAGAACTGGTTGTTTAGTATGAGCATAATGAACTTCTATTCATTATGGTATGAGTATGAAAAGACAAAATAGCATATTAGGCTATTTTGAATCAACATCAAATACCCTGATGAGAACCGGTTGCTAAACTGTTTGAATATCACCACTGTTTAAAACGGTTTCAAATAATGATCTTTTAATACGTTATACTACGCTAATCGTTGAATAAAATTTTACTATTTTTTAGTGACTTTATCATTTCTACGTTCTTGAGAGTTGTTATTTATGATTCAAATGTTAAAAACGAGATTTTATTTTACGAATAGGTTATGTTTGCAAAACGAGCCCATAAGAGCGAGCGTACCAATTCTACAAGCAATATAAAATCATTTTACAACGTGTTTATTACCCTTTAATAATGATGATAATAATAAAAATAATATAATAATAATAATAATGATAAAATAGATGTTAGATTTGTTGAAATGAATTACGCACCGTGGAGCCAGCCATATTGGAGCTTACAGACATCTGTTATTGATTTCCTGGCATTTAAAAAGGCGTAGTGAATTTTAAATTTCCAATTTTTATCAAACATTTAATATTATATATATATAATACTCTTATAATACTCTTTTAGTCTTATATTATATTACTCTTATAATATATAATACACTTTTAGTAAAATATTATATATATATATATTACTAAAAGAGTATTTTCCATGTGAAGCAATCAAAGTTGGTTACCCTGTTTTTATAATTTTAAACCACTCAGTGGCATAATTTACTCTGTTTAATTACGGTATTATCATCTATCGATAAAAGTGCTTCTTTCAGCTTCGACTGTCTAAAAGATAATTTATTTACATCACGTAAATGTGAAAGTTGAAATCTGCAGTCTGAAGTTTTATTAAACAAAATAAACATAAAGTGAAATACTAAAATAAAATAAATACTTGCTTTGAGCTACAAAAAACACACAGCAGATCATACTATTTTTCCATGCTGAACCAGCGACCTAGGGCTTTATGCAAATGCGGTATTGATAATCATGAAAGAAAAATATTCTGTGCAGTCAGTAATTTACCTTCTTTTTAATGAACAGTTCTTTGTTTATTTCCCATATAGGCCTAGTACTTCTAAGGGTAAATTATGAAGGTAGTTTGTGTTATTTTTATGCAGCTTACCAATACGTTTTCAAAGTTTTTTTTTTTTTTTAAATACGGGAAGGAATTCTACTCTAAATTTTAACCATTGTATAATATTGGAAGAATTAATTTCATTTATGCCCCATTCCCCCATTTATATGGAAGAATTAAGGAAAGGTTTTAAACATTTCGTGGTTGATGTTAAATATATTTATTGACTTTAGACTTAGTTCAGGCCCAAGTAATAATTAATAAGAACATTGTTCATGTTCATGAAGTTCCAGATTGACATCAGAGGGCATTATGAAAACATCATAGCCCATATGTAAAAGTTATTATCAACGTAATGAACACGTTTATAGAAAAATGCTAAATAAATTAAGAAAATATTGGAAAATTCATTCAAATCTATGTAGTCATTATCCGGCGAAATATTAAATTTCTGTCTTCAAAAGCATGACGAGTTAATCTTGGAATTTTAAATGTAAATAGGGAGATTAAGAAATGGTGTTAACACATAAATAATTAAATATACTTTATTTCAATATATGAACAGAATGCAATACATCAACAATAACATGCGAATAAAAACTCAATAAACTCTAACAGCCATGTATCCAATTTATTTTCTCTAATACCTGTTCAACAACTTTTATCCTCTGAAGTTGACTACAGATATGAATTTCTTGGTGCAAGAACGAGCTGTACCTTTAAAAATAATGACCACACTTATCTAAGCTTCACATAAGAATATTCCATATAAGAAACAAGAATAATTGCAAACGGACACCAAGAAAGAGTGGATCAAGCAAAATATTGATTGATAATTTGTTCTTTAATTATGATTTATTTATACACAGCCATTTCATAATTTCGGGTGGGACATTCTAGCAAATTATAACAACTATTTTTGTTTATTACATGTCATAAATAATGAATTAGAACTTGTTCTACACATTCTGTAAAATCTACTATAGCTTCTCCTTCGTTCTACATGCAAAGTATTATTAAAAATTTATTTTAAATATATTAAATTTGTTTTTCAAAATCTGTTACGGGTGGGACATAATTTGGACACTGATTTTAATGATGCAAAACAAAAGCTCATTTTCTGTTCTGCTATTACTGTTTGGGTCTTAATGTTGTTATTAATGAAGGTATGAGGGATTCAATACAAATTATATACTGTTTCCAGGTTGTCTGAACATTTATTTAACTCATCAATAATAATTTAACACAACTATCACTGTTACGGGTGGGACAAAAATTCCCTTGTTTGTTATTTTACATAGTAATTAACCACACGTGTTTTTTGAAGTTAATCTTATACCTAATTGTACCTTAAGATGTATATTTTCTCAAATGAAAATGGACATAGCTGATTACTCTTGACTACTTGGTATTAAAGAGTGTTAAAATCATGCTAAAAGTGGCAAAAAAGTAACTCAACGCTATAAATAAGTAAATCGAAATATTCTACACATGAAACCACTTCAAATACACCCAAGTCCTTAAAATTCAGATAATTTGAGGTTTTATACTTATTTTTGACCACCAAATTACAATAATTTTATAACTTCTCTCTTTGAGGGAAAAATTCCCATATTTTATGAAATGGCTGTACAGGCAAATTTTATGCAAAAAGGCCTTTTTTGTTCGACTATACTATAATACGCTTAATACTTGTGACGTAACGATATTATAATGCCACTCGTTTCGACACAGCAATTATTTTTTTCAAACTGGTGTGGTATCGATTAGTATCGAACATGGAACGACCTTCAGACCTTGAGAGTAGCAGCTGAAATCTGCGTAATAAATAACCTGCAATTAAAATAAAACCAATTCTGTTCGTGTTAATTTTAATATCATACTAAAATTAATTCATTACGTGCCATAGATTTGAAGAAAACAGGAAAAGGAAACTTCAATTTGACAGACGACGTAATCTACCATCTCTCATAGAAGACATGAACTACGTCAACCAGCTGGTGCAATGATCAGCGCGTTGAAGTGTAGCCTGTTCGCATTGTGTTATTCTAATACAATCATGGGCAAACCCCTATCCATTGACACGCAACCCGCAAACTTAGTCAACTTACACATAGTTCGAAAAGAACGGGTAGATGGAGACACAAACAGACAATAAGTGCAGTGGCGGTTGCTCATTCTTAGGGAAACACTAATTTCACTTTATAATATACACTATAATATACAAATAATACAAACAATTTTGTATTTTTAATTATTCTTTTATGTGTGCAATTATTCATCATACAAAGGCTTAGAATGTGCCATAACGCTTTTCCAATCGGAACTGTGTCGCAACCCGTCACTGCTTGCAAAGAGATATGGCTCATGCATGGGAATAATCCATCACGTACACCGAATGTCCGCAATGCCATCTTGTGTCTTATGCGGGAAGGTTAAGAACCGCAAGTGGTTCGCGAACCAGTAAATGCCCATGTATGTTCTAATACATACATGTGGTTCGGGAACCACAAGTGGTTCTTGACCTTCCCGAATAAGACACAAGATGGCATTGCGGACATTCGGTGTACGCCAGTGACCGGCATGTTCCGTGCTCTGTGACGTCATACTACAGAGCAACCGCGCTCTTTGCTCGGCAATATCTCCGTACTGAGCGTGGAGGAAGGGTTCAACTGGCCAGTGGCGGAACGACGCCTATGCATTGGCAGAGTGCGCTCCGATCTTCGTAGATAGTATGGGAATAGCACAATTACAATGCATTTGTACGAAAACAAAATAGTACAACTGTGATAAATCAATGTAACAGAACAGTTTTGTTTGTAATGAAATTTAATATAGGCCCTACTTACACTAATCTGAAATGCATCCAGGTGCGGATGCGTCAGGTTATTTAAATGAGGCTCCGAAACTACTATAAACATACAAATACATAAAACATAAGAATACTTTAAGGAGTACTGCAAAACTTTGTCTACTCGGAAACTGAAAAATGTTAAAGTATACAAAATATACAAAATACACAAAATATACAAATTAAACTATACACCTTTGTGAGCACTATGCCAAGTATAGGCCTATTCAGACTTTTGATACACACCCTTACTTTGTGTCACTATCGTGCCCAAGCTCAAGGCATTGTCGAGATTTTTTCCCTCTTTTCTCGCGCACTAATTTTGCAATATTAGGAGACATAGTCTGGCTAACACACAAACGAGAACATTTTTCATGTTCTGATCAGATAGGCGGTTTCCATGTTGTGGTTTGCAGATCTTCATACAAGAAAAGAACTATTCACATACATACGTCGATACAAATACCTAATACTCAACATTCTAGCAGCAAATATATTATGTAGTTGCCTGGGGAAATCTTCTATAAAATATAGATAGATCCTTTTTGTTTTGAAAGCAGTCTTTCATTTCAATATTCTTTTGCAAATCAATGACTTCTAGTTGCAATGACGTTGGAACACTGTCAACATCCACAGAAAATGGTGTCGCAAATATGCAAATATCGGATTGGTGTTTTGCAAAATCTTGAAATCTGTAATAAAATATCCTGATCCAGTTCTTCTAATATTTGTACATAATTATTAATGTCTGTAATTGAATGACATACTGTAGACAACTTTGGAAAAATGTGGCGTGTCTCCGAGGGTGACCTGACGTTTCCGTAAGTCTAGTATTAATCTGAATGCACTAAATTTACCATACATTTCACTGATTAACTGACCTCTGCACCCTTGCCATGGTTAATGCACGCAATTCAATGTACCATCACGGCTCACCTTAACCCTACTGCTGCACTGAACGCCACTGCGCTAGTGCGTATTAACAGGAATGCATCTCAACTGCTCGCTCTCTCAAGCTCTTGCGAGATGATCGGCTCTTACGTCACAACTGCAGCATCTGCCGGACACTGGTGTACGCTGTGGATTATTCCCATGCATGAGTGATAATCTCTTTGCAAGCTGTGACGGGTCGCGACACAGTTTCGATTGGAAAGGCGTTATGGCACATTCTAAGCCTTTGTATAATAAAACAATCGCACACGTAAAAGAATAATTAAAAATACAAAATTGTGTGAAAGTGTCGAACTTTATAAAGACCATGAGTGTTGGACGTCAGAAAATTGGTCATCCTACGTTAAGATATTATTGTTCAGGGATTACCATCATATGGCTTTTGAAGTGTTCAATTATATAGAATATATTATTACTTACATAATACTGCATCACAACTGAAGGTGTTCACCAAAACTGATGGTTTTCGTAACAGTTGTGTTAATGACAACAATACAATGTTGATGTTAATATAGCTCGTTCTTGTGTTCAAGATTTCAACCCTCATATAATAATTCTTTGACTAGTTTGAGGCGTTGAGTTGCCTGAACTACATTCTAAGCTTTTACTAAATATATAAAACATGAAAATATAATAAATTCATAGTAGCAAGTATATGCATATATAATATACAATATTTCTTGCTTTTTTGTTTTGGAATTTGAGCTCATACCTAAACGTTACATACACCCACAATGTTCTATAACACCACTTAATGCATATAAAACGGGCTTGGAAAGTTCATCAAACATTATCATTCATTCTATTCATAACAAAACTCTTTTCAAGTAAGGATGGCAACTAATTAGCCATCGCTGATAGGAGTTTTATGTCATAACTTCATCCTAAACCAAGCATTCATCTCGTATCTAATTAAAACATTCAACAAAAAAAAGTAGATTTAATCACATCGAAATATAATGTTTGTTAAAGAATTTATAAATAGAACTCTTATCCAAAACTTCTTCTTTGTTCGTATGGTAGAATAACATAGGATTCCAATTAGTTTCTGAGTTGACATCAGTAGTATATTCATCGTCTCTGTACCCTTATTTTATTACGCTTTTCATGTTCTCTTTGTGTCGCTGACATGGTTACATTTTTTCATGACTGGAATTCTATAAAATCATGCAGAAACGTCATAAACAAACATACTTTTCTCAGAAAATTTTGTTTGCTAAATAGTTTGTTGCCATGTAGTAACAATGTGTATGCTAATCTGCACACTCAAGAAGTTTTGACTCTGTTAACTAACTAAAGCCCTTCTAGTTTTAATTGTTTTGTGATTTTAAAAAGCTCGAAATTGTAATAACATTGTAGCTGACTTGTAATTACCACGATACATATTATATTATATTACAAGGATGTTGCTTATCTCCGACATTGTTCAAAATATATATTGATATGGCTCTTCAAAACTGGACCAGGAAATGTCGATATATGGGAATTCAAATTCATCCAGATTACTACCTGCATAATTTACTTTTCGCAGATGATCAAGTAATAATTACTGAGGATACAGATGATGCATCATATATGATCAGAAAGTTGGTAGAAGAGTACAGGATATGGGATTAGAAGTAAATTTCAATAAAACTTAATATTTGACATTGGATTCGGAAGAAAAGTTAATATGTAATACTGAAGAAATTGCACATGTTGAATATTTTAAATATCTAGGGTCTATTATACAAAAGGTTGCAACAACCAATTTTAGAGATTCAAAGAAGAATAACGGATGGGAAGAGAATTATACGAATGCTAAATTCAATCTTATGGAGTAAAAATATTTTACATAGAACTAAAAAATTAATATATCAGGCATTATTCCAAAGTACAACATTATATGGCGCTGAAACTTGGACCATAAGTAGACAACAAGCAAACAAATTAATGGTATTAGAAATGTATTTTTGGAGGCGTTCAGCAAGAAAATCCAGGAAAGAAAAAATTCGGAATAATAGAATAAGGGAAATAATGCAAGTTGAAAAGAATATTTTTGGAAACTGTAGAAGAAAGACGCTTGAAATGGTATGGACATGTACTCAGAATGACAGTGGATAGAATACCCAAGAAAATTTTGGATTGGAAAGTAGAAGGAAAAAGAAGGAAGCCCAAAGAGTGCTGGATGGATGGGGTGAAAAGGAGTATGGCGAGTAAAGGATTAATTGAAGAAGATGCTGTGGACAGGGACTTATGGAGGCAAAAGATTGTTGTGGGATGAAGGAAAACCATTGTATTGTGGAATATTCCTTTAAAAAATATATATTATATGAAACCATTCTTAACATAATGCGGAAAAACTTTCCAAGTCCTTGATGTCGAATTATAAAACACACGTTACAACAATAACAATATTGTCACTCAAATGTTTAACTTTAATACAATGTTTATAACTGAGCCAATGAGACATGAGAATCCCGCTTCAATCCAAGTTTCTTGTTTCGCCGTCCCAGTTATATCAACAAACATTCGATGTGAGAGCACACAAATGACTCCATCTTAGGCACACAGTCTGAAAGAAGAACAACGTTCTGATTTTCAAAGACATTCATAGTGGAAATGAATGTATCATGCCTGGAGTTTTGGACATTTAGAGGTGGCCTGACAATCCAGAGCTCTTGTAGCGAAACTCTAATAAAGGGAACAGAAATTAGTGGTGGGTTCGCGTACCAGTATAGAAACCATACCGAGTGGGGGGGGGGTTTGGGGGTTTGAACCCCATTGATCAAAAAAAGGAAAATTGTATAATTTTTTTAAGTCTGCCCATAAATTACTTAATACAAGTATAAAGCGTGGGAAGCTTAAAACTCGTTATTTTGCGTCTTAATTTTTAAAATTTTCCGGGGAAACGTCCCCGGAAGCTTAAAACTCGTTATTTTGCATCTTAATTTTTAAAATTTTCCGAGGGAGGACCCCCGGACCCCCTCTCCCTGGGGGGTATTCCTTTACAACCCCCCCCCCATATGGTCGGCCTGGTTACGCCTATGATAGAAACAGCATATTATTATAACCTGACATCCTATAAAACTTCGGAATGTAAAGGATGTTTCAAAACTATTTGATCGCATTAATGCAGGAGACAGAAAACACCAATAAAATATAATTTGAACAGGAACATGTGGCCGCTGACACCAAATTATGCCTCTAGAACATATTAACTACTGCCATGGACCGTAGAAGAAACATGCTACCACCGGCTTCAGTGCATGCTTGAAACATTTACTGCCGATTACGTTCGACGATTCGCGGGATGTTCTGAACGGTACCCGAGACTACGACAATTCTTCAAATGAATTCTTTTCACGAGTACTGTGAGAAAAGAGCCGCTGTACCTCCTCGGCTGGTCCCGTTGCCAAGCCCCTGAGATCATTGAGCTTAACAGTTATGATTTCTTCCTAACATTTAGGCCCATGTTACACGGTCCGAAAAAACGCGGCCGCATGCCACCGACCGAAAAGCGTATCCATGGGGTCAGTGGCTAGGTAATGTTATAAACCAAACGGACCGAATGAACCGCACCTTCAGACGCATTACAACAAGCGTAGGCGGTTTTTATGCCTAGCAAGGCGCAAAATTTAAGAAAACTAAAAAAAAAAAAAAACCTCCTGTGAAGTTATACGGGCATAATCTCGACCGAATGCACGCATGCGGAGGAGCAGAGCAACCTATTTCTATCTCATCCATTTTGTAATGACCGCTGCTTTCGGAAGAATTCCAACTTGCGTTTTTTTAGTCAACATTCTGCCCGTATAACATGCATCACGCGTTTCGGTCGCTGAAATTTGGCGACCGAAATTCTGCTCGTATAACATGCACAAAATCGGCCAGTGTCGGCCTGATCATTCTGCTGAGTGTTTTCGGTCCATGTAACATTGGCCTTATGGATTTCTTCTTCTAAATGCGTATGAGACTGTTTCAATCGGAAGCGGACTCCATTGCAAGAATTGTCATTTGCGTATTTACCATTCAATACATACCGGACGTCTTCAAAAGAAAGATCTAACATGGAGGCTGCATTCATTGAAGCCTGTGATCGCACGTTTCACCACCACCTTGAAATTTTCAGCTGTTCATATCTTGTTACATGGCATTCACTAAATCTTTTCAAATGTTCCCTGACATCTTTAATAATTTGCATCAGCTGCAACATGTTATTTTGTCATGGTGGTTCTTATTTCCTATATTAATTTGAGCGTGTGGTTTTGCGTTACCCTGTATATTTTGGTGTGATTTTATAACTGTTATTGTTCCTTATTAATTACAAAACTACTCTGTCCGTCCACATATATTTCACTGCAGTTATTATGTTACTTAGTTCTTTACTGTTAGTAACAATGCTTTTAACATATTTTCTATAACCCTTTACGTAAACTAATCTTTCTATCAATTTGCCGCAAACAGACTTCTTATGTGGTTAAGTCCTCTTAATTTAATGTAGGTTTTGTCTCATCCGTCTCATCACAAGAAATTTCGAGATGGATAGATCTTTAAAAATTGAAAATTATTATAAGCATTGTTCTTGTTTTACGTAAGCTCATAAGCCAGGAATTTCGGGCAGCATTATTTGCAAAACAAATAGGTAACAACTAAATAATATTATATCCAGCCAATAAACAACTTTAAATTTTAAAATACTTCATCTTAAAATTAATTGACAAAGTTTATGGATACAATAGAGGAATAGATAATAAAGACGATTAAATGTAATTTACTTAACAATTACGAAGAGTTTCCTTTCATTCTCCGTTATTAGGTATGAGGTTTAAATATAGGGATTCAGTTACAACATAATTGTTACAACGTTGATTTCTAAAGATTGTATACAAGACGACTGCCTTTGAGAACAACCAATTTAGCTTTGAAACTGAGCTGATAATATCCAGATAACATTGATTATAATTTTAATAATAAACTAATATTGAAGATCAGTTGATAATATTGAAGTAACATTTTTCAAACTCTCTCTTATATGATATAATTTTTAAAACATTTATTGAAGCAAGGAAGTATTACTTTATACTTTAGTACGATTACTTATACAGTTCATTTTCGTTTTGGGTTGTGCTGGCTTATATATTACTTAAGTCCGCCACAACTTCTATTTTTTGAGGTACCCTTACATATGAAAACTAAAATCGATTTTCTTTACATAGAATATGTGATAACCTCAATTACAAAATTTTAAGTCAAATTATATAAAACAAACCTTATTTCCTAAAACAGTACAGTATGATTGAAGAAATACTATACGTTTTCTTATGTAAGGGTACCTTATTAATAGAATTTGTGGGTATAAGGCGTATTTAAATATTATATATATTTTAGTAAGATAATTAAAAAATAATAAACTGTGCATTAAGAGGCTTCCGAGATCAGGGGCGGATCCACGGGGGGGGGGGGGGGGGAACGAGGGAAATTTCCCCCCCAAAAAAATTGTAACATTAAGCACAAATTATTCAAAATTTATTAGAACATAACCCAAATACTTAAATTAAAGCAACGACATTCATTATTTTGAAATACCTTTGTAAGAAAATGCTGAAATGTTCATTTTGTTTTCAATTGTGTACTGGGAATAATTAATTTTTATGAGTAAAAGCTTCCCTCTCTACTTTGGTTCCCCCCCCCCCAAAAGTCTCTCTGGATCCGCCCCTGTCCGAGATAGCAATAAAGGATTCAAGGTTGAGTGAAATTCATCAAGCTAAAATAATTTTTATCAATTTGAACATTTTTTAGGCAAAACAATCGATTGGTTTTTTAGTTTTAGGAGTTCCTGTAATAGGATTACACTCTACAGACTTCAAAAGCCACCCTTCATTTTTCACTTCCTTCAAAAATACATAATCCAAAGTGATAACAATTAGTAGCCTATAATCTGGAAAATTAATAATTTTGTTTCAATGTAGTGATGAAAGAAATAACTGCATTGTCTTTGTTCTCCCCATCTGGCTTAGTTATGCACTCGTCCTGGTTATACAGTTGAAAAGGTAAATGTAATTTGAATTGCATTCTTTTGTATTAATTCCTTCTTCATTATGCCGGATAAATCTTGTATTATTTTATTGTCTTTGTATAGATTATTATGCTGATGTTAAGACAGCAATGTAATAATCATTATCTTAATAATCATCATCATCACATCACTTTCACCTTAGTAAAAAATAGCTTAAATTTTATCCTGTCATAAAATAATAATATTTTCACAAAAAATCTCACAAGGTGCGTCTGACGAATATTGCTTAACTTTTCTCTGCTACTGACGTATATATGCTTCACCGAAAAATACTGCATAAAAGCATAGATATAAAATTAGGTTAATAGAGCGATGCTACATGTTTCAATATAAGAATTTTTATTCACACGTTAAAATTCTCATTCGTGAAAACCAGATATTGCATTAAATATTTCTTAAATTATTTCAAACTTACAAACATGTCGATATAGCTTGATGAATGCTTATATTAATATACATTCGGCTCTGGAAGGGTTAATACATTCAAGCTGTAGATAATACAGTTTTCTGTTTAGCTAGTACTATATTGTCCACTGGCATTCTTTAGTGTCTTTTGTGAAACATGATCCAAGGAGGACAGGGTAAGAATATACGAGGCGTGTTTTTTAAGTAAGTACCGTTTTGGAATTAAAAAAAGACGCGCAAAGATATCGCAATAATTTTATTTTTACATGAAAGCCTGTACCTTAATCTACTTTTCTACATAATTTCCGTGAATATTGAGGCACTTGTCATAACGTGGCACCAGTTTTTGAATACCCTCCTCATAAAATTCTGCCGCCTGACTTGTTAACCACTGTATCACAACTGTTTTGACTTCGTTATCGTCTTGAAGACGCTGACCACCCAGGTGTTTCTTCAAGTGCAGGAACAAATGGTAGTCGCTGGGCGCCAGATCAGGGCTGTATGGAGGATGATCTAGAGTTTCCCATTTAAAAGATTTGATGAGATCTTTGGTCCGATTAGCCACATGTGGACGGGCATTGTCATGCAGCAAAACGATACCCTTACTCAACTTGCCTGACGATAACGAAGTAAAAACAGTTGTGATACAGTGGTTAACAAGTCAGGCGGCAGAATTTTATGAGGAGGGTATTCAAAAACTGGTGCCACGTTATGACAAGTGCCTCAATATTCACGGAAATTAAGTAGAAAAGTAGATTAAGGTACAGGCTTTCATGTAAAAATAAAATTATTGCGATATCTTTGCAGTCTTTTTTTAATTCCAAAACGGTACTTACTTAAAAAACACGCCTCGTAGAATTATATTGTGTGAAAACAGAATGCAGAGGTAATAGAATGATTTCTATTATAAAAAAACAGGAGATCGATCCAGTCATCCTTTGGAATAACAAGTGATGAAAGTTCGGCATTTTGTCTGTTTGTCTCTAAATGTATTTATTACGCAGTCACGATCAATAGCGTTTTTGTTTTTTTCGAATTTTGCATGAATGTTCCTGGGATTAATTAAAAACTGTGAACGTGTAAGGATTTGCATTTTTATTCCGTTAAAAGATTATGACCGTTTTAAAGAGCAGATACTGGAATTAGTCGATTATGTTTATTGTGAAAGACAAAAATTTATGTTTGCTGGTTGCTTGTTTGCTTTTGTTTTCTAAAACTCTGTCATATTTGGAGAACCAAAAATAATACTGCCTACACGTTCCCTAGAAACTGGTTACTACATAAAAGTAAAATATTAATTGTTTACAAAATCTCGTACCTTAAGTGTGTATAATGCATTTAATTTAATACAACAAACCTTTCATTTATTCAATTCAAAAGTTTATACCCTTTACATTTAAGTTAATAAGCATAACCAATTGTTATAAAGCTGCGGCGATAGCCTGTAATCCATCCTTCACTGTGCAATTTATCTTAGTTTATAAATACGTTTTGTGGAGGGCAAGAAACATAAAATGTTTCTTTTAGTAATAATAAGAAAGCTTCCCCCTAAGAAATATGATGAGCGGTCATGTGAAAGCATTAGAGTAGGATTACTCCCACAACGTCTCTGGCCTTGAAGACTAACCCAGCCAGCGAGCTTCTCGTTACCAAAATGCGCGGATTCGCTGCGCGTAAGATCAGTGACCTGCTGCTAGGCAGAGAGTAAAGATCATGATCTACGTTGCCAGTGGTAGAAAATACTGTAATAGTTGAGTGGAGGGATAATGCCGCATAGACAGAGACAGACAACACGTGGAGTGGGAAAGCCAATCAGGGTGCAGCTACCTCCCCTAGCCAGGAACTCTACGAGCGGTGAGACTCGCTCCTAAGGTATATACGTAAAAACCCAGAGACGTTGTGGAGGTAATCCTACTCTACAATCAACCGTTGTTGTTTTTAGCTGATATGAATAACGGTCCCCTCCCTGAGGCATCTGCGTTTCATTTTGTGTATTTGTTTTGGAAAGATAGCACACAGTCACAGTGTATGTCATACTCATAATAATGAAACTGTTCCTGTGGGCGACATGACCGATAGACCCAAGAATATGTTTTAAAGGTTTTTAATAACAGTATTAATTGTAACAGATTGCATAGACAAGCAAAGTTGTTTTATTAAGAAGGACATTATCAGTAGCCAAGAAATAGGCAAACAATTAGTTCGCCTTGGAGAGTAAATCCTCTTGATAAGTCTGTTGACTACGTTGCCTGCTGTTTAGGCGTTTTGCGACCAGTAAATATTACCATTAAGAATTATTGCTGAAGCCATTTGCAAATGGTGGAGAGAGACTTCGGTTCTTGGTTGGGAGTAAATCTAGAAAATTCACAAGGAGAAAATTGTTTCTAATTTAAGAATATAGCATGAGATTTTAATCGAAACTCTTCACCTTCGGAAAGAAGTTCCTGATAAACGTTCATTATTTCTCATTTTCTGCTTACAATTGCTGGAAAATTTTAATAATACGCATTGAGGATCATGTACAGTTGATTAGTATCTCAGGGTCTCAAGGATTCTTCTCGTTCATAAATTTAAAAAAAAATCGTTTAGAGGTATAGAAAGGTAATTCTGTAACTATATAACCTACCTCAGAGTGACCTGCAATGAAGTCCTAAAACCAATGAAATATGGTATTAATTTAAAGATACTTTTAAACTCCCAATGCCCTCTGCCCAATAATTTTTTTTAACCTTATCACTTCCAATGACTTATAATTGCGTCACTTCAAAACATTGTTTGAAGCCGAGATGTAAGTTTAATTCAGAAAGGCCCTGTGTAAAATGTGAGGATTTTTATGTATGGTTATCATTCATGGAAACAAGCTATTCCAATACAAAAATTTCTTAATGATTTCAAACTTAGACCTTAATGCTGGTTTTCCTTGTTGATTTTTCCTTACATAAACATACAAATTCAGCTAGGAAAGGGTATGAGAAGGTAAACATCCAGTCGATCCAGTACTGTTTGGTTAGTACTTTCCTATTGAGACTGCTAATAACCTGCAATTCTTTTAGTATGTAATACTTCTAAACGCCATAAGACTTCAGCTATTTTTAAATAGATTACAATTTTTAAGTAATTATTTTAGGTGTACTTTTATGTTCATCTGCTTAGTAATAATACAGCCGTTTCATAATTTCGGGTGGGACATTCTAGCAAATTATAACAACTATTTTTGTTTATTACATGTCATAAATAATGAATTAGAACTTGTTCTGCACATTCTGTAAAATCTACTATGGTTTCTCCTTCGTTCTACATGCAAAGCATTATTAAACATTTATTTTAAATATTTTAAATTTGTTTTTCAAAATCTGTTACGGGTGGGACATAATTTGGACACTGATTTTAATGATGCAAAACAAAAGCTCATTTTCTGTTCTGCTATTACTGTTAGGGTCTTAATGTTGTTATTAATGAAGGTATGAGGGATTCAATACAAATTATAAACTATTTCCAGGTTGTCAGAACATTTATTTAACTCATCAATAATAATTAACAAAACTATCACTGTTACGGGTGGGACAAAAATTCCCTTGTTTGTTATTTGACATAGTAATTAACCACACATATTTTTTGAAGTTAATCTTATACCAAATTGTACCTTAAGATGTATATTTTCTCAAATGAAAATGGACATAGCTGATTACTCTTGACTACTTGGTATTAAAAAGTGTTAAAATCATGCTAAAAATGGCAAAAAAGTAACTCAATGCTATAAATAAGTAAATTGACGGATTCTACACATGAAACCACTTCAAATACACCCAAGTCCTTAAAAATCAGATAATTTGAGGTTTTAAACTTATTTTTGACCACCCAATTACAATAATTTTATAGCTTCTCTCTTTGAGGGAAAAATTCCCATATTTTATGAAATAGCTGAATAATAACAATGATAATAAGACAAATTGGCCATCACATTGTTCTAAATTGTCTGTGGACATATGTAAAACATTTCTTGTACCTAATTCTATCCCCGGAATTTTATATTCTGATTATCTTAATTTCAGTATCATTAAATTTCTGTCTGAGGCTCTTAAAATAGACTAGTGTGAAGGAGTTTACGTGAAAAACCGAAGTTTTGATTACTTTATATTACGAAATCAATAATTCTATTTTGGCAATTTTGGCCACTGTACGGTTGTCATCTGTTCCTCTCAAAGTAATTAGGAGAGTCATCCTGGGGGTAAAGCCAACCGATTTTGAAGGTTTATAACCTTATTTCGAGTCCTTGAGAATTCCCATCCTTGAGGAACCCTAATGCCCCATTCACATAGAAAATTGACCGTAATCTAACGTAAAAGTTTGGGGCCATGTTTTTCATTGTTACCGTTCAGAATATATCACGTAAACTTTAAAAATAGGTAAAATTAAACGTTAACTTAGAACCTTTCAAACTCTAAGCTTTCCCGTCAAGTTTACCCAAAACGTAAAGAAATAAGCAATCATATCTCTCTGCTCAATTGAACACCAGATTGCAGGAGAAGGATGTAGAATTGAGGGGGTAAGCGCAACAGTGGTCTAACCCCTCCGACATGGAAAATTAAATAGTAATGCTATTTGCATGACTTGGAAGCAAACTTTATTCTTATATAGAGGTTGGACAAATTAAGTCTGCTGTAAGTAGTTTTGAAGTCGATAATCTGTTCCCTGAAACAGAATTCCTCCTGTGTAAGGGCAACGAAAAATTTTAAAACCAAGATAAATAAATCCAAAGAAACTAGAGACTATTAACGGTCTTCAGAAATATGTACCGTTCATTTATAATTAATTTCCTGATAATCTTATTTCTGTAAATGAGTTAGTGTTGAAGAAACAGGGGAGAATGGTTAGTGAGCTTTTTCATTTATTTTATCGTTTTTAGAAATGAATAATCATTGGAACTTATAAATAAAATTAATTCAACTCCTTTCCTCTTAAAATAATGTTTTAATGCATGGAAAAATCCGACATTTATTGAAATAATTTTCTCTCCTCTGTCAAGTTGAAATAAATGTCAGGCCAACAGTGGTCTAACCTATAAAACAGTGTTGCAGCCTCTCATAAAAATGTTAATATCTCTGAACACTCTGAACAGTAGACTATGCAACATCGCAGTTAAGTTGACCAAGCATCATAGAACACTCCACTACCAATAAAACTGTATTTTTCAAATTGTATGAAAAACTACAAGTGTGAACTTGAACTTGCTTTTTTCTCTAAGCTATAAAAATGTGGGATAGACCACTGTTGCGCTGACCCCCTCAATTGTAGAAGTACAGTAGCTAAGAGATAGCGTCCATGGATGAGAAACTCGTATGTCCGTATGATAAAAGCAATCCATTACACATGGGGCATGGAGCATTAAAATAAAATATATGAGCAATGCTTTCTCAAGACAGGAACTACAATAGTAAATACACCCCATATACAAGTATACTGTTCATTTGAGTTTATAATGTAGACCTATAACTTGTGTCTACAAACACTCGTATGTTTTCAATTTCTATACACATGTTTAATCTGATATACCAAATACATAATACAAAATGGATGCCGGCAATATTGAGGAAGCTGTCGACTGCTTTTTGTGTACACGAAAATTCCCGAACCAAAGCCGATTAAGCTGGCGATCGCTTTTCGTTTCCCGGAAATTCCCGAAACAAAGCCGATATTGACCGAATAGTCAATTGACTTGACAAGTTGTCCATTTTCTCCGGAAAACAAATTAACATCTGAAAATGTTAAGTGCAACACGCTGGGTTTGGATGTCAAGTCAATTGGAACGCGAAATTGCAATGTACATGTCAATATCAACTTGTTAATATTGACATGTTGGTGTTAAATGTATATCAATGGAGACGCAGCTTTATGTTCTTAAGCTGACGGTTAAATTTCGATGTGAATGGGACGTATCAACCCATGAATTCTTGTTATTTAATCATAGAGAATACTTACAAATTGTGTTAGATTTTAAACAGAGATTTTAAGTGTCAATAAAGCTACGCTTCTCCTGGCTTATATGCTGTAAACTTGCTTTCTAGCTTGAACAAGATAACTTATGTATAGAGCTACTCCCACAAGATTAATCTGTACATTGAACCTTCCGCGGAATTACACGAGTGTTTTCTACCATATTAAATACCTCAGCAAAGTTACGGAAAGAGCTACGATAGTTACGAACGTAATCAGTTTAATTTGTACATTTAACCTTCCGCGGAATTACATCACTGTTTTCTAGAATGTTAAATCCCTCTCAGAAAATTCGGATCCAACTGTTTCCATAAGTCATTTCTAGGAACGATCTAATTGCTTACTATGATGTAATTAAATTTGATTCCAATTAAAATAGAACGTTCACTCACTTATTTCGCTTTAGGTTGTCAAATTCTCTTAGTAAGCAATATTGTACATAATGGAGTCTGTTCTGTTTGTATGTCTATTGTAGCACAATATAGAAACGAATTAAATATCCCTTTTTAGTCAGTAATTGGAATTACGTATAAAAGTCTGCAGGACCACTGTATTAATTTTTTTATCATTACTAATTTACTATTTTTAATAAATGGATGTAATAGTTCATTAATTCCTTACTAATAATAAATAATTGTTGTTTTTCTATAATAAACCGCCACCTTTAGTGTTAGGTCACTATTCTGACAACTGACTTTAATTTTTATTTCTAGTTCGTTATGAGACATTTTTCCTGTTGTTTCGAAGTATGTACAGTTCTTTCTGGTGAGCTGGAAGTAAAGACCTCGTGACATTAATTTGGCCAATATAATTAAATATTAAAATAAATATATATTTAATAAATTTCGCGTAAAACAGAATTTTAAAATATTAGTAGGCCTATCGGTATAATGAAAAAGAGGACAAAACAAAAGATGTCTCTGTAGTTACCGCTTGTATAAAGATGAAAAGAAAAAAAAAAAGAAAGAAGAAACTGAAAGAAAACGCATTATAAAAACAATAAAAACAGGAGAGTCTTATATGTATTCATTCTAAACAAATCTGCGACGTGTAAAAGAATAAAAAGACTGAAATGAATGCTGACTTAATGAGTGTGAATTACAAAACGTATCCTTTACAATGTACACCATCCCCAGTTTCACCTTGTGGAATGTTGTAGTTGCAGCAGTAGTGAAATACCTCTTCTTTGAAAGCTGGGGCTTATAGTACGTTTAGTGAATCATTGTTTTTGATAGTCTAGTTTACTGAAGTATGTTTCGTAAACCAACTAGAAAGCAATTCTACCAAGACTTTCTTTCATATAACTAAGTAAAGATAATAACTCTGTTACTTAGAGAAATGACACTTTTTATTCACTTAAGTTTTTTGCTACCATTAACAAAAGTGTTGTGTTATGTTTTATGTTGGTTCTTTTAACTTAGTTCAATTGTAAGGTTTTTCACTCAGGTCTATTGATAAGTAGAATTATTTACTATTATCAGTTTACTTAAGTCCATTTGGCAACAAATAGTGCATTAAAAACAGAGATGTATATTTTATGCCAAGGCAGAATTAGATAATTAATAATCTAATTCAATGAGCCCTTTAGGTTAATGTTAAGTCAGTTTACTACCGGTACAATATATATATATATATATATATATATATATATATATATATATATATATATATAGTTTAAGCTGCAAGAAGTTGTGCTTGATCATCCAAGCAACAAATACATTACTGTTTATACTGAACATACGCACTTTGCCATAAAACCTTTCTGTGAATCTAGAATGCATCAGCCAATAAACTGCAAAGTAGCTATCTGAATATATATGGAAGTTTTCCACGAACCAGCCATAACATTTATTTATAAAACTTGGGATCTTAACTTGGATATAGGTTTATCTTAGACTATCTCGTTTTAGGACAGTTTCAGAATTTTTTAGTGTTTGTTTCAATATCGGTGGAACAATATTTTGTAGACAGACGAAAATGAATTAAAAGCAAATTAGTTTTCCAGTGATAGAATTTAAATTGTACATCAGCCTTCCTGATTAATGAAACAAAATCTTTCAGTATCTATATTCAAAAGGACAGATTAACCTTGATGTCAAACTCTCTTTACATTCCTGATTTTCTTTAAAAACAACATATTTTAATTGGACGCATATTAATATATACAATCAACCTGTATTTTAACTTCTTAACTTGCGTTAAGTTTACTCTAATAGTGTAAATTTTACTCTAGCAATGCTGTACATTATAATGTACAAGTAGTTCATTAGGTACTGATGACATCAGATAAAAGTAACCATGGGCTCCCGTACTACAGTATGGCAAGCCACAGACACTCTACTAAAGTAAAGTAAAGTTTGGCTATGAAAGTAACCAGTAAAATGAATCATGGTAGAAGTATACATTTAATGTAAGCTATTATTGTTTTACTACGTTTTTGTGAAACAGGCCCGATAATCCTGAGTTCCATGGTCCATCATAGTCATGCAATTGTATACTTTTGAGCTGCAGGCGGATTGGTACACTACAACAAAGCATGATGGAAAATAATATTAGCAATATTGAATTACTTTCCCGAGCATGACCACAAATTTGATAAATAGTTTAATTATTTAGGGCAAAAATTACGATATAAATTAAATCACCAACCATTAAGTCAAATTAAAATATGAAAATTATAATTTATTTTTCGCTGAGGCTGTGTAAAAAATGTGGTGAGATCAATAAATATCCGGATTTATTCCCTCAATAATAGACTATCCTTGCATTTTTGTGTAAGATGTTCTGTAATTGTTTTCACATTCGTAAAATATTTGGGCTCAGTAATTTTTGTATCGTTCAGTAAATGTAAAGTACACTGAAAAAAAGACAGAGTATTCAGGCATATTATGATTCTTCATCCTGTCAGGACTACCTCGAACTGACGGCCACGTCTCTATGGCAGAAGAAATTATTGTTACTTTATTACTTGCAAACTAAAATCTCGTTTTTACCACTCGTTTCGTAAACTATTGAATTAGAACGAATGAGTTCGTAAAATGTATGAAAAGTTTGACGTGTTTTATATTGCAACTTTTTTCTTTATTTCAGCTGTGTTTATACTCCTTTTAGCTTCGAGGCTATATCAGGAGTTCGGGATCTGTGTCTGTACAGTAGGGTAGGCCATGGAACTATTGCTTGTCAATTGTTTCCATTGTCGGTGTATTTAATGGAGGAAATTTTAATTGATATTAATTTAAATGGATATGATACAGGATGAAATGGTGAGGATGATTCATGGTATGTAAACATACAATTCGGCATTTGCCTTTACGACTGGAGAAACCATGAAAAACCCATGTCAAATTTGCCGGCCATGGGATTTAAACCTGGGACCTCCCGAATGCTAGTCCAAGATGTTACCATCTCGGCTACCTCGCTCGATATTGCAACTTGAATTTTTTAAATGTACTGAACAGATAAATTCTGTGTAGTCCACACTCAGTAGGGAAACAAATCTACAGATCTCTTATAGCCTATATTCTTTTTGGGATTTTGATAGATAATTGTAATACTTGTAAATACTGTTGGATATTGTGGCGTACAACACATGGAAAGTATTAAAAGTAGTAGAGATTTATAAATTTTAGGAGGTATAAAGTGGCAATCCATAATCAGAAATTATTTCTAAATTATGCCCTAAGTTACACACTTGGTACACAGGTTTTAAGAGAAACTGGTCTGTGAGATTTTTCTTTTTACTTCAGTTTGTGGTCAACAAGTTACATATTTGGATTTATGTAGAAAACCTTTTCAACTATGTAAAAAGAGGACTTGAGGAAAATAAACTCACATAGAATTATTTAAAAATAGTGTATGCATCTAGTACACAGTACAGTCTTACATAAATAAATCACACTGTTCCGTAAGGAGGAGGGAGATTTTCCATATATTCACAACCTTCAGAAATACAGTCAGTAATATTTGCTACCCATTAATATCAAACAAATACAAATATTATCCACTATTATATTTTTCTTCGAAATTATTCATAGTGAAAAATCTGTAGGTGTAATTATGAGACACTTCTAATAACATTCTTTATTTTCCTGTGCCCGTTTTGTAACTTTCTTATACCTTATTTACCAGGTAAATAACGTTATTTTGTAAAACTTTAATTGTGGTACTTTCTGAATACTATACAGCATGTTAAAAATGTCCATTTACAATAATCATAGTAAATAAATATACAGTGGACATGTAGTACGATATAATTATGTACATATATTTCCTGTGATATATACATTCTTCATAAATACGTTTTCAATTTTGTACATTTTCCATTACTCAATGGAATAACTTTCTCCGCTGGCTCTTTTATCAGATGACGTATTTGTCAACGAAGAGAAATCAATAATAAACACACAGAAAGAAAGTGAGAAAAATTCTCTACAGGTCATACATTAGCATTCTGCACCGCATTACATCCCTTTTGAACATCCTTTCCTCATTTCTACTGTTCTAACATTCGTAAGTAGTAAAATTGTGGTCACATAGTTAAAATATAGTCTTTAATATACATTCAGGTACATTTACATTTTATGTAAGAAGCAACAATAAAAGGTATACATTTAAACCATCAAATTGTAAAAAAGAAATTTTGTTGATGCTCCCTCTCATCTTCCATTCAGAACTGTTACGTGTTCGTACAAAATTTGCTATATAATTCAGGTAATGTTAAAAATTCCCAATTCTCTATGATGTTCCCTCTTCATATGTGAGTGTGATACGTGTACTATTGTATTTAACTCCTGAGGAATTACTTTTAATATGATAGTAATTTAACCACTGTACGAGTGCGAAAATTTCGCACATTCAACCTTCCCCCCCCCCTCCCCGCAAAAAAACAAAGATTTAGCCTTTTCGTAACAAATGCAGAGCACTGAGTAAGTAAGGTATCAGTGGATAGGATTTTTACAGTCTTCTGTCCTAGCATAGGCCTACTCAGTTTACATTAAAACATATTGTTTGTTTTAATTTATGTATACTGTATATATATATATATATATGCAGTCAACCCTCGATATAATACCATCATCCGTTCTCCAAAATTTAGTGGCACAAAGCGGAGGTGGCACAATAAAAATGGTTAATAAATAACACCGAAATATTTTACCTGTATATAGAGGGGACTAAGACGAGCAACTTTTATTAGGAGATCTTTGCTCTATGACGTAAAATGTGTATGCTACACGGCATTAAGGTCATTATAATTTGGTGCACGTAAGTCAATAATGAAGCGAAATTGGGTTAAAATTTTCCTTAAATTGACTTTATGCCTTCTTAGTGATAGGTAAACATCTTATTCTTAATCATTCATCAACAGCTATATCATAATTTAGTGTTTCCGTAATCTGCAAAATTTACAGACTAATCACATGACTGGTCGCCACTGCATTAGTCTTTTATTTATTCATAACCACTGACTACAGTGTTAACAACGAAGTTCCTTGGTTTTGTATTTTTTTCTAATGTTAGAAATTAGTGGCGGCTATGCCCTGGGAGATTTTATGCTGTAGCAGGAAAAATTTAATCCATAGAGCAAAAATGTCCTAATAAAAGTTGCTTGTCTATGTCCCCTCTATACGCAGATAAAATATTTCGGTGTTGTTCATTAACACCCTGTATAGTACTGTATTAATTTACTGAACGGTACTATGAAAGAAAAATGAAATAAAATACAAGTTAGAAAGAAACCTCCGAGGCCTCCAGGTTAATTTCTAACTTGTAGCACTATACAAATACATATTTTTTCCATGTTTTGTGAACATCACTCGGAATTTTCACCGGTGATTTAAAAATTACGTTCAGTCTTCTCAGTGACCGCTACAGCAGTTAATATGTTGAACGTTATAAGCCTCACAAAAATTGAGATTTTCATTATCTTCTATGGATTTTAAAGAAAGAAAATTTTCTTGAAGAGCTACTTTCAAACACCCCATTGTTTGTTTCAGTTGTGGGATTTCACAAATAATTCAATTGGATATATTTTACATATTTTAAATATTATTCAGTCATATAATACAGTCAACCCTCTATACAATGATCCTCTTTACATTGCCACCCTCGCACTGCGCCAATCAATGCAAGTGAATGGTTCTTCTGCTATATAAAATACACAAGAAACCTCGTTACTGTGCCAGTTCATTTAGTGCCAGTGAATATAAGACAAGATTTTTAGAAAATATAACTTGCAGTGATTTTTTCAGTTGCAGAATTATTTTGTAACTGGCATGAATGTTAAGAAGATTATTTAATAAACATGCTGTAGGCCTACTGTATTTCCAAGAAGTGAGTGTTCCCTTGCCACTAACTGTAAAGGTAGTGCGTTGGAATGAGGAAGCTATGTTCAGAAGTCAGACAGACACCCTGTGTGAGGGCGGAGCAGGTAGAAAGAGCCCTCTTTACAATGAGACATTTCAAACTTTCACTTATTTTAGTTCAATGTCCATTCAGCTGTTGAACACTACACTATAGTTACTCAGTTATAGTTAATCACTTACACAAGGACCCACATTATTTTCATATGTACTGTAGCACTGGACATATACTGTAATAAATTGAGTTAATGTACAGTAATTTATTTTGTGCTAAAGTACTTTATTTGCCTTTTATTTAATTTTTCTTTTATAATACAGTACAGTAAATTAATACAGCACTATATTATGCCATTTCATTTTAGTGCCACCCTCGCTTTGTGCCACTAAATGTTAGAGAACTGAAGGTGGTATTATATCGAGGGTTGACTGTATAAACTCTGTAGGCTGCAAAGAATTCTTGCGACATATAAATGATTCCCATATGGTTCACAAACGGTACGAAATCTTATAAAAATATTTAACCGTATATCATAGATTTGGTCTAGATGAACCATGCCAAATTTCATCTCAGCTTTGCAACATCTTGAAATATAAATTATGAATGTTATCTAATTTACACTAGTCAAATGTGATTCTATCTTCTTCAGGGAAATATTGTTTGATTGACTCATTGGTACATGCCATATTTATTATCATATTAGATTTCCCAATCTATTCAAATAATGTGTAGCCAAATTTTGTATTTCAGCTTCAACCTGTAAATCTTAAAATGAAGTGGGCTTCCGACAAAAATGAATAGTTTTGAATTTTTAAAAATATTATGATCACTTGAATAACAACATTATTTACTTTGAAGCTGTCTAAATCGAGTAATAAAAAATAGATTTTGACGTGACTTTATAATCCAGAATATTACTAATTTTAATGGCATTTAGCCCACTACACTGATTGAAGTGCTATATTTTATAGACCTTCTTATGCTTAGGATGCTTTTCATATCTGTTGCTTAAGCTGCTAAACGTTCAGTAATATATTTCCATCTGATGGTTGTAAATATATTGTCAAATTTTGTCACATTCCGTCTTCACAACTTTCCCACTTTATTTCTATGAATCCTTGAATCTTTGCCAATGTTTATAATGAAGAAAACATTGAAACACAGTTGAAATGGAAGTTAAAATTACTGTTATTTTTTCATGAATTCATTTAATTTGAATATCAAGTTAAAATGTTCAATAAACTTGGAAAAAGAAGCAAAATGATCATATTTATAATTATTCTCACGGTACATTTGGCGGCCATTTCCACTCCCAGCTTCAAGAAGAAGTAAGCTATCCTATGAAGGAAGAATATTGAAAGGTTGGAGTCTTTCATGATAGCAGTACCTTTTACCAGCCTACCTTATTTATTCCCATAAAAGGCAGGAGTTGATGACACCGAAAAGATTGCAAACTTTGAATCCCCTAATTCTTTTTGAAGCTTGAGAATTACAAATTGAAAGTTATATATATTTCTGGAAAGTCCAAGTTTATATGACTTTGTGTTATTTTAAACAATTATTTTATATAAGAATTTACTAAATGAGTGAATACATTCACTTGCTGTTTTGAATATTATTAAATTTCCTAACATCGGGTCATACTTAAGGCTTTTCAAAAGAGGTCGATGTGTCAGTTGCTATGTGCTTTTTAGTAACCATCTATAGCTTTCGATATGAGTGAGCGTTAGAAACATACTAAACTTTCCAATATCCTATTAATTCTACGGCAGCTTGAGGTAAATGGAATGCCTTCTTTACGAAATCACCTACTGTATGAGCATTACAAGATTCCATTATTTTTGACAACCGTTGGCACGTGCTCCTGACATACACCTTCTCTGGGGACTGAGGAAAAGGATATAGCTTGGGACTTCTTAATCTCGGATTATTTGTTCAACATTTCTCTACCTGGTTACCTAGGGGAGTGGGATGCTTCTTCCTCTTCTTTCTAGTGGGTTCAAGGATCTCACCCCCGAACCACCTGCCTCAGCAGACTTCTCTTTGCCTTAACTCTTGCATATATGTCGTAAGCTCATCCTCAAGAGCTCCTCTTTCAACATCTCTAAGACTACTGTTGCTAACATTGTTACTACTCGAAGCTAAGCTACGGATGCTGCTGCTTCGTATGACTGGTATCATCCCGAACATCTCCGAAGACATTCTGAATTCGTTTCCTTGTTCACCAGCAGGTGGTGTCGGTGAATAGGAAACTGATAGTACCTTATTATCTTCAATAATGTCTGTAGCACCTTTCACGCAACGCAGGGTTTTCCAAATACCCCTCTTTCCGTTCTTTGGAAGTTTGATGCTCTTACCTGTTTGACTTATTATCTGATTGCCTCGTAAATTTTGATCGTTGTCGGTATTCATTCTTTCCACCGTAGCTGTCCTTAAGTCGATCTGTGTGCCTCTGATGAGTACCGAATAGGTTCTGCTTGTAGGACTAGTAGGGTCAAGAAGGCCTTCGCCTGGGCTCACCCACTTGACGGATGAATTTGATGACTTGTCCTGGTGGCTTCGGAAGCTCCTTCTGGTGCCGATGGGGGCATCCTTCAGACTGGATCCGCAGCTGCCTCCGCTTCCTTGTCCACTAGGGAGCACCTCTTCACGCACCGAGTTGCCCGAGTAGTCAGTGCTCTCCTGACCCCCTGCGTTGCTTCCCAATGGACCACCTCGCTGGGCAGATCTGGAGAGGATGGAATATGATCTACGCGTTCCACGGCCCTTGATCCCCCGGAAACCACAACACCGGGCAAGGGTGTCCTGAAAAAGAAAGACTGATTTTGTTTTAATTACCATAAGTCCTTTCTGCTAAAGTTGCAAATTGCATTTGTTATATTATTTTATTTTTATTTCAACCTACAAGACTCGATATCCTATAATATAAAATTATATGTGTTTACTAAAATTTCACACACACACACAATGACACACATTAGAGGCAAATATTCTTTCTCCAGTGATTGCGTTCATTTTATTTTTAAATTCAGTTAATTTGAAATTTTGTTCAATGCGGTTGTGATTTATGAATCTGAGGTTTTGCATACCTTTTGGTATAGCTAACATCCGTGGCAGAATATCAGAAAATCTATGATCGTACATAATATGAACATAATATTTAACGACACACATCATTAACTCCAATATAGATCTACTCTGTTATCTCTAAATTTAATAGTTTTCAAGTTATATTAATATCAGCATTGGAAATCATAGTTTTTTTCTGTTTGAGAAGAGATTTGCATTTTTAGAAACCCGCCCGTAAGTCGTAATGGAAATTTCAGATGGTCCTAAATGTTTTCTTTATTACTTTTCGTTAAAGAAACATTAAATACTTGCTACACTGCAGTCATGTTGTTGGACATCCTATCAGTGTGTGACGACCTTTGAACATAGTACGAGGGAGATTCAAATAAAAACCGCAATTAATTTTTTCCCCCACAATTTTATTGCAGGAAGAATGCTTGCTTGTACATTATTTTTCCACATAGTCCCCTTCCAGTTCAATGCACTTACGCCATCTGATAGGAACAGCTTCGATACCGCACGAGAAAAATTATTTTGGTTGACGCTGTAGCCACTCCTGCACCATCGATTGGACGTCTTCATCATTTGAGCTTCTGCCTCCCAAGGAGATCCTTTAACGGACCAAAGATTTGGAAATCTGATGGTGACAAAGCGAAGGGGGTTGCTGAGAGCAGGTATTTTGCTTCAACATGATAACGCCCCTCGTGCAACCATGAAAACCATCGACGACATAATTATGCTTCAAGTGCCTCCCACATTTGCCATACTTGCCAGGTTTGGCACCATAGATTTCCACATATTTAGTCCATTAAAGGAGCTCTTTGGAGGGCAGAAGTTCCAAGTCTGATGAAGACATCCAATCGGCGGTGCCTAGTGTCAACCAGAATAATTTTTCTCATGCGGTATTGAAGCACTTCCTATCTGATGGCATAAGTGCATTGAACTGGGAGGGGACTATGTAGAAAAATAATATTCAAGCAAACATTCTTCCTGCAGTAAAATGGTGGGGGGGGGGAATAATTTGATTCTCCCTCGTATTTAAATTAGTTCTTGGCATATATGAGTTAAAGCATGCTTCAGTGAAACAGCTAGTGAAAAATTTTAACATGTTTGACATTATGGATTTATCTCTATATATATAAAAGGCTTTGTCCTGACTGACTGAATGAATGACTGACTGACTGACTGATTGACTGAATGACAGGAATCAACGTACAGCCTAAATTATAACAGGTAGAGACTTGGAATTTTGACAGTACCTTCGTTTCATAATGTAGGTGCTCACTAAGAAAGGATTTTGAAAAATTCTGATTCTAAATGCCAAAAATTAAATGTTTTTGAAAATACTTAATCCCTTTTTACATAGAATTATCAATTCCAAATCACAGAATATATTGTTGCCAAATGGTATCAGGTGGGCTTGGAAAAAATAAATGAAATGCACTTTTGACAAATAAGAGAAGTTATCCAAATAATTCATGTTATAAATAAATATTACAGAATGAAATCCACTAAAATAATGGAATCACATAACTTTCTCTACCCTGGACATAGAGAAAACAAAACGAGGTATGGTAATGTGTATATTATTACATTATATCGCAGGTTTTTGGAGAGAAAAGTATGAAAGTGATAATGTTTTCTGTTTAATTTCATCCCCAAAACGGCTTTAGGCTATGGTAACATAAGAGTGGGAAATTTCCCGCCTCGATATTACAATTTTATGTTACAGGAATTTCTGTTTCTTCTTATTTAAACCTCTACCAGGCTTGCTGTGCACTGTACAAGCGATGGGATGAAAAATTCTAGATCCTCTATGAGCCATAAAAAACTATATCAAGCGTTTTCTGAGGGAATGTTTGAGTGTAATAAGTCGTTCTTCCTATTTCAAATTATAAATGCCTATATAAGGACCTAGAATTTAAAATTGAAAATCCTTCATAAGCTAATTTCCAATTACAAAATACAAAACCCGGGCGACGCCGGGTCTTTTAAGCTAGTGTGCGTATAAATCCACTTTAAACATGAAATTTTCGGGTTTAAAACCAGCTGACACTCCTCCTATAAAGGGAAGTAAAACTGAGTTTAGTCATAGAGTTTCAGAACATTAGGGAAACTTACACCGAAAAACAGAGTTTCTGGACAAAATTGCCATACACCTTGTTTACAATTTTCATGGTGCAATTTATACTCGCTTCTCGTATGTTATAGCTTATTATTTACTTCACATTTAAAAACCAATTTCGCTATAATTTAACATGCATTCTCTGTTACATTTGGTATGTCTAAAGCAAGACGTAAATTTACAAAGATATGACTGCATCGTAGCCAAGGCCTCCTCAAATTCAGTATAAGAGAATGGAATAGGCGTACTGAGGCCGGGGAGTCTACATAAATTTGTCCACCAGCCTAACATATCCGTTACAGGCAGTTTTAAGAAGTAAGAAACTCTTCATAAGACAAATTTTTAAAATTTTACAGGTCAAAAATAATCATCTTTGCTTTATATTGTTAGAAAGTTTATAATATTAGAAATTTGCAAATTAACTGGCCATATTTGTTTTAAACATCGATACTGCGATAATGGAGCTTACCTTGAAGGCTTCCCGAAACTTGAGAGACATGGTGTGGTATAGAATAGGGTTGATTGTTGTGGATACATAATACAGGATACCCGAGATATAAGTCACTATCTCGTACAACTTCATCATCCTGTCTCTTGAGCCATATATAGCGACAAGCCTCTGCGCATGGAACGGCGCCCAACAGATGAAGAACGCCACCACTACAGCAACTGCAAACATAAAAAAATCACATGAAGATCGTTTATTTGTGGTACCTATAATAATGGTAAAACGTTTATACGCTTTGATAATGTTCTCATAACTTGTGTTTTTGAAAATAAAATTAATTTAGTTTCAATTAATTAGAATAAAATATGACTTTAACAGTTAAATAACTATTCAATGAAACCATCACGCACCAATTCTGCTTAAGTTACTAGTTGTGACCGAGAGTGGAGTTAGTAAATAAATATAAAGTGTTGAAAGAAATGTTAGTGTAACAGTTAGTCATCATCAGTAGGTATAATTTAGATTTTTACTCGATTCTTAAAAAAATATATTATTTAATTATTATTATAATCTTGAGTGCATTTAATAGAACTAATAATGTAATCTCGGATCAGAATTAGAGATAAGATCTATTTAACTTAATTCAAAAAGGGTGAATGGATTTGTGTGTTTTCGAGTCAAGTCATGGTCATTGGATTAATAATTATTATTTTTATGACTATTCAACTCATACGACCCATGTTTGATATTGACCAATAACGTTTAGCAATTCCTCGGATATAAACCAATCACGACAAAAGAAAAATATTCTTGTAGGAGTCGCGAGGATTGTGTTTTATCGAGATTAAATCGTCTGATCGTTACTGGACACGCAAGTATCAGTGTGCAGTGATTAATAGTCAGATGCTGCCACTAAGCGGCAGGAAAACAGCTTATTTTATACAGCATAACTTGTTTGTAAGTTGAAATAATAGAAATGTACTTTGATTAAGAACACAATTTCGATTCGGTGCAAGCCAGTCCGTGTGCTTTTATTCTGTTCTGCTGTTAGCTTAACTGAATGAAGTTAACTATGTCTTATATGCACTGGTGGTAGCACTGATTACACCAAGGCAGCTCGATTCGATTCATGGATGGTTGATTCACAGTATGCCGTGATCTCGCAGCTGTTAGTTTTGTTTTTGTAGAACAAAGCACGAAAGTAATTATTATTTGTATAATCTGTTGGATTTTTATTCATGGAATAGTCTTAATAAATCCAACTCGAGTTGACGAGTTGCATCAGATAAATTCGCTCCTGCTGCGCAGTCGTGAATCTATCGATAAACTCGTCAACTCTCGTTTTATTAACTATGGTAAAATTATAATAAAAAGTATTGATAAATTGTTTTTTGTTCAATACGCCAAATTTTGGTATGTAATGTAAGTCATAATGAATTATTTCTCTCAACACATTTTGTATATGTTTTGTAAATACGAACGGCATGGGAGAAGTCTCGTAACATGATTATATATATGTTCGCTAGAACATTATCTTTGGACATATTGAGTTTGTAAAATACATGTAGTAGCGTACAATCCACTATAGTAATAAGTCCAGGTTTTAAGGCACGATAGCTACTAACCCACATTCACAGATTTAATAGTTAATTATACTGTAGTATTTACAAATGGAACAACTGGCGAAACCGCGTTCGTGAATGAAATTAAGGCGTTTTAGGATGATCATCATAAAACAGAAATATACATAAGTAATTTTCCTTTCTTTAGCGTGTATAGCTTGCGCATCGAATACGTTTCAGCTGCAAGTTCGACATGCTGTAATATTTGTCATGCTTCGAAAGAAATTAATTTACACTAGCTTCCAGAGACATTAAATTAATTCTCATCTAGGAACGATAAATCACCTTTTGCTGCGAGTATATGCATTGAAGCTAAAACATGCCTGTCCATACATTAACTAGTAATTATTAAACTTTGCTGCTTGGGCACAAAATTTGCAAAGACTGACAAAATTAATTAAATCTGTATTGGCTAAAACGAGTCTCTTTACATTATATAGTTTACTGTTCATTGGAGGAACTGACTGTTTACAGATTATCTCTCATTGACTAGTCGTGTTAAATTTAATACATTTCACCCTTCGTTTGACATATAGAGGAATGAAGAAGCTTTCTAGTCTTTGTACAGCTCCGAAAGAGAATTAGTTTCTTTGCACATTCTGTTTGTAACTTAACTGTTCATTTATGTTAATGAATCTGTAAGTAAGTTCACGAATATTTTATCTCTTTAATATTGCACATTTTTATTATTATTATTATTATTATTATTAATGGAATATAGTATGGAAGTCGTAAAGAGATAATCGACATATATACAACTATTATTTTATTAAAAGCATTTATGACGAAAACTTGGTATTTTGACATTTTTTCTAAGTTGATCTCTCCGCTTAAATTCATAAGCTTTAAAAGGGCAAACACGCTTTTTTTGCAATAGGAAGCTGTTAATGTAATTTATATGGTGCCCATATTAGTCTATTTCGATGGTTAGTACCCATTTTATTAATAAACTCATAATAATTAACTTGTCAATTGAGTTTATGAAAGAATAACATAAAAAGGTCGGATTTTCGTATTGTCAGCTAAGTTTTTTTTTATACTTCACATTTTGCCTTCCAGATTGTAGGTGAATTATTAGACTCTATTTGTTTACTGTCTCGTCTTCAGCTTCGAGGGAATGAAGTGAGTTATATTTGTCGAAAGTGTTGTTAGAGAGTTTTCTGGTGTTATAATCACTGTGGGAATAGCCGTCAATCCCAATACAACGATCTTGTTTACACATGGTGCTCATGATGAACTGTTTCAATCCATCTCGGATCAGAATCAAGTGATCCATCATCTTTGCTGTGCTCTCGTTCCCTGGGTTTAGTCGTTGTATAAAACTCGAATGCTGCATCTAAAATTTAAAACCACTTTCCTACATCACTCTCCAATATTAAATCCCAGAAAGACGGAGGCTATTGAAAATATCGTTATCAAGCTTCATTTATCACTGGTTACGTAGCGGCGTTTGAGCTGATGGGTTTTATATGCTACCATTAAACCACGATCAAATCAGAGAACCTCGTTTCAGTTATTAAATTCCTGTAAAAAAAGAAAAACAGTGCATTTAACAATCAACAGTAGTACATTTCTGAAGCAAGATATATGTTTTTAATTTATAACGACATTTCCCCATAGGGAGATGTTTTCAAGGAAATACAAGGAAAAAGCCTGAAGAGATGCACTCAAAAAAACTTTCCATTAAGAGGAAACAATGAGAAATTACTGTTCGGTATTTCAGATCAAAATGTCATTTGTTTCCCCTGTGGTGCTAATTAATGTAATTGATTGTAAAATAAAAATAAAAATCTGTATCCACCGACAAATATTAAAAGAACTCTCTTTAGGAAGGCCTACAGGCTAAGGTAGATTTCGAAGTGCTTTTAGTTTAATTTATTGTCGCTGCGCAGCACTCTTCTTCTTTAGCTTTGGCATGACAAACCCGCAATAAGAACTGCAAAAAAAAAATAGGAAAGAGCACTTTTTCAAACATTAAAATCTCGCCTTATATGAGAGCTATCGAGGACCTAGTTATTGATTTGTAGAGTACTCATCAAGAGCTTTTCAACGATGCTCCACAAGACGTGGTTTCAAAAATTTCGAATTTTCATCCCCCCCCAAATCCCACCCTCACTCGTACCCCCCAAAACCCCCGAATCGTTGGTGTCACTGTGAACTCTATAGGGAGTACTCTAATTATTTATTCAAACAAAGTTTCCCTCTATACTTCAAAGGGGCTGAGATATAAATTTTTCAAAATTTCAACCCCCCTCCCCCGACCCCGTCCTTGGGCCAATGTTGCTCATTAACGGACATGTGCGAACTATTGGGCCTAGAAATAAAATAATAAAATTTGGTTCAAATATTTTCATAATTACGGCCGCTAGCGTGTCAAGATATATAGATTTATAGATTTATAAAATGTTGAACGGGCGGTGGTTTCGTACTTAGGGAGGCGTGAAACGTAAACATATGAACGAATTTTTCGAAAGTCATGACATGGTATCGATCCCAATAGGTAGCTAATGCATACCTAATGTTTTACATAACTTTCTTCGATGCTTGCATTACAAAATTACGCACGGTTTTTTTATCTGATATATTTATACTTTATGCTTAAAAAAATACTTTTTTACATAGGAAAACGAGAATTTTGAAAATGACTAAACGTGAAAATTGAACTGGGAAAACAAGCGATTGAAGTGTGCATGCACTGGCAGTTTAAAGCGCACAGCAACGCTTCTCCATGCTACCAAACGGCATCAGTTTTACAGAGTTACACTGATGTTTGCTGGATTTATTGACATTAAAATTTAAAAAATCATTAAAAAATGCCTAAAACAACACTTTCATCATCCTATAAAATTTCTAACATCAAAGGCTAGAACTTCCCAATGAAATCCACTAAACACAAGATTAAATATCTTTCTATCACGTATCACCACTCATTATCTTCAGATGAGGGTAACAACCTAGCTTAGCTGATTTGCATACTATTTCTGACATGGTGTGCACATGTAATGTGCATTGAACATTGCTATTGAACATTGCTCCTGTTACCAAACTTTAAGGCAAGATTGAGTATGAAGCCTTTCACACATGGATTTTGGAATGACGACAAAAACATTATTTGAAATGATGGCGTGTGTATTGTTCGTTATTACAATATAGAAGTGATATATCCCATTACAGGTAGATTTTCATTGCGGGTATCTGTATGGACCCCCATTATGCAAGCTGGGAAGATAAATCCATCTCAAAATGTAGAAAGAGTGAAATGCACGTTTTGAACGTAAATTCTGAGCTTTAATATTGCAGTGACTTCACACATGCCCAGCCAAGCGGCAGTTATTTGTAACTATGGAATTGGTTAATATTTATCTCGTATGTCGCGCTCTGCTTCACAAACTCCATCTTTCATATGGCTTCGCAAGTCATAAGTGTTGGTTTTGCTGTGGAGTGTTTCTTTAATTAAAAAAAAATATATCTTTTTTCAAGACTCGTACAGATAATAATGTGGATTAATTAAACTAAATATATTTACTTCAATTGAAATTTCATGCCATTTTAACGTATTTTCTGCACTAAACTTACTATGCCTTGTCAAAAAGAATCAATCGTACAAGAGGATCATCTGAACTCGTTTCTTTCGATTTCGATTTCGTTGTCTCGGGAAAAATCTACGGCATAGTAATGCAAACTTCGCGCGTTCGTTTCCACCCACAGTCCTACAACATATTAAGAGTTATTATCGAATTGATTTATTAAATTCACGATTTCTAGTTGGTAAGGTTTACCATGCTTGCAATAGACATTGAAACAAAAAAACAAAAAAACCCTTAGCATGTAAAATTGAACTACACCGGAAGGCACTGACGTCCGTTAGAGGTTACCATGGCAACTTTAGCGGCCTAGGGCGATAAAACTTCTTTAGCGGCCTATTTGTAAGAAAAATATTGTTGCACCATTTATATTTTTTCTTAGTCACTATTCATTCCAATGTTTCTCAGCATAGACGAATTATGTTAATGAGGCTTCTTAGTAACATAATACAGGGAATCCATTTTATGCGGAAACTTTTTAACAGCGTTGCCCCGTTGTTGTGCTTGCAACGGCGGGGACCGTGTTCCGTTACTACCGGCAAATCAAGACTTTAACATAACATAGGCCTACATGTAGAGGCTTATTACTCACCATTTATTTGAGATACTGTTGAAAATGACTCCCCTCAGCAGTAAGACATGCCTCACATCGTTTAAACAAATTATTTGCCACTTTCTGTAATTCCGCTTCGGTAATACACTGCACTGCGGCAATGTGGCAGTGATGCGAGGTTTCCTCATATAATGGACTCACTGTATCATGTACCAAAATAAAGATGAAAATAAGATTTGCAGGTCTGAGGAAACTTTAAAAATGTAGTATGTAAAATGAGGTTTGTATGGGTTAGCATCATCTTCCGCCGACCCCTTCAATAATCTTAACGTCCATTATAATGACTGTAGGTACCGTATGTCTAACGTTCTACATGAAATAACGAGACGGGGATAAAACGCTCCCAAATCCTTCTGCGTGCAACTACGAAACAGGATCATTATTGGAAGACGACTGTCGACGCATTGTGCAAGTGCTTGAAATACACATCACGTCTTCGGGGATGATGTCGTCTTCAGAAGATTACGTATCTATCGAGATGCGTGCAATCGATTCTACAGGTTTAGAAAAGCACATTCAGAAATACAAATGGAAAGGATTTCCTCCAAATCTGTCATCTTCTTGGATTTTATTTGTTGGGGAAAGTCTGTACCTTTCTTTCGTCATATCCCATATTCTTGTTAGCTGTTCTTGCTTCTATAAAGAGGCAAAAATAGTATCTCACAAGCTGTCTTAAGTCTCTATAAATGAGATAAACTGTTTCAAGAATCTTTATTCTTATACCCATTAAACAAATCAGTACTAAGAGGGAGATCAGAACTTTTTACTTTCCGTTCCACTTATAAAGCCCTCAGTTTCTTTTCATGTAAAGGAATTTCAGTCTCAAGTTTTATCCAGGATTGTATAATATCAAATCAGGAACTTTCGTTAAATTACAAGCAACCATTTTTAATGTGTACACCCAAGAAACAAAAATTATTTTAAAAAGTGATTTTATGTAAATTACACGGTTAGACAGACAGTTCTTATATTTCTTTAAATTATGACTGCTTGTTCCATAGATAGAGCCCTTTTTCTATGGGCCAAATTTCAGTAGTTTTATTTCCCCTCTCTGCTAATAGTTCCCATATTGACTATTAGTTATCACTAATACACTCGTAAGTGGAGTCATATGGTGGGGAAGAATGAATTATTTGAACTTCCTGTTTGCTTCTTTAACTCTACATGTGTTATCCATGCATTTCGATACATTCTCAATTTCCTGTATGTAATAAATAGCTTGGTGTCCAATTATTTCAAACAGTACAATTCTTCTATAAGTTAACATATAAATGTAATTTTGATATAGTTTTGTAGCTTGAAATGTTGCCTAATGCTTAACATAAAGGATTTTCTGATATATGAAAATCCTACTGTGTTCTAGATTTTTGTTTACAATGATTTGAACAAAAAATACTTTCTGTTTATATAACATTCTGCGTAACATTTTAAATTTCAAGTAGCGGTAATCAACAAACACTTAAAGCCAGGCCCTAAATAATTCTTCTATAAGAAAATTTGGTGTTCTTATCTTTAGTAGTTTTGAAATATTAATGTTGCAAGTATATGGCCAAAATTTGCAATAAAAAATTTAATAAAAAGTTACAAACAATTAAAGACATTGATATCAAGGTTATAATATGCTGTTATACGTACTTATAAATATGCAAGAATATTATTGCTATTGTTGTTCATATTGTAATTTAATGTTATTATTACTGTTATGATTCCTATGAATGGATTAGGCCATGTAGATCTGTTTCCAAACACGATTTTATATTCTTATCAAAGGGTAAGTGCATTCGAGTCAGACATTCACCTCTGCATGTGAGCAAGTTTGCGAAAATGCCATCCAATTTTTCCAATCACAAGACTTGAATCCACGACCTTCAGAATGTTAAATTACCGCCTCGACCAACTCGCTCGTTATTGGAACAACAGAATTATTCCTTACCGTACAAGTAAGCATTTTTGTCTTCCATAACTTGGAGTCGCGAACTGATTTGTGGGCAGATGGAAGTTAAAAAAAAATATATATATATATATATATATATATATATATATTAATAGCTCTGCGCTTTCTTCTGATAATAAAACTGGCAGCTCATGCAGATCAGAATTATAATTAATAGTCTTTCCTTAAATTCTCGGTTACATGCATACGATAGGTAGTAAATCATAGTTAATTGAAAAGGATGCAATTTTTCATGCATTTTCTGAACTGCATTGATTCAGCTATATTTTCGTTATTAAACGTCATTTTAAATTTCCAACGCAATGAAACGATTTACTGCCTCCCTTCACAAACACATATATCGAAAATATGTTTAATGGAATTGGAATTGCTTTTGACAGAAAATATAATGTTGATAAGCGATATTGCATTTTTCACTCTTGCTGCAGTACAAACTACAGGTATTTTTAATATGGTTTATTTTTAGTCGCTTTGACTCATGGGAGTATAATCGCGACTGTACATTTATATATAATAACCAGTTATGAATATTAGAACAATGTTAATGACAGAGTTTTACAAATGATAATACTGTATAACTTTTAAATTTTACTATAAACGTGAATATCTTTTAGGAATAATATAACGTTTTTGTACATTTTTACATTATTAAGAACTTGTAAGTTGTCTGGTATCTTGTAATTTTTCCTGATGTGAATATTTGTCGAAAACCTAAATAACGACTTCCTTTTAGTGCCTTGTCACGAAATAATTATTGAAAGATTTATGTAGTCAATAAATTTAATAAAATATCGGAGTGATGTTTCCTGTAAAAATTTAAATTATGACAGGGAAATGAAAACAGAAACTAACAAAAATAAATCATTGCTTCCTGCAACTTAAATAACTTACATAATAATATAAATACAATAACTCAATGTTAGTACCTTTTCAGAGTACGAGAAATAATAATGCAATTATAAATTTAGGTAAGCGTAATATTGTCAAGAGTATCCTGGTTTCATTGGTTGTCTTACTGGAACATGGATGATACATGATTTAGTTGATATTTCATTGTTTGAACTATACAATTTACTTTCATACAGTGATGTAGTCCCAAAACTTTCAGAGGATATACCGTACTCTATAAACTTTCGGGAAAATATTAATGGAGGTCATATATTTTTAAAGAATTCTTGAACTACCTGGAAACAGTTAATAGGCGACATCTATTATATTAATAAAAGGAAGTGTCTGTCCTCCGTCTGTCTGTCCTCCGTCTGTCTGTCCGCCGTCTGTCTGTCCGCGATGCCCAGCGAAATCTACTCAACACAGAGATCTGACATTTTATAAGTAGGCGGACTAAAGGGTCGGAATGTGCACCTCGAAGCCGGAATTTTAATTTTCGCCTCCGTTCGTGAGTTATGAGTGAAAAACTGGCAGAAAACGTGCATTTTTTTGCGTTTTAGAAGCATCAGTTTCAGTAATAAATTTCAATATCAAATCACTTACAGATGGCTTTGGCTATTTTTGTCAACATACCTCATAGCCTACCTTGAAAATAAAAGCAACGCGATCGCTTGATTTTGTTTGTCCATCCTAGACGATTCATTTGTTTAGAGTGTCAAGGCCCACAGACATATGACATTTTCAACCTACACGGAAGAAGGATAATCAACCCTAAATATAGTCAAACATTGTTCGATTTGAACGAAACTCACTATACAGGGGTTTTCTGGGCCAAGGAACTCGAATCTGAAGTCGCTTTTACCAGGGGACGCTACCTAATCGTGGAATGCACTCCACGTGATTTAGGTGTTAATAATTATAATTTGAAATAATTATCGCGGGGGAAGCCGCGGGCACATGCTGTTTGTCTGTCTGTCCACGATGCCCATCGATATCTACTGAACGCAAAGATCTGAAAATTTAAAGATAGATGGACTGAAAGGTGGGCGAATGCACCTCGAAGCCGAATTTTTAATTTTAGCTTTCGTTCGCGAGTTATGAGTGAAAAACTGGCAGAAAACGTGATTTTAGCGCTGTCGAAGCATCAGATTTCAGTAATACATTTCAATGTCAAATCAATTGCAGTTGGCTTTGGCTATTTTTGTCATACCGTGGAAATAAAAGCATCGCGATCGCTTGAATGTTGTAAGCCCACGCTGGTCGATTCATTTGTTTAGAATGTCAAGGCCCGTAGACATATGAAATTTTCAACCTACACGGAAGAGGGATAATCAACATAGACCTAAATATGGTTAAACATCGTTCGATTTGGACGAAACTCACTATACAGGGATTTTCTGGGCCAAGGAACTCGAATCTGAGATAGCTTTTACCAGGCAACGATATCTAATCGTGGTATGTAATTCACGTGATTTAGGTGTTAATAAAATAATGATTTAACTATTATGCTCTTAATTTTTAATTCTTGAAATAATTATCGCGGGCGATCGCTTGATTTTGTAAGTCCATCCTGGACGATTCATTTGTTTAGAATATCAAGGCCCGAAGACATATCAAATTTTCAACCTACACGGAAGAGGGATAATCAATATAGGCCTAAATATGGTCAAACATTGTTCGATTTGGACGAAACTCACTGTACAGGGGTTTTCTGGGCCAAGGAACTCGAATCTGAGGTCGCTTTTACCAGGCGACGCTATCTAATCGTGGTATGTAGTCCACGTGATTTAGGTGTTAATAAATATAATGATTTAACTATTATGCTCTTAATTTTTAATTTTTGAAATAATTATCGCGGGCGAAGCCGCGGGCACATGCTAGTTATTAATAAAACTAGGTAAGCGTAGTATTGTCAGGAGTCTCCTAGGTTCATTGGTTGTCTTACTGGAACATGGATGATACATAATTTAGTTGATATTTCATTGTATGAACTATACAGTTTACTTTCATACAGTGATGTAGTCCCAAAACTTTCAGAGGATATACCGTAGGTCTACTCTATAAACTTTCGGTAAAATATTAATGGAAGTCATATATTTTTAACAGATTCTTGAACTGCCTGGAAACAGTTAATAGGCGACATTATTAATAAAACTCTTTAATTTATATGAAATTGTAAAATAATTAAGTGGTTAAAATTATTAATATATTAACATAAAAAAATATCTAAATTTAATTCCTATAGTCATTGTCAAAATACAGGAAGAAACACCATCTTTCGTTTCGCTGAATCAAAATGTAAGACGACCAAGGGGCAATTACATGGTATAAACTATGGTTTGAAATTGTATAACAAGTTTATTGCTGAGTTCCCTGAATATGTAAATTACAATCTTAAGCATTTTAAGAGGAAAATAAAAAAATATTATATAATATTAATAGCACAATTTTAACTTTGTTTGGTCCTTCATTGTTTTCAGTCCAATTTATTCTATTTTGTTGTTGTTGTAAATGCTATTTTAAACCACTGGTTAATGCTGAAAATTATATTTATATACATTGTACTCATAATTTTAAAAATGTTCGTTTGTAGTATACTGTGTATTGATATGCAATTATATTTATATTAATCTACTGTACCCCTAAACACGAGCTTTGCTCCTATAGGGGAATGTTTAGTTTTATTTGTTTTACTTGTATTAAATGTGTAATAATAATAATGTAGTTAATTAATGTTAATAAAAATGTTTAATAATAATGTTTAAATGTTTAATAATTTCAAAATGAGGCAGTAGCAACGCACTTACATTCATAATTATTATTTGAAATGAAAGTACCTCAGGCCAACCAGTATAGATTTGGTGTTTAGAGATTTCAAAAGCTGAAATAAATATCATCGATCACGTTTCTACGCAAATTAATTTGAAAATCACTCTATTTTGATTCAAAGATATAATCTTAATGATTTGGTTCCGCGTATCGAAAAAAAATGTCACATACAGAAACAAATAAATAAATAAATAAATAATACAAAACCAAAGCAGAAGATATACGCTAACAAATAAGGTTATGCTGAGGGTATATGGAATATACCTGCGAGTACTTTCGACTAAATCACTGCTTTTATACGAAACAATGAAACCTCCAAACTACAATGATGGTGCATTCACTTTGAAGTTTCTTTAGTCATCTTTTATTCTAGTTAAATCTATTTTTCGATTAGAATTTAAATTTGTTATCCGAATACATCAAGAAAACTAATTAATGAATGCCATTGTCACTTCGTTCTGATATGGCTTTACCCGACGGAGTAGAAGGAATTACGCGACCAATTTTGTGAAGAAACCAACTTCAAAGTGATAAATGAATAGGATTAAACTGTCTACATTATTACTACAATCACTAAGCATTCCTTTATTCTATCCTCAAAGTAATCGTACTTCTGTCCTTTTTATCCAATATTTGAGACTTCATTTTTAGTTTAATTCGAGGATTAAGGTATTAAAATGGCAAGAATTGGGAAAATTGACGATAATCATAATCCCACTTGTTTACAGTTATGTACGATATAAGATCGTTACAGAACTTAAAAAGCAAACACGAAATTAACTAAACGAGCGCTAGCGAGTATTGTTGTTCGTGTGAGCCTATTTAGTTCTAATAATGGTCGAAAGCTGTACAACGTTTAATGTTATTTTGCTTCGTAAATTTTAAAAGGAAAAATTATTTCAATTCACTTGTGCTTAGAATAGTAATAAAAACATTTTGGTAATTTCATGTGTATCGGAATTCAGGATCTTTCGGTTGGCAACAATTTGTTTTAAAACAAACGACTGACAATATACAAATGGCATACAAGAAACAGAAACATATCCATGTATTGAATTGTGATCTATTTATAAAGACGTTTATATCTCTCTTGAAGTTAAAAGTACAAAAGACAAACAATAAATTAATATTTTAAAAAATCTTTCTCTATAATGAGTTTCAGCCATAAGGATTGTTAAACCTTTAACTAGCAATCAAGTAATAATAAAATCAGGAAAAACAGATATAACAAAGTTCCAGAATGCCTTTTTTAATCAGTAATAATTGCAATTACGATAAGCTCGTGCAGAAAAGAAGTTATTTTTGTAATAGATCTCAGAGTTAAACTCCAAAAACAAAATGCGCTGGCAATAATATTAATGATGCAATAGGCCTACGATTCGTTGACATTTTGTTTCAAGTTTATACCAGCCTTATAGGTTATGAATTAACAAAAAGTCAATCTGAAATCTATCTGGCGGGAATTACATTAGGCATATTGCTGCACAGGAAAGAATAAGAAAAATACTCACATTCAGATATAATGCAGATATCGGTAGTCATACATATCTATAGAATGCACAATATAATATCAACATTCAAAGGCTTGTGTTTTAAGTCTTTATAATGGCTGTATAAATTCAACTAGAGTTGACGAGTTTCATCAGATAATATCAATAAACCAGATTCTGTAAATATTTAGAGAATCAGGTCTGTGTTTGGCTTATTTCAGAATCATTCATACATGTCATTGGCTCAAAGCTAAATAGTGACGTATGAGTTAAATAGTTTAAATTGGTTATTTTTTTTAATTTTACCATTGGATTCTGAAGTGGATTCTTTAGTTTCATGATGTATATTTTCTGTCGCAAAATTCTGATCGCTAATTCGCCACCCTTAGGACGTCAGATTAGCATGCAATACACTGAGCCATCAGGATGAGTGGTCTAGAATATGAGAAAAGAAAGTAATGAAGAATGGAGATTACTCAAAATGATGGAATTGTGAGAGAACAGGTGTTAGATGAGCAGAGTTATTATTTTCCAATACTCGTTAACAACTCTCTGCTTGATAAATGCTTCGACCTCTAATAACCTCATCTCACATTACTCAGTGTCATGGCCATATCTTCTGGAGCGTGTCTTTCAATTTTAGCTTGATGGGAAAAGTTTATGTGTAGTAAAGAAGTGCTGCTCTTGTATCAAGCGGTAATGTTCAATAACGGTTATGTACTCTTTGTATTACACTGGAGATTTCTCATCTATTCAGAGTCGTGAGGTAATCTTCAAAGTTCTAAATTAATTATGTACAATTTCAATACAATACTGTATAACAGAATCAATTTATAAGTTGAATTATTAACTGTACCGTTAGTTGGTGCTCGAGGTTCTGCTACGCAATTTTCAGTGGGTGTCTTCAGGCGCTTTGGGTTCCACACAGATATCATAGTGGATATTTCTTTACAAATCTTGAGTGATTCTTTAACGATAGTCCACAACCATCTATACTCACTAGTATAATTTCAATAAACTTCTTAACAATGGTTATGGCTGTCTCTGTCCAAAAGGTTTTTTTTTTCTGATTATCTTTCTAATGTTTAATTAGTGTGACTTTTCTCCGCCTCAATTGTTATGCATAGACTATATGCATTTTATTTTCTTTTAAAACTGTAAGATAATGTATTCAAAAAATTGTCTTTAACAGACAAATCTTGGTGGGCTGTATCTTCTGGTAGCCTCGGACAGAATCAAATGAAAACCGCAATTAATTTTTTTCCTCCACTATTTTACTGCAGGAAGAATGTTTGCTTTTACATTATTTTTTTTACTTAGTCCCCTCCTAGTTCAAAGCACTTAAGGCATCGGATAGGAAATGCTTCGATACCGCGTGAGAAAAATCATTTCAGTTGACGCTGTAGCCACTCGTGCACCGCCGACTGGACGTCTTCACCAGACTTGAACTTCTGCCCTCCAAGGTGATCCTTTAATGAACCAAAGATGTGTAAATCTGATGGTACCAAATCTGGCGATTATGGTGGATGTCGTCGATGGTTTTAATTGTTGCATGAGGAGCATGAGGACGGGCGTTATCATGTTGAAGCAAAACACCTGCACTCAGCAATCTCCTTCGCTTTGGCACTATCAGACTCTTTCCCTTGTATTTGGAAATCCTTGAATATTTCACTGTTTGTGATGTACCACTTGTATCGGTGGTATTAGGCCTCCTGTAAAAGTTCTGTAGATACATCTTGTATTTCTATTTTTATCCCGTCAGTATTAATACAGATCTACTTCTGTAAACATAACCGGTATTTTGAATGCAAAAAAAGGAACACCTCATTAAATTAGGGAAATCTGAAATCTCGCGTGAACTTGGGACACTGCCTTTTCGTACTACTCAAAACGAATTGTATTTAAATTGTATATATCTATCCAACTGCCGATTCTAGTTTTTCATGTTATGTTATCATGATTAAGCTACATATATAGTCGGCTTGTCGTGTAATATTAATGGCACAAGTATGAGTTGCAAGTTCTCGATAATAAATAATGTAAATGAGTTTTTTAACGTTATGACAAGGCGCTGAAAAAAGAACGCCACATAATTGTCATCAACAAGAGTTATGAAGTGTACTTTAATTAATAGAGTAATTTGTATACAATAACGTGCATTTGTTTATGTATGTCACGATTCGCCTTCAGACAGAGAATAGGCTACTATGTGGGAACTGTTTTCATATATGCTGTAATGCTTTACCTCTGTAATGTGATCCCGCTGTCATTATTTTCACGTTTCATGAACTTTATATTAACAGCAATCTCACATTACATTCAATTTTACGATGTTCTACAAAGTAGATGGCTTTTATAAGAGAACCGGAACTTGATAAAATATGAAATGGATAACCGTAGTTTGTAATGAATTTAATTATGAAATGTTGTGCTCCCTTTGATAGGTATACATTAATTAACATGAAGTCAATTGTGAACTAAGGTAGCCTGTATTACTACCATAACAGTGGAAACCTATTCCCTGCTCCCAGAAGCTACGCATATCATACTAGCATATTCAACCCCTTGTATCCCTCAGTGATTCAGAGAACTACTTTTTTTTTTTGCTGGGTGTGGTTGTCGGGAGAAAAACACTACATTTTCTTGGGAATTCCAAGGAATTTTTCTACTGAAGACGAAACATTCCTTACTATTTAACCACGTCATAAATGTGTCATATACTGCACATTCCGAGCTAAAAATTTAGTACGAACTAAAAATAAATGCTAGAATTTATAACAAAAAATTACTTATTTTGAACTTCAGAGGAAAAACGAGCAAAAAGGCAATATTAGGCTCTAACGTAAAAATAGGCTGTTTTAGGTCCTATAAAAGTATCAGTTTTGGGCATAGTCACTTACGAAACATGCATATACAAGTTTTCGTCCGTATATCACTTAAGGATTAAAATAGGATTTTACCTAAAATCCGAAGTCTAGTTATTATTATTATTTTATTTCTTCCTGCAACACCTGCAGGTTGCCATTGACAAAGAGTACCAACAACAAATATAAATTCAAACAGTAAAAGAAAACAGATTAAATTAATAATGAAGCTTTAACAATTAGTATATATAACTATTAAAAATTGGAAGTCATGGTCCACAGGTATGATTCCGAAATATGGCAATAGACCCTTTCAATGCCACCAGTGATATTTCTGTAAGGATGGCTTTGTGCAGGCCGAACTTTTTGGAGAAGTCAAACAGCAGTTTTGGTGCCACGTGCTCCAATCATACTTATACAACTCAGTTTATCATGAAGATGTTGCTGGATACATTACTTATAATTTCAGGGCTTTAATATAAAGTATAACAGTTGTTTTTACATCAAGTGGACAAGTGGACAAGTGAACAAGAGCTTTTCCAAAACTCCATTGTGTGGAAATTATCTAGACTATTTACATTCAATTTAATTTTCCCCTGACTATTGGTATAAAATTAATAATTGAACATTTACAATATTTAACCTTTTCACTGCGAAAATGCTTCACATAGATGAACTGTTTAAAGCAGACACATAAGAATAATAAAGTTGTGTTGTAAAATATGAGGATTTTTACCCAGTTAGACTATAGGTTTATTATTATGGAATCCTATGATTCTACTGAATTTTTCATTGATTTCAGTCTTAAGAGTTTTACTTAGGGTTTTACTTGATGACTCCTTATATAACCATATAAATTCACCTCTGGAACGGTGTCTGTACGCATTATAAATGTAGCTGCATTTGTTGAGCACATATGATCAAGACAGTAATATATGTTTAACTGTATTTTAAACTAGAAATATATTTACACTCTACAAATTATAAATAATTGCTCTACAGAAATTACTAATCAAGTGACTGATATATTGAGCAGTTATTTTTTCTGTAATTTCTTTAAGCTATAAGAGTTACTTTAAATAATAATTGAACCTTCAATTATCAAATATATATCAATATTTAATATGAAGGGCGCTTTTTCTAGAGAAAAGTGTTGTATAAATCATTCATGGTACTGTGGTACGGGGATATATTCATTGCCCAGATTTGGATAATGTTAATGAAAAATTGAAAATTCTATGCAATGGATTTTTATAGTTTTCTTAAATTGCCAGTTTTTGTTACCGTGAACTTAGGAAAGAACGTTGCAGATTGATCTGCATTCCTTTATTTCGTTTTTTAAGCATCCAGATACCGATAACTGAAAAGTAGGCTGTTGTTTGCGTATTTCCTTCCATATAGCCTATATTTAGGAAATTAATGAAAAGAAAAACTAATAATATTCTGTAACCATTATTTTATCATTTAAGTTCCACCTTAAATACCGAAATATGTTACTAGAGTTCATAAATAGCTCTAAGAGGTTGTATTTTAATTTACAACTTCGCTAGTCAGCGAAAAAATGCAATTTAGGAACAGAAATATAACTTTTATTTATTGCAGACAGCAGTAAATCTATAACCGAATTCTCAGGAATAATTTAATCGACGAATTCGATTCCCCGTAATTATCATTATCTTCATCTACATACCACATTTCATATAAGACCTACATGGTGCCTCTATTTCTACCTCCCGGAACGAGCAAATATTCCGGGTGAAAATTATCTTTCACATGCCATCAGTTTTAATTAATTCTGCAGGGAAGCGATCTCATCGTGAAGTTTGGGTTTCAGACATAATATACCAGCGCATCATTCAGGATTCCTTCTAATTGGGCAACTATCGACTTCCAACATCGATTCACTAATGAATATATAACACATAACTCCGATACGTATCATTCCCTACCGTTGGATTTGAAAAATAATTATTCATACAGAATGTGGACAGTATCGTTCAAAATTTGTTTTAATTGCTTACAATGACTTTAATAATCTGTTAAAGCATGATTAATTTATCCGATGGCTTAATGTTAGGTAAATTAATTTATTTTACCTGTAGCTATTTTATTTTTTCCAACAAGCCAAGTTCATAAAAAGCAATATAGATATAGTATTGTATAGAATAGACTCTAGACCAAGTATGTGTGGTGTTATGAAACATTGTTATACAAACTGGAGCATTTTGTTAGCATTTTGCTACGTTTATTTTTCCGCCCAGATTTTGGTTTTGTTATTACAAAAAGACCATCAGCCTAACATCTTCTATAATCTTATCTTTTGGAGGTATGTAGAGGTGCATTAAAACCCAAGTTGCTTGCAAATCTTACTTTTATGATAGATTATAATTTTATTATAATATTCCTTGAATGAAACTAGGAAATCTTAGCACAAACCCATTTTGCAAACCACAAAATCCATACAGATCCACGGACATTTTATACTTCTTGTTCTAGCTCATATAATTTTATTACGATCCAGGTTTCAACTACGGAATTAGCAAAATTATCTTCTATTTTCGGGCTTAAAGTACATTTGTGTTTTTGCCTGCTCCTCAAAAGCCTTCGTATAATATTCTAGGTTTTAACGAAACAAGGGCTTCCTTTATTAAAGACTTAATGCCATCCTTATTGTTGGGAGTCTAATTCGATCAAGAACAATGGATAAAATCAGCCTTGACTTAAGACTTTACACTTGTGCCATCAAGAAGTCTATGCAGTTCTGGTTGTGTTAGTCATCCATTTGATAGTTGGTATTTCTCTCTACCTTTTTTTCAGAGTAAGCCGTCTTAACTATTGTGCATATGTTATTATTGAATATTCGAAAAGTGGAATAAGTCATTACATTACATATTTAAATAAAGTTCCCGAAAATAAATTAAAGCGAGTGAATTTGTGTCTTACTTCATAAATTGTCGTAGCAGAACATTATAACCAAAGGCTAGCACTGCCAACTGAATTCCGTTTCTTAACTGATTCTCTCCTACACAAGTGCTGCGTAGCGGCTTCTTGATGGGTGCTCAGGAAAATATTTGAACCTAAGAGAGATGAAATTGGGGACTAGAGAAAACTGCATAACGACAAGCTCATAGCCTATGACTTAATCTTCACCGGCTATAGTAAGCGTGATTAAATCACGGATGAAATTGGCTGGACATGTTGCCCGCATGGGGGAGGACAGACATATCTCAAAAGTATTAACTGGGAGATTCGAAGGTAAAAGACCACTTGGAAGATCTATACATAGGTGGGAGGGTAACATTAGGATAAATTTAAGGGAAGTAAGATTTACGAGGGATGGTTGGATGGCATTGGCACAGAATAGGGTTGAAGGCGGACTCTGGTAATCACTGTTATGAACCATCGTGATTCATAAAATGAAAAAAATAATAATTTAGCTCGTTTAGGAATTGGCTATTGCCATTGAGTAATTAATATATATATATATATAAATACACATAAATTATTAAATAAGTTATGAAAAATAATATATATCGCTGTGTAAATAAAAGTACTCTGTGTAAAGAAAGAAATTAGAATAATTTATAATTTAATTAATCGATTTTTCATGATTATTGGTACAAGCGAAGTCATAAAATCTGTATATGTCTTCAGACTTCATTAGGCGTAAGTAACATACAACCTGTAATACTTAATAGGCCTTTTACGAACCTACTTCGGTACATGGTTGAAGCATGCATAGAAATCTCATTGAATTTTCTCTGTAATCTAATTAGTGTTGAAGCAAACAAAGAAAGGCCACATCTGAATTTGGCGTTCGTTTTATTCAACTAAATAAAGTTCTGTATGCAGGATCGCAGCAATGCCAACTTCATTATCGATTTGTTGAATGTCGAGTTCGAGAATTTGCTCGAACTGTACTGTTTGTTAGAAAGGAGACAGGTCACTATTAGACGGAATGCAGGCAATGAATAAATTAACTGTTGTCATTTCGAAATGCTTTTACATGAAGCCTTTATACTCGCTCTCATTCTGTGTAGTTGCGCATTTTCCTCAAAGGCTGGCACTAACTTGCTTGAACATTTAAATTTTATCTCATAGAATTACTATCACAAACAAACTGTGTAACTGTGGAAGCAGATACTTTTGTTTCTGTATATGTTTTTCACTACAGCGATACTTTTACGAAGCATGTCACATTTATACATGTACGTTATCACAGGGTATTATTTACCTGAAGTTATAGATTTTTATGAAATAGGCTAAAGATTGTGGTTTGCGACTGTCTGCAACTTAAAAGTACCAAATAATTATCACATCACGTTATAGTAAATAGCACTGAATTATAAGACTTTCGTTGGAACCATTCTATTTCTGATCAACAAATTACACTGGACAACAGCCAAAAAATTTTTTGCATGAAATTGGGCGTTTATTATGTGGATTTTAGTGCTGAATTCAATTATGCAAACAGTTTTTCTCTGGCACCCTCAGTTTAAAAAAGAAAGCCTGTTTTCTGAATTAGCACTGGCCGTAAATGCTTAAATTTATGTTAAAGTGATTGACATAGTAAACAAGACCTAATAGCGATTATAACATTTATTTATTATTATTTACTGCTTTAGTTAGTAAGGACCGTGGTGTTATGATAATTGGTCATGCAGTTCAAATGAAAGAAAGTTACAAAAATATGCAGCTAATATTACAAAAAGTGCAGTATGACAAGTAAAACTGGTACATCTGTGGCGATTTGAAAATTATTGGAATACTGTTAGGATTGCAAAGCGGATACACGAAATATTGCTGCTTTTTGTGCGAATGGGATAGCCGTGATAAATCCAAACATTACGACGCTAAAATATGACCTCCCCGGAAGAATTTTGTCGCTGGAGAAAAGAATACCTCAGCTGAACCATTGGTTGATAGATCAAAAATTGTATTGCCTCCACTTCATATATAATTAGGCCTAATGAAGAATTTTGTCAAGGCATTAGACAAATCTGGAGCAGGTTTCAAATACCTAGAAGAAAAATTTCCAAGAATCAGTGCTTCTAAGTTGAAGGAAGGCATTTTTGTTGGGCCTCAGATTCGAGAACTAATGAAAGATCAGCTGTTTGAAAGTAAACTGAATCATGTGGAACTTGAAGCATGGATATCATTCGAGACCATTTGCGAACAGTTCTTAGGTAATACTAGAGCACAAAATTACGAACAATTAATTGAGAAATTACTAGGAGCCTATAGAAATCTAGGTTGCAACATGTCTCTCAAAATTCACTTCCTGCATTCCCATTTGGACTTTTTCCCTGCAAATCTAGGACAAGTTAGTGATGAACATGGAGAAAGATTCCACCAAGATATTTCCGAAATGGAGAAAAGGTATCAAGGAAGATGGAAACCCAATATGCTTGCAGATTACTGCTGGAGCCTCAAAAGAGAAACCACAGGAAAGTACGGAAGAAGCAGCAAACGGCAGAAATTCTACTGACAGCAGTGGAGGATGGACTTGAAAACGAGCTGGCAATGTTTTCAGGTATGTTAATTGGTTACTTTTACAAAATTAAATATAATTTTATTATGAAGGATTCTTCTACATACGAATATTACCAGTTAGTCTTTGATATTACGGTGACTTTACGTTTTATTTATAAACGACTAGACGTGTAAGTACACGATTTACTAAAAAACTGAGGGTGCTAGACAAAAACAAAGGCCATATTTGAACTCAGAACATAAAAATACATAAGAAATTATATGTCTTGTGTAAAAAAATATTACCAGTTAGTCTTTGATATTACGGTGACTTTACGATTTATTTATAAACGACTAGAAGTGTAAGTATACGATTTACTAAAAAACTGAGGGTGCTAGACAAAAACAAAGGCCATAGTTGAACTCAGCACATCAAAATACATAAGAAATCATATGTTTTGTGTAAAAAAACGTTTTGAAGGTCAGTTTTGTTGTCCAGTGTTATAGAAGTTATATTTAGAATCTGTGGATTGGTTCTAAAAGGGCCAATGTCATAAAACTTGCTTTTGAGATAACTGACTTTGAAGCCTTTGTAGAAGTCACATTTTTTGCCGAGAACTTTCGACATTGGCCTCTATGAACTTTATAAAGTTATAAAGTTATAACGTTAACGTTTATAAAGTTTCTGTATTATGTCTATTAATAGCAACATACATTGACACTTTTAATTATACGAAAGATAAAGACTAGCCGAATTCAATAATGCATGGATCTCTTTTTTGCAAGAAATTTACATTGGCCCTTTTAGAACCAAGCTAAAGATATACATTTATAAATTATAATTACTGCAGTCTCTTTTTACTGCAATCGGAGTTATGGGTTAATGTTATGGCGAGTATGTAAAGAGGGTATATTATTTGTTTACGTTTCCTAAATGACGGTTGTGCACTATTACTCAAGATTATTACCATCACCTGTGCCAGAATTGTATTCCGATTGAGTTATTTTACATGCTTGAAAATCTACATACATGTGTGTATCGCATTTACGCACCCGTAAGTCAACCCGGATCGGGATCGAACTCACAGACTTGGGAACATAAGCCAATGTTTTACTCACTGTTCCACACAGGCCGGTACTATCGATTGTTATTGCAAAGACATCGTTTTAAAAATCCTTAAAATGTATAGGTAGCTTAACTTCACAATGCAGTCTTGGGAACGTCACGACGTTCGGCGTCGGCCGATTCGTCTGCTATATTGGGAGCGTTACTTAATGTTCATACTTTTTTTTTATTATGCTAACAACCATTTCAGCTTTAGCGTGTTGTTAATTTCATAACTATTGTACTCTTTTTCACTAAATTATTTCATTTGTTCTTGGAGTAGGGATTTCTTATCTTTCATTTAATTATTGTATAAGTTGTTTATTTTCTCTTGTAAGTTAATAGAAGATGAATGAGATCGCTAATTAGAAAATCTTTGTCCTTCTAAAAAATATATGTATATGTGTAGAACCAAATTCACTGTTTGCGTTCAGTGTTTCAGCTTATCTGAGTTTTAAACCAAATTTCGCAAGGTATTAAATTGTAGACATAATTACTTTAAAACTAACAAAAAAGTGTATGACGATAGGCGCAGAGAGATTTTCATATATACTCTCGAAAAACGTAGATAAATAAATAGACAATTTAAATTTTAATCTCTTAAATGTTTCCAGTATAACTAGATTGTTAGCAATTTTAAGATATCATTGCCACTCATACTCAAATATTGGTTCTATTATAAGCATAGTGATTGAATTATAAATAGTATACCATTTTAATCATAACAGATATATTTTTCATTGTAAAATAAATTTGGGGTATACAGGTAGGGGGAAAAAACGGACCGACTAAGTTGCCGATATAACCCAATGCGCATGCCTAGCGACATTCACAGGATAGCAGAATATGTATTGAAATTTGTTCTAGACAATATAGACAATCAATTGAGAAATAATTTCCCGTAATTTGCACTGCTTGTGAATACAAACGTTTCCGTTACAACTCTCACGTATCACAAGGCTCTGAAATCAGCTACAAGAGTCGTCCGCTTTTTTTCCCTACCTGTAGCCTACATATCTGAACGTGTATCTAAAGTCTTGTTATTTTGGTGGTTCTCAAAAATCTTGTGCAACTTATGTCTGCATTTAATCGTCGGATCAAAACTTTTCACAACTGTATGATTTAGAAAATAACTTTAATCTCTTCTCTTCTCTTTATATATAGGCCTAAAAGGCTTTGTCCTGACTGACAGGAATCAACGTACAGCCTAAACTATAACAGGTAGAGACTTGGAATTTTGATAGTACCTTCGTTTCATAATGTAGGTGCTCACTAAGAAAGGATTTTGAAAAATTCTGATTCTAAATGCCAAAAATTAAATGTTTTTGAAAATACTTAATCCCTTTTTACATAGAATTATCGAAACAAATACACAGAACATATTGTTGCCAATGGTATAGGTGGGTTTGGATTAAATGAAATGGATGTTTGACAAATTAGAGAAGGTATCATTATAATAATTCATATTATCTGTATTAATAAAAGGAATTGTCCTCGATGTCCAGCGAAATCTACTGAACGCAGAGATCTGAAATTTTAAACATAAGTGGGCTGAAGGGTCGGAAAATGCACCTCGAAGCTGGAATTTTAATTTTAGTTTTCGTTCGTGAGTTATGAGTGAAAAACGGGCAAAAAACTAGCATTTTTTGCGTTTTCAAAACATAAGTTTTCAGTTATACATTTCAATGTCAAATCAATTACAGTTGGCTTTGGCTATTTTTGTCATACCTTGAAAACAAAACTTTCGCGATCGCTTGAATGTTTTAAGCCCTAAATATGGTCAAACGTTGTTTTATTTGGACGAATCTCACTATACAGAGGTTTTCTGGGCCAAGAAACTCGAATCTGAGGTCGCTTTTACCAGACGATGCTATCTAATCGTGGTATGTAGACCACGTGATTTAGGAATTAATAAATATAATGATTTTACTATTATGCTCTTAATTTTTAATTTTTGAAATAATTATCGCGGGCAAAGCCGCGGGCACATGCTAGTTATAAATAAATGGCGAGTAAAATACTGCCATTTTAACCAACATAAATTAAAGTCTAATGTAATGAGTTTACAATAAATTGTGTTTTTTTTCTCTTGCATATGACTTCCCAATTTAAGACAAACAATAGTTATTTATTATACAAGTGTTAATATTCAGTTTTAGTTTTGTTAAAGTCATTTCGAATAATCATAAATAACTCTTATTTCAACAAATTTCGTACATTTTAACTTCCTTCTACTCTTTCTAAAATAAATACAGATTTTTAAGCTATGCAGCCTACTACAGTATTTCAAATTTTTAATAAATATAGGAATGAAAAGTAGGCATTGGCTATAAGCTTATTACTTTTAGTATTCTATCTACAATTTCGAATTATATCGTCATATATTTATAATCCTTTTTTTGCCAAAGGCTATACAATTTTATATTTATTATAATATCACAAATCTACTGCTGTTGAATGGATGCACTTTACACCATGTCATTTAAATTTTCCACGTCATATTATTCAAAATATAAATACAGATTTTTAAGCTATGCAGCCTACTACAGTATTTCAAATTTTTAAGAAATATAGGAATGAAAAGTAGGCATTGGCTATAAGCTTATTACTTTTAGTATTCTATCTACAATTTCGAATTATATCGTCATATATTTATAATCCTTTTTTTGCCAAAGGCTATACAATTTTATATTTATTATAATATCACAAATCTACTGCTGTTGAATGGATGCACTTTACACCATGTCATTTAAATTTTCCACGTCATATTATTCAAAATATAAATACAGATTTTTAAGCTATGCAGCCTACTACAGTATTTCAAATTTTTAAGAAATATAGGAATGAAAAGTAGGCATAGGCTATAAGCTTATTACTTTTAGTATTCTATCTACAATTTCGAATTATATCGTCATATATTTATAATCCTTTTTTTGCCAAAGGCTATACAATTTTATATTTATTACAATATCACAAATCTACTGCTGTTGAATGGATGCACTTTACACCATGTCATCTAAATTTTCCACGTCATATTATTCAAAATATCTAGGCGTTCACTTCGATTTGCTGTGTAGTTCAAAAGAGATTAAATGAGTTTTATATACAGAGGGAATTTTATAGCAGTATGCCATTTATTCGTTTCTAAAAAATAATGCCTAGACCCAGATGAAATGAAATGAATTTTTAAAGGGTTGTAATCACAGTGGCCTCTGAAAAATAATGTAGATTTGTTTCAATATTGTAATGACTGACTGACTTTATAGACAGAGAATGAGACGGAGAGAGATGGAAGGGGAGGGAAGGGAGAGTGAGAGTAAAGAGAGGCTGAAAGACAGAGATAGAATTGAATTGAATTGATTTTATTTTAAGGATAAGCGTAGAACTTAAAAGTTCCATTTATGCATACAATCCGCTGACAATGACAGAAAAAAATACAAATAAATTAGAAATATAATAATAATTACAGACACATTGTTAATACAAATATTGAACATAAGACATAAACCTTAACCTAATGTCATGAAGTAGTAGCCAAAATATATTATATGATAAGAGTAAACTTTTGTAGAAGATAATGAGAAATTAGGATTCATAAGCGGTTATGAGGTGATTAACTAACAGAGTTAGAGTGAGAGAGTGATTGTATAAACGTGACTTCAATTCTTAGGCCTACGCTATTTTCTACAGGCCTCGAGGCCTCTCTACCTTGTAGGATTCTGAATTCTCTTTAAGCCTTAGTGGTGATTGCTTATGGATAGATTGGAGGGCATAGGTAGTAATTTATAAGGATACAGTCTTCTATATCGAGTAGTAAATTACGAAATTTGCTTACTCTTCCGCAAGAAAGCAGGGTACAATTAATTTAAAGCCGAAAAGATCTCCACTCTTTGCAGAGTTTGAGACCGATTCATCATGTATAAACCATGCAGGTAGCATATCCTCCTGAGGACTCTGAATTTAAATTAATATTTAATAAATGTCTATCTAAAAACATTTTTGTTTGTTGTCATTTACACTAACATTCTGTTCTCTGTAATCCGTTGTCTTCAGACCTCTGAATATTAACATTTAACTTCTTTACATTCAACTTTTTTTATGTTAGCCTGTTTCTTCTGGTTATCATTTTATAACCCTCTCTCCTTTGAAGCAGAAAATTTTGTTGTTTAATTTTGTTTCTTGTATTTGCGTTTCTGTTCTTTTACCTTTATGTGTGTTATCTTCAATTTCTATCATCTGACTTTTCTACATTCCTTTCCGTATTTATTTATTTATTTTATTTTTTATTTTCGTTCTTCCTTCTTTGTTTTTCGGTTTTTTCTTTTTTTCTCATTTGTTGATTTATAATTCGTGATGGGACTATTTTGTATTTTTTTTTTACCTGTAACTGTAACGGGGACCTTTTACTGCTTCCTTATTTATTATTTATCTATAAATTTAATTGGCAAAATAATCTAAGCAAAGGTATCAAATAATAATGGTATCAGTGGGTAGGCCTAAGTGCTTCAATTATAGTATTCACTTGAAGCATATTGCAACGTCGAAGGCTGTAATTTCATATTTAAAAGGTAATTAAAAAGTCGTCAGCAGTTGTTTAGAGGAAAACTAATCCGCAGAGATGAGAACCATCAGTCAGCATTAAGGTCTCATCTTGAAACTTGTCACTGAAGTGATGAATCGGTTCTTCAAAAGATAAATTATACCTTTATCCCAAAGCCAATCACACATAGGATTGTATATTTGCTTCCTTCTATACGATGTTTGCACTGTAATTTATAAGGTCGCTATTTTTAGAGAAGGAAAGAATATTAAAATCGAGTACCAACATCTACGAATGATGTAAGGTAAGGTTAACAATTTAAATGATAAAATATTGATTCTCTGCAATCATTCTTCAGTAATCGTATTTGGCAGCAGCATTCTGTATGGTATCTATCAGTCCCCAAATCAATGTTTCAGTATGTCACAGCTTAAAAAATGGCAGATGGAGATAATGGTACGAACTCTAATCCAGATTTAGTAATTTATTCCTTCGATGATAAAAATAAAAATAAAATGTAGTAATGCACCCTAGACTTTGAAAAGAAAAAAATAGCCTGAATAAAAAATTGAAAATAAAGAAAAGCACTAAAGATATGTTATACCTAACCTTGTAGATTAGCACGTTTGGATAAAATATATGAAGTTCAATATAATTTTAATCGTGATTATTTATTCCATGTTGACAAAAATACAGAATGTTCATAAAAATCTTAATTGTATTAAGTATATGAGTACTAAGATTATTCCCAATATTTCATGCAATAATGAATAACTGGTAGTGGAGATGTGGGTCGAGAAATAATGAAGTACCGGTGTTTTACAAGCTATACCGTAAAAACTGTTCACTGCGTTGTGTCTTGTCAACTTCGGTCGGCAGTTATTTGAACCCCGAACGTTCAAGCATGACGATCCAGCATATTAGCCGATGCACTAGCAATGCATATTAGTAGAAAACGATATTAAGGCCTTGGCCAGACTGGTGAATTTCGCACCGTGAGTAAAATGCAGGTCTGCCTAATTACGAATCTGTAGGATTAAAAGATTCACAAATTGCCAACAGCATATTCAATTCTATTGATTGATGTAAATTTACTATTTTAAAAGCATGTGACCGTTAATTGGTCATTACTCCGATAACCATGAATCAGCTAGTATCCAGACATCTAAGAGCATTTCATACTTTCTGTAATTCATTGGGGCTGTGATAGGGATATGTTCAGAGATAATTAACACATGAAGAAGAGCAGTATATAATTAAAATGTAAATACAGTAAGACTTTCTGTAGGGATTTGATATTATTCTATGAAATTTTATTTTAATTTATCCAAAGTACCTTTTAAATAATAAGTAACCGACAGAATGCGAATGTAAACATTTAGATTGGCATGTACACATCTAACATGTACAAGAACAAGAACAAGAGTAATAAGACTTTCTTTAGGGATTTATTATTATTCTATGTAATTTTACTTTAATTTATTCTAAGTATCTTTGTTTTAAACAATGTATATATTATCATTATTCAACTTGGAATTATGGCATGTAATGCATGTAATATTACTCCGTAATGGGGCATGCTGTAATAATAAAGTACCATTCTGGCATTTAATAAAGGGTTCAAGTTTCATTTCACCAAAACTTTAACTTTCCGAGACATTAGTTTCCGAATAAAAAATCGTAATCATCCATAAATGTTCCCCACCTATGATAAATATTTGTGCCTGTGCTCCCTTCACTCAGCGGCTCGTGTTCGACTCCTCAATAAGTTACTTAGACGGTGTTTTTCCGGGGTTTTCCTCACCTTCGAGACGAATGTGGGGTAACATTTGGCCCTTGTGGTCTCCGGATATTATCTGACCGTTATTGTCATCTTCATCCCATCCGCGCCTTGTTCAGAATGAGTGTGTATGCGACTTGCGTGGCTCATCCTAGGTGGCCCTGCATTCGGATGAACACCCATCCTGGCGTCGTAGGCCGCATGAACGTCTCTACAACGGGAGATATTAATCTACGAGTACAATAAATATGAAAAACTTCTCCTGTTGATCTCATTGAAAATTTAATTAGACGCTTGACTTGTTTTGATGTAGTCGAAAATGATTTCAAGCTGGATTTAGCTGTTACAGAATTCAGATTTACACAACTAATGTGGAGGTACAGTATACCTTAACGCAGGAATTACTTACAGCGTTGATTTAAAGAGAGAGCGTTTTGCACATTTTACCGTAGGCTAGTAGAGGTAGTGGGAAAATCAAGTTCATTAGCTAGCTGTAAAAACAAAGAGAATATTTTTGTTGATCCCTCAAAGGACACTCTTTCTGAGACGATAAATTTTTAAAAGAGATTATGCTGTGATGTTTTAAACCATTGCTTTCAGCAGAACTGTCGGTCGTTTGTGCTGACGTTTGACTTCCTTTGTAGTAATGTGATGACTTCCTTTGTAGTAATGAGACACTAACCATCAGGATGTCGGAATTCAGGAGGCATGGATGACAAATTGTTCATAAAACTCCTCTCGGCAGTCCGAAATAAGAGTTTTAGAACTTCCCGTTATGAAAAAGTTCACCAACATTTATTTTTTTCATGAACATTTATAGTATAAAATTGACAGGACCTACCAAATTCAGTGATTAAGAAAAACTTATTTCACTGTATTTAAATTTTTATCAACCGTAAGGGTAGGGTCACAAAGTTACGAGACTATGGTTTGGAGTGCACGGAGTATAAATGACATCATGATGAGAGAATGCAGTATGTTTCATAAAAAAGTTGATTAATTTCTCATTGCATCTTTGCTTGGGTCCATACATAATATACTTGCGGTCCTGTAAGTAAAAAATCCATGGTATCCTACTCATGTCATTTAATTATTTATTCCAGGATTCATATTAGTGATAATTATGCTATTCTGGAATTCATAGTACTGACGAACATGACGTAAATGCGAGCACTTACTGAAGGGAATATTTGGATGTGAAAAGAAACACTGCATTTTGAAAATTGCGCACAAAAGTTATACGTACAGGTAGAACTCGAATGTTTGATAGCAAAAGATACATGAGAAATATTAAATTACATATTCAAGGCAGGCATTCAATATCAAAATCAGACACCGAAGAGCAAACTGAATGTTATCGACATTTATATATAATGTTTGTACGTACGTGCCATCATCACTTTCAACAAAGTCGAAAATAAATATTGTAAAGAGTTTTTTTGAAAAATATACGGGCAAAAAAGTTTCTCGGGAGTCGAGCCTAACTTGCTTAACTTGACCTTGTTGTGACGCTACGCTGAATCTGTTTAGAAAAGTGGTGCAAGACCAGAAAATATGGGTTGTACATGTATGGAAAAAAGAAAGCGGACCGACTAAAATATCCAAGTAGCCGATATGAGCCACTGCCCATGCCTAGCGGCATTCACAGGATAGCAGGGAATGTACTGAAATTTGTTCTCGTGTCGACTGTTGACTTAGCCCATTTCGGAACCCATTAGAAAATAAGCTAGTACAATTCATTTTCTGGGAATAATCCGTTAATTTTAATTTTTATTGACATATTTTTGTTTTGGTAGAGGAAGACAAGATGCACCTTTTTGTTTTGGTAGAGGAAGACAAGATGCACCTTTCAGATAAATATTTTTTTTTGCCAAATAATAGCCCACATATGTTTACTAAACTCAAATGTGAGTAGGTCCACAAGCTGTGACAATTAATATTTCTATGATATACTTAAAAAAACTGACAGTCACGGGAATCGAACCTGCAATTTTTCGCATGAAGGTCATGCATGCGCTCCAATCACCTGAGCTATTCAACTAAGACGAAAGCAGTAACTAGCTGCGTGGCCGTTGTCCAACTACACAGGTCTAAGGAATACGTATGGACACTGGTGTGAACAAGGCTCTGAAATCAGCTACAAGAGTCGGTCCGCTTTTTTTCCCCTACCTGTACACTCGTGCTTTGCTTGTGATGGTGTTTCTTCCGTGCCTAGACCAGGCACTTCGAGAGATTTTCAAGATGCGATTGTCGTATGTCTGGAAACATCGCACATTACGAAACAAATATGAGGTAACGATGTTATAGATTACGGAATAATTTTATGGCTGTTTACTTCCTATGTCTTTTGAAATATTTTAAGGTATTAATTAAACTTTATATTTATTTGCTTCTGTGTAATCGCCATGCCTCTAGGCTTTAGGATTCTCCACCGAACAACAACTTTTACTTCACTACTAATTGTTGGAGAAGCTTGCTATCCTTGAAGTAATGTATTTAACACATAACTTACGATAATGCTTATAGTAGTGGAAATATCTAATAAGATATTAGATATTCATTTAAGTGGGCAATTTGCATGCTAATTATTCCGGTAATTTTGCTGGTCACTGCAAACATATGTCGGGTCTTTGTTCGTGTCTTCATTTAACACTTACAGTTGATAATCCGCATGTCAAATGAATATAACATATATCTGACATGTAGTGGGAAGAAGGACTAAAGATTAAGTTAGAAAAAAATGTCTATGGAGTATAAGAGGTTCGAACTTCCGGGTGCAGTTATGCTCGTTATGACACAACCAAATGAATGATTCAGGATATAAGATAAATTGGGTATTTTTGCAGTATTTTGTACAAAATTATTACTATATTATGAAAAAAACTTGTATTTGACATTAACCAGTAATGTTACCAATGCCTCAGATACCGGTACCTACTTTTTTTTCTATGCCCTCCCTTACCCCCGGAGTGTCAAGCAATGAAACTTATCACCTCCGGTCACACCAAATTTTGGTAACCATTTGTTCGATGTGTTTACCTAATAGTGCCCATATGTGCATCCTGATGGGATGTATTGTGAAATTGATATGTTTGGGCTGTGTACTTGTGCCCTTGTGTCCTTGTGTATTAGCGCAGGTTTGACTTTCTTGCCATGAAGTCGAATGCTTGTGGTTAGTTGTGTTCGTTCAGTATCGTGTAGATAAGTTTTCTAATGCATGTAGCAGTGCGTGTATCTATGTGAGGGGATTAGCCTATTAGCCAGTCCGGCATTTGCCCATAATGACTATTGTTCATCTGAAAAAATAAGATTTTACTTTTAAATATACAAATCGTAATCCAAGGCTTCTTTCTCTCTCCAGCATCGCCGACAGAGGATACCGTTCTGAGTGAGATCTGCTAGGGACTGCTTTTACTGTAGAAACATTGCCATTGCAAACTCATCAAAAAGTGGCTCATCGAACGGCTTACGCAATTAGCAATAAATCTGTTTTTTTTCCCCAATGTGTGACATTCAACTTAAGCCTACTAGCTGAATAGTACCCGGGGGACAATAATCCAATGATATTGAGCTTCAATTTGTCTTTTTCAATAACTGTCCAAATTGATTTCATGTCCGAAAGACTTCTTAAATGTCGCTCTTTTCGCCAGTTGGAGACTAAACCTGAATATGAAAGTAAACGTAACTAAATAATATTTGGTAAATGAAAACTTACATTAGTATGCCCTGCATACTCCGTGGAAGGAGTGTACAGGATTAGTAGACATACTGTCTCAAATTTTATAGGGACCTTTACCTTCTCACGACAAATTTAATATGTCTTCAGAACGAAAACTTGGGCACGCCGTGGCGCTGTTGCTTGAAGCACAGCGCTACAGACCGGAAGGTCGCGGGTTCGATCCCGATGAAGTCTTTGGGATTTTTCAATTGGCCTAATCCTTCTGGTAGCACCATGGTTCTAAAGTCGGCTAATCCTCTAAGAGAAAAGGAGCAATCCTGGGAAAAAAGGCGGCCTGTGTGTTAGGCTGACAACACTATCTTCATATTCCGAATTTCTCAAAATATTGGATCCTCAACATCCCGGAACTATAACTGTACATAGCCTTATACGATTACTTTGTCGGTCTCCTTAGCCGCGGTAGCTAAGGTATACTTTCTTGGAACCGTGATGAAGTTAGCCGGTTCGAATCACTCTTCGGGCATGGGTGTTTGTGTTTAAGAAACAGAAAACAAGGTAAATGAAAACGGTAAGCAAGAATAGTATATTAGAAAATTTGGCCTATGGCCGGCAAAGATTAAAAAAAAAAAGTTATGACCTCGTAAATAAAATAAAGTAAGTAACATGACAAGCTATTGTTCGAATGTAAGCAATATAAATATAGCATGTGCTAGTCATTCACGATCAATGAGGAAGGCTTTCATTCTCTGTCACCCACAGACTCATACACTCACCCCAGGAAGCTATCTCCGGGTTCAATAGTTAATAATATGAAGCTTCATGCGTAGTAGCCAAGGTTAATTTAGTCATGCTCATGTCTGCTGAGAAGTTATGTATGGTCTTACTAACTGACCTTAGATGTATTAGCTGTCATCATTACTTAAGATGGATGTACACATAATATTATAACAAAATAAAACAAAATTCATAATTAAACCTTTGAAGTTTTTTTAGTTCTTGTAATGCTAGTATTTGTTTTAGTCTTTAGTCTACAATTATTTTCGTATAAGTCTAATGTTTATGATTATACGTGGCTCGTCTTTTAGTTGGTATATAAGGTTGAAGTATGTTGATTGGGGTTGATATTTCTCAAAAAGTGATAACACAGCTGCCCCTCGAAAGTTTGTCGTAACATTAACAATTTTCCGACTTCGATTAATCGTTTCGTATATTTCCTGGAGTCGTAGTAAGTCTTTCCTATTGCCTGTGCCTGAAAAGAATATTGAGGGGTGATCCCGTCACATCTCATGTAGGAAGTTTAATAATAGTTTACTACGATATTAATGATCTTCCTATTTTTAGAAGATAATTGTAGAATATGACAGATGGCCTTCCTTGTAATATGAATAACAAACCTATTAGTGAATTTCAAGCAAAGTGCTTTGTCTACTCTAAAAATCTTCAACAGTTTGGAAATTCAATATGCGTATTGAAACATTCAGCAAACTTTATTATAATGGTAATAAATTTATTTTTGCCTATAATCTATTGTATTTAGTTAAGAACTTTGAAAAATAATAATACAAGATGACCCGCAGAATTTTTTTATCTTCCAGGAACTGCTCTCGCAAGAATATTACTTCTGGGAATCACAAGCCATATAAGTTTTCCCCTTTATAAGTTTCTGTGTACTTCATCCTGACAGAATTTTTGTAGAATATCGAACGTATTATGAGCATTATTTTGTTGCTTAAAGGTATTTTAGTTTTTTCTGTAAAATCAAGTAATCTCATGTCAAAAGAATAGTTCTAAAATTACCGGTACTGATAAGTTGAGCTGTTGCTGCATTCTTCGGAATAATATGTTATTGTGACTTATAATTTTATGACACTTGAAAAACTTAAGAAAAAAGTTAGTTTTCTTACGTAAGTAATAGAAAACATTTTCTGCATTTAAAATCAGTAGTGTGAGTGGTTTTTATATGTTTTTAAATTTATTTTTATTTTTGTTATCTTTTCCTTTAAACATAAACATATATGTGGTAAAATAAATTGAATTAGATTTATTCGCAAAGAGAGAAGCCAGGTGAACATTTGACAGTTTTAAATTAAACACTCTTATAAGATACATTCACAAAACTTTTTTTTGTATTAGCAAAAGATTCATACGAGCCAACAACTCACAATAAGGGACATTATTACAAAAAGTCAATTACATACTTTGAAATTTTAACAACAAAGTTACAAAAGTTACAGGAAAATAATTACAATACTGCTTAGAAATAGTTATCTAATGTCATAAAAGTGTAATTAGGCCTACGTCATTGATTCAACAATCATATCTTATAAAGTATTTATATTTTCCACAGTCCTAATTTATTGTATAATTTAATTGAAAACCTTCGCCAGATATTTTTTAAATCCCTCATTTCGTAAGTAACTGATTGAGAAAGAGTTACAAAAATGTTTCCTGCCTTATGCTAGAGCATACCTGAGCAACTGAGGGGAAACGTTTTAGTACCCCACCCATGCTGTGACGTATGAAACCTGCTCTTCATGTTCAGTGTCACGTCGAAACTGCTTTATTCTGACGTCAAGGGCGACTGTAGTGGGAGACATTACCCCACCGCACAGTGGCACAATGTGAACCAGTTGCGCACCCGTGTGCTAGAGGAATGCACAACTTCAAGAAGGGGATATTGTGTTTGTTTACTATTTTATGTAAAGATTGGAGAAGTATATTTTAAAACCAATTCCGAAATAAGAATTCCTATTTCTTCATATAATTGTCATATTTTAACTGGTGTTAAATAGTGTCACCCTAAAAGATTTCGTACAGCCCTATTTTGAATGGCATTTAGATTATGTAAATCTTTCTTTTTTGAACGTTCCCATATGGTTGCATACGTGGCTTCAGTCCCGCGTTTTCTGAAAACAGACAAAGTTCATTATTCCCACGTTCACAGCTACCTAATGAATAGGTTATTGAAAGTTACTTAGAATCTTGGATATTAAAACAAAACCAAGATACGGTAATTAAATTAATTTTCGCCAATGGAACTAAATATACAATGAGGTAGAGAGAACTGTTAATTTGAAATCTGTTTTCACTCTTTCCTAACTCTTTTCCTATTTATTCGTTATCTTTTTATTTTGCGATCTGTTTTGGTGGTTATCCTCAAAAGGCTATTTTGAAATTGCACTAAATCGTCATGCCCCTATTTAGCCTTAATCAATAATTGCTTAAATGCGGATATCACATTACCATAAGGCTTTCATATCAACTGATTGAATTATGCAAAAAATTGTCTCATATTTGCCTATCCTTCGCTTATAGTGTCCATAGCAGTATAATAACAATATAATACAATTCTCAAAGTGCTTTTTCCAACCTTAGCATTGCGTCTTCCAGCCCCGATGACGCCTGAAACTTACGACTATAAAACCGGCATAGCATATTTGTGAGGGTAAAGCGATAGGTGAAATCATGCGTGGCATGGGAAATCGAGAACGCCTGCAACTTGCGACTAGAAAACCCGCAAAGCACATTTGTTACAGTAGAGCAATAGATTAAATCGTGCATGGCATGGGGAATCGAGAAAGCCTGCAACTTACTTAATGTACAGTCGGTCAAATAAAAAACGTTGGGACTCGTATGCAGTTAAAATTAAAGTTTTAACGCATTAGTTCACAAGTTTCCTATAAAAGACATAAAAAAAGGTCATTCTCGTAACATATGAGGCCATGCGACAGGAGGGAAAAAATGAACTACGAGGGAAAAAATTAACAACGCGGAAAGCGCAACACACGATATTCAACTTAATATATTGTCATAATTCATTTTGCTTTGTGTCTTCGCGCCACATAAGCCTACAAATGCTAGCTTGAAAGAAAGTGTAGTTAGGGCTGCAATTGACCCGCATTTTTTGGCCTCTGAACCAGCGAGAAGGTTCCATATTTCTTAAACAGCAGCTCAGAGGTGGGTACTTCACTATAATGCGACTGGAAGTTGTCATAGGAAACGTGGATCTGGCCGGCCGCGTATTTCGATGCTTGATTGGTTGCAGAAGTTGAACGTAAGTTATTGATTTTGCACTGCAAGTACCGGTATTATAAAATAAAATCTTTAAAAAAAATACTCCTTGAATAAACATATTCCTCGCGAATTTATTCATTATTATTATAAGAACGTCCATGCAAGAATATGGCGGCTGTGAAGCATATAGCCACAGCCTTCTATATATGTTTGTTTTGGAACAAAACTGACTAAATAATCAAGAAAATACATGGACAGACAATAGGCAGGTGTGAACCTAACCTTAAGTCTTCCTATACATGCGCATATGCTCGTTCGTGATACTTTATCAAATACCGCCCGACGTTTTTTTATTTGACCGACTGTAAATACTTAATGTAAATATATTTCTACCAACTTAATGATACGTGGTATGAAAAAAGAAAGGTATATCCATAATCTACATGAAAAGTTAGTATAGAATAGTATAATTTTATCTCTGGCGATTAAAATTAGTTTTATTTTGTATACCAGTCTAATAAAAAGTAATAAACCCCAAAAATAAATATACTATAAACTATAAAATGTGCAGTAGAAGATTATTATAGATACAAAAAAGGGGGAAAGGGTAACTATGGGTACGGTGGAGAAAAATTGGATACATGATCTAAAATCGGGGAAAAAGGAGCTAGAAAATTTCCTCCATTCTGAGCTAGAGACAACTTTTCACTCTGTGGTTTCTTTCACAGAAGCTCTAATTTGATCTATGAAAACAGGTGCCAACCTTCCAGAAGTTATCAGGAGAGGAGAATAGTTATTACGACTGTATGGGTTATCGACCTATTCCTTACAATTAAATTCGAGCTATCGCTTTCATTAGCATATAAGTCTTCGTGTATATATTACGCTCATGCCGAAGGCTTTATTTTGGTGTTTGTATCATTTGACATAGTCATGAAAACATAAAGGTTGTGTGCCTACAAACAAAGTTACGCTACTCGTTATCGGTTAATTTTTTATTTTTGCTGTTTTGAAGTTGTTTTTATTATTACCTTTTGATGTGCTTCAGCCTTCACCGCACAAAAAAGAAACTCCTTTGCTTGGATGTATTTTATTTATGGTGACAGTAGCCTATTTTCATTGCAAGTTCCCTGATATCATCAAAACTCATCTTGTGTAAAAGAAGAAAGAAACAAGCTTCGAGGGAAAGTTTATTAAATCTCCCTTTTTCTGTTTTGCTGATAGGAATCTTTATCAAAGGAGCCTCCCGTACAGATAATTAAAAAAAAAAAATTTTACACCGCGGACTTACATCGAGATCTGTATCCGTTATTCTGTAATGAAGGAATCTTTTTCCAATTAATTTTAGTACTTACATGGATATTTATATTCACAGAAGATCAATGTGCCGTTGATATTAATTTGAAAATAACATTTATATTCAACTGAAAATAATTAACCCTCTTTCACTGATGTGATTATTCTATTATATTAACATGGGTGTGAGGCCTGAATGGCCTCTCAGAGTTAAGGGAATTTTAACTACGAAAAAATTACAAAACGTTAATTTTAATTATTTTATTTACAAAAGTTTGTTTAGAATCGTCATTCACAACACTCCACAGTTCACCATAATAAGTGGCAGGGCTCAAAGCTGAAGTAACTTAATTTACAACATTTTCCCCTTTGAAATGAGACACACAGTCATTCTCTCAAAACATTAAATTCAAAATTTTACCGAAACAATTTATCATAATTGTCCTCACCTATTCCTAAAATTCTGGGCCTAACAGTTTTTTATGGTCCCGGCGTTAACTCATTGTTAGTCATAAACGTGTAAACTGAAAAAAATACGTAACCATAAACGTGAGGTCTCACACACCGCTGCATTTTTTTTAAGAACAGGTCCACCAACACTGATGGGTAAGTGTCGGTTTTGAGAAGGAGAGGTTGTGTTATGTTTTTATTGCACTCACACAAACTTCTAATCCATGGTTAAGGCTTAATAATATAACGAATGAATTGCCAAAAGGAAGAGTTTGTTTTCCTTTTTTCATATTCATAATATTAAACAAACGGCGAAAACGGATACCAGATTAGGTAATGCAGTTTGGTTCAGACAGTCATAATTTAACATGTCTCTACCATTAAATTTTAGTTTTGGTGAATCGATCAGAATGTACACAGAAAGTTCAAACGTTCCAACACTTTGGTGGCATTCATAACATCTCTATCTTCCATTAAAATACTTCCATGGCGCTACATCCCTTGAGTGGCTAGGCCTATCATCTGACCACTGCGTCATTTACCAAAGGCAGATAATAAGACTGGGAACAAGTGGCCAACCTGCCGGCAATCACTGCTGTTATATGGCTTTCTGGACCCTAGCAGCTACTTACTTAGTCTCACGAGGCTGACTGGACCTTATTCCAGACCTCCCTAGCCCAGAAAAATCCTAGCAGGTACCTAGGATCAAACCCAGTCCTGCGGATCCTTATGCCGATTGTTATCCCATCTGATATTGGACAGTCCTCGTGCAATTGAAAACTCAGACAATACGAACAATTGCACTTTATTGACTTGTTCCATATCGTTGAAATTAATAGTCCTAATACAAAATTGATTGCTGTGCATACCTTCATTGTTGTTTGCTCCATAAATAATCAATTCTGTGTACTTAGTGGATGTAGGTGGATTTACAGTTGAATTTAAGAAACCTACAAAAAAGTCGCACAGTTAACTCTTGCTGGAATTAAATTAAAAATTCTGTGAAAGAAACGTTTTAACTTGTTCTTAGTTGAAGTAGCTAACCAATTAAAACACTCTACTTTAAACTTTCAAAGCAAGATTAAGCGTTTTATATTTTATAACTGTACTTTATATTTCAGACGTTCTAGAAAATGCTCTGGAGATTTTTTTCTGCTACAGGCAATTAAAATATTATAAAATTTATACACTCGCCAGATAAGTAAAATATTTATTATTGATACGGTACCAAAAATGAAATATTATATTATATAAGCAGAACGTACACTGTCAAGAATTTTATAGTATTGTGTATTGTGTATTATCTCATTACCGCCATTAATCGCGCTTAAATTAAGAGTTTGTATGGCTATTGTATATTGTTATCTTGGCTTTGAGAATCTAAATTACATTTATTAACATTTTTTAAGTCAAGTGACTGGCTTCTTTAACATGGGTTCTTTTATGTTTTCCCCTGTCGCAAAGGCAAATGTCGGATTGAATATAGACTTACAATGATTCATCATCGCTATTTAACTTAACAATATTTAATTGAAATAGCAATGAAAATTACTAAGCAATTACAAATCATCAAAAGCAACAGATGATTGTTAATCTCACGGCGTACTGGCTTGCCCACAGATTCGCTGGATCCACACTGACCCCCGTATTTAACGCGGGTATAAAATATAAAACTGAAAAAGAATTATTAGAACCATAATCTTTCTCAGTATTATGGCGCAAAAATGTAGCCTGAAAAGAAAAATTTTCAATATATTATTTTAATGGTTACTTGATTAGTCTACTCTTAAAACGCGAGTTTATAACTTGACCTCCTTCAGAACCTACGTGACACCTATTTTTTTCAGTTTTGTTTATAAAATCTGAAGCATTATAATTTTAGATCCATACATTTTTAAGTATCGGTATATCTCTACGCGTTAGAAGAGAGAATATAAATTAGTTGATTGTCTGTGAAAAATACAGGCACATGAAAAACATAATTAGGTTCCCTCAAATACTTTATAAGTTTTTATGTAAATGGAATGAAGGCAATGATAACTAGGTAAAATGATTGTGAACGCATAGGGATTGATTTTCAGTTAACTTTGTATGTATTAAATATTGTTTAGATAATGTATTCTCGAGAAAGTCCATTCACCATAGAAAATAAAGAAATAGGCTACTACAAATATTTTTACTATTTTAGGTTTAAGTCCGCCCTTAAACATTGATGTATGTAAACATTCATCCGTTAATAATAACTCACCTGTTTCAAAATCTTCCGTTACGTCTTTTTTTTTTTTAATTTTTAATTTTATGTTATATATACAGTATATATATATATATTTTTCTTTCTTTAGTTTCCTATGTTTTCGCAATGACGGAGTCTATTATACAACCATCGCATATTCCAATTAAAACATACAGAATGGTTTGTAAATATGTAGATAACATAACGTATATGCACATTGTTAGGGTTACAGTAATTGAATAAGTACATTATTAAGCTTAGACTTTGTAAAACTAGTGCTATAGAAAATTAATACAGTAGGAGATGGGAACGCTGTAAAATTGTAAATAACAGCAATCGTGAAGTGAAAGTGAAAGTGAAGGTGAAAGGACACTCCTCAACATATGTAAACTATCAGCAGAACTTGTGTACTGGTGAGGTGTGAAGTGATAAGTAATATATATCATATATATATATATATATATATATATATATATATATATATATATTAGGATCCTGATAATGTAAGGAAAGGAACATCGTAGATACCTAGAAATAAAAATATAAAAAAATATTAAAAAAACAGGATGGTTAAAATGTGCCGGTATCTCATGTAAGAATAAAGTGAACTCCACTTATCTATGTATACATTTAATAGCATATAAGGTTTCATAGGCCTTGAATGAATATTTACTCTACAACTGGAGTAATTTAAATCATGCACGTGTCTTCCGACCATGTTTAATGGAGAAATCGGTCAGGACGCAGCAGGAATGCAGAGATAACATAGCCAACTTGATGAGGCCTGCTGTGATAACTTTAGGGTATCAGTCAGTTACAATTGTTCTTAATGTAAATTGCTTGTAACATAAAAGAGTAAATCAGATGTAACTTAATAGAGTTAGCTTACTTTTTTATACTAAATTACGTAAAGAGATTGCATATTTAACCTTTTTTTTAGTATTACGTCTTGTTTTATTTACTTATATCCTTCGAACAAGTGTGTTATTTATTGTTATCGCATTGAAAAAAAGGTCCTATATTTTTAAAAAATTATTAAAAAAAGAGTGCGTGGAACGCCACGCGACAGAAGTAATACTATATTTTATTTTTTTTATTTTTTCATTTTTTTTATTAATAGATTTTTCAATTTTGCATTATTGGACTTTTTAATATTGGGTTTTTGGACTTTTTTAATTTTGGATTTTGGACTTTTTAATTTTGGATCTTTGAATTTTTAATTTTTTTTTTTAATTTTGGAAATTTGTATTTTTTTAATTTTGGATTTTTAATTTTGGATTTGCGCGGTAATGAACCTCCGGGTTCCATAAAATAGATAATATACCTTTAGATTGCTTAGGAATTGTCTATTGCCATTGAGGAAGTAAGGTCTGAAAAATTTCCTTTGATTACTCCTAATCATTGAATTGATTGTTTTCTGTGCAGTCCGCACAGTAATTTCGTTCGGTTTTGAGTGTGACTGATTTCGTGACTGATTGTGACTGATTTCGTGACGGTTTTAGTGTGACTGATTTTCCCGATTCACCCTCTACCGCCACTAAAGAAGTTTTACTTCAAAAATAGTTTTTCGTAATATTTATTATAGCTTAAGAGTTTTGCCGTGGTTTTCCCCTGATATATTGAAAGTATGAATCGCATTTCAATTATCATATGTAAGCCTAATACCAAACTTCGCGGTCGCGTACTATCGATAAGATTACAGCTCGTTTGGTATTTATTAAGACTAAAATCTCGATAAATTTAATATTGAAATACGAATCAAATTTCCATCAACCAAGCCGTAGCAATCCGTTAAAATAATTTCATTTAGGTATACTTATTTAATATAACGGCACAACCACTGTTCTGTTCAGGGCTTGTTTCAGACTTCCATAAAATAAACGCGGTTCATGACAGAGAAGGTGCATGTGTTTCATAGGCCTATGTCTTAGGTGATTAAAATAATTGTTTCTCTGAACTGTAATATGTAAATTATTGAATTCACAAGATTCACAGTCTCTAACGAAATTGAGTGCTCAAAAGCATTCCTGGTATTAATGGATCATACCCATCCTCCTTTCACAAAATTTAGAAATCTTAAGGGTTTCATACCGTATAAAGTAGACAGTACTTGACTTTACAAAATTTAAACAAAAAAACTATTAAAACTCAGCCGGGATTTTCAGTTTTCAAAACGCACAATTAACAATAAACATGCCCAATAAACAATAAACAAATTCATTTCTTAAAGAATTCAAAAATGCTGGGCTCATGTCGTAGATTTACATCATATTAAAGAATCCAATACTTTATAACAGAACATTCCCGGGGAAAAATATAGGCTAAAACTTACATGTCTTTTATGTATACTTATAGGTACAAACTTCAGTAAACTTTTAATTTCGGGAAAATTTATGTTTTTAGGATAATCGAGGTTTTTTAATAAGTTGGATTGATATTGACTGTCTGGTTAAAATACGGGTTTCACTTAGGCCCTACCAAACAGAATTTAGCAGAGCTACTTAAAACAATCTTATTATTATGTAACACTATAATTTTTTAACATACTGTGCTCAGTGACCACGATTACATATTAATATTGACAAAGACTAGTCGAGGGTATTCTATGCATTCTATTATTTACGAGTATTACCGGATTATTCCTCATTACCTCGGCGAATACACACAAAGTAACTTTCACCTATATTCAAGATCAATGAAAATTAAAGTAATCTGCAGTAATTCAATAATATTCCGTATATAAGCTCATAGAAGTATAAATTTCTGAAAGTTTTGACATATAAGCGGGTTGCTATAAAAATGATGTAACTTTCTTCGAAAAAAAATTAATGTATTAAGTCAGATATATTGAATAATGTAATTCAAGCCTTTATTGTTTAAAAGTGATAATATCACATTAGGCATATTATGCTACTGATACTTTTCATTGTGATCAGATAATTTTTAATATTTCCTTAGGATATAGAATCTAAGCAATTCTTCGGTGCTTAATTATATCACTCAACTCAAGTTTCTCACTTTTCATTCTGAGAACGAAATATAGCGTCGGCGAATTCTCAGTTATAGATTATTCCCGGAAGGGATTTAAGAACTTTTTGTATATATATTTCAATACAATGTGTGTAAATGTTTGGTTATTACTAGTGAATTCTTATTTCTCTATTATTGTTATACGACTTCGTATTATGTTGTCCTTATCTCCTAATCATAAGAGGCGCGAGGAGCGTCCATAAACTAAATTTCCCTGGGGCTGTTTACAGAAAAAAACACAATTTAAAATAAATATTTATTGCAACAGACACAGCCAGTGTTCAGCTATTTTTCAACATATTCGCCACCGGAATTGAAAAATTTGTCTTACCATGGTACCAACTTTTGAATACCTATGTCATAGAAGTGTTCCACCTGGGATTTGAACCACAGTGTGACAACCACCTTCGCCTCTTTGTCATTCTTTGTCATTTCGTGAGGTGTAGGAATAAGATGGAAATCACTGCAGGACCTCTATAACAACAACAACAACAACATCAACAATAATAATAGTAATAATAATAAACTTAATAAAAGGGATTTACAGTCCCTGTGCTAAGGATGGTTAAGGTGTTAATCGTACTTCTATTATTCATGCCCTTTTCACTGATGATCTGAGACTTTTAATTATCCAGTGAATTCGCCTTATGTATTGATTCACCCTGAAGTTCATGTTTGATCTCTGTGCTTTTGTTTCATAAATTATTAAAGACAATACCATTTGGACCAATTAAACTGATGAAGAGCATTACATGAGGGCTACACCTATGCAGTATGTGTAATAACTGGTATGTTACTCATTTTCTATATCAGATGTACATTACTAATTGACATTTTTCTATTTTGAGAGCGATTGCGTAATCCAAAAGCTCTATAAAGCTGTAGTGGTCTTTTTAACCCTTTGAGAGCTGAATTCATACACCGATAATAAGGCAGTAATCAATTTATGGAAACATCAGGGAGCTTTTAGTGTGAAATTGTTAGCCATTCATCATACATGTCCACACACATAAGCCCATCACCAAATTAAATGTTAGGACACAGAACATCTGAAGCTAGTTCAGGTTAAACTAAATAAATATCACTGTTTACAGTAGTTGGATCTGAACCAAAATATTACTATATAGCATTATCGAATGAAACAGATAACATAGTACGCAATCAGAATTCAGTAAAGAATATTTTGCTCTGTTTCCTTGACATAACTAATGTTGTCAAGAACATGACACTGCATGAATATCACAGAGGTAATTCCATATCGAGTGTCCCGGATAACTTATAACCTCTATGCAATGTGCTGTGGCCAAACATCTACTGTGAGTCCCACGCAAGAGTTGGCCAGTGACGCGGGTTTCTGCGTCGTGGCGGGCACAGCTCCATCTCCCGAGCGATCGGGTGAAATATCTACGCAAATGAAGCCGCGATCGGTGTAATGATTCAGGTTCTCACATTTACAGTTGGAATTAAAATTAAAATAAATGTATGGGAAATTGACCTATACACTTTATTTTCAAGTTTCCCCATAAATAATAGTCACATACTGTTAGAAGAACTTAAAGACAATATCACAAGAGAAATTAACTCTGTCTCGGAAGCTGAACTTATGCGCTTGAAAGAAAATTTCCTAAAAATGTGCCAATGTAGTGTGGATGCAAGAGGAGAACATTTCCAACATATCTTGTGGTGAGGAACCGGTACGTGGTTATTTTCATGTGGCGAATATGTTGAAAAATAGCCGAACACTTGCTATATCTGTTGTAATAAATATTTCCATGAAATTTTTGTTTGTTTGTGTAAACGGCCCTAGGTAAACTTACTTTATGGACGCGCCTCGTAATACCGTAATGTCGCTCAAATCATCTCTATCTGTTTCAGAGACTAAGCGGATTAGTCTAATTCACAAATGCGCACTATATCAAGAGCCTTTATATGTGTATAATTCCATATAAAGTAAGCTAGATTATATTACCTTTATATGTGTATAATTCCATATAAAGTAAGCTAGATTATATTACAATATTAATATGCCAGAATGTAACATAACAGGAATATCCACGATTCATTTCGTCTGGGAAATCCAGTGTAGTCACGTATTTCTCTTTAGGAGATACTGTATTATTAACTGAAACCAAGCTTTGAAGTTATGAAGTGTCCTATTCGGATAATTACTAATTGTTAGAAATAATTTGGCATTGCAGATCGTCCAATTACAGTTATCAGCTTTCAGTACATACATCTTCGTCCACCACGTATAGCCTAAGTTAGTTTTAATTTCGTTATATAGTCAGTGTGTTTCAAGGATTTATTGTATTTAATAGTCAAACGCTTCTTAAATATTAAATGCATTTTATTTTATTAATTTACACTTGAAAGATAGCGATATTAATAATCATTTATATATGTTATATTTTAAACATGATCTAATTTACGTACCTTAGACTTTAATTAAACTAAACTAAACTCCGTGGCGCTACATCCCTGAAGGGACTTGGCCTACCACCCGACCGCTGCGTCATCTCCCGTAGGCAGATGGCAGGATTGGGGGCCATGTGGTCAGCATGCCTACACCCACGGCCGTTAATGGTGGTGTTCTTGACCGGAGCCGCTACTTCTCTATCAAGTAGCTCCTCAATTTGGAATCACGAGGCTGAGTGCACCCCTACCAGACCTCCCTACCTCAGAAAAATCCGAGGAGGTACCGGGAATCGAACCCGGGCCGACGGATCTGTAGTCAGCGACGCTAACCACAAGACCCCGCCGGCGGACTTAGACTTTAATTACTTATTTGAATATTTTACATTTACAATTTGAACTGTAGAAGAAGAAGAAAACATTTTATTGAATAAAATAAGCTGCTTGATTGAAGCAAGTTGCCATAGACACAGCATACCAATCAGTCACTTTTGACAATGGTTCATATGATGGTAAAAAATATGGGGAACAGAAAAACAATGGTTTGAACAAAACATGCAAAACATTTTACTGTATATTCTTATAAATTAATCTATGAATTAAAATTAAATAAAAAATATACTTTATTTAACTTGCATTATTCTGCTACCTTCAATTAAGGATTGCGATTGACAAATCATAGGACTACTAGAACTAAACACCCGAAAATTACAGTTTAATTATAAAATTTTACAAATATATATATACAATTCTGAACCTACAAAATGGCGATATGCGGGTAATGGCAAGCGTTAGGTAATTGCAGATTACATGGCAAAAATTCAAATAAAGAAAATATGAAATAACAGCCGTGAAAAATAAATTGTATGCTAAATGGCTTTGCCTAGTTTTCTCTAACTTAAATTCATAGAGGCTCCGAAGATTCCGAGTTCATCTTTCAGTGGATTCCGGTAGTGGACTACAGAGACAGCAAATGAACTCAGCAGGCAGAGATGCCATGTGACAGAGCATAAGAATAGCATTCCTTTTATTCCGTTGACTTTTTATTAACGTGGCAAAACTGTACAGGACTCTTCCCCACCCCCATAGCTTACTGTCTACTCTCCAATTCTAAATGTCAGCTTACTCTGTTTCGAGTTCGAATCGGAACTTTACATGATTGATAAGGTCAGTAATAGAAAATGGATTCCACGTTGGGCTTACGTGCAGAATAACTTATTTGAGAAATCTGGAAGGGGAAATCGATAAGCTAAATTCGCCAGAAGACAGTTTGTTTCGTCACGTTACTGGCACGAACTCATGTTTTAACATAAATGTTTCATTAAATTCGGTACTTGGGATCTTGCCAAATTCTGTATCAGTATTGGCCTTATAACGACAATTGTATTATAGAATTTAATTCAATTTAACTAAACAGTACTTCTTTATCTTACTGTAGAATTTGCAATACAAGTTAGGAGTTGTAAGAATAATTTCTAGCCTAAACCCTCAAAAATCAATTAACTAATGAAGCGAAAGACTATAAAGAAACGTGTATTGATTTGTAAAAATCTAAAAAATTTTGCTGTCATTATGATAATAATAAGATAATAGAAAATGAATTGAACTAATATTCACCATGTATTTTATTATATTGACATTAGCAAATAATCAGTTAGGTTAGAAAGACCTGATGGAATATAAGATATTAATATACACAATATTTAATAACGTATAAAACGTTAAAATGTCATATAAAACATGTGAAGTATCATACACGTTTCTTTATAGTCTTTCGCTTCATTAGTTAATTGATTTTTGAGGGTTTAGGCTAGAAATTATTCTTACAACTCCTAAGTTCTATTGCCCTCTTATTCAAGATGAAGTTCATTAATGCAATACAAGTGTTTGTCGGCATGTGATTTATAACGGTTACAATAAAATCATTTAAACTGATCTAACAAAGTGCCAGAATGTTTTTGTTCAATCTATATTAAAAAATTAACGTTTTTCTAAAAATCGATTTTGAGTTAAGCTCCAGATCGATTCATTAAGCATTACGGAAGAACAAAGGTCTGGTTTTAAAAAAATCAGATTAACATCGTCCAGCGTCAGCAGAACTGTAGGCCTACAGATTTTTTGATATCTTGACAATCGCACACTCACATAAAAAAATCATGTAAAATTGGCTGGCTACGGGATTTGGACCAGGTACCTCAAGACGTTACTATCTCTGCCCACTCGCTAAAGTTCAACGGTTTAGTTTGATAAGCATATACGAAAGAATAGTGTAATTTGTCAATGTTAACTGTGTTGCAACTTCCAAAGCCGTATATAAACAACTCAAATACATTATGTTGCCATGAGAACTGATTTGCATTTGATAAATTCTTTCTAATGTATACCATAAAATAGGCACTAAATTGGACTTTACTCCGGTACCGGTCAACCGATTTGATCCAATATCAATTGGTTTCTTCCCATGGACGCTATAAATGCGTATATTAAGTTTCATGAAAACCCGATATAGCGTATTTGAGTTATCGCGCGTACTGAAACACGGACGGACAGATTGACGGGGAGAAATTTTCCTGTCCCCCCATACAATAGTATATAGTACCAATCTGACACTTAATGAACACTGCTCCGTAAAATATTTAGTATTAATGATTTTGGACAAACTAAGGCATTTTTTGTTATTTAACGACGCGGGTTTACTGCAATTTACCCAGGGACTGTTGCCGGTGTGGAGGAATGATATTATTTTGTATTCCTGTAAATCTGTATACACGAGTTACGACGCATAAATGCTATCGACCGGGGTCGATCTTTTTGCTAATGAGTATTGTAAACTTTGTATCGCAATTCCTTGAAAAGGGAAATCACTTTCCTCCTTATCTAGCTTCCACTAATGGAATCATGGTGACAAGAAGGGCCTCATGCTGTGAAGCAATTGTCTCCATCTATTGTTAGATCAGGGTCAAGTTCAATTTCATTACAGCGAGGTGTTATCTGTGATGTTTACCTCGTACCTATAAGCCTATGTTTTCCGAGCTACTTTATTGATGTATTGTATGAATATGCGTAGATAAAAGTTGTTCTTACATTTTTGTTAATGTTATTTGTTATTGAGTTAATATAACATTAAACAAAATTCTAGCAGCGAGATTACTCTAAACTCAAACTACTGTATTAAACAGTGTTATACAGGCCTAGTAAACGTATTCTTCGACCATATTTATTGGATACATAAAAGATTACCAGAAGAGATGCAGAATTTTTGCTGCTTTGAATTTTAATTCCAATAAGTCGGGTATTTTAAGAAGGATTCTAGCTTGTCATCATAGGCGTAACCAGGCCGACCAAATGGGGGGGGGTTATAACATCCGCGGATCTGGGGGATTGGAATACCCCCCAGGGAGAGGGGGGTCCTCCCCCGGAAAATTTAAAAAATGAAGATGCAAAATAACGAGTTTTAAGCTTCCGGGGGTCCTCCCCCGGAAAATTTTAAAAATTAAGACGCAAAATAACGAGTTTTAAGCTTCCCACGCTTTATACTTGTATTAAGTAATTTATGGGCAGACTTAAAAAAATGATACAATTTTGCTTTTTTTAATCAATGGGGGGGGGGGGTTCAAACCCCCAAACCCCCCCCCCCTCGGTACGCCTATGCTTGTCATTACAGGAGAGCTGTAGCATGGCATATAACCGTCCGTATTTTGTTCAATTTTATAATTATGATGATTTACATGTCAGAGAGATGTCACTAGATTTATATTTTTATTAGTATCAGAGATAAGTTTTTTTTCAGTTTCGATATGTTTAGTTTAAATGTAGGTATGGTATTAAATGTAGAAGGCTTCGTTCAAGGAGGATGACGTTGGGAAGATCCCATTATACTTGCTGCGTTTTCTCTTTGAACTTCAATTCTATGCATTGTTCAATACTACAATCACCATTACAAGATTATATGCTTTTTCCTTCTGCGCGGAACAGGTTTATGACCCAAAAATTCCAACTGCAATTACAACGAAGACAATATGATTTTCAATTAATTATCGATTGATTATCGATTGTATTATTTCTTCTTGTAATAACAGCTGAATCTTCTGCGAAGCTGGCATTTTTAGGTGAGGTATATAAGTACGATGTATTGAACTGAGACTTTTCTGTTAACTTTAATAATAATGATGTATGTCATCCATGAGGCAATTTGAAGCACAGAGTGAATTCATGCTTCGTCTGAATGTATCACATAACGATAGCATTGACGCACCAGAGGGATTTTTTGCCTTAGGGAACCTACCCGTTAACAGCCTGTAACACCAGAATTTACAGCTCATGGTGAGAATTATACGACTCTATGTAGGCGGCAAAAATGTCTGCCTCCCAGAAAGTATTGATTCTCATAGGAAGTTCGTAGCTCCTTTCATATGTTTATTGATACGGACTGGTTCACCATGGAATAATTTTGTTAATCGTCCACTTAAGGTCCTTGAAAAAGTTAAAGGCCTATGGGTAATGTCAATCTAGCACTGTTACACCGCTTAGTATGAGTGTTTGCAGTTTGAGATGGCACGTGCCAATATCTATTAAAGCCGATATAGGTACTTTCAATTGCTCATTTGTTGATTATATTATGTAAGCGTTTAATTTTTTTAAAATTAAGATTCAACACCAATTTCTTTAATCACTTACCATGAGAAACCCGGCTTTTCAAACTCAAACTCACTATTTGTGATAATAACACAGCACTTAGGTTCCAAAACAAGAATGATCGTTGGCCTCACAACGCTACAACTTAGCAACACCGGCGCTAGAAATCGTCCTGTGCAATCTATACAATCACCGCAAGAGTACGTTGTATGCAGTCCAACATCATGACTGTACATGACTGCTTAAAGCACAACAAATAATTAATCTTATCCAAAATTTAAAATTCTTCTTTTTTCCCGAATAGGTGGTGTGGACGTGAGTTAAGACAATTATTTAATTTGTATATATATGTATATATATATGCGAATTAAATAATTGTAAATATATATGTATTACCTAATAAAATAAAATGCTACAACAAACCCACGATTTAAAACACACTCAACCAAAAATGGTTAAGAAGAAATATCTTCTATACTCCTGACAGATTGTTTAACTTAAAAGTGATCGTAAATAATATGTTTTAATTTTTTGCCCTTTATTTGATACTATCAGTAATTGTCCTTAAAGACAGTATTATAAATAAATATAAATATAAAGTTTTATTTTATTTTAATTCTACTAAATTTAAAAATTACATAGTAGACTGTTTCACAATCAAATAAAGAACAATATTAAGAACAACTTAAAAGAACACTAAAAATGCATTCAAATGCATTTCGATATTTAATCTGATGAAGGTTTCACACAACATTGCAGTATTCTAATCTTGACTAGACGTTACAAGATGTAAGAAAACTAAAAAAAAAGCATCAGTACATTTAAAATCAATTGTTTATAAAAATATATACTCTAGATTTCTATAAGCTTCGTTGAAGTTGATGCTGTGTTATACACATCATGATGCATGACTTATTTTTAACTGGAACTATTATTTTTTTCAGGTTTGTACGTTCATCTATTGATTGATCAAACGTACGTATTGATTATAGTCTTTACGAAACAGTGAGTATATTTTAGTTTAATGTGTGTAAGTCTTTTTGAACTTCACTTAATTGGTCACAAAATAATTCACACTCTTGGCCGATATGAATTTACAAATACAAATTAAGTTTATTACAAATTAAAAAATACAAATTGATACAAAATTATTACCAGGGCCCGGATTCTAATGACATGTCATCTTTTTATTGATGCTGCATAGACATTGCCAACTTGTAGATAAATCCTAATCATGGCCTCTAGATTATAGAAATGCATTTTTATTAGGTCATTTTTTGTCATTTTAAGCCATTTTAAATTTTTAGGGCATTTATTTCAATTTTAGGTCATTATTTTGTCATTTTCGTGTCATTTTCTTCCTTATTTAGTCATTTTCATGTATTTACATTGGGTGAATTAATTTTTTTCGTCGCTAGTGGTGCCTGTCTTTGAAGTGTTGTTTATTTAATGCAAGAAGGAAAAATTCGCCGTTAAAGTGTTGGCATGTCTCAGTCGGAAATGAGAATCAAAGAAACATCAAAATTTTATATTATATTACTATTGTTATTAGATTGACTTGGCACCAGAGTCTGCCACCTGCTTGGATTTAAGAGTGCAAACTACTGTTTACCCTCAATAAACAACAATATAATCCGGCAGACCACAAAAGGAAATGCCGAATTTTGACTCGCCAGTGCCTCAGTGCCAGTATAAATTTCCGTGAGAAAAGAACATTTACAACATTACAGTTATTTACAGTTTTTGCAATTATGTACAAATTAGTCTATAACTTCGTGTTTAGAATAATAATTTTTTTATGAAGAAAATGTCAGTTTTTAGGTCATTTTTTATGATTATTAAGTCATTTTCTTTAAAATTTAGGGTCATTTTATAGGTCATTTTTAAAACAATTTTAGGTCATCAGAATCCGGGCCCTGATTATTACAAATACAAATAATATACACACAATTTGTACAATTTGAAAAGAGTAAGTTATTATTTGCCCCGCATGAGCATAGCTCGTGTTCGGGGTCAGTTCAGTCATACTAAAATTATATTTTGAAAATTATATTTAAAAAAAAAAACATACATATTATAGTTTTAGGTAAAAAATAAGAATAAAAATAAATAAGATTGCTTATATGAAATAAATGCATGAACAAAGATACGAAAAATAAATTACAGTAACATAACAGAGTTACAAACAAAATACCCAATGTTAAAAATTAAAAATTTACAGTTGAGAATGATTAACATAAAAAAAGTGGTAAAAGTACAATTACAAGTTAGATTTAATCAAATCGAGTACTCTTTTTTTAAACAATTTATTGTTTAGTGGTATCATATTAGGGTTTCTTCTAGTAAAATTGTTGTACAGCCTTGGTCCGAAATTTATACTATGCCTTAGACCTACTTCTGTAGCACACTTTGGTTCAAAAAGAGGACAAGAGATATTATACCTCCTTGTATTATAGTAGTGATTTCGTGTTATGAACTTTTCATGATGTTTATGGAAATAATTTAATAAAGTGTAGGAATATAATTGTTTAATATTCAATACGTCAAAATCTTTATATAAACTTTTAGATGGATAGTCCATTGATTTTTTTAAACATATCTTGATTATTCTTTTCTGCAACAACGACAATGGGCGAAGTGCAGTTAGATTATAGAAAATAATTGTACTTATTACAGTTATCCTGATTTTATTTAATATCTCATTTTGTGTAGTATCATATGAGATTCAGCAAATAAGCTTTGTCGTTAAGTATTTTGAAGGTTTCTGTAAGTCCTGTGGACAAATACTACTGCATTTTACACATACAAAGAGAATAAAAAGAAAATTATGGAAGTATAAACGTTGAGTAGTACAAAGGAGGTGCTTTCCACATCCTTCAAATCCCGCTGATTACTTAAAATGAGAAAGCCCCAAATATAATATCTTTTTTCAAAACAAGTTTTTCTTATTAATGAATTTCATTTCCTCTAGTGCTAATAAATATGATGAATATAATAGTTTAAGTTTCAGCCTTAAGCACTAGTATATAATAAGAAACCTAACACGATATTGGAGCTGAAGACGTAGAATGTATATAGATTTATATTTTACTGTTATTTATTGTTTCATAACTGTTTTTGATATACAATATAGTCATAAGGATAAAATTACATTATATCATTGCATATAAAGCTTAGTAGCTTATTTATAACTAATTTTTGTTATGCAATATAGTCGTAAAAACAAGTTACATTTACATTAATACATTACATTAATAATAAGTGTGACTAATTGTGTGAGATTTTAATATAAAAATTTTATTACTTGACTGCAATTAAATGTGACTAATTGTGTAAGATTTTAATATTAAATTTTATTACTTGACATATTGATATAATTATGTTCATATATTATATCAATACAATAGACTTGTATAACAATATTATTTATTATTAATGTAATGTATTAATGTAAATGTAACTTGTTTTTACGACTATATTGCATAACAAAAATTAGTTATAAATAAGCTACTAAGCTTTATATGCAATGATATAATGTAATTTTATCCTTATGACTATATTGTATATCAAAAACAGTTATGAAACAATAAATAACAGTAAAATATAAATCTATATACTTTCTACGTCTTTAGCTCCAATATCGTGTTAGGTTTCTTATTATATACTAGTGCTTAAGGCTGAAACTTAAACTATTATATTCATCAAGTTTTTCTTAATTAACTTCGAGAAATTTCCTCCTAATATTTAACTGAATTGTATTTGTAGAAGAAAAATGTCTCTATTGCTGAATGCAATCTCAGAATGCTCTCGGAATTATGCAGAAGCATAACTTAATCAACATATCCCACGAGAATTCAGATCCTTTTTAGCTTATATTTTTAAACGTACGTATGACAGTTTGTTGAAAAGCTTGCAGATTTAGTTTCTAAAGACACGTCTTGCTCTGGCAGCATCCAGGCGGCGAACTATACCGAGATACCGAAAAAAACGCCTTAAAATATGTTAAAGCGTTCATAACATTTAATAATGTAATTTCACAATAATATAATAATATAATTTCAATAAACTTTTTAATAATGGTTATGGCTGTCTCTATCCAAGAGGTTTGTTTTTTCCTTCTTTTTTTTCTGATTATCTTTCTATTTTCAATTAATGTTATTTGTCTCCGCCTTCTCAATTGTTATGCATATATGGAATTTATTTTGTTTTTAAACTGTAAGATAATGCATTCATCAAATTGCCTTTAACAGACTGATCTTGGTAGGCTGTATCTTCTGGTAACCTCGGACAGGGCAGCTATAATTATTATTTTCTCCCTCTGGTCCCGATTTCAAGTAATCTTCACCCTGGGCAAAACTTTGTATAACCGTCCTTTTCATTTTTTAATTTTTACCCCCCCCCAAGTTGTTGTTTTACTTTTAAGTTTGGGTTTTCCCCAGGTATCAACCAATAATATTCCGATAGCATTTTGTTATTGCGAGTTATCTAATCACTACCTAGGGCATAGGCTATACAACAAAAATTAATTTTTCTAAAATTAAAGTAATTAAGTTTTGGCGAAAAGTGCATGCTTGCTAAAATCTCTAAAATTATTTGTAACAGGCCTATCTAATGCAGTCGATCTTTAATATAACTTACATAAGTAAAAAAAAATCACCTTATAACCTCCTAAATATAGAATTACGTTCTACCTAAGAAGTCTACTGCAATTCTGGTTATACATGGTATTTAAAAGGTGCAATTTTAACTTGCTGATTTTAATTAACTGTTCTGTTTCAAACTATTTTTATTACATTGCTTAAGTCACATTTTCTGATAAAACACATACATCTGATTCTAATTAATCTTACATCATTTACATGACATAAAAAAGAAACTAGAAATAATTTTCATGACTTCTGTATTATCAGCCCCTAGACTTCTGAGGTGGAATGTAATTCTATATTTATGAGGGTATAAGGTGAGTTTCTTACATCTGTAAGTTAACATTGATCCCTCATTGACCAATATAAACTTCATTAATAATATTGAGTTTATATAGTAATTTTAAATCACATAGGACTACTAAATTATGTTTAAATACTTACATTAAAAAATATGTATTACAGATATATCAAAACCAATATTATTGGAACCAAACAAATTGTATTGCCTTATTTCTAAATTACAATGAGAATCTAAAATTTAGTCTAACTTTTTTTTTTTTTTTGTAGTTTCTTTTAAATTCAATTGGCATGAAGTTTATTTTACAATATTTTCCTTGGATTTTCTCTTTTCAAACTCTTCTATCATTTCTAAGAAGATAGATTTCAAAGTTATATCTTTTTCATTGGATACTGAAAGTAATGAGTTCAGCTTATTATTGAGGAGGGATTCTCTGGTAAAACTGAAAAAAGTTCTTTCCATAGTACAGTCGGTTACACATTCTCTCTCTTTCTCATCCTATGCCTCCATATTGGGGCGAAGGGCCTCCAAGTGGAGATTTCTGTTTACCGATGTGAATTTTGTTACGCTTATTTTCCTAGAGAGGGCAGAGGGACAGGTGGTAAGCCCGTCGCCCCTTAACCCCCCTCCGGAAACAGTCAGTTACTGGCAAAGTAAAAAACACCCTTGTAACAATTTCAAGATTCGGAAAAGTGTTTCTCCTTCAAAAATGTTCCGCCCTTTCTAGGTTTATCTTGGCAGTTGCCCAATCTGTCCATTTATAAATCTGGGCCTCAATTAGCCCATTGGCCTTGTTTACGGAGTTAAACATCTAACGGAATAGTATAGAATAATCATTTTAATTTATTATTAGAGCTCGGAATTTCACGCATTTATTTCGGTTAAAATAGGCATGCTAAAAGGCACTTAAGATACCGAAAATAGTCAGTAATATAATAAAATAGGAATTTATTAAAAATTAAAACGAAGTAAACACCCACTTTATTGATGAAAATTACTGTCTAAGATACTTAATAATTTATCAGTAATACCATAGTGATTATCACATGCAGTACTTACTCTTACTCCTGTCGCTTTGCTGGTTTCATTATGTCCGGCATTCCTTTCATAGGTTATGCTATTTAAAGTATTTTCTTCTGCAAAAGCAATATATCCTCAACTTTACTATAACCACCCCAAAAAATAATACCATACGCATAACAGATTGAAAAAAGCAAAATATACACTGTATATTGTGTATATAATATATAACAACAAAATAATAATAAATAAAGTTTATGGAGTTCATTACTTACGTTACCGTACATTCTATCCGAACTCAAACTGGAGGAAAATTTAATTATTATTGTTAATAGAAAGATTGAAGCGTACTTTCCTTTTATCAAAAAAGAATTGAAAAATATATTTGAAGGATCCGTGATGCAGTAAATCCAAACACAGATCCAGTTGGTTTACAATTATCGTATTATTATCCATGCGGCCGTAGATATCAATAGACTCTGAATATATGCATTGGTGGACATATCATTGTATAGATAAAGGGTTCAATAGTCATATAAGCTGACTGACAGATAAACCGACTGACAGATATGGTAAATTGATATACGGACTGGTGGATAGGTAGTTACAAAGGTTATTAACTGCAGTCAAGCGGTGGGCAGTGTTCTCAAAGTGCTGGTGGTGATCTAGATAACGATGATAATAATAACAATAATAATAATAATAGGCTACAGCTTAAAATGAATCCATTTCCATAAAAGTTGCCGTTATGAAATCACTATCTAAAAATATATTAGGGTTTACAACATTTTAATATATATAAAAATAGAAAGGTCTAGTTACAGAGCTCATCTTCCGAAATTCTGACAAGACTGTTTACCTTTAAGTCGACTTGTTTGATTGATTATTTGTTTGTTAAGGTTGTTGCATTTATATCACGGATGTGTAGTTATACGAGACCTGCAACTGTTGGCGGTGTGCAAAAACTTTTTTCACAAGAGTTCTTTTACATGTCTGTAAATCTAAATTTACGCAAACTAATTGTACTTATGCAGACGATGCTCTATTGATGTGTAAAGCTAAAAATGTGCCTAATTTGACTTACAAGGTCAACACAATATTAGAAGAATTATGTCAGTGGGGATCTGATAACAAACTCCATTTTAATCCGCTGAAAACAACAGCTCTGATTATTACTAGAAAAAGAAGAATTCAAAAGCCAATAATTAAAATGAATCAGGAACACATTCGAATTGTAGATCAGATGTCCTACTTAGGAGTAATCTTGGATCAACAAATGACATTTAGACCTCTCTTTGACAATGTTGCTAGCAAATCCAACACTCTACTCAATAAACTGGCTTTTGCTTCTCGACCAACGTGGGGTCTCAATGCAGAAGTTCTGAAAATTATCTATAGAGCAGCAGTTGAATCTTTAGTGTTGTATTGTGCTTCGGTGTTTAGGAAATGTTTTGATATGAGCTGGGCTCGGCATAAATTAGCACAAATACAACGAGGCTTTATTCTGAGGATTATTAAAGCATATAGAACTGTTTCTACAGATGCCGCTTTAGTAATTGCGGGCATTGAGCCTTTATATTTGTCTGGTATTGCAAAAGCAGAAACTACGCTGCTCCGAAAAGGCTTCACATATGAAGACGCAATCTTGCGTTTGGATATCGAAAGACCAGCACACTTTACTACTGTCGGACATCCTGCTTACTTCAATAATTTCGTTAATAACAATGGATGTACCAGGAATCACAATCTGGAGATTTTTACAGACGGTTCAAAATTCTGCAGAGAAGGAATGGTGGATAAAATCGGTTGTGCTTTCGTGGTGTTCTGTTGTGGTAGGGAAATGTATTCACAAATGGCCAGACTCTCTACAGAGTGCTCAATTGTACAAGCAGAACTCTTTGCTATAAAGGAGGCTGTCTTATGGTCTAAATCTCAAAATTCTGACTGTTGCATTTTCAGTGACTCACAAACTGCACTTACTGCTATAAACAACAAGTTCAATTTAAATGCCTTGGCAGCAGAAATTAGAACTAAGATAATATCATATGAGAAACACGTTTGTTTATCCTGGGTACGAGGCCATATGGGCACATTAGGGAACGAAAGAGCTGATGAATTGGCAAAAAATGCTGCGACCTCGAATTTAAATTTTAGCTACAAATTGTGTCCCCTATCTTATGCTAAGAATAAACTTAGAGATTATATTAGGACTGCTTGGAATGAGCATTGGGTGTCCAGCTCCAAAGGGACCACTACGAGAGAAATCTTCTTTCCAACAGTTGAGTGTCGCCTACGCTGTACGAGTGTAAAACCGGACTTCATATTCACTCAGTTTCTGTCTGGGCATGGCAAATTTGGTTTTTACTTTCAACGTTTCATGATCCAAAGACAGAACGGTTATCAATGTATATGTACTGAACAACAAACTGTTGAACATTTAATTTTTCATTGCCCAGTCCTAGAGCATAAAAGAAGAATATTGGACACACACTTAGATTATTGTAAAAAGAAATTAGATAAACCACTCTTTGATATTTTTAGGAAAAAATGCTGTTATAGAGAATTCCAAAAGTTTTTGTGTTCTATTTTTAAGATGTTATAGTTTTCTTTTATAATATAATATATTAGTTATCTTGTTTTCTTAGAGTAGTAAGGCCTGCATCCAGCCTATGGATAAGAAGTAGTAATATTGCAAATATATTGTCTTGTAACTATAACCCTAATATACCTCCGGGTGGAATAGGGTTTAAGTAATTGTATATTCAATAAATAAATAAAAAATTGTACTTCGACCTGGACCGGGGCTGAACCCACTAACTAATGATCGGAAAACCATCGTCTTAATGCCTCTTCCACTGCCACCGATTTCAGGGCCTTTCTATTTGAATTTACATCACGTCAAATACCAGGTTTAAAATTAATTCAAAACAAGCTGTTTCCTAATATTAAGTTACATAAGTATAATAGTTTAATCAGGAAAAACTTCAATGTTGACAATGGCTTCCTACTACATGTAAGTCTGAATTATTAACCATAGGAAAAGGTAATCATATATTATAAAGATTACCTATTCTTTTAAAACTTCTCCAACTGATCGAAGCAAAATTTACTAGGACCATCCCACTCATACGCCGCGTGTTTGATATTGACCAATAACGTTTAGCAATTCCTCGGATATAGACCCATCACGGCCGTTTATCTTACAATATTACATTTATTAAGAACACAATTTCGATCGGTGCAAGGCAGTTCATGTGCTTTTATTCTGTTCTGCTGTTAGCTTACCTGAACGAATTTAACTGTGTCTTATATGCACTGGTGGTAGCACTGATTACACCAAGGTAGCTCGAATCGATTCATGGATGATTGATTCACAGTATGCCGTGATCTCACAACTGTTAGTTTTGTTTTTATACAACAAAGCACGAAAGTAATTATTATGTATATAATCCGTTACATTTTATTCATGGAATAGTCTTAATAAATCCAACTCGAATTGACGAGTTGCCTCAGATAGATAAACTCGTCAACTCTCAACTATATCATCGAGTGGCATCAATCAAAGTGGTAACAATAGTTACATTGCTCTGAATTTATATTACGATCAGTTGCTCGGAAAATAATAATGAACGATGGGCTTGTGCTTTTCAATATACATTCCAGAACAAAAAAAATCCCTTTAGGCAGGCCTACAGGCGGAGGTAGATTTCGAAGTGCTTTTGGTTTAATTTATTGTCGCTGCATAGCACTCTTCTTCTTTAGCCTTGGCATGGCAAACCTGCAGTAAAGAGGAAGAGCCTACAATCAATTGTTTTGACAACAATAATAGGATATAATATTCTGGGAGGCCGTGCGCAAGATCAGCAATGAATAAAATTAGCAAAGCCGCTAAACAATACAAAATTATGATATTATAATAATTCTTTCAAATGTTATTATTTTCAAACATTAAAATCTCGCGTCATATGAGAGCTATCAAGAAACTATTTATTGATTTGTAGAGTACTCATCAAGAGCTTTTCAACGATACCCCACAAGACGTGGTTTCAAAAGTTTCGAATTTTCATCCCCCACCCCCACCCCCACCCCCACCCCCACCCTCACTCTAACCCCCGAATCGTTGGTGTCATTGTGAACTCCATAGGGAGTACTCTAATTTATTCAAACAAAGTTTCCCTCTATACTTCATAGGGGCCGAGATATACATTTTTAAAAATTTCAACCCCCTCCCCCGACCACCCCCTTGGGCCAATTTTGCTCATTAACAAACTTGTCCGAACTATTGGGCCTAGAAATAACATATTAAAATTTGGTTCAAATATCTTCAAAATTACGGCCGCTATCGTGTAAAGATATATATATAAATATATATATAAATATCACAACATTTTTTTTTGAACGGGCGGTGGTTTCGTACTTAGGGGAGCATGAAACGTAAAGATATGAAAGAATTTTTCGAAAATCATAAAGTGGTATCCATTGCAATAGGTAGATTTTTCTTCGAAATCTACCTAAAAAAAATAATTTAATTTAGAAAGCACACTTAACAGAAAGCGTTTTATTCGATGTTAAATTAACAAACAAGTCGTCAGCGAGAAGTTAAAAATTCAGAGCATTCAATAAAAACTAATTTCTGAATTCAGTTCCGATAATGATGGGAAAGTAGCTATTCGGAAAGACGATATACATCAGGAGAACAAATTTAAGTTGCTTGTAATAGAAAACTAATAATAAGTAGATTGACAGCTCCTAAATTAAATTACATTTTTCTTCTCCTTCTACCCTCCTCCTGAGTCTTCTTTTTTCTCCTACTCCTTCCACTCATTTTTTCACAACTCTTTCATTCCCCTGGTAGTGTTCAGTCCAAATTCAGGTTGACAGCATTTTAATTATTTTTCTTTTATCATTTTATTTACTTTCTCTTTTTTTTACGTTTTATTCCTTTTAACGAAATACGTTGCCTTTCCTGCATTTTGTGTTGTAGAAATGTAGTCACATAAATGAAATTTTGGTGTTGCAAAAAAAGGTGGTTCGAATTATTACTGATTCTGCTTACTTAACTCATTGAAAACCATAATTTGTGGAAATGAAAATATTGACTAATACATTTATATATTTATTCGGCATTGATCTATACGAAAAATAAGCTTCCAAGGTTTCAAAGCAGGAGTTTTATTCAAGTAATCAACATATTAACATTCCGTTTTATAGATTGTTTTTAAGTCGATCAATAATCATGAAGTTATGGGAAATTTTTTTTTTAACAAACTTCCACTTTATATACATTACGTTAGTTTAAATACACTTTCTGCATGTCTAAGTGTCCTAACATTCCATGTTCCTATTTTAAGCTGCTGTCTTCTATTGTTTGTTCTTTCAATATCGATCACTCTCCCTGAAACACTTCCCGCCCGGAGATCCGACTGGGGAAGTATTTTACCTCCGGAATATTTTGCTTCAGGAGCAGCCATCATATTCGCTAATCCCTAGTGTCTTCAGGGAAAAAATAATGTGGTAGTCTTCCCATTTCCTTTCCACATCGCAGTACCACGGCCGCCACACCCATCCATCAGGTTGCGCCCGAAGATTTTCGATCAGTAGCCATCAAGAACATAATTTGTTCTATGCCTCCAGTCGATAATAATGTCGCTGCTGCCCGGCATTATTCATTATAACCCTGAAAAGGGGGTGGTTTTGGTCCGCCCCGGGTATTTTATTTCCCCGGTACCCTCCATATCTGGTGGGCATTCCCCTATCCGCCACCTGGGGAGGCGCCCGATGGGAGACCATCTACTCCGCACGAGTCAATCATACACACAATTCGTCAGAGGAAAGCAAACTGGGTTGGGAACATTCTCAGAAGGAACTGCTTATTACATGATGTCGTAGAAGGAAGATTGGAGGGCACAACTAGACTTGGAAGAAGAAGAATTCAGCTGTTGGACGATTTAAGGGAAAAGCGGAAATATTGGATGCTGAAGGTGTATAACGTGCGTAGACAGTGGACTGTAAAAACAATTAAATTAATTAAGGGTGATAAAGATTGTACACACGCTATACATTTCGCTTAGAATGAACGATAACAAAGTTATAAGCTAAATAAACCATAGGTGAGATAACACTGACACTTTGATCTTCTTGAATCACAAACACTCGTTGGAAATTTCATCGACGTCTTGAAGTCTTCTTATAAGCAGGGATGATTGATTCCGCCAGTAAATGAAAGAGCTTGCTGATTTAAAAATATATTTAATAACAATTCCGGAGGACCTTTGGAGTCAATATTCCAAATAAAATTATGTGAATAACAATGAAATACACACATGTACCAATTATATGCCGTATTAAGGTTCACAGTCAATCTTGTGATATTTTAATTCACCAAATAATACGCAATAATAATGTTACTGAATTTATATTGCGTGTTAAAGTAGATACAGCTACGTTGCAATAAAATCAATTTAATATTATTAGCTGTATGAAATAATTTCAGAGCTTTAATGCACTCACTAGGTAATAAGATTCCTTTCGTAGCTAATATTACCTCAAAAATAGTCCTGAAGTCCAAATCAGGTCATAATCAAGATAGTCAATTCATGTAGAAATGCCTGGTGGAAGCACTAAACGAATCCAGCCTTTTCTGAGACGAATAAATGTGAAAAATTGCTTCTGTGCAATTAATATCAATTATAAAGAAGCCTTAACTTGCAGGAAGCGAAGAATAAGGAATTATGACGTTAAAAAACCACTGCTAGTTAAGTCCAGATATGGACAATGATCCTTTAAGAGGATTTAAAAATGGCGAAGACGAAGAAGGAATGTTTGAAACAAGAAGAAAAAAAGAAAGCTAACAATATAAAAAACATATTGTAGAGAAATTCAACTGTCCTTAAAAATAATGAAGAGAATGCAAGGCCCCCTGAAAACGGGCGAAAAAGCAGAAAGAAATCAAACCAACCATCCATCATAATAAAATTAAACATTTAGCAATAAAAATATTAACAGCTAAAAAGATCACAACATAACTGAACATATTGCCCGCGATTATTCACTAGGGAATAATCAAACAGAAATGCGAAGTTATGTTGGATCTTCAAAAACACCAATAAATCCTAAAAGTTGAGAAATAAAAGTAACTAAACAAAGAAAAAATGAACGACTGCCTTAGTCGAGAGAGTCATGTATGGGAATTGGGGCTAATTTAATGATGGGTCGTTTCAGATAACTTGTAGAAGTCCTGACCGTGACAACCCTCACAAGACCGTCTGGGCCTGGGTGAGTTTGAGTTATGATGCCAACAACCCATTTTAAGGGAGGCATATTGTCATCCATGATTAAAACTGGCGTACCTATGGCAACATTAGGCATAGCCTTCAACCATTTAGAACGTCTCTGCAAGGAAGAAAGATAATCTGAAGACCACCTTGACCACAGGGACTTCATAAGATTCCTTAAATTGTTCCAGCGGGAACGTATAGTATAACCGCCAGAAAGATCTGGGCTAGGAAGAGACACAAGAGGTTTGCCAATCAGAAAATGTCCAGGGGATAAATAATCATAATCATTTACTTCCTCATTAAGAGTGACAAGGGGGCGAGAATTCATGAGGGCTTCTATTTGAATGAGAAGCGTGGACATTTCCTCATATGTAAAATTAAAAGATGGAGACATCCTTTTCAGATGATATTTCAATGAACGAACCGCCGCCTCATGAAGTCCTCCCATGTGAGGAGAATGAGCAGGCAGAAAGTTCCATTTGATAAATAGATGTGAAGTAGCATCTTGTATGGTTAATTGATATTCATCAGTTTCCAGCAACTTTGCAAGACTACTCAAATCGGCGTTGGCGCCTACGAAGTTGCTGCCATTATCCGAAGTGATAGAAAGGGGTATGCCACGCCGAGCAACAAATCTGGAAAATGCAGCAAGAAAAGCACGAGCAGTCAAAGCTGTAACTAGCTCGATGTGAACGGCCTTTGTGGACATACAAACAAATATGGATATGTAGGATTTAACTTGAATCCTTGATCTGGGACCTCCAAATTTAATCATATATGGCCCAGCATAATCAACACTGACATTGGTAAAAGCTGGTATACAATTCACTCGCTCAGGAGGTAAGTCAGCCATTTTTTGCTGGAATGCTTGAGCATTAAACTTAAAGCATATGAAACAGAGCCTCAGTTGGCTCCTGACTGTTTTACGCAAGGAGATGATCCAGAATTTCTCTCTCAAGTGCGAGATAATAAGTTGGGGACCAGCATGCTTTAAAAGAATATGTGTATAGAAGATAAGGTGTTTAGTGAAAGAATGTTGTGCTGGCAACAACATAGGATGTCTATTATCAAAGGATAGATTTGAACGTTCCAAACGTCCACCCACACGGAGAATACCATCCTTGAGTATGAAGGGGCTAAGTTGCTTAAGTTTACTTGAATTAGATAATTCCAGATTTGAAGACAGAGCTTGGATTTCCTTAGAGTAATACTGTCTCTGGATTACCTTAACAGAATAACAGATAGCATTAGATATCTCATCAGGAGATAGAGAACCTGTGAGGGGAGATTGAGCCTTCCGACAATTATGAATGAATCTTAACATAAATGCCATTACACGGATAGTTTTCAAATAACTGTATTTGGATAGCCAATCACAAAGATCAGAATTGTCTGATTCAATAAGAGCTACTACCTTCATCTCTGGAAGAGAAGTAGACTGCATGGAGTCACAATTCTTAGGCCATTTAAATTCATTATCAATAAGCCAATGAGGACCTGACCACCATAAAGAATTATTCAAAAGATCTAAAGGAGAGGATCCTCTAGAAATAAGATCCGCAGGATTTTCCTTAGATGCAACATGAGACCAAGAGTCAATAGATGTAATCTCCTGAATATCAGCGACTCTATTGGCCACAAAGGTTTTCAAAGTGGTGGGTGAATGAGTAAGCCAGCCCAAAACCACCTTGGAATCGCTCCACAAGTGGACAGATTCGATATTTAATTGAAGTATGGGCATTACCTTAGATATTAAATTAGCTAGCAAATGAGCTGCCAATAATTCGAGTCTAGGAATCGTAACAGCCTTTAAAGGAGCAATGCGTGATTTTCCACAAAGCAAAGCGCTCTTAAAATTTCCAGATTGATCTACAGAGCGTAAGTAGATGCAGGCTCCATAAGCGGCTTCACTAGCATCGCAGAAACCATGAACTTGAATGGAAACTGCATTCTGCAGTAATGCGAGACGAGGAATGGCTATATTAGAAATAGCATTCAACTGACTATGAATCTTGCACCATTTGGTGGCAACTAAGTCTGGAATAAGCTCATCCCATGAATTGGTTTGTTTCCATAGAGATTGAAATATTATTTTGCAAAATGACACCACCGGGCAAATCAATCCCAAAGGATCAAATATAGAAGCTATACAAGATAGCAAGTTACGCCTCGTACAACGAGTAAAGGGTTTTGAATAATCAATAGAAGTTTCTATTCTTAATACATCATTTGAGGGTTGCCAAATCAGTCCAAGGGCCTTCAAAGCATTAGCGTCACAGTCGCCAAATGTGCGAGAATCAAGAAGTTCCCTGTCTTCAATTGGAATATCTTGGATTAACTCGGGCACGTTTGCACTCCATTTACGTGGTTGAAAACCACCTAAAGGAAGCAACTGTCTTAATTGACAGATGGTTGCCTTAGCCTCCTCAATAGTATCGGCAGCAGCTACGATATCATCAACATAGGTACAGTTGTTAATGACTGAGGATGCCAATGGGAAGTCAATCCCTTCATCAATAATAAGCTGCTTCAAAGCTCTAGTAGCTAGAAAAGCAGCTGAGGCTGTGCCATAGGTCACAGTCTTCAAATTGTATAGCTGTATGGGTTCTGCTTGAGAACTCCTCCAATATATTTGTTGAAATGACTGATGATCCTTGTGAATCAAAACTTGCCTATACATTTTTGCTATATCAGCTGTGAATGCAATGGGTTTGAATCTAAATCGAATCAATATAGAAAATAGGTCTGGCTGAACCACAGGACCTACAGCTAATATATCGTTAAGCGATTTCCCAGTAGATGACCTCGCAGAAGCATCAAATACCACCCTAAGTTTAGTGGTAGTACTGGATGGCTTAAAAACTGGATGGTGGGGAATCACATATTGGATATTTGAATTAGAGTCTGATGTGGAAGGCTCCATGTGCCCTAATTCCAAATATTCATTCATAAACTTGCAATATTCTGTATGAAGAGAGGCATTGGAAGCTAGACGTTTTTCTAATGATTCAAATCTCTTTAAAGCTTGATTCTGCGTGCTGCCTAGAATGTCTGGGTCAGCGCGAAATGGCAGCTTGACAATATATCTGCCTTCAGAGTTTCTCTGAAAATTATCCTTAAAATGCTGCTCACAAAAAGATTCATTAGGAAAAGGAGCAGAGTGAGTAACTCTTTCAAGCTCCCAAAACCTGGTAAGTTGACTACTGATATCTTCATCAGACGTGATGAAGGCTGAGTAATTCACAGAAGACTCAGTGTAATTAAAGGGTTTATCTGATGAAGGCCTATTCAACTTAGAACATCTCCTTCGCTGCATTGAAGGCATGTTATGATGCTTAAGAGGGAACGAAGGCAACTTGCCGGAGAAGTACCAGCCTAGTTGGGAGTTCTGTATAGTAGGCAAGTTGGGAGCAGATATCTGTCCAGATACCAAGATTTGAGAACATATCTCAACTCCCAATAGCAAATCAATAGGCTTAGGAGAATTAAAGTTGGGATCTGCTAAGGGTAAGTTAGGAGGAATGTTCCAACCGCTAGTACTAATAAAGTGTTTAGGGAAATTGGAAGCAGAGATCTCAGGAACTATAATGGCCTTTGTATTGTAGCACCAATTCGTAACCTGAGATCTTATAGAGATTTCTGTACAATTCAAGACATTTGCATTGGTAGAAAGAATGCCAGCAAGAGACGTACATTGAGACAATGGCGACAAACCAAGCTGCCTGAATAATCTGTCAGTAATTAGATTACAGTCTGATCCAGTATCAATTAGAGCTGTGGCCTGTACGGCACTGCCATTGTTACTTAAAATTATCACGCTAGCAGTAGGTAAAAGACATTTCTGCCGTGACTGGCTGGCAGACATGATATTGGCCGTATTTATGGCTTGAGAATTGCTTGGCCGTGAAGGGTCATGCAATAAGTTGCTGTGCCTGCCTTGACATTGTCTACATCTAAAAGTGTTACAGCTCGAAGTGTGACCATTTGAGCTAAGGCAAACACGACAAAGTTTGTGATTTTTCACGAATTGATCGCGGGATGAATAATTCAGCGATCTAAAGGCGTCACAATAAATGATAGTGTGATTCGATTTACTACAATAATTGCATTTCGCTCTAGGAGAGGAGAGGTTAGCCTTGACAGAAGGAGCAGATGAGGGCTTGACGGACTGACTTTTCAGAACCGATTCTGTCATCTGCAGCACCCTAACCCTAGACTCCAAAAAACTGAATAATTCCTGCAACTTGGGAAGTTTTCCTAACTTAATTGAAGATTCCCATTCTTTAATTAATTCTACTGGGAGCTTATCCACAATGATACGTGAAATAATTAAGTCAGACAGAGGAACATCAGTATTTAGTACGTTCAATGCATGAACCGTACTTGTAAAATGATCTAAGTATTGTTGCAATGAGCTTGCAGAATCTCCTTTAAGGGGCGGTGGAGAAAAAAGGTTATCCAAATGCGTGTTGGCAATTAACCTGTCATTATCGAATCTTTCAGCTAAAGTCTTCCAAGCTACATCAAAGGTGGCATTGGAGACCGGGATATTTTGAATTACAGTCATTACCTCCGGGGATAAACAAGATTTTAGATATTGAAATTTATCCATGTTGGATATATGACTGTGCTGAACAATTAATGAGTTAAATGTATCCCTGAATTCAAGCCAAGCTCTAGGATCGCCTAAAAAACTTGGTAGCTTAATTTCAGGCAATTTAGGTAAGTTCGGTAAGGGTGCAGACAAAGAAGAGTTGTGATTAGAGCTCTGCTCTTGATTCGGCTCATATAACAGTTTTGCATCTGCAATTGAAGAATTGATATAAGCTAAAGCCCTTAAACATTCTGACTGAAGCTGGCGCTCTTGAAACTCAGCCTCTTCATCGTAAATGTTACGATGCTGAAGACTTTCAACCTCATATCTATCTGACAATTTTTCTAGGCTCGACTTAAGAACAATGGCCTCTTGATAGGATATCTTGTCCAGAATTTCAAATTCAGATACTGTTTGAATTTGAATCATGAATTGATTTTTTAGAAGATTAAAAATAGCTTCGGCTTTGGCCTTGGCTCTAGCTTCGGCTTCTTCAGCCTTAGCTTTAGCTTCAGCCGCTTCAGCTCTAGCTCTAGCTTCAGCTTCTTCAGCCTTAGCTTTAGCTTCAGCCGCTTCAGCTCTAGCTCTAGCTTCAGCTTCTTCAGCTTTAGCTATAGCTCTAGCTTCAGCTTCTTCAGCTTTAGCTTTAGCTTCAGCCGCTTCAGCTCTATTGAAAGCATTAATCTGCTTGCTAATATGGGAGATGGCCCTTTGTATGGTTTTCTCAATTTCTGCCATATAGGCATCTTCGGATTCAGAAAAGGCTAGTTCATTGATCTCAGACTGGACTCTGTTATATTCAGATTCAAGCTTGCTTAAATCAATCTTAAGCTCAAGAAGGTCTTGAGGAGAGGTTTCCTCATTGATAACGCAGTCTAGAATGTAATTAACTTTGCGAGTGATTCTCGACTTAATAGGTGTTCTTTTTGCCTTTAAAGTCTTAAGGGTGCCTTCTACGTCAGTCATGATTTGACAATTGATTGTTCAAATAGTATTCGACTTAACGTGATTCACTGTTTATGACTTAAATTGACCGCACTGAGAGCTTATTGAGCACTAAAGTTAGTTGCCCGCGGTTAGACAAAATGTGACAATAATGTGTGTGTACATGGATTCACAAAGGTGAGTGCAATTATGTAAATAATATCAAACCCTTTTAATAAATTAGTTTGAAGAGCTGTTGTCTGAATATTAGGCCTCACACGTGCAGATTAAAACACGGAGGCAGAAGCACTTAATATGAGATTAAAATTACCTTTTCAATAAGAAACTTCAAACTGACTTAAGTCAGGAATGTCAATTGTGCTTCAAATAAGTCAATTATTTGCTTGAATGATATTTGTGTTCAAACAGCATGAATTGCGGAACACCAACAGCTTGAATTATCTCAATAATGTTTACTACGGGCGGAATAGAACGAGTGTAGGTTTACAATGCGTGTTACAATATTGTGGTTCTATCCGGCCTCGGAGGTACCAAAAAATGTATAACGTGCGTAGACAGTGGACTGTAAAAACAATTAAATTAATTAAGGGTGATAAAGATTGTACACACGCTATACATTTCGCTTAGAATGAACGATAACAAAGTTATAAGCTAAATAAACCATAGGTGAGATAACACTGACACTTTGATCTTCTTGAATCACAAACACTCGTTGGAAATTTATTCGACGTCTTGAAGTCTTCTTATAAGCAGGGATGATTGATTCCGCCAGTAAATGAAAGAGCTTGCTGATTTAAAAATATATTTAATAACAATTCCGGAGGACCTTTGGAGTCAATATTCCAAATAAAATTATGTGAATAACAATGAAATACACACATGTACCAATTATATGCCGTATTAAGGTTCACAGTCAATCTTGTGATATTTTAATTCACCAAATAATACGCAATAATAATGTTACTGAATTTATATTGCGTGTTAAAGTAGATACAGCTACGTTGCAATAAAATCAATTTAATATTATTAGCTGTATGAAATAATTTCAGAGCTTTAATGCACTCACTAGGTAATAAGATTCCTTTCGTAGCTAATATTACCTCAAAAATAGTCCTGAAGTCCAAATCAGGTCATAATCAAGATAGTCAATTCATGTAGAAATGCCTGGTGGAAGCACTAAACGAATCCAGCCTTTTCTGAGACGAATAAATGTGAAAAATTGCTTCTGTGCAATTAATATCAATTATAAAGAAGCCTTAACTTGCAGGAAGCGAAGAATAAGGAATTATGACGTTAAAAAACCACTGCTAGTTAAGTCCAGATATGGACAATGATCCTTTAAGAGGATTTAAAAATGGCGAAGACGAAGAAGGAATGTTTGAAACAAGAAGAAAAAAAGAAAGCTAACAATATAAAAAACATATTGTAGAGAAATTCAACTGTCCTTAAAAATAATGAAGAGAATGCAAGGCCCCCTGAAAACGGGCGAAAAAGCAGAAAGAAATCAAACCAACCATCCATCATAATAAAATTAAACATTTAGCAATAAAAATATTAACAGCTAAAAAGATCACAACATAACTGAACATATTGCCCGCGATTATTCACTAGGGAATAATCAAACAGAAATGCGAAGTTATGTTGGATCTTCAAAAACACCAATAAATCCTAAAAGTTGAGAAATAAAAGTAACTAAACAAAGAAAAAATGAACGACTGCCTTAGTCGAGAGAGTCATGTATGGGAATTGGGGCTAATTTAATGATGGGTCGTTTCAGATAACTTGTAGAAGTCCTGACCGTGACAACCCTCACAAGACCGTCTGGGCCTGGGTGAGTTTGAGTTATGATGCCAACAACCCATTTTAAGGGAGGCATATTGTCATCCATGATTAAAACTGGCGTACCTATGGCAACATTAGGCATAGCCTTCAACCATTTAGAACGTCTCTGCAAGGAAGAAAGATAATCTGAAGACCACCTTGACCACAGGGACTTCATAAGATTCCTTAAATTGTTCCAGCGGGAACGTATAGTATAACCGCCAGAAAGATCTGGGCTAGGAAGAGACACAAGAGGTTTGCCAATCAGAAAATGTCCAGGGGATAAATAATCATAATCATTTACTTCCTCATTAAGAGTGACAAGGGGGCGAGAATTCATGAGGGCTTCTATTTGAATGAGAAGCGTGGACATTTCCTCATATGTAAAATTAAAAGATGGAGACATCCTTTTCAGATGATATTTCAATGAACGAACCGCCGCCTCATGAAGTCCTCCCATGTGAGGAGAATGAGCAGGCAGAAAGTTCCATTTGATAAATAGATGTGAAGTAGCATCTTGTATGGTTAATTGATATTCATCAGTTTCCAGCAACTTTGCAAGACTACTCAAATCGGCGTTGGCGCCTACGAAGTTGCTGCCATTATCCGAAGTGATAGAAAGGGGTATGCCACGCCGAGCAACAAATCTGGAAAATGCAGCAAGAAAAGCACGAGCAGTCAAAGCTGTAACTAGCTCGATGTGAACGGCCTTTGTGGACATACAAACAAATATGGATATGTAGGATTTAACTTGAATCCTTGATCTGGGACCTCCAAATTTAATCATATATGGCCCAGCATAATCAACACTGACATTGGTAAAAGCTGGTATACAATTCACTCGCTCAGGAGGTAAGTCAGCCATTTTTTGCTGGAATGCTTGAGCATTAAACTTAAAGCATATGAAACAGAGCCTCAGTTGGCTCCTGACTGTTTTACGCAAGGAGATGATCCAGAATTTCTCTCTCAAGTGCGAGATAATAAGTTGGGGACCAGCATGCTTTAAAAGAATATGTGTATAGAAGATAAGGTGTTTAGTGAAAGAATGTTGTGCTGGCAACAACATAGGATGTCTATTATCAAAGGATAGATTTGAACGTTCCAAACGTCCACCCACACGGAGAATACCATCCTTGAGTATGAAGGGGCTAAGTTGCTTAAGTTTACTTGAATTAGATAATTCCAGATTTGAAGACAGAGCTTGGATTTCCTTAGAGTAATACTGTCTCTGGATTACCTTAACAGAATAACAGATAGCATTAGATATCTCATCAGGAGATAGAGAACCTGTGAGGGGAGATTGAGCCTTCCGACAATTATGAATGAATCTTAACATAAATGCCATTACACGGATAGTTTTCAAATAACTGTATTTGGATAGCCAATCACAAAGATCAGAATTGTCTGATTCAATAAGAGCTACTACCTTCATCTCTGGAAGAGAAGTAGACTGCATGGAGTCACAATTCTTAGGCCATTTAAATTCATTATCAATAAGCCAATGAGGACCTGACCACCATAAAGAATTATTCAAAAGATCTAAAGGAGAGGATCCTCTAGAAATAAGATCCGCAGGATTTTCCTTAGATGCAACATGAGACCAAGAGTCAATAGATGTAATCTCCTGAATATCAGCGACTCTATTGGCCACAAAGGTTTTCAAAGTGGTGGGTGAATGAGTAAGCCAGCCCAAAACCACCTTGGAATCGCTCCACAAGTGGACAGATTCGATATTTAATTGAAGTATGGGCATTACCTTAGATATTAAATTAGCTAGCAAATGAGCTGCCAATAATTCGAGTCTAGGAATCGTAACAGCCTTTAAAGGAGCAATGCGTGATTTTCCACAAAGCAAAGCGCTCTTAAAATTTCCAGATTGATCTACAGAGCGTAAGTAGATGCAGGCTCCATAAGCGGCTTCACTAGCATCGCAGAAACCATGAACTTGAATGGAAACTGCATTCTGCAGTAATGCGAGACGAGGAATGGCTATATTAGAAATAGCATTCAACTGACTATGAATCTTGCACCATTTGGTGGCAACTAAGTCTGGAATAAGCTCATCCCATGAATTGGTTTGTTTCCATAGAGATTGAAATATTATTTTGCAAAATGACACCACCGGGCAAATCAATCCCAAAGGATCAAATATAGAAGCTATACAAGATAGCAAGTTACGCCTCGTACAACGAGTAAAGGGTTTTGAATAATCAATAGAAGTTTCTATTCTTAATACATCATTTGAGGGTTGCCAAATCAGTCCAAGGGCCTTCAAAGCATTAGCGTCACAGTCGCCAAATGTGCGAGAATCAAGAAGTTCCCTGTCTTCAATTGGAATATCTTGGATTAACTCGGGCACGTTTGCACTCCATTTACGTGGTTGAAAACCACCTAAAGGAAGCAACTGTCTTAATTGACAGATGGTTGCCTTAGCCTCCTCAATAGTATCGGCAGCAGCTACGATATCATCAACATAGGTACAGTTGTTAATGACTGAGGATGCCAATGGGAAGTCAATCCCTTCATCAATAATAAGCTGCTTCAAAGCTCTAGTAGCTAGAAAAGCAGCTGAGGCTGTGCCATAGGTCACAGTCTTCAAATTGTATAGCTGTATGGGTTCTGCTTGAGAACTCCTCCAATATATTTGTTGAAATGACTGATGATCCTTGTGAATCAAAACTTGCCTATACATTTTTGCTATATCAGCTGTGAATGCAATGGGTTTGAATCTAAATCGAATCAATATAGAAAATAGGTCTGGCTGAACCACAGGACCTACAGCTAATATATCGTTAAGCGATTTCCCAGTAGATGACCTCGCAGAAGCATCAAATACCACCCTAAGTTTAGTGGTAGTACTGGATGGCTTAAAAACTGGATGGTGGGGAATCACATATTGGATATTTGAATTAGAGTCTGATGTGGAAGGCTCCATGTGCCCTAATTCCAAATATTCATTCATAAACTTGCAATATTCTGTATGAAGAGAGGCATTGGAAGCTAGACGTTTTTCTAATGATTCAAATCTCTTTAAAGCTTGATTCTGCGTGCTGCCTAGAATGTCTGGGTCAGCGCGAAATGGCAGCTTGACAATATATCTGCCTTCAGAGTTTCTCTGAAAATTATCCTTAAAATGCTGCTCACAAAAAGATTCATTAGGAAAAGGAGCAGAGTGAGTAACTCTTTCAAGCTCCCAAAACCTGGTAAGTTGACTACTGATATCTTCATCAGACGTGATGAAGGCTGAGTAATTCACAGAAGACTCAGTGTAATTAAAGGGTTTATCTGATGAAGGCCTATTCAACTTAGAACATCTCCTTCGCTGCATTGAAGGCATGTTATGATGCTTAAGAGGGAACGAAGGCAACTTGCCGGAGAAGTACCAGCCTAGTTGGGAGTTCTGTATAGTAGGCAAGTTGGGAGCAGATATCTGTCCAGATACCAAGATTTGAGAACATATCTCAACTCCCAATAGCAAATCAATAGGCTTAGGAGAATTAAAGTTGGGATCTGCTAAGGGTAAGTTAGGAGGAATGTTCCAACCGCTAGTACTAATAAAGTGTTTAGGGAAATTGGAAGCAGAGATCTCAGGAACTATAATGGCCTTTGTATTGTAGCACCAATTCGTAACCTGAGATCTTATAGAGATTTCTGTACAATTCAAGACATTTGCATTGGTAGAAAGAATGCCAGCAAGAGACGTACATTGAGACAATGGCGACAAACCAAGCTGCCTGAATAATCTGTCAGTAATTAGATTACAGTCTGATCCAGTATCAATTAGAGCTGTGGCCTGTACGGCACTGCCATTGTTACTTAAAATTATCACGCTAGCAGTAGGTAAAAGACATTTCTGCCGTGACTGGCTGGCAGACATGATATTGGCCGTATTTATGGCTTGAGAATTGCTTGGCCGTGAAGGGTCATGCAATAAGTTGCTGTGCCTGCCTTGACATTGTCTACATCTAAAAGTGTTACAGCTCGAAGTGTGACCATTTGAGCTAAGGCAAACACGACAAAGTTTGTGATTTTTCACGAATTGATCGCGGGATGAATAATTCAGCGATCTAAAGGCGTCACAATAAATGATAGTGTGATTCGATTTACTACAATAATTGCATTTCGCTCTAGGAGAGGAGAGGTTAGCCTTGACAGAAGGAGCAGATGAGGGCTTGACGGACTGACTTTTCAGAACCGATTCTGTCATCTGCAGCACCCTAACCCTAGACTCCAAAAAACTGAATAATTCCTGCAACTTGGGAAGTTTTCCTAACTTAATTGAAGATTCCCATTCTTTAATTAATTCTACTGGGAGCTTATCCACAATGATACGTGAAATAATTAAGTCAGACAGAGGAACATCAGTATTTAGTACGTTCAATGCATGAACCGTACTTGTAAAATGATCTAAGTATTGTTGCAATGAGCTTGCAGAATCTCCTTTAAGGGGCGGTGGAGAAAAAAGGTTATCCAAATGCGTGTTGGCAATTAACCTGTCATTATCGAATCTTTCAGCTAAAGTCTTCCAAGCTACATCAAAGGTGGCATTGGAGACCGGGATATTTTGAATTACAGTCATTACCTCCGGGGATAAACAAGATTTTAGATATTGAAATTTATCCATGTTGGATATATGACTGTGCTGAACAATTAATGAGTTAAATGTATCCCTGAATTCAAGCCAAGCTCTAGGATCGCCTAAAAAACTTGGTAGCTTAATTTCAGGCAATTTAGGTAAGTTCGGTAAGGGTGCAGACAAAGAAGAGTTGTGATTAGAGCTCTGCTCTTGATTCGGCTCATATAACAGTTTTGCATCTGCAATTGAAGAATTGATATAAGCTAAAGCCCTTAAACATTCTGACTGAAGCTGGCGCTCTTGAAACTCAGCCTCTTCATCGTAAATGTTACGATGCTGAAGACTTTCAACCTCATATCTATCTGACAATTTTTCTAGGCTCGACTTAAGAACAATGGCCTCTTGATAGGATATCTTGTCCAGAATTTCAAATTCAGATACTGTTTGAATTTGAATCATGAATTGATTTTTTAGAAGATTAAAAATAGCTTCGGCTTTGGCCTTGGCTCTAGCTTCGGCTTCTTCAGCCTTAGCTTTAGCTTCAGCCGCTTCAGCTCTAGCTCTAGCTTCAGCTTCTTCAGCCTTAGCTTTAGCTTCAGCCGCTTCAGCTCTAGCTCTAGCTTCAGCTTCTTCAGCTTTAGCTATAGCTCTAGCTTCAGCTTCTTCAGCTTTAGCTTTAGCTTCAGCCGCTTCAGCTCTATTGAAAGCATTAATCTGCTTGCTAATATGGGAGATGGCCCTTTGTATGGTTTTCTCAATTTCTGCCATATAGGCATCTTCGGATTCAGAAAAGGCTAGTTCATTGATCTCAGACTGGACTCTGTTATATTCAGATTCAAGCTTGCTTAAATCAATCTTAAGCTCAAGAAGGTCTTGAGGAGAGGTTTCCTCATTGATAACGCAGTCTAGAATGTAATTAACTTTGCGAGTGATTCTCGACTTAATAGGTGTTCTTTTTGCCTTTAAAGTCTTAAGGGTGCCTTCTACGTCAGTCATGATTTGACAATTGATTGTTCAAATAGTATTCGACTTAACGTGATTCACTGTTTATGACTTAAATTGACCGCACTGAGAGCTTATTGAGCACTAAAGTTAGTTGCCCGCGGTTAGACAAAATGTGACAATAATGTGTGTGTACATGGATTCACAAAGGTGAGTGCAATTATGTAAATAATATCAAACCCTTTTAATAAATTAGTTTGAAGAGCTGTTGTCTGAATATTAGGCCTCACACGTGCAGATTAAAACACGGAGGCAGAAGCACTTAATATGAGATTAAAATTACCTTTTCAATAAGAAACTTCAAACTGACTTAAGTCAGGAATGTCAATTGTGCTTCAAATAAGTCAATTATTTGCTTGAATGATATTTGTGTTCAAACAGCATGAATTGCGGAACACCAACAGCTTGAATTATCTCAATAATGTTTACTACGGGCGGAATAGAACGAGTGTAGGTTTACAATGCGTGTTACAATATTGTGGTTCTATCCGGCCTCGGAGGTACCAAAAAATGTATAACGTGCGTAGACAGTGGACTGTAAAAACAATTAAATTAATTAAGGGTGATAAAGATTGTACACACGCTATACATTTCGCTTAGAATGAACGATAACAAAGTTATAAGCTAAATAAACCATAGGTGAGATAACACTGACACTTTGATCTTCTTGAATCACAAACACTCGTTGGAAATTTCATCGACGTCTTGAAGTCTTCTTATAAGCAGGGATGATTGATTCCGCCAGTAAATGAAAGAGCTTGCTGATTTAAAAATATATTTAATAACAATTCCGGAGGACCTTTGGAGTCAATATTCCAAATAAAATTATGTGAATAACAATGAAATACACACATGTACCAATTATATGCCGTATTAAGGTTCACAGTCAATCTTGTGATATTTTAATTCACCAAATAATACGCAATAATAATGTTACTGAATTTATATTGCGTGTTAAAGTAGATACAGCTACGTTGCAATAAAATCAATTTAATATTATTAGCTGTATGAAATAATTTCAGAGCTTTAATGCACTCACTAGGTAATAAGATTCCTTTCGTAGCTAATATTACCTCAAAAATAGTCCTGAAGTCCAAATCAGGTCATAATCAAGATAGTCAATTCATGTAGAAATGCCTGGTGGAAGCACTAAACGAATCCAGCCTTTTCTGAGACGAATAAATGTGAAAAATTGCTTCTGTGCAATTAATATCAATTATAAAGAAGCCTTAACTTGCAGGAAGCGAAGAATAAGGAATTATGACGTTAAAAAACCACTGCTAGTTAAGTCCAGATATGGACAATGATCCTTTAAGAGGATTTAAAAATGGCGAAGACGAAGAAGGAATGTTTGAAACAAGAAGAAAAAAAGAAAGCTAACAATATAAAAAACATATTGTAGAGAAATTCAACTGTCCTTAAAAATAATGAAGAGAATGCAAGGCCCCCTGAAAACGGGCGAAAAAGCAGAAAGAAATCAAACCAACCATCCATCATAATAAAATTAAACATTTAGCAATAAAAATATTAACAGCTAAAAAGATCACAACATAACTGAACAGAAGGAGGAAGCAGAGGATAGACAGTTTTGGAAAACAAAATTCGCGTACCAAGTTTGAAAACCTGCCGGAAGGCAGAATACTTACTACTACTACTAAATACACTCTATTTAAAAGGAAATTGTATAATTGGTTAATTGTTCATCCTTTCTATAAGATTCATGATTTTTTCCGATGTAGGCCTATCACTGTTTCTACACTGTAGCAGTGCTTCTACATATTACCACAGTATACGTGATATTACTCTAAGTGCATAATTAATTTAATTAATAAGTGGTATGTTTGATCATGCATGACTTTAATATTATCCTGTTTGTATTGTAATCGCTGACGTTGTCTATTGCAGATTATTTTCCTAATGACAAACTTTTTATTATAATATTATTATTAGTAAACTTAGTATTATTTATTTATTATGTAGATTTTCCAAGTAGTTATTGTATTTTTTTCACACGAAGGAGTAAAAATGAATGTAAAGTATTGAAAATCATAATTGAGTTTTTTATGCTTTCCGCGATCCTCAAATTTTCGTTATTCTCTTATCATACATCTTTTACAACATTAATGGAATTAAAATAATCCGTAACTTCATGTGCAAGGAGGATTTTCCATGTGTATTCGACGTTAAGATCTAACACTTATATTTACATTGTTATGAGTTCTTAAAAGAGCAACCCATTGATATTGAATTCTATCTATAACTAGCAAATCAGCCACACCATCTCATAATTTGACTAATAAACAGCACTACTTAAAGTTAATGTTACGGAAACTACTTACAAATTTCATTCAACGAAATGAAATTAGTTATTAATCAAAACTACTTGGAACATTAAATTACCTTTTGATACTAAAATAGATTGTTTTACATAATAATCAGCTTTATTTCACTTTTCCTATGAAATCAAATGAACGATTAGTTACTATACCGCAGGGGAAATTTGTCATAGGTAATATAATGAGAGATCCGGATTTTACCGATAAATTCACGAGCAACGAGGTTGCGAGTTGATTTATCTTGGGAGAATCTCGTTCTCGAGCTATATTTATTATGACTAGACTTCGGATTTTAGGTAAAAAAAATCTGATGTGAAAGTCACATAACTTCCTCTGCCCAAATAAAAGTTAGCAGTATTCACATATCCTTTTACAGAATCGCAAGACACAATTTTACGCTAATTATCCTATAAATACCTCTTATTTCAATGATGCGACTAAAAGCGCAGGCTATATAACAAACTTTAAAAAAAAAACAAGTGACTGCAGACGTTTATTGAACTTTCCGCCGTAAAGAATAATTCCCGAAATTTGTCGAATATTTCCCTCAGATACTTATTTACTCTATACCTGGCCAACAATACATCTTTCTCACTTCACATTCTTAGAATAAGAGGCCGTGAAAGAGCTCGTATTCAGTTGTTCATCATGCAAGACAAAATTTCTACAAACAGTGGGTGAACAGTGGGTGGCTTGTAACTACCCTCAGAGAATTTTTTCGAAAAAAAGTTTCAAATAAAAGTTTTAGCTCTCAGTAAAAGGAACACATGTGCAAATTTTAAAGAAAATCGTTAGAGCCGTTTTCGATAAAATCGCGAAAAACGAAAATTTCTTAATGTAAAGTCCCCTTAAAAATAAGAGAAATTTGTCGCCAATCTTCGAATCACATCTTCAGAAGGTACCTGACCCAAATACGAAATTTTGTTTTCATACGATTCTCCGTTTCGGAGCTAGCCTGTTCACAAACTTCCACACAGACAGACACACAGACACACACACAGACACACACACAGACAGTTTCCAAAAATAGTATTTTTGGATTCAGGGGGCCTTGAAACGTGTATATATGCTAAAAACTCAACTTCGAATTTTAGGGTCGAAAACAATACTTCCTCTACCTATAGTACCTATGGTACGGGCAGAGGAAGTAAAAAACTATTGTAATCCTTAAGTGATATATGGACGAAAACTTGTATATGCATGTTTCATAAGTGACTATGCCTAAAACTGATAGTTTTATAGGACCTAAAACAGCCTATTTTTACATTAGAGCCTAATATTGTCTTTTTGCTTGTTTTTCCTCTGAAGTTCAAAATAAGTTATTTTTTGTTATAAATTCTAGCATTTATTTTCAGTTCGTATTAAATTTTTAGTTCGAAATGTGCAGTACATGACACATTTATGACGTGATTAAATAATAAGGAATGTTTCGTCTTCAGTAGAAAAATTCCTTGGAATTCCCAAAAGATATAGTGTTTTTCTCCCGGCTCCCACATGCAGTAAAAAAAAGTAGTTCTCTGAATTACTGAGGGATACAAGGGGTTGAATATGCTAGCGTGCGTAGCTTCTGGGCGCAGGGATTAGGTTTTCACTGTTATGGTAGTAATACAGGCCCTAGTACTAGGGTCTATGTAATTCTGTGTAGTCCTACCATAGGCCTACATCTGTGTTTTATCACGATTAATCATTAATGGTGACTTCAATGAATATAATATTCTGCATTGCAATTGAGATATTTAAGAAAATTGGCAACTTAACGATTTTATAAGAGACTATTTTACGATTTTTAGAACCTATTTTCCAATTTTTAGAGCCTATTTAGGTACCTAAAACAGCACCTAAAAGTCCGAAGTCTAATTATGACTATTCCACTCATACGCCGCGTGTTTGATATTGACCAATAACGTTTAGCAATTCCTCGGATATAGACCATTCACGGACGTTTATCTTACAATACTCTTGTAGGAATCGCGAGCAAGTCATTTTATCGGGTAAAACGTTTGCTTGTTACTGGACACGTAAGCATCAGTGTGCAGCGATTAATACGTCATCCTGCTGCCGTAAGCAGCACAAAAACGTATTATTTTATACAACATAACTTGTTTGTAAATTGAAATAATAGAAATGTACATTTATTAAAAAAACAATTTCGATTCGGTGCAAGCCAGTTCATGTGCTTTTATTCTGTTCTGCTGTTAGGTTACCGGTACCTGAGTGAAGTAAACATGTCTTATATTCACCATTGGTAGCACTGAACAAAACTTGGTAACTCGAATCGATTCATAGATGGTTGATTCATAGTATGCCGTGATCTCGCAGCTTTAGTTTTGTTTTTATACAACAAAGCACAAAAGTAATTATTATTTGTATAATCGTTTACATGTTTATTCATGGAATAGTCTTAATAAATCCAACTCTCGAGGGATTAACTATGACTATTTAGCGAATACTTATATAGTTAAGCATCTAATGAATAATATAAAAACACGCAAGTTGTCATTGACAGTTTATAGGTACATACCGATATATCGATCGTCGCGACATCGTCGACAGTGGCGCGACGAGCGACTTTTCAATTCCTTTGTCCTCATCAGCTAGTTAGATTAACCTCGTTGCTAAAATAATATCGTGTTATTGATATTGTTTATTATTATACGAGATTTGAAGTGCTACACCAACCATATTATTTATAGGCTATATTATTTCCGTCTTTTCTTTTGTTCATATTCAACTGAGTGGTAGAGAAGGCCTTATGCCCTTAACTCCGCCAGGTTAAATAAATAAATAAATAAATTATATACCCAATCTTTGTGTTTAATTGTTAATTGCTTTAATCGAAGAAGCTACAAGTATTAAGATGTTTCATTGTTCAGTGTTTGTGAATTTAGATAAAAACAATTGCACGTAGGTGCAATGAAATGAAAGCGATAAAAATAAAACTATAAAATTATGACGATAAACACTTGCGATTGGTTAAAATTCCACATATTCCTACAGTGGATTGTTAATTGATTTATGAGCTAAATGGTCATGGAAAATCATTCTCTGACTTTTTAACTTTCAAGGATTCTAAAACTACATTGGTCAAAGTCATTTGAGTGAAGTAGTAACTACAATTACTGGTTAGATATTACTTTCTTCCTCCAATGAATCTTTCATTAAGCTCAGAATATAATTGAATTAGTTTATGCCTTGATAACATTCTGTCTTCCTCATGGAAATAACTTATACATTGCCGATGGCAGAACTGCAATGAAAATAAGTAGATAGTTAATAGTGCAGGAAGCTGAAAGCCGAAAAATCCTGACCGATCTTCTGCTTGTCTGCCATATAGGCCTACATTGTTCTTTATCTTCCTGTCAATGTATCATTTTTTCTTCCAGGGTTACCTTTCAACTTCTCTAAGGTAAAAGTTACCTATTATCCTTTAAGTAGCAAACGGTTTTCTTCTAGTATGGTAATTGAATTTAAGTGTGTGATACAATATCTGCGAAAGACGAACAGCAGTCGATAAATATCTTTCAATGTAACTTAATGGAATGATTAAACTAGCTATAGCGTGACGTCAGTAATGTGAATAGGACTTTCATTTCTTCATATCTACGATCAAATGCGAACCACTACCACAATGACACACTCCATTATAGATCTTCATGGGAGATCAATAAAAATGTAATAAATTTAGCGGCTGGCAGCGAATTGAAATGTAACTAATGTTCTCTTTCTGAGCTGTCATAGAAACATGTTTCACATGGTATCTGGACAGGCAAGTTCAACACCTCCCTTGCATGAATGATGAGCTGCTTTTAAGAATGTTAAAAGATCGTAAGATAACCTGATCTCAAACATTTCTTTGGTTTTCAGGGAATAAAACGATAAACACATTATGAAAGTATAGACTATTTCAGAAATCGGTGTAAAATTATCTTTCTTAGAACATAATATTTGAAAAAAAAAGATCACAGGAATAGCCTTTTGACTTCACTATACAGAACGAGATGGATTGATTAGTTTGTAATAATGTAATCCTTTGTAACTTTTGATTCCTGCTTTCATTCTGGATCGATTCTTTTGATTTTAAACTTTATTACGATTTAATAGCATTCTGTATGTCTTCACAATTCAAGATTAGACCACCAGGTAGCACCACTTTTTGCCGAATTTTAATAATTGGTCACCAAGAACAGAGAAGAAATCATTGAACATTTTGTTGCAAAAATCATGAAAATCTAACTTATAAAGCGCTATATTTAATTGGATCTGTGAAATTGCTACGCCCCTGATGGAAAATGCACCTAAAATTCCTAACCCTGCCTGCTGAGAAGTGTCATCTTCTAAATCCTGCGCGGTTCCCACCATTGATTCCTGCATATCATTACACCCTCATACAAACCACGGCCTGAGGAATCAATGTGGCACAAGTAATTAAGGCGATCAGCATGGAAATTCTGAAATGAGAAATGCTTAAGAATGTCGTGCAATTGGTTCCTATTGATCGCCTTGTTTTCCGGTTTCTGACACCCGGATTTTCAAATCCCTCTATGCACAGTCCATTCATCTAGTGTCTGGTCGTCCCACTTTTCTCCGTCCTTTAGGATTTGCTAAGATACGTTTCACTGGGTTATTTGGTTCCATCCAGACCAGTGACCAGCCCATCTCAGTCTATTGATCTCAATTTTTCGTACCAGAAAAATCATAATTTTCGTCATTAAACATTTTTTTTCAAAATTCCGTTGTCATATAATATTTTTCAAATGCGTTCAGTCGATTTTCATTAATTTTATTCAGTGACCATGTCTCATTTGCGTATGACTGACATCATTTAATGTTTTATAGATCTGCATTGTTGTCTTTCACGATAGCAGCTTAAATTTTAAAATAGTTAGTAATCCATCATATGTTCCTGATGCTACATACTTGGTCCGTTTTGGATGATAACTTGTCACAATCTCAATCTAGATGTAAAAAAAAGGAATAAAATAAACAATCATCACCAGACTTGAATTCGCTCTTTGTTCTCTTAATAATGACAACTCAGGTCTTTTGTGCGAAAACTCACTAGAAAAAGAGTAACACACTACAAATTCATCGATTTAAACATCAGTGGCAGAGGTGTCCATTGCATTTGAAGGCTAGCACTTCAGTTCCTGTAACACGTAATCAAAGCGGACCTATGCTAAGGAGCGTTGAATTAACAATGGATAAAGCCCTCCATCAACAACGGAACGCTCGGAATGCTTTCAGAGACTCCATTGCATTTTACAAGAGTGTAAAGAGGCAGACAAAATAAATTTCAGGCCTAAAGCTTATAATAGAAAACAAATTCCCTCTAACGTCAAATACACTCTATAATATTTGAAGTAAAACAACTTCCTCTACCCTTACAGTAAACGGTTGTATCGCAATTGTTTCAGCCTCATTCAAAGTCACATTATTCGCAAGATTGAAACCTACATTTGCATATTAAATGAATGAACTTGTAACTACTCTCAAAAGGGGTTTTATAACAGTTTTAACTTATTTTATAATATATGTGTAGTATACGGTGTAATATTTCGTATATCGTAATATATTAGGTATGTGATGTAACTCGGATAGAAAATTTTGTCCTAAACAAAATCATTAGAACTGTTTTTGAGAAAATCGGGAGAAATGAAATTCTCATCATGTAAAGTGGGTGTAAAAAAATTTATAAACAGAAAATTATTGCCGCTCTTCATGTCGTGCCCAAAGTTTACACAACCCAAGTAAAATTTGATTTAATGCATTCATGTAACTTTCTTTGCCCTATGCAAGAGCAAAACAAATTTCTCACTTCCTATTATGATGTAGAATAAGAGGCCTATTTGCAAGGTTTTGCGTAATCAGTTTTCTCATTCTCTGCCTCCATTGTTTGCCAATTAAGACTTTTAGTTTCTACGAATGGTTGCTGGCTTATTTTTATTTATTTATTTTTTATTGCACTGCAAGTGGGTCAACAACCCGGTGGTAGAGTTGCAATAAATACCAGCCGTACGTAGACTATATACAAAAATGACACACTATACCTACAGTTATACATTAAATATCACAACAGCTATCTACATACCTGATAATTAAAAAAAATCTCTTTCCATTCAAAACTATAGCATATAAATATTACATAATGAGAATATTATAGGAAAAAAATTATACATTGTCATATACCCTATTCAATATATTTTTAAAAACATTTGGCGTTAGCAGGAAACGTTTCGAAGGTTTCTGCAGGTAAGTCATTCCATTCCTAAATCCCTCTATTTAAAAAGGAAAATTTGGCAATATTTGTTCTCTGAGATCTACCCCTGATTTTGTGTTTGTGATCCTTCCCACTTTTGTAATCTGGTTCCTTAATTTTGCTGTGAAGCTCTTCCCATGCCGGTTGTTTCGTGTATACATAATACATATATTTTAATGTACTTATTTTCCTTCTAGATTCTAAAGATTTCCACTCTAGTGTTTTTAACGTAGCCGTAACGCTGTCAGTTTGTTGGTGGTTATTCATAACAAATCTTGCAGTTTTTCTCTGCGTCATTTCTAACTGCGTTTTAGGCCTTCCTGATACGGATCCCATACACTTACAGCATATTCCAAATTTGGTCTCACCATTGATTTATAAGCAAAGTTTCTGGCGGTAGAGGGTTAATCGGGAAAATCAGTCACACTAAAACCGTCAGGAAATCAGTCACAATCAGTCACACTAAAAAGTCTTGTTTCGGTGCGGACTGCACAGAAAACAATCAACTCAATGATTAGCAGTAATCAAAGGAAATTTTTCAGACCTTACTTCCTCAATGGCAATAGACAATTCCTAAGCAATCTAAAGGTATATTATCTATTTTATGGAACCCGGAGGTTCATTACCGCGCAAATCAAAATTTAAAAATCCAAAATTAAAAAATACAAATTTCCAACATTAAAAAAAAACAAAATTAAAAATTAAAACATCCAAAAATCCAAAATTTAATAAATAATAAATTCCAATATTTAAAAATTAAAAAATCGAAAATACCAAAATTGAAAAAATCTAAAAATCTAAAATTAAAAAACTAAAATACAAAATTAAAAAATCCAAAAAATAAAAAAATCAAAGAATCAAAATTTAAAAATTCAAAAATTCAAAGATCCAAAATTAAAAAGTCCAAAACCCAAAATTAAAAAAGTCCAAAAACCCAATATCAAAATGTCTAATAATGCAAAATTGAAAAAAATCCAGTAATAAAACATTAAAAAAATAAAATAAAGTTTTAATTCTGTCGCGTGGCGTTCCACGCACTCTTTTTTATTATTATTTATTTATTTATTTATTCAGGCGAAGGCTGATATCTCGACATCGAGTCGAACTCAATATTTCTTCTACCTATAATACTCATGCTACGGACAGAGGATTGACTTCATACTGAATTTCACCTTCTAGAACTCAGAGGTAGAGACTTAACATCCTTGAATGGGTTTTAATTTGGCTGGTGTATAATATTTTCATGTTCACTTATATTATTACGTCTTGTTCAAATTGTACAGAATAATTATTCTAGATTTTCTTTCTGTCAGGCTCATAACTAGTTTATGTTGCATTTATCATATTCTAGTGAAGTTTCTGTGACATAATTACTCTCTACTCCTAGTCCTCTACTTGACGAATGTTTACTGACTTATAATTTATATCGAAGTGTCACATAAATATCATTTCCATTTTGCTGTCAGAAGTAGCTTAGATATAATGATAATGTGACAGGTTACCGGAGATACTTACGTCGTACATTATTTTAGTAAATATATACCCCTGTGCAGGGACTTTCATGCTATGGCTTTTCTTAGGAATATACCATCCCACAAATGCATATATTTTACACGGTATATCGTTTATGTAACATGTGTTGTGGAATGTTAGTCTCATAATTCTCTAGTTGTCTCAAGATTTATTATAGACTTATAATACATTACATTGGTAAATGCTTTCTGTTTTACAGTAATTTCCTTCATTACCCTCTCGGGGCCCTGAGGCGTCATTAGGCCTATACATTATACATTTATCCAAACTTACACATAAATTGTATTAGGGTGGAGGAATTGAATAGGAATAGGGTCATTCAATAATTAAAAAGACAAATTGGTCTGGGGAAAAGAAGGTTGGTAGTACAAGTTTGAAACATTTAGGGTTTTAAGTTTGCATCACTGGGATGAGTTCTAATCAGCTTATGGATCAACATTGCTCTGTTTATAACCTCAAAATTAAGTTTAACGATGTCGGGTCTTCTTGAAAATTCCACGTTGGTTGAACAACGTTCTGTAATTCGTTTCTTGATTGCTGAAGGTGAAAAACCGGCTAATATATACTCTAGAATGACTAAAGTGTATGGTGAAAGTTTTATGAATCGTGGAAATTTTTAAAGTGGTACAACAGTTCAAAGGTGATCGAGAATTAGTGTCTGACGAACACCATTCTGTTGAAGTTGCAACTTCCTCACTTGAAACTTGAATTGTTTGGTCCACTGAAGGAGGCATTACATGGGAAGAAGTTCCAGGATAACGAGGATGTCAAAAAATTTGTGGGAAATTGGCTCAGACACCAAGACAAAGAGTTCTTTGCAGCCGGTATAAAATAGCTAGTAACCGGTTGAGACAAGTGCATAAATGTTGACGGGGATTATGTTGAAAAATAGGAAAAGTCTTGTTTTGTAAAAATAAACGGTTTTTTCTCCAGGTCAGTTTGTCTCTTTAATTATTGAATGGCCCTCGTATATATACGCCTAAAGTATGAAATGCTCTCCATGTTTCGAAATAGCGCCAAACCTCTAAATTTCAAGATATCGAAACGAAAATTTACAGGCTAGCCAACAGGACCATGAGGAACAAGAATATGCATTATCCCTAAAAAGGGCAAATACAGGTACAAGCCCCTTGTACATATAACTCTTCAATTACACTTAAGTTGCAGCGATTGTTACAGCAGTTGTTAAGCAGTGTAATAAAATTCTTGTAAATATTTCGCAAGTTTTAATAATGTCAGTAATGTTCGTTTTTTCTTTGCAAAACTTTATTTAAGCATAACCTAAAGAAAAAATATATTTCTGTATATATTATGAATACTAGAATGTATGTTAGATAGTTCACAGTAGCTTGTTATAGGCCTATTTGGTTAACGTTGTATTCAAATCTTTGCAGAAAAAATAGGCGCCATTCTTAAAACAACTCCGTCCACCCGTCTTCCTTAGCCTATAAAAATAAGCGACTTATGGCTGAGTCTCAACCAACTTTCAACCCCACACAGTAGGTTAGAGTAATAACCTATCAACATTATTTTATAATGAACAGAAACTTCAACAGATTAAATGAACTATAAGGTTAAATTATTAAATAAACTTCTTTATTTATGTTTTTTTGTAAACGTACGGGACTTGTTGGACAATATTTTATTATATTTCATGCCGAATTTTGCTTAAGAATAAAACTATTTTCACGGATCTCTACGCACAAATGAGCGAAACTTTCTTAATATTCGTTTTGTTAATGTAAACACAACATGATATTTGTTAAAAATTCTCGATAAATACAGCTTTAAAAAATATCATCTGAATTATTATTCATGAAATTTCGTAGGTTTGGTGGAGGCTTATATTTATTTGACACCTTTTCTTATACATCTAAACACTTAAATTTGTGGACAAGAGCGAATTTGGCAAAAACGAATAAAAAGTTAAGTTTACCTTATCTTTTGAATGACTTAGAATAAAGTCTCTGCCCTTTCTTCGTTCAACTTTGCGATATTTGTTAAAATAATTCATTATAGTTATGTAAGTTAAATGATAAAAATATCATCTTCACTTCTGAGATGTCAAATTGCTCCGAAATTATTGCTTAAAGTAGCCTAATGGTAGATGGCTTATAGACAGGCTTTTATTTTTGTGAAACAGGGTGGAATTAAAATCAATTAAGGTGATAAATGGATAAATGATATGTAAGGTCATTTTTGAAAAACCCTAATTATACATTTTTTAGGGAAATAATTCACCCCAGAATCTACTGTTAATAGTCTAAGGAGGAATGAAAAAAATAAATAAAGAAAACACTTCTGAACTAGCCTATATGTTGGTTGACATTTTTCTAATATAGATCTATATTAGCCTACTGGTAGTTACTATACTAAGAAATGCTTTTGAAAAGTGGAAAACAGAAATAAGTTACTAAATTATAAATTTTGTAAACCCATACATACTCGGTCGTGCAGAATCAGCACGCTCGCCACTGGATCTGAGGTTCGCGGGTTCAAATCGGGTCGACAAAAAAAATTAGGGTACGAAGTCATCCGGAAGAGATTAAGAGCTTTAGATCTCGTGTCCTTGATTTACGGCAAGTTAAAACATTCCAAATCGAAATTAGAGCTTCTGGACCACATTCTCCGGTTCTTCCTCGTCCAAGTAATTTCTTACTTTCCTACTATATGACCATCTGTTCAGTCAGTCCTTTATAGGAATATAAGCATACCTAAATTCTAATTTGGTAATGAAATTTCAACCGTGAGGTCCAGTGCTCCGTGCCCGGTGAGGAGTCACAAGGATTCAAATCAGATCAGACGATGAGTCCGTCGTGACTTAAATATATCCCAGAGAATATCTCATTTTGAAGAAAAATGGTAGCTTGCAGCTGTAACAGTATGAATTTGCATGTAGAAATAAATAATTTAGCCTAAAACTGTGAAAAATGGATCATTAATGTTCAACCTTGAATAAATTTTCAAAACTGAAATAAAATGCACACAAAATCCATAATTTGCTACAACCGGGATATGAAATTGCTTACAGATTGTATTAAATCCCGTGTTGTAGGCCTACTAGTAATTTTGCTGTGACGATAGAGAACTAGAGATAGCACACTCAGTTTACATAATATAATAGGTTAATATAAAAACCTCAGACCCTGCCAGCTGGTAGCATGTCTGCAACACATTTGCTATTGTTTCCTCAAGACTACATTCTACATAATGAAGGTTTGTTATTGTTCAGTGATGCCTACATGACTACTCTAGTGTCTTGAATAACGAGAATGCCATTCATCATGCTGCCACAAGTTTGTTTTTCCAAGACTCGCTATTGTTTGTTATGAGCGTAATCGCTTTTAGTGTGAAGCTTCGGACATAGCGCTTCCAAGTCGACGTAATATTTCGCTGATATAAAACTAAAGCAAGCACTATTTTTGTTGTACTAGGGATATTACCAAATGGAGTTCTTCAAGTGGGGATTCTGGAATCAAGGAATTCACAAAAGATTATGTATCTGTTCAACGAAAAAATTAATATATTTGAAGATTGTACCATTTTTATTACTATCACTTTCTGCTCTAGATAACTGGAATCTCTGTAATATATATCTACATTTCACTAATATGGCTAATTTCGTGGTGCTCCTTTTCACATGTTAAAAAGCGCATTAAAGAGCACATTCTGGTTAAATGGAACAACAACTGGCTCAGTACCACAAAAGGATTCGTTACTAGGGATACTTTCTTTCCAACGGTTGAAGTACGTCATAGAAGTGTTGTTAAGTCCGACTTTATAGTGACCCGATTTCTGTCTGGACATGGAATTTTTGCTCCTATTTCGAAAGATTCAAAGTGATAAGAGAAAATAACCTGTGTATGTGTAGCGAACAATAAACTGTCGAACATCTTTTATTTAACTGCCCAGTGTTTGAAAGAGAAAGACATGTTTTAAAAGGACATCTAGATTATGTAAACTTCTTTACGCTAAACCATTATTTCATATATTTATAAGAAAATGCTGTTGTAGAGTATTTTATTATTTTCTTTCTTATGTACATAATTGATTATAGTTTAAAGTTACCAGGGTGATTGGATGGAATGCTCAGCACTGCTAGTTATAGAACGGAATGGTATATCATAGCCAATTAGAGATAGATAAATATGTGAATTACAAATTAAATTTTTTAAAACTATAAACCTAATGTACCGTCCTGTAAAATAGAGTTCATAAAACTGTATATTCAATAAATAATAAATAACTTCGTGGTAGGCCTCTCGTAATGGCCAACTACTAGGTCTGAAAGCTGTCGATTAAAAAACGCGTTTTATTGTTCGAAACGTTCACATAGTGTATTTTAACCCATTCAGAGTTGAATTGCTATCTCTATATATATAAAAGGCTTTGTCCTGACTGACTGAATGAATGACTGACTGACTGATTGACTGAATGACAGGAATCAACGTACAGCCTAAACTATAACAGGTAGAGACTTGGAATTTTGACAGTACCTTCGTTTTATAATGTAGGTGCTCACTAAGAAAGGATTTTGAAAAATTCTGATTCTAAATGCCAAAAATTAAATGTTTTTGAAAATACTTAATCCCTTTTTACATACAATTATCAATTCCAAATCACAGAATATATTGTTGCCAAATGGTATCAGGTGGGCTTGGAAGAAACAAATGAAATGCACTTTTGACAAATAAGAGAAGTTATCAAAATAATTTATGTTATAAATAAATATTACAGAATGAAATCCACTAAAATAATGGAATCACATAACTTTCTCTACCCTGGACATAGAGAAAACAAAACGAGGTATGGTAATGTGTATATTATTATATTATATCGCAGGTTTTTGGAGAGAAAAGTATGAAGGCTTTATGGTAACATAAGAGTGGGAAATTTCCCGCCTCGATATTACAATTTTATGTTATAGGAATTTCTGTTTCTTCTTATTTAAACCTCTACCAGGCTTGCTGTGCACTGTACAAGCGATGGGATGCAAAATTCTAGATCCTCTATGAGCCATAAAAAACTATATCAAGCGTTTTCTGAGGGAATAGTTTGAGTGTAATAAGTATTTCTTCCTATTTCAAATTATAAATGCCTATATAAGGACCTAGAATTTAAAATTGAAAATCCTTCATAAGCTAATTTCCAATTACTAAATACAAAACCCGGGCGACGCCGGGTCTTTTAAGCTAGTATTTATATAAGCAATCATGGAAGAAAATCATTAGTGGGTTCTAACTTTAGAATCGCAGAGGAAAACTTCCGTGGAACAGATGATATCCATGAATGACGATTATAACAAAAAGGAAACAAACTCATATTCTACATAAACAATAGTCTATTGACAGTCTATATCTGTAATTTTATACAATTGATATATGACTAACTTACACGTGAGCAGCAGTAAAAAAAAAGGTAAAATGATCCCTTTAAAGGCCATGGAAGTCCAGAGGGTATCAGGAGGTTGAGGCTCCCAGATTTTGGATATTCGGCACGTGAAGATGGTAAGGTTGTTAGCCTTATTCACCGACCGCCTTTACCCCCAGGATTGCTCCTGGTACTCATTTCTGTTAGAGGCTGAGTCGACCCCAGTGCCATAGTGTCACCAGAAGGATTAGGCCAATGGCGTGACCAGCAGTGAAAATGTTAATTCTAACTCCTAGACATCAAACGGGTAGCAGTGGAAATGTTAATTCTAACTCCTTCTAGACATCAAACGGAATTCGTGTACTGCAGTAAATCTTAGATACTCACTCCGGCGTAAAATCACGGTCTCGCATTAGAGAATATTCTAATGAACAAATAGTTCGTGTCTGGTAGCCTACTGCGCCAGTAAATAGCAACAGATATACAGGGCCATCGAGAAGCCGCTAAACAGCTCTTGTGAAGGTGAGAATCGGCTGAGAAATGGAATTAATTTGGCCGCGCTAGCGATTATGTTCAACTACAATAATAAATTAAGCAATAAATAAAATTAACATAAATCTCACCTATTTGAAGATATATTGAAAACGTTTGCCGTTTTCTTCAACACACAAATTGACGTGCTTCAATTTATTTTCTAACACTTGAATTAAATATAATAATAATATTAATAATAATAATAATAATAATAATAATAATAATAATAATAATAATAATAATAATAATAATAATAATAATAATGTTTCTTTCTCATTGATGTACATATAACGACTTTCGGTTACAATTTCTGCTATTCCGTAGAGTCATTAATTTATGGAGAAAAATAAAACATTACATACGATCTAGAAATAGAACGAGAATGTCTATCGTTATTTGTGTTGTTCACTTTTATGTGAACTGACTGTGATTTGTTCACATCTGTCCAATACAAATAACGATAGATATTTTCGTTAGAGAAATTGAGGAGAACAATTTGACAATCTATAATAATAAAAGGAAGAGTTTATCTGTCTGTCTGTGCTCGATGCCTATCGAAATCTACTGAATGCAGAGTTCTGAAATTTTAAACGTAGATTGACTAATGGGTGGGTGAATGCACCTCGAAGCCGGATTTTTTATTGTAGCTTTTGTTCCCGTGGTATAAGTGGAAAAACTGGCAGAAAACGTATATTTTTCGCTATCCAAGCATCATCAGTTGAAGGAGGCTTTGCCGTTTTTGTCACAATTTGGAAATAAAAGAAAAACTTCATTTTGTAAACCCACTCTGGTTGATTCATTTGTTTATATTGCCAAGGACCGCAGATATTTGAATTTTTCAACATGGTCGAAAGAGAGATAATAAATATAGGCCTAAATGGACAAACATTGATCGATTTGGACGGAACTCACTATTCAGGGGTTTTCTGGGTCGGAGAACTCGAATCTGAGGTCTTTTTCCCAGGCGGCGCTTTCTAATCGTGGAATCCACTCCAAAATCTAATTACTTCCTCTGCCCGTACCATAGGTACTATAGGTAGAGGAAGTATTGTTTTCGACCCCAAAATTCGAAGTTAAGTTTTTAGCATATATACACGTTTCAAGGCCCCCTGAATCCAAAAATACTATTTTTGGAAACATGTCTGTGTGTCTGTGTGTCTGTGTGTGTGTCTGTGTGGAAAATATCTGTGAACAAGCTAGCTCCAAAACGGAAAATCGTATGAAAACAAAATTTCGTATTTGGGTCAGGTACCTTCTGAAGATGTGAGGATAAGGTTGGCGACTATTTTCTTTTATTTTTAAGGGGACTTTACATGAAGAAATTTTCGTTTTTCGCGATTTTCTCGAAAACGGCTCTAACGATTTTCTTTAAATTTTGCACATAGGTTGCTTATACTAAGAGCTAAAACTTTTATTTGAAACATTTTTTTTCGAGAAAATTCTCTGAGGGTAGTTACAAGCCACCCACTGTTCACCCACTGTTTGTAGAAAGTTTGTCTTACGTGATGGACAACTGAATTCGCGCTCTTTCATGGCCTCTTATTTTATATAAGAATGTGAAGTGAGAAATAGCCTATGTATTGTTGGCCATGCATAGAGTAAAGATGTATCTGAGGGAAATATTCGATAAATTTCGGAAATTATATTTTACGGCAGAAAGTTCAATAAACGTCTGCAGTCATTTGTTTTTTTTTAAAGTTTGTTATATAGACTGCGCTTTTAGTCGCATCATTGAAAGAAGAGGTGTTTATAGGATAATTAGCGTAAAATTGTGTCTTGCGATTCTGTACAAGGATATGTGAATACTGCTAACTTTTTTTGGGGCAGAGGAAGTTATGTGACTTTCACATAAGATTTTTTTTTATCTGTTTCATTAATTATATTAATCTTTCTGTTTAGGTTTATGAATGTTTCGCGTGCAAGTGTTAATAAATATAATGTTTTAATTATTTTGCTCGTAATTTTTAATCTACCAATTAATTATCATGGGCGAAGCTGCAGGGATCTGCTAGTATTTTATAAGTGTAAGGGTGTAACAATGACCTACTGGTGTGTTTAAGAAATCCAGACTTTCATGAAAGATTAATGGTCATCAACTTAGTTGTATGTATATATCACATTAAGACTCTGAATAGGCTTTTATTTTATATTTTAATTCATCAGCTACTGTTATATGGATACATGCAACATTATTTTTCCACTTACAATTTTAAAGGCCTATATGATAATTTCTTGAATTTCCTGACATTTTAAACTAAGCTATGATTTTCTGACGTCAATGCTATCTAAAATAGGCTAGCAGTTCCATATTTGCTCACCTGTTTTGTGGTCAATTTTAATTATTTTTATTCAACTATAATTTTATTTCAGTTTTATAATAATATACTTCTTTAAAATACCAGTTTATGGTCGTTTATTATTTAATGAAATTATGTTTAGATCAAGCTAGTTCTATCGCTGTTTATATGGAAGAGTGTGCTAACTATAAGGTCATTAAGGCGGAAAAATTCAATACAAACTACTTAACTAATAGACCATTGAAAATGAAGTTCATCAATAATTCTTTTCTTCTTCTTCTTCATCATCATCATCATCATCATCTTCTTCTTCTTCTTCTTCTTCTTCTTCTTCTAGTAAGAAAAAGTAAAGCAAAGTGGTCTCTGTAAAGGCCGAGAAATCCCTTGGGGTTCCAGGAATTTTTAGGATCCCAGATTTTGAGAAATCCGTGCCATGATGGGATTAAGGCTGTTAGTCTTAAGCACCAGCCACCTTTACCCCCCCCCCCCCAAAAAATTTCTCCTGGTACTCCTTCTGTTGAGGATTGGGTCAATTGAAAAATCCCACCAACCTCGACGAGGACTATGCATACCCATTCTTCTAGCTGGTACTTAAGGTATAAACTCAAATCTGTGATTAAAAGACTATTTACTGCTATGTTGATTAATAAATGTTATGGATGTTATAAATTACATATTATATATAATACATTATATATTTGTTTAAGACTTCGTGAATTCATTGTTAAAAAGATCAATTAAGGAGTCATTCAATATATAAGGCAATTTATTTTATAAACTAAGGGTGCATTACAACTAGTTGATATTCCAACTCAAGTGATAATGTTGTACTCGATAGTGTATTAGAAAAAAGAATTAAACCTTAAGTAGTGGTACGTCTATCAGTGTGACGGGTTTAATGATAGGGGCCCGAAGAACCATCCCTCATATAATGGCCAATGTCTGCCAAAAATTTAGCCTTCCTAAACACATTCTGGAAGACATTGCTTTGGCAGCATTGAAAGGATCTTTGGCCATATTTCGAAACCATGCATATGTACCATATATTTAATTTCATTTGATTGTGTTTGCTTATACTGTATGTGTATTCAAGTGCAAAATTATTATGTTACATAGTTGAATTCATTGGTTTCAGTTTATATTTGTTTACTTCCTTCTACGGTATATTTCATTGTTTAGTACTCTTTGTTATAAGGCAGCCTGTAAGTGTTACAGGAAGAATTGAAGAAAAAAATATATGTAACTGAATAAAAGAGCTGTGAATTATTTTGCGTAGACTTTTAAGAAGTTATGAAATGCGTGTAAGACCATTTCAGGTACTGACCGAATAAATCCAGATATAGCACCATGGAAATTTTTCTCCAGTTTTGAAGTTGACATATCTTTGGAACAGACTAGTTGCACTTTTCATTATTAAATCTAACAATCTATTTGTAGACTGTAATGAGTTGATTTCACAAGATTTAAAGCTTTCCCAGCGGATATTGTCAATAAAATTCTTGGGCATTCCCGGCTGCAATAAACATGCTCCAAACTTCCGGCAATATTTCTTCAGTTGAGGATGGCATCAGAGTACGCTGCCTAATTGAGTGTTTCTGAAATAAACATTTGACTGAGAATTTATGCGTTGGAGCCTTCATATTCTATTGTGGTACATCTGTATTTATTGAAGCATGTAAATATGCGTACATGTATTGTTTTCTAGACAACGAAGTAATTTAAATATAAATATTTACATTGCGGTGCATCAATATTATTTTTATTGTTATCTCGTAGTGCATATAACTCAGAGAATAAAATACATATCTAAAGGCAGCTGTCATATTTTCGTTTGTTTTTTAAAATAAATACGATACCTACATGGAAACTAAACATTGCAAAGAAATTGACGATTCGCACTGCTGGCTCTGATATTACTATATAACAAACTTTTAGTCTGCTTCACTGTTGTTTATTTTTGCAGTTATTATTATTATTATTATTATTATTATTATTTTACTCGATTAACTCCTTTTTTTATGATCAACATCATCGTAATTTTCTTCCAAATGTTTTCGACTGATAATTAGAAAAAATTGCGTGCCATCATAAACGCATCTTTACTCCTTTGGAAACTTGAGGAAAATACCTGGATAATCTGAACTGTCTCCGACCATGTGCATATGTTCATTCGGGTGGCGTCTTATGAAAAAAATAATCATTCGGGTGGCGTCTTATGAAAAAATAATCATTCGGGTGGCGTCTTATGAAAAAAATAATCATTCGGGTGGCGTCTTATGAAAAAAATTATCATTCGGGTGGCGTCTTATGAAAAAAATAATCATTCGGGTGGCGTCTTATGAAAAAAATTATCATTCGGATGGCGTCTTATGGAAAAAATAATAATGTGGAACATTGTAAAAGGTATTTTATATGCAAGCTCATCAGAAGTACTCAGCCATAATATAACTGATACTTTCTAAAATTAAAGAGACTTCGTCCTCAGTATTATTTTTCTTCGAGTTAATTTTAACTTTATTAAAGCTTATTAATTTCATCGCTAAGATGTAAACATTTAAATATTTTAAGGAGTGTCGCATTTAAGTATCGCATAATCAGGGAGATTTAAAAGTGTCTGATGCAGCAATCAGCCCAGTCCATTGTGTTATGTGATTTGGGCTTGTACGTCTAACATAACGGTATGACACTGTCTCGAGATGCAATTAACAATCCATTGTCAAGAGAATTCTAGATAATGGTTGTTGGCTACAACAAGCCTTCCCTGATCTAAAAGGTTCTTACGGCCAAGATATTGTAGAACATTTCAGTGGATTATGGAGCAATATCCAGTTTTCAAACCATAAGTCAACAAAGGTTTTCTTAGAATACCAATTTATCATTTTATGTCGATGTATTTGAGGGGTGGACGTAAAGTAGGTGGTACTTTTAAAATAAATCATTTTTAAGGGGGTGAATGCCCCTGTGCCAATTGCGCTATAAAGAATGTAAGTCCTAACATTGTTCAAATATTGCACAGCAGTGCTTATAAATGACATCTGGTTTATGTCCAATGAGTAGTTCGTTTTAAAAGAGGCTGAATGTCACCAGAATTTGTTGCAATCAGTTTGCAGTTAGTATTAGCATAAATATTACGTGAATTTTGATTGATGTTAGTTTTAATATTGTGAGTTTATAGCTTACATCGTGTTTTTGAAGTGAATCCACTGGAAACTAGTGGAGATAGAGAATTCGTTCAAGTTTCAGTGAAAATTAAAAGATCTGACAACAAAATATGTTTTCCTGCAATAATAATTTATGCCACTTACACCCTATTTTAGGTAGATTTTCGAAGAAAAATCTACCTATTGCAATGGATACCACTTTATGATTTTCGAAAAATTCTTTCATATCTTTACGTTTCATGCTCCCCTAAGTACGAAACCACCGCCCGTTCAAAAAAAAATTGTGATATTTATATATATATATATATATATATATATATATATTTATATCTTTACACGATAGCGGCCGTAATTTTGAAGATATTTGAACCAAATTTTATTATGTTATTTCTAAGCCCAAGAGTTCGGACAAGTTCGTTAATGGGCAAAATTGGCCCAAGGGGGTGGTCGGGGGAGGGGGTTGAAATTTTTAAAAATGTGTATCTCGGCCCCTATGAAGTATAGAGGGAAACTTTGTTTGAATAAATTAGAGTACTCCCTATGGAGTTCACAGTGACACCAACGATTCGGGGGTTCGAGTGAGGGTGGGGGTGGGGGATGAAAATTCGAAACTTTTGAAACCACGTCTTGTGGGGTATCGTTGAAAAGCTCTTGATGACTACTCTACAAATCAATAAATAGTTTCTTGATAGCTCTCATATGTCGCGAGATTTTAATGTTTGAAAATAATAACACTTGAAAGAATTATTATAATATCATAATTTTGTCTTGTTTAGCGGCTTTGCTAATTTTATTCATTGCTGATCTTGCGCACGGCCTCCCAGAATATTATATCCTATTATTGTTGTCAAAACAATTGATTGTAGGCTCTTCCTCTTTACTGCAGGTTTGCCATGCCAAGGCTAAAGAAGAAGAGTGCTATGCAGCGACAATAAATTAAACCAAAAGCACTTCGAAATCTACCTCCGCCTGTAGGCCTGCCTAAAGGGATTTTTTATGTTCAGATTTCATTTTATACCTACTGCAGCGTAAGTAGATATGGTACCCTTGATGAATATTTTATTGTTCATTGTGTAACATATGGTTACAGTGATTCAGGAGTTAATGAATTATATTTTGGACCAATGAGGGTAGAATAGAATATTTATATACCGTTGAAACCACATTATAACCTCACTCATTTGTAAAAGAATAGTAGAAGAAGAAAAATTTGTGCGAAAATATAATTGTAAATTTAATAATTAAACTAAACAAATTTTATAAATAGTTGTAACAGACAATAATAATCCTTGCAATAGTAGGAATTATTAATTATAATTGTAGATACTAATTGTTTCTTAACTGTTAATGTAGCAAGACCTAGTTGCGTCTTATGATAGGCTTATTGTTTCTTGCCATTTTTCTTTCAACTCTATATACATGTACTATGAAAATCACTTCATGTATTAAAAGTTTAATGTTCATTTAAGATTCTGTATATGTGCTAAAACTTCTTTTTATACATTAAATTATTAAAACACATAAATACTCAAATTAGACCTTCTCTTCACACATTAAATTATTAAAATACATAAATACTAGAAATAGGCCTTTTTATACGTAACTTATTAAAACACATAAATACTTAAAATAGGCCTACACATATAGAGAAGTGTCCATATCATAAATCTAGTTCATACAGTAGATGATTCATATTAGGTTACTTTTCAAACGAGTGTCAAAATAGGCCTACTTCTTCGAATGTTAAATTAACGAACTTTAAAAAACACAGTACTAGAACTCTTCTTCATGTATCAAAATTATTACATCAGTGATTAGTCACACTAGGCCCACACAAATAGATCATTATTCTTTGATTATGTCTTCTTGTCTGTCTATGAACGCTGCTATGCACAAGTTGCGACTATTCTTTTTCACGAATCATATAGGATTTAACAATAACATTAGTGTAAATTAAATTAAAACTACGAAGAAGCGGAAAATTATTAAAATCAGTTAAATTCATTCCTCTGTGTCACGTTTATAAAGCACGTGTTTTGAAGCTCTGTTAAGCTTACCGGCGTTTAATTAGCGACATCGTTAGGTGTGGCGATCTTGTTAGAGTTCGGACAAATTCTCTTCGCGTTTTCTCTCGGTTTCCAGTTTCTAGTTCTCAACCTTGAAATTTCAGTGCGTTTATTAAGCTGCTAATTAACACTGAAACATTTTCAAGATATTCTCAGGTTTACGTTACCGGTTGCGATAGTCAAACTTATGCACTGGATTTATATTTAAAAATTAGCGGTTCGATTCCGATATAGGACGATTAGATTTATGTATCCTTAAGTGCGGCAGTTCCATGTCTGTAAAACCAGTAATATGCCTAATAAAATCAGGTAAACTGATATAACAAAGTGCCAGTTTTTTTTAATCAATTATAATTGCAATTATGATATGCAGAAAATAAGTTTTTCTAATCAGATTAAAATCTGCCAGCGTCAGCAGAACTGCAGATTTGTGATACCTTGACAATCGCGCACTCACACAATAAAAAAAATAAAAAAATAAAAAAAATGTCAATCGGATTTGACCCGGGGACCTCCAGAATACGAGTCCAAGGCGTTAAAATTTGGCCAACTCAGTCAGTTTGACGGTGTTGTTTAATAAGCATAAGCGAAGGAATAGTGTTAACTGTCAAATTATACCGGTAGACAAATATTAAAAAACATGTGACCTTTAATTAGTCGTTACTCTGGTACCGGTCAACCGATTAGGTCCAAAATTAATAAGCTTCTTGCCATGGACGTTATAAATGCGTATACCAAGTTTGTGAAAATCCGATAAAGCGTGTTTGAGCTATGGCGCTTTTAAATAAAAACACTAAATTGGGTTTGACGCCGGTACCGGTGAACCGATTTGGTTCAATAACAACACGGTTCTTCCCATGGAAATTATAAATCCGTCTACGAAGTTTCATGAAAATCCGATAAAGCGTATTTGAGTTATGGCGCGTACAGACACACGGACAGACAGACTTTTTCGTCCCCCACACACAATCTCATAAGTACCATACTGGCATTTAATAAAACTGTATTCTCTTCGAAAAAATTCCAGTTCATTGGCCTTAACAGCAGAACAATACTGTCTGTTAGAAGACATAATACGGAAATTAATAATTATTAATTAATAACTTTATTATTATTATTTAATAACTTATTTATTAAATAATTATTTATCTTCTCTTCAGTACGTATATGTATTGCTGACAATGATTCATCCGTCGGATTTGGACGCGGTCTGAAAGTCCCTTTGGTGTCTTTCGACAAGAGGAGGATAATGCCGACAACAGCTTTACCCTCCATCTTTGTCACCTCACCGTCTCCACTCTCACCCCACACTACACTATACAAACACCAATACACACACTTATTTTCTTCATACCTTATTTTTCCGCCAGTTACACCTCACCCGCCCGCTCAAATGGTGTATTACTAAGAAATGGGCCACACTATCGCCATCTCTATTCGCCTCAGTGCGAACCCCAAATGCGTAAGGGCAAGAGGATTGGCACTGGATACACGCTGAATCTTTAAGAACTTTACGTAACTGCATTTAGACCTCAGTGGAGATGTGAACGTTATACCCAAAATACATTTGCAGTGAAACATTCTTAGCGAATTAATATCTGAACTTAATATCAAAGGAAATTTTTCAGACCTTACTTCCTCAATGGCAATAGACAATTCCTAAGCAATCTAAAGGTTTATTATCTATTTTATGGAACCCGGAGGTTCATTACCGCGCAAATTCAAAATTATAAATCCAAAATTAAAAAATACAAATTTCCAAAATTTAAAAAAAAACAAAATTAAAAATTATAACATCCAAAAATCCAAAATGTAATAAATAATAAAATTAAAAATTTAAAAATTAAAAATTTAAATAATCAAAAAATAAACAATTCAAAGATTGAAAATTTAAAAAATCCAAAATTAAAAATTCAAAGATCCAAAATTAAAAAGTCCGAAATCCAAAATTAAAAAAGTCCAAAAATCCAATATTAAAAAGTCCAATAATGCAAAATTGAAAAAATTAAAAATAAAATAAAGTTTTACTCCTGTCGCGTGGCGTTCCACACACTCTTTTTTTTAATCATTGACTTTCTGTTGGATCCAAAATTCATTTTAGACCGGTTGACAGAGCCAGCTCAATTTCTTCTGGTTACTGTGAAGGCATTCGTAGTGAACGAAGGCTCCTATTCGAAGGCTCTGAAGTATGCTGGATATCCAACCAAGATTCAACAAAAGCAATTTAAACTTCTTGTAATTCACCTTGATTTTATAGATGTGTTGCCACTATTAAACTTCCAACCCTCGTATTCAGAAGGCTATTCCCATAATACATCTCAATTTTATTCTGCAGTTTGAGGGTTGTTCTATGAAGTGTGATATATTGACTTTTGCCTAAGTTTAAAGACAATTTGTTGTAATTTACCATATTTTGAATTATAGGTAAATTGTGTTTAATACCATTGACAAAGAATCGACCGAAGAAAACTGATAAAATATCCCATATCCAGGGCCGTAGCAAGGTGCTTCTGCGCCCTTGGCGAGTTTGACAAATCTGCGCCCTCCAATACTGTGGGGTCTGAACATTTTTTTTTTTATTCTGTAAAATAGTTTATTATTTTAATATAAAAACACTTTTATAATCAAAGAAAACCTAAATCTCAATTTGAAAATGAACTAAGAGTTGGACTTTAAAGGTACTAAAACCTTATTTTCAGACGATTGAACTACTTAAAAAAGAATTAAATAATAAAACCTAGTATCAAAAGTAAATTACATAATAGGCCTGAGGCCTCCTAAAATATTTAAAACATTAGCCTAATATAGGTAAAAGTTTTTTTTTTCGAATAGTTGGACCACTTTCATCTCAATAATAACGTACATTTTAATTTTTATTGTTACACCATTCCATACTGTTCATGATTTATGTTATCATACTTTCTCAATAAAAAAAGTGTTAATTAAAGAACGTTGCATGACTGCTTTTTGTTTGTAGACAATCGGCATAATACTACAGATAGTTCACGTGCTGCAGTAATTTTTAATAACCTGAAAGATTTCTTCCATTAACGTGGAACTTTTATTGCTTGATAAATTGCACCAGTCTAAAAAAAAAGGCGAGATTTTTCATGGTTAATTTTCTCGCCCTCTCTGTACCTGCGCCCTTGGCGGGGGCCCATTTCCCCAACGCCTAGCTACGGCCCTGCCCATATCATCAGCGTAATGCTATAATTTTTATTAATAGTATGGGAATTTCGAGTGACTAATCACGTTCATGAGTACCAAATATATTACATTTTACTTTGTATATTCTAAACGAAAGTAAAAGTGATAAAGATTTAAGTGGTTAATATTGAAATGATTTTCTCCTAAAATCCACATTGTATCGATCCTTTTTAAAAAAACTTACACAGTTTTAATATATGTTTTCCCTCACTTCCTCTATGGCTATAAACTGATCTACAGTTTACAATAACTTGCAATAGAAAGGCTGTGAAGGTCGCATGATTCGAGTGTATATCGAATGAAACTCGTTAATAATGGTGGGTGAGAAATTTGTTATAAAAACTTCTCTGCTCTATGCTAGTTTTTACTTTCACGTAATTTTCTTAAATGACCTGGTACATTATATTCTTGTTTTGCAGTCAAAAGCAGCATTTTTATTGGCATGACTACTTTAGTATCATGGAGTTAAGATGTTACTAAGTCACTGGATTTCCCGGTCACGTGGTCTGGATTCTTACACGTTTCATGTAAACACAGAACCTGTTCTTAAGAGAATTATTTTTTAGATCTCAAAGAATTATTAATGCTTTATAGGCCTACAGTAATACCTTGAGTGCAGATTATTAAGTGCCAGTATGGTACTTTATGAGATTGTGTGTGGGGACGAAAAATGTCTGTCCGTCTGTCTGTCCGTCCGTCCGTGTGTCTGTACGCGCGATAACTCAAATACGCTTTGTCGAATTTTAATGAAACTTGGTATACACGTTTATAATGTCCATGGGAAAAACCCTATTGATATTGAACCAAATCGGTTCACCGATACCGGTGTAATGCCCAATTTAGTGCCTATTTTAATAGATTATGGCGCCTTTCTAATAGAAAGCCGCGATAACTCAAATACGCTGTATCGGATTTCCATGAAACTTGGTATACTCATTTATGACGTTCATGAGAAGTGCCCTATTGAATTTGAACCTAATCTGTTGACCGGTACCGGAGTAAACCCCAATTTAATGTCTACTTTAAAGGCGCAATAACTCAAATACGCTTTATCGTATATTTATGAAACTTCGTATACGCATTTATAATGTCCATGGGAAGACGTCTTTTTATAATAGATAAAATCGGTTGACCTGTTTCGGAGTAATACGTTCTTACGTAAGCCCTGCTTATGAATAAATCTGGAGTTTAACTTGGAAATCAATTTTAAAAAACATATTCTGCATATCATAATTGCAGTCATATCTGATTAAACAGAAACATACTGGCAATTTGTTACATCAGTTTACCTGATTTCATTTTCTTATACGAACTATTATTGGATAAATTGTTACAGAGTATTATTAGAATGGAGTCACCTTTACGTCCAATCCGTATTAATTTGATTTCAATGATAATTTGTTTGCAGTACATACTTTTATTTCATATTTTTCAACTCTGTTATTCAATATAAGCTCTACTGTTAAGCGCAACATTGGCTATTATGCTTGTTCTATAAACTGTACCGAATTAAGTTAAGAATGAAACAATCGGATTTGTGTAAAGCACTAAAGGATGGTTCAAATGTAGTATAAATATAACATCCCAGCTAGCTATATATAAGAAGACTCTTAACTTTTCGTGGGAAAGTAACACAGTTGAGAATCAATAGTTAAGAAAAAAAGGTAGAGTAAATTTGACTATTCATAAAACACATTTATTAAAATTAAAAGTTATATGAAACATTATACGGACCTACGTCAGTTAGGTGATTTTAAAACTTTATATGAAGTAGTTGTAGTAATAGAATTGACGGAAAAGCTGTCACCGATGAAGAAAGACAGTCCTTAAAAACAGGGACTTAGTAAAATCTGAGTAATCTGACCAGCATAAGTAAGTTCAAGTATTGTTGCCTAAAAACGAATATTCAAAAATATGATTTTGTATTTTAAAAAAATAAAAACTTTTTGAATGGAAAAATGTGTAAGACTTGTGAAAATGACCCAAAAAGGACAAATCCTAGACACAAATGCATTGCCTATTCTTATCGTACTAGTTCTTCTATAACGTGACTATTTTCTCTTTCCGGCCCTCTTATCTGCTAGTACCTGCCACACGCTTTCTTCGACCTCCAAATGGTCACTTCATGTGCCTAAGATGACCCAAGTACAATGCACTCTCAAAATAAATAAATAAATAAATATATATATATATATATATATATATATATATTGAAATCTCTTAAATGTAACAAGGCTTATTTAAATTTTTAGTTCAGATATTAACATGCTAAGAATTTATAATAGAAACGTTAACATCTTCATCTACGTCTAAATGCAGTTAACATGATACTCACCGTTCTCAAAGATTCAGTGTTTGGTGTGTGTGTGTGTGTGTATATATCCAATGCCAACCTCGTTGCCCTGACTTATTTGGGGTGGATAGTGGATAGTGGGAGCAAAAGTGTGGCCCATTTTAGAGATATATCCTGCTTGGGCTGGTAACAATACGTGGTGACTTTTAACTGGCAGAAGTATAAAGTATGAAGAAATGAGTGTTTGTAGTGGTGTTTGTGTAATATAGCGTGGGATATGAATGTCGTTAGTGAGGTGAGGAAGAATGTGGGAAACCCGGTGCCGGCATTAACCTACTCTTGGCGAAATACAACAAAAAAGGACAGCCAGACTTAACGTTCCCAGCCGACGGACGAATCATTGTCAACAATGACATCATAACATGAATCCTCATAATAAGCACTGTGGAAATATTAACATAATTTTTCAGAATGTGACTTATTTAACCTTTTTCGGAAAATAATAGCCCCATAGTTATTAAAGCCCTATTACTTTCACTGGATAATTCCTGAAGACGAGTGCCGAAGAGTGGTAATATAGTATATTGCGATACAAGTGCCGTAAGGCACGTTTACGGGTCGAGGAAACAGATTGAAAACCCGAGGCGCAGTTATTTTTTGCACGACGGTTACTTATATCAATTTAATTATATTAATTGTGATATTACCTGAAAATATTATGTGTATACATTTTTGAAGAGAGATGTTTATTTCAGAAAGTGATTCGCATGTGTTTGTTGTTATGGGAACCGAATATTTGTCCTGGGGGCCGTGGTCATAAAGGCTTGTATTATGAAGTGTATCGTAATGAATTATGACGTAGCGCTTGGACCGTAAGTGTTTTAACATCATCGCAACCGGCCTTAGCAACAAGACTGTGTGGGAATGTCAACTTACGATCCATGTAAACAAAGTTCGTAAGTACCACTTACTAGCTAAGGAGTGCAAAAATATTTGAGTATGCTTAGTATTCAGAGTCATAATAGGTTAAGGCTTCCTGCCTTAACGGGCCCCTTACTGACATTCCGAGAACATGGTAACCATATTGTTAACACTCCATAGATTTCAATGGTATGACTACTTACAGTCAAACGGGTCTCTTGTTGATTTCCAGTGAGATATACACAATGGCGCTTTCAGATGTATACAGGGTGTCCACATTCTGAAAAGTCTGTGAAAGTCAGGGAAATTGGAATCAGTCAGGGAAAGTCAGGGAATTTTGTAAAATAAAGGGAAAAGTCAGGGATATATATATATAAGTAAGTTTGTAAAAATAGTCACAGAAAATAACCAGCCTCAGTAAGCGAAATGTGAGGGGCATGTATTTTGCTCCAGTCTGCTGAAACCCAAGCTGTGCAAGAAATTTTCTTTTCAGTACTTGAGTTAATCATTTCTTATTTTTGTTATGGGGATGGAGGAGACTGATTTTTTTAATTTTTTTATTATTCTTGTGGTAAGGGAAATGTAAATTTCTAGTCGTGGAGAGTCAGAGAAAGTTATTTTGAATTTTCTGTGGATACCCTGATGTAACTTTTAACTGCCATAAGTAGAACTTACCTGAAAAAAAAGAAACAGGAACATTATTACATAGAAAGTAAGATAGCAGGCGTTATGGGTCTACAAGTTGAAAATGTCCTGCGCTAAACGAAGCAGAGTTTGCTGCAGCTTCATTCCGCGTAGGTTCTTTTCTAGCTCGTACACCTGTACCATTACTTATTATTAGGGTTCGGATGTTTATGGCTTAAAATAGTGCAAAATATGACTGCAAATATGACCCAAAACTCTTAAATATGACCTCATAAAAGAACCTATTTTCTAAAAATAAATGTTGCAATTTAAAACGTTTTATTGACACTAAATTATTACATCGCATTAATTCAATCAGATTATAGTCACTTTTTAACAATTTTACAGGTGTTTTACAGTTTTACTTGTAAAGAAGTTCTAATCGGTTAATATTTCCACATACCACTGAAAATGTGAACTGAAAATATTTTTAAAACATGTCTATTGGAAGTTGTTAACAACCAGGAGGAAGAGGTAAATGTGCTAATTACTTGTTGTTGTCCTTTCACATTTCAGTTACAGTAAAACCAAAATATTCGTGACTTTTTTTCGGAAAAAAAAAGAATGACAAAAAAGTCTACATATTAGCGCACATACTACATAATTGTGCTCTTTTACCGAATTTATAACTGAAATATGACGTTAAAATACAAATATGACCGAAATATGACCAAGACCATGAAAATGACCAAAATATGACTTTATATGCAAAATAAAAGCGGTCTGATTAGAATAACGAATGTGCAATTCATGTTTTATTTAGTGTTAGCGGCGAGAATGAAGGTCGGGATAAAAATATGACATTTCATAAATATCCGAACCCTACTTATTATAAAAGGAACTATTCTTACACAAATAAATAACTAGTAACAATGGTTAATCGTTAATACGTTACAAACAAAACATGACATTCAGTCATACCTTTTCACGAGTAACGCCGAATTTAATTTCCCCATATTGATTGAGAGGAATGGAACAAATTGGGAAAAATACTAATATAATTCGAGTTGAGCTTTAAAATATATCCTACCAATTAAAAATATCTAGTCAATTAGTTCAATTTCAAGAGCTTGTGTTACAAATGAGTTTGAGTTTGCTTTGTAATGTATATATATATTGCAAACAAACACGTTTTGAAGTCAATGCAATTAAAACCATTCAAGTTCCTGCGCTAATTAATTAAAATATTCCATTTTATATTCTGATTTCCTCATTAGTTAATAATTTGCCAACTTCTTTCTGTGCAGGAACAATTAAAGCTTCATTCCTAAAACTTTGCACAATTATTTTCTCTGGTTTCTCTGAAACGAGCAGCTATTGGGCGAAGCGTATCTAATCTTATTACTGAAAATCAGTTTATCACAAAATATGATCACAATTTATTTTACGTAGACTACATATTACATAGCTGCATTAATTATTAAGTGTAGGCTACTTTCTTTTTCTATTTTTAAGTCGGTATTAGAATTCTTCTAATTGATCAGTCACAGTTGTCTATTATTGTAACATATTTTAGAAGATAATTGCGTTTATCTACCACAGAACACCAATATCTACTACTGAACTACCCTATTACCTTATTTTTCAGGAAAATAATCCAAAGTTGAACTTTTGACTGCTTCTATGATTGCAGTGGTAGACCGTCAAATTCACCTCCTTCACTCATTTTTACATTTTGAAGCGAAATCTAAAATGGAGAATTCAATAACAAATGTTGTTGATTTCTGTTGTTGCCAGGCTTACAGCGACTCAAATGTATAACTTATATATTTTTCTGAATTATAAATATAAATTTACGCTAAATAGACTGAACGTAGATAAAATACTATAGACCCACGTTACAAAATTAGCTTCAGTAACCCGTGGGTCTTAAACCACTGCCTCCGGTTTGTGTTCTGACTTGATCCTCTCGTTACTAAAGCTCTACTTTTGCAACTAGTAAAAATAACTATTTTAGTGTTTAAAATTCAATGGGAATTAAAGTCCTGCCAATGTATAAATTTCAAATCATATTAAAATTATCATATTGCTTAGTAGTAATCTCTGGTCATGGAAACCACCGTGGGTGTCGACTTGCTGACCACATGCCCCCAATCCTGTCATCTGCCTATGGTGGATGACGCTGCGGTCGTGTGGTAGGCCTTGTCCCTTCAGGGATGTAGCGCCACGGAGTTTAGTTTAGTTTTAGTAGTTATATTCTTTATTGTCCTAATATGGTTGAGTATTCCACTAAGCCTTCTCTAGTAAGATAAAGTTGTCGAGGTTATTGCCAGTGTTACTAGGCATCAGCTGCCCCCACTAAGACAGTATGAACACAAATCATAACAAAGTTTGCAAGTTCAAATCCACGTTTGATGGATTATACAAAGCCATCTGTTGTTATACACTTTGCCAAGGTATATTATAAATTAGAAATAATCTTCAGTAAAGTCAGACTTTGGATTGAAAATATTATGTGGTATGCACGAAGGAGAATTTGCAACTTTCATGGACAATTTCGTCGTGAAATACATACTATCCTTTTTTTCGCTCTAAGAACAAAGCTACAGTGAACAAAAAGCAGTATAACTGTCTCATTCTTCGGTCATACGAGTAATGTGCTCGAGTGAGACAGTTGTACTGCTTTTTGTTCACTTTTGTCGTTCAAAAGGTGTGATTTATGTCTATTGATCTCCAAAAATAAGGAACTTTTCCATGTTTTAAAGATCAGTTTCTCAATAGTGTAATGTCATTCTCAAAGTCTGTCACAAACTAAAAGAATGCCCAACTAAATTTCTATGGCATAGCAAGTGTTTCTGTTACCCGTATTAAATTTTTTCACGAAAAGTAACAAAGAAAACATAAGGGACCATGTTACATACATTTTCCATTGACTTATGGATTGGTTTCTAAAAGTGAAGACCTATTTCCAAACTGAAAATACTGTGGATGATGATGCTGTTTTTATGTTTGTCTTTATGTTTGTTGTGATCAGAGAATGCAGTACAAGAATGAAACCAATAAATGGCGACAAAAGCTAAAAATCGACATTTTATACCCTGGCAGCAGTTTTCTACTCTAATGCGGAAACGTGTTTTTAGGACTCATTGTCGGGATTCTCTGGCGCAGTCACATATTGGTTACATATTTTCTTGTGATCGAACTTACCCTATGTGCACAGAACTAGACTAAGTTACCTCAATTTCCAACACAAGTTATCGTATTAGACACGCACTGGAAGCTGGGATCTAAAATATCGCTACCATAACATCGGCAAAGAACACAATCCTAAACATAAGAATGTAAATATATAAGCATTCATGAACCACAGATTATTGTCTCTGTTGGACATTACATGATAATATTATAGCAGAAAAATTCCTCCGACACTGGGACTTGAACCCTGGACCTTTGGCCGATGTTTTCAAAACATCCATATTTTCATGCCAGTGATTGCTTTCTACATCCATGAAAAGCAAGCGATGTTTTGGCTACATCGATGTTTCTCCCCGACATCGATGTTTTTACCTTCTTTTAACTGATATAACATTAATAGACCTACCTTGGTTCTAAGATATAATTTTATGTACAGCAACCTTGTTTCCTAAAATATCGATTTTGTTTACGTTGATAGATTTCATGGAAATATTTCAGTTTATTTATGAATTTTGCCTAATTTTCTGAAACTGTGACTTTAAAAGTTCATCGATGTTTTCCGTCAAACTACATCGATGTTTTCATGTCGATAAGATGAACATCGATGTTTTGCTCATCCCTAGTAAACAATCAGTAATATGCAGCAATAAATTTGACTCTCTTCCATTCTCGAGTTTCGTTTTCCTCTGGGAATAATAATTATGAAGAACTCGAAATAGTTTCCACAACCCTTAATATTATTTCTAATTTGGACATTTGATCTTTGATTCACCATGACAATGTTGTATTAATTACGGTTTAATTGGATTGTTAACGTTACATACTAGTTTTCTCTAATGAAGTTCTGTTGCAAATTTGCAAATACAGTGATATTTAATTAAAAGCACAGTAATCCAATATCCGGCAGAAGTCCTGTAATGGATACATTTACAGTGTTATTCGATATGTGTTCTGCATTTATGAATGGATTAAGCTACTATTAAACATAATCTATTCGTTGTAATCCATTCAGACTGTAATTAACTATACCCTTTTACAATAATCGGTAACAAACTGAATAGGATTTTACTGTAAAATTCATTTAATATAGGCTATTTAATATAAAAAGTTTTACACGCATGATGTAATAAACTAAAATTTAATTAATGTATTTATGCTTTCACGGCCGGCATTTATAGAAGTCATCTTCAGAACGGTGTGCTAGCCCTGCGCAGCGAAACGTCAGCTAATATGATGAGGGCCGTTTACACAAACAAAACAACATTTCATGGAAATATTTATTGCAAAAGTTATAGCAAGTGTTCTGCTATTTTTCAACGTAGTGAGACATTTTTCATACCGTGGGACAAACTTTCGAACACTTGTGTCGTAGAAGTCTGCCGCCTGAGATTTGAACCATTGTGTGATAACCTTCTCCGTTTCTATGTCAATCTCTACCATCCTACCATGAATTGAAATATAATTAAAATGCTATGGTCCAATCAAAATATATGAAATATAAAGTATTTTACTATCACTTTAAGTTTTTATGCTCGATGGTTGGAAGTAAGTAATTTGTATTGGAACTTCATTGATATGTTTTTATGTAGATGACAGCACAAAACAACTGAAAAACAGAGCTGTATCATAATAAAAAAGCATTTTAGGATCATGTCGATTCCATAAGAGATAAACAGTACAATTCTAAACCTCACTAAGTTAAAATACCTCTTCTGCATTAAATATCTGTATGAGTATTGTGGAGATAAGAATTCCATCGTCATAATGATGAAGGCAGAGAACAAGTACTGCTCTACTGCCATCTTTTACCTCTAGGGAGTGTATAAAAGGTAAAATCATTAGTTACTTTAAACGTAAAAAACATTTTTGTACCTTATTTACTAATAAGATGATTATCCTAATAATTGTTATATCTTGAATCCGTAGCCGAAAGTCCTGTAAGATAAGAAGATGAAATAAATCCATTACATTAAATTTATAACTTTCATCTTAAACATGACACAGTTTTTATATGTGCAACTTGTAAATTTGAAGTTCCCAACTTATACCTAAATACCCTTTGGACTGCGTCATTCGTGCATTCATTGATTAGGCTTATTCCAAAAGTTCTTGTTGCATTATCTATGTTAACTCTCCCATGGACACTGATACACGAGAATTCACGTGAATTTTCTTCAGAGCAGTGCAAAGCGATGTAGAATTCCTGAAAATGTATTAAGTTCAACGTCAGTTTTGTCGTATTACCGGAAACGCCAGTTATTAATACCGTCTGTGACAAAATGAATACTGGTAGCTGTTTCAGTGATATCAGTGCCACAGCATTTGAGGACAAAAGGGGGAAGCTTCATGTACAGTACACTTGCTATTCAAAAGCAGCTTATGTCGTCTCCAAGCTTATACCCGAGACGAGCTAAGAAGGAAACCTGAAGTAAACAAAAACCAGTATGTCTGTCTCACTCTTTATGTCATACGAGTAATGTGCTAGAGTGAGACAGTTGTACTGGTTTTAGTTTACATCAGGTTTCCTTCTTAGAACGGCCCGACTTGAGTATGAACATGCCGAAAGCAGGAATTGAATAAACGATCCATGTCGTATTGAAAATAATACATTATTTTTCGAGTCTAAAAGGGTCATTATTAAAATATCCATGTGTTTATGAAACGAGTGAAGCGAGTTTTTTTGTTCGATCATAATTAAATATTTTGAGTTTCGGGTATTAGAGTACCTCGTAATTATTGATGAAACAATTTCCTCTCGTTCAACCAGCTGTTGCTATTTCTCGTCTTTTCCGGTAGATGGCAGGCCTCGAGGCATGCAGACCACAGGGACTTCTCTTGACATTTGAGCCTCTTAAAGCCCAACTGGTGTAACTCCAGTTTTTGGATTTTTTTTAGTTATGGTCAGGATCCTATTCAGAAAGAGTTCTTCTATTAATAGCGCAAATGGTGTAAGTCATAACTTGCATAGCAACCCTGTAGGCTGGAGCACAATTTTATGCTGTCAATAAAGCTATCTATTTGGTGACAGCTAAAACCTAAAATATCTCAGAACAGCCGTAATGTGAGTTACACCACTTGGGCTTTAAGGGGCTCATTTTCAAATCAAACAACCCTTACTTAAACACACGAAATGAACTCAGTTTAGTATAATATTAAAATTCACATAAACAGAGATTATTTTATTTTAAATACAGGTTGATTATTATGCAATTTCATTTGCTACTCTCAAGGCTTCAAAGATTGTTCCGTGTTCGATATTAATCGATACCACACGAATGCTTTAACGAAATGTGTGCTTTAATGGATGTTGTTAAGACACTGTTGCGTCACGTAAGATATTTTAGAGGGGTTTGTGGAGAGTAAAAGTAATTTATGTAAATAAATTTATAAATGTACGGCATATGTTTTGGTTGAGAGAGCTATAGCATTGTAGGATATCATAATAAAAAAGGACATTAATATTGGGAGAAAGTATAATATTGTATAATTTATTCATAACTGTTAGATATGGAGCACAAGTGTTTGAAATTCATGCCAGTTTCTTACTGAAAATTTTCTGTCGCAACATCATTGCATTTTGTGCTATGTCTTATTATTCTAACCACCTGGATGGATTCTACAACGAAAACGTTTTGCTAGGTTCCCTCTCTCCATACATGAAATATGGGCTACCAAGAATTTAAAAAAAAAGGATGCTAAGAATTGAACATGATAAAGAGACTCGTTTCCAACGAAGCAGATGGAGTGTGTGTCGTTCAAGAAAATTGACTTCGAAGCAATAGAAATAATACTGCTGGTAAAGTCTTTTGGTTCGAGAATGAGGTCACACCTGTCCCTATCAAGTGATGAAGATAAGTGGTCTGAAACTCTCAGTGAATTTGTTATATTTCAGTGTTGTATGTCTTACATACAGACGAGCTTCCTCATCAGATTTTCAATCACTTGGGCTTACGCTGCGGTAGAAAGTTTTAACATTCTTGTGATATTGATTACACGTTCTAGTACAAATCTTATCGTTTTAGCGTAATTTCTGTAAATTTTGATTTCATTAGTTTTTAGATATATCTAAATAATAATATAGATTGAATGTAATCAGATCTATCTCAGATTCTTCACATGCTTAGTAAATTATAATAACTGCCACATATTCTTACCTTGCGATCACTCATTTTTCAAGAATTCTAGTTGGTTACCCGTCCTTCGTTCGGGTGAAAAAGTATTTTGCATGGTTTTTAGCCTTTTTCGAGAAACGTCACGAGGTAGCAATCGCACCTCGATTTTAGTGCTCCTGAACTTTTCCCGGCCTATCGGAATGACGCCTATCGGAATCTAACTCCAAGATAACCAGTTAATTTGTTTATTTTTGAACTATTATGTCAATACTGGACCACGTGTTTGTGCATATGTCAATTATTTGATTATTTGATCAAAAGCCAGAGCAATGTCGTCTGAATGAGAAAATGAGTACGATCAAGTCCGGCAACAGAGATAAGGATTAAATTATGATAAAAACATGAAAAATATTTAATATTTACACCTGTAGGAAAGACAGATAACAAGCTAGTCACCGATGATAACATTAGAACTGGAAATTGTTTGACAAATCAAAACACATTGCTCTTAGTAAAGGTTTCTTGTTATGATTCTTGTTTCCTTACAATAGTCGTGTAAAGTTCTGCAATTAAGTAGGCATGTCTACTTCTATTGCATGCTCCAAAACAAAGTACTTTTTTGGGGGGATCTTTAGGTCTACCAGTGGGCTGTGAAACAGAGATGTACATCTGTTTATATTCTTAATGTATCATGGTTTGTGTTCATTTTAACTTTATAATTTTAAATATTGTATTATTATGTGAAATAGCGAAACTGAATCAACGATTGTAGTCCTTGTTCTTTCCAGGTATAAAAACTATGTTCATGCAAAATTTTAGCTCTGTCAGTTTAATATTTTTACGACAAATCAGGACAGACAGAAGCCATTGCATTTTTATTTTTTTATGTGGTTACTATTAGTTATCTAAACTAGTTATGGTTAGATATATATGGATAACATTAATAGTATTTATGATTATATTAATATAATAATTATTATTTATTGCTCACGAAAATAAGCGAAATTTTCATATAACTTATGTGGTAAATAATGCTTAACAGATATTTCACGACGATTGTTTCAGTCAGTCAGTCATGTCGGAGGTCAGAAGTCAGAGCTGTATTTAGTGCATATCTAAATGAAATGAGATTTAAATGTTAGTTTCTTCAGTAACAACATCTGTATTAGGATCGTGGGACAAACATCCAGAGACTCATTTTGCAGTTACATAATCTGGGGGATTCTCTTGTACTATCTTAAGTACGGGATTGCTAACTGCAAGAAAGTGGCAACGTTTCCTCACGTTGACAAGAAACTTATAATAAAGCTTAAGATAGCTTCAGGACTGCAGGGATGTTCACAGCCCCCGCTGGAGTTGCTGAGTTGCAAACTTCAATCTGCACAACATGTTGATAAAAACATTTATCTTAACCAGGGTTGGGCGAGTAATTTACCTTGAAATAAATGTAAAGTACATAATGTAAGAAGAGTTTTATATACGTTTTTATATACGTGATGTAATAAAGTAAAATTTAATTGATTTTAACAACGTTTATATTAATTGCTCTATTTTATATATTGTAAGTATTCAGTGCAATTGGGTTAAGCTAATGTCTCAACTGCCCTTTTGACATTAATAGACCAGATGTACAGTGTTCTACCCTCGCCATTCATTCATTCATCCTCTTAGTTTAACTTGTCCCATTGTAGGGTTGTTTATGCGGCCCACTCCACTCTATAATCAACCCATAAGATGGACGGGTATACAGGTGGTGTATATGTGTGTGTCTATATACACACACAATATATATTTAGGTAAAGACTTCCATGAAATTTAATTAAATACATTATCCTCGAATGAGCAAACACTCGTGTTTGGGTAGGAGATGTAGGCCTACATATTAATTTGTTATTGTAATACCGGTATTATTAATGATTAAGGGGGGACTAGATCGATGACAAAAAATAATGCCTATAAAAACTAAATAAAACATTAAATTCAGTAAAATATTTCACTATATGAATGTTTACAAAAAAGATATTCAAAGGATTAATAGTTAACATTAAATAGAAATTATTTCAAATAATGAAAAACTGATTTCTTCTACATTTAAATGTATTTTAATGTGTAGTTATGACGGCTATATAATACAGGTAATATAATTTACTTGAGAGGCGTATTATTACAGTATTATCTTTACTTGAAGTGTACCTTTTCAAAAACAAAATATTTGCGCTTATATTATAAAATAAATGGTGAAAAATATGTTGCACTAACTTTCTCGCAAATACGTGTTAAAGGTTAGCACAGAAAAGAGCAAATTATAGAGACAAATTTTATTTATTACATTTTCATAAAACTAACAAGTATCTAGATCTGAAAGCATCAGGGTCGATCTTTATGTTCAATGCTTCTACCGAGAAATAGTCGTAGTAATAGTAGTAGTAGTAGTAATAATTATAATAATAATAACAATAACAACAATAACAATAATAATAACAATAACAACAATAATAACAATAATAACTTGGGGTTTGCATGGTTTCCTCAATCTCAAAGGCAATGCTGAATTCAATGAGATATCGCCAAAAAAATAGAAGCAAATGCTGCACGAATGAGTCATTACAAGAGCCTACAGATAAATTTGGGTGGCCACGAGGTTTGATTTGAACCCAGGACCTCTTCCCTATTACCCTATACTACCTCGCTCTAATTGATTTTGGTGTGTTCATTACGACTGTGGTAAACTGACTAGATTTCACAACAATAATTAGATTATAGTACAGTAGAGCCTCGGTAATTCGAGCCCCGGTATTTCGAGGTTCCGTGTAATTCGAGCTGGTAACGGTGTCCGCATGTAAGTTTTACGCACTTCCGAATGTGTTACATTTTGAGCTTTCTTTCAATTTTTCCATGTACAAAAATGCAGGTAAAACTGTCCCACTTAGGGTTTCGTTCATAATACACAGAAATTATTTTAAATGTTTGCCAATATACATAGGCTACAGGCGTAACACAGGTTGGCCTATGTAGGCCTATTATATTGTTTGTTTATGTATTTTTTAAAACATTACTGTGCACATTAAATATTTATTTATGATTTACCCATTGATTTAGTGATATTCCCGTATAATCCGAGTTTTTTGTAATTCGAGGTAGCCTCAGCCCCAATTAGCTCGAATTATCGGGGTTCTACTGTATTCATGTTACTATGGGCAACAGAAGAATATCACTCATATCATAATCAAAATGTATGTTCTAAAATTCGCACTTAAGTAATGTTATTTCGTTTTTATCTTGATACCTATTAATGTTATAAAGAAATGTATTTAACAAAAAATGTTCTTTTAATTTTCTCTACAACTTCATTGTGCTAAGTTTCCATGTATAGTCCATTGTAATGGAGATAGCCTAGAAAAATTGAAAACAGATACGAGTAAAGTACCCCCTAAGCCATTTTTACAGAAAAACAGATATAGCCATTTCGTTTAAAATCGTTAGAGCCAATTTTTCAAAAAGTTTTTTTCATTTATAAAACTCAAATTCTGAGCGGTTCGATAAAATTTCAAAAAAGTCCTTAATTCAAAAAATTAAGTAAATGCAATGAACTGTTTACCCGCTATGCTTGTCCACAGACGGACGGACAGACAGACATACGGATAGACGGACAGAGGTCAATCCAAAAACACGTTTTTCTGTTTCTAGCGATCGTAAAACATGTATTTCCGGTGTTATCTCGATTTCGATTTTTTGTCACGATCACAATACTTTCTCTATACTACATAGGCTATGTTCGAGAAAGTAAAAGGAAGATGGCATTTGTAAACCTGTTAAGGGATTCACTTTACTGTAAAATATCTTAAAATCTACTAGTTATTTTACAGAGCTTTGTTTTGCTAATTCCAATGAAAGGTAATGTGCATTTACAAACGAATTAATCCTGTTTTTATTTTTATTTCTCAACATAGCATGGAATGTTATTGCTGTCGGTGTTTCCCTGATAGTTACTGTGCATGTTGAGGCTCAGTCAATGCATTAAAGTTTTAACATTGTTTTTTACTTTGAATGACACGGTGTAGAATTATTTTAATTTAGTTAAAGTAGTTGTCTGTGTAGATGAAAACGACACACACTACAAATCACTCTGAATAGCCGGGACTGGAAGTTCCGCTCGGAATCAGATGACACCAGATTTGTGTCTTCCGGGCATTAGTAGACTTACATGGCACGTCCCAGTGCTATCACATCGTAGAATATAGCTTTGAATTCCCAAATTGCGCACTATTTCCAGCAATTACTTACAAAAAGCATTTGATAAAAAAAAACTTTTGTTAAATTAGATTTATTGGGTATTAAAGGGAGTGTTTTAAATTTGTTACAGTCTTACGTCCAAGACGTTACCACAGTTTAATTTAATTTATAATAATTATTTAATTATTATTTAATTTATAATAATTATTTAATAATTTTGTGGGAAAATATTTCGGCTATTCAGCCATCTTCAGGTCCTTATTCTTTCTCCAGGTGATCTTATTCTGTTCGTTCATCCATTACCAATGGATATAATGGATTAACGAACAGAATAATATCACCTGGAGAAAGAATAAGGACCTGAAGATGGCTGAATAGCCGAAATATATTGTCCACAAAATACGAAAATTGACAGCTATAATTTTTAATTATGTTTTATAATATTGAAAAGTATAAATTTTAGATTTGACAAAGCTGTGAGCTGATATTTTAACAAAAACATTTTATACGAAGGAATAGGTGGAATTATTTTATACACGATATACAAATCCCTCGTAGGAGAAAAACAACATGACATTTTTCAACACAAATCTTGAATATAGTATTTTTGGATTCAGGGGACGGATTTATGTTAAAAATAATCTTCGGATTTGGAGATCGAATAGATCTTGCTCTGATAACTGACAAAATGGTAATCTGATTTTAACAACCCAAGTAAGATTAAATTACTGCTCCACAACGATTCTATGAATTCAGTAAGCTGAAAGTTGTTTTCCTAATCATTACACTAGATTCTTTCTTTAACAAAATTCATCCTTGAGTATTATCAGTGTACGGATACAGACATTCTGTACAGAGTGTCCTTAATCTCCGTGCTCAACCTGCTTTGGATGATAGAGGAGTCCAGAACAAACTTATTTTGTTAGAGAAGCATGAGTCGGAAACTCATATTCATTGAGTACTAAATATGTATAGATAGTTTGAGATAAGAGGAAGTTACTTTGAAAATGTATGCCGGTTGTCGACATACAGTGAGGGATTTCATATATAGTTGTGCCGGGTTTCATATGTAGTTTTGTCGGCACAACTACATAAGAAATCCCGCACTATATGTAAGCTAAGCTAAACTAACTTCGCTTAGCTCTTGGTCGACAACCGGCATTATAGTCTGCTGTCTTATATACATACCTGTTAGAACATGTGCTATTACAGCACTGTACAGGTCTTTATGCCAGACATCACGTTAATGAAGTTTGCCTTATTATGATCTATTAGTTTTCAGGACGTGCTTTATAGTTCCACCAGCATTACCAACGGAATTAATGTCTGGGTTGAGCTCATTCTATTTGATATTTTGGCCGCAGTGTCATAAAAACCACCAGCTTTTAGCTTATAACATACTCCCGGACTCGTTTTATACTTCTCTTTTCCAAGAGCTCTAATACGATATCCAACATATACGAGGGAAAGCATGAAAAGAGAAGGTATTTCGGCCTCTGAAGGGAAAATCCAATATTTTGAAGCTCGAGTTCCCAGATAAAGGGAAAGTTTGCTTGTGACGTGGAACTTGCAGCGCTTCTGGAGGGAATATATTACACCAAATTATTTATGTACAATGAAATGCAACACGGGGATTCTTTTTATTGACAGCTATCTCAAATGTAGTTCACCAAAATAATCCAGCATGTGACAAAATAGTATATTGCGATACAAGTGCCGTAAGGCACGTTTACGGGTCGAGGACACAGATTGAAAACCCGAGGCGCAGCCTGGGGTTTTTAAGTTTTCGAGACCCGTAAATGCCTTTACGGCCCGTGTGTTGCATGCTATTTTTTGCACGACGGTTACTTATATCAATTTAATTATATTAATTGTGATATTACCTGAAAATATTATGTGTATACATTCTTGAAGAGAGATGTTTATTTCAGAAAGTGATTCGCATGTGTTTGTTGTTATGGGAACCGAATATTTGTCCTGGGGGCCTTGTTCATAAAGGCATGTATTATGAAGTGTATCGTAATGAATTATGACGTAGCGCAAGGACCGTAAGTAATTTAACCTCATCGCAACCAACCTTAGCAACACGATTGTGTGGGAATGTCAACTTACGATCCATGTAAGCAACTTTCGTAAGTAACACTTACTAGCTAAGGAGTGCAAAATAGTATATTGCGATACTAGTTCAGTAAGCGGTGCATACGGATCGAGGAAAGAGTTTGAAAAAAACGAGGCGCTTGCGCCGAGTTTTTTCAATTATCGAGATCCGTTATGCGCTTACGGAAGGAGTATTGCGTGCTATATTTTGCACGATGATTATTTATATCAATTTAATTACATTAATTGAGATATTATCTGAAAAAAATTATGTATATACATTATTGGAAATAGATGTTATATTTTAGAAAGTGACTCGCATGTACTGTTTGTTATGGGGATTGAATATTTGTCCTGTTAAAGCCGCCACATCAGGGGGGCCATGGTTCCGGCTTTCGATAAAGACTTGTATTATAATGGTTTTACTTACGGCACGTGTGCTTTTGGTAAATTTACAGCACTGAGATTTCATTTATTTTCATAGCAACCAGATTGCGTGTGGGAATGTCAAGTTACGATCCATGGCAACAATATTCGTAAGTACCAGTACCACTAATTAGTTACGTCGTGCAAAAACTATATTTCAAAACTACAAAAGTACATAAAATGAATTTTAAAGATAGGAACATTATAATCATTCAAGTTGTACTTCATTGTACTTCAAGAATAAAGATGGTTTTTGCAAAATATGTATGGAGTCTTTTAATACTGTTAGGTAGACATATTCTAGCGTGAAGGAAGAAGCGAATAAGTCAAAATACAAAAGTTTTAGGAGAGACAAAAGACAATTGATTTCCACAGCCTTGTTACACTATTTAGATCAGCCCACCCAAATATTTTTACATAGTATAAGGTACTGTGTAAACATATTTGGTGGACTGAACTAAATATTACAACAATTCTGTGGAAATCAATTGTTATTTGTCTCTCCAAAAACGTTGATATTTTGACTTATTCACTTTTTCCGTCTTCAGGAGGGTAGGTGGCAGAACTTGCTCCTTAAAGGAAGGGTAAACTAAAAAAATACCATTTTCTTATTTTAATCTCATCGCACGGAGCTTTGAATTACGAAACGAATGGTGATCTCGTGAACTTCAGGTGCCCAATATTACGCCTTGTACGGGTGAAGTGAAAAGCTGCTGTGACGTCACACCTGACTAACTCGCTAGCAGGACAACAGCTGCTGTAATGCTCGAGCGTGTGTTTCTAATACACCACCAAGTCTCATTTGTGTTTGTTGTTGACAGAGATGCCTGCAATGTTACCTTCTAAGGACAAATCTCGGTATTCACAAATTAACATCACACGAAAAGAAAATGACAAGGAATTATTTAAATAATTGCAAGGAAGAAAAGAAAATACGGAATGGTGTAAATGTGGGCTGTGTATACATATGAAAACGGGCCACGAAAGTGTGTGTTGTTGGGACTGTGAAGTAATTTGTGAACAGAAGGGGGTTGTAGACTGTATAACACGACATTGCTCATTCGATAGCGTTATTATAAATAAAGATACACTAGTTGCCAGGCGTTATCAGTTAATACTTAGATCTAATACAGTTCAAAAACAAAATATTTTTTCAAGATACGAACAGAGTCACATTCAGATTCAGAATAATCTTTTGCGGTAGTAGAAATTTCTGAAATGCTAAAAGAGCTATCTAAATCACAATTTCTAGAAGAAACATTCAATGAATCTGTGCAAACATTGACATAAGTTTCATTTCCTAGTTCACACTGAACGCCTACGCTGTTAGAAACTGAATTTTCGTCATAAATACTAGATTCCACATTCATGATTTGTCCATTCCCGGATACTGAAGGATTACTGTTCAAATCTTGCAATAACTCTCTCATTTCCTTCTTCCTCGAGTACGACGATTTTCTTTACTTCATTGGCGGTGTTTCAGATTTCCCACGCAAAAGAAGTGATGGCACAGCACTTCTTTTTTAAACAGATTGCGGGGTTTCTCCAGATAACTGTTTTCGTAACTGTACCGAAAGCTCGGTATCATTTTCTTCAAAATGTTGTGAACAAACCGTACTGTATTTAGTAGGAACAAATTTTTCTCTTTTTATTTTTATCAGCCATTGCTTATTTACGTTCGGATGACTTATCTCTGTTGGGAAATCGATGAAAAGATATTTTAAGTGTGTTATCACTCTTCGACGATGAGTTTGTACACCCCACAACACAACAATAAACCATTGTTTGAACAGATACTCACTAAAAAACTGTAACAGTAGACAGAATACTGTGAAATGTCTTTCACCGGGCGAGACTGAGCCAAGCCTTCGTCAAGCGTGACGTCACGCGCCCATCGCTTTACAATAAATATATTCGTTTTGTGATTAAATGTGAAGGTGTAAAACATTTCTAACAGTGAATATCATTTCTTAAAAACATTTTCTTTCAATCCGTATGAAGAAAATGATACTGAATTTTTAGTTTACTTTTCCTTTAAAAGAAGTAATATGAACTTGACCAACTTAGGAACTTTTGCATTTCTAATCCACACATAAAATATGATAAAAATGTGAATTGCTATAGAGTTGATTATACGCCGTAATGAGTTTGAAGGTAGGTCATACAAGCTAAGCACATGAAAAAATATTCTGTTTTTTACTATACTGAATAGAGGAAAACTTGTTACTTTTCTAAAGCTACAGAATGAGAAGATAATTAGAAACGACGTATTGACACTAAGGTCAGCAAAGTAGCAAAAAATTGGTTCAGAGTTGAAATGAAAGAGAAATAGAGCATCAGGGCGGAAGTTCTGATGAAGTCAAAACTCCAGTGTAATTTTGCACTTCATTGACTTTGGAAATGGAACGTACATTTTATTCGGAATATAACAAAAGCACGAGTAAACCACCGCGAGGTACAAAAAAGTTTTCATCCAGTTTTCTTTATCGGAACAGTGTTTAGGTCTACGTATTTTAATCTGATTGTTCAATAATGCATGCTATTATTTCAAGTATAGAAGACTCTCTATAGTCCGACGTTGTTTTTAGACGGGCGTGGAGGGGAAATACTTTATTCATGGAATAGTCTTAATTCCCACTAGAAATTACGAGTTTCATTAGGTAAATTCACAATCTCTCGTTGGTTACTTGTAATAATTAGACTCTATTGAACCGGGTTTGAACCTGAAACCTCACGAATGAAAGTTGAAGACGTTACTATCTCGGCCACCTCGCTCGGTATAGTTAGAGCGAAGGCTACTGTATACCCCCCATCCCCCCCCCCCCCGTGGGAATTTCCGACACATATATTTTTTTGTTGGTATTCCCATCTAGTTTCAGTTTTCAGTTGTTTGCCCCTTATCAATTACAGCATTTACCCGGAAACCCCGGAAATCCGGAGAAAATGAGTTTGTTTTATTTTTATTTTTGTTCTTTGCTCCTAATATGCCCAGGGAATTTCTGGCTCAGATATTTTTTGTTGGTATTACCATCTAGTTTAAGTCTTCAGTTGTTTGCCCCTTATCAATTACAGCATTTACCCGGAAACCCCGGAAAACTACGGAAATCTGGAGAAAATGAGTTTGATTTAATATTTCTTTGTTCTTTGCTCCTAATATGCCCAGGGAATTTAGGACTCGCATATTTTTTGTTGGTATTGTCATCTAGTTTAAGTTTTCAGTTGTTTGCCCTTTACAAATTACAACATATCCCCGGAAAACCCGTAAAACCACTTTTATACGGAGAAAATGACAATGTTTTATTTTTTAAATCTTTGTTCTTTGCTTCTAATATTCAAAGGGAATTTCTGAATCATATGTTCTTTTGTTGGTATTGCCATCCAGATTAAGGTTTCAGTTGTTTGCCCCTTATCAATCACAGCAAATCCCCAGAAAACTCCGAAAACCATGGAAACCCGGAGAAAATTACTTTGTTTTAATTTTTTAAATCTTAGTTTTTTACTTCTAGTATTCAAAGGGAATTGGTGACTCATATGGTTTTGTGTTGGTATTGCCATGTAGATTAAGGTTTCAGTTGTTTGCCCCTTATCAATTACAGCAAATCCCCAGAAAACTCCGAAAACCACGGAAGCTCGGAGAAAATGCCTTCGTTTTAATTTTTTAAATCTTAGTTCTTTGCTCCTAGTATTCAAAGGGAATTGGTGACTCATATGGTTTTGTGTTGGTATTTCCATGTAGATTAAGGTTTCAGTTGTTTTCCCCTTATCAATTACAGCATATCCCCGGAAAACTCCGGAAACCTAAAAAATCCGAAGAAAATGAGTTCGTTTTAATTTTTTAAAAACTTTTGTTCTTTGATCCTAATATTCCCAGGGAACTTCTGACTTACATATTTTTTTTTGTTGGCATTGTAATCTAGATTAAGGTTTCAACTGTTTGCCCATTATCAATTACAACATATCCCCGTAAAACCCAGAAAACCACGGAAATCCACAGAATTTCTAGAACTCGGAACTTGTGAACTACGGTCACTGAAACCGTTATTGCGAAGTAATTCTTCTGCTTCAAGTGTGTCCCTTGCAGGTTCAAAAGGGTGAGTAGCCTATATGGACTACGAGATATCTGCCATAATTGTGATGGTCACATGCAAAGAAAAGGGGAATCATATCTTCTAAACATGCCAAGTGTAAGTCAAAGTTGTTTTCTTTAGTTGCTCGCTGAAATCTCAAAATCAATGACACTTTGTCCATATTACCATTCCAAAATTGTGCTGTTTTACCGAATGTCCCTTCTCTAACTTCAGTCAAGAAAGTTTGGTAGTGACTGTGGAAGGTTTGCTAAGATAAATTAATTATCATTCACAGATGTCAAATTAGAATATGAAGTGTGTTTTGTCAGGTTTCCAATTGCCTTCATTCCTTCAGCATCAGGATTTTTTCCAGTATTCTTTGTCATGCTGTAATTGGTAAGGGGAAAACAACTGAAACCTTAAACTATATGGCAATAGCAACAAAAATTATGTGATTCAGAAATTCCCTAGGAATATTAGTATCAAAGAGCAAATATTTTAAAAAAAATAAAACAATCTCATTTTCTGCGGATTTTCTTGGTTTTCAGGGTTTACGTGGATATGCTGTAATTGATAAGGGGAAAACAACTTAAACCTTAAACTAGATGGCAATACCAACAAAAAACATATGAGTCAGAAATTCCCTGGGAATATTAGGAGCAAAGAACAAAGATTTTAAAGAAATTTTTAAAAAGTCAATTCCTCCGGATTTCCGTGGTTTTCGGAGTTTTCTGGAGATATGCTATAATTCATAAGGGGCAAACAACTGAAACCTTAATCTACATGGCAATACCAACACAAAAACATACGAATCATAAATTCCCTTTGAATATTAGGAGCAAAGAACAAAGATTTAAAAAATAATACATAGTAATTTTCTCCGTATATACGGGGTTTTCCGGGGTTTCCGGGGATATGCTGTAATTGGTAAGGGGCAAACAACTGGAACCTTAATCTATATGGGAATACCAACACAAAAACATATGGTTCACCAAATCCCTTTGAATACTAGGAGCAAAGAACTAAGATTTTTAGAAAATAAATCGAAGTCCCTTTCTCCGGATTTCCGTGGTTTTCAGTGTTTTCCGGGGATATACTGTAATTGATAAGGGGCAAACAACTGAAACCTTAATCTAGATGGTAATGCCAACAAAAAAGCATGTAAGTCAGAAATTCCCTTTGAATATTAGGTGCAAAGAACAAAGATTTGAAAATAAAACATAGTAATTTTCTCCGTATATACGTGGTTTTCCGGGTTTTCCGGGGATATGTTGTAATTTGTAAGGGGCAAGCAACTGGAACATTAAACTAGATGCCAATACCAACAAAAATGTGTGAGTCAGAAATTCCCTGGGAATATTAGGAGCAAAGAACAATGAAAAATTAAAACAAATTCATTTTCTGCGAATTTCCGGGGTTTCCGGCTAAATGCTGTAATTGATAAGGGGCAAACAACTAAAATCTTAAACTAGATGACAATACCAACAAAAAAATATATGTGTCGGAAATTCCCACGGGGGGGGGAGGGTTTCATATTGGTAGCCCATGGTCTAAGTAAGTATTGTTGTTAATTGGAAGTCTGCCTGGGCGTCTCTTAATCTTCTTGACTCTACTTTTCTATTGTATTTTAGCTGTCGCTAGCACGTTCCAACACTACCAGTGCGAATGAGAAAAGTTAATCTAGGCTAATAGCATTTCATATTATCATGTAATGTTGTCAGAAACAATATTCTGTGGTTTCATGAACTTACAAATAGGGAAACTAGGGAAACTAAGATAAGCTAAAATCACAACAGAATATAAAAACACACCAACTGGCTTGCACCAAATCAAAATTGAGCAGATAATCAATGCACATATAAATTGTTTTAATTTCCAAATAAAGTATGTTGTATAAAAGATGTGTTTTTATTCTGTTCACTGTCAGCGACGCATTATTGTTTACCTTGACTTCACCAGTAGCGAGAAGACTTTTTTCAGATAGTTATGGATCCTTGCAAACATATTATAAGGTAAACGATCGTGATTGGTCGATATCCAAAGTATTGCTGAGTGTTATTAAAATCAAATATGCATCGTATGAATGGAATAGTCACCAAAATATAAATAATTGAGAAAGGATGTAGAGATAAAGAGCTAGTTTACAGTAAGGTAATAATATCACTAAATCAGTGGTTCTCAAGCTTATTTTGGTCACGGCAGAGCCTCCTTTGTTGATTGTACCCGCGGTACAATAACATATGAAGAATCTTCAAATGTTTTCTCTGACTTTCAAATTAGATATCAATGGAATGTGACATCTGATTCAATTTTAAACCATCCCAGAGCTCTTCTGGATGACTTGCACACTATTTTCCTTCCATCACTGTTGCTAAGTATGATTGGGTACCAAGTCTTTGTGATCTACCAGTGACCTCCGTCTGCAGAAACAAGAGCAACTCGCAGATCTTCAGTCAGTCAGATCGAATTCTTCGTCAGAAGGAATAGTATACTTATGCTAAATGGGGTTTTCGGCACTGATGAACATAAAAAGTAAAAAAAAATAGTTAGAGACTTCTCTTAGTTGATCATAAAATGTGTATGTGTTTGTCATCAATTCTCAGTTGATCAAGAAATGTGTGTGTATTTGTAAACAATTTCAGCACCATTTGATCTATTTTATATATAATAAAAAAACAATCTCAAATGTAGGCTACCATTAATGATTAGCGTCCATTCGTAAACATATCTGGAAAATAAATATTTTAGGCCTGTGGAATATATATATATATATTTGAAATTTATATTGTAATAAAGTCTAAATTTATTTTTACGGTCAATATAACATTGCCTCGAAAGTTTCGCAGCATATACGCCGAATCTCGCGGCGCATCCCTGTGACGCGGCACAGCGGTTGAAAACCACTGCCCTAAACTGAAGATGGAAACACTGAAAACGCAAAACAAATAAAGAGGAATACTTTCGTAAGCTAATAAGCGTTAAATTATTACACTGATAAAATGTTGTGAACGACGTTCCTTGAAAGCTATAAAATTGCAATAAAGTAGCACGATAAACAACCAGGAGGTGTATTGTACTTTGATTGATGGTTTGATAAGACCCGTCTTCTGTATTTTAGAAAATTAACCTTGCTTCATTATCTAATTTGAATGTGTCCTTGCTTTCTGTTGTCATATGTCTTCCCCAAGTGACCTTGAGTTTCGCGAATATCGACGGTTCACATATAGGTTTTCTGTGTTTCCCCATAATTACCCGTGGGAATAACCTTGGTATCAAAACATTGCCAACCGACCACGAGGAGGGTAGAATCCAAGTCTGTCTTTAAAGACGTGTACGCAACTCTAAAACTGAAATGTATTGCTTTAGGTCACTAAAGGATGGATTACCTAAGCTTGTTCTTTACCGAAGGCCTAGTAATAGGCTGACCGCCGACGTGGTCTTGTGGTTAGCGTCGCTGACAACAGATCCGTCGGCTCGGGTTCAATCCCCGGCACCTCTTCGGATTTTTCTGAGGTAAGGAGGTCTGGAACGGGGTGCACCCAGCCTCATGAGCCAAATTGAGAAGCTACTTGATGGAGAAGTAGCGGCTTCGGTCAAGGAAACCACCATTAACGGCCGTGGGTGTCGGCATGCTGACCACATGCCCCCCAATCGTGCCATCTGCTTGTGGTAGATGACGCAGCAGTCGGGTGGTAGGCCAAGTCCCTTCAGGGATGTAGCGCCACGAAGCTTTTTTATTAATAGGCTAATAATAATAATATAATATTGATGATAAAAAGAACATAAACGAGAATATCATCATCATCACGGTTTCTTTATGTAGGCCTATGTCTACATCTTCCGTATTCTCAGTCTCAAAGCTTTTCTATCCTCCCATAGATTCTCAGGAATGTTTTCTCCTTCATATCTTCTTGTATCCCATTAAAGTCAACCATGTTTCCATTGGTCTGCCTCTCTTCGTTCTGCCCGGAGGATTCAATCTGAAGATCTTTTGTAATCTCTCCTCCCCCATCCTTCTCACATGACCATACCACATGAGTTGCTTTTCTTTAATTTCATCTATTATAGTGCCCCTTCCATTTGTTCCCTAATTCATTTCTGCTCCTTTCCATACTAGAAGTTATATTTGCTCTTCTCCAAAATCTAATTTCCGTTGCTAATAATTTCCTCTCTTTTTAACTGGCCAAATTTCTGAACCGTATTGTACTATTTTCTAACTATTGAATCATACATAAGTTATACAATATAAAGCAACTAAAATGTAGTGAACTTCAATAAACTTAAACATTACAGTGATTTTGTTATATAAGCAGATTAGATAATCCCAGAGCAGTAAAAATTTTGCTATTATCAAACCCTGCAATAAACTGCCATAGGTAGTTTTGATTTTATTGATAAAATCACGAGCAATGAAGTTGTGAATTAACTCGTGAAATTTTCTTGAGGGAATCCGGATCTCGAGTTACATTTATTATAACCATTTAGCGAATTCTAACAAAATTAAGCATGCAATAAATACTATTAAAATCACGAAAATGAATAAAACACGTCACTATTTGTGTCATTGTAATATAGCTATTGACGAGAGAATCTTTTTATTATAGGCCTAATAATCGATCGCTCCTGTGGAGCCGAGTGGTCCCGGCTTCAGCTTAACAATATGAAATCTTAAGTTCGATTCCCATTCAGGACAAATTTTCGTTTGATAGTTTTAATTCCTAATTTTCTATATTGAGTTTTATATTATGCATATCTAATTAGTAAGACGAGAAATGTAGATACATGTATATAAGAGTGAGTAGGCTTTTAATCTTATGATATGATTTAATTCGGAAGAAAAGTAAAGCTGTCGTCCTGCATTAATGCTTTTCTGCCACTAACTTTTGCATGCAGAATGCCTCTTGTAGAATCCCCTTCATATATTTTAAAGAAGTCTTAGGCTAATGTACTTTACGGGAAAAGGGATCAAACCAAACATTACGCATAGATAGATTAACTGAATTATAGGCCTATTAGAATTTGTTGTATGAGATCAGCTTATCGTGACAGTGGGAATAACAATATGAAGTTACTTAGGCAAATGAAACGCTTGTATAGAAAACGTGTATTTAGATAACGTTTTTATGGGGATTAGGTTTATGAAATAAAACGATATGTAGTAAAACATAGAAGGAAATCACATTAACGTATTTTACCAATAAACCACAGCTACGACTGAACAGATTATTCATTTAGATTGAAAATTTGTTCCATAAAATAATACTTTAATATCTTTGGGTTCCCAGTATCTTTCAAATATAATTTGCGGCTGCGGTCGCGAAAGCCATTGTTAACGGCTGTGTAGTCAGTATGCTGACCACATGCCTCCCAATCCTGTCATCTGCCTATCGTTGATGACGCAGCGGTCGAATGGTAGGCGTAATCCCTTCAGGGAGGCAACGCCATGGAGCTTAATTTTAGTGTTAGTCTCTTTCATATGATTAATATGACTATTATTGTTTTATCTTCGATTATAATTCTGATCTGTTTTCGAATTTCGAAAGAAAACCTAGCATTTTAAGGGTTTTGCTTAAATTTCGAGCATTTTTATAATACACCCGGAAAGGCACAAGCGACATACGTCGGAAGCAGCCCAGCTTCAAGATGAGAGTGATTATTTCGGGGCTTTTCTTGGTAGCCTATAATAGGATCAAGTTGCTAGAAAAAGAATATTTCAGCAATGATCGTCCAATCGTTAAACTTAAATTGACGAAATACGGTACTAAACGAATTTAAAATAGTATTAATAGTCAAACACGATAATAACGATGAAAAACTACAGATGATAATATTGGATATCGATCTTTCTTGTGGAGAAAATTGGTTTGATTACTACTGGCAACAACGAATATGAGTAAGGCTGAGACATATATGCATGTCAAGTATTTTTATACTTGAGAATGTGAAATAACAGAATCCAAACGTCTAAGATATAGCATGGAAAAAATTACATCACATCGTACTTTCATCATATAAGTCATTTTTACACGTTATAATCCACATTTTACTACATTATTTACAAAATTTTATGTACAGGTAGGGAAAAAAAGCGGACCGACTAAAATATCTAAGTTGCCGATATGAGCCACTGCGCATGCCTAGCGGCATTCACAGAATAGCAGGGAATGTATTGAAATTTGTTCTAGTGTCGACTGTTGACTTAGCCCATTTCGAAACCCAGAATATGGTTTCTAATCGTACTGTTTTATAACTGAATATATTAATTATTAATATTATTATAAAATACTAACACAAATTATATTATATTCAGCTACAAGAGTCGGTCCGCTGTTTTTCCCCTACCTGTACATAAAAGTCATTTTTATAAAATATATATATATAATTCTAGCTTTGATTATATAGAATAATTCAGATTGCTATTAGTCTAGTCAATGGCGGATTTTTAGCGTGAAAAAAGTATTGGATGTATAGAAGAAAATAACACCTGTAGGGCTCACTCAGTATCAACAAACGCATTTCTCTATTTTCAAATGAAACATTCATAGAGAAAACATAACTGCTCCTAGAATTAAGGTGTTTTTCTCTGGGAACAAGGCATTTACGGCGTATTCCACCCACCAGATGTTAATGCAGCTAAATATAAATGCGGCGACTGGTCTCGACACTGGGAATTGCTTCAGGAAATTCTCGTACTAACTCAGCAAAAGTTTCAGTAGAGGGTTAAAATTATTGTACTTGCACAATACTGCCGCTGTCAACGACAATAGGGAGTGCTTTATTTCCATAACATACCTATATGTAGAGCTGTTCAAGTTCTACAAATTTCCACTTATCATTATAACGATATTAATGTTACCCACATGAATATAAATATCAAATATATTAAGGCCTAGTTTAAATCAGTTTAATTTCTACATTAATTCAGCATTGGTATAAAAAGTGACGACGTTTCTGCATGACTTACATTGTAAAATATGTATATTTATTGTTGTTATTATTATTGTTATTATTATTGTTATTATTATCATTATTACTATCATTATTAATACTACTATTAATACTACTATTACTACTACTATTACTACTGCTGCTGCTGCTGCTGCTGCTACTACTACTACGCTATGGGGGGTAGTTTAAATTAAATGCTGAGGAATGTTCTTTTCTCTTTCTCAGGATTTCTTCCAGTTACAAATTCACCCATCCTTTTTTGCCCTGAAATAAGATTTTTTATCTTGAAAAGCGAGAAAGTATACCTTGGGCGACTTGCATTCGCATTCAGGATGTCCCGGGTTCAAACCCCGCGGCCGACCAATTTGACATGGGTTTTTTCATGGTTTTCCCAGTCGTAGAGGCAATTGCGTAGTTGGATATTTACTTTTTGGAATGACGTCTGTCAATTTGTCCGTGCAAATCCGTAGCGAGTAAGCGTTCATTATATTTACTTTGTTTTGTTATATTATTTTATTTTCTCATTTTTTGTTGGTTATAGAGCATGTTGAACTTTTATCGGCACTTCTAGAATTTAGTTCCTATAACTGAAATATTAAGAGTATTTTTCATGAAAACTTGTTTCAATATTTTGATTTTTCAAAAAAATAGCTCGAACAATTTTAATAAAAGTGCGAATTTTGCAATTTATGTTCCTGACAAATGAAATAGATATATTCATTTTCTCTCTTAATTACATACGTGGCAGCTTACTCGCGTCCATTTTCAATTTCTAGGCTATCTCCATTGTGGTAGCCGATACATGAAAAACTAGCTAGTAAATTAGAGACAAAATTAATATTTTTGTTTAGCACATATCTTTATAAATTTAATAGTTTCGAGGTAGAAATGAAATATTGTGTATTGAAAATACACTTATTTCATTTCTACCTCGAAACTATTAATTTTATAATGATATGTGCTAAACAAAAATATTAATTGATATAGAAATTATATCTGAACACGCAGTAATTAAAATATGAATAATTTTATTCTTTTGTTTCCCATAGTAAACAAGAAAACTACGATTAATTTATTGTTGTGAAATGCAGCATACCTGTGTAGTAATGCACACGCTAAAACCAATCCGGGCGAGTTTGCGAGGTAAGAGGACCCTGGTTCAAAACTAAAATCTGTTGGCTTTTCGTGGCTTCCTCATTCGCCAAGGCAAACTCTATGAGCTGTGAAGCCATGGCTGTGAGCTATGTGATTGCCGCTATATCACCCAGTACCATCATCATTAAACTGAATATGAGTCAAGAAGACATTACAGAACAATATAAACAGATGCACATTATAATATTGACTTTGTTTAATTTTCACTCGCTTTTGTGATTTATTTTCCTGGCCTAGGAAATCTAAACGGATAGTCGGAACAATTGTTTGTACAGTTATTATGTGTGATGCTGAAAGGAGAATATTATAAGAAACATTCGCTAGGATCACGAATTCCGTTTAACCTGGAGGTTGTATATTAATTTTCAAGTTTATTTTGTCAACCTAAAATCCTCAATAATGCAGATCTTAACAAGTAACTTATAATATGTGAGAAAGATTTTTAATATGCACCGTTTATTATACCGCTATTCATTGTTTTTTGTTCACAGAAAAAAATGTTGCCTCTAATATTTGTGTAAATCACTGACAAAATGTCTGTAACATTCCAATGTTTCTGTTCGGTGTGTCACAGAATCCCTGAAAGAGCTCCCCTGCTTAACGATTATCTGAAATGAATGTCCAGGCTTTCCTCTGACTGATAGGTTCCTGATAGGCAATAATGGCAACATGGACATTTGATTTATTCAAAACGGGCGATGATAGACATTCGATATGCAAGCCGACCTGTGTTGCATAGCCTGCGTTATTTTTCAACATGCGTTTCATAGGGGTAAGATCCATCACTGTCATCTGTTCTGAATAAACTGCCCCAATCCGTTAATGCCAGATGTTGAGTTTTAACTGCATTCCGGTTCAAATTTAAACCACAAATGCTTGTATTTTCGTGGGGTAGTTAATAGGATGCTGGTATCTGTCCTTTATTACTGGTTGGTTTTCTATTAGAGCTTAATAGGCTTACCATTCCTCCAGTGAATAACGTTTTGTTTGTATGAATGTGAATCCCTTCTGTGTCCTCAAGCATTATATTCTGTACATTTCCAGAACGTCTATAGGACTATGGTATGGGTTAATTGACATTCCAATGAATAACTTTTGTTTGTATTAACGTGGATTCCTTCCCTATCCTCAAACATTACATTCCATACAGTTCCAGAATGATTATATCTGTCCTGTTTTATCAGTCCTCGTAACTCATAACAGGTATTCATTCATTCATCCATTCATTCATTCATTCATTATTATTATTATTCATTATATTATGGGACGAAAACCTAGCCAAAATTGAGGATAAACGTGAAGCATTCAGAAAATACCTATCAACTAAGACACTTGCCGATGAAATAGAGTACAAAAAGAAAAGAGCAATAGCAAAAAGGGAAGTCAGAAGGAATCACAGAGAAAGTTGGAATGCTTTTACTACCCAACTGGAAATAGATATCACAAGACCAAATCCAAAAACATATAGAATTTTAAAACAACTAAATGGAGAAGTACAAGAAAGAGTAAAATTAAATACAATACCTTTAGAAAACTGGATAGAATATTTTCAAAATTTATGGCAGCAAAAAAATGCAAACATAAATCTCCTGTCCTCTAACAATAACTTTACAAATATTTTCACACTTGAAGAACTAGAAACCGCACTACTCCAATGCAAAAATAACAAAGCCCCAGGTGAAGATGGCCTTAATTTAGAACTATTCAAATATGCAGGATATGCCTTTAATGAAAGGCTCTTAAACTTTTTAAATAGAATTTATAATGAAGGTCCTCCCCCTAAAAGTTGGCTACAAGCCACTATAATCCCACTACACAAGAAAGGAGATACAAATAATTGCGATAACTTTAGAGGGATAAGCCTGATGAATTCAGGCTATAAAATATACACCAAACTGTTAAAATCAAAATTAACTGATTACTATGCAAATACATTTGATGAAGCTCAGAATGGATTCCGAAAAGGAAGATCATGTGCTGATGGATACTTCACTCTGAACTCCTAATAGAAAAGCACAGAGAATTTAATGTTGAGACACACATGGCATTTATTGATCTGAAGAAAGCCTTCGATGAAGTCGATAGAAACAAATTATTAGAAATTCTTGCATATGATGGAATCCCGGATCAATTGATCAAAGCCATATATGATATTTACAAAGATAACTACATACAAGTTAAAATGGAAAACAAACTGTCTGATTGCAGACCAATAAACCAAGGTGTCAGACAAGGCTGCGGTCTTTCGCCCCTGCTCTTCATAATATACATGAACTCTGCCATTAAAGAATGGAGATTAAAACCACATGGTAGCATACCACTTAACAGATTATATAAATTGGACATCCTATTGTTCGCAGATGACATTGTTTTTATAGCGAACTCAGAAGATGACCTTCAACGTTCAGTTCACTCATTCCCTCAAATTGCAAAAAATTACAATATGGAAATCTCAACAGAAAAATCTAAAGTCATGGCCTTTATTGGGAAAGATCCAGTTCGCAGTAAAATTGTCATTAACAATAAAACATTAGAACAAACCAATACATTTAATTACCTTGGATATCAACTCTCATATGAAGAATGAATGAATGAATGATTTATTCTTGTATCTTGCGTTGTACAAAAGATCACCCCTGGTGTTACAGAAAGTTTTTTCACCAAAGGGCGTCTGCATACATAAAAAACACATATATCTAAAATCAATACATCTACAATCAATACTATTACTAATAAATGTTTACCTTTTGAAAGTATATCCCCTTACCATTTCTAACCAATTTCTCTTAAGCAACTAATTTGATTTTCCCATTTTATTTTAACTATGTACAAAAAATTTCCCAGTTCCTTTAGTGTTTTGGTGTTTTTTGTTACAGATAATTTCTTATATGCCACTTCTTTATTTAATTTTAACATTTTTTTATTTAAAAACTTATGTCGTAGCGTTTCAGTTTCGGGACAACTTAAAATTATATGTTCTGCATCTTCATTACTAAGACATAATGGGCAACGGCCTTTCTCAAAATTTCTTCTTGCCCCTCTAAGCTTCCATATCCCTAATCTCCACCATGCTAGCCCAGCTTTTTGTTTCTTCGAGCAATCATTCACATAATTTTCCATACCCCACATTTCCTTCATTTTGATGTAAAATACTAAAGATTTCTTTTCCCTCATTACGGCAAAATGGTTCTGCCTTTGTATATCATTACATCTTTTAATAACTATTTTTGAAATCACATTGATGTTTTTCTCCTTGTTCAATACTGAATTCCATATCCACTTTAATCCTATCTCATCTAATGTTTTCCTAATGTACTGTATTCTGTTTCGATTGCCATTATCACTCACTTGGGCTTGGAAGCAGATTTTCACTATATCTTCATTGTCTTTTTCCCAGATGTATCTGTAATACCTTAAAATTTTGCTTAAAATGACCCCCATACTACTGTCATATCCTAGTTCATATCGAGCTGCTTCATTTGATGAGTATCTTGGTACCTGCAATATTTGTTTGCAGAACCTGGCTCTCATCATATCCATATATTTCCAAGAATTAATTTCCCCCCACACTTCACTTCCATATAACATTTTTGATTCAACTATTGCTTTATATAACCTGTTTAACATTTTGAATCTGATTTCGGGTAGTTTGGTTGAGCAATTGTATATAGCATTCATAGCTACTTTGCCATTGTTCCATGCAGCCTTGTTTTGAAGTTCCCAAGATCCCTTATTATTAAAAATTATTCCTAAATATTTTATACAATTTACACACTTTATAGCTTTATTATCTATGCTCCATTTTTCCCACTTACTTAGTTTATTGCCATTTTTGCAGACTAAAATATTGGTTTTGTCAATGTTAATTTTTAGACTCCAGTCGTTACAAAATTTATTGACTGCATCAATACTTCTTTGTAAACCTATGGGTGTAATTGCCGTTAATACTAAGTCATCTGCAAATTTTATTCCTGGAATACATACGTTCATAACTGTTGGTAGGTGATTGCTAGTTGTTTCTACCTCGTCAAAAATGTCGTTTATGAATATATTGAACAACTGGGGGCTAAGGTTGCACCCTTGCCTGACACCCGTTCTTTGGTTAATCATCCTCGTATTGCTACCGTATTGGTTAATTCTTACACAAAATTCTATATTATCATACAATGCAGCTATATTGTTTGTAAACATGTCACTTAAACCTATTTTTCTAAGTTTATACCACAATTGATCCCTATTAACTGTGTCAAATGCTTTTTGTAAATCAATAAAGCACCAATAAATTTTCCCCCTTTTTTTACTAAGGTATTTATCTGTCACAGCTTGCAAGATAAATAAATTGTCAACAGTTCTCTTGTTTTTCCTAAACCCGCTTTGCCATTGGGATATTAAGTTATGTGCTTCTAGCCATTCGGTTAACCTATTTGCTAAAATTCCCGTGTATAATTTAGATACTGCTGTCAACAGGCTTATGCCTCTGTAATTGCTGGGGTTTTGAGTATCACCTTTATTCTTGTATATAGGCACTACAATAGCTTTTTTCCATGATTCTGGTATTTGATTCGTCATTTTAATTTTGTTAAAGAATTTAGTTAATATCTCTAGCCATCTCTGATTTTCACACATTTTTTTCCATACCTGTGTTTGAATTCCATCCATGCCCGGTGATTTCCTGGCCCTAGCTTTTTTGATTATCCTACTAACTTCGTATTTGTTAATCTCGTTGTCTAATCCTTCAATATAATTCATACATGGATATACATGTATATTATGATATGTGGGCCTACTTGCTTCTCTAAGCTGAAATAATTCGGAAAAATGATTGACCCATGACTCTTCGTTTATAGTTAAATTCCTAGTAGTATTATATTTCAACCTCTTAAGATAATTCCATATTTCTGATGTGCTATTGCTAGTTAACCAGTTATTTATTTTCGCACTCTCTTTGTTATGAAAAAGTTCCTTTTTCACTATTAGTAATTTTTTATACTGATTTTTCATATCCATGTAACACGTTTTTTCAGGACTCTCACTAGATCTACCTTTTGTCTTGCACCACCTCTTATAAGCTAATCTTAATTGTGATCTCATATTTTTGCATTCTAAATCATACCATGAGATATTCCGTGAGGGGCCTGTATGTTTGCTTACCTTCACCACACTACACCTTTCTATGGCTCTATAAAGCAACTGTGCAGCACCGTCAGTATTGCCTTGATCTAAGAAATATTGTATTCCTATTTCTAACAACTCAGAACTACTATCATTCAGGATTGACTTAAAGCGATCACTGTTCTCTTCGGTCCACACATAAGTTCTTCTCGTATTTACTATGCAATATTTATTTATTAAAAATTATCAAATTCAACAGAGTAACAGGAATAATTAATAACATTTTCAAACCTAACATAGTACAGAAACACACACGTACTAGAATCTACAAAACATTAGCCAGACCGATATTGTGTTACGGCAGTGAGGCCTGGACAATACGTAGTATGGATACACAGAAACTAACTACGTCAGAAATGAAATTTATGAGGCGCACTGCAGGCTACTCAAGAACGGATCACAAAAGAAACTATGATATTATGAAAGAATTACAAGCAGAACCAATCATGGACTATATACAAAAATATAGAAACAACTGGATATCCCACGTAAGAAGAATGAGCCGAACAAGAATACCCCGTCAAATTCTAAATTACCAACCATCAGGCAAGAGATCATTGGGCAGACCCCTTAAACGATGGATTGAGACCGTAACGGGCCCCTAGGCCTAATACATGATAGGATGATGATGATGATTATTATTATTATTATTATTATTATTATTATTATTATTATTATTATTATTATTACCATCATTGTTATTATTATCATTATCATTATTATCATCATCATTATTACGATTATCAATTATTATCATAATTATTATTATGTTATAAAATGATGTAGGCTTTCACGGCCGGTGTCCACATGGTTAATAAGTCTCCGACGGAGACTCATCTGACGGACCACGGCTACAGAGCCCGGAAAGTTTTATTAACCATATTATTATGTTGTTAATAAATTTTCTTCTTCATAGTACTATTATTATCCATCTAAATCTTAAAACCAGCAATGAAATGACGGATATCTATTACTTAGGTAGAAACTAAAAGTAATGACGCTTTATCCTTAAACAGGGAAAACGCAGACCAAACAAATGTTGTTTGATGTAGTATCTCCATCCTTTCACTTTTCGTGGGCAGATGGTGTTACCAAGATCGGCAGGAACAAAAGCTAGCGATAAATAATAAATGCAAATTTCCTATTACAATTTTCCTACAAAATTATATCATAAGGTTTACTTCTTATGAAGTAGAAATGAGAGGGAAACATTTTCTTGAGTGCCGCTAATGTAATGTAGTTATTGTATTTGGAATTTATTATGGAAAATTAATAGTATATTGCGATACAAGTGCCGTAAGCGATACATACGGATCGAGGAAAGAGTTTGAAAAAACGAGGCGCTCGCGCCGAGTATTTTCAATTTTCCGAGATCCGTTATGCGCTTACGGCACGAGTATTGCATGCTATATTTTTCAAGATGATTATTTATATCAATTTAATTATATTAATTGTGATATTACCTGAAAATATTATGTATATACAATCTTGAAGATAGATGTTTATTTCAGAAAGTGACTCGCATGTGTTTGTTGTTATGGGAACCGAATATTTGTCCTGGTGAGCCTTGTCCATAAAGGCTTGTATTATGATGTGCCGTAAGTAAATTCTTACCGCACATAGCAACAAGATTGCGTCTGGGAATGTCAACTTACGATCCACGACAATAACATTCGTAAGTACCACTAATTAGTTAAGTCGTGCAAAAAAGAATGTTAAATGTATAAATCGAGCATAAAATGCTAATTAATAAAGGTAGAAATTTGTTATAGGAAATATGAAAAGTCCTTACTGTAGGTAGACAACGAAGGATGGGGAAACATTTTAGACAAGTTGGTGGTAGACCTAAATCCACAATACGTAATCGTCAATATAGATATGACCAAAGTACAATAACTTTATGCTGTACAAAATTTTAAATTTCACTTAATTTGAATACGCACATGCGAACACTTCCTTAATTACACCCTTCTCTTCGGCTCAAAAACCCAGCCCATGAAGAGACTTTCACAACATTCATTTCTGCCTGGGCTTTTCTCCTTTTTTTTTTTTTTTTTTTTTTTTTTTTTTGTCAAAGTAGTTTTTCCTTAAAATCGGTCTCGCTACTTTCGTTGTGTAGCATAAAGATTTATTTATGGTGTGGGGTTGCTACCTGGAGGACCAGGGTATCCCATTTAGTCTGGACATCACCTTTGACCTGTCCGGCTTGGGAGGCCCTACCAGTAGATTAAACTGCCACTGACATAGGTATCTGGATCGTTTGACCACTCAAGCCCCACCACCATATCAAGGTAAGGATACCATTTGGGGGCTGGAAAGAAAGACGTGGCAATAGCTCAGAAATAACAGGAATATTGCATGTTATCAAACAAATTATTGCTCTTATTGGTCAATTCAATAGAGTTTTACGAGTTAAATATTATTTGTAATGTTTTAAAATTTTTAACTTATTTGTTAAAAACACGATACAGGCTAGTGAAATTTAACTGGAAAGGGTAAAGGTTCTTAAACGTATCGCGATGCACAAGAATAAACGAAAAGAGAAATGAAGTTACGTAGTCTACAGGCATATCTATCAATCTATAATTTTATTTCAATGTGTTTTCGGTTTTCATGGATAGTGTCTATACATGATTTTTGTATGAACAAAAACATGAACTTTGTAAAAAAAACAAACTCTGTCTCCTCCAAAACATAAACACCAACCCCCAATATTTTCATTTAAATTTTGAATGGAATTACTGCAGCATTGGTCACTGCTAGTGTAGTTGAAAATGTGCCTTGTAGTGCAACTGCACGAGGCACAATGTTATGTATTAAAAGTGCTGAAATAGAGCAACTGGTTATACATTTTTGGCAGTATGAATAACTGATATCATTAAAACTATCTGTAATTCTAAGAAAAAATTAAAAGCAAAGCTTCATACGTAAAATATCTTGCTATTTACTTCGACTGATTGTCAATATTACTCTTTCCGGTCTGTTTTTCAAAGCGAGTGTTTGACCTTGCAATTATGTAAATGTAACTATAAAAGTTCTTTACTTGAAATTCTTCAGAAACAGTTAATTTGCTTCGCAATCGAAATCATCACATTTATTGATAGTATCGCGGACGGAGCTTGTCAGTATCAATACACCTGAAACGGTGATGTAGAAATCTCAGGTTTGCAGCCTGGTGAGAAGTTTGGCGTTATCCGTCGTTTCAGAGGGTCACGTTGCATCCATCCTCAGGAATCCTGAAGTGTCGAGTGTCAGTTCAAGGGGCATAGAGATACAAACCCATTTTGGGCGGAGTCAACCAAACAGGAAACATTTGTTCTATTCCCTATCCTTTCCAGGGTCAACCTGCCTAGATTAGAATAGATTAATGAGGGCTAGCGTAAGCCCTTTGGCTTCTCATCACTGCAACCTTAATAGATTCATTGTGAATACCCTATCTCTATTTTAAAAGTCACTACTTTAATTTAAGTCTTTTATTTTTTAATATAGCCTATAATTTTCTTGGGTGATGTCCAGTCCTGAACCGGGGGATTATTAGTTTCTAAAAAGCCCACTACCCGGCCGGGAATCGAACCCGGACCGCTAGGGTGGAAGGCAAATATGCTACCTATACACCCATGGGGCGGACGTCAACCTGCCTATTTTGTCCTTCATGTTCAAGATGCATTTTGTTCCAGGCCTGGTATTGTGGATTCTTCCAGCCGATCCCGATATCCAGAATATCATCACAAACTTCTCACCTGCAAATCCAAAAAGAATTTCTACACTTGGGACGCCAGGAAAACCACAGATCACATACTGTAGTGGCGATATGTATGCCTCAAGTAGCGGAATTGTAACAAATTATTGCGTGATTGTAATCAGATAAACATTTTTTTCTGTGGAACGGAAATCTGTTCTAACTTGTACAAAGAGGAAGTGATAGTGTGTTGGTCTGTGCGCGATGCCCCGCCAAATCTTCTGCATGCAGAGATCTGAAGTTTTGAACATAAATTGACTGAAGGGCGACCGAATGTACCTAGAAGCCGGATTTGTAATTTTAGCTTTTTTTTAGCGAGTTATGTGCGAAAAACTGGTAGAAAACATGAGTTATAGCACTGGATTTCGCTGAAACATTAACAATCGTGGAATTTACAATTAGCCGCATACAGCCGGCTGAAAAAAAGACGGGCTGCCTAAACTTTGAAGTTCCATGCTCGTCTCATAGTTTTTGTGTCAAAATGTAAATAAAATATTTATTTATTTCTATTTTTCAGAAAGTTCAAGCTAGCACAATATTTTTTATTAACGAATTAACGGGAAGCAACTCACATAATTTGGTTCAGAAGGTGGAGACATTCTCTCGATGAAGAAACATCACAGCAATGACTGCAAATTCGTTTTTATGAGCAGCTCCACAAAACTTGAATTTTGTAACGACCAAGAGCCGGCCCAACCTTCTTGTAGCATGCTGTACATTCATTATTGTATTCGTTCTAATAGTGGAAACGAGGGCAAGAGAGAGAGAGAGAAAGAGAGAGGTAACCCAGAACAGAACATAGAAAGAGATAGTAAGCAAAAGGGCAAAGGGATGTTTCTTAGTAGCCTATGTTACTATAGCTCGCTCTACAGAAATCTCACTACAGAGTTCTCGTAAGTCAGAAAATGGTGTGTCAGTAGTATTCGTAGTTCCGAGAAAGAACATCTTCACGGTTTTGGTTCTTTTATGGAGAACACAAAGCAAGGGAACTTGAGCAAGTGGGAAGCTTTTATGCGGGGAAGTGAAACTTTCCTTTCGTCTGAATTGTCCACAATAACTACAAGGCAGACAATCCTGCAAATGAATCCAAATCAGAGCTGGTTGCTTGTCACGAACTTTATGCGAAATGCTTAAATGTAGCGATGTTGTAGCTTTAGTACATTATAGTAATGACCTTACTACTGTTGTATAATTGTAGTAATAATAAAATCAGGTAAACTGATGCAAACAAAGTGCCAGTATGTTTTTGTTTAATCAGTTATGATTGCAGTTATAATATGCAGAATACAAAAAAAATTCAAATTGGCCGGTTTCAGGATTTGAACCATGGAACTCCAGAATGTGAGGCCAAGACGTTACCATCTCGGCCACCTGGGTCTGTTGAACGGTCTAGTTGGATAAGCGCATGTAAAGCAATAGTGTTATTTGTCATAGCTAACTGTATTTTAATTGCCAAAGCCTTATAAGATCACAGTAAAACAATAGGCTATGTTGTCATGATAACTGATGTGCATTTCATAAATTCGTTCGAATACGTATCTAATATATAAAGTTGAATGTGTGTTTGTGGGTATGTTTGTTCCTTATACAAATCTACATTTCTTTACCAATCTACACGAAATTTTGCACACATACTCAGTTAAGCCCGGGAAGTATAGCTGTCGACATTAAAATTGAAACAAATCAGTCCTTCGCTTGAAAATTATATAATTTCTGAGAATATTATGCAAAAAAATGAAATCCCATTCAGTTGTCAAGACAACAGTGTATTGTTTACACAGTTCACATGGGGCTCTGGACACTACATAATAATTTATTGGACTTTAACCAATTCTGATGCTAACGTTTTGTGAAAATAATTCTTGAATAAATCCACGAGAATAAAGCACATTGTAATACAGTCACATAACTTTCTCTACCCTTGACACAAGAAATATTTTCTCATTTCACATTTTGATGTAAGAGGTCGTATTGCTGGGATAACTTAAGTGTGTGAGTATGCTATATCAGAAGTAGGTAAACAATCCTTTCCGCTTATACGTTATCCATAGCTGTATGCTTTGTATTAGTTGAGAAATAAGGATGTTTATCATAGGCCCTAAGCATGGGATGAAACATTTTGAGTCCTATGCTCGCAGTATATTATGTCCCGGGTTCTAGGGGAGGAAAGTATGAAAGTGATACTGCATTTCTCTTTTATTTCAGATCCGAAACGATTGTATAGTAACATGAGAATGAGAAATAAAATTTTCCGTCAAGTCAGTACAATCTTATGTAATTTGTGTTTCTTCTTATTTCAACCCCTCCCAAGCATGATGTGTAGAAGCAACGGAATGCAGCATTCCACATCCTCTATGAGCCATAAAAAGCTATTTCCAGCGTTTTCTGATGGAATAGTTTGAGTGTGATAAATCTTTTTCTTCATTTCAAGTTCTACATACATAAAGTCCTTCATAAGTTAATTTCAAATTAAAAAATACAAAGCCCGGGCGACGCCGGGCCTTTTCAGCTAGTATTACCATAAAATAGGCACTAAATTGATCATTACTCCGAAACAGGTCAACCGATTTTGTCCAATATCAATAGACGTCTTCCCATGGATATTATAAATGTATATACCAAGTTTCATAAAAATCCATTAAAGCGTACTTGAGTTACCGCGCCTTTAAAATAGACACTAAATTGGGTTTTACTCCGGTACCAGTCAACAGATTAGGTTAAAATTCAATAGGGTACTTTTCATGGGCGTCATAAATGCGTATACCAAGTTTCATGGAAATGCGATAGGCCTACAGCGTATTTGAGCTATGGCGCCTTTCTAATATAATCTATTAAAATAGGCACTAAATTGGGCATTACTCCGGTACCGGTGAACCGATTTGGTTCAATATCAATAGGGTTGTTCCCATGGACATTATAAATGTGTTTTCCAAGTTTCATGAAAATCCGAAAAAGCGTATTTGAGTTATGGTGCGTACAGATACACGGACAGACAGACGGACGGACAGATAGACAGACAGACGCACAGACATTTTTTCGTCCCCCACATAATCTCATAAAGTACCATATTGGCACTTAATAATATGCAGCATGCTGGTCTGAAGTGAGGACTGTACGAAATATCAAACAGATTTAGCAAATACGTAGAAATGATTGCGTTCAATGTTTAAGGAACGTTTTGTTTCCACTAATTTAAACATGTACACTTATCTCAACTTTTTAATTTTGCAACGCCTAGGGTTTTCGGTGTAGTTACGCCATCTTCAGGACGATATGTAGATCTGTATGTGCATTTATTAAAATCAGTGACTTTGAAGTATTACCATAGCAATTAAAAAACTAAGCCTTTAAAACGAGTTATTTAAACACTATCGCATTGGTACTTCGTAGTTTTATCCTTCCTGAATATACCTTACTGTAGTGTTTGACTATGCAGGAAGAGATTTTCTCTGTGGTTCCTTAGACTAAAGTAATTAAGTTAGAAGGTTATCGCTTTCTGTTATGGTATTCTGCAGACTTTTATTTATCCAATGTAAGTACTATATGCCTATTCTTTACGTATGGTTTTCTGTTAAACGGTTTTAAAAATCAGTCTATCAACTATTCATTGGAAACTTTGAAACGAGTGTCCCACGGAATATATATTTTTTCTCTTCAGGGTTTACTTTCATAATTGGCTTAAACTTTAAATATAATATTGTTAGTGCCTCGTCCATATTTTACCACGATGTTTTTATTAGAGAATAACGGTGCTGGATAAGGTATTTTTTTCATTGTTTACTTAAACAAAAACCCCTACCATTATGCGTTGTAGACCTATGAGAGATAATTCTAAATCTATATTTTTATATGAATGCATCTTCATTTGTATGTTATTCAATGTACGTCACTTCTGATTCTGAATTAAACGTCTTCAATAAAACAAATATATTCACCTCCGTATGGTATTGTTGATCTCTATGTAATTGTTTATCATTGATAGGCAGACAGACATTCTGCGGTATTATGTATGTGAATTGTATTGTGTATACAATGTACAATATGTATGTGAATTGTATTGTGTATACAATGTACAATATGTATGTGAATTGTATTGTGTATTGTGATTTGTGTATTGTGTATTGGTTGACTTGAACATGCATTCAGGATATCTTTCTTTCATTTCGTAATGGGATGTTATTGAAAGCTGTTGTATGAATATTGAATCCTATCTCTTATATATGTCTATATTCCAGTGGAATCATTATATAAATGGAAAACCACTCTTCCCTGGAGGTATAACCACGATCTCTCTGAGGTATCCCCGTTTTACGAAGAGAAAGAGAGAGATTTTAACTTAAAGACGTAGGAAGATTTTTTTTTTCTAATTGGCCACCGAAAAACTCAAACCGCAAAAGTAATAAAAAGGTAATAATAGATTTGTCATTCACTCAGTTTTAATGAGCCAGCAATTTTAATCAGATGATATGCGTGTTTAATTGTTCTTATTTTTTATTGCCTGAAAATCACATAACAGTATAAAGTATTGTCAAATAAACCGGGAATCTGGTTTAGCTGTTTTATATAGGCCTATCTTCTTTTTATATTGTCATGGTGGAATAAATAATTTTTCACTTGGGTAAAGTATCTGTAACACAGATGCAAATGCTTAGTTAATAACAATGAGGGTTTGCGTAGTATTGCTATCTATCTGACCGGGACGTTCAAACGATTTTTTTTAAATAGGCATTACAGGCTATCTTATAAGTTAAACTATATGATGTTATTTTAATCATGGAGTATTCCAACTGTGCGTAGACAATGTAATAGTACTCCGAACAAGATATAAATTAGTAAGACATTATGTGTGACTTGACAAATTACGATGCACTTGAACACTACAAATGTGAGGTCAAGGATTACATTCGGGTGAAGGTCATGGCATTCAAGTATGTCTTCTGGTATAATGATTTGCATTGCCACAGGGACGATCATGCAAACAAATTAACCATTAGTAACGATGTAAATCGAAGTTACAGGAAATATGGCAAAGAAAAGGGTTTTCATGTGATTTATTGACGTGTTTATCTTGAGGGCAGAACAGGCACATTACCCAATTACAATGTTTTCTTAGGCTATATTATTACAACATTCTAACAATATTATATATTTAAACTAATTCTAAAGCCTACTAATCCTAAAAAACAGAAAAAACATACAAAGTAAGTTATAAAATACGAATGGGATGAACAGATCTTTACATACAAAAAACAAATCACTACATTATTTATGGAGGAACGTGTAAGTTAAGGACGTAATGTGTTGCCATCATAATGTGAGAAACTTAAATTGATTGTAAAACGTTGAAAACCGACCTTTCGTTACGTTTCAATTTAGAATGTACACTACATAGCTTTAAGCGAATTAAATACATGGGTTGTTTTTTTAGTAGTGGCAACTATTTCATCTCTCCATATGATGGGGTTTTTGTCGGGCGCCAGTAAGCTTGTTCATTACTTACGTTATTTGTTGTTGACGTACCTCCTTCCTCGGCTCTCAGCGGCTCCGGGCTCGATCCTCTAAATCTCATGGGCAGATGACAGGAGACAGACAAGGGTGGTGGGAAAGACGACCAGTATGTACCTGTGTTGCTTTCATAGTTTATTCCACCTGTTCTTAGATGGCCTCTGATGATACAAAAGTTGACGAGATTTTTATCATAATTATTAATGGTGTGGCGATTTTAAGATCTATGTATCTACCTCCATTGTGCTTTCCTTCGGCGGTACTTGCATCCTAGCTCAGCTAATACAAGCTGTAAACACTGTGTGCCAGGCGCACACTTCTATGCTCTATACTGTTTCCTAAATGGTATTATTTTACCATTATGCTACTACAAACTTGGTACTTTATTGTTATTTCTGATTAGTCCTATATGCAAGTACTCGATTCATCCTCCACCTATTTAGAGACCGAAGAGAAGAGTGAGAACTTCCCTTAGTGGGATTTCTCACTAAGTGAATATTCTTACTAAATCCACCCACTTACTTCAATGTGATTGGAAGAAAATCGGGCACGTGGCCTCGCTTATTGTTAAAATACACCAATAGGAAAATGCTCTTATTATAATATGTTTCAATATATTTTCTCACGCCAGATCAGGAGCGGTTTTCTTTGATTCTGAAAAACATGCTTCTGCATTCATTAAACAATCTTAAAATCGCTACCCATCAATGCCATAAAATAATATTTCTATTATACCGTGACGATATAAAACTTAAATTTTGAAGTACGTGATTCTTTTCACGGATCCAAATTCGTCACGGCAATTTCCCTAAACTCTGCTGTTTGCAGTTTAACAATGCATCTTTCCAAAACTCTCTTATTCTACCAATATAATTTTATGGCTATGTTTTCCGAATCTCACAGAGAAACTTTCCCTTGCGCTGGCCTTGGTCGGCTAACCCATCTAATAACATGCACCTTCGCTTAGGGTAGGCTCCCTTTTGTGCTAAGGGCTATAAAGTTCACAGGGGATACTTTTATGTGATACAAGCGTATAATTTGGAAGTTCTTGCATGTACTTAATGAATAATTAATAATATGAATAAGTGGAACTGTCTCATACTGTCCTGACATAATGAGAACATAATTACCAAAGAGTTTGCTTTGGGGAATTATGGGTTCATTGTGTCATATTCCCCCAAAGTTGTGGAATACTTTAAACTGGCCTTGTTTGTAAACATCAACTGTAGTTTTAAATAGTTTTTGTATACAAACAGAATTGTTTTGGGTCTAGTCATATGGTGGTTCATACCTGTGTAGGGTTGAACAACTTCCCTCCTGACCTTCAGAATTGTTATGACAACAGGGGGTCCGTCCCCTCCATAAAACCCCTAGAAAACTAAACTATCTTAAACACACAAAACATAGATTCCTTTAACACACAATTCTTAACCTACTGCATAGAAATAACCCTTTCATGCATATTCGCACACTCATTCATATCATACTCTTGGCAGGATTACCTGTTCTTACACACCGCTTTGAGACCTTCAATTCAAATCCGCACACTTCTTTTTTTGTTGCACTATACCGGGTTTGAACTCCGTAATCTTCATGAAGGCAAATCACTTTTGCTCGTCACACGGTATTTCAACACACATTTATTATTCATGGGCACGGAAAGAGCGACCATAGCGTCCCATTTTATACACTTAGTAGTTATACCTTTTAATACATAATTGCCTTTTACACATTCCAATACATAATTCTCTTATATTAACCTATTCCTGGATACCTCCATTTTCATATCACCACAGTTTCTCGCAAGCACATTTCAGTCTCGCAATGACAGCGTCTTACTGCGATAAAGCATATAATTTCATAATAAAATATTAGGAATAAAAAAACAAACATTGACTACCTAGCATTTACTCTTCGCACTTATATTTTTTTAGTAGCGAAAGATTGTATCGACCTACCGGTTTGTTCTTTTTAGGGTCAAAAGCCTCTATTAATATTAATTGTTCCTCACTATTAATAGTTATTTGCAACTTCTCGCGCACCCTTTATATGTCTGGTGCGTATATTAATTTGCTCATCTGAAACACTTGACACACATGTCAACTCTTAGTAAGCCTTTCAAATACCCCTTATATTATATTAATGCTAAATTTATAACAATTAGTTGCACATCATATTTCGTGCCATTTTTTTGTTTTGTTTCAACTCATCGTTGATATCTGCATTCCACTTGTTACGCCGTTATTCTACTCCCGACCTAGGAAACATGTATGAGGGTTCGCTACAATATTTAGCTTTGTGTCCTTTTCTGTAGGTGGCATTCTACACTATTTCGTATCCACTTCTTATTAAAGCTCAGCAAATGGTAAGTTATTGCATTAATACTTCGCCTTTATCTCCCTTTTTATTAAAGCGCAATTGACATTTTAATCTCACACCTTTATTATTCACCTTCTTTTCAGTAAAATTTACATATCCCATTATTCTTTGTTATTCATAATGCGGAATGATTTTGAGCGGAATTTATAATTTCGTTAATGTTAACATCGCTCAACATCTCCATGACTGACATGTCAGCACGATTCCATAGGTATATTATTATTATTGTTATTGTTTTAATGACTTTCATTAGTATACCATACCAGCCAAAATGTACACTTCTGCTATTAACTTATAATATGAGCATATTTGCATCTTAGCTACACGCCATAGAATTTATCTTCGTTTTCATGACAGTGGCGGAACATCTAATACCGGATTCCATAATACTTATCTGATGCTCAGACCATCCTTATTATGATGTCTTTCAAGTTCTTTTTTTTTTCAATTCCTTATTTTTTCTACGGACATCGCCTTTCTCTTGGGTCGAGTTCTACGGAGTTATTACATTTGGAAGCTGGCTACTTTCCCCAGACTTCATTATATGGTGACTGCGATTAGCAATAATCACTTTTATTTATTTTATTTCTTTTTCGACACGTGAGCACCTAGGCATCACTGTCCTCAACAACCTCACAACGGTCAGTGAGCTCCCTGGCTCCACTGCCTAAATAGGGTTCGTAGGCGCGAGCTTACTCTAGCATACCTATCCCTCTTCATAATAAATTCCTCCCATCCAACATTTCAGTCTGTTTCACTGAACTTAAATTGTACTCCAACGTAGCCTCCCCCACTTAAAACGGTATGCGTATATCTTATCTTCCTTCGTATTCCTTAATGAAATATAGCCTCCATCTGAGTCGCTCTCGTATTGAAATCCGACATCGTGTCATGTCTAAAATTAGGTTGTGTGCTTGGTTCTTTGCAATAAGGAAGTATATTTCAAACATATATCATATAAATCTACTGGTAATAATTACCTAATGTACAACTTTTAAAGCTCATCGCCTAAAATTTCTGCGAAATTCTCCTCTCATTTCGGAATCAGTGCTTCGTGTCAATAAGTTCTTTTGTTCTCTATTTAACAATGCATTGTGCGTTTTCTTTCCGCCCCTCTATACACGAGTCCTTACGGCCTAAAAGGAAAACCTGTCCGTTTAGTGGATGCATCGAAATCCCGCAGTGAACCCTTTAACAGTTTGTCGAACTGTCAGCCCTGTCTACCTGACTGTCAGTGTTTACAATTTCCATGTCTGGTTCATACTCTGTAGCTTCCGGGTTTAAGTCTCCTTCATTCATCCCCGTATTAGTAAACATCGTGTTATTTCCACGTTGGAAAGTGCCCCTCTGTCTGCCATTGCCACGCCAACATCTGCCACGCGTACTATTGACGGTGTTGCAATTTCCACCTCCAGACACACCCCCTTCGAAATCTATGTTATTCACTCGGCCATCACGGCCGGCTGATCTATTTTCATGATTCTGCCCTCGGTTGTGGCCTCTAAACTGGGTTCCCGGGTTCATAGCTCTACTCCCTTCTGCGTTTCTCTGTGAATAGTGCGAGTTATTATGTCCTCCCCTATCACCCATATTGTTGCTTTCTCTACGGTATCTCGGCTCTGGTGCCACATCTCTTTGGTCACTCCGCCTCTTTTCGACTGTCTCGCGCATCGCGCGTGATTCAAAACTTGCCAACAACTCAAGAACTCTACTGTATGTTGATGCGTTCGATGCTACCAATACGTTGTAAATATCGGGCCTAAAGTGCCGAATTACCAACTGGACGATCGGTTTTTCATCCATTAAAGGCTCTAATAGCCTTGCTTTACTGACAGTTGATAAAAAGTAATCTGTCAGGGAGATATTCCCTCGGGGTGAGTACTGGCCATTATACAGTTCGGTGCGAACCAGTGCTTTCTTACTCTCTCCCCAGTACCGATTGAGGAATAACTGCTTGAATTGCTCGTACGAGCAGTCCGAACTAACCGTTATGTCAAGCCAATCTTTCACTTTATGTTTTAGTGCCCTAGAAACTACCAACATCTTGTATCGGTCAGGGATTTGTTTTAATAGTAAATACTCATCCAAGTTCTTTAAAAAAGCTTGCGGGCTTGCATTCCCGTTCTCATTGTAGGACGGAAGGGCAAGTTCGCTCCCAAACAGCTGGCCTATATGTACGTCATTACCGTTGTTTACGAGAACCTGTGGTGTATTCATCCTGGAGAATGAAGTGTTGGAGCGTACATCATTATTCGGCTATGCTGCAGAAATATTTACTTCCGCACTAAGTCCATTTCCGACTGTATTCGATACAACGTTACAACTTTTACTTGCACCCGTATTCAAAATTCCCGGCATGATGTCGCCTCCATCACTCCCATCCCTTGATTTTACGCTCTCGACCTCATGGGTCAAGCAGCTGATCTCTTTATTTATTACTCCAACATTCTGAGTTAATTTATTTTCCAGTTCCTGCACCCTATTATTTATTTGTGTTTCCAACTCCTTCCTACTCTCGGCAATAGCCTTATCTGACTTGTCTGCCCTCTGAGTGAGTTTAACAGATTCACCTTGCAATTTATCCACACCTGAACTAATTTCTGTTAGACAACTAACAAAATCTCCCCTTAATTTGTTTATCTCCAAATCTGTACGCCCATTTATTTTTACTTCTATCTCCTCGGTTTTATCCTCCAACTTCTTCACCTCATGATTTAATTTCTCCTTCCATTCCTGATTCTGCTTAACAATTTTACTGTCCACCTTCTCTGTCACATTATCTATTTTTGCATTCACTCCCCTGTTAACCTCATCTATTTTACCTTCCAGTCTATCATGATTTTTTCTCATTTGTTCACCTACTACTCTTAACTGCTCGTTTGTGGCCTGAATCTGCTCATGAATTTTATCATTATTTGCCTTGAACTGCTCTTTAATTTCCTTCCGTATCTCGTCATTACTTAATTTCAGCTGCTCATTAGTAGCCTGTATTTTGTTATTTATTATACTTGACTGCTCTTTAATTTCCTCCCGAATCCTATTGTTATCTTTATTTAGCTGTTCATGATTCTTTTCCATCTTATCTAGCAAACTGCTAAGCATGGCTTCTATACCTGAGGGTACTACATCTGCACTGTTTACTCTAGAAACTGCCTGGTTTCCCCTATTCTCAGAACGAACAGTGTATTCTTCCTCAACAATACCTTCACCCTTTTCACTCACCTGCTCAACGTCGCCATCATGTCTGGTTAGCTCTGCATCTAAAAACATATCATTTCCTACCACCTCACTATCTACCTGTTCGTTAAAAACTTCAGTATTTTGGCCAAGAAGGCTCTGTCCTTCCCCCAGTTTCTCAATCTGACTGTCTGCCATCTTACTTATTAATTTCCCGCTCCTCAGGTACATTTACTTATTAGCAGACTATTCCTTTTCCTTAAAACTAACACCCATGCAAAACACAGTACATGAGCATCATGAACATAAGACTTTTAGCTCCAATGAACTAACATACAAAAAATGGTTTCCTTAACTCCTCTTAAATTTTAATATTTCATTAGCTAAAATTGTGCTGCTCCTCGCTATTCTGCGACTTAATTAATAAATTCAAATTTACTTGGTTTACTAAAAAATCATTCCGTAAAGTTTACTTTAATAATGGAATCAACAGAAGGTTGTATTTCACTAAAAACTTCTAGTTTTTTCTTTCTTTTTAGAAAAAATCAAAGTAAAAAATTAGATTATGCGAAATTTGAATTTATTATGAAATTTCAGCACTTACAGTTTAAGAATTTTGTAGTTCGTCCCACGTAGTCCATTTTGTACCATGTCCTCTTGTCGAAGGTCTTCTGTCATCTTCTGTGGATGTAGTTGAAGCTCCCGTTGTTCCTGTTCTTCTGCTCCAATAGACTATTGTGTATTGATCCAGTATGGCGATTGTCATGCTGATATAATTTTATCGTGCCCCAGTTGGTTAGCCAGTGTGATGGGGTTTTTGTCGGGCGCCAGTAAGCTTGTTCATTACTTACGTTATTTGTTGTTGACGTACCTCCTTCCTCGGCTCTCAGCGGCTCCGGGCTCGATCCTCTAAATCTCATGGGCAGATGACAGGAGACAGACAAGGGTGGTGGGAAAGACGACCAGTATGTACCTGTGTTGCTTTCATAGTTTATTCCACCTGTTCTTAGATGGCCTCTGATGATACAAAAGTTGACGAGATTTTTATCATAATTATTAATGGTGTGGCGATTTTAAGATCTATGTATCTACCTCCATTGTGCTTTCCTTCGGCGGTACTTGCATCCTAGCTCAGCTAATACAAGCTGTAAACACTGTGTGCCAGGCGCACACTTCTATGCTCTATACTGTTTCCTAAATGGTATTATTTTACCATTATGCTACTACAAACTTGGTACTTTATTGTTATTTCTGATTAGTCCTATATGCAAGTACTCGATTCATCCTCCACCTATTTAGAGACCGAAGAGAAGAGTGAGAACTTCCCTTAGTGGGATTTCTCACTAAGTGAATATTCTTACTAAATCCACCCACTTACTTCAATGTGATTGGAAGAAAATCGGGCACGTGGCCTCGCTTATTGTTAAAATACACCAATAGGAAAATGCTCTTATTATAATATGTTTCAATATATTTTCTCACGCCAGATCAGGAGCGGTTTTCTTTGATTCTGAAAAACATGCTTCTGCATTCATTAAACAATCTTAAAATCGCTACCCATCAATGCCATAAAATAATATTTCTATTATACCGTGACGATATAAAACTTAAATTTTGAAGTACGTGATTCTTTTCACGGATCCAAATTCGTCACGGCAATTTCCCTAAACTCTGCTGTTTGCAGTTTAACAATGCATCTTTCCAAAACTCTCTTATTCTACCAATATAATTTTATGGCTATGTTTTCCGAATCTCACAGAGAAACTTTCCCTTGCGCTGGCCTTGGTCGGCTAACCCATCTAATAACATGCACCTTCGCTTAGGGTAGGCTCCCTTTTGTGCTAAGGGCTATAAAGTTCACAGGGGATACTTTTATGTGATACAAGCGTATAATTTGGAAGTTCTTGCATGTACTTAATGAATAATTAATAATATGAATAAGTGGAACTGTCTCACATACATAGCATATTTACATGGTTCTAACTTTTATAGGCATTTGATGTAATCACCACCATTGCGTACAAGATGTTCCCCGCGATGCATAAATCTTTGGAACCGGCTGGCACTGCCTAATCTGTTGATGGTGCGAAGAGAGCGGTCGGTTGCCTGTAAAACGTCTTCAAACATATGAAAGCGAATCCCCCAAGTGGCTCCTTCATCATCAGGATTAGTTCAAAGTCGTAGGGACTTAAATCTAGAGAGTTTGGAGGGTGATAGAGCACCTCCCAGCCCCAGACACAACTCCTGCTGTATGTTCCCTAGCGTTGTCATGCAGAACGCTGGGTGGATTATCCGTGAAGTTGTCGCCGTTTTCTTTTTATACCCTTAGCAACCAGGGAAGGCGGTTGAGGCCAGGTAGGTTCCTTCGACCCGCTAGCACCCTCACATTTACAAGCAGAGGGAATTAGGACCAACTGTAATTTCCTCCCCATGAGTCACCTAGTCTACTTCAATCAATCAATCTTAGATTTTTTTAATATTTCATTTTATCTTAAAATGTTAGTTATATATCAATTCTACACATAATTACAAGAAAAATGACACCAAACAATGTATAATTTACTTTAGTAGGAACATTTATAACAAATACATAAATAAAAGTTACGAGAAAACTGCTTTCAAGTTCTATGTTCCTATTAAAGTAAATTATACATTGTTTGGTGTCATTTTTCTTGTAATTATATGTAGAATTGATATATAACAAACATTTTAAGATAAAATGACATATTAAAAAATGTAAGATTGACTGATTGAAGTAGACTAGGTGACTCATGGGGAGGAAATTACGGTTGGTCATAATTCCCTCTGCTTGTAAATGTGAGGCTGCTAGCGGGTAAAGGAACCTACCTGGCCTCAACCGCCTTCCCTGGTTGCTAAGGGTATAGAGCTTCTTACATATTGTTTTCAAAAAAACGAACAGCAGTGCTCCGCAATAACGTTCTGGCGTGGGGAACGGTATATTTTAAGATCACACCATCCCAATCATGTTTTACAGGCAACCGACCGCTTTCTTCGCACCATCAACAGATTAGGCAGTGCCAGCGGGTTCCAATGACTTACGCATCGCGGGGAACAGGTTGTACGCAATGGTAGTGATTACATCGAAGGCCTACAAAAGTTAGAACCATGTATGTTTCCTATGTATGAAGAAATAAAATAGTTGCCACTACTAAAAATCAACCCATGTATTTATTTAATTATTTCACCCCTCGCCTTTGTTCTTATAGCGTTCTCCTACCACGCCGGTCTTCCCCCCCCCCCCCCGCTGGATCGTCGTCAGCCCGAGACGCAGAATAGCTGGTTTTCGTAGGGGTTTCTAAAGGGTTTCTTTTATTGTTACTTACTTTAGTTTATGATGGGGTTGTAGCGCAACACCTAGCGATCAAAAAGTGACTTGAACGTTTACTGTGGGGTTCTTTTTAGCCGATTGTCAGCTGTTTTAGCAAAATAGCCGTTTTCACATTTCAGCGACTTCTTCTTCAATTCAAGGATTAGGCTTCCAGTCTGTTCCGGCTTCACATTGCATCAGTCCATCTTTTTCTAGGTCGTCCCAGGTCTCTCCTTCCTCTTGGTCTATAGTTGAGATTTTCTTTTTTAGAATACGGTTGATGGAGTCCATTCAGCGACTTCTCAAAAAAAAAAAAATTGAATAAAATCGTTACAATCAGTCCAAGTAAATCTCTGTATGATACATACAAGCAGAGTATTTTAATGTTAAAGATCGCGGTTTTTAACAGTTTTCGATTTTTCTTGCAAAAACTTGAGAACCTATTTTTATCGTTTGGGAAGCAGTTTCTTTGTCCTTTTAAGCTCTATCTAGAGCTATTTGTCGCTTTTCTGGTAATTTTCTTTTTGATGCCCTTAAATCGTAAAACCCTTTTTTTTTCAGAACTTTCTGCATTTTTTCACCATATTGCTACAAACCGATTTTTTAACATATGGAATGAATCCACACATTTTTACTGCTAATTATCGCATAGATAAAGTGGTCATTTTAATTTTTATGAAATAATCTACCTCACCTGGACTAAAGAACAAGCCTTGTATGGCAACAACTTGTCGACTGAGCAAGTTTTTATTTATTTATATCGTGGAATAAATTACTTACCGATACCGTAGCTAATTTGAGTTTGTCAAGTTGATTCTTACCTGAAACAGAAAAATCATAACTTTAGTCTAACTGTAATATTTTACATTCGATTGAAACTCTTAATACAGCGGGTGTTTTTGTATGTTGTCATGTGTACTGATGTTCCTTAAATTATTGGTTGTGTATAAATAATATGTGGTGTTAACTTCTGTAATACGTGCATGTGTAGATGTCTGTATAAATGATACGAGGCGTGTTTTAAGTACCGATAACTTTCCAAAAATAGCTGAACATTATTTTCCAAATACTTTATTATCATTCATTATATTACATCTAACACTACTTCTTTACATAGTCACCGCCTTTATTCAGGCACTTGTCGTAACGGGAAACCAGTGTTTGTATGCCTTCGTCAAATAATGGTACCGCCTGTGATGAAAGTGAAGTCTGCACTTCTTGTTTCACTGACCATGAAATTTGTGGAAAATGCGAAAACCACACCGATATGGTGGAACGTCTGTCCTCACGAATGTATTCTTCCACAGCTTGCACCAAATCGTCAGTTATCCCGCGGTTCATCATGCTCATTTCATGACCTTCGTTAAACTGCATAATCCACATCCTTACCATTATATCGCTCATTATTGTTTCCCTATAAACCTCACACAGGTGACGATAAATGTTTATTGGCGTAACATTTCACGCATTCAAAAAAAACGAATCACTGATCTGACTTCACAGTCGGCGGGTCATTCGATTGTTTTGAACATTTCGAAACGTTCTAACAATAGGAAAACAAAAATGAGATCACTCACACTGCGTCTGGCTTCCTAATGAATGTAGTGATCGTGACTGCAACACTGCATCGGCATAATAATATTTAAACGGTACTCACTTTAAAAACACGCCTCTATTTATTTGTGATATTGCCGCCTGATTGCTAGCCCACTTGCATTAAATAGTTTCTACGTAAGTAGCAAAATCAATTACGTTCCCAAGTAGAAACCTTACAGTACATGACTGCTAATTACTGTTATAATAATAATAAATAAGGCTCATTAATCCCATTAGGCCAAAGGCGGAAAGCCTTTGCCCTAATGGGATTTGCTCTAATGGGATTGCCAATAGCAGGGTTAGTTCGGAGTGTTACTCTATAGGTGAGCTAGGTCTAACGAGTTAATATTTTCCTACTAATTTCATATTTCCATCATTGGAGACTAATCAAAACATATTATAACCTCAGCAGTAGATAATGACTCTCAACTAAAATAACGAAAAGTACTCATTGTAGACTACTCAAAACACATTATAACCTGAACAGTAGACAGTGACTCTAAACTAATATAACGGAAAGTAGTACACCGCTTTGAACAACCTTATGTATTACAGTTTTTTTATATTTTTTATTGTCTTTCCTAACTGTTTATACCTTCAATTACTGTTAGTATGAAATAACAGGCTACTTACCCTCTTAAGACACATATGATTTTTTGATATTGTAGTTAACGCCTCACCTTTCCATTGATGATTTCCAAATATAATTGCAAATTGAATTTTTAATCATTTTGGGTTTAATGATAATCCTGTAAATAAAGGATATCATTGTACAAAGCCTGCTATAATGGCAAATATTGCGCCATATAAACGCAGTGAAGAATAATATACAAAATTTTGCGTTATATTGACCTGTACGGCAGTAAAGATATTACATTTGCCTGAATATCGCGTTGGTCTGGAATATTTTTACCTCCTATTTAAAAAAAAGTTGTCATATTGAAGGAAGAACTGAAAAGAAAACGACGTAAGTTGATTCGAAAGCTTCACGCGTCAAACTGTCAGATATACTTTGTAGAGGCCTAGGTGCAGCTTATTCTATTGAAACCCATGGTAGCAACCTTTATACAAATATTGCGGAAAAGAAAAATAGGGGGGGAAAAAACTGGGAGGTTATAAATATACATGTCGAGCGTCTCCCATACGAAGACATCAATACTACAAACTTCATATTGGTGGCCTTGTATGGGTGGTGGCAGAGTTTTAAGTATGTGGACTTCCCCTTGTTGAACAAAATAAATAATTCATTTCCTTTATAGACTAATGGAATTTTAATAGATATGCATGTTCATGGTAATCGTCAACATTGTTACTTGCAAAATCCAAACAGTGACGATAAATTGTTTAGCCAGTTTCAGTTTATTGCTTTCATAAGGGATTTAATATCTTTATATATTTTTATTCATAGTGCATGATTTAAAGCTCATATACAGTAGTTTCAGAAAATCCAATAATCTAAAGTTTTATTGTACGATCATCCCTTTGTTACACTTAAATTGGAGGACTTAAACCTATGCTTCACACTAGTGAAAATATAATGTTCAGATCAAGTAAACCATCGGGAAATAGTCTGGTTTAATTAGGGCGTTATGATAATATAATATATTTTCAACGTACGTGTTTCGGTAGAATTTAAGGTTCGTGATCCTTGTTAATTTAGATAAAAATTTTCATTTAAGGTTATGAAAAGGAATACAAAATATGAGCAACTTAACATTTCATACACTAATTTGGTGAGATTTCCTGAACTTAAAAAATATGAACTTTTTAGAAAATAACTATTTGATCAATATAATAATCATAATGGAGTAAATCATTCATACCTATTATTAGTGTTAGGGATTAGAGGAAGCTTATATAATTGTTCATTGGTAGTTCATAGTTGTAATTATTTACATTTATTTTGCAGGTGAGCCATACTACTCTCATTGTACTGTTGACAATCCAGCTCTATGTGAGTATAAAAAATATTAATGTTTACGAATTGACACTTATAGCGAAAGACAAAATTATGAATGTTCATTCCAAGATTCAGAAAAAAAATTATTAGGTTGTTTATTTATTAGCAAGTTTCGAATGCTCATACAAGGAACGGTTAGGTTCACTAAGCATGCCTTATAGGGAGAGGTGGGGAAGTGTATCACGCGTTGACAAGAAGAATGCGCACAGCTATAATCAGGTGGAGATAAATGAACGCATTCCATTTTGCTTCTTAAAGAAGATATGATCAAAACAATTATTTCCTATTTATATTCTACATACAAATGGTGACTAGTGATGTTTATGAATGTAAATAAATTTTACACTGCAGTAGAAGTAGATCTTTCAAGAATCAAATAATTCCGATTTCTTCACTTCAGAACACCCACCTTAAGAGGCAAAGCTTTAAAATAGCTTTTGAACAAAATTGGTTAACGTTAGATCTCATAAAATTGCGTAGTTTAGGTAAACATAGAACGAAAACTACAAAAATACTTAGACCTATAAAAAATAAACATATTCATTAGACGATAAAATTGTTTCAATGGTAAATGTCGTTACGGTGCCAAGCCTTGCGATAGTCAACATTTAACGCAAGTCATTGATGTGCCAGTCATAACTAATCGATCCATCCAACCTATAGGGGAAAAAATTTGAATCCAGAATTTATTATGCTACTGACAATAGTACCATTGTACTACTGACAATAGTACCAGCAATTCGAAAGGTAATGTTGCCAGACACTTTTTACATCCGTGAACAGAGTCAGATTGATTGGATTCTCTTTTGTGCAATTGAACGTACATTATATTTATTTATATAATCATGAAAAAACATTACAGGTAGGCCTATACACACAATTACAATGTCGATGACTGTAAATAATATACTTACAATAAAAAGTAGGAAAGTAAGGATAATTACCTATGTAAAATTAAGACGTAAAGAGAATAAGAGAGAGTAAAGAGAATAGGGGAGAATAAGAAGAAAATCAAGTGTGAAGAATATAAAGAAAAAAGTACTAACAGTAAAAGGATAAAGAAATAATATAAAACAGTGAATATATGTTTGTTGACAATATCAGTTATAATAAAATCAGGTAAACTGATATAACCAAGTGCCAGTATGTTTTTTTTTTTAATCAGTGATACACGCAATTATGATAGGCCCATGCATAAAAGTTATTTTTGTAATAGATGTCAGAGTTAACTCCAAAAACAAAATGTGCCGGCAATAATAATGATGCAATAGACCTACGATTCGCTGATATCTCTGTTTCAATTTAAAGCAGCCTTAAAGGTTATGAATGAATAATAAGCATATGAAATCTATCTGTCAGGAATTACATTAGGTATATTGCTGCACAGGAACGATAAGAAAAATACTCACAATAAAATATAGCCTAATGTAAATATCGGTAGTCTACATAACCATAGAATACACATTATAATATCAATATCCAACGGCTAGTTTTTATAAATCGTTTATTTAAGTTAATATTTAGCCACACTGACATCGTTATGAAGAAACAAATCAATGAAGGCTGCTAACAATATGAATAAACGATTGGCAATTTGTTAAGTTTTTTTAATAAGCTTACATTGTGGGCCTTGAAAGAATATTGATTACAAAATTAATATTGATGTACGCGTTACTTCGGTACCGATCAACCGATTTGGCCCTAATTCAATAGGCTTGTACCCAAAAACGTCATAAATTCGTATACCAAGTGTAGGCTAGTGTGCCTAACAGAGTTGCAATAGGATTTTCGGAGGACCACTGGATTATAATCCAGAAAATATTCAAGTTTAGAATTGCAGGAATGTTGAAGGAAGCAGGAATAATGGATAGAGAAAATTGTTGCTTTATTCTTCTTATTCTTAGCTGTAATTGGCAATAACCAATGTTTTATTATGATCTGCTATCTTTGTTAAGTAGATTTCAGGAAAGTTGCCAGGTTGATTTATTATTATAATATAATATGGTTTGTTTCCACAACAACAATTCAAGTAACTTTATTTTTTGTTCAAATAGTTACAATATAATAATTGAGCCGTATTGGCTCAGAATACTACTGCAGTATACTTTATCTGCAAGTAGGAAAAGAGAAGCTGCAAATATTTGCCAAACTTCTTAATGTGATAAACACTGAATTACTACTTTATTACAAGCAAGAATGTTAGACCATATCTTCAGTCTTTAATAAATTGTTCAAGATTTAATACGGCAGCATCTTTGGCTTGCACGTAGTGAAAAGAGGAGCTGCATGGATGCCAAAACTCCCTAGCTTTATACAAGCAGTATTTACTTTTTAATGACACAAAGATGCTAAGCCTTACTTGGCTTTTGTGTAATAGTACTTTGTTATGATTTGCTTTACTTAACTTTATTTGACATCTGATGAGAATGTGACTGCATTTAGCCGGACTGAAGTTAAGGGAAGTACAGTTACTGAAGTTCTATGTTGCTGCGGATCATCTTGAACTGTGGCCAGTAGCGAGACCGTCCATGGCTGCAAGCTACGCTCCCTGAAGTTCTAGAGATGTCCAAATATCCACCTCCTGGTAGATTAAGTCGTGGCTGCTAATGCTGGTTCCATGCTGAGTTGTGTAGAAACTGTACTATTATATATTCAGACTTGTGGTCTGTTGCTAAATTAGGCTGTGCCCTTACGAAGCGACGATCGGTGAGAAAGTGAGAGAAAGTCTAACGGCCAAAATGCGTTCACATAATCATCTTACAAAGAGTCGAGTTCTAAAATCCCATGGAAGGCTCTTCTAGAAGTGTCTAGTAGCTTCCATCCAGAACTAGGGTACATTTACAGAGAATGACATGCTGTAATTATTCTGTAACATAAAAAATTAATATGTGAGCATTTACATTATAATTGCAATGTATAATTACAGAGAAATTTAATAATTTCAATGCGGTGAATAATCGATTTATTCATAAAGCTGCATCTAATCGATGGCACTAATCGATAGGACGGCTTTAAGTAAGCTAATGTATTCTGTCTGTAGCGCCAAGTGAATGTTAATGAGCTGGCACTCGACTTATCGATATCAGTTCGATGTCGGCAATGCAGCTTTCTGTTGCTAATTGACATTAATTAGTAATTCCGCTGATAATAGCTAATATTAACAAGAATAGATGTGCAAAATTATTCTTTAGTTCATTATAGTACAGAATATAACATATGTTTTCTTTTTCTAAGCATATATAAATAGGTACAAGTGTGCCAAGAATTCTGGTTACTGATAATTGGGATCAGTGCCATCTAGTGATTTGTATTAATACTTCATTACTAGTAATTGCTATAAAGGTATAAAAAATAGGCTCTAAGCTGTACGAGCTTACACCAAGTTTCAAGAAAATCCGATAAAGCGTATTTGAGTTATCCACGCCTTTGTGATATATTACCATAAAAAGGCACTAAATTGGGCATTATTCCGGTACCGCCCAACCGATCTGGTCCAATATCAATAGACATCTTCCCATGGACATTATAAATAGGTATTCCAAGTTTCATGAAAATCCGATAAAGCGTATGTGAGTTATGGCGCCTTTAAAATATACACTAAATTGGGTTTTACTCCGGTACCGGTGAACCGATTTGGTCCAATTTCAATAGGGTTCTTCCCATGGACATTATAAACGCGTATACCAAGTTTCATTAAAATTCGATAAAGCGTATTTGAGTTAGAGCGCGTACAGACACACGGACGGACGGACGGACAGACGGACAGACATTTTTCGTCCCCCACACAATCTCATAAAGTACCATACTGGCACTTAATAATTGGGAACCCTTGGTTTCATAATGATAAATATTCATAGCCTACATGCTGAGCCAGGAAACATTAACTCCTTTATATTATTTTCTGGCTAGATAAAATTTGGAATATGAATCCATCATTTGGGATCCATTTAAAGTAAAAGAACAAAGAGTTTACTCAGGAAATTACAAATCAAATTCCTTAGGTTTTGTTTGTGGCTATTATCCATTGTATTATGAAATATGATAAATTCCTTTACAATTTTATATTCCAAGTTTTGTCAGGTAGAAGGACATGTGAGATATTAAGGTTTTTGTTTTAAACAATTAATTCCTTTATTTAAGATACAATTTGTACAAAGAATTTTTATTTACGTACCCAGTAAACTAGTAGATTAACAAAACTATTTTTTTTATTCATAGAGTAAACAGTGCCCTTCACAAAAGTTCATCAAAAAACAGAACTTTGAATAGGTACAATCAAACACCCACTTAATATAGATATATTTGGAATGAGTCTTTTACCATTTAATTCTATAGCAAGTCAATTATTATGTGTTCATAAACAAAGAGTAAAGAGGATATAAAGATCGGAAATGAAAGATCATTTAGAGCAGCGGTTCCCAAACTTTTTTGTCCTGGGACCCACCTTCATCTAGAAATTTTTTCGCGACCCACTACTACATAACGATAAACAATATAGGCTATATAAAATACAGAACATGTTTTTCATATGCCTTTCAATAGTTTTGTGTTTTTTGCCCTGCTGAGAAAACACAGTTGAAATAAAAATGGCAAAGGTTATTTCAATACAGAACTTTGTCCAACTAGTACATTTCATTTAAAAAAAATAATGAGATTTGTGAAACTGGTTGTTTTTATTTACAAATTAAATTAAATTGAACACTCTTTCCTTATATTGAAAACAAGTTTAATTTTTCTCGCTCTTTTCGCGACCCACCGAAATAGCTCTCGCGATAGTTTAGGAACCACTGATTTAGAGCTTAAGAACTTGCACATGTTTTATATAGAGCTTTAGGCAACACATAGACTCTTGCTGGGGATGCAGAGAGTAGTAAAAATAAAGGTTTGAGCTATTTCATGTCCCTACAGTTGAAATTAAGTGAAACATTTACCATTTTAGAGCTCTCTACCTGTATCTGCGGTAGTATTGCACAAGGTATGTAAAATTCTCTCGTGGTTGTCTATGAAGGTCGTATGATACAGAAATCAATGTCACATTTTTTATCGCAAGCTTAAAGGGGATAACACACCACATTTTTATTGGCCTAAAAACCTTACTGTCATTAAATGCATGCTTTTAATTCTACTTCATGAATGAGCTGTTCGTATGTTCATGACCTAAAAAGGTGGAAAATATGACTACAAATATGGCCTTAAAATGACTAAATATGACCCAAATATCCTAAATATGACATAAAGGAACGTATTTTGTAAAAATAAATGTTGCAATTTAAAACCTTTAATGACACTAAATTATGACATCACATTAATTCAATCAGATAATCACTTTCTTAAAGCAATTTTACAGCTGATTTACAGTTTTACTTGTAAAGAGCTTCTAATCTGTTAACAACCGCAATTGTGAACTGATAATAATCTCTTAAAACATGTCTATTGGAAGTTGTTAACAAAGAAGAAGAGGTAATTGTGCTGTTACTTGTTAATGTCCCTTCACATTTCAGTTACTGCAAAACCAAAATATTCGAGACTCTTTTTCGGAAAAAAATTAACTCGACAATTTAGTGAACACACTGCATAATTGAGCTTTTTTTCTGGATGTATAACTGAAATAAGAGGTTAAATTACAAATATGACCGAAATATGACCAAGATCTTTAAAAAATACCAAAATATAACTTTATATTATATTATATTATATTATATTATATTATATTTCATATTAAACTTTAAAATTTGGATAGAACTTAATTTCTTTGTTTTACTAAAATTTTAACAAATAAATTGTTATGTATTATTGTTGTATTGCTTCGTACCTTTGTATTGTAAATAGAACATGTTCTAACCTTTCATACATAACATTTTGTCATACTTCTCCAAATTATGCATTTTTTTAAAGTAATTGTTTAGTATAAGTATTTCTAATATATAACTGAACCACCCCCGAACACAAGCTCTGCTTCTTCGGGGGGTGTATCAACTTTTGTATATATTTTTCGTGTACTTTGGAGTAATAAATTGTAATTGTAATTGTATATGCAAAATAAAAGCGATTAGGATAAAAAATATTCAATTCATATTTCATTTGCGGTGTGATAAAGGATAAAAATATTACATTTCATAAACATTTCATATTTCTGACGTCACTACCTTGAATATAAATGAATTGCTCCAATGATGTTTTCCTGAACGAAGCATTAATATCTAGCACGAGCACGTTAAGCCTGTCGAAATACTGCAGTAGAAGATGACCCGGTTATCCATTTCCATCCATATTCATACTCTTACCAATTTTCCTAAATCCCTCTCAAGAATCTGAACAGATATTGATTAGACACGTAAACTAGTCGACGTTTGAAAGTTGCGATATCAATTAATGGAGACGAAATTGCTTCATGGGAGTTCCCACACAAAGGAAATAACTCCCCAAAGCTAAAGTGTGCTGACCAAAACCTACGGCAATTTCTGCAATTGATTAAACTGAGAATTTTATTCCTTCTCCATAGATTTACGTATAATTACTGGATCAGTCATTGCTCTCTGTAGACCGCCGTTTATAAGTGATAAAATTTTAACCGTTGTAAATATTTATATTTATTATTGCCCTTTAAGGGTAAAAAAATATTAAAAACCATGTTAACAGGACTCAAATACACAATTATTCCACAAGAAACAACCACTTGCTTATTGGACCTCCTGTCAGACTGACAAAGTCCAAAAACTCATTTGATCAGATGGCGGTGTCTTTGTTTCATAAACTTCCCCATAGGGTAAATATTGTCACATTCAATTATTTTAAGGATGAATTGTTCAAATGGTTCTTTAAAAACCCCTTTTTAATGTAAATGAATATTTTGAATATGTTCTGATATTTTTAAATATTTTTTCTTAATATTCCAAGTGATGCTTTATTGTAATATGACTAAACTGTATTGTAATGGTTATTGTATAAATTTATTTTGATAATATCTTTCTTGATGTTTGTGACTGCCAATAAAGTTTACAAGTTTACAAATCTCATCCAGAAGTAGAAGTCTGAAGAAATGTATGATTGGTTAAGAGAAAATTTATATGGAGCATATGGGATCAGTCAAACAAAAATGTTTATGGGAAGAAGATATATACGCCTATGTGAGAACTTCCTGTTGCGATTTAAAATATAAATAAAATCTTGAAAAGTTTTTATTTAACTAGAATCACAAGAACAGCAGAAGGTAACATCCCCATACATAATATGTTCATGTTTTGTACCGCTTTAAGTGCATTGAATCCATTCATTGCTGCAATTGCTTTAAGACTATCAGCAAATATTTAAATTAAACTTCTATACTCGTTGGTAAACATTTTAATTCAATTTTAAAATATTCTAAATGAGGGTAAGGGTAATTAAATCAAGGAGAATGAGATGGGCTGGACATGTTACACGCATGGGGAAGAAAGACATATCTAAAAAATATTGATTGGGAGATCCGAAGGAAAAAGACCACTTGGAAAACCTATAAGTAGGTGGGAGGACATTATTAGGATAGATTTAAGGGAAGTAGGATTTGCGGGTGATGGTTGGATGGAGTTAGCACAGAATGGAGGGCTCAGGTCAGCGCGGCAATGAACCTACGGGTTCCATAAAATATATTATATTCATTTAGCTTGCTTAGGAATTGTCTATTGGCATTGATTAAGTAAGTAAATATTTTCAATGAAACTTTATGAAGTCATACAAAAATTAATGTTCATGTGTAATATTTATATTGCTTAAGGTAGCAACTGTCCAATAAAGAAAATACTTTAATTCCTAATTAGCACTGTATTAAGTTATTGTGATCTCTGTGTCATAGAATAAATCAATAATTTATTTTACATAAAACACTGTAGGATAATTTGTGTATAAAAGAAACTACGGATGAAAGGCTGACAAGAAGAAAGCTTTAACAGACTTGACTGTGAAGGAGAAATGATTATATAGAACCAATTAGCTTAGCTTTTAATAATAATTAATTGAACATAATTTTGAAGAAATATGATTGTAAACATACAGCTATACTTTGCTTAGCTTATATCCTTACAATAAATTTCTTGCTTTGATTATAAGCTAGGGTAGTATAATTTATAACTGCCCAAACTTTGTAGTTGTAAATGTTAAATTGTTTCTTCTTGTATTTCTTTTTCTTGCATCTCAAGAACTTATAAGTGGAACGCGCAAACCAAGCACTTGTAATTAATCTTGTAGTAAAGTGGGATGAATATAGACGCAAGGAGAGTAGCTGGGAGGTTTTTATTTAGCATGAGCAATAGTTAATATCATGCACTAATGACAGAAATTACCATCATAATTAACGTAAGTCCAGATCCGTTCTCAGTGGATAATATCTATTTTAAATAGTTTAATTGGCAGGCCTTTAGGCATCGAGAATAGTGCAGGAAATAATGTATAAGCTACTTGATCCTGCTAGACTACCATCAAGGCTATACTGTAGGCCTACTTACCTTAACAAATAGGTTGAAATATGGCTGATGGCTAAATTTTCGGATGTCTAAATTATGTCTAAATTGCTAAAGAGAAGTAAAGCCATGAAAAAGATTTTCGACAGGCTGGGAACCACATTATTTGAAAGAGAAGGTAAAAGTTGGCTAAAGTTTTGCGCTTTATCAAGTCTTGGAGCACATAAAAATCAATGAAGGTAGGTGATGTATTTTGCTTGTAAGAAGGTCAAGGACTACACGACCAAATTGTGAACACTATGGTGGTGGTGAGTGAAGAATATAGCGACCACTACGAGTGGTGGTGATGATGATGATAATAGTGAAAAGACAATAAAATTACAATGAAAAGCTAGTGTTTATGATTATAAGGATGACGAAAACTTTATTAATATAAACAATAGAATGAGCAGTACCTCTCACAGAAGGATATATAAAAAATAGGATATTAAAAAGTCAGTGCAAAAACTGTAAGCGCAGGAATCTGGTTGATTATCTCCAGAAATCGCCCCGAGCGTAGTGCAGGGATTCCGGATTGTGGAGGAACAAGTTCTCAATAATAAACGCGATGGAGAGCTTAATTGTCACCCGTGTCCACAGCACGCACCAAGGTTAACCACTGCCACCACATGGACATTCATCTCCTCTGTCTGATATTACTGAATCCATCACAAACAAAAGTGTTCATGTAACACAGCAATTATTTTAACAGCTAGATGAGATTAAGTTATTTAGGTTATTATTTACGAGTGTAACAAATTACGCGAAACGGACAGAGAAATAGGCAGGTTTCCAAACAGATTATTCCATAACAGACAATGATGTTTCACGCCAACGTTTAGGTCGTAATTTAATGTACTTCATGTGATCACGCAAGTAATTATAATATAAAACAGAAAACATATTCTACCTGTCCTATAAAGTTCCATGTAGTGACAAAGTGCCTCCCACAAAAAAAAAAAATATATATATAGGGGACATTGCCCCATTGCCGGTCAGGCCTCGTTTCCGGTCAACAAGTAGTTACACATTAAGTCGCTAGATAGCAGCATAAAACAGTTATGAAGTGGTAGGCAGTGTTCCTGCCTATATATATACACACACAAATACATACACACGTTCATGTATAAGGATATAAATCAAGAAAATTTGTTGCAAATATGGAACTTAAGGCAATGGGAAAGCAAAAATAAACTTTTTTCTACGATGTTTTTTCATCCAGTTCCCATTCATGGTAACACGGTGGACAGTAGAATTCCAGCACCCAATGCGTCTGTTCGTCCGTCAAACGGAATGTCCGTGTGCCTGTAGGCGCGATAATTCGAATACGCTTTATTAGATTTTCATGAAAATTAGTATACATACAGGACGAAGCCTATTGATTTAAAATCAAATCGGTTGACCGGTACCGTAGTAACGTCCAATTAACGGTTTAAAAATAGCAAATCATCACTACACTACAAAGGCACGTGGCAAAATTCATTCATTCACACGATTGTTTGCCCACTTCCAGATGAACCAGAAACTTGAAATTTGGCATTCTTGTAGCTTACAGCTTGCAAACCAACGGAAATGTTCCAAAACGATAAGATTTTTTTTTTAATTCTTTTAAACTCGAAAAACATTCAAAATGGCGGAAGCAACTTGAAGGTCTGTGTAGACCTTCTTTGGAGGCTTACAATAGCTAAACGCTCCTGCAATTTATGTAAAAACGATGTCAGTGTTAATAAATGCAATGTTTTAATTACATTTCTGTTAAATAAATTATTTAAAGAAAACAACTAGCAGTTTAGTAAATAACCGTAAGCGAAGCTGCGGACAACTGCTAGTCATTGCTATTTTAATTAATGTTTGTTCTAACATTCACATTTAAGTTATATTTATTTTGTTTTTATCTTTATACCTATTCATTTTATAATGAAATGTCTTTTACAAAAAAAATATTCATTTAACTTTTATAATGAAATGTGTTTTACAAAAAATATGTAATTAAATTTTCTCTGCAAATTAATTTTACAGTGAAATGAGTTTTTAAAAAATAGGCTATATTCATTTAAATTATCTCTACAACTTTACTGTGCTAGATTTTCATGTCGCCTACTATAAGAAAAATTGAAAATGGATACGAGTAAAATAACCCCTAACTCATTTTTGTAGAAAAACGGATATAACCATTTCATTAGTGATAGATAGAAGTTCTGAATTGTATATTTTATTAAAATCGTTCGAACCATTTTTTAAAAATGAAATTAAAAATAAAAGTTGTTATGAAAAATCCTCTTAATATTTGAGTTACGAAAACCAAATTCTAGGAGTTCGAAAAAATTTCAAAAAGTCCTTTTCCCGCTGTTCTTGTCCGCAGACAGATACACGAACAGACAGACAGACAGACAGACGTCATTCCAAAAACACTTTTTTTCGGTTTGTAGGCTTCGTGAAACATATTTTCTTTGTGCTATCTCACCATTTCGATTTTTTGTGACGATCACAATACTTTCTCTGTACTGCGTGTATGCGAGAAAGTAAATACGGAATGACGTTGTGAGATCGTCATGGCGCAGTTAGTCAAGAGATGCACAACAAAATGAACGGACGTAGTTAATCATTGGTAAAGGCATTCAGATTTCTCAACTGGGCGATCATCATGGTTATTCTGTAAACCTGGAACCTCCCACAAAAGGGAACCAGAAACAGTTCTAGAGGTCAGATGTAATATTGTATAACAATTCTGGAGCCTCAAACTTCAGTTACCATAAGACTGTATAGGAAGGATTTTTGAACGAGTATCCAAAAGTCTTATCCTGTCAACTGATCAAACATCAACTCTCTTGTACCATTTCAATACGAAACTGTGTATTCGAAAGTCTAATCGGCCGAAATTAATCTCTGAGATGGACTCCGAGTTGGAATCTAAAAACTCAGAACCTCTTAAAACTTTGACTCTGCTTATAGCCCGTGAAGGATTTATCAACACTATTAGCCGAGAAAAATTAAAGTAATTCTTTAAGATTTGTTTAAGAGGAACTGACACACATCAAAATCTGTCCTAAAAAAATTTAAAAAATTAGTTTAACCCGACAACAGCATCAAAATAGTGTAACTGCAGTAACTGTAAGCCTGTGTGACGCTTTTCAAATGTCTGCAGAGTGACACAAATACAGTTCATGAAAATGTGTTGTGTTTCTTCTTTTCTTATTTCTGTCATTCGCTTTTCTTCACCTACGTACTCCTTTCTATTTCCTTCTCGTGTTTCTAAGAATTTCAGGCGCACAGCAAACATTCGTAAGAGCTCTCTTCCACATGTTGCTCTGCGAGAAAAGGCTGACGTTAGGAAGGACAAGAGCGTGTGTTCTGTAAAGAAAAATACTCTAGTTTTAGTACCGAGAATAGACCCATCATATTATTTGTTCTTTGTGTTCTGTTTCAGAAAAGTATGAGTTTCTGATTGAGCGGGAGGTTATTTTCTAAGCTTGTGTCATATACACCAAATGAACAGCTCTGTACACTTCATTTTTATAAATAACTAGCTGAAAAGGCCCGGCGTCGCCCGGGCTTTGTATTTTGTAATTTGAAATTAACTTATGGAGGACTTTCGATGTTGAAACTCTAGGTCCTGATATAATAATGTATGTAGAATTCGAAATGAGGAAGAACAACATATGGCACTCAGACTATTCCCTCAGAAAACGCTAGATATAGCTTTTTATGGTTCATAGAGGATGTCGAATGCTGCATTCCGTTGCTTCTACTCATCATGCCTGGGAGGGGTTGAAATAAGAAGAAACATAAATTACGTAAGATTGTATTGACTTGACGGAAAATTTTATTTCTCATTCTCATGTTAAACCGTTTCGGGCCTGAAATAAAATAGAAATGCAGTATCACTTTCATACTTTCCTCCCCTAAAACCCGGGACATAATATACTGCGAGTATAGGACTCAAAATGTTCCATCCCATGCTTAGGGCCTATGATAAATCTCAACTAATACAAAACCTACAGCTATGGATAACTGACTATTTACCGACTTCTGATATAGCATACTCACACACTTAAGTTGTTCCTGCAATACGACCTCTTATTCTACATCAAAATGTGAAGTGAGAAAATATTTCTTATGTCGAGGGTAGAGAAAGTTATGTGACTGCATCACACTGTGCTTTATTTTCGTGTAATTCATTTTTCAGTAATTATTTTCGCCAATATATTACATGGAATCATAATTCGTTAAAGTCCAGCATTAGGCTATATAGTTGCCAAGGCCCTATGTAATCACAGTAAACAATTCACTGTTGCCATGTGAACTGAACAACATTTCATTTTTTCAGTAGAATATTCACAGAAATTATATAATTTTCAAGGGAAGGACTGATTTGTTTCAATTTTAATGTTGACCGCTATACTTTCCGGGCTTAACTGGGTATGTGTGCAAAATTCCGTGTAAATTGGTAAAGAAATGTAGATTTGTATAAGGAACAAACATACATACATACATACATACATACATACATACATACATACATACATACATACATACATACATACATACATACACACATACATACATACATACATACATACATACATACATACATACATACATACATACACACATACATACATACATACATACATACATACATACATACATACATACATACATACATACATATTCATAAACAGTATCGATCTTGATTCATTTTAAACACTTGGCAGGCATCAGTATGTTAATAACAACACTGCCATTAATATTATAATTTGTAACATGTATGTAAAATAACTTATGCATGTAATATTACAAGAAGTAATGGAGCATGCAGCAAATAAAGGGCAAAAAAAAAAAATACATACATACATACATACATACATACCCACAAACACACATTCGACTTTATATATTAGATTTCAGAGCAATCACATGAGCATTCATTTTACTTTCTCGCATATACGTAGTATAGAGAAAGTAGGCCTATTGTGATCGTGACAAAAAATCGAAATCGAGATATCACCGGGAAAATATGTTTCGTGATCCCTAGAAACCGAAAAAAGCATTTTTGGAATGACGTCTGTCCGTCTGTCTGTGGACAAGCACAGCGGGTAAACAGTTCATTGTATTTACTTCATTTTTTGAATTAAATACTTTTTCAAAATGTTGTCGAACCGCCGAGAATTTCTTATTTATCACTGAAATTTTAAGGTGACTTTTCATGAAAACTTTCTTAAAAATTTTGTTTTTTGAAAAAAAAATGGCTCTAACGAAGTTAAGAAGAATTTAAAATTGGAAACTCTTATCTATGACTAATAAAATGGCTATGTCTGTATTCCTGTAAAAATGACTTAAGAGGTACTTGACTCGTATCCATTTTCAATTTTTCTAGATTATATCCATTACAGTAGGCGATACATGAAAACCTACCACAGTAAAGTTGTAGAGAAAATTAAAATGGGCATCTTTTGTTTAAATTATTTATTTATACATTTAATAGATATCAAAATAAAAACGAAATAAGTACGGCTTAAATACGAATTTCAGAACATGTCAATTAAAATATGAATGACATTTTGTTGCCCCTAGTAACAAGAAAACTATAGGCCTAATGTACTTATTGTTGTGAAATGCAGTCAGTTTAGCTCAGTCGTAATGAACGCATCAAAACCAATTATAGCGAGGAGGTAAAGACTAAATTTTTTCATCATTTATTTATAAATAATTTCAGAGAAATCACATGAGCATTAAATGACGTTAAATGGAAAACCTCCTTCCATGGAAGCTTGTGGTTATTTAACCCATTAATAATTCTACAAGACGAGTCGGGGATTTTACGCTTCAGGATATTCACATTAGTTACTAACATGTGAATATGCAGTGAACTGAAAACCATGGTAACCGCAAAGCTCTCAGACGGACTCGCCATTACTACTTGTTCAAACTAAAGCTTTAGCATTTTTTACTTTTTTCTTTTATGTAACAACCACCCGTACCATATATGTTATGCCAACTATAGTGCGAATAGGTCTAGATCTTTGATGGCCAAGATTCGTGGAGTAAAAAATATAGTTTGAGTGTTATAGTCTATTTTATTGTAAGTAATCTCACTCGAGATTGCGATATTATCGATAGATTCGCGACTGCAAAGCAGAAGGGAATTTATCTGATAAAACTCATAATCTGCAGTGGGATTAAGACTATTCCATGAATAACATTTAACAGATTATATAAGTAATAATCACTTTTTTACTTCGTTATTTAAAATCAGACCTTTCAGCTGTGAGATCACTATACTATGAATCAACATGAGTTACCAGATTCTAACTAGTGCTACAAATAGTAAGTATGAAAAAAGTTAACCTAATTCAAATATGCTAACATAGTCAATGCAAATTTACATTAATTCAATTTCTCGTTATGTTGTATAAAATAATGTGTTTTTATTCTGTTTACTATAGAATGTGATGTTAGTAACTTATTATTTTTTTATTACAAATTTTTATTACAACTTACAAAATACAAATTATTGCGTACTAAACAATTTTGTAAATAGGTGTTTTAGTATAGCAATTCTGTAAATATGTTTTAAATGAAGGGTACCAACATTTTAAGCGAATAAAAAATTTAAAAAGGCCATATTTGAAGTCCCCGGTCTATATGGCTTTTAGAGCGTAGGCTATAGCCTAAGGCTTAAAACCCCCTTGTACTGAACAAATGCAACACGAAAGAAAAGGCCTGTTGTTCGTTTGCTATAAGTAATTAAACTACTTTGGGATCATTTGAGATTCGAGAGCATAGTCCATATTGCCCACTCATTTTGCAGGTCAGCTACTTAGCGACTGTAGTCACTTTGCTTACAAATATTATAAGTTAATTAGTAACCATAATAGGCCTACATGACTGCCCGGTTTCTATAAACTCGTGAAATACCTATGGGTGAATTATCCATGGGCAAATGAGTTCCTAATCACCCACAATGGTATAATGAGGAAGGCCTTGGAGTTGTACAGTTAATTTAATTCAGAAGGCTTTGATTCTCATTGTTTAAATTATTATTGATCCTATGAGAGGTTAAATTTTATCCAGCCATCCATGAAAGGATCAATTAACCCGACGATTTACCCTTGGAAAGATCTAGCCCGAGTTTGTAAGAACATTTTTTCTGTAATTTTCATATTTACCCAGAGGGCATTTTTCTAGAAACTCGCCACAAGTGTATGTAATTGTTACCTTTAAATTATTTGAGTTTGTAAAAGATTTTCGTGTGTAAATTCTGTCCATTGGATAATTTACCCATAGGTATTTCACCAGTTTATAGAAACCGGGCATCATTGAATATTGCCTCCAAAGGATTTTATGTTGCTCAGCCATATTCTTATTTAATTTTTAAGATAAAGTAGTATATTCAGATTTAATAACAAAATATCAGGCTCTTAAACAAAATGCAGTCAACTTCAATGGTTTAGTTATATGTTATGTTGTGTATGCAAGCGATGACGGCTTCACGAGACGAGCATTCGCAGTATTTTGTATCTGGAGCATTTAGCTTTCAGGCGGCTCATCCTGTTTGCAGCCGACCGTATATAATACCCATAATACGAGTATAGTGCTATAAGTTTAACAAGGCCAGTCGACCTCCCGGGAATATTGAATTCGCATTCTTCCGGAGGATCCACTCGCCGTGTTGCAGTAGTTAAGGGGAGATGGTAGTTATCAGTGTCAAAAAATCTTTTCTTTAGCTCGCGTAATAGAGCATAGTTTTCTGAACATCTTGATATATAGGTCTTATATGTTGCATTATTATTAAGCCAAGCAGAGCGACAGTTATAGTCCTAGACTTTCTAAAATGGATAAAATAACTTAAGGTTAGAACATGCATGTCATTTTCTTTTCGTTCTCCTGTAAAATTACATTTTTTGTCCTTCAGGTACCATTTTCTGAAAAGCTATTCATGTTAAAATAATGATACCTTCAGGAATTAATTATAAATGGATGACAAATCTCCCTTAGCAGAATTATGGGAAAAGTCTTGACTATAACATAATTTTCAAGTATTTTTATTTTTAAAAAAGTCTTGTTTTTTAGTCGTGAAGTTTTCATGCAGTAATATTGTACAAATTAGACTGATTGTGCTAGAATAAATAGTAATACCTATTGTTAGTAAGTTCCCAAAGTTTCACAAAAATCTAAGCTATAGAAATTGAATAAAGCGTACCTATGTCAAGGGAAGTAACTGTAAAACTAAATTATCACCTATGTGTTAAAAAATTCTTTCCTACCAAACAGTGAGTTCTAGAACAACCGTTATCTGATTATTTTAAACTACAGGGTGCAATTGCAAAGCATAAAAAAATTCAACTAAATCTGACTGTTAACACCTGAGTTATGGCTTCTTGAACATACGCTATATTTTCTATCATTTTGCTAGCGTTAACTACCATCTCCCCACTTAAAAAGAGTCTGTTTCTAGGAAGGATCTGAACTCGTGTAGGCCTTCATACACCTATCGTTATACCTTCCTATATTAATTTCCTGTAATTACAAATTGTTTTCACATTCCTGCTGGATAAGTAAATTCTTTAAAGCAATGAGAACAACCTAATAAAACATGTTCTTTGTTGCACGGAAATTAATACATTTCTAGAATTGGTTTGTCATGGTAATTTTTGTAATTTATGCGTGGGTAAACAGTATATGATACACATTTTATGCTATACATTGTATGATATACATATATAAAAGCTGAATTACTTTACTTCTTTTTTATAGGCACATGCGTGTTGATTTCCACACATTATGTCGGTGATGATAACGCCTCTTTCCATCTCTTAAGAGGTCTGCCCATTCCTCTTTTCCCTCCAGGTTGTAGATTCTTCTCTCCTTTGATAAGTCTTGTATCATCAGCTCTGTCCACGTGAGCATTCCACTCCATTTACTTTACGAGAGAAAAATACAGGGCGATCCATATAAAACTGAACAGTTTTAAAGACTTATAATTTCCCTCTGGAAAGTAATAAAAGATTGAAATTCGGTTTTATGATCTCAGTGGCTTTGGGAGAATCGATATTGGTAATAATGTTTGTACTCCTACCATCCATGCATTGTTGCCTTACGACTATTGTTGTTTATTAGTAATTAGTTTTCAGTCTCTAGTTTTGCAGTCAGAAACGAAAATGCAGTTCTCAATTCAGCAGCGTGTTTTTCTTGTGAAAACATATTGGTGTACGAAGTCATTGATTGAAACTCAACGGGCATTTAGAAGACAATTCAATGTGCGCAATATTCCAACAAGGGCAACAATTTTATCCATGGTGAGGAAGCTGGAGACAACTGGCTCTCTCCTCAGCGAAACTGGGAAAAAAAGATCTGTGATGAGTCAAGAGTGTGTTAATGATGTTCGAGAACGTTTTGTGAACTCACCAAAGAAATCATTGCGCCGGTTGAGCCAGGAGACAGGCTACTCATATGGCACATGTCAGAGAGCTGCAAAGAAAGCAGGCCTACGAGCATACAGAGTGCATGTAGTGCATCAGTTAAAAGAACCAGACGCGGAAAAGCGAATGCGTTATTGCCAATGGTTTCAGGCTCTTCTTATTGCAACCCCAGACATTCTCTCCATAACCTGGTTTACAGATGAAGCATGGTTTCACCTCTCAGGCTACATCAACACTCAAAACAGCAGGTATTGGGCTGCTGAGAACCCGAATATTATCCACGAAGCTCCATTGCATCCGGAAAAGGTTGGGGTCTGGTGTGCGGTGTCAGCTACCAGAATTGTTGGTCCCATTTTCTACGACACCAAGGTAAACACTGCGGTTTATGGTCGCATCTTCAATACATTCGTGGAACAACTGGACGACATCGAATTAACAGAAGGTTATTTCCAGCAAGATGGCGCAACATGCCATACGTCTGGTGATTCCATGAAACTTATAGCCAGCTTCTTCGGTGATCGTCTTGTCTCAAACAATCTGTGGCCTCCCAGATCGCCAGACCTGACATCTCCAGATTTCTTCTTGTGGGGCTACCTTAAGGACAGGGTGTACAAGAATAGACCGCGGTCGCTTGCTGAACTCCGTGAAGCAATAAGGAATGAAATCAGTAACATTAACGAGGATACGCTTCGGAAAACGTCTCAGAATATGGTGCGACGAGTACAGTTGTGTATGGATGCAGGTGGAGGACATTTTCAACATTTACTCTGAGGAATCTCCCAAAGGTACTCTGTAATTCAGCACAGTTGCATATGTATGCTATTATTAGTTTAAAAGTTATAAGCCTTTAAAAGTGTTCAGTTTTATATGGATCGCCCTGTATTTTAAACATGGAATTTCAGGTATACCATAATGATGATGAGGTCGGTCCTGTCCTCGGACAGAGCCGTTGGGCGGGAGGGGGGGGGGAGACCCACGGCCCGACCGAGGGACACTAGGTTTTGATTATACCGCGTAGGGTGGCCAATTCCTTTCGCGGGATGGGAATGAGGACACAACACCCAGTCCTGACCAAGAATGGAATCTTTACATCGCTGTAAAATCCCCGACCCGGCCGGGAATCGAACCCGGGCCGCCCTGCATGGCGGACGGTATACTGTAAAATGAATTGAATTGACATTTCTCTGAATAAGAGATGCTAATTTTTAGGGTTGGCGATTTGTAAATTGTGTACATCAAAGTCATGATGTCGAAGCTCTGCATACAGTCTAAACTGTTTTCACTCTGAGAAAAACAGCTAAAATAAACGAAAACTGGTACATCTCTCCCACTCAAGCACATTACTAGTAATAATTATGAGTAAGACGGACATACTGGTTTTTGTTTACTTGAGCTTTGTTCTTAGAGTAAAAATATACCTGTATACCTGTAATGTTCATTCTTGATAAAATTAAATAAATAAATAAATAAAACAGTTTAGACAATATAGTTATACTCAGTTTAAGATATTCTATGTAGATCATGCTGTTTTACATTACTGTTTCATAGGTTATTGTTCACATATACTAATGATTGTAGGTAATATATCTAGCTAAAGAGTATAATTTTGTTTCAAATTAGTTTCTATGTGCAGAACCACTTCAGTTAAAGTGCTACTGTACGTAAGGAGGAAAACAGGAGAGCTTGATTATTGTGATTTAGATCTTATCCCTCCTAATTGGAATGCATTTCAAAGTCTAGTGCACTTCCAGTGACCTAGTTGTAAATTTCCTTCACTGCTAATATTAAGGGTCTCAAACTCTAATGCGTAAGATTATTACCAAAGTAGTTAAAATTGGCTTAGTTCCACCCCTTTTGGTAACTTTTCCAAAAATAAACATTTTAAATTTTACGAATCTCTCCTCCCAATTACTGATTAAATCATATAATATAGCATCTGCACGTACAGCAGTTTTCGAAATCGATTCCCCTTTCGAGAGAAAATTTCATCAGATTATACAGAGTGTAACAAAATGCTAAGCCAAGGCTTTAAGGAAACATTCCTTGCATATAGAGGATGAAATGAGGTTATATGAGCCTGGGTCCAAAATGTTTCCTGGTCACAGCCCCTATAAAATTATTGGTGATTGGTTGGACCGTATGCACTACCACGTCATCTTATTACCGAAAATAGGCAGTAATATATTTAAAATAGACAGTAATGTAATTAAAGTAGGCAGTAATATAACTAATATAGGCATTTATTGAAATACAGAACAGAGAATAGTCTCACTCTTTATGAATAAAAATAGGTATCTAACATAATTTATATTTCACATACGGTACTTACTCTTACTTTTCTTGATTACAAGCAACAACAAGATGTTTTTCAAGACGTCAACTATCATAGCTAGTTATTTAAAAATCTTATTTGAATTATTTGAGGAGGTGAGTTTTAGACTGTTTTAAAACAAATAAATGCTTTTATAGGAACAAGATTCACAATGAATACTTTTGTAACGTAAATGTCTCATTTCAAAAGAATAAATGTTCCAATTTAAAACTTTTAAAGACACTAAATTCTTTCATCACATAAATTCAATCAGATAATCACTTTCTAAGAATTTTGGTGATTTACAGTTTTACCTGTAGTGAAATTCTATTTTAAAGAATTTGCTCATGTTTGCTGTTTCCCTATAAAATGTGAAAAGTTGCATTATTTTAACATTTAGGTTACCAATTAAGTGGCATAAACATTAAATTAATGAACTAAATTTCAAATTTAACTCGACCATGTAGCACATACACTGTATAATTGTGCTCCTTTACAGAATTTATAACTGAAATATGACGTTAAATTGCAAATATGGCCAAAATATGACCAAGACCACAAAAAAAGTCCAAAATATGACTTTATATGCAAAATAAAAACGGTCCGATTAGGATAACAAATGTGCAATTCGTGTTTAATTTGTTTTTGCGGCGAGAACAGAGGTCAGGATAAAAATTTGACATGTCATGAACATCCGATCCCTAGTTAATTTTTAGAATATTACTTTGCTGTGTCGCCTTTTATGTCTTCCAAATTAGCATTCATCACGCATCTATACTTTATATATCCACTTCTCCTTGCCTGCATTATAATCAGGGCTAGGATTTATATTTACTAAAAAATGTCAAAATATGTACATATATATGTACTTAAAAATGTCAAAATATGCATATATATGTACTAAAAATGTCAAAATACGTACATATATATATGCAAATATATTTTGTAAAATATGGACATCTAAACAAATTTAACTACTAAGCACTACATTTTGTTACTTTTAGAACCTATAAAAATGCATTACAAATACTGGATTCATAAATTAAATTATTCAATTTTTTTCAGATCACTTACTTTATTTGTATTCATTCATTAATTATTTCAGCTACCATAACAGTATGCCACAAAATGTTGTTTTAAATTTTCAAAAGTGATTTGTATTGGCTGAAGCTTCGCTCTACTGCACATGAAGTGATTGGCGCATGTTTAAAATTCACTGATTCTAGTTTTACATTTGACGAGCTACTTAAAAGTGCACTGATTTTACACATTTCTTCAAAGCCTGGATTTCTTGAAAGCACATTGTCCACTTTACATTTGATCGGCTAAATGTCCACGTTTACATTTGAGTTCATGAATCATGTTTTTCACAATGTCAATATTTCCAGGTAATGTCAGATTATTATTTTGTAATTTCTGAATTATTTTTTTTATATTACAAAAATTTGATTCAATGTAACACAAATCATTTTTTACACATTAATTTCTGTTCAAAACTGTAAACTTATCCTGTGCTGCCATATTTCCTGTCACTGAAAACGACAATTTTATATAGTTTTACTCTTAAGAATGAAATAAGTATGAATATTGCATTAAAATCACTAATTATGGACAAATATTTATTTTACATATAAATATGTACTATTGTCAGAAATATGGAAAAATATGTAAAATAAATTTGTTTAATTTGAATAGAGGACAACATAATAGATGGAGATAAGTGAAAAAAATGTGTCTATATGTGAAATTAAGAAATATGTAATTACATATAAATCCTAGCCCTGATTATAATTATGTAATTAGTGTTCTTGTATTACACCCTTGACTGAATGACTCATGTGTATCGAAGTATCTGAATAGACTATACGTGATATAATGTCTGAGGTACGAGGGTGGATCGAAAAGTAATGCACAATAATTTTCTTTACAAAAAGTTTAATAGGTACAATTACGAACAAATGCACACATGAAGGGACAGCAGTTGTCTATTTTTCTATATAGTCGCCATGTTTCTCAACACATTTCTCCCATCGTGATACCAGTTTCAAAGCGGGCTTCAAACGTAAAAAACATAAACATTTACTTTATTGCATATGTTTAGGATATCGTATGTATTTGGAAAACATCCTGGCATACATATTTTTCGTCTGTTGTATGTGAAAATGTTTATTATTATTCCTGGAAAATATGAGCCCACGGTTAATAATATTTGTTATTAAAGTAAAAATAGTTTTTTTTCAGTATTTCTTAAAAAAATATAGTGTATTTGTTAAAAGGTAGCTTTCACCATGTTCTGTGAGTTATTCTTCGATTATTACAATAGATTTGTCTACAGGGTTGACTTATGTTGAGGAATGTTTAATCTAATAAATTTATAACATCATTTTATTCTTTTATTGTGCGTTTAGCTTATATTATTCATGCTTTAGGGATCATATTAATTGAATACTGATGTTTGATTTCACTTAAATTCAGTATGAAGTTTTTTATTTTATAATTTGTAATGTTTGTTGATATTAGCCAGTGGGATCCTGGGCAATTTCCATTATGTGGAAATGGGATCTACTCGTTATATTTGTGTACTATGGAGTTGCATATGAGAACGTTAAGCAAACAATAATATGCATGTATTTTTTTTCTATTTCCTACGAGTAATAGTGCAGACTCACTGTTTATTAAACTTTATATAGGAATATGTATGTAGGCGCTGACCCCTGACGCAAAACATTTTACCGTAAAAATCAACATTGCTCCAGGCACACAACCCTTTTATGGTTAAGTTTTTACTTGCGTATTTTCAGTCTCTTAGAAAATTATGAGTATTTGCCACTTTGGCAGTTTTATCAGTAAGGAAACTAAATGTGAATATGATGACTCCTAACAGATCACATTTCGTCTGCACACTTCTTATTGCAGTTCTCAATTTTGAGTATTTTAAGAAATCAGCCAATTTTAATTCTTAAACATTGTTATGGGTTTAATGGCCACGCACACAGACTATACGCACACAAAAGTTAGGCAACACACTGGTTTCCTACATCCCCTAGTGTCGGGACGTCGGTTGGTGTTTTTTGTTACTTTATTCTCAATTGCAAATTTTTAACATGAGGTAGCCTATTCTGTTTGTATCTCTGTTATGCTATTATACTTTATTTTTCTTATTCATTATGCATGTATGTATTTCATATGAACAATCTTATTGTTTTTGCCTAAACTTATAATACGGTATATTTGTTTTTTATATAATGTTTCTAATATAATTTTAGTATGACTGAACTGACCCCGAACACGAGCTATGCTCATGCGGGGTTAATAATACTCTTTTGTAATTGTAATAATTGTTTATATTATTTATATTTGTAATAATTTTGTGTTAATTTGTGTTTTTGTAATTTGTAATAATTAGTTAATTTTGTAATAATAATAATAATAATATTAATAATAATAATAATAAATAAAAGTGAATTTTGTTACGCTTATTTTCCGAGAGAGGGCTGAGGGACAGGTGGTAAGCCCATTGCTTCACATAACCCACTGACTGCACTGAAACGTAATATCTCCTATTTGCTTCAAAACAGAACATTTAATTCTACATAGTTGACAAAGTCCTTCTGTATCTTAAATCTCGGTAGATTGAACCTTGTCTATGGTCGAACTGGCTGAACTGAATGGTTTGACAAGTTACTAGTTTAGAAAGCAACCCTTCACACATAAGCGATGAATACCCTAGATTGAAACACCGTTTATAAATAGTGATTGTGGTGTTAATCTCACTTCTTATTCATAAACAGAAGCTTGCATTATATAAATAAGTACATTTCTAAGGAAGTCCTCCTGATGAATGTAAAGTTGCTTGTAAGCGTGCTGGTTCAATGGAATGGCCTGACAAATTGTAAACATAAAACAAGTTTCCTAGTTTGGGTATCCAGACAAGCCTCCATACATTGGCCTTCTATCTGTGACGTTGTAACAGTTTAATTCAGGCGAAGTTATGAATTAAAATTCCTTTATCGCTTTACTAGAGAACATTTCCTCAAATTATAGCTTCACGAAATAACTATAGGTAGTAGCATTTTCCTACCGCTCTTGTTTTAGGTAGTGTGTTTACTACAAATACTTTTGCTGCAAAAGTAGGCCAAAATTAAAAGGGGAATAAAATCAGTTAACTGATGTAAGGGGTACGCCGTAGCGTGGTGGTTGAGGCGTTGCGCTACAAATCGGAAGGTCTCGGGTTCGATCCCTGATGAGGTTATTGGAAATTTTCAATTGTCCTAATCCTTCTAGTGGCACTATGGCCCTGGGGTCGACTCAGCCTCTAACAGAAACGAGTACCGGGAGGAATCCTGGGGGTAAAGGTGGCCTGTGCGTAAGGCTGACAACCTTACCACCTTCAAGTTTCGATTGTCTAAAAATCTTGGAGCCGCTTCCTCCTTGAACCCTCTGGACCTCCTTGGCCTGTAATAGGGAAAACTTTACTTTACTTACTGTAGAAGACCACCATTCCTAAATGGTACACATCAAAATGTGTGCTGGCGTGTGTACATACATGTGGAACCTTCATCCAGTCAAGCAAATAATGTTATGTAATCTGACATGTGTACACATACAGAAATTGCATTTGACGGTAGTATTTCATTTTAATTGTATTGACTATTCATGGATCAGTAACCAGTCTAGAATAAGAAAAAGTGCAATTTCAACCAATTACAAGTGAATTTCGTCATTGTTTTATTTTTATCACTTTCGTTGTATCTCACCAGCATGTAAATGTAAATCCATTAGGACTTAACACTGAAATTTCTCCATACCTTAATATAATATAATATACATTCTTATAAGTTGTATTATGTATGACAATCTCTTCATGTAAATTGATTGTAAACATGAAAAGATTGTCGTTACCACAACACATCACATTCCCAAAGGATACACAACACAAATAAAATCTGATCGATGCAATCACGTAACTTTCTTTAAGCCTGACCAATACGTCTTTCTCACTTCACATTCGTATATACACTTAGTGTTCAAAATTAAAGCAACAAACCGAAATTTCATCTTTGGTGGTTTATTTTGCCACAAAACAGTATAAACAGGTGATAATAATATATAAACAATATGAGGAATAAAGAAAGTAAACTATTGCAACATTTGTGCATACCAGTTAAACAAAACGCCCTGTATTTCGTTTTTTGCACACGTAATGACTTTCACACACATCCAGAAAGACGCGTTAGTGTGCTCACTATGGGGTGGGGCGTGGCATGCTGTGAATAATGTCATCAATCTCATTTTGAGACAATAACTCCCATTCTTCCTTCAGAACAGCTCGCAAGGCCTGGAAAGTGGTTGGTGGATGTTCACTTGAAGCAAGTCGTCTCCTCAGTGCATCCCAGACATGCTCTATAGGACTCAAATCGGGAGAGCGAGCAGGCCAATCCATGCGTGCAATATCTTCAGTTTCCAGGAAAACATCCACCACTTGTGCTCTATGAGGGCAGCATTATCATCCATCAGTACGAAGTCTGGGCCCACAAAAACCTCGAAACAACCGCACCAGGTGCCAAGATCTCGTCACGATACCTGACAGCATTTAAACCTTGCCGATTTACCCGTACAATGCCATGAAGAGGTGTTCGGGTAGTCAACAGAATTCCTGCCCACATCATTATTGATCCGTATCGGTCTCTTTCCACAATGTTTGCGTCCCGAAATCGTGTTCCAGGTTCTTCCAGATACGAATCCGTCGAGAATCATTTTCAAGACAAGATCTGGACTCATCTGTAAAAAGAGCATTGGCCCACTGTTCGACCGTCCAGTTGGTATGTTGATGACTCCATAGACGTACTCTTCTGTGAATACGCGTCAGGGGTACACAGACAGCAGGTCTCCGACAATAAAGGCCTCTCTTCCGAAGCCTACTGTTCACTGTTTGCCTCGATACAACTGTTCCAGTGGATGCTGTGAGGTCAGATGCCAGTTGTCGTGCATTACTACGGTGGTACCGTCCGCGTCGTGCCCTTACAGCCAAATAACGGTCCTCTCTTTCTGATGTCACTCTTGTTCGTCCTTGCCCTGGTCTTCGGGATACATTTTCGGACTCTACAAACTGTTACCACATCCAAGAAACAACAGAACGATTCACATTAAGCCATCTGGGCACATGAGCTTCAGACTGTCCTGCCTCCATTCTTCCTATGGCCCTCCACCGAAGAGAATCTTCTAGACGTCTTCTCTGTGCCATCCTGTACCTGCAGTACAGGAACTGGCCATCATGATCATCTTAATCTCATCCGCACCTTATACGGAATGAGTGTGTGTGCAACTGGAGAGTCTCGTCCTATGTGTTCGTGTTGTGTCGGAGGTGGCCACGGCATTGGGCTGATCATCCATCTGGGAGGCTCTCTATGTCCATGTCTGGTCAAAAAAGTAGGTTACAAAAGGTAATCCCCCTCCCGGCAGGTCGCGGTTCTGTAAGATCGGGCTGCATAGGCCGATGTTCCTACAACGGGAGTGGTAATAATCAGCAACATGATAATCATCATCTTCTCTGTTCCAGTATAACCAGCTGTGTTCGTTGTACAAAAAGGATTTAACTGAAGGTCGGAATTGGTAAGCGATTCTGAAATCTAGGATCCTTAAAATCTGTTAAGATTTCTTGCCCTGAAAAATAAATTTATTTCCTGGGTTTGAATCCGCTGCGGTAATCCTAAGTCAAAAAGTTATACTAATAATAATAATAATAATAATAATAATAATAATAATAATAATAATAATAAATGATTTTTCAGCCAGTTTAACAACCGGGAAAACTTTTTTTTTTTGTGTGCCCACCCTTACCCCCGGAGTGCCAAGCAATTAAGCCTAAACCTCCGGTCAGACCAAATTTTGGTAACCATATGTGATGTGTGTATACCTATTGTGCCCTTATGTACATCCGTAGGGGATGTTGATGGTGTGACGTGTTTGGGCTGAGTACTTGTGTCTTTGTACTTACAACCGGGAAAACTATCATACAATACAGAGGGCCCTTAAGAAAACTAGATTAATTCAAGTTGTTAAATTCCTTTTTAATTAATCATTTAAAGTTACGCGCTGATTGATACTTTAACTGATTACAAAAGACATTCAAACATTTTCCACATAACTGAAATCCAAGTGGGTGACCTCGAGCAGTGAATTGTTTGTAAACTGGCGTCGAGCCAGGACAAGAGAGCTGGTTCTTGTTCACACTGTACAGACACGCGCTGGATTAATTTATTCTTGATGTAGTAGGATCGGGGATATTTTCAGGTATGCTCAGTGTTCTTCTATGTAATTGAATTTTGAAATCTGAATTTAAAATATGAATATTAGACTAATTTCGTTACAGTTTCCGGTGATTACGGGCGATTTTTTCTGTGTTTGTCTTTTTTCACTCTTTCTAGTATAAACAGAACGTTTTATTGCACATATGGTTTATTTGGGTGTATTTTAAGCTAATATGTGAAAAAATTGTTTTATTTGTCCAATTATCTCAGTATTTCACACAGTTCATACTATTGATTGAAAGAAAACAGAGTTGACAGTAATTTTCTAGATTTATTAAGTGCCAGTATGGTACTTTATGAGATTATGTGGGGGATGGGAAAATGTCTGTCTGTCCGTCCGTCCGTCTGTCCGTCCGTGTGTGTGTACGCGCGATAACTCAAATACGCTTTATCAGATTCATGAAACTTGGTATACACGTTTATAATGTCCATGGGAAGAAACCTATTTATTTTGGACCAAATCGGTTGACCGGTATCGGAGTAATGCCCAATTTAGTGCCTATTTTATGGTACTATATATCTATATATCGGTTATCCTGACAACATATTGTTTTACACTGATCATATACGGTTTTGGAATTTGCAAAACAGTTAGGCATGACATATTCCTTTGCATTTGACTATCAACTAGTCAGATGCTATTTTGTTGATCAAGCTGAATACTGTTTATATACAGAAGGTATATTACTGTGAAATAACTAGGCCTACGTAAATTAAGTGGAGTTCTTCGCCAGTGTATTTTGTGAAATGTCAACATATTTCAATAATTTTTATATCAGTGTATACGAGTTTGAATTAAGGTTAAGTGTGTTCCTCCAAAAGTTCTGCTTAATGAATCGATCTGGAGCTTAACTCGGAGATAGAGTACAAAAATAACTTATTTTGTTCATATCATAATTGCAATTAACTTCTAACTGATTGAATAAAGGCATTCTCGCACTTTGTTATATCGAATGAATGAAGTGCTTTTATTGTTAACAAGAAAAAAAATATTTTTACATTATTCGTTGCATGAGCCCTTAGGCTGTCCATGCTTTAACTGTGCACAAGCAAAAAGTACCCTAAAAGTAAAACTAAAAACACACAGACAAACAGTTAAAAACTAGTAAATATACAAACCAAACACCACACGCACACACACACCCCTCTAAAAATAGCACATACACCAACAATACCCTTAAACACACCTACCAAATATATTTTACACATTATTCTATATACAGCCGTCTACCTCACCTGAGTACTCCCCTTACTCCCATAGTTTACCTGATTTCATTTAATTACTTATTATATCAAAATAGTTACATTCACAAGTAATTTTACAAAGAATAATAATATACTCATTGCATTATTGCATTACTTGCACTAAATTGCATTATTTAACACTTCGCCTTTGGAGCAATGGTAAATGTTGCTGATTTCCTAAATCGAGCCCTGAAATGGTATTTTGTTTACGATTTTTTTGGGAATTTAAGGAGGTGTCTTATATTTACGTAATGTACAATATTTTCAGAAATTTTCAGGGATTCCCTTAATACCTTTTGATATCCCTTTCCCTATAATAAACACATGCTAAGATTCTCTCGTTTTGTATCCACTTTTGCTTTTCCTTGCAAGAGAAAATTTTTGTTCGCACTGTAAGTTACTTGGCCGACAGGACGATTTTAATCCTAATTTTCTAGCCTGCTTCCGGCTTGTTTGCCTTAACGTCATCGAGTTAATTTCGCTGAGTGTCTTCAACTGCCCTTATCGTTGCCCAAGCCGCAACACTCGCCTCCGCATCGTCACTTACGGCTTAGAGTGTTCGGACAGCATAATGTCATGTGTGGACTACCCCAGTAAAGCCTGTGATGAGTTTTACTATCTCCTAGGCTTTCACTTCCTCTCTTCAATCATCTCTATACCGTTTTCAGTTGGTTTATCTTCTTCACTATCACCTTCGCTCTCTCTCAACTCTTTCTCGTTCTCTAAAACTGCTGCTGCTGAAACAGCTCTTATACGACGTTATAGTTCAGTACCTCGTATAAATTAGCACTATATTGCACTACATGAAACAATGAAATATCTTAAAGCCACCCACTCTGAATACGCACTCTTTGCAATATGGCCTCGTGTAATGGAAAATCGTATGAATACAAAAATTTTTATTTGGGTTAGATAGGCTACCTTCTGGGGATGTGACACAATGATTGGCGACTACTTTCTCTTATTTTCAGGGGGACTTTGGATGAAAAAAAATTCTCGAAAACAGCTCATAACGATTTTTTTTAAATTTTATACATGGGGTGTTTATACCAACAGCTAAAAATTTTTTGGAAACACCTTTTATAAAAATCAAATAAAATATCTGAAGTGTAGTTATAAGCCACCCACCCTGAATACGAGCTCCTTGCAATGTGATCTCTTTTTTGTATATAAGAATGTGAGGTGAGAAAGATGTATTGGCCAGACTTGAAGTAAAGAAGGGTAAGCGAGTGCATTCATCAGATTTTATTTGGGTTTTGTATGCTTCTGGATGCGAAGCCTTGTGGTAACGGCATTCTCTTCATTTTTATAATCAATTTACATGAAGAGATTGTCATACATAATATATTAAGAGGTTAACTTTTTATTGGGCACAGGAAGTTATGTGAGATTCACATAAGATTTTTTCCCCTACTACATCCGTTCGAAAATCTAGTGTTTCTGCCAGTTTAGTGTAACAAAATAAAACAGAAATGTCATATTGCGATTATAATGAAGCCGTTTAATGAGCTGTGAAGAAGCACTTAACTGGAATGTCCAGAGGTAAATAATGATGACTGACGATACGGTTCTTCAGGTCCCATCTTTAAAGGAAACATATGATTACTCTGAGGAGTCTTCCTCCATTAATCATGAAGACAGCTGCGGTAGCATGGCGAAATAGTGCGTGCTGCCATTACGCGTCCCTTTCTCTATTTCATTACGACCCGGACGTTCTCTCTACCTCATCTCATACTTCTCTTCGTATTAAGGGCCTTGTCCAAAATTCACCATAGCTCTTCATCACCTCTGAACCTTGTGGTTTTATCCCTTAATGAAACACTCCCTACCTGTGTTAGTAGGTTAGACTACCGCTCACTGTTGAGCTGGCCACATTTTAAGCATTACCATAAAAATTGCTTGATATTTGTTTAAAATCTTAATAAAGCACTTAACCGTATACTCTTAACTGTCTTATTCCGATCCAAAACTCACATTCACAATTAAAATACAACGCATAATGTGTTAAATATACAATAAAGCGTTGATAGTCAGTCTTAAAACAGTACATTATTAAAATTGATGTGAATCCACCTTTCCTCTAACGTGGAGTCCAGATTTGTCGAAAAATCAGATGCATTTCGGCATAGGATATGCCATCTTCATTTCTTTTTTCTGAGGAGGTAAAAGAACCTCTTGCCGTCACCAGTAATGTATAGTGACTTATGTTTTTTTCTAGGGCTGTACCAATTAATCGATTAATCGGGCCGATTAATCGATTAAATATTTAATCGTCGATCAATTACATTTTCTGGTTAATCGGTTTTGTCGAATTCTGAAAAACGTTTTTCGAGAAATGGGTCAAATGACCAAACTCCTTTCTCAGTGCCGAGTGAGAGAGTTTTTAGTGCAGCCGGTATTATTGTAAACAAGCTAAGATCGTGTCTTGAACATTCAAATGTCAACAAACTCGTGTGTCTCAAGTCTTGGCTGAAAAAGTAACCGGAAATGTAAGTTTTGTATATATTTTTTCACTAGTTGACTAATAATGGTATTCATTAATTCACTATTTCCTCTGATTATCTGTAGTGTAGTAGTTATTAAACATGTAAAACAATATTAAATGTACCCTTTGGTTTCGTTTAAAATACCGACCTGTTTGTCGATTAATCAGTCGATTAATCGATTAAAGTCAAGAGTTAACTCTATTAAAAATTTTAATCGATTTTCAGCCCTAGTTTTTTCTATTTTGGAAATTGGGTAAACTACAAATTAAGATATTAATTATATTACACCAGATTTTTTTTACACTAAAGTTCTGTTTTAAATATTATTATAAAATATGACTATATTTTTTGTTTCATGTTTTACTATAAACAAGAATATTTCGTTATAGAGACTTTTTTAAAGAATCATAAAATCAATTATTGAAAAAGTTCTAAGCGGTAAGGGCAATGGGCAAACCAAACGTATGGGCAAACCAACTTATAGGCAAACAGTGCATAGGCAAAAGAGACTGCCAATCGAAAATATAAATTCTACTGGAAGCTAAGAGGAAGAATTTGAACTGATTGATTTTGCTAATTCTGGCATAATTACTGTGTTAAAAGTCTGCAGTTATTAATAAGTGAAGCTAACACAACACATTTTTACGTCTGCAGAGATAAAACTTAGAAATTTAAGCAGAATTTCCTTTTATTTTGTTGAGACTGTCGATTTCAAAATAACAGCAGATGCCAGTCCTAAAGAAATTACTGTGAATGTTTAAAAGTATATTCTTTAGATCTATTTTAAAGCTTTTTCAATTGACTTTTATTATTTTTATTTCATTATTATTATTCTTAAGTTTATTTATTTCTTAATATGCGAATTATTAAAATATGAGTTATTCTATAAAATATGGAGAAATATGGAAAATAAAAGTAACATTTTCAACTCTACATATCTTGAAACACAAAGACCGCACGAAATAAAACTGATTTTAGTTTCATAACTAGATAACATGTGTTGATATTGAAATTCTGTCGTTGCTTATAATAAACAGCACGATACATCAGAGCGTTTAAATTTCGGAATATTCCTTTCCAAAACAAACTGTAGTTTATTATGCTTAAATCTGAAACCGTTGTTTATAGTAGCCCAGCGTAAACAAAGTACATGTTTCAGATACAGTAACAATTTTTATGCAATATAAAATTTTCATATGAATTATTTATTATGATACCATATTATATGTATAGAGTTTATTATTTTAGTACTGGAAAACATGTTTCCAATGTGGAAACAACTCCGAATCTTTTAACCTTTACTAGGAATAAAAAGATTGCCTTAAACATAAATAAAACATTATTTTACCAAAAAATCAGTGATATCGTTCGCAATACATGCAACAAAATACATACCGGTACGAAACATGTATTTTATGTCTAATCAAATTTGTATTACCATATAATTTACATGTATACTTTTACTGCTATTACGCAGAAAATTGTCTTATATTAATGTAAAATTTGAATTTTCTCAAAATATGGAACGAACAAATCTTTTTTATTGTCATATTCGTGTTCAGGAGGGTCTAATTATTTGGAAAACATGTATCTCATGTTCTCCCAAATTTTTATTGCCATATTATTTTTATATTTATGGTGTTTTTTGTTTTTTTGTTTTTTGTTTTTTGTTCATGATTTAATGTTTAAGTTTTTAGATTTTAGATCTATCAAACAAACTGAGACGGCTGACCTCTCCATTCATCTATTAGTAAGTTCTCGCCGTTCTATCTTTGTGATGGAGTGAGGTTAAGTCTAAGCTTTTCTTGGCTTCTTCACACTGAAACCAACGAATTTTAGAACTCAAATTATTAAAAATATTAAAACTGACACGAACATAATTGAATTCATTTTAAATACTAGTTATTGTGGATATTCAATTGCTGCTTCCAATTCTTTTAGATTTTTCCGTGTTCGATATTAATCGATACTACGCCAATGTTATAATGAAAATCTGAACTTTAATGGACTTCATTAAGATAATGTTAAGTCGCATTAAGCTTAATATTGTATGGTAGAACAAAAATTAATAAAGTGGCCTAAAATTATTAATAACATGAAGTAATGTCTTATTAATTCAATTAAGGGAAAAAGTCAACATAATATTCATGATTCTGCTTCAATAATATGTATGTATGTATGTATGTATGTATGTATGTATACGTATATATATGTGTATATATATAGATTGTTCGACCATGCTATAATACGCATATTATATCTGACGTAACATTATCTAACTTACATCCATGAAAGTACAGCTTTTAATTGAAACACTGGTGTAGTATCGATTTATCTAATACGGAACGATATTGAAACCTTGGAGTATTTAAAACAAAATCAATTATGTTCCTGTTAATTTTAATACTATAGTAAATAGAGTTCATTTCGAGATCTGAAAATTCGTTGGTTTAAAAAAAATGTCATCAGCTGTCTTTTTTTTTTTTTTGTACATGAGGTGCATATATCAAGAGCTGTAACTTTCATTTGAAACAGTTTTGTCGAAAGAAATGCTATGAAGAGCAGTTATAAGTCAGCCATTGTTTCCAGAAGTCAGGATTATTTTTAGCATGAGGTTAAAACAACTGAATACAGTCTGCTGGTCTATATCAGAGTGTGTAATGAGAAAGTTGTGTTGTCAGTGCTTCGAGTAGAGTGAGTTATATGAGTGTTACACATCAGACTTTTGTGACAGATATCGTCTGAATTTTGTGTCCCAATTTTCAGTGCATTTTCTTATTTTCTACCTTTCAGCTTGCTCAAAATTTCCATCACAGAAATTGCCCTCATAGAAGTCAGTTTGTACATGATTTCAACTCCCTAATTAGGCTAGCCAATTCATTTCGGCAAACAGTAAATGAACCACCACACGCAAACACTCAGATAACTACAGCATTGGTATCGTGCGTGCGTCTATGTGGAGCTTTAAGTGGCTATTAACACTAAACAACTGGCTCTGTGCCATGTAGTGATATATTATTTAACACAAGTCATTAACGTATGTGCGATTTAGCACTAGAGGATTTCTAGCGATTTATAATGTTAACTCGCTTTGCTCGTTCCGCCCCCATCCATAGAGGTCCTCGGGAAAAAATTGTTTCCGTGTATTTAGAATGTTGTAACCTTACCGTTTAGCCACAGGGAAAAATGGTCAGCACCGAATTTATAATTTATATTTTGGCTTGATACGAGTCCATGATGCATTGTACTCGACGACACTAATGGAAATTGTGCTGGTCATCCCGATAGGCATATATTTTCAGTACGCTTCTGCGTATCTGAGATGGTTAAACCCATGAGTAATTAGGGAAATAGGAACAAAATGTCACGGTATTGATGATAAAATTGGCTTATACAAAAGATAGTAAAAGCCAGGGAGTGGGTGTTTCTAAGCTTTCGGATATTATGAGGTACGTTAGCTTATTCATTAAGGCTACATATTTCTTGCAGATATTTTAGAACTATTTTCTGTCAATTTCATGTCAGGATATTTCGGGAGTAGATCGATCTCGCTAGTTTTGTGCGCTATTAATGGTACAGGTGAGTCATGTATCGATTTTTTCTATTTTATTATTTCATTTACTAAATCTTTCTGTTATACATTAAAGGTTGTACATACAACTGATTCAGCGTTATCAACTTTTATATAACTTACAATAACTCGCACACTGTAATATGCAAACATTTGGGAATGTTACAGATTTTTATCTTAATCGACAAAATAATGGGGGGTGCTTGGTCAAAATTACGACTTTATATTCTTCTCCTATAGACATTCTATGTACGATGTGTTGATTCTTCATCACTTAGGTCCATGAAAGAATGAAGAAACTATAAAATTTCACCGAAATTTTGCAATCCATTCAGATTTCTAAACTTTTTACAGAACTCTTTAAATATGACAAAATATAATCTACCGGTACTGCAGTGAACGTTAAAACGTTGAATTTATTAATAAAATAAGACTAAATTAGTATATTATTAAATTGTGTGGTCTAAGCCTTGAGAAAACGAGGCATGCTGCACAAACTGTTTGAAATGTTGGAATTGGAATAGGAGTTCTATAATAACTTCAGGTGGAATATCAAAGTGAGTTGTAAACATTTACTTGTAACTTAATTAGGCTACTTAATTAGCGGCATTGATGTATCAGTACCCTGAAGTGGTAAACGTAAATTGGTTAGCCTCATTAGGTTAATATGAATACTCAATCTTATTACTTACAATCATTCAGTGCAAGAATGTTCTTATATTTCTTAGCTTTCACTTCTCAAGATTGATTCCAAAAGGTATGGCAGGCCATTATTCAGTAAGCTCTGGACAAATCAGTTTTACTCTTTTGTGAGTAATTTAATTTTCTACGGCTTTTATTTTGTTTTTATCTAGTATAGCAATACTTATTTTTAGAGAATTCATTTGTACATCCTTCATGTGACCTCTCAAAACTATACTTCTTCTCTCCCTGTGTTTTACTTTCCTCATTGTAAGAACGTTGACTAAGCGCACGCCGCCCGATCTTTACCGGACCACGACCCCTCGGGGGAGAGAGTTTATATGGATCATATACATACTTTTTTTTATCATACAAGGACATGGAGGGCCTCCCAGGATGAATGATCAACCCACCTCCGAGACAAAATGAACACATAGGACGAGGGCCACACACTCATTCCGAATAAGGCGCGGTTGAAATGAAGGTTATAATGACGGCCAGGTGATATTTGGGAACCACAAGGGCCTAAAGTTTCCCGACATTCGTCTCTCAGGAAAAAACCCGGAAAGCTCCACCTCGGAAACTTCTCCCGACCAGGAATCGAACTCTTGTCTACTGCTTGAGGAGAGCAAACGCATCTCCTACCTTACAATGGTGGACAGAAAATGACAATAATAATAATAATAATAATAATAATAATAATAATAATAATAATAATAATAATAATAATAATAATAATAATAATAATAATAATGAAAGTAGGTGTCGAGGAATGATAGATTACTGTACTACCGATTAAATAAGCGTACCGACATGAATTTAGCCTGTATTATGAGTAAGTTGTTCTATAAAGTTAGTGAATGCCCATGACACTGTCATGATAAATTTTAAGTGGAGAATAATACGATAGCTAATGAGTTAAATCCTTCCTGAAACTATAGGTATAATAATGAGTAGAGGGATATATTTTAGTGTCTTTTTCTTTAAGGAAAAGTTAAACGAGCTTCAATAGTTTCTTTTGTAGATATAGTATTATAGTGGGACGAGCTTCCGGCGAGTAAGCAGAAAATCCTGGTTTGACTTTCGACCCAATATAATTTCCGACGTTACAGAATACATTGTGTTTATTGCTAATTTACCTCCCGTGCAAAGATGTGTTATGTAAAACCTATACATGCGTTAACGCATCTAAAAATATTTCATTTTTTCAAGTTAACCTTTTCCTTTACCGGTATGTAATCATGCCGGGCAATCTAGCAGAGTAGACAAACAATAGGAGTTGTTCATGTTAAGGTACTACAGCTGTGGCATTCATGTTATGCAAAACAAACATGTATAGTTTAATTGACCTTGCGTCATGGGAACTTGGATTTTTAACAAAACAGTTCGCATGCAGAGCTCTGCGCTGTAGCACCGGTAGGTCAATTTTCGCCCTTCCGAGAATCTGATCATAACACCACTGTTGATTGAAGTGTTAGATCATTGGTTCTGAAGCACTATTAGCACAGCATCATGTAGGCTCAGTCTACGAAATCCGATGCAATAATAGGTCCATTTCATCTCATGTTCCATATCTAATACCAAACTAATGCAGTTAGGATGAAACCGTTAGGCCTATAAGACAAACACTTTCTTGTAATAGCTGCGGAAAGGTTATTCTGAATTATTAGGAAGAATAATTTAGAGCATTATGAAGAATCCAAGACAAACATTTTCGGAATAGAGAACATGGGGTCTCTATGTCCAAATTATTCGGGTTAGGTGAATTCCTACAAAGTGCTGTTTGTAGGAATTTGAGTACTACGAAGACAAAATTTTCGCTCCCACTTAACACTGGTGTGGTTAAATCTTTTATTTTTGTTTAATGTTTAAAATTATAGCATTGTGAAAAGTTAGACAATAAAATTATAATGTTGTGAAAGCTTGGAGGCATTAAATCCTTTGTGGAAACACCGCTTAATGTAAATAAATAAATACACGAATATGTCAAATTCTTTATATTTTATTTATGCATGACACTTTCTTCACGTAATAATATCTTGCGTTACGCCAACGTAAAAAATAATATTCATTCAAGGCCTTTCTTACTTCTTTATTTAATATCTTATTTTCTTGTTCTTATAAGTCATTGTTTACTGCACTGCGTGGTTTTAGACATGTGTGTTTTATTTATTTATTGTGCATTCTCTACATCACCTCTAAACATTTGAATATATGAATAAATTGTAGGAATTAACATTTTGCCATCTTCAGAGATAGTAATAAGTCGCATGTCCTTTTCTCCTAAAAAATGTTTACCTCTTACGATTTTGTAGGAATTCACTATTATGTGACATGGATGTTGGTTCGTGAAGTGGGGTATATAAGTTTCGACTGTTTCGTTGACGGGGGAAATTATCCCTATATTGGTAACTAATCGTGGGAATTAGGTGAAGATATTATATAGCTTTACCAGGAAGGTAAGGAATTTTAAGAAGGGAAAAAAGAGAAAGTTGTCTTCAACTTGCATTACTCTAACAGTTAAGCTGTAAATTTGTGAAGTAAAGAAATTTAAATTCTCCACGCGTTCATGGGAGAAGTCCAGGGTCGGATGCAAATCAAAACACACATTAGCAAACTAGGTCGACAGCCTGGATGGTTGGGGGTATACATTGGATATCGCTTAAGTTCCAATCAATTCCTCTAGGGGATTTGAAAGCCTGTCTTCTCCAGTGCGGGAAGACAAGTTCCTGCAATAACATGCAGTCTTCAAAGAAACATTATTTCAGCACGCGGTTGAAGATGAGAGAGTGAAAGTAACCCCAGCAGAAAAAAGTGTGTAGGCCTAACGGCTGATTTATTTTATCTTAATATCTAGTGGAAAATGGCATTGATCATTTGATTTTACGATTTCTAGCAGCGTGGTCTTGTGGTTACCGTCGCTGACTGCAGATCCCCGGTACATCCTTGGGGTTTTCTGAGGTAGGGAGGTCTGGTAGGGGTGCACTCAGCCTCGTGATTCAAATTGAGGAGCTACTTGATAGAGAAGTAGCGGCTCCGGTCATGGAAACCACCATTAACGACCGTGGGTGTCAGCATGCTGACCACTTGGCTCATATCCTGCCGTCTGCATATGGTAGATGACGCAGCGGTCGGGTGGTAGGCCTTGTCCCTTCTGGGATATTACCGCCACGGAGTTAGTTAGTTAGCAGATTCCCGCATCTTCGTCGCGTTTATTAATTCAATCGCTAGATGTTTTTAAACAATTTATTCAACACTAAATAAACAAAAAAAATAATATTAATAACGAAGAAGCTAAAAATCCGGCTTCAAGGTGCATTTCACAATTAGAATGCACCGCCTGGCAAAAAAAATTAAAAAACTCTGATTTTGTTCCCTGGCCGACAAAAATCCCATATAGTAGCCTAAGTTTCGTAAAAATGTAGCAATGTTTTTTATTTTGGCCTATATTCATTATCTTCCTTCCGTCCATCTATTTAAATAAAAATCAGATTTTGGCGTGCGGTTCCATTATAAACAAATGAATCAAGCACAACGGGCTAAGAAAAATGGAAGTGATCGTCCTATCAATGGATGAAAAATATATACAGATATATTTCATCGATGCCATTCTTTCCTGGTTGTAAGATAGTTAGTAGAGCAAGTGTCATAATTTTGTCGATTTACTTTTATCACTTTCGTTTTATCGCACGTAGCTCAATTTATTGTTATTTACAAGGACTGAAATCTGAAACATCTTAATACCTGCAGCTTCTTTGATCAAAAACATTTAATCATTGGATACAACGATTGCGTATATAAGCTGCAAATGACCAAATAGAGATGTGAAAGTAATGTATAATTATTTATGAAGCATTTTAAATCTCGTATAATAATAAATAACAATATTAATAACACTAGGTATTAGTAGTGGCTCCACTGGCAATAGAGAGTTTAATCTAGGGGGAAAAAAACAGTTTATTTTTTTTCATATTCCTACGAGTGTCGTGGCATCGAATCTTATGATCCCTGACCACACATGAATCTGTTTACACCAAAGTTTGAATCACTCGTGATAATTAAATCCACCTCTCACAATTTCGGGAGAAACAGTTGATATTCACGGAAAGTGTTGGCACCGGTAATAACCGCATACAGCGCCACCGACGCAATACAACCATTTGTTCTGCAATTCATAGCTACTCCACAAGAAATAGTTCTCACATATATGTTCCTAAATGCAAATATACTAAAACACAAAATAGTTTTGATGTTATATCTTTAAATATATACAATAGACTTTCTGACAATATTAAAAATCTTTCTTTAGCAGAATTCAAAAGGACAGTAAGATCAACATTGATCTCAAATCCTGTGTTTACATTGGATGAGTATTTTAATAGTAAATTATTTTAAAGCACTATTTTATCAAACTTTGTATATGCACAGGGCCGTAGCTAGGCGGTGGCGAGGTGGGCCCCCGCCAAGGGCGCAGGTATAAAGAGGGCGCAAAATTAACCATGAAAAATACGACCTTTTTTAGGCAATTTATTAAGCAATAAAAATTATAGATTTTATGAATTAATAATTTTTTTAAGTAGTTCAATCGTCTGAAAATAAGGTTTTAGTACCTTGAAAGTCCAACACTTAGTTCATTTTCAAATTGAGGTTTAGGTTTTCTTTGATAATAACAGTGTTTTTATATTAAAATAATAAACAATTTTACAGAAATTTTAAAAAAAATGTTCAGACCCCCAGTATTGAAGGGCGCAGATTTGTCAAACTCGCCAAGGGCGCAGAAGGACCTTGCTACGGCCATGCTCTTCTCCACCCTAATTCTCTCAGGATAAATTCACGAGCAACGAAGAATATATCGGTAAAATCCGCACCTCGGGTTATATTATCTGCGACTAAAACTTGCAATTTATAAATTGATTTGATGCAAAAAATGCATTCAATCATGTTTCAAATTAGAATGCATCCAATCTGCAGTGTTGACTCTGGTAACATATTTATTCATTAAATTAGATGGATGAAGAGATGTTTCTTTCCACTCCAAATATTAATAACAAACAGCATACTTGAATAATTATTTCAATAAATCTAGTATCATGTACATGTACCATTGTACATTAGTTAATTAAAACCTCTATGTGTATTGTTCTGCTAATTTATCAAAGCTGCTCCAGGATTAAAACAATAAAAATGGTTTTCTGATCTTGAATACAATTATATTACTTGTAGGTGGCATTAAAAGTAAGAGAATGTCGTTGCCAATCTTCGTGAGACATCCCAAGAATATACTCTATCTGAATATAAAATTTTGTTTTTATTCGACCTTTCGTTCTCGAGCTAGGCTGTTCACACACACACACACACACACACACACACATGTTTCTGAAAAGCACTTTTGGATGCAGGAAACCTCAAGACGTGCATTTACCTCGACTTCGAATTTCGGGGTCGAACACAATACTTCCTACACGGGCAGAGGAAGTAAACTATTACCTGTTCTTCCATGAACACAACACAAGACAGGATGTGGATTTGACGTTTTTGAAAGTAAGAAAAAAAGAGTGCGTGGAAGGCCACGCGACAGAAGTAAAACTTTATTTTATTATTTTATTTTTTCAATTTTTTAATCTTGGATTTTTTCAATTTTGCATTATTGGACTTTTTAATATTGGGTTTTTGGACTTTTCATTTTGGTTCTTTCAATTTTTAATTTTGGATTTTTTAAATTTTCGATCTTTGAGTTGTTTATTTTTGAATTTTGGAATTTATTATTCATTAAATTTTGGATTTTTGGATGTTTTAATTTTTTTTTTAATTTTGGAAATTTGTATTTTTTAATTTTGGATTTTTAATTTTGGATTTGCGCGGTAATGAACCTCCGGGTTCCATAAAATAGATAATATACCTTTAGATTGCTTAGGAATTGTCTATTGCCATTGAGGAATTAAGGTCTGAAAAATTTCCTTTGATTACTCCTAATCATTGAGTTGATTGTTTTCTGTGCAGTCCGCTCCGAAACACGTAGTTTTGAGTGTGACTGATTTTGTGACTGATTTCGTGACTGATTTCGTTTTAGTGTGATTGATTTTCAAGATTTACCCCATCCGGGAGAAAAGAAGTTTTACTTCAAAATACACGAAAGCTTTCTGCAGCCGTAAATGAAGATTTATGCGCTGCATTTGATTATATTTGCCGTTATTTGTGAGCGATGTTATTTATGAGGAAATTTTCACACTTCTTCTCTTGGGAAAGAGAGAGATTTAAAACAGCTGGTGAACCAGAAGTCAAGAGTCGTCATTCGTTCATTCCTCTGACATTTTAGTTAGGTGAGATGCTGGTATTATCGATATCCCGAAGATACCTCTACTGTCTTATTTGATTGATTGGATGGCTGAAACTTTTTACTCAGATTACACCAATCTTCAAATTGAGAAGTTTTTGTACAGGATAATACGTAGCTTCCGCTTCCATGTAACGATAGAACAAAAGAAAGTGCGAACTCCATCCAACTGAGTTTGTTCACATTTGTAGATTCAAATGAACTTACGCGATTTCGCAAGTCGTGATATAAAGACTTTTACCCAGCGATATAACTTTGCATAATTGTAAACAAGACGTTTCTTTCTCTTCTATTGGCTTACTTACTTACTTACTCAATGGCAATAGAAAATTCCTAAGCAAGCTAAAGGAATAGTATCTATTTTATGGAACCCGAAGGTTCATTGCCGCGCTTACCTGAGTCCGCCATTCAACCCTATTCTGTGCTAACTCCATCCAATCATCCCCCATAAATCCGTTCTAAGATTGTCTTCCCACCTACTTCTAGGTCTTCCACGTAGTCTTTTCCCTTCGGGTCTCCCAGTCAATACTTTTGGGATATGTCTTTCCTCCCCCATTCGTGCTACATGTCCAGCCCATTTCATCCTTAGAGATTTAATTACCCTTACTATATCTGGTGATGCGTACAGGTCCTGAAGCTCGTCGTTATGCAATTTTCTCCAGTCCCCATGTTCATCCCTCTTGGGCCCAAATATTTTTCGAAGCACCTTATTTTCAAAATCACTTCTATTGGCTTACTTCAATAAAATATTATTTTACTGCTGAACTTTCTTAGTAATAGATTATCACCAGTATATTTTAGAGTAGGCCTAATTGTAACTATTTAGCTCATACGTCAACTACGAGAATGAGCCTTAATGTAAGCCAATCACAGATCTGATTAACTCAATCTGTATCGAATTTGCTTTTTTACTTCCTATAAAAGTGACGACGACACTAAGTAAGTCACTATAAAATTTCATCATTTGTTAGAAATGTTCCTATTAAAGTAAATTATACATTGTTTGGTGTAATTTTTCTTGTAATTATGTGTAGAATTGATATATAACAGACATTTTAAGATAAAATGACATATTAAAAAATCTAACATTGATTGATTGAAGTAGACTAGGTGACTCATGGGGCCGAAATTACGGACGGTCCTAATTCCCTGCACTTGTAAATGTTAGGGTGCTTGCGGGTGAAGGAACCTACCTGGCTCCAAACGCCATCCATGTTTGATAAGGGTATAGTAGTACAAGTGGATTCTTTGAAACACACAATTGCTCACAAAATTAATAAAATATGAAAAATAGATACACCGTGTTAAAATATGCGTGACAATATTTTGAAGTTTTAAAAATTGGCTCATAGCTAAAAACGAAGAAATTGCTAGCAAGCGTTTTAAGACGTAAATACCTCTAATAAAATTCAATAAATACACCAATACTTCTATTTCTTCGACTTTGGGCCGTTTGTGGATCGCATGGAACCAAAGGCTTTCTGGTTAATCTCTTCCTCTTCTCTTCCCAGAGCCTCTTCATACGCTAATAATTTATTACTTAATATATTTTTAGGACATAATTAGAAATCTTTTTAGTAGTATGGTTTTGTGACTGACGTCAGAGGCGGATTGTGCGGATTGCGGATTGATGACGTCACTCCCGGTCAGCTGATCGTGACGTCACAAGTGGGCGTGGCTATGACGTCAGTGGCGGATTGTATGACATCACAAGTGGGCGTGGCAATAACCACGTGATTCAAAATGGCGTCGGTTCCGGTTCCTATTGCAAATGGCGTACGAAGCGCGAAATTTAAAATTTGAAAATTAATAATATAAATGGCGTCCGTTCCGGGGCGTACGAAGCGCGAAATTCAAAATTTGAGAATTTATAATGTAATTGGTTACGTTTCCGGCGCGAAATTTAAAATTTGGAAATTTATAATGAAAATGGCTACGTTTCCGGTTCCTATTTCAGGTGGGCGGATGGCGGTTGATTTGAAAATTGCAAAAGGTGGAAATTGAATATTACAATTGCAAATAGCGGATGGTGGGAAATTTGAAATTTGTATATTGGTATTGTTTTACAAGATGGCGACATCGCATACGACATCAGAGGAGGAGCAAAGGATTGATGACGTCATTGCAGGAGCCGCAGGAGCCGATGACGTCATTGCAGGAGCCGCAGGATTGATTACGTCATTGCAGGAGCCGATGACGTCATTGCAGGAGCCGCAGGAGCCGATGACGTCACAGCAGATTTTAATCTTTATGTCTTTTTAGCATGGAAGCATATAGATCACCAAGCGTAAATACGTCATATTCCTACACATAGGTTTTCTGTAAGATGACTATTTCAGTAAAAAATATCCCTAAGGTCTACTCAGCCTCTGGCTTAGCGGGTCAGTGTAAAAAACATAACCCATGTCTTGTGTATTACATATTCAATTATTATTATTAGTCAATGTTATTTTTATTGCGATATATTAAAAACTTATAGTGTAATAATCCAACGCTGAATGGTAGTGAGCTCGATCCCCGGTCAGTAATGAGCTTCAAACCTCTAGTATAATGATGGAATAATATTATGCTAATAATTACAGGTTTTTATAAGACCGATACACTATGTGTTATACCAACGCAGAACAATGGTTGGATTGCATTGTACGTGTAGAGATTTGCTTGCTTAACAGTTTTATCAGCTTGCCCTCCATACATGTTATCTCTCTTACTATGCAGCGGTAATATAACGCTGTACGCTTATCGCTATCTTACAACGTCATTCATTGAGACTTCCTTTTAAATCCCAACTCTATCATATTATAAAGTCGCAGGCCAGTACTTTTAAATATTAAATCCTATTCATAGCACATGTCTTATGTAGTATTAGTCAACAGTATTTTTATTGCGGAATATTAAAAACTTATATTGTAATATTTCATCGCAGAGTGGTAGTGAACTTATTTTGTAATATTCCATCGCTGAGTGGTTCTGAGTTCGATTCAAAGTCAGTAAAGGCATATTCAGCTTTTTTCACAAGCAGGAAACGCGAAATATCAAATAACTGCTGATAAGCTTTAGCGTATATTTACCAAGTCGTGAGGCTAGTCAGCATTTTTTTAAACTGCAATCATTCCATTGGTGTAAAATATATTTATCCTGTTGTGAGGCTATTTCATAACGTCATCACTACAGACCTACTTCTCGTATAATGTTTGGCCGCTAGCTTTTAAATACGAGGTTGAAAGTTGCAATACATTCATTTGAAGCGCTACGGAGTTTTAGAGTTTAGATGATTAAATATGCATTACCTATTTTTATGTACGATGCTTTCATTCACCGTTCTACAAACGGACTTGATCAAATTGTTTACTTTATACATCACGTAACAGTCCTATTACAAATAGTAGAAACTCAAAATAGCTAGAGGTTCGAGTTTTCAAAACTTACAATTTTTTCCATATTTAGACTTTCAATTAAATTTATGTTTTTATTTTACAAGATCACCAGTAATTTTTACTATGATCCACAACGGTGGCGCGGCTCCAAACACCCTCAATGTCTACCACTGATGTTTTATAAAGTCGTTATTATATTCAAATTATATTTTAATTTCAAGGTGGTCTGTGTTAGAGCTTTTTCCATGAATATGTCATCCTCAGATCCAACTAAGTTTTAACTTTTGCTTCCATCCGTATATATTTTCATTGAATAATCCACATATTCTTCCACTTTGCTAATTACTCTTAAGTCCACTGGATGAAGTCAGTTGTGAGAATCTCACAAAGCTTTCTCTACCCTCAAAATTGTAACAACTTTAATGTCCTCCAACATACAGATTTTACATCATAGAGCAAAAATATTTTTCCAGGTTATAATATTGAGATTATTTTAGCTTTTTTCCATAGATTTAGGGAATTTTCTATTTGTTAATCATCCACTATCAATCATCGTTATCTTGCTCACTATATCGGCTTCTCCACGAGCTTTTAAATGTTCATTATGTTCTAAAACATTCATAATTTCTGAATGTATACAAATATAATCTCCGGTGTTTATTGGTATCTTTGTTTCTTCTCTTAACCTTCTCCAAAATTAACTATCTTCTTATTATTATCTGGCTCATAGCATCTTCTTTACTAATTGTATTCGTTTCTAAAATATGGTTGTTAACACTATGCTTTTCCTTATTTTTGTCAGATCTAAGTTTGTATATTTCATTCCATGAGTGTTGCTCTTTACACATTTCTTGCACTAATTCATTATTCTTTATAATACGATACCTTCTCATTAGTATACAAATGTCATAGATTTTTACCTAATTTACACCATCATGTTTTGAATTAGTTTCTTAACTTTACACCATTTTTTTAACTTAACCTACACAATATTCCATCAATTTTTTCTTTTTATCATACAACCTACCTAATTATCCTAACAAAATGGGATTATCACCAAGTTAACATACATTTTTTCTATAATACATCACAAGTTTAGCGGTTAAAGATAATATGCTTATTGTTTTTACATGTTCTATAACGTGGTACTACACCAGTTCTAACATTGCCTATGAACTCGACATGTCTTAGACCAATATTTTAAATGTACTTGATACAAATATAATTTTTTACGAGATCTTCATCATAATTTACAGAGCACCTAATAGTTATTTGTAATATTGTTTTAAATTTAAAGTCATTGTATCCGATAGTCTTCACAATATTTCATTTTAATTTTTCGGTTATGTTCGTTCTATATAGGTATTTCATTTATACAATCAAGCTATATAACCTTAAAGGGTCACATCCTACTTCGTATCATCCGCTCATTCTACAATATTTCATGTCGGTACTAGGTGATAATATTAAGGTCTAAGTTGTAACCACAACGGTTTTTCAAATACGAGCTACCATTTCTTTATACAGCTGAATCTTCAGAAGTCCTTACAAAGGTCAGTACATACCGTTTTAAGGTTTTTATTCAGATAAATCCGTTCACGATTGGTATATACCCACTACAAATCCACAGCGTAGATATTAGCTCTAACGACAACATACAGTCTTTTCTCATCCATCCATATGTATTTGTTCTTCCCATTTCCTTTTTGCCACTTGAAATAATTTCGGTGTACACTTATTTATAGTATTTATCTTTATAAATATCAAATATCAGTACTCATTAAGAATTAAATTACGTTTACATCCAAGTGGGGTACTCTTCACATTCTGCTTTTCCTATATTATATCACATGCTTTATTTATTTATTTATTTATTCAAAATCTTAACATCAGTAGAGTAAGAAGTAAAATATGTATTATAAAGAAATCTTTTTCGTTACAACTTCAACAGAATTTTTTTATCTCATAATGTATACAAAAGTTCAGTCACATCCTTAAATTATATTCCAAATTCATCTCCCTCATTACATAACCTTCCTTCAAGATGATTATTTATTTATCAAGTCATCAAATATCAAAAAAGTTAAAAAATCTATTTAATTAATTATAATCATTGAATTTTAGCTAATTTGTGACATCATATGTGAAATATTTTTCTTAGCTTCTGGTAATATGCATATTATATTTTATGTATCAAATGATTATGCAAATATCAGAGTCAAGAAAATAACATACATCTTCTAGCATATAGAGAGTAAGTTTCACAACGCAAAACGTACACGTGAGAAGGTGTTGATTAGTCAGCAAAGTATATCAGGATCCAAGTCTCTATACCATACACCTTCATTAAGGAAAAAAGATATCGCGTATAATTTTCATAATAAGCATTTATATTTTGCATGCTTTTTCCCTAACGTCCTGATTATAATATTCAATTAGATATAAGTTACCATAGCTATGTTATCAATACAATGTTGAGGTTCAGGTTTTACATCTGCTTCATGTATGAAACTTGGAAATAAGACTTAGATATCGCATAAATTTCATAACCTGTTCATGTTTCGCGGCACCTAATAGTTATTGGTAATATTGTTTTAAATTTAAAGTCATTGCCTAAGTTCTCATCATTACTTAAAATACATTTGAACTCAACCAGTCTTAGACCCATATTTTATAAACACTTGACACAAGTAATATTTTTACGAGATCTTTATCATAATTTACAGATCACCTAATCATCTCCATTTTGCTTCAAAGTGATGTTCTTTACGCATTTCTTTTATAATGTGGTACCATCTCCTTAGTATGCAAAATGTCATAGATTTTTACCTAGTTTGCACCATCATGTTTGAATTAGTTTCTCAGCTTTCCACTGATGTTTAACTGAACCTATACAATAGTCCATCAATTTTTTCTTTTTATCATACAACCTACCTAATTATCCTAACAAAATGGGATTATTACCAAGTTAACATACATTTTTTATATAATACATCACAAGTTTAGCTTTTAAAGATAATATGCTTAAGTTCTCATCATTACTTAAAATGCCTTTGAACTCGACATGTCTTAGACCCATATTTTAAATGCACTTGAAACAAATATAATTTTTTGCGAGATCTTTATCATAATTTACAGAGCACCTAATAGTTATTTGTAATATTGTTACAAATTTAAAGTCATTGTATCCGCTAGTCTTCACAATATTTCATTTTAATTTTTCGGATATGCTTGTTCTATATAGGTATTCCATTTCTACAGTCAAACTATCCCTAAGAAGTACTCTTTTATTACTTCAGGTTTGGTATAGAACATTATGAAAGATATTCTTCCATAACTTTTCTTAGAGTTCTTTGTATGTTTTTCCTTAACGCTATGGTAATAATATTCTAGTAGATAAGGGTTCAGTTTTTGCATTTCATTCATGTATGTGAAATAGAAATAAAAATTATAAATGAGTTTCTACAGGTTCTTGCACATAATATACAACACATTTCAAATATTATATCAAGATATTCATCGGAGTCCATCAATCTCTTACCTTTATCCCACAATCTATACATCTTTTATATATTGTACAGCATAGTGGATATCATTTTGAAATTACTTTTTACATATAAAATTATCAACTATTTTATGTTCACGCTATATGTTTAAGTACGTGCTCTACGTTTTTACATAAATTCATTATAAGTACCAAATTTTCCACATAAATTAGCGAAAATAACGAAGTTTGCTCGTAAAATAACTATAAATATCGACTTTTATACATAGAAAGGTGAAAAATTACACATTCACATACACACATAACACAATCACTTCATTTCTAGGAGAGTAGACCTTCATTTCACATACACATATATAGACCAAGACCAAGACCAAGACCGAGAAACAAAACCAAGACCAAGACCAAGACCAAGACCAAGACCAAGACCAAGACCAAGACCAAGACCAAGACCAAGACCAAGACCGAGAAACAAAACCAAGACCAAGACCAAGACCAAGACCAAGACCAAGACCAAGACCAAGACCAAGACCAAGACCAAGACCAAGACCAAGACCAAGACCAAGACCAAGACCAAGACCAAGACCAAGACCAAGACCAAGACCAAGACCAAGACCAAGACCAAGACCAAGACCAAGACCAAGACCAAGACCAAGACCAAGACCAAGACCAAGACCAAGACCAAGACCAAGACCAAGACCAAGACCAAGACCAAGACCAAGACCAAGACCAAGACCAAGACCAAGACCAAGACCAAGACCAAGACCAAGACCAAGACCAAGACCAAGACCAAGACCAAGACCAAGACCAAGACCAAGACCAAGACCAAGACCAAGACCAAGACCAAGACCAAGACCAAGACCAAGACCAAGACCAAGACCAAGACCAAGACCAAGACCAAGACCAAGACCAAGACCAAGACCAAGACCAAGACCAAGACCAAGACCAAGACCAAGACCAAGACCAAGACCAAGACCAAGACCAAGACCAAGACCAAGACCAAGACCGAGACCGAGAAACAAGACCAAGACCAAGACCAAGACCACAAGCTCCAAATTTAAGATTCCATTTCGAAACTTCATATTTCTGAACGTTTAGTCACACTATAAAACATCATTTTCTACATAAAGTCACTATAATTATCGAAGTTTTTACATAAACTAACTATAAATACAGAAATTCGTCGGAGTCCATCAAACTCTTACGTTTTCCCACAATCTATTATTCTTTTATATGTTTAAGTACATGCTCTACGTTTTTGTACTTTGATCAGAAATGATCCCATCACTCATTTCATAACCTCACCCTCACAGCTTCAAGGATGAATTACATCTAACTCTATTTGTCATGTAGAAACTATTTATTAAGTCTCGTTTCGTTCTCGTTTAGTTCTCGTTTAGTTCTCGTTTAGTTCTCGTTTTAGGTCTATTTTTCTGTATATTTCGTTCTCGTTTAGTTCTCGTCTCGTCTCGTCTAGTTCTCGTTTAGTTCTCGTTTTAGGTCTATTTCTCTGTATATTTCGTTCTCGGTTTATTTCTCTGTATAATTCTCGTTTTTGGTCCAATTCTCGGTATAAATCTTAAAGAACTGATCTTATGTATTTACCACAAGAACCAGATCAAGAACAACAACAACATCACCATTATAGTCATATCTGCTTAAGGATTTGGAATGATGTGATACATATTATAACGAGAAACTATATAAAACAGATGGTCAAGGTTTGCATACTCTAAAATTTCATAAGTCATCACTAAGAATATTCTATCTGATTAAGACACGTACGTATGGAAAATAAAAAACATGTACATTTGTTTGTATCTTTTCTTTTTATTGTATCCATCACCCATTATTCACATCTCAACTTATAGTGTGAGACATTATATCACAGTTTTGGTTAGGATAGGTTATGTTATGTTAGGTTAGGTTAGCAGGATGATATTTTAAAATTATTTCTACATTAATGAAAATTCTAAGTTAGGTTAGGTAGGTTATGTTGGGTTAGGTTATGTTAGGTTAGGTTAGGTTATGTTATGTTAGGTTAGGTTAGCAGGATGATATTTTAAAACCATTTCTAGAAACATTGATAAAATGTGCCAAGGAACTTAGCCTTTCTATCAATGTAGAAATGATTTTAAAATATCCTGCTAACCTAACCTAACATAACATAACCTAACCTAACCTAACATAACCTAACCCAACATAACCTACCTAACCTAACTTAGAATTTTCATTAATGTAGAAATAATTTTAAAATATCATCCTGCTAACCTAACCTAACATAACATAACCTATCCTAACCAAAACTGTGATATAATGTCTCACACTATAAGTTGAGATGTGAATAATGGGTGATGGATACAATAAAAAGAAAAGATACAAACAAATGTACATGTTTTTTATTTTCCATACGTACGTGTCTTAATCAGATAGAATATTCTTAGTGATGACTTATGAAATTTTAGAGTATGCAAACCTTGACCATCTGTTTTATATAGTTTCTCGTTATAATATGTATCACATCATTCCAAATCCTTAAGCAGATATGACTATAATGGTGATGTTGTTGTTGTTCTTGATCTGGTTCTTGTGGTAAATACATAAGATCAGTTCTTTAAGATTTATACCGAGAATTGGACCAAAAACGAGAATTATACAGAGAAATAAACCGAGAACGAAATATACAGAGAAATAGACCTAAAACGAGAACTAAACGAGAACTAGACGAGACGAGACGAGAACTAAACGAGAACGAAATATACAGAAAAATAGACCTAAAACGAGAACTAAACGAGAACTAAACGAGAACTAAACGAGAACGAAACGAGACTTAATAAATAGTTTCTACATGACAAATAGAGTTAGATGTAATTCATCCTTGAAGCTGTGAGGGTGAGGTTATGAAATGAGTGATGGGATCATTTCTGATCAAAGTACAAAAACGTAGAGCATGTACTTAAACATATAAAAGAATAATAGATTGTGGGAAAACGTAAGAGTTTGATGGACTCCGACGAATTTCTGTATTTATAGTTAGTTTATGTAAAAACTTCGATAATTATAGTGACTTTATGTAGAAAATGATGTTTTATAGTGTGACTAAACGTTCAGAAATATGAAGTTTCGAAATGGAATCTTAAATTTGGAGCTTGTGGTCTTGGTCTTGGTCTTGGTCTTGTTTCTCGGTCTCGGTCTTGGTCTTGGTCTTGGTCTTGGTCTTGGTCTTGGTCTTGGTCTTGGTCTTGGTCTTGGTCTTGGTCTTGGTCTTGGTCTTGGTCTTGGTCTTGGTCTTGGTCTTGGTCTTGGTCTTGGTCTTGGTCTTGGTCTTGGTCTTGGTCTTGGTCTTGGTCTTGGTCTTGGTCTTGGTCTTGGTCTTGGTCTTGGTCTTGGTCTTGGTCTTGGTCTTGGTCTTGGTCTTGGTCTTGGTCTTGGTCTTGGTCTTGGTCTTGGTCTTGGTCTTGGTCTTGGTCTTGGTCTTGGTCTTGGTCTTGGTCTTGGTCTTGGTCTTGGTCTTGGTCTTGGTCTTGGTCTTGGTCTTGGTCTTGGTCTTGGTCTTGGTCTTGGTCTTGGTCTTGGTCTTGGTCTTGGTCTTGGTCTTGGTCTTGGTCTTGGTCTTGGTCTTGGTCTTGGTCTTGGTCTTGGTCTTGGTCTTGGTCTTGGTCTTGGTCTTGGTCTTGGTCTTGGTCTTGGTTTTGTTTCTCGGTCTTGGTCTTGGTCTTGGTCTTGGTCTTGGTCTTGGTCTTGGTCTTGGTCTTGGTCTTGGTCTTGGTCTTGGTTTTGTTTCTCGGTCTTGGTCTTGGTCTTGGTCTATATATGTGTATGTGAAATGAAGGTCTACTCTCCTAGAAATGAAGTGATTGTGTTATGTGTGTATGTGAATGTGTAATTTTTCACCTTTCTATGTATAAAAGTCGATATTTATAGTTATTTTACGAGCAAACTTCGTTATTTTCGCTAATTTATGTGGAAAATTTGGTACTTATAATGAATTTATGTAAAAACGTAGAGCACGTACTTAAACATATAGCGTGAACATAAAATAGTTGATAATTTTATATGTAAAAAGTAATTTCAAAATGATATCCACTATGCTGTACAATATATAAAAGATGTATAGATTGTGGGATAAAGGTAAGAGATTGATGGACTCCGATGAATATCTTGATATAATATTTGAAATGTGTTGTATATTATGTGCAAGAACCTGTAGAAACTCATTTATAATTTTTATTTCTATTTCACATACATGAATGAAATGCAAAAACTGAACCCTTATCTACTAGAATATTATTACCATAGCGTTAAGGAAAAACATACAAAGAACTCTAAGAAAAGTTATGGAAGAATATCTTTCATAATGTTCTATACCAAACCTGAAGTAATAAAAGAGTACTTCTTAGGGATAGTTTGACTGTAGAAATGGAATACCTATATAGAACAAGCATATCCGAAAAATTAAAATGAAATATTGTGAAGACTAGCGGATACAATGACTTTAAATTTGTAACAATATTACAAATAACTATTAGGTGCTCTGTAAATTATGATAAAGATCTCGCAAAAAATTATATTTGTTTCAAGTGCATTTAAAATATGGGTCTAAGACATGTCGAGTTCAAAGGCATTTTAAGTAATGATGAGAACTTAAGCATATTATCTTTAAAAGCTAAACTTGTGATGTATTATATAAAAAATGTATGTTAACTTGGTAATAATCCCATTTTGTTAGGATAATTAGGTAGGTTGTATGATAAAAAGAAAAAATTGATGGACTATTGTATAGGTTCAGTTAAACATCAGTGGAAAGCTGAGAAACTAATTCAAACATGATGGTGCAAACTAGGTAAAAATCTATGACATTTTGCATACTAAGGAGATGGTACCACATTATAAAAGAAATGCGTAAAGAACATCACTTTGAAGCAAAATGGAGATGATTAGGTGATCTGTAAATTATGATAAAGATCTCGTAAAAATATTACTTGTGTCAAGTGTTTATAAAATATGGGTCTAAGACTGGTTGAGTTCAAATGTATTTTAAGTAATGATGAGAACTTAGGCAATGACTTTAAATTTAAAACAATATTACCAATAACTATTAGGTGCCGCGAAACATGAACAGGTTATGAAATTTATGCGATATCTAAGTCTTATTTCCAAGTTTCATACATGAAGCAGATGTAAAACCTGAACCTCAACATTGTATTGATAACATAGCTATGGTAACTTATATCTAATTGAATATTATAATCAGGACGTTAGGGAAAAAGCATGCAAAATATAAATGCTTATTATGAAAATTATACGCGATATCTTTTTTCCTTAATGAAGGTGTATGGTATAGAGACTTGGATCCTGATATACTTTGCTGACTAATCAACACCTTCTCACGTGTACGTTTTGCGTTGTGAAACTTACTCTCTATATGCTAGAAGATGTATGTTATTTTCTTGACTCTGATATTTGCATAATCATTTGATACATAAAATATAATATGCATATTACCAGAAGCTAAGAAAAATATTTCACATATGATGTCACAAATTAGCTAAAATTCAATGATTATAATTAATTAAATAGATTTTTTAACTTTTTTGATATTTGATGACTTGATAAATAAATAATCATCTTGAAGGAAGGTTATGTAATGAGGGAGATGAATTTGGAATATAATTTAAGGATGTGACTGAACTTTTGTATACATTATGAGATAAAAAAATTCTGTTGAAGTTGTAACGAAAAAGATTTCTTTATAATACATATTTTACTTCTTACTCTACTGATGTTAAGATTTTGAATAAATAAATAAATAAATAAAGCATGTGATATAATATAGGAAAAGCAGAATGTGAAGAGTACCCCACTTGGATGTAAACGTAATTTAATTCTTAATGAGTACTGATATTTGATATTTATAAAGATAAATACTATAAATAAGTGTACACCGAAATTATTTCAAGTGGCAAAAAGGAAATGGGAAGAACAAATACATATGGATGGATGAGAAAAGACTGTATGTTGTCGTTAGAGCTAATATCTACGCTGTGGATTTGTAGTTGGTATATACCAATCGTGAACGGATTTATCTGAATAAAAACCTTAAAACGGTATGTACTGACCTTTGTAAGGACTTCTGAAGATTCAGCTGTATAAAGAAATGGTAGCTCGTATTTGAAAAACCGTTGTGGTTACAACTTAGACCTTAATATTATCACCTAGTACCGACATGAAATATTGTAGAATGAGCGGATGATACGAAGTAGGATGTGACCCTTTAAGGTTATATAGCTTGATTGTATAAATGAAATACCTATATAGAACGAACATAACCGAAAAATTAAAATGAAATATTGTGAAGACTATCGGATACAATGACTTTAAATTTAAAACAATATTACAAATAACTATTAGGTGCTCTGTAAATTATGATGAAGATCTCGTAAAAAATTATATTTGTATCAAGTACATTTAAAATATTGGTCTAAGACATGTCGAGTTCATAGGCAATGTTAGAACTGGTGTAGTACCACGTTATAGAACATGTAAAAACAATAAGCATATTATCTTTAACCGCTAAACTTGTGATGTATTATAGAAAAAATGTATGTTAACTTGGTGATAATCCCATTTTGTTAGGATAATTAGGTAGGTTGTATGATAAAAAGAAAAAATTGATGGAATATTGTGTAGGTTAAGTTAAAAAAATGGTGTAAAGTTAAGAAACTAATTCAAAACATGATGGTGTAAATTAGGTAAAAATCTATGACATTTGTATACTAATGAGAAGGTATCGTATTATAAAGAATAATGAATTAGTGCAAGAAATGTGTAAAGAGCAACACTCATGGAATGAAATATACAAACTTAGATCTGACAAAAATAAGGAAAAGCATAGTGTTAACAACCATATTTTAGAAACGAATACAATTAGTAAAGAAGATGCTATGAGCCAGATAATAATAAGAAGATAGTTAATTTTGGAGAAGGTTAAGAGAAGAAACAAAGATACCAATAAACACCGGAGATTATATTTGTATACATTCAGAAATTATGAATGTTTTAGAACATAATGAACATTTAAAAGCTCGTGGAGAAGCCGATATAGTGAGCAAGATAACGATGATTGATAGTGGATGATTAACAAATAGAAAATTCCCTAAATCTATGGAAAAAAGCTAAAATAATCTCAATATTATAACCTGGAAAAATATTTTTGCTCTATGATGTAAAATCTGTATGTTGGAGGACATTAAAGTTGTTACAATTTTGAGGGTAGAGAAAGCTTTGTGAGATTCTCACAACTGACTTCATCCAGTGGACTTAAGAGTAATTAGCAAAGTGGAAGAATATGTGGATTATTCAATGAAAATATATACGGATGGAAGCAAAAGTTAAAACTTAGTTGGATCTGAGGATGACATATTCATGGAAAAAGCTCTAACACAGACCACCTTGAAATTAAAATATAATTTGAATATAATAACGACTTTATAAAACATCAGTGGTAGACATTGAGGGTGTTTGGAGCCGCGCCACCGTTGTGGATCATAGTAAAAATTACTGGTGATCTTGTAAAATAAAAACATAAATTTAATTGAAAGTCTAAATATGGAAAAAATTGTAAGTTTTGAAAACTCGAACCTCTAGCTATTTTGAGTTTCTACTATTTGTAATAGGACTGTTACGTGATGTATAAAGTAAACAATTTGATCAAGTCCGTTTGTAGAACGGTGAATGAAAGCATCGTACATAAAAATAGGTAATGCATATTTAATCATCTAAACTCTAAAACTCCGTAGCGCTTCAAATGAATGTATTGCAACTTTCAACCTCGTATTTAAAAGCTAGCGGCCAAACATTATACGAGAAGTAGGTCTGTAGTGATGACGTTATGAAATAGCCTCACAACAGGATAAATATATTTTACACCAATGGAATGATTGCAGTTTAAAAAAATGCTGACTAGCCTCACGACTTGGTAAATATACGCTAAAGCTTATCAGCAGTTATTTGATATTTCGCGTTTCCTGCTTGTGAAAAAAGCTGAATATGCCTTTACTGACTTTGAATCGAACTCAGAACCACTCAGCGATGGAATATTACAAAATAAGTTCACTACCACTCTGCGATGAAATATTACAATATAAGTTTTTAATATTCCGCAATAAAAATACTGTTGACTAATACTACATAAGACATGTGCTATGAATAGGATTTAATATTTAAAAGTACTGGCCTGCGACTTTATAATATGATAGAGTTGGGATTTAAAAGGAAGTCTCAATGAATGACGTTGTAAGATAGCGATAAGCGTACAGCGTTATATTACCGCTGCATAGTAAGAGAGATAACATGTATGGAGGGCAAGCTGATAAAACTGTTAAGCAAGCAAATCTCTACACGTACAATGCAATCCAACCATTGTTCTGCGTTGGTATAACACATAGTGTATCGGTCTTATAAAAACCTGTAATTATTAGCATAATATTATTCCATCATTATACTAGAGGTTTGAAGCTCATTACTGACCGGGGATCGAGCTCACTACCATTCAGCGTTGGATTATTACACTATAAGTTTTTAATATATCGCAATAAAAATAACATTGACTAATAATAATAATTGAATATGTAATACACAAGACATGGGTTATGTTTTTTACACTGACCCGCTAAGCCAGAGGCTGAGTAGACCTTAGGGATATTTTTTACTGAAATAGTCATCTTACAGAAAACCTATGTGTAGGAATATGACGTATTTACGCTTGGTGATCTATATGCTTCCATGCTAAAAAGACATAAAGATTAAAATCTGCTGTGACGTCATCGGCTCCTGCGGCTCCTGCAATGACGTCATCGGCTCCTGCAATGACGTAATCAATCCTGCGGCTCCTGCAATGACGTCATCGGCTCCTGCGGCTCCTGCAATGACGTCATCAATCCTTTGCTCCTCCTCTGATGTCGTATGCGATGTCGCCATCTTGTAAAACAATACCAATATACAAATTTCAAATTTCCCACCATCCGCTATTTGCAATTGTAATATTCAATTTCCACCTTTTGCAATTTTCAAATCAACCGCCATCCGCCCACCTGAAATAGGAACCGGAAACGTAGCCATTTTCATTATAAATTTCCAAATTTTAAATTTCGCGCCGGAAACGTAACCAATTACATTATAAATTCTCAAATTTTGAATTTCGCGCTTCGTACGCCCCGGAACGGACGCCATTTATATTATTAATTTTCAAATTTTAAATTTCGCGCTTCGTACGCCATTTGCAATAGGAACCGGAACCGACGCCATTTTGAATCACGTGGTTATTGCCACGCCCACTTGTGATGTCATACAATCCGCCACTGACGTCATAGCCACGCCCACTTGTGACGTCACGATCAGCTGACCGGGAGTGACGTCATCAATCCGCAATCCGCACAATCCGCCTCTGACGTCAGTCACAAAACCATACTACTCTTTTTGTTGCATAGCGAAATTTTCTTCACTCATGGGATATCTTGTGTAAGCTAATTTGCACTATTTATGAAAATATTTGACGTCGGGGATTTTTTATTTGTCTTGAATCTTGGTAGTTTTTATGCATGTTGATCTTTTCTTACAGAATTCACGAAACCGTTAATATTTCACGTTCTACTAGCTGTAGAGCCGATGCGGTATAAATAATAGGTGCATACTTTTACAGTGACGGAGTACTTTTCTGCTGTAAGATAATCTGTTCTCATGAATAAGGTAACACAAAGCTGAAATGAATAGTTTGATACGTCAAACTCATAAAAAATATAGTTGCATGATGTTCACTGGCAGAGTTATAGATTTTAGCCAGAGTAAATCAACATTGTAGCTATGAAAACTGCAAAAGTCAGAATTATTAATGAGTTTATTTAACGGCAGATTGTAACACGACATGGACATGCATTTTTAATCCAATGCTGTCGGTCTGTCATATAACATCTCTTTGTAGTTTTAAACCTCATTAATTATTCCCAAAATGCAGTTCAACCAGTATTCTTCATTCATACAAGAAGAATGAATTACATATGTTTGCTTGTGTGGGTAGTCGTAGATTCTTTGTTAAACCCATATTCTGGAAAATAGTTTTATACTGACAGGCCTGAAAATCAGATCACATTTATTACAGATAAAAGCATCATAACTCAAAAACGCTTTATCAGATTATCATTAAACTTGGAATACATATTTATAATGTCCATGGGAAGACGTCTGTTGATATTGGACCAAATCGGTTGGACGGTACCGGAATAATGCCCAATTTAGTGCCTTTTTATGGTATAACAAAAGGCGCGGTAACTCCAATACGCTTTATCGAATTTTCATGAAACTTGGTATACTCATTTATAACGTCCATGGCAAGAAGCCTATTTATTTAGGACCAAATTGGTTGACCGGTACCAGAGTAACAACTAATTAAAGATAATATTATTATTATTATTATTTTTAATCATGTCTATACTACAATGCCCCATTTTTTTTATCATTGAGGGCTTTGATGCAATGCAGTCAGATGTTTGTTTACTTCGTTGATCTAATAGAAATTGAGTACTACATGAATACTGTTATATACAGAAGATACATTACTGTGAAATAATTAGCGGAGTTATTTGCCACGGAATTTTGCGAAATGTTGACATAGGCCTATTTTAAGATTTTCAAGTTGCAATGCATTTTAGATTTGACAAATAACACTATTCCTTCACATATGCTTATCAAACTAGACCGTCAAATTGATTGAGTTGGCCAATTGGTAACGTCTTGTACTCGTATTTTTTTTTTTTTTTTTTTTTTTTTTTTTTTTTTTTTTTTTTTTTTTTTTTTTTTTTTTTTGTGAGTGCGCGATTGTCAAGATATCACGAATCTGTTGTTATGCTGATGCTGGTCAATTTTAATCGGATTTAAAAAACTTATTTTCTGCATATCATAATTGCAATTATAATTGATTCAACAAAAACATTCTGGCTCTTTGTTATATCAGTTTACCTGATTTTATTACTGTTCTTATTGTTATTATTATTATTATTATTATTATTATTATTATTATTATTATTTCACGACAAAAGCATTGAATATAAAGACTGACCCTGATGCTTTCCGTTCTAGATACTTATTAGTTTTCTGAAAATGCGATAAATAACATTTGATTGTCCCTATAATTTACTTTTTTCTGTGCTAGCCTTTAACACGTATTTTCGAGAAAGTTTGTGCAACATATTTTTGCACCATTTATTTTTACACTTGTGAATGAAAGCGATTGCATGAGAAATCCATTAATATTGAATTTTTGTTTGTTAAATCGGTAAAAGCTGTTATAGCCTTTGGATGAACGCCTATATAGTGCAGTTACTCATTGGATGGCCAGTCGGCTTCAAAGGTTTCGGTGTTTCTTTATGTTAATTGATCTGACTAAATCGGTCTTGGGCTTCCGCTTTCCAAAACAAAAGCAACGTTGCAATATTCTCTCATTGTTATCACTGACCTCAGTTCTTCCTTCGCTGTGTTATTGTTTACTGTAACTTGATCTTGCAACAACGCATTCACTCCACGCGGAGTAGACGAGTAGCTGTCAAAATCGCCACAGGACATTCTTAGATTTTGATTGGCTGGGGTAACTACCTGATTGGTGCGATAAAACAAAGAACATGGGTTGAGCTGTCGGCAAACTTTTCCTCCTAACGAAAGGAAGCCGCCTGGGTATGCAATGAGTAACTGGACTATACCCTAGGGAGTGAGCCTACGCTTTCTATTATTCGCTCTTTTTAATGTGGCGCAATTAATTCTGTATCCGTAGCTCAGATTTTAGTCCACTCAACAGCACTTTCCTGGAGGAAGTCAAAGTAATTAAAAGCAATTCTCTAAAGTTTTGCAGAAATTGCACATTATCATTTTAAATTTTACTCAATTAACATAACCAAAAGGATTTTTCAACACAAATGCAATAGAAAACCCTATCTTCTCAGTTTTAGAAAATTTGCTTCCACATGTTCCAACTTTTATTTTTTACAAATTTTTATTATTAAAAATTACAAAATACTTATTATTACAAATCATTACAAATTATTTAAAAATACAAATATAAATAATATAAACACAATCATCACAATTATAAAAAGGAGCACCGTCTAGTCCGCATGATCGTAGCTCTTGTTCGGGATCAGTCCAATCATACCAAAATTATATTACACAACTTTTACACAATGTATGTAACAAGTAGGCCAAACAGGCCTATGAAAGAACAAATTTGTCTATGTTAGTGAACAGGTAGAAAATTTGTAAGCCACAATTTATAAGATTTGTTTAGAGGTTTAAGCAAAAACAATAAGATTCTTCATATGAAATAAATACGTGAATATTGATACGAAACAAATAAAGTACAATAGTATAATAGAGATACAAACAAAATACCTCATGTTAAAAATTACAATTGAGAAAGAATAATGGAATGAATAATGGATTTCAAAATGAGTAAACGTACAATTACAAGTAAGTTTTAATCAATTCGAGTACTTGTTTCTTAAACAATTTATTGTTTAGCGATGTCAGATTGGGGTTTCTTTTAGTTAAATTGTTGTATCGCCTTGGTCCGAAATTTATACTATGCCTTTGAGCTAAACTTTAAAGTAGCTAGCTGCCGAGACCTCGGATCTATTAAATCCATCAGCTGACTGGTAGCTCAAGAAACTTTTATTCATTACCCACGAGGTAAAGCTTGAAGTCACAAGGTAAAATTTCCCTTATTTTATAAAGTTCGCATGAAAAAAAAAAAACCGCTTTGACTGTACACTAAATAACTATACAGGGTGTAATAACAAAAAGATAGGCCAAAACTTTCGGGAAACAGTCCTTTCATATAATGGGTGAAATTATGTTATAAGAACATGGGTTCGAAAATACCTTATTTTTTGGTTATGGCCCTTTATCTACAACTCTGGGCCGGCATTATTGGTGACTGGTGAGACCATATGTACTGCCACATCGTCTCAATGGACGAAGGTCCAGAGCGCTCTTAAGTAGCCAATTACCTGTCCTGCTGGACATATGCCATTACGAATGCGATAAGTCATGTACTCCATGCACGATAATGCTCCTGCTCATTTCAGTCTCCCCGTTCGTCATTTTCTGTAAAGACGGTTCCATGATAAATGGATAGGAAGAGGTGGACCAATTCCTTGGCCTCCACACTCGCCTGACCTGAATTCACTAGATTTTTATTTGTTGGGGCATTTAAAAACTCCTGTATATGCAATACCGATGCAAGTTGTAGATAGTATCCGTGCTCGTATTCTGCAAGGATGCCAAATAATACGAGATACTTCAGTGGAACATCATCGCATCAGGGATTCTGTGCGACGGCGATATATCCTAACTAACGGAGGACACTTTCAACATTTCGTACGCTGTTCTGCTACCCGCAGTTCTGTTTTTCATATGATTATCCGTATTCCACTGTTCTGTTTTCTAATATTCTGCTAACTGTTGCAAGTGTAGAGGAAGGGCTCTAACATGGATCTAAAGCATTTTTGGACCCTCTCCATACAACATAATTTCACCCTATGGATGCAAGGAATGTTTCACCAAAGTATTGACCTTTTTGTTACATCTTGTATAATAAGGACGATCCTCCCGAAAGGCTTAACAAATACTTCTAAATTTGAGTGCGATTAAACGGTGAAAACACTTATTAGGCACATATTGAAAAACGATATATTTATTTATACCAAGTAGGCTACACATGTTAAAGTATCGTCGTTGACTTTATCTCAGCTCGAGATCAACCGTTGTTACGGCGTAAAATGCATTACGCTCTCGTGATTACATGTGACAGCAACGGAATAACAAGAAGACACAGTGTTATACTGTATACTGAAATGTAGAAAGGTATTGCGTTTCTTGGAGCTCTATGTGCTCTTGGAATTTCTGCAGGGAAGCATACAAAGTGGGATGTCTCTGGGTGACAAGAGGGTTTTAGGTCCGCCTGCTTTGCACGTACATTGTAGGCCTGCCCTTACGCTATGACAAAATAATGAAAACCTCATCTCTTCACTATTGGGTTATTCAACTGCGTATGAGATAAAAATAAGCGCTGAAAAATTATTTATAAAATCCGGATTTATTGTTGGATGTAGAAATGAATATGATAGAACTTTATTTATAAGGTATTATTTCGGTTATAAATGTTTCTTAAATTGTTTAAATTAAGTTTTTCCCCTTTTGTGCTTATGAATAGATCTAGGCAATTAGGAAGACAGCAAATCTTTATTCTACTATATTTTCTTTAAGGGCGTTTGGGAATCGATGAGAGGAATTCACTAGCACTTTTTACTCATAATCTGCCTTCCTAGATGGTCCGACCTACTTACAATTTTCTATGTGTAGTGTAGGAAATACCTGTGAGATAGGGTCGCTTACTCTTCGGGAAGAACATAATGTGAGAGTATTCGAAAACAGGGTGCTTAGGAAAATATTTAGGCCTAAGAGAGATGAAAATGGGGACTGGAGAAAACTGCATACTGGCGAGCTTCATAACCTGTACTCATCACCGGATATACAAAGGGTAATTAAATCACTGAGGATGAAATGAGCTGGACGTTTGCGCGCATGGGGAAGGAAAGACATATCTAAAAAATATTGACTGGGAGACTCGAAGGGAAAAGACCACTTGGAAGACCTAGACGTAGGTGGGAGGACAATCTTAGGATAGATTTAAGAGGAGTAGGATTTTAGAAGGAAATTTGGATGGAGTTAGATCAGAATAGGGTTGAATGACGGGCTCAGATAAGCGCGGCAATGAACCTCGGGTTCCATAAAAATAGATAATATTCCTTTAGCTTGCTTGGGAATTGCCTATTGGCATTGAGTAAGGAAGTAAGTGTATGAAATATTTTATCTCACTTATTCTTATGGATTAAGCCTTTGACATCCAATCAGTGTTGCCTTCAAAAAGTCTGTAATTAAAACATTTTGACCTCCTCTAAAGTTATTCACCCAAAAAAATGTGATATACCGATGTCTCATCTTCTTTCATTGCAGCTTTATCTCAGTATAACGTTCCTAGCTGCTTCCGTGGTAGTGACCTTATAGCTTTATTTTTTTATTTCAACAAAATATTCTATTTTAAACAATTTCCCTAGCACTGCTTCATTAAAAAATTCGTTTGGGGGAATAAAATAAATGTACATGTCTTGTTGGGCGTATGTCAGGGTATTATTTACTTGGATGAGTAAATTGCTACATAGAAAAGAATTGCCCTTAAAGTTGATATGTAAATTCCTTCACGACAAACCTGTTTGTGATTATTTAACAGATAGTTATATTAGTAGTAACGCAAGTCTGTTCCCTCCACATTATATTGTCCTCTTCAACACATACACTGTTAAGTTTTTCATTCCTCACTCAACTCAAACTTTACCACCATCATCCATAAATTTTAATTACATGAAAGTTCTTAAAAGTGAATTCAGGCAGACACTTAGACCCTATATAAAAATCCTAGTGCTCGGATAGAAATTCAGGCCAGAAGAGACACGCACACTCTTACAAGAAACTGCTACAAAACTGAAAGATGTTTCAAGACTACTCTGAGGGCCGAATATGTAGGTTTAAATATGTTAAGGCAATTTCATATAAAAACAAAATTCCTCTCTAAATGGACGAAATGTTAACTCAAGATGACGAAAGTTCTTGACCGTACCTACCAAATTATTTTGCTAGATGGTCTCAAGTCTGCATAAAATGAAAGGGAAAACTTGTCGTGGAGGGGCATCCTGTCAGTGTAGGAATTTACGCATCCAACCAGGTCGAATACGAAATAGGGAATATAGAATACAGAATAGGGAATATAGAATACAGAATACGGAATAAAGAATAGAAATAGGAAATTATGAGAAAGGAATATAAAATTCGGATTGTGGAATACAGAATGTGGATTGCGTAACACGAAAGAAGGGAATATGGCAATAAGGCCTAAATGGGCTTACTAGTACTTGGAAGTATGTGTACATGAACTACAAAGTATTGTCTAGTACTTGTTTTGAAATTTCTGTGTAGGTTATAAATCTGATAATTATCGAGCATTTAAATATGTTATTGTATCTGTATCTGTATCTGGTACCCTATGATCTCCAGGTGGGGCGAAGGGACCTCCAAGTGGAGGTTTCATTACCTATACTAATTTTGATATGCTTATTTTCCGAGAAAGGGTAGAGGGACAGGTGGTAAGCCCATCGCCTCGCAACCCCCCTCTGGAAACTAAGTATTTCTTGGACGTGAAAGGGCCGATAAATTTTGTCCAGAGGCTCTAATTTAGGCTTGGAGTTCTTTTACGTGCCGTAAATCTACGACACGGGACCCCCAGGTTAAAGTCCCTCCCGGAGGACTCCGTGCCCAGGATTTTTACGTCCTGAAAAATCCATCGACCGCGGCCGGGTTTGATCCCGCGCCCTGCGGATCTAGAGGCGGGCACGCTACCTGAACATTTAAAAATTATAACTTAGATCTTGTTCCTCGCAAGTTGAGTAGCCTTGCCCCCCCCCCCGACTGAATATTAGTTCGAGAATAGAAATCCATCTTTCATGCAAGTGAAAATCTTTCAGCAAGATGTGAGATATGAAAAAGTTGAGCGTAAGCGTTTGCAGAATGTTAAAATAGAACCTGGGAATAAAATATATGTTTTCTGAATAAACAGGAGCATGCGGTATTAGATCACGTATTGAGAAGGACGGAGGAGAGAGGTTAAGAAAACTCGAGGTGTTGTTTGTGCCGCCCCCATTTGGAAAAAAAGAGGAAAGTTATCTTTGTGAGGCTGCCAATTTCTACACTTCTTCCTGAAGATAACAAATCCGGAAACCATGAATGTAGCTGTTAGGGTACTCACTTGGGACTTCATTATTCCTGCTCATATATATCTATACTGTACCATAAAGCTGGGGTCATTTCCTATTCTACTTTCATTCTTGGATTTTGTTCAGTATCCAAGCGTGATTGGAATGAGATCAGAACCCAAAAATTTACTAATACAATGTTGGAAGCATAGTGTCAAAGTGAAATATCCAATGCTCTAGCCGGGATTTGAAGCAAAGGTTATCAGCTCTCCGTGCCGCTTTGCCACTTTCAGCTATCATAGAAACTTTCCGGTAAACTCTCCAACCCACACATTATCCCGGTATACCATAACGCGTGCTCAAGCTTAAGATAACAACCCAGTGGCGACTTCCAAACTCGTAAGTACCCGAGCTTTATAGGCTAGTAAGACACTAACAGGTCACAGTGGCATTATAATTCTTTCACACTTGATGTGTCTAGGCTAAAGTGGAAAGGTAGAGTCAGACTGAAAAATTCAGTGCCATAGCCGGGACTTGAACCAAAGATCTTCGGCTCTCCGTGCCGCTGCTCTGACACTTTGAGCTACCATATCAACTTGCCGGTTCAACACGGTATGTTCTTCAAAATGGTAGATGTTTAAATGTTCTCATCCAGATCTCTAGAGGACTAAAAGGAAAATGTGGACGAGTCAGGATACAATTAAGTGGAAAAACATCCGCATATAAAAGCAGGATGTCTCCTGGCCAGGATAAATTTTCATAACATTTATGGAATGAGATCAGAATCACCTAAGGATATAATTTTAAAAAAATATATTGTCACATGCTTTCAGAACATTGTTATAGATTTCGTATGGCTTAAAATATTCTATATAATATTCTGTTTATCCACCCTGCATAAAGTTTTAAACTTTTGAAATGCAAAATTGCACCATTTGGTACATTTTATATGTTTGAAAACGTGGAGAGATATATTTCTGAGAAAATATATCAACATATTACCCACATAAATTTTGTTATGAGTAATGACCATTACATGAGAACAGATCTCTCTTGGTATGAATTAACTAAAACAATACCAAAAGAGAAAATGTAAAATTTCAATTCTTTCTGTCAAAATTTCAGTTTGGGCATGGCTTAAAATAAACTAACTTATAAATCGTTATTAAATCACCATTTATGTAAATTTCACACTAATGATCTACAATATGGGGAGTGATTTTAGTATTAAAAATGAACAAATGAGTAAAAATGTTGTATTAGTGACTTGCCATTATTTTACATTTGTTGGATTTGCACTTATTTTGTTACAGGCCTACAGGAACTTACCTGAAAAAATTCTCGTTACGATTGCTTTAATGTATATAGAAGCGATAACTTGATTCGTTCACTTAAACTGTGAGATATATACTAGTGTCCAAAATTAAAACAACAAACTAATATTTCTCCTTCCTGTGTCTGCTATACGAGATATTCATATAAAATGTAAAGTTATGTCCGTACAGTCGTGTTCTGAACTGAAGACGGCATTCCTATCATCTTACAAACATGCAAACGATGACGTAACGGGGAGATTTATATTACTGAAAATGTGTCATAACTGGTCAAAATGATTCTAAAATAAATGCTTTTTGTTGTTTTCAGAGCTAGCTGTTAAAAGCGGAAATAAAAATGACAGATGTATAACCGTAAACCGTGCTACAAACACTGAACACGAATAGATTAGATTTAATTGGATGGTATATTATTTCTTAGAGATTAATAAAGTCCTTGTACAGTCCTATCTGCTCAAAAACTTACTTTTTTTAAAAGCCGCTTTTGTTTGAGATATGTATCCGTATCTAGACGTGTAGAGTTTCCATGCAATTTAATGATAAACAACTGGCATTCCTCAAGGCTACTGGATGCAAACAAGGTCAAAAGGTAGGTCGAGTTTTTTGCCACTTATAATTCCTTGAAAAATACTACTGAGCTTTAAAATGTTGCAATGCTATAATATTCACTTTTAAAACAGGATCACTTCCTGTGATTTTTGTAAAATTACAACATACTACATTGCGAAAAAATATAGTGAATAGATATTCAACCTTAATTATTTCCTTCGCAATAATTTGCATGAAAACATGCTGTTTGTAATCAGTGACTGGTTGGGAAATGTTGTTTGTAATCAGTGACTGGTTGGGAAATGTTGTTTGTTTGCAGTTGGTAGAATTGCATACAATGCGACCATAACTTCCGGACCATAAGGTATGTAATGCATTTTATTTTATTTTGCACAATCTTTCACATTGTTAAAAATCTTCTGTTGTAGAATTTATTTATTACTTCTTTGAATTAGTGACTGTAGAAAAATGAATATAGGCTAAGCCATTTAAAATGAATTCAGTATGTTCGACAGTAACTTATTATGTACTTCATGCAAAAATCTAATGTGACACACATAGCTTCCTCTACGAAAATAAAATTGTTGTCTCTTTGTATAATATTCCATTCCCAAGTAAAATTGGTTGCAAAATGAAGAGAATGTCGTTACCACATCACATCGCATCCCCCAAACCCGTATTGCAAAGTACGCGTACTGAGTTGTTTCAGCCTGATGCAAAAAGTTACTGTTCACCAGGTGAATTTTATCTGCTTTATTCTGTAAGCTTATTCCATCAGCCGGAGAAATGTTTCAAATGATAATTTTAGATCTTATCACCCCTTATTAGATGTTTAAATGATATTGTTAGATACGTTTTAGAGAAATTCACGAAAAAATTAAATTTTCTTCATGTAAAGTTATAGTAAAAGTAAGAGTAATCATTTGCAATCTTCATGTATCATCCCAGACGATATCTAACTCAAAAATGTAATTTATTCACTGATACTAGACAGACACTACAGATACATACTTGTTTCTGAAAATTGAATATTTACATTTATCACCTATCCATAGAGGCTCTTCATATCCTTGTCTTGTCAAAAATGTATATGTGTGATCCAATAGTGGTCCTGTAAGGCCCGGGCAGCGTGGGCCGCTTAAACGTACCTACAAGGGAGAGGTAAAACTAATGAAAAGAAGTATATTTAAATTCAGGGTACCTCAAAACATGAATTTAAGCTGAAAACTTGGTATCGAATTTCATGATCGAACCCAAGACTTCATCAACCCAAAGTACCTATGATACGGTTAGAGAAAGTAAACAACTAACTTTTGTTTCGTTGATTGGAAGTTATGTACGAAACTGTACTTTCAAATAGTGATAAATAAATTACTATAAAGGTTATCTTGTAATGTTATTTTCCTGAGTACATGTTGTGCAACACTAATTGCATAGATAAAGGAGTGAACTAACCGATATAATCCAGTATTCCCACCTACTCACCTCAAAATGTCCACTGCCCTTTAACATAACAGTTTTTACCTCTTATGATATGCCGATAATTGCTCACATTAATGTTTCGATATACAACAACAACGTTTATCATTTTATCATTTTAATATTTTTATGTCGTAAATATACCCTCAAAAGGCATAGAATAATGTCAGAATAAGAAAAATAGTTCAAAACAATTTAAACTCACAGACTACACACAAAACATTAGTGTTTTCTAGGTAAGCTGGATAAAATATTCAGCTAATGCACTAGTATGAAAACCTAACAGAACTTATCAAAAATCGATTGCTGGAGACATAGCAATCACAGGTTCATTTGACGTTTTATTGATACTAAAAGTTACTACTGAATTAACCAGTATCAATAGAATTCTTAGATACATAAAATTGTAAGCAGGCCTATATTACAGCATTTAATATGTGGAATGAAATTTATTAATTAGTGATTTTTAGTTATTCATTCGCAATTTTATTCCTAACAGTTCCATTTTTCTTCCTTTATTGCAATATATTTCTTTCGTTCCATCTTTAATTTTTATTTAATAATCCTTTATACTTTTGACACCTCTTTCATATTTGGTACAGATGTAATTGCATATACAATTTTAATTTCTGAATTCTGTGACATTTGAGGAGTTTCTTATATCCTGTGCGCTGAATAAATTCTAACTGCGAGTGTAATGAATGTGTTTGTCAGCAAACCTATGCCAAACCATATCATTTGATAACATAAACTACATATTATCGGGAATGAAGCATTAAAGGCTGTAATCACATGCATATGAAACCCTTAGCACACGCAATCATCTGGCTGCGGGTTCTTTAATCAGCGTGGATTATTATCTTCGATAGCGCACTATCGAAATTGATACTAAGCACGGCAATCTTTAGCCTCGGATTTCGCTCTAACAATCAAACGGAACGGATTAGATACAACTATGTCCAGTATATAATTTGTGACTCTGGTATTTCTTTATCTGAAAACCATGTTTTATTTAAAATATTTAAATATTATGCTTTTGCCGTATTCTTACATATTTGTACCAGGGGACCTTACCTGATTCATAACATTAGTTAGCGGGATCTTTTACTGTAATGTGTTAGTACTAAAATAAATGTTCTAGAGGCAGATAGGACTAGTATGGATTAGTTTCGAAAACAAAAGACTGAAGAGTTCTAAAATTATTCAGTGCATGGAAACCGTACGTTTGTGTTAAAACTTGCACATTCAATTGTATGCTTTCATATTGTGCCAGAATGGTACTTTCTAAGAATGTGTGGTGGACGGGAAAATGTCAGTCCGTCTGTTTGTCTGTCCGCGTGTCTGTATGCGCGATAACTCAAATACGCTTTATCAGATTTTCATGAAACTTGTGTAGGCAATTATACGTCCATGGGAAGAAGCCTATTGATTTTGGATCAAATCGGTTTACCGGGATAATGCTCAATTTAGGGCCTATTTTATGGTAATATATTAGAAAGAATTATTTATTAAATCCAAATCAGCTCTCATGACAACATATTGTTCTACAGTGTTCATATACGACTTTGAAAGTTGCAATACAGTTAGCATTGACAAATGACAATACCCACATTTTCCTTCGAATAAGCTTACCAACCTTTGTTCTCCCGTAAGCCCTGCTTGATGAACTGATCTGGAGCTTAACTCGGGAATCGATTACAAAAATAACTTATTTTCTGCATATCATAATTTGAATTGTCACTGATTAAACAAAAGCATTCTGCACTTTGTTACATCAGTTTACCTGATTTTATATTTTAATTAAATAGTTACTAAACAAAGGTAATACAATTTTATTTTGTATTTCTCTATCCCTTTCATTGGTACCATATTTGATCCTGACATATGAAGTTCATTTTTCACCAAACGTGGGTCTACAAATTCGAAATTCCCTTTGCACAAAAATTAATAATAACTAAGAAATATAATTGTGTTTTTATCTGTCCATTTATGCAACTGATAAGAAGCCCTTCCTTTAACTTAATTCCTATTATACAGCATAGGATGCGACTCCCATCGTTCCGACAATTACTTTGCTTGAAGTATTTTGTTCTATTTAAAACGGAAACGTTTTATTTGGCCGTCACAGCAACTCTGTCCTGCTTGAGAGGGAGACAGCATGATCGTATTCCTACCGGAATGTGAGGTGAGAAAATCTCTACTTCAAACTGGATGAGAAAGCCATGCAGAAATCTCACATCACTTTTTAATCACACATTGTATAAATTATTATCAGTACAATGCAAAGAGGGCTATTTTATTTGTAGCATGGGGAAGACCTGATTAAGTAATAATATTAATAATAATAATAATAATAATAATAATAATAATAATAATAACAATAATAATAATGCTTTATTTCACCTGGCAGAGTTAAGGCCGTAATTACAAAGTAATTGATTATGCAATAAGTGATATTATAAGTAATATTACATCAAAGAAATAAGATAAGTTTTAAGATACATTAACATTTATTTACAGAAATGGACACGTTATAATTCTTAAAATGTAATTACAAGGATATAAGGATATACAAATTGACGTCACTATTTTAAAGCAAAGTAAAATAATGAAATGTGTCTATATATACGTTATATATTAATAAAAATAAGTAAATAATTAAGCTAAGCATTTTCAGGAATATGTAAATAATTTTGTAATTTAGGTTTGAACAATGATATGGGTTCTACAGGCTCTGACGTCGTGTGGAAGATCGTTCCATTTTCGAGAGGTCGTGATGGTCAAGGATATCGACTGAAAGGTTGATCTGTGTTGAGGGTTTAGGAAAAGTTCTAAGTTGTGAACGGGTGTCGAATGTGTGATGCTCTGATAATTAATTTGTGATGGGCATTATAAGCATTACATAATCGCTAACATAATCATTTTCTGGTTCAGAACTCAAACAACAATTTTATTAATAAAAAAGAAACAAGTATCTTCCATTATAACAAAGTTTATTTGAAAGGGTTTCACATATTAAATTTATATTGAAGAAAAAACATTACGTTCACCCTTAGGCTTTTGCCATCAGGCTTTCTATCTTTGACTATTCCTTCTCGGATATTAACAAATCACAGTTTATCTTAAATGTAGTGAAAGAGGTATAAGTGAGGAGAGGAAAGGGAGTAGTAGACAGAGCGAAAATAAGTTTGATATTTTGTCGTGCATATAAAGACAAAGATACGACTCTCTCGCTCCAATGTTGTCGTATGTCGCTAATTTTATGGTCCGCGTAACAGTGTTTTAATTTATTTGCCTGAAAACTGTCAACTTCATTGATATATCGCAGAGGAAAAGTTTAGTGTCTTCTTTCCTCTGCTGGTGTGCAAAATTAAAACATTAGTATATTACTTGGCAACGTGAAAGTATAGGGACTTTGTTTTACGAGAAAAGTCCTCTCCTCATTTGGGACAAATATGGTATTATAATTTTTTTGAAGCAATAAGCTGTTAAAATTTGCGCAGTTTCACCACTTCCTCTCCTATCGGGTAAAAGTCTCCTCGTTACTGGATACGTCATGATATCACTAAACAGTTATTAATGCCACCTATGTGGATTGTTGGCGATGAAAAGAATCAACACATATTTTTTACAACACCATAACTTATTTAAAAATTGAAACAATTTAAATGTGCATTTAGTAAAAAACTATTTTGATTCTGTTCAAGCCACTTCGTACCAGCATCCTTCTGATTACCTTCTTGGCAAGTTTCAGAGATTATAAGATCATAATAAATTCCTCCATTTAGATAATTATCGGTACTTATTTCTTCTCCTTTCATCTTCTAGTGATTTTATTTTAAAGAACACAAGCATGGAAGTATTATTTGTATACCATGTTACATTTTATTTCTGGAATGGTCTTAATAAACCCCATTCCAGGTTACGAGATATCGATTGAATTTATTTGATGAAATATTTAAAAAATTAACTGAGCATGGTGACTTCGTAGAATTCCGTCAAAATTGAGGTCTTGACTATGAGAAACGGTATTCTAAAGAAGCTTTTTCATTTCAGGTATTGTATTTCCACCAAAAAATTATATTCTTTTTTTCAGTTGTTTGCTACCAATTACTGACTTCCAGGAATTTCCTTCTCACAAGTTCTTAGAAACTTATGAACTTATGAGTTGGAAAAGAGACAAATGACTTGTGCGCTTAAGCAGCTTACAGCGACTGTAAGGATCTCGTAATAGTAATATTTGAGCGAACAACTAGAGAATATTTTTCTTGTTTTTTTCTTTATTTTATTTTATTTTACTAAAGGTTTTGCATACATACTGACATTTGTGTTCTTCTTAGTGACCTGGACTTAGAGATCTGTAACATACGCTCTAGTCTTTGGGAGAAAGTGAAATCTAATATAAATGCAAATGGTTTAGTGGAATTAGTTCCTTATTGCAAATCCATGAAGGTATTGGAGGATGTTTTCTGTTTATTCGAGCTACTACGATTACGATTCTAGCGACATAAAATGAGAAATTTTTACTTAAAGATGAGCTTAAAATTTACTTTCAATGGAAAACTGAATAGTGATAGTGTGGACCTATATCTTTTTCCATACGGTTCATAGAACAGGCTCAAAGAATACTTTCTATTGTCGCTTAATTGCATTGTTCATCTCTGCTTTGAACGCTGTATTGTGAGTATATGTTATTGTGACGATAAATATGGAAACCGCATCTAGGGGAATGAGCTTTTATTTAAATCTAGAAACTGTTCAATCTCTTAAACTCTTATTGACATTATTGCTGTTATTATAACAGTAATTGTTATAATTATTGTTTTTATTATTACAACCTTATGAAAAATATTCATTTTTCCTTTTATTAAAAGCTGAAGGAAGCTTAATATGAATGCATATAACTTATAATGTATCTTATGTATACACACATGTTTATGGTTTAGAACACTCTTCATAATTGTTACAATAGTTACAATATCATTATAAAATAAATGTCTATTGCAAGGTCTCTTAAACCACCTTCAAGCATAATATCCGATAATAAATATCGGATAATAAAGGGAAGGTAGTATTACCTCCCATACTCGTGTGTAGAGTAAACTTGCGCCAATCCAATGTTCGAAACAGGTGTGATTGTCCATTCACACTTAGTTCCTTTTTATATGAATTTGTTGACACTAATGAGAAATACTACATTCTGTTTGAAACTGAGCTTAGCTTTGTGTATAAAATTACATAGTTATGTAACATAATAATACATTATAATATTGACCGAGTCTTTAAATATTTTTGTCTTATGACCAGGCTTTAAAACTTAGTGCCCGAACACACAGAGGGAGTTGATTCCGGTTACCAACAACCTGAGTATAGGGGGTGGGGGTTGATTGCGTAGGCTGATAAGACAGTAGCTGATAGCAGTACTGAGAAGTGATTGCGCTTGTGGTACGGTGCCTCTCAAATTGGTCAACAGTGTACCTTGTCATTGTGCGTGTTTATACGTGTTCGGCATGCCGAAAGTAAAGTGTTCTAAAACGCAAACATATATTGAAACATTTGGGAGGGACTATTATACACAAACAGGAGAAAGTATCGTTTTGCATGCTTGTAATGTGAGTTTAGATAATGAGAAGTTATTTTGTGGTCTTCCTATATCTGTATTTCGGTTTGTTTACTATCACGTGAACTAGCATATGGTAGCTAGGGCATACGCCGAGCAAAGTCTGTACGGTACGGTTGCTGTTAACATATTCGATCGGGCACTAAGTTTTAAAGCCTGCTTATGACAATCGCAATTTGGCCCACTGCATTCCGGATATGTTGGGAAGAGGAGAAAGAGAGAAACGAGGGATTAGTATTTCTTATTCAAGCATAAAAAAGATAGGCCTATGTAAAAACTTATTACAAAGCATTCGCTCCTCAATATAATTCTGTCTCTGTTCTTTATATTCAATCTATTTCTGAACCATTCCCTTCAATTCATACAGCGCTCTTGATTATGTAAAGTGTATACGAAACCTTGATTTTCTTGTTGATTTGTGATGATAAATAAAATAATAGTTGTAGTTTTACTTTCATAACGTTTATAACGAAATTACGCAACGAAGACATACATATTCCCAATTTTATTCTGGAAAGTTATTGATTTTTTAATAATTCTTTTTAAGAAATAATATTCATTATAATTTACTTTAAATTAAATCGCGACAGCTAATGAGCTACCAGGTCTAAAGCTTATTGTTTTGTAGAATTTTAAGTTTCTCCAGACTATTGTCCCTTCCGAGCAGTGCGATAATATTTGTTAAAAGTGTTACTGTCTTAGATCAGTGCAATTTAATAATATGACTCGGATCATAATGTAAGGAAACCTCAACAATAAAACCACTTGCATGTTCTGTAGATCTTTATTTCTGGTTATTATTAAATTTTACCGAATTTTAAGTATTCTATACCATGTAGGGAGTTCTAAATGTAAATTTTTATTTAAAAAATTGGACAAATGCTTTATTTTTTAGTAAATTAAGAAAATTGTAGGGTTGCAATTAGGGACAATGGAAGTTAGAAATGTTTAATATATTTACCAATAACAGGCCTGGGTAAATGGCGGGATAGTCAGTCAATAGAACATTATATACGTGTTTCTTCAGTCTTATTCAGACTTCAGTTTTCTCCCGATCACTATGTTTTCTATATGCTATAGTAAAAGTAACAAGGCAACTGCAATTATTTTGTCATCATGGTAAATAATGGTAATATGCTATATGATATAAATTACAGCAGATGTACAATTTTATGATAGGTAAGCGTGAAGTGTATATTTTTAAAAAAATTAATAAAACACATCGCTACTCTTGCTATCCTAAGCCAGAATGCAAGATCCGATGGCAAGATAGTCATTGTATTAGCGATGATCGCGCTCCGTGCGATTATTAGCAACAATTTTCATTGTTTATATATCACAAATCTGTTGTTTATAGGTATAAACTAGTTCACGTCGGTAGACACTACTGCAATGGACAAAAACCTAATATTTGTTTTTATAGACCCTACAGACCGCTATGAAACCGAAACTCCAGTGGTAAATAATACAAATTGAGTGGTTTATGAACCAACCATTGAATATTTGAATACTGACTGAAGAATGTAGAAGTCATAGGATTCATAACTAGTGGTAGGGATTCAATAATCTTTTTTTTTTCCATTTTTGTAAACCTTTTTAATTTGCCGAAAGGTTTGTTTCTTGAAGAAACAATATCACTTAAGGGGGTCATATAAGTTTGGGTACTGAAAAATATATGAAATTTATTTTTTCCCCTCAGCAATGAATTGCTCTCAACCTCGTAATCTGACATGTTCTTTGTTGACTGCTTCTATAATTGCATACTATTTTCAGAATTAATTAAACTGTTACAATTATATTGACATTTGTGGAAATTATCGTGGAAACGTAGGTGCCATTTTGTAATAACTATTTCACTCATATTTCGCGTGTTTGATATTGACCAATAACGCTTAGCAATTTCTCAGATACAAACCAATCACGGTCCTTTATCTTATAAAATGCTTGCTATTAATATGAGGATGATGCTTTATCGAAAAAATCATCTGTTCGTTACTGGACATGTAAGCATCAGTGTGCAGTGATTAATACGTCACACGCTGCCATTTAAGCACCACGAAAACAGATTATTTTATACAACATAACTTGTTTGGAAATTTAAATAATAGAAATGTACATTGATTTAAACACAATTTCGATTCGGTGTAAGCCAGTTGGTGTGCTTTTATTCTGTTCTGCTGTTAGCTTACCTGAATGAAGTTAACTATGTCTTAAAAGCACCATTGGTAGCACTGTCACAACATGGTAACTTGAATGGATTCATGGATGGTTGATTCATAGTAGGCTATGCCGTGATCTCGTAGCTGTTAGTTTTGTTTTTATACAACAAAGCACGAAAGTAATTATTATTTATATAATCCGTTACATGTATGTTCATGGAATAGTCTTAATAAATCCAACTCGTCAATTCTCGTGGGAATACCTATGGTAACTGTAAAAGTTTAATGAATTCAGAAAGTAGTGTGTACTTACAGAAATAGTCAATAAAGAGCATGCCAGATTACAAAGTTCCAGAACAATTCCATCCCATTGCATGCAGGAATGTACACACAGAAGCAAATGGGTTTCTCGAAAGTTAGGAAGGTATTGAAATTCGTTCCTGCAAGATAATTATTTTAATGGACTCTATATAGGTCAAACTCTATATAGGTAAAACTGGGGAAAAATGAAGTTGTAGCGGCAACTTTTGAGGTTGTCTGATGAGATTTTTTCCACAGCCTTTATCTACAGGATTATCAACAGTTCGACAGCTGCAACGATAAATCCATCATCGGCTCGCTTATTGTTTGGCTTTGGTTAGGACATTAAATCTATTATTAAAACTTCCTGTCCTAAACATGGTAATCCATGCGAAAAATTAATGTACTCATTGAATGGAGAACAAGAGAAGAATTCAATGAGAACAAAAAAAAAATGATTAATAGTAGGCCTTGAACGTGTGAAATATGTTGAGCATATTATATCGATAACCAAGCCGTCTAAACTGATTGACTGATGGCCTAAAGTTGCGGGGTCGGGATTACATTAAGAGCTAGCCACGTGACCTATAATAAACATTCACACCGGATGTTGCGGTGCTTTATATAGAGTGAAGAGCTGACAGGAAATGCAAACTTCGACAAAATGCACGCGAGTATGATACAGATTTATTTAAAGTTGGAGAATATTTATGACCTCAATAAAATGCTAATAAACTTAAGAGAAAGAAATATTATCTTTATCCTTTGAGTAAATCAGAATTGTAATAATAAATATCTATAATAACCGGTACAATAAAATCCTGAAGTATTAAGGGCACGGGACATTGTGTTTTATGAAGCAATGCTTTGGTTTAACCTCAATGTGCACGTAAATCAAATGCAGTCATACGACAACCGTTTTAGTTTCAAAGCATATTGTATATTATGTAACTAATTTCTTGCTGTCCAGGGACATTTGTCAGGGACATTTGTTTCTGTCTGAAGAGACATCTAAAATTGATATTCTTATTAGATGAATTTTAATTTTGAATCGTCGTCACTAATATAGATTGCGGTATTTAGGGGCGTGCTGCCGTAGTGCATTAACTGACGTTTGTATCATGAATGCATGCCTAAATGGGAAAACATTGAATGATTTGGACGAATCTCACTATGCGGGGGTTTCTTGGGCTAGAAGAGAACTCTAATCTGAAGTCGTTTTTTCTCCGAGCGGCGCACTTTAATACTGAAATGCATATCGAAGCCGGGTTTTTTAACTTTTTAACCATGAATCTTTTAATTGTTTATGCATGATTTGGGCAAGTTTCATGAATCTTTGGTACGTCTTGATAGTTTCATTTCTAATCTGTATGCCCATATGACAGTACAAGATTCGTTTTGTTCATTTAATTATATTTATCACGTAAGAACAATATAAATAAGAATGTAAATATGTAATTCCGGCAATTTATGATAAAAACAGTGTGAGTGTTAATATATGTTTTAATTATTTTTCTGTAAAATAAATAAATTAAATAAAACAGCTAATTGTTGAATAAATAATCGGGGCCATCTGCTATATATAACACTAGCATGTGCCCGCGGCTTCACCCACGATAATTATTTCAAAAATTAAAAATTAAGAGCATAATAGTTAAATCATTATAATTATTAACACCTAAATCACGTGGACTACATACCACGATTAGATGCGTCGCCTGATAAAAGCAACCTCGGATTCGAGTTCCTTGGTCCAGAAAACCCCTGTATAGTGAGTTTCGTCCAAATAAAACAATGTTTGACCATATTAGGGCTTACAACATTCAAGCGATCGCGAAAGTTTTATTTGAAGGTATGACGAAAATAGACAAAGCCAACTGTAATTGTCAGACTTCCATTTAATTTAATTCCAAACCCATCTGAAACCCACCGGCAACAATATGTTTTATAATGTCAAATGTGATTCGGATTCGATAATTCTGTGTAAGAAGGGATTAAGTATTCTCAAAAACATTTTATTTTTGGCATTTAAAATCAGAATTTTTCAAAATCCTTTCTTAGTGAGCACCTACATTATGAAACGAAGATACTGTCAAAATCCCAAGTCTCTACCTGTCTTAGTTTAGGCTCTACGTTGACTCCTGTCAGTCAGTCAGTCAGGACAAAGCCTTTTATATATATAGAGATATACAGTATAAAAACAATGCTGTCACAATCTTTAACGGAATCATTAATTGTTTTATGAAGCTGTTTGAAAAAATATATATATATATATATATATATATATATATATATATATATATATATACATACACACACACATATATATATATATATATATATATATATATATATATATATATATATATATATACCGGTATATGTTCATATCAAGTGTGAGTACGCGCGCGAGCGAATGTTTGTATTTGAGCAAAAAAATCGAGAAGGATCTATACAATTTATAAATATTATGTCATGCAAACTATAAATAAGTATGGGTCAATTACAAATATCACGTCATGCATTCTATTTTATGGTATTTCATGAAACTGATGAGACTGTTAGCAAACAACTTGACAGTACATTACACAAAAATTTCCTAAAGTTAATCATTAACTATCTTTGCATGTTTACGATTTTAATGTGTGTAAAATAAAAAGTAATTCTTATAGGTAATAATAATGCAATTTCTACGTCGAAAATGAGGAAAATGATACCAACTAAGAAGAATCGTATTGGTATGAAGCTATGATTTGCCCCGAAAACTTCTGAACATTATCCGTTATCCTATTTAATGCATCAATGTAACTCACCCATTGCTCAGGGAGATAGTATGTGAGGAGAGCTTTTCTATATTACAGTATAATGTTCCTTGCCTTTTGTAATTTGAATTCAATAGAATGGAAGCCCTTCAGGTTGATGTAGATTATCGGTATAATGTTCCTTGCCTTTTGTAATTTGAATTCAATAGAATGGAAGCCCTTTAGGTTGATGTAGATTATCGGTAACGTTAAGGCGGCCATTCACTATCGCTCCAAACGTCCAAATGGAGTGATGTCACTCCAAAATCTCATAATGAATGGGAAGGTTGTCGTCCGTTTGGCATGGAGCGATGGGTCTGCTGGATATCCAGTCGAGCAAAAATCCATCCGTCCATCAAGCCGTCGTACAATGAATGGGGAAAACTACGTGGAGTGACTCCAAGCCATCCCGCAAATCTGCTAGTCAGTGGCCAAACCCACATCCAAGTAGCCTCATTCTGTCCTCAGGTGTCCTCCAGTGCAGACGTGTATTCTAATTTCAGCGCCATGTCGGGGCGAGACACTGTCTCGAAGTAATCGAATCCTATGAACAGTTTTCGTGCCTATGGCAAGTTACTAACTGCGATTATCACAACAAAATTAATAAACGGTGCAAAAAATGTTGCACAAACTTTCTCGTATATATGTGTTAAAAGGCTAGCACAGAAGAAAGTAAGTTATAGAGACAATTAAATGTTATTTATTTCATTTTCATAAAACTAACAAGTAGGCCTACAGTATCTAGAAAAGAGAGTATCAGGGTTGATCCTTATGTTCAATCCTTTTACCGTGAAATAATAATAATAATGATAATAATAACAATGTTAATAATAATAATACAATAATAATAATAAAATCAGGTAAACTGATGTAACAAAGTGCCAGTATGCTTTTGTTTAATCAGTTATAATTGCAATTAGCCTATGATATGCAGAAAATAAGGTTTTTTTTTTTTTTTTTATTATTTTTTTTACTGATTTCCGAGGTAAGCTCCAGATTCATTCATTCATTAAGTAGAGCTTCAGGGAGAACAAAGGTCTAGTTTTTTAATCGGCTTTAAATCGTCCAGCATCAGCAGAACTATACAGATTTGTGATATCTTGACAATCGCACACTCACATAAAAATACGAAAAAGATATGTCAAATTGGCCGGCTACGGGAATTGAACCAGGAAGAACCAAAATGTGAGTCCAAGACGTTACCATCTCAACTACCTCGCTCAATTTAACGATCTACTTTCATAAGCATATGTGAAGGAATAATGTTATTTGTCAAAGCTAACCGTATTGCAATTTCCAAAGCCGTATTATATGAATACTGTAAAACAATATGTTGTCATGATAACTAATTTGCATTTGATAAATGCTTTCTAATATATTACCATAAAATAGGCACTAAGTTGGGCTTTACTCCGGTACCTTTCAACCGAATTTGTCCAATATCATTAGGGTTCTTTCCATGGACGTTATAAATGCGTATACCAAGTTTCATGAAAATCAAATAAAGCGTATTTGAGTTATCGCGCGTAAAGACACACGGACAGACATTTCCCCATCCAAACACAATCTCATAAAGTACCATATTGGCACTTAATAACTTGGGGTTTGCATTCTTTCCTCAATCTCGAAGGCAAAAATGCAGGATGCGTTGAGATGTAGCCGAACAATAGAAGCAAATGCTTCATGAATGCGTTATTACAAGAGCCTATGGTAAATTTGGGTGGCCACGAAATTTGATTTGGACCCAGGACCTCTTCCCTATTAGCCTATACCACGTCGCTGTAATTGGTTTTGGTGTGTTCATTATGACTGAGCTAAACTGACTGCATTTAACAGCAATAAGTAGATTATAGATTTCATGTTACTATGGGCAACAAAAGTTAATATTTTAACTGATATGTATGTTCTGAAATTCGCGTTTAAGCTTTATTTATTTCGTGTTTAAGGACGTAAGGCACAAATCTTTAATTTTGAGTTTTTAACATTTATGCCTTCACCTCATATCTATTAAATAATCAATGAACTATTTGTACTTGTGCCTTAAACCTCTGCTCAGTTATAAGAAAATACCTGTGAGACTGCACATTCATTCTACTTCATAACAGTTCCATAAAGGCATAAGGCACACTTCCAGAATTCCCAAACTCCTCTTGCCACCCCAGAATTCCCAAACTCCTCTTTTGCCACCTCAAAAATCGGCAGTAAAAATATCAGTTATTTGCAAACAAGTGAAAAAATTACAGTTTATAAACGTGGCACAATCTTGATTCTGTATTAAACTTTATTAAACTTAGCATTTATGCTGGTATGATATATAAAAAAGTTTTTAAAATGATTAAACTACATCATTTTAATGCCAAATTTTAAAAAAATTAACTACCCCGGCAGACCTTGCCACCCCAGTTAAAAAGCTGAAATTACGCCCATGTTTAAAATAGATAGTTTTGCTTATCATCTGTTGTATTAATGAGGATACTGGTATTCATTGGCAAACATGCAATTTTCACTGTAGGCTATAACATAGGCCTACTAGTATTCATTGGCAAACATGCAATTGTCACTGCATAATACAGGTTTTTACTAAAATAAAATAAAAACAAATAATATGATACAAAGTAAAAAGATTTTGCTACTATAAAAGTACTTCAGTTTCTGTTTAACATGTTTAGGTACAACATCTAGTTGTAAAAGATCCCAATACACTCTACCTTGTAAATTTGCAGAACACTAATTTAGCCTGTCCTTCAAAAATATATGTTATAAAATTAGACTTTAAACCACCACTGTTTAAAAACATCAAGATTTCTCGAAACTATGTCCTTGTGCCTTACGCCCTTCATATGTATGTTATGAAATTCGCGTTTAAGCTGTATTTATTTTGTGTTTATCTTGATATCTATTAGATGTATAAAAATGTTTTAAACAAAAAAATGTTCATTTTAATTTTTTCTACAACTTTACTGTGGAAGGTTTTTATGTGTCGCATACTGTAATGGATATAATCTAGAAAAATTGAAAATGGAAATGAGTAAAGGACCCTCTAAGCAATTTTTGCGGAAAAACGGATATAGTCATTTTATTGGCCATAGACAAGAGTTTCAAATTTTAAATTTTTATTTAAATCGTTGGCGCCAATTTTTCAAAAGTCATGGTTCAACCTAACTGTTAACGAAGCAACGGACGTGGCAGTGGAGTGACAGTGAATCTAGTAACTTTATATACCTTGCAGTGAATGACCACCTAGTTTTGGATGTCGTCCTGTGGACAACATCCAAGTGGATGACGATCATTTGGAGCGATAGTGAATGGCCGCCTTATGTAGATTATCGGTAATGATTTTGAATAGAGGAATATGGTGTAGAGATATTACGCAATTGAAAGAGTACGCGATTATAGCATAAATGATCTTGCGTTCAATCTATTGCACTATTGCACATGCGGTTAATCGAGTGTCAGTACCAGCTAGTACAAGCTGTCGCCGATTCCCGTGCCTGTCGTTACATTAGGAAACTTAGCAAAATAATTACTGCCCGATACACTTCCTGGTTAAGGCTCATTTCCTCTTTTTCTTGTAATATCAAGATATGCAGTGAGTTATACGTCACATACAGCTAAGTGAACAGAATAAAAACACGTTATTTTATACATCACTTTTTAAGGGAATTGAAATAATATAAATGTGCATTAATGAAAAACACAATTTTGAGTCAGTGATAATCAGTTAGTGTGCTTTTATTTTATTCTCATGTTGGCTTATCTGAATTAGGTTAACTATTTTTTGCACCACGTAACTAATTAGAGGTACTTACGAATATTGTTGCCGTGGATCGTAACTTGACATTCCCGCACGCAATCTGGTTGCTATGAAAACAAAAGAAATCTCCGTACGGTAAAAATTACAAAAAGCACGAGTGCCGTAAGTAAAATCATCATAATACAAGCCTTTATGGAAGACCGGAACCAAGGCCCCCTAGTTTGTGGCGATTTTAACAGGACAAATATTCTGTCCCCATAACAACCAACATATGCGAATTACTTTCTGAAATATAACATCTATTTCCAATAATGTATATACATAATATTTTCAGCTAATATCTCAATTAATATAATGAAATTGATATAAATATTCATCGTGCAAAAAATAGCATTCAATACTCGTGCCGTAAGCGCATAACGGATCTCGGAAATTGAAAAAACTCGGCGCTTGCGCCTCGTTTTTTCAAACTCTTTCCTCGATCCGTATGCACCGCTTACGGCACTTGTATCGAATATACTATTTCAGTATGCTCTATTAGCAGCATTGGATAAATATTATGGTAACTCATTCATTTCATCGATTGTTGACTCATATTATGTCGTTATTTCACAGTTAAAAGATTTAATTTTAAGAAAATAATTAATAGTCCTTTACATTTTATTAGTGGAATAGTCTTAATAAATGCCACGCGAGATTATGAGTTTCATCAGATAAATTAGCTTCTGCTTCGCAGAGGCGAATCTATCGGTAAATTCCAAATCTCACTTAGGATCTATGATAACACCTTAGTAAAATATGCGTATCTGGCATAGTCTCTTACAGCTTTCAAACAAATACCTTACTAATAAAGATTTAAAATATTTGCATTAAACTCGCATTAAAAAGGGATTATCCATATTAATAGTAATTGGTAAATTTAAACCAATTATATATTACAATCACATTACCTATGAACTTCATTTAAAGCTATTATTATATAATTTCAAAACAAATTCACGTCGATACTATTTTTTTTCAACGTGTAATATCATGATTAGGGGCCGAGTGATTCAGATAATGCAGTTTTGTGGATTTGGTCTCCCTAATCAGGTTTATTATGCACCTGGCGAGGATGGCACCATTAGAGCAGCGATGGCGCTAATTGCAGCAGTGTAACGTTTGGATCTGATAGCTCAACGGATTATTACAGCTACACGATATTAGGACATGGTAAATTTGGTATCTATTTATGAAGATTTGTGGAGAATCTGAACAGTCAGTGAAACATCTTTTCCTGGATTGTTCTAGATTTGAAAACTAATTTGTGGCGACACTACACTTTCAGCACACTGACAGTTTTTAGAAGGGAGTGATGCAAGCAAGATTTTATACATTTCGTAAATTATGTTCATTCCTGTTTATAATTGTTACTTGTCAGATAGTTTGTTAATATTAATTTTGTTAATTTGTTCTATTTAACACCCTAACAAGCCTTCAAGGTAAAATAGGGTCAAAAAAATACATATATATATATATATATATAATGATTATATTTTTATTTCGGAATTATTGTAGAAGTTTATGTTCAAATGAGAGGTATTAACTGTGTTATGGGTTTTAAGTCTGTCTATTTCTTATGCATGCTTGCCAGAGAATCTAACAGCTTTCAAACAAACAAATGCCTTATCAACTGTTTCGAAGAATCTATACTAAACATCCATTTTTGTTTAAATAAATTGATCACATTAATAGTAATGCTGGTGAATTTAAAGGAAAAATAATTTAGAAATAACTTTTTGAACTTGAAACAATTGGAAGCAATTTTCCTATCCTTCCACATTAATTTATAGAACATTCCCTTGCTTCAGTTATGCAGAATCTCTTGAGTACCTACTTGAAAAATCAATATATTCCTATATGCTAATGTTAAATAATTAGCTCAGTACTGAAGAATCTTGAAGATGATTAATTGAACTACACAGTTGCCAATAATATTTAAGTAGTTTTTATCTCTCCGAAATATTTCCGTTATTCTACATAATTTCTTAGGCTAGCCCGTTCTTTCTATATAAATTAACATGACCTGGTACCTGTGCGACTATGTACTTCATTGCTTCAAAGGATTACTTGAAAATAGTGACTGAATAAAGGAACAATTTGTGTTAGAATTATTTCCATTTGTTTGTGCGGAGGGAACACTCTCTCTTCGATTATTGTTAATATCTCTTAAGTTATATTGAACATATTTTAAAGGGCCTGTATTCTGTACTTCATAACAGCTATAGTCTGTATTTTTCGTATGTACGCCACTCAAGAATAGAGTGCTGGCATTTCAAAGAAGAAAGCTAGAGTGTGAATTGCATAGTCTACTACTTTAATTTCCTTTTTTATTCTTTCATTCTTTTCTCCTCTTAGTTTAGAAGCTCTGTTGACTTTTTAAATGTAATGTTAGCTGACAGGAACTTGAGTTTGAAAGTAAGAATGGTTTCAGCGACTGTCTTTTTAAACAAAGAATTTGTTTTCCATTCCCTGAATGTAATAGGCTTATTCTTTAGTGCCATTGTTTTCAAACGTGTCAGCAATTTATCACGCCGCGATGGGCAGGAATATTAATTTTTCTAATTATTTTCCAATTAAGGAAAGTCTATATTTTTTTATCAAGTTACGATGATTTTAAATATGAAAGAAAGCAAAGGAAAAAAGCATGTAAGGAGGCAGTAAGAAAGAAAACTAAAGGAAAAGCAAGAAATAGAGGAATTTCCATCTCTCTAGACCTATTCATGGTTTACCACTTCTAAGTGAATAAGGCTAGACTTTTTAAGGTACTTACCATTTTGGAAAGTATGAACGATAATCTATTTTCTTGTTATTAATTCATAACACAAAACTGTGAGTGAATTCGCATACTTTGTGTAGTATCAGTGGCTCATAGTGCTGGTGGTAGTAGTAGTAGTGGTAGTGGTGGTTGTGGTTGTGGTTGTGGCAGTGGTGGTGGTGGTGGTTGTGATAATGGTGGTGCGGTTGTAGTAGTAGTTGTAGTAGTAGTAGTTGATGTTGTTGCAGTAATAGTAATTGTTGTAGTAGTAGTAGTAATAGTAGTTGTAGTAGTTGTAATAGTAGTGGTAGTTGTAGTAGAAGTAATGGTAGTTGTGGTGGTTGTGGTTGTAGTAGTTGTTGTAGTAGTTGTTGTATAGTAGTAGTGTTGTTGTAGTTGTAGTAGTAGTGGTAGTGGTGAAGGTTGTGTTTTTAGTAGTTGTTGTTGTTATAGTAGTAGTAGTAGCTGTTGTAGTAGTGGTTGCAATAGTAGTGATATTGGTGGTAGTGTTGGTAGTAGTAGCAGTAGTAGTTGTAGTAGTAATAGTAGTAGTTGTAGTAGTAGTTGCTGTAGTAGTTGCAGTATTAGTAGTTGTAGTAGTAGTTGTAGTGATAGTAGTAGTAGGAGGAGTTGTAACTAGCAATATTTACGTAATTCATATGCCTTATCTTAATATTTGACTGATTATTAAATTCTGTATCCGGTTAAAGTTTAATACTTTTCTAAAATATCTTATGATAAAAGGATAACATTCATTATTACGTAATTAAAAATATTCTTACACTGGAGTGGTCACTAATTCATGAGTCAATAAAGTCTGGACCTACAATAACACGTACATTTGCTATAATACATTTGTGAAGTCCTGATTTTTACTTACTTGGAGCATTAAAGAGTACTCAAAAGTGCTGTCTTGTCTTAGGTGTATGTACTTCTGCTTTAAGGAAAGGAGGCGGTATAGGATTCTTGATGGGTGAAAGGTTATAGAGACGCAGTTGTTTGATGAAACCATTGTCTTGTTCCAGGCAACTGTTCCGTTTCGATTTCTCCGAAGCAGGTGTGTCTAGTCTTTGCCAAATTGTCTTTTCCCTCTACTTTGATTTCCACTTGGAAAATGCTCTTTCATCAATTTCAATTGGTTTTGTAGTTTGTTCAGTCATTAATATAAAGATAATAATTCTAACTTATAAAATATATAACAACCACAATTATCTCAATTACTTTTTCTTTATCATACGATTATGTCTATTAGTTAAAATCACAGTCAATTCACAAATTACTGGAACACATGCATTATAAAAACACTACATGCAAATAGATAAAAAAAGATAAAAAGATAATAATATTTAAAAATCTAGTATATAATTATAGTAGTCTATCACATCTGCCGAAGGAGAAACAATTCGAGCAGTGTCATCACTACAGGCCTGATGACGGACCGAAACATTCCGTCGACCAAAAGAGAATCTTTACGTCTAGACTACTACAATATCTTAAAACAAATATTTACACATTATACATAGTACAAAGCATACCCAAAAATCTTCTTCTATCCATATAAAAAAAATGTATGTCTGTCTGTCCTTTATGCATTACTACACCATTCATCCGATAATAATAATAATAATAATAATAATGTTTTATTTTGCCTGGCAGAGTTAAGGCCACAGGGCCTTATCTTCCACTCAACCAGGATAAATACAAAATACATTAAAGGAATACCTACAAAAAACAAATACACTAGATACCATATATAATAGTAACGAAATGCTAGCAATAGAATATTAAAACGTAAAAAAAAAATGAGTCCACTAATGAAAAGAGAAAACAAAGTGAAGTAAGAATAACATATACTCGTAATTGGGTGTGTGTATATAATCCTAATATAATAATATAATATACACTAAAACTGAAACCGAAAACTAAAGAAATTAACAAATTTAGGCAATATAGGCTAAGTGATATAAAATATTGTACAATATAAATTAACCTAGGCTGTGTGACGAAGATACCTCAGTAACTTAGACTTAAAAATCTGTAGACTCCGACTACCCCTGATGTCCGGCGGTAGGGAGTTCCAAGTGCGGGTCATGGCTATAGTGAATGAGGCAGAGTACAGAGATGTCTGATGGCGTGGAATTGACAGTAGGTTGTTTAGTTATTCTGAAGTCGCGGTTATGTTGGGAAGACAACAGTGAGAAATGGGAGACTAAGTTACTGGATCGCCATGGAACTTTGGGAAGTGGTTGAGTACACTCCCACGAAGGTTTCTGGCATAGTACATTTTTAATATTAGCTTTCGTTCGCGAGTTGAGTGAAAAATGGGAAGGAAACGTGCATTTTTTGCGCTTTTGAAGCATCAGTTTTCAGTAATACATTTCAGTTGTCAAATCAATTCCAGATGGCTTTGCCTATTTTTGTCATACTTTGGGAATAATAGCATTGCGATCGCTTGAATGTTGTAAGCCCACGCTGGTCGATTCATTTGTTTATATTGTCAAAGCACGAAGATGTCTGATATTTTCAAAAAAGACGGAAGAAGGGTAATGAATATATGCATAAATGGGAAAACATTGTTCGATTTGGACGAAACTCACAATGCAGGGGTTTTCTGGGCCAGGAAACTCAAATAGAGATTATTTTCCCATGCTGCGCTTTCTAATCGTGGAATTCACTTCAAAACCGGATTTATAGCTGTGTCATTAATTATGCCTATCAGTCGAGACTCTATTGTATAGTTCTAATACTACATAGGCAAATAGATAAGACTATAAGGGATTTCCCAGTCTTTAATCAATACGGTGGAAGGCCGCCTCCTAAGAACACACATACATACATGCATGCATAGACAACCGACAGGGATGTTCAATAAATTCCTATAGGACTTTGTGTGTTGAGAAAAGCCTGTAATACGCACTCTCAGATAGGCCACTACCTCCTGAGCATGATTCCGCGGCGTTACCACCTAGGCCAACTCATTCGGTTCTTATCTTTCTTAAAAAAAAGCATAGACTATCGGGTTGTTTAAGTTTCGTTCTAATACATCACTTCCTATGAAACCTATAAAACATATTTCGGGTCGTTACTTTTACAGACATGGCTTTTGTAGTCAGCATACCAGAAATAATTGACAATCTTCGGGACGTTACACGATTAGGTTATCATGAGCAAGAAAATTGTTGAGAGCCAGCGGAGCAGATACTCAAGGTTTCACAACGCGGATGTTAACATGAAAGAGAATTTGAAGGCCTGGGTTTCTCGCACTTAAGGACATAATTTTAATCTTATAACGACAACAAAAGGAATGTTGAATGCTAGAATTAGTTCTACGTCAGACATTTTATTCTTCAATATTTATAGGCCTATGGCCCTTTTGTCGGCCGCGATGGTCTAGAGGTAGCGTGCCCGCCTCTAGATCCCCAGGGCGCGGGATCAAACCAAGCCGCGGTCGATGGATTTTTCAGGACGTAAAAATCCTGGGCACGGAGTCCTCCGGGAGGGACTTTAAGCTGGGGGTCCCGTGTCGTAGATTTACGGCACGTAAAAGAACTCCAAGCCTAAATTAGAGCCTCTGGACAAAATTTCTCGGCCCTTTCACGTCCAAGAAATACTTAGTTTCCAGAGGGGGGTTGCGAGGCGATGGGCTTACCACCTGTCCCTCTACCCTCTCTCGGAAAATAAGCATATCAAAATTAGTATAGGTAATGAAACCTCCATTGGAGGCCCCTTCGCCCCACCTGGGGATCATAGGGTACCAGATACAGATACAGATATGGCCCTTTTATAGTGCAACATTATGCTTGCGTCATATGAGCTTTCTTCACAGAGTGATCGTGGAGGGTGCTAATCTGCCTCGTATAACCGATTAACGACTACTACAGATATTTTAGTAGTCGGGACCATCATCTTTACCTCGAGTCAAAATCACAATGGTCTCTTAGACGATTTATTCGATAGGAAATGTCAGAGATGAAAGCAAAGTTCACCTGTTTAAATATTGTTTTGAGTTAGCATTGCTTAACCCTTACACAGCTGAATTTATATTTTGTAAAAATCAATGGGCTCTTAAGTTTGAAACCAATGAGGAAACTTATGAAGGATTTCCGATTTTCAAACTCTAGGTCTTTATATAGGTATCTAGAATTTGAAATAAGGAAGAACGACTTATCACACTCAAACTATTCCCTCAGAAAATGCTAGAAATAGCTTTTTATAGCTTACAGCAGATCCCTGCGGCTCCGCCCACGATAATTAATCGAAAGAATAAAAATTAAGAGCAAAATAACTAAAATATTATATTTATTAACACTTTGCTCGAGAAACATTCATAGGGCTAAACTAGAATTTAACGTTTCTTTCTATTCTAAAATTCTTTAACAGAAATGAACTGAACAGTCAATAAATTTTGAATTTTAGTCACATGTTTTGTTTTGTTAATCCTACATCAGTTTGTAGGCTAAAAAAGCTAGGTCTATGTATGCAATAGTGTTAAAACTAAAATTAAGTTGTAATAAAAATTTTATTTATGAAAAAATAACATCAATTTGTTATAGTGTTACCCATCTAAAACTTGCATTGCAGTACAAGCACATGCATTTTAAGGAGAATTCCGTTTAATCCGGTCTTTCGGTGTTCCAGACAGGGTCCCGTCCCATCTAATACGGATTAGCGGGGTTCTGTACTTCTGTACTGTACTTGCATTCATTTTCAGATACCATGAGAAATGAGATAAAGTAAAGAGAGGAAGTAATTGAAGAAAAATCTAATGCGAAACATGTAACTTCCTCTACACTTAATATATTTATGTGTAGAGCACGTTACATTATTTTAGTGGTGCGCGTTCAGTTGTCTCTGCTTCATTCAAAGTAGCATTATTGGCGAGGGAAAACCTAAAACCGAAGTTCATGTATGAAATGAGTAGCTTATAACCAGGACCCGGATTCTGATGACCTAAAATTGTTTGAAAAATGACCTATAAAATGACCCTAAATTTTAAAGAAAATGACTTAATAATTACAAAGAATGACCTAAAACTGATATTTTATTTATACAAATTATTACTGTGCACACAAAGATACAGACTAATTTGTACATAATTGTACAAACTGTACACGTAGGAAGGATGTTGTAGGTCTAAAAACTTTGTTCTTGATTTGGAACATTTGAGAAGAAAAGTAAGAAAATTGTTTTTAAAGTAGATTCTATACAAAAGTTGCATTATAGTAATCTAGTCATTTATTTAGAGTAAATGCACGAAGATGACAAAATAAGGAAGCAAATGACACGAAAATTACAAAATAATGACGTAAAATTGAAATAAATGCCCTAAAAGTATTAAAACGCATAAAATGCCAAAAAAATAACCTAACAAAAATGCATTTCTATAATCTAGAGGCCATGATTAGGATTTACCTACTAGTTAGCAATGTCTATGCGCCATCAATAAAAAGATGACATGTCATTAAAATCCGGGCCCTGCTTATAACTATCCTTCAGAGAATTTACGGGGGAAATTTACAAAATCATTAAAGCCTTTTAGAGAAAATCAAGAAAAATGAAATTCTCTTTGTAGAAATCCCCGAAAGATGCGCAATCCAAGTAAAATCTGATGCAGTGCACTTATATAACCATATTTACCCTAAACATGTACCATATTGTCAAACAACATAAAAGATAAAATCCCGTGGCCGGTCAATTTTACATGGGTTTTTTTTCATGGTTTCTCCAGTCGTAAAGGCAAATGCCGAATTGAATATTTATATACAATGTATAATAAAATACATTAACAATAGAGACAATTGACAATCAATAGTTTCATGGCCTACCCTACTGTATATACACAGATCACAAAATCATGATATGTCCTCGCAGCTAAAAGGTGTATAATCATAGCTTAAATAAAAAACACGTAAAAGACCGGTTTCTATACGATATTACGGAACGGAGGGAGTATAAGTTTTATTAAATCTTTTATAGCTAGAATATAGGTTATGTAGGCTTCTAGATAATATTGTATCATCCTTTCGAACTTGAGCATAATATTATGTAAATGTGTTTGTAGGCCTAAGGGGAAAAAATAATATTAAGTCGCACCTTGGATGAATGTTCCCACCCGCCGCTCCCTCGCGATGCACTTTCTTTTATACCACTTCTTCTGTCCTCATATTAGATAGAAACTCGTGATTGGACGTTGGTAGTGTGACGTCATACCGGTAAACAAAAGATGAACAAAAGTTGACAGGCTTACTAACGTGTGGAAGATATAATATGCCACATTTTCGAAACCGACAAACAGTGTATCGTACATTATTCGAAAATGCAAGGGCGCTTCGCTTCGGCTGCCGCCTCCGCTCGCGCACTTAACTAAGTGGATAGTGTTATGCATTATTTAGATTATGTGAAGAGGTGATTGTGGTCTGGTCGGGATTGCCGAGTAAGCTAGAGGGTTGTCATTTTGGTGTATGGGTTGGTAGCTTGTATTTGGTACGATCGGGAGTTTGGTGAGAAGGGACGATCGGGTGTGCCGAGATAACAAGCGAACAGCAACGCATTGTTTGGAGCGTAAGGGGGCGACTTAATCTTCTCTTATGCCGGCCTAAGTAATTTAATCTAGAACAATATAATATTTCTGACATATTTGCCAATTAAGAAAAATTGAATCTACCAAGTATCAAAACTTTACTCTTGGAAAATTACTTTAGGTATTACCTAACTTTTCTTATCTCGGGGTTGTTTTCCTCAACTTCTATGAGAATTATTAAACTTCTCCAAGCCTTTAGAGAATTGAAATGAAGGAGACAGAAATGTTTCATGACGCCTAATTCTGTGTAGGGTATCCACTAGTTCAGCAAAAAACAATATTATACTGTGTACTAATGCTACTGAAAAAATAAGATCTCTCAAGATTTCATAATATTCAACTCCAAGTTCCTTCTGTATTTTAATGAGAAATTACTCCCTCATAGCATATTGTGATGAAATCTTCGGAAACGTACAAATGAAAGGAAATTAACTTGCAAATTATCCTGTAAGTTTACTTACTAATAAAGATCTTAGTAAGTTTTCTAATATTTAAAATGAGCTGAATATATTTAATGAGTTCTAAGTTTGTGATTTAAAATCTAAGTTTGTTTGTTATTTAGTTGTTACTGTTGTCAGAAGTTCTGGCAGAAATTTAAAAACATCATAATTTGTGTTTTAAATGAAATAAACGCTTCTGTTTAGGTCCGATTATTTGTAGTAAAACCAACCACTTATTTACTCTAAACAATAATTTTTTTCTCCTGCCCTTTTTTTCTGATTTTTCGGATGAAACATTTTTTCTCATACGTTTTGTGTCTAGTAATTCTGTGAACAGCAGACCCAGCCAGCGTCTAACATCTAAAACATCTAAGATCTGCTCTTCGTAACTTAAAATGGTCAACATCTTGAGACTGAATAAAAAAACTAATCCTTGCACATACCTCGGTTTTAATAACTTCATGGAACATTTATGAAAATTGAAGAACGTGTTTGGTCGTGAACTGTGTAAAAAATAAATTTACAAACAGACGAAATGCCGAATGGTCGAGTTAAAACAAGAACTCGCTTACTCGGTCAGTTATAGCCTATACCGGTATCTAAATTATATTCATTAATAGGGACCAAATAGCCACTGCCACACTGCGTTATCAATCTAAATCTGATGGTGACAAATCTGGCGAGTATGGCGATGGTTTTCATGGTTGCACGAGCAGCATGAGGGCATTATCATGCTGAAGCGAAACACCTGCACTCAGCAATACCCTTCGCTTTGGCACCATCAGACTTCCACATCTTTGGTTCATTAAAGGACCACCTTGAAGAGCAGAAGTTCAAATCTGATGAAGACGTCTAATCGGAGGTGCACGAGTGGCTACAGCGTCAACCAAAATAATTTTCCTCACGTGGTATCGAAGCACTTCCTATCAGATGGCATAAGTGCATTGAACTGGGAGGGAAATATGTGGAAAAATAAGGTACAAGCAAACATTCTTCCTGCAGTAAAATAGTGGAAAAAAATAGGTAATTGCAGTTTTCATTTGTTTCTCCCTCATACAATTATCTATAAATGTAACCAATTACTGTTCCTGTAAGTTTGTGTATTAATATTAATTGCCTTTGCACAGCTGTCAATTGACTGCAGCCTAGAGAGTGTATTATTAATCAGAAGGTTATGAATAAGTCACTTACAATGCTAACACCATTTTCCTCTTTTGTTTGCAGGCCAGTGTTCAAGGCGTGGTAAAAACAGAGAACAAAAACTGGTAAATTTTTTTAATATAATTTGCTCACGTTTCAACGCTTTGATGTGAGGGAGGTAATTCTTCACTATACCGGAGTTAATAAGAAACTTACCATTTAAATACCATTTAAACTTACCATTTAAATACCAAGTATTTCTCTATACTTCTTTTTCAGAAAATACAGTATTATCAAAAATAATTAATTAATTTTGAACTAAAATCTTACAGCACATTTAAGTTAAAGATAATTATTAAAATACCCCCATTCCCTGTTTTAAACGGGAAATGTAATTCAAACAGTTTTGTAGCCAAATGATTAAAACCTTGAAGTACGGAACATACAAAGGGAAGAAACACTATAGCATTAAATATTTTAGCATCCCTTGAAAAAAAGGAGCAATTTTAAAGCAATAAGTAACTCAGTGGAATAAAAGGTATAATGATACCTTATTTATTTTTCTTTCATGAATTAATTAATTAATTTCTTCTTCCCAGTCGATCCGTGAAGAAAATATGATGTACAAAATATGGTCGGGCAGGACTTCCGAGGTGCATTAGTGCTCCATCTATCATTGACTGGCAGACTAATAAATATTACACTTTTCTTCCAATTCAATCACATTTTTTATTGTTGATGTTGTTTTTAATACTCTGTTATTATAACATAAGATGAATCAGAGAATCGGTGTATTAATATCGTCACATGTATAGTTCCTGTGAATACGTTAATCCGAAAAATAATAACAAAAATACATAGCATAATAAGGTGGATTTCAAACAATCTAGCGATATTTATACTTAAATCATACATAGGCCTAAGTAACATGTAAAAATGAACACCTTAATGGGACGAAGAGTGACTAGCTGCCAAAACAGAGGGAAATGATTGAATAGGAATTCAGTATTGTAAATACTAATTATGCCTCCATGATCCAATGGTAAGTTTTTATGAGAAAGGAGTAGAACACCAAGGTAAGGATTTTTCTGAATTAGGGAGGTTAACTCAGCATCTTAAGTTTAGCTGCGAACACAGTTGTGCACCCGTATTAGTGAAAAAAAATAAGATAAAATAAATCAGAGGAGAAATATGAATTTCACGAAAAATATTAATACAGAATTTTCTTCAAGAAATTATTATGGGACTGATCATTGTAGAAACTATTTTCTTAGCAGACCGACGTCGTATCACGTAATCTATAAAGCAGGGGTGGCCACAACGAAGTTCGCGAGCGCATGCGGCTCTTGAAACCACGCTAAGAGTAAATATGATACAGATTTTAAAAAAGTATATATCTTTAATATAATTTAATGAAAACTTATTAAGAGGAAGTAAAAAACTTATTTCTGATTTAGCGCAGAGTGTAATTAATTTTCAGAGCAAATTAAGACTCTTTCGGAAAGACCTTGAGACTAAAGCATTCGCTTATTTCAAATGATTGAAGAAAATTACTGATAGCCTTCCTGACGTACAGGGGAAAACAGAAGATTACTTGTATAAAATGTCTGGTCTTGTTAAAGAAATCAATGACAGAATTAATGATTTGAGAACACTTAAACCATTTTCATTCCTGAAAAATCCTTTTGCTGTTGATGTTGTGGGCGATGGCATCAATTACAAAGGATACAGGTGGAGTATAGTTGGAGCTACTAGAACTGCATGAGGACGAAGGACTAAAAGGACTTAAACGAAGTGGTGTTTTGGCCATAGAATTTTGGAAGAAAGTTCCAGAAGAAAAATACCTACTAACAAAAGAGTGGGCTAAGAGACTTATCTCGATATTTGGGATTAGTTGTGTCTGTGTGAATCTTTGTACGCTAAGTTCATGAAATCTAAATATCGATCTGAGCTAACTGATGAACATTTAAGTGAACTCGTGCGATCTGCGATTACCAATTATCAGCCAGATTTCAAATAACTAACAGCAAAAATGAAAACTTGAAAAAGCACTTCTCAAAAGTAAAATCTTATTTCTTGTTGTGTAATTGAATAATAATGTTTATGTGTATGGTAAAAACAATGTGGTTCGCTTCGAACAGCTTTATAAATTTGCGGCTCCCAAAGTTCAGGTTACTGGTCACCCCTGCTATAAAGGGTTAATTCACTAAGTTAGTTTTGATAAGCCATGCATAGTAAAAAAACTTTATGTTAATTGGAAGATGTGGCGGGGTTAAAGTAGAAAACTGACTGAAGACAAACATTGGAAGTTTCTCAGTTCTCTAGGTAGGTACATGGCTAATTAAAAGAGGGAATTTGTTACCAAAGAATCTTTAAGCCGATATCTCTAGTACGAAGAAACAACATTCTGTAACGAAAAACAGAAAGTGCAATCTGATACGAGCAACCATTTCCTTTCTTTTCTTTACGTCAGTTGTAGAAAGAACAAAATCCTTGCTTTCATTAAACCGATTATACGTTCAAATGCATTAAGTTCATTAAACTTTATTCTCTTTTCTTTCAAAGCAGTTCTCCTTTTAGGCCTATAATCATAATCTGTGAGGAATGAAAATAATTATTTCTTCCATTTAAACATTCCATATTTTTTGTATAAGCTATTCGTACTGTAAATAAATAGGCTAGGCCTACTGAGGATACAGTTGTGCACTTCGTATTAGTGAAAAATAAGATAAAATAAATTAGATGAGAAATATGAATTTCATGAAAAATATTAATACAAAATTTTGTTCAAGAAATTATACTGGGACTGATCGTTGTAGAAACTTTTTTTCTTAGCAGACCGACGTGGTGTCACGTATTCTATAAAGGGTTAATTCACTAAGTTAGTTTTGATAGGCCATACATAGTAAAACACTTTATTTCAATTGGAAGATGTGACGGGGTAAAAGTAGAAAACTGACTCCAAACAAACATCAGTTATCTAGGTAGGTACTGTCTGACTGTGAGCTGAAGGCCGAGCTGGTGGCATAGTGGGGGAAAGGCATAGGCAGTAAATGCAAGCGCATGGTAAGGTAGTGGGGGAACGCTAGCTCGGCCTTCAGCTCGCAGCCAGACAGTACATGGAAAATTAAAAGGGGGAATTTGTTTACCAAATCTTTAATCCGATATCTCTAGTGCAAAGAAACAACATTCTGTAACGAAAAACAGAAAGTGCAATCTGATACGAGCAACCATTTCCTTTCTTTTCTTTACGTCAGTTGTAGAAAGAACAAAGAGCCTTGGTTATACCGATTATAGGCCTACGTACAAATGCATTAAGTTGATTAAACTTTATTCTCTTTTCTTTCAAAGCAGTTCTCCTTTTAGGCCTATAGCTATAATCTGTGAGGAGTGGAAGTAATTATTTTTCCCAATTAAACATGCCATATTTTTTGTACTGTATAAGCTACTCGTACTGTAGATAAATAGGCTACTTGCGCGACTGCTTCGTTCATGAAATTTTAAAGATCAGCTATTATCATCTCATTAATTGAAAACAATTATGTTGAAGATGATGGGATTTATTTAACAATATGGACCAGAGTATGTCGTTTTTTGCAAATTATGTCAGGCGCATTCAACGAGGAGAGGAAACTTTTTGTTTGTATTTTCTTTCTGGGCAGGTTTTTACCAATCCTCTAAACAACATGGGTTCGTAGCAATACAACATCAGCTGCTATTATTTTTCCTGTAGAGGAAAAATCATCCCAGGCAGAATTCTTAGTAGTCAATATTTGAATCCTTCTTATCCTTTTACTAAGACTCATGAAGAACAAATAACATAACAGTACTTGCATGGATTTTTTAGGCATCGTTGCCATTAGCATTTAAATCGGGGCCCTTTCAAAAATGCTTTATTGCTTTAATTGGGTAAAATATAATCTTACAGTAATGATAAACATAACTTGAATTTAAGTCCGAGCCCAGAGATGGTATTGGCAATTAGAAACGTTTTAAGGCTAGTCATATGGAAAATATTTTTTTTTTTTTCATTTTTTAACCAACTTTTATATCAAGTGATCTACATTTCTGTGATTGTCAAATGCGATGGGAAAGGAATTAATTTTTCGGAATGTGTTGTGTTAAACTGGAGATAAACATATAATATTATTCTTAAAACATGCAAGAAACATACGCAAAACATTATATATTCCTTTAAGGTCTTATAGATAGTTTATTATTTTACTGCTTTCTTGGTCAAAGCGATAATGGTAATAGTACATTGATATAATTTGCTCATGTATTAAGTTAAATTTAAACATGTTTGTGAATATCTCATTTCAACACAAACAAACAGAAGAATTTGTTTTTAATAGTGCACGGATCTTTGTATCAGCTCAGCAAGATTTTTTTTTTTTTTTTTTTTTTTTTGCCACTGCCATTAAGTCGTTTAATTTTCTTGAAGGTCGCTTGAACACGAAACTAGTAATGCACAACAGGTATCGTACTCTGGTGCGTGCAGACATTCTTTTCAAGTGACGGAGCAATATTGTCGATAACGCAGGCAAACTCATGACCGGCTCCGGATAAATGCCTTCGCATGTTTCTAATCTATCTGAGATCATGGTTAATATTCATTAGGGAGGGGCGATCTTGCTCAAAATTTTGCACGTTATAAAAACCTAATGCCAATATATTTATTTATTTATTTTGTCTCAACAACTACATAAATAATTCATTCTTTCATTCATTCATCTTACACTAGGAAAGGGGAAGAAACCATGCGAATACAGGTCTCATAAAAACTCCATGGCGCTACATCCTGAAGGGACAAGGCCTACCACCCGACCGCTGCGTCATCTCCCGTAGGTAGATGGCAGGGTTGGGTTGTATGTGGTCAGCATGCCGACACCCACGGCCGTTAATGGTGGTTTCCGTGACCGAAGCCTCTACTTCGCTATCAAGTAGCTCCTCAGTTTGAATCATGAGGTTGAGTGCACCCCGTTCCGGACCTCCCTACCTCAGAAAAATCCGAGGATGTACCGGATCTGTAGTCAGCGACGCTAACCACAAGACCACGCTGGCGGTCACAGGTCCCATGGTAAAGTAAAATTTAGTAAACCGCCCAAGGGCAGACCATCAGTCACCATGAGAGTGAAATAGTAGATTGCGCAACTGAACCAATCGCTACGCTGTGGAGATCACGACTGACTTCACACCTTGGGAGTACTGTTCGACAGGCCTGGTATAAATGAAGGGGTCGAGTGAAGATGGGTCTAACCTTCATTTTGTTGTTGCACTGTTTATGTTTTTCTTAGTCACTATTTATTCCAATGTTGCTGAGTATAGACTAACTCTGTCAGTAAGTCTGGTTAGTAACACAATATGTACCAAAATATATTAAAAAAAGATTTGAAGATTTCAGCAATCTTTAAAAATGTAATATCTAAACTGAGGTTTGTGTTGGTTAGCACTATCTTCCTCAGACTACTTCAAATATCAGTGATTCACCTTGTATTTATCGTACAAACGAGAATGTTGAAAAATCACGAAAATCAAGTTAGGTCTATTTCATCATGCAAATTATATCAATTTGGTGCGCAATCGTTATTGCGTTTTTTTTAAATTATTTATAATATTAAATTGTATTATTATGTTAAAAAACTTTTATACTCCATTCACTTGAATCAGTGAAATACATACCAGGAATTTTTATGATAACGTTTACAGTATGGTGTGAATAAATTCAGATTTGTGAATAAATAGGGTTTCAGGATGTTTCGTCCAGTACTTTTCGTCCACAGACAACATGGATAAGATAATATTATATCAACCGTCAACACATCCACGTACAACAGTCTTACCCGTAGACATTTCGCCCACACAACAATTTGTCCACGGACTTTTCTTCAACACAATTTGTCGAAGGGCTTTTCGTCTACACAGTAATATATTCTCTCTTCGCGAGATACACGACCTTGCGTGAATGGGCATTATCCTACTACTTCTAAACTCTTGCTATGCTGTCGATTGGTATGAGCCGCAACGTGATGCAAGAAAATCGTAGGAGTCTTGAGAGGTCACATAAAAATATATATGCTTCACTTCGGAGTTTTTCAAATCTATTACTGACACCTAAAACGTGCATGCGCGAGAAAGAAATTATTGGTGCAAATAGCGTTTTATCACTTACCGAACATGCCGTTATGGCGATGTTTACGTCTGGAACGGGGTAATTTTGGCACTTACCTGGAAATAAGAATTTTAAGATTAGTATTTAAAAAACTAGGTTGGTTCTAAAATAACCTTTTTAATTCCTCTCCTCGTACCAATAGGTACTGTAAGTAGAAGACTCCCAAATTCAAAGTTGAATTTTTAACATAAATACGCGCTTTGGGGTTCCCTGAATCCAAAAATACTATTTTCTGAAACATGTCTGTGTGTGTGTGTGTGTGTGAACAGCCTGGTTCCAGAACGGAAAATCGTATCAAAACAAAATTTTGCATTTGGGTTAGGTATCTTCTGGGTATATGACACGGAGATTGGTGACGACTTTCTCTTATTTTTAAGGGGACTTACATGAAAAAAATTTTGTTTTTCGCAATTTTCTCGAAAACAACTCTTACGATTTTGTTTAAATTTGACAGATGGGTGACTCATACTAAGCCACGAAGGCTAAAACTTTTATTTGAAATATTTTTTTCGAAAAAATATTTGAACGTTAGTTATAAGTAAAGCCCGGATTTTCATGCACTGTCAAACTTAAAAATATGCATGCATTCATGCACTATCGTATCTCCAAATATGCACAATGAAGGGCGAAACATGCACTATCTGCACTGTACTGCAATATATTTCAATTTATCTTAAAACAATATACAACAACTAGTTTTTCCAAATTCTCCTCACTTAAACTCATGTGTTTATCAGTTAGGACATTCTTGAACGCAGAAAAGGATCTATCTATTTCACAAGAAGTAACAGGTGCATAGGCCTACTTAAGGGAAGAAATTTGACTAAGGGAAGAAATTTGACTGAGGGTGAGATCGAATTCCATGTCTTTTATATTTTCTCCACATAATACGTATTTCACGTTTTCAGAAGTTTAAGATCAGGGTTTGAACTAAGTACCCTCTTAAGTTTTTCCCTGACTATCACACCCGTTTCTCCACAACACGGTTCTAAAAATATAGGCTATTCAAAGTCTTCAACAATGGCTAGTGACTGACAAATTCAAGCAGTGAACATTCTGTTTAGCAGTTTTCTTTCAAAGGAAGGTGGTGGGGGCCGGCGAGTCGGAATTTTCTTTTGTAGCCTTGTGTATTATATTACTGTTTATTTATGGTAAACAGTAGCTTGCACTCTCAAATTCATGCAGGTGGCAGACTCTGTTGCCAAGTCAATCAAAATATTATATCAATGGTAATGCAATACAACATTGTTACGTTTCTTTGAAAAGCCAAGATTTTAGGGAGGCATATTCAAAATATGCACAGTTATGCATGGTAACTTGATATTATGCACTAAAACCAGAAAATGGGGGTTTATATGCATTAAAAACGTCTGAATATGCTACATTAAGCCCAAAAAATCCAAAACATGCATTATGCATGAATTTTGCCGTAAAAAGGCCGAAATATGCAAACATGCACGGAAAAAATATGTTTATTTGGAATCCATAAGTCATGTAATGTGTAACTACAAAGATTGAGAAGTGTAACCAAAGTATATAAAAACATGCATTTGCATGGAAATCCGGGCTCTAGTTATAAGCCACCCACTCTGAATATGTGCTCTTTGCAATATGACCTCTTGTTCTATATCTGAATGTGGAGTGAGAAAAATGTATTGGCCTTGCTTACAGTAAAGAAAGTTAACGAGAGTGCATTAATCAGATTTTATTTGGGTTGTGTATCCTTCGGGCTTGCGATGTGATGTGGTGACGACAAGCTCTTCATTTTTACAACCAAAATACGTGAAGATAATGTGATGCCCAATAATTATGTTATACTAAGAGGGTAACTTTTATTTGGGCAGAGGAAGTTATGTGACTTTCACATCAGATTTTCATAAAGATGGCGTTAATGACTTGATTGTGACAACAACTTCGTTGGATTCATATTAATTTCTTAAGGTTATTACATTAGTATATCTAGTGGATCTAGAATTAAACATAAAATCTGCAGAACATCTTATACACTATAGATTTTGATGGTTTTTATTGTTATGAATGGAAACTTTCAGACTGAATAGTGAATTATACTTCCCGATAGTACTAACAGTAAATATTTAAACAATTGCATTTCCACTGTATCCAATCAGAGTTCTTTTCGTGCTCTCAGTTAAGTCAAAGGGATTAATTTTAACGTCAAATTAACGTAAAAAGCATTAATATTTAACTTGGCAACTAGCACGCTTTTTAGATATGATTTATTTACGCTTTAATGGAAGGTTTTGAACTTAGTTGTTCGTTAGCCAACAAAGTTCAACGTATCCGAAGCGCGTGTGGGTTTTCCTCCAAAAGACTTTATATAACCTATGAGCAAACTTTATTTCAACTGCATGGATTTATGAAACACAGTATATGTTAATTTTTTTTAAATGTCAGCATATTACACAGTGGCCTATTTAATATAAGCACATTAGTGAAAAGTTTAACAATAGCTTATATCTGTGTAATTACCTTCACAGTGTAAAATATGTAAGCTAATAAATCCCACCTAATGGCTAACTTGATCACTCCGTTTCGTGCCAACTTACTTCAGCTAAAGAGATTAAGAGATTTTATCTAACGAATTTCCAAAATTGTATCTTATATATAGGCAATAGCTCAGCAGGAGAGGGGGATTTTATATTATACTCATCTAGATTTTCGAACACAAGTAGATAAATTTGCACAGTACACAAGAACTTCTTCTTTTAGTCCTGAATACTTCGAACAAGAAAGTTAGTTCATACTCTCACGGTCACTCCATGGATCTACAGCTCTCGAAGGGTCTTGGATACTTGGCCTCTCCCGCATTTTCCTCTGCCAACCTAGGTCTCCCAGCTAATGTACGTCTTCCTCCACATCAACCAATCATCTCTTCCTTGACCTACCTTCATTTCTTTGTCCTTCAGGTTTACCGATGTATACTTTCTTCACAGGATTGATATCCTCCATGCGTTCCACATGACCCAGCCATCAGAGTCTACTTCTCTTAATAACAAGAAGAAAAAAAGTACCCAACAAGATTGTCGCCCTGAAGTGCGTAGATGGAGTTGGTCAATTGAATGGAATACATGCTTTCTATGCCTCATCACTGGAGCTGGGATTTTTACGTAGTTTCATTTGGAAAAAAAATGTAGTGAAAACTGTATGTCACACTATACTAAATATGCAAAAGACCATTCAAAATCATAAAAAGCATGTAATATCACATATTTAATAGGCTACCATTTATCTATGATAATAAAGATAAGTCATGCATTACATTTTGCAATATAGTCAGAAATAAACATTTTGGTACATTGAAGACTGTCTTATATGCGGAAAACGTAATTTCTACGTCACAAGATGTAAAAAAAAAAAAATTTAAGAAAATAATATTTTCCGACGAAATCCCTTCAGAAGGATAAGAAAATACCTCCATTTATATTTTGACACAGACTAAATATTAATGCAGGCAAACAACATATCTTGGATAAGATTCAACAAAACCTGCCCTTGCGAGGTGTTGTGAGAGAAGATTATCATCTCTTGTCGAAGATTTAAGCTACAGTTAATTGGAATCCTTGGTAAAACCCAAATAAGAGGTTTTCTTTAGCTATATTTCTGGTCATCTTCTTCAAGAGCTGTAATCATAGTCATTTTAACCACCTATTGTGGCAAGTGACAATAAGTGGAATTTCAATTTTAATTTTCAACAAAGCAACTGATCATAAAGATATCAAAACGGATAAATATGTGAAAATACATGAAATCATGTATTATCACAAGAATATTTAAAATGCCTATAAATAAGTAAAAATATGTAAAATGAAACAGCACTAAAATAGCCGTCATATAGTGTACCGTGGTTATTTATGGTTTTCCAAAGTGTGAAAGAAAGGAGTAAAATTACATAAAAATGTCAGTTCTAATTATACCTACATGGGGTATTTTCGCCATGCTGCTACCAGTCTGAAATCGGGAAATGCATATGAGATTCGTTGGATGGGTTAAAGGCTCCTACCAGACAATAGGAGGTAATAATTCAGAGTCGTGGAACTCCTTTCAGAATAGGTAGCTACCACAGCATCTATACCCTTAGCAACCAGGGAAGGCGGTTGAGGCCAGGTAGGTTCCTTCACCGCGTGGACCCTCACATTTACAAGGACAGGAGATTTAGGACCAACCGTAATTTCCTCCCTATGAGTCACCTAGTCTACTTCAATCAATCAATCTTAGATTTTTTTAATATGTAATTTTATCTTAAAATGTTTGCTATATAGCAATTCTACACATAATTACAAGAAAAATGACACCAAACATCGTATAATTTACTTTAACAGGAACATTTCTAACAAATACATAAATAAAAGTTACGAGAAAACTGCTTTCAAGTCCTATGTTCCTATTAAAGTAAATTATACATTGTTTGGTGTCATTTTTCTTGTAATTATGTGTAGAATTGATGTATAGCAAACATTTTAAGATAAAATGACATATTAAAAAATCTAAGATTGATTGATTGAAGTAGACTAGGTGACTCATGGGGAGGAAATTACGGTTGGTCCTAAATCTCCTGCCTTTGTAAATGTGAGGGTCCACGCGGTGAAGGAACCTACCTGGCCTCAACCGCCTTCCCTGGTTGCTAAGGGTATATATTATTTATAATGCACGAAATATGCATAATATCAGATTATTTAAAATATAATGCATTTCTAAACATTAAAGTAATATTTGACTGTTTACAGTATGAAATAGCTAACAATATACAATAATATTTACAAATATATAATACATTCTAGAAACTAGAGGTCTAGAAGTAGTGTGCCCGCCTCTAGATCCGAAGGTCACGAGATCAAACCGCGATCGATGGATTTTTCAGGAAGTAAAAATCCTCCGGTGGTGGGTCCGTGTCGTAGATTTACCGCACGTAAAAGAACTCCAATCCTAAAATTAGAGTCTCTGGACAAAATTTATCTGCCCTTTCACGTCCAAGTAATACCTTAGTTTCCGGAGGGGGATTGAGAAGCGAGGCTTAGGATTTCGTTTGTTTATTCATTTTTCCTTTCGTAGAGAAAATTAAAAGGATAACATTAAGATTTTACGGAAACATCGCTCTCTTTCAGTCCTTTCCCCTCTTCTCACGATAAATAGACCTATCCTCCCATCCTTCCTACACATCCTCAGTGTCTTTCTCTCTCCTCTCGCTCAATTTCTCTCTCTCTCTCTCTCTCTCTCTCTCTCTCTCTCTCTCTCTCCACAGGTTGTTTACTGAATTCTGCCAAACCAACAAATGAAAAGTTCTGCTTCAAACATTGAAGCCTTGAGGAAAACTAAGTTTATAAATCTTCTAAACTTCTGATTAAATTACCCACGCCAACTGGAAAATTGACAATAGAACGTTTCAGACGCGTCCCTTGAGATGTAAAATCACAATGAGAGGGAGAATGATATTTTATTCAGTCCTATACATGGCAATGGAAACCATTACAATGTAACTTTGACTGAACTGAACTGAACAAATAAAACACGTTAACTGGCACCAGTGTATGGATCATATTGTTCTCGGATAATTACCTACATAAGTTAGTCATACTAAGCGACATGGACATACAACGAGAGTATTATGAATAAATATGTGTATTAAAGAAAAGTCAGTACAAGATAGTCCTACCCACACAAATAAAAACATAAAATATACTTTTCTATATATAATATCATAAATTCTATAAAGGAAAATTTGTCCTGGGCGGTGATTGAAGTCGTATGGAAGACGAGTTGTCTCAATGTTACGGGCCTATCAAGTTGAAAACCCGATTCCGGTTCGAAGACTATCTTGATCCTAAGTTTGTTTATTTTCTTACACAGTACAGTGTTTTACATAGTTTACATATACTTATAAACTACATTTCTTAAAGTTTAACACACACATTTACAAATTAATAATTTACATACAAATATTCAATGCATGTTCAATATTTAAACATGCTACAATTTACATTATTGATTTTAATATTATTTCTAGCTCTATTTTTACAGTAGGCCTATATGAAAGATGAATTATACAAATTGAATGATAAATTTAAGAATATAGTATATACACACTTACAAAGAATAGAGATCACTTATATTATAAAAACAGTTTGATAAAAGAAAGGATTTAAGCATTTTCTTAAATGAAATTTCTGTTTTTTGTGATGTGATATGAGAGGGGAGTGAATTAAATACTTTAGAGCATAAGTAGTATGGAGAAGATTCGAATAGATGGGTAGAGTGTTTCGACAGTGCTATGCTGTTTTTATGTCGGGTGTTGTAAGAGTGGTAGTCAGAATTAACTTTGAAAAGGAGTCTATGAGAATAAGCAAACAGGGCGGCTTCAAAAATAATTATACATGGTAGTGGGAGGATCTTGTGGGTTTTAAATAAAGGTTTGCAGGAATCGAGAGGCTTGGCATTGTAAATGGTGCGTATTATGCGTTTTTGCAGGACAAAGATTCTATTTATGTGGAATTGATCTGCTGATCCCCAAGCAATAATGTTATATTTTATTTTATTTTATTTTATTTTAAATTTTGTATATAAATTTCTTCAATGAAATATGTCTGAAAACGTATCATTAATTTTTATTTATTACATATTAAATATATTTATACGGAACTCATAATGATATAAAAATTAATAATTATATATAAATAATATGGAATCAAAACATATAAACATAATTCGCGATTCAAACCCTACTCGGTGCATTCTTCGGTGTGAAAAAGGACTGAAAGCTAGAGATGTAGGAAGTTCGGTAAAATTACGCTTCAAGAAACGGTCCATTCTTTGTCTAGAGGTGTACAATTTTTTATAAACTAAATAATCTACTCTTATACAATTCAACGGCCCTAAATAGCGTGCTTGCTCGCCCGCTTCGTGAGACATCGGGTATACTCGGCGATGTTCGTCTCTCGCAGTTTAAACTTTCATGAGGACTACAAAATTAGGAAGGAAAACCGTTTCTTTATTATATAAGGCCTAAGTGAAATGAACACAATGAACAAATATTGTAATTTTATTTTTACTTACAATTTTCATAGCTCTGAACCACAAACATTTTTAATAATCTACCAGTGTAATTTTCTTAAAAATCCTGGAATCAATTAATAATGGCGGGCGAAGCCGGGGGCAACAGCTGTAAAATATCGATGGTTTTATCTCTTGAAATATAGCTGATAATAATAATCCAAACAAACCATTCCTTCCCTTGAAACATTATATAATTTCTGAAAATTACACTGAATTGATAAAATAAAATTCACATCATATTAATGTCAATAAACAGCTGAGAAACAATACGTATTATGTGTTCACAGGTTCTTTGGAACTGCAAAATGGATTCTGATATAGTTTTCCCAGGGGGCGCTTTCATGTCGTGGAATGTACTCTAAAGCAGGAATTTTAGCTGTTTCATTAATTATTAATGGCTTAGTTTATGAATGATTCGCGTGCAAGTGTTAATAAATATAATGCTTTAATAATTATTATACTCTTAATTTTTAATTTTTAAAAGAATTATCGTGGCGAAGCCACGGGCACCACCTAGTCTATGAACATTCCAACACTGTGTAAATCTGAGATAGAGTTGTTCAATTCCGTTTCGCAAACTTAATGCGATTATTCACCCCCATGCAATAGGCCTATCCCAGATACAGAACGAAGAGAATCGGAGTTAATTCTACCTAATAATCTGCTTACATCTAAGCTTCACAAGCAGATTGACGCATGTACTTAATTAGTAATGTGAAGTGTATTATACTATCATAAAAACGCCAGTAACACAATATGCTAGTGAGAGTGGAATTAGTAGGCTTATTACTGTGCAGATTAAAAGGGGCGGTAACATTTAATTACACATGAATCTACTTTGCGTTTTGTGATTAAGTTTATGGTTAAAGAGATAATTAGATTTATTAGTCTCCTTAAATTTGCAACAGCGCACTGCCAGATTGCCGGTATGGAAATAATGATCTGCCTATTATTAGTACAAAACAAGCACACTATGTGCCTTAACGTTGCCAAACTTCGTGGAATATTTGGTACAGTAGTATTTTTTAATTTAATTTGCACGATAACTACCAACTTGATTGAGAATCCGCATAGTTATAATGTATTAGCCTACGCATTATTCCCTCCGCTGTTGTTGAAAAATAGAAAAGTATGGATGGTACTTATAAGGTAAAGAACGGTTAAATATGAAGGATTTTTAGAAAAGTAGACCTATTTTGTTTGTTTCTACCAAAGAAAGAAGCTACCCTTGATTACGATGTTACATATGATAACACAGCAGTCTGTCTCAAGAACAGAGCAGGGTCTATAAGTCGTATTACTCACTGAGGTACCTAAGGTTCTAAATGATTGTACAGCACCTCTATGGATTAATTGTAATATTTTAAAGATTCATGTGGCGACCTAATGAGGTTTTATCTAAATTTGAATTTTTAGGTATTTCTGGAAATCTGTACTTCAAGTAAAAAATAAAAATAAGAAATCTGATGTGACACATAACTTCCTCTGCCAAAATAAAAGTTTCGTTTCTTAATGTAATATATTATGTATAGCATTCTCTCCGTGTAAATTGATTTAATGTCGTTACCACATTTCAATCGCACCAAGGATACCAAGGACGTAGCCAGGGAGAAGACCCTAAGGGCTTTGCCCCCCCCCCCAAATGAAAAAAATACTTACAAAAGTACAATTGAATACGGTAAGTAAGTTATATAATCTTTAAAATGAGATTGTTAAGTTGAAAAATAGGATAGCGTACAGAAAAACCAACAGCACTACAATTGAACACTATACAGTGTGTCGAGTTATAACATAACTATGTAAAAGAAGCCTAGTTTTCACTTTTTAAGCTAACATAATGAGTTCATTTCATCTTATAAAATATTCATTCGTTTAAAGAAAAAGGACATGAACAAACTTCGTACGCCATCAGCTTCCATCTCTCGCAAAGGGCAACAACTGCGAGAACTTCCAAACAGCTGATTGCCGCGGTCAGCCGATTTTCTACGATTCTAAAATTTCAGAACTGAAACATTTAATTACGGTCGAACAAAAACAGTCTTATGCAACTTGCCTATAATGGAATTAAGGTACTTGTATCATGATATTGTCCATAATTGGAATCTCATATGCCATGGGTCAATATATTTTTCTTCAAACACTTAAACACCGGAATTATACAGGCAGATAAATATACAGCTTGGAAAGGGTATTTTCACTGCTGAAAAATCCCAAACCTGGCCGGGAATCTAACCCGAACCGCCGGGGTGGAAGGCATAGGCGCTATCGTGCATTCACTGAAAGAGGCGAATTCAGAATAGGTATTTATTTACCCTTGAATTTAGAATAGATGTTTGTATTAAAGCATATTGTTGACGTCGAGAGGGCAGTATTAATATTAATAAATAAATAAATAAATTAATTAATTAAACACATTTTTACTAAAACTTGTTCTGACTAAAATCGCGTAGAAAGAATTCTGAAATGACGTGGAAAGAACGTGAGATCTAAAGCACTTGTCCTATTGTTACACAACTCCCACTTAGCATTACTAACAATCCTGTAATCCCTTCTTCATAAAATATATAAGTACTATTAGGTCTACTGTCAGCTCTTCAGCTACCGGTAAGGTGCAATTTAATCTCAAGCGTATTTCTACCAATTGAAAAACTTTAAATAATACAAATGGTTTGACTGAGTTATATACTGTACCCAAAATGCCCAATCATATTATATAACTCACTTAGATAGTATTGAAATATTTCAGGGCCCTGTTTCATAGAACTTGCTAATAAAATTAGTCAATAGTATTAGAACTCATAATATTATTCATTAGTTATCAAAATCTTGTTTCACAGAGATATGAATACTACTCATAAATCTCTTCACTAATATTATTAGTTCATTAGTTAGCTGATTGATTTGGACGTTATGTCTGGATTGTTGTTTGTGCTTTATCTTTTCTTCGTCTTTTTGTCAATACTATTGCAAAGCAGCACGGCATACATGTATCTTCATAAATGTACAGTGATGGGAAAATTACAAAAAAATAGTAATTGGGCTGAATTACAATTACTTGAGAAAAATTTTACTTAATTACAATTACAAATTACTTTTTGAAAAAGTAATCAGCAAAATTACAATTACAATTACAATTACTTTACAAAATGGCAGTACCTAAAAATTCCTTCTTTTTGGGGGGCACAAAAAAGTAATCAGTAAAATTACAATTACAATTACTTTACAAAATGGCAGTACCGCTACCTTATTTTTTTGGGGGGGGGCACAAGGGCAGAAACTATTGGGCCATTCAGCTAATAAAGTTGCTTGGGACGTTACAAAGTCTAAAATTATTACTGACCAAACAAACAAAACAGATCAATACCAATATTTCCATACACATTGAGTAAGTTTTGTTAATATTACCTCTAACCTGGATATTAGTTGTGACGACGTTAGCCTATAGCAATTGAGAATGAGAAGCAAATTTCAAAATATACTTAAACTAGCTGACCCATCAATGCTTCGCATTGTTAGATTTATGTGTATAAGGTTAAGTGAACACAATTTAAAGTCGATTCGATGAACTTCTATAAATCATCAGCCAACACGGTGGACGTATTTATATTCCACGTACTCCTCCACCCGTAATTTAGTCTACTCTGATTATGTCTTAAAAATTTAATCGTTGTTTCAATTTTGGCAAACATGCAGTCAATAGCTGGGCATAGGGGATGCGTTCTCTCCTCTCTTGCAGCAGGCTCCGGTCAGGACAAGTTACCTAGGTAGGGGTTTTCTGGGATTTTTCCTCACCTTTGAGACAAATGTCTGGTAACTTTAGGCTCTGGTAACTTTAGGCCCTGGTAACTTTAGGCCCTGGTAACTTTAGGCCCTAGTGGTCCCCGGATATCATCTGGTAGCCATTATCATCCTCATCCCATCCTCGCCTTGTTCAGAGTGAGTGTGTGAATGATGTATCTCGTCCTATGTGTTTGTGTTGTATCGGAGGTGGCCCCTGCATTGGACTGATCACTCATCCGGGAGGCCCTCCATGTCCTTGTCTGGTCAAGAAAGTATGTATATGATCCATAGATAATCCCTCTCCCGACAGGTCGCGGCTCTGTAAGGCCCGGGCAACGTGGGTCGCTTAAAAGACCCCAAAAGGGAGAGGTAAAAACTAAGGTAAAGATAGAGAGATGATATGGTAAATGAAAGTTAATCAGGAAATTATATCTATTGATATTGTATGAACTACCTTTCGTAATACAGTCCTAAGCTAACTGTAAGAAAAGAGTTTAACTCTTAATAATAGAACCCAGGACCTTCTAACTTTACTTCGTGTCACAAAATAGTTGGTAATCATTTATAGGAATTATATTGATAGCCTTTCTCATAATTTTATATCTATTAGGTCTACATGAAATCATAGTGTCATGCCAAGCCACCTGTGTAGTTTAAAAAAAAATAATGTTGCCATGGGGATTGTGTAAATGCAGTATGAATTCCTTTTGGTGTATATCATAACTTTTCAACCCTATTTTGACCCTTACAGGCCCTTAGAGGCCAAAGATTTTGAAATCCTTTCTTAGTGCGCATCTAGAGCCTAGTAGCAATATGTGTAACAAGTTTCACGTTCCTAGGCTGTATGGTTTTTGAGAAACTGTGATCAGTCAGTCAGTGGGTTTTGGCTTTTATATATAGAGATAAGAAATGTTCTTACTGAAAACATTTTAACTGAAAAAGTTTTGAGAAAAAACAAATATAGGGTGCATTTTTCGTTCTTTTTTTTAAACCGAATCTGTAAATCGCTTCAGCTTCACTGGGGTTATAAAGAAGGCCATGACAGTTCATGTACCAAAATCCATAAAGTGACATTTACAATTGTGAAACCCCGCAACACGCTGCGTAATACTGCAGTATCACAATAGATTAGATTTGATCAAATTAGAAAAAGACAAATACCGGGATCAAGAATCTTACTATCAGAACTATATGTGAATGTCACCTTTTTGTAAATCACTGGTCCTCATACCGCATAAATGAATTTTCAATGCCAGAAGCAATATTTTCAACAGAGCCTCTAATGCTCGGTAATTAACTTTGAAGTTGAGGTTAGTTTGACCTTAGTTTTATAATGTGGAACACATAACCTTCTTTTCAAAGAAAGGGATATAAATAAATTTTATAGGCTGAGAACAGCAATTTTAATTTCTTGAACGCGTCTTGAAATAAATGGAAACCATACAGAAATCTAATTAAATGTAGCATCGCTCCCCGTAAATTGCTCTGACTGTGGTCGCCATTGAAAAAGAAAACACACACACAAAATACTTTCGACTTCCGCTCATCTCAGCTGATGTCGCGTTGCCACGTTTTTCCGCACAAATGCTGACTTGCCATGTCGAATGTCGCGTCACTGCTTTAAATTGCTACAGTTTCGCCGCAGCAAACTAAAGTGTAAAAAAGAACGGCTGATAGCCCATGCAGCAAAACCCGTAAATCCAGATCTGACTTCGCTTCACCACCGCTGCAGCGACCATACAGCGATGCTGCAACAGCTGTAAAGCGCTTTACGTTCGCTTTAAAAAGAACGCAAAGTTCACCACCACTGCAGCGACTGGAAAAAAGCAATATTGCCAAATTCTCAATTCGATACTTTTCGATTACTAAAATGTAACGATTACTCAAAAGTAACGATTACAATTTTATTTCCAGAAGTAAATTACCAGTAAAAATTACATTTTTTTAAAAGTAACGATTACAAGTAAATGGGACCAAAAAAGGAATCGTTACTGTAATCCGATTACTTTTACGCAATTACTTCCCATCACTGTAAATGTAACAAATAAAACTAGCTCTAAGAAATGAATAAATCTGCCAGGCACTTATTCAAGATAGCGTATGTGCTAAAATCTGACTTCAAATCCTAAAAACTTGTTATGACAAAATTCCTTTGATAGCGTATGTGAGTTTTTTGTTTAAATTCATAATTACATCAGAGTGATTCATTTTCCACAATTTTAAGATCACGAAATCTGTATTACATGGGTTTTGGAATAACTTATTAGCCAAAATACATTTATAGAAAAACACCTAATATTATCAGTAAATTGCATTAGTTCTGCAGTCTATGAAACAGTTTACTAAAAATGTTAGCAATATTTACTAATAATTTAGAGCCATGAACTCATAACTAAATTATTATAAAATATTTTATGAAACAGAAGACTAGTAATAATAACTAATATTGTTATGTATTTGCTAATAATATGAGTGTAAAAGTACTATGAAGCAGGACCCAGGAGTGTTACTAATAATAATTTGCTTCAAGCGACTTCAAACTCAGATAGGATAAATAGAAATTCATGTATCCTTTGTCGACAAAATTTGGATATTTCTTGAATTCTTCTTGCTATTTCAGTATTTAATTCTTCCTGGGGATATTTACGGTACAGAAGATGCCCCACAAATAAAGAACGCAATTAAATCTGAAGAACGAGATTTGGAAATTGTTTTTACGGTATATAAATGTTTTCGTTTCTAATTTTATTTTTCTACTGGCTTAACTGTATCTTAGAGATCAGCCATCATTCTGAGAGCAGCCATTGAGTGATTTGTCGTGTAGGCTCCGGGCCACTGCTACATCAAGTTCAAAAATATACATCCTGCCTTTCTTCTTCAGTAAGCGAACCGGTACCAAAAAATGAGCTTAGTATTTCACCCACATAACATTACTTGTTCTTTTGTTTTTTATTTATTATAGCATGTGAAATTTTGGGTTTATGATCTGTACTCACTTTTCAGCATATGAACTTCATATCTCATGAATGCACAGCCAACGTTACCTATTAATAAGGCAGTATTCAATTGTGAGATTAATTGCCATAGAAACCGGGGAAAATGCGAATTTAATGATTTGGTCGCAACTCACTATGCGGGGTTTTTTTTTTTTTTGAGGGGGGGCTAGGGAACTCGTATCTGACAGTGAGGTAGTTTTTCCCCCGGGGCATCGCACTTTAATCTTGAAGTGTACATCGAAACTGTGATTTTAGTGTATAATTATTAATTGTTTTGTTTAGGTTAGGGTAAGGTTCATGAGTCTGTTTCATTTCGAATTTTTATGCCCATACGGAATCACAAGATTCGTTCTATTCGTTTAATTATTTATATTTGTTACTGAAAAAACAAAATAATAATATAACATTTGTAATTCCTGCAATTCATGTAAAATCTGTGTAAGTGTTATTAAATATGTTATAATTGTTTTTCTTTTGAACTATCTCTATATATATAAAAGGCTTTGTCCTGACTGACTGAATGAATGACTGAATGACAGGAATCAACGTACAGCCTAAACTATAACAGGTAGAGACTTGGAATTTTGACAGTACCTTCGTTTCATAATGTAGGTGCTCACTAAGAAAGGATTTTGAAAAATTCTTATTCTAAATGCCAAAAATTAAATGTTTTTGAAAATACTTAACCCCTTTTTACATAGAATTATGAATTCCAAATCACAGAATATATTGTTGCCAAATTTTATATGATGGGCTTGGAAAAACAATTGAAATGCACTTTTGACAAATAAGAGAAGTTATCAAAATAATTCATATTATAAATAAATATTACAGAATGAAATCCACTAAAATAATGGAATCACATAACTTTCTCTGCCCTGGACATAGAGAAAACAAAACGAGGTATGGTAATGTGTATATTATTATATTATATCGCAGGTTTTTGGAGAGAAAAGTATGAAAGTGATAATGCTTTCTGTTTAATTTCATCCCCAAAACGACTTTATGGTAACATAAGAGTGGGAAATTTCCCGCCTCGATATTACAATTTTATGTTACAGGAATTTCTGTTTCTTCTTATTTAAACCTCTACCAGGCTTGCTGTGCACTGTATTGTAGCCTACAAGCGATGGGATGCAAAATTCTAGATCCTCTATGAGCCATAAAAAACTATATCAAGCGTTTTATGAGGGAATAGTTTGAGTGTAATAAGTCGTTCTTCCTATTTCAAATTATAAATGCCTATATAAGGACCTAGAATTTAAAATTTAAAATCCTTCATAAGTTAATTTCCAATTACAAAATACAAAACCCGGGCGACGCCGGGTCTTTTAAGCTAGTTAAAACATATAGCAGTTAAAGCCGCGGGCACATGTTTGTGTTATTATAAAGTTGCTTCAGGTTAATTATTATTCTTTACTGTTAATTAATTTTTATTTCAACTGTATTTATACTCCTTTTAGCTACGAGGCCATATCAGGGGTCTGTGCCTATACAATAAAGTAGGCCATGGAACTATTGATTGTCAATTATTTCCTATTGTTAGTGCATTTTGTGGAGTAAATTTCAACTGATTAATAATTTAAATGGATATGATATAGGATGAAATGATGAGGATGATTCATGGGATGTCACTTGCCTTGTAGCTATTAAAACCATAGATATGTAAGCTTTCATGAACCACAGATTATTGTCTCTGTTGGACATTACATGAGATTATTGTAGGAGAAAAATTCCTCCGACACTGGGACTTGAACCCAGGACCTTTGGCTGTTCGCGCCAATGCTCTACCAACTGAGCTAAGCCGGAGTTCAATTCACAGCGCCAGATGGTGAGGTAGACCATTAGGGCAATTAGTCATAGGAGAGAAGTTCCATCTGGCGCTGTGAATTGAACTCCGGCTTAGCTCAGTTGGTAGAGCATTGGCGCGAACAGCCAAAGGTCCTGGGTTCAAGTCCCAGTGTCGGAGGAATTTTTCTCCTATAACAATCTTATTAAAACCATGTTAAATTGGTCGGCACGGGATTTCAACCTGGGACCTCCCGAATGCGAGTCCAAGATGTTACCATATCGGCCACCCCGCTCGGTATTAAAATGATGTTACCTTTTTCCATCGTTTTATTATTCTCATAGCCTCCTATGTGTATAATATTATTTTCTAGTTCATACTGTGAGCACTGATGCTAAGGAGAAACAAGTGACCAACACAGGTGCACTGACCATCACAATACGAAATACGTAAAAGAATCTAGGTATTTTATCTAATTCATAATCTATAATTTGTCTACAAATATTGTCGAGTGTCTAAAATAAATAGCGTATGATTGGCAGGTTCAAAGCACTTTATACCGTTCGCATTAAATAAATCTCGCCTTTAATTTTTGTATTATAAATAATTATTGTATGGATCGTGGATCTGACACTTTTGCTAATGAAATAGATCTGTGTAAGCCTGTATACTATCTATTATGCTGAGGTTTACAAAATAAAAGTAACTAATGCTTAATTTATAAATGAATAAATAGAACATTAACTTGGAGGCCCTGAAAGCAAATACAAAACACTCTTTACTTGATTAAATTTTACGATGTTGCCGGCACAGGTCCTTGGAGTGCAATTGGTAGAAATCAGAAGATAATTATTGTGTTGATGTCTTTATACATTTTCTTGTGGTCAAGGTCTATGAGTCCGTGAGGATATGTGAAAAAAACTATTAAATTAGTCATGTCATGCGTGGTGACTACTGCTTTGCTCATTAAGATTATGCGTAATGCAATAAACCTAGTCTGGGACTCGTTAAGGATGTTATTTAAGCATTAAAATGCTCTGGTAGACAATTAAATATTTTCTAGGTTGATTACTTGCAGAATTCATTTGAACTCCTGTCTATCTGACAAAAGGGTCCTAAACATTTTTGCTGCCATCATATTTTGCTGTGAAGGCTATCGTACTCTTGCATTCTACTATAGTGTAAGTTATATTAAATTACATATATAATTACTTCTATAGGCAAAGTATATATCAGGGTAAATTTAAAATAAACTTCAATAACTACGTTCATTTTATTTATTATTTCTATCTTTACGTCGATTTGGAACCGTTCTCTGTAGATTTAGAAGGCAATTGGCTATATTGTACACAAGAACCTCTTACTTGGAAAAATCATTATTTTTCAAAACGCTCTTCTTGCTTATTTTCATAGACACCATTTAGACTATCATTCTTTCAACACGCGACACAAAAACAGCATAGCACTTTCAAGCAACTCTATAGACATCTTTTCGAATCTTCTCCATATTACTTATGTTCTAAAATATCTAATTCACTCCTTTATTATATCACATCAGAAAATACAGAAATTTCATTTAAGGAAAATTCTCAAATCTTTTCATTTAGCAAGCTGTTTTTTGCAATATAAATTATCTGCATTCTTTGTAAATTTGTTTATTTCCTCCTTAAATTATAGTTTCAATTAAATTTTTAATTATCATGAATAAGTTATATTTATTCACTGAGTACATCTAAGTAGAGTACAAATGTTAATTAAAAATATTCAAAAGTATAGTTTTAATAATGCAGGTGTTTGTAAAATTTAATGTGCTTAAAACATTGTGATATTCATTGTGTATGGTATATATTATATTTAATGGGTAATTTAGTCATTCAAATACATTAAATCTTAAGACATATTTATAATTAGGCCTATATGTATAATGAAAAACGCTGTAAGCAAACAATTTAACTAACATAATCATGTAAATGCCCTGCGGAATATTTTTAAAAAACTTTATAGGCCTATAAAAAGTTTGTATATAAAGATGTGGTAAAATTTTTAATTTTAATTTATTAAATCGTATGAACAACATCCGAGAAAATCTCAATAAAAATGTATAGGGGTACTGCTTTTTTCAAATAAAGCAGTTTTAAAAGAAAATTAACAAAAAGTTAATGAGATATCCTCAAACATGAACTAATATATATTTATTTATGTATTTATTTATTTTTGGACGAAGAGACTAATTTCTGGTGGTACTTGCCAATGTTTTTGTCATGGATCGTAAGTTGACAATACCACACCTAATTTGGCTACTATATAAACAAAGCAAATAACTTAATCTTTTGTGCTGAACAGTTAATTAGGCAACGACTTTGTGCCCAAGTTCATGGGCTCAATCATGGCCAAGCTCCAGTCAATGTCACTTTTTGGGTAATTTTAAAAAACCTTTTTTTGTGTGTGTGAAAAAATCAAAACAATGTTAACAGTTACCTCGTTAACCATAAAAAACAAAGACATAATTATATATGTGTGTATATGTATATACGTGGGATTGTATTTCAATTCGAACCAATGTACTGAAATATCCTTATAGCGTCTTTGACCTTAACGATTACTAGGAATAGTATTCTATTCTATTCTATTCTATTTTGTGCCCTTTAAGGCGGGGAGGCTGGGTGGGAACGCCCCTAAGCACCGCAGCCGTTACCGACTTATTGTACCTACCTCCGGGATGGGATGAGTTGCGTGCCCACAGGCCGCCCCGGAGCCGCAAAGCCCCCGTGGGCCCCCACGGAACTCCCCTACATCCAACAAGCCTAGTACCATGCCACGTGTGCGCCACCCCCTGCGGAACCTCCAACCGGGAGCCCCGACAGGTTCGTGACACACACCACCAACAACCTCTTGACCACAAGCAGCGGGGAGAACGGGAGAGGCCCCCAAAGGGCTCCGACTGCCGAAGCAGTCCCGATGCCAGAAGTGGAAACGGGATTAGGATGAAAAGGGGGAAAAGTGAGATGAAGTGGAGAGTGTTGGTGGAAAACCCCCTAAAGCACGGCTTCGTCCACCATGAATGACACACCCGCCGGCCCCGACATTTGAACTCAGGACCGCAAGCATGCCAGGCTCACGCGCTACAGCATGAGCCACCGCGCCGGACTAGGAATAGTAACCGCAACATCAAGTGTTACATGTGCAAACTTAATAGGATATTTCCACCGATTGGTTGCAACGCTTTAACGTGTAAGTTTAAAAACAAATGTAATGCTTAACGTATGTTATTAAGTGCTAGTATGGTACTTTATGAGATTGTGTGGGGAAAAGAAAAATGTCCGTCCGTCGCGCGATGATTTAAATACGCTTTATCCGATTTTCATGAAACTTGGTTTACGCATTTATAACGTCCATGGCAAGAAGCCTATTTATTTCGGACCAAATCGGTTGATGGGTAATGGAGTAACGACTAATTAAAAGTATCATTTTTTAAAAAATGGGAAATCATGACTATACTACAAAGCCGCTTTACTAATCATTGAGGGCCTTGACTCCAATGCAGTCAGATGTTTGTTTATTTCGTTGTTCAAGTTAAAATGAGTACTATATGAATACTGATGTACGCAGAAGGTATATTATAATTAGGCCTACGTACTGCCTTTACATTTTTATGACATATGTCGGCATATTTTAACAATTTCTTATATCAGTGTATACGAGTATGAATTAAGGTTAAGTATTAAACTCTATACCTTTCTTCTTCCGCAAGTCCTGCTTAATGAATCGCTCTGGAGCTAACTCGGAAATTGATTACAAAAGTAATTTATTTTCTGCCCATCATAAGTGCAATTATCACTCATAAAACAGAAGCATTCTGGCACTATGTTATATCAGTTTACCTGATTTTACTTTTTTTAAACCAGTCTGTAAAAGCTGCAGCAAACTAGAGTTGAAGATGCATTATGACAAGCTCATGAAGCAAACCCAGCAAAACCGAATCTGACATCGCTGCAACGAACGGGAAGCAAACGTAAATCAATGCTACATCGACTTTACGTTTACTTAAAAAATATGCGTGACTATACTGAGTTTTCAACCACAGCTGAGTGTTTATTCTATGAACGGAATGTTTTTGCGTTGCAGATTAGATTGTCAGGAGCAGGGAAATAATACTGTCCTATAAAAATTCCATGCAGATGACTGAGGAATTTTACATCGCGTCACATACTGTCATTCCATGGCGTATTATTATTATTATTACTAGGAATGCTGCGATAAACGGACCATTATTAAAACCGGGCATTGGATGTGAAGAATGTATTAAAAGGAGCAAAGATAACATGACAGTAAGGACAGAGTAATAAATCAGATGAATTTTAAACCCAGCATTCTTTTCCCTTGTACACAAACTCTAGGTACAATAGATGTAGAATTCTTAAGGGAACGCGAATGTGAAATTTCCAAAATCTACCATTTTTATGGAATTTGTTGTCTTATTATACATTCAACAGAAATGACACAAATATCAAATGCCATCCGTACATGTTATAGTTACAGCACTATTTCTTATGATCAGAAATACCATTTGTCCAAAATGAATTACCGGTACGTCGTAGTATTTGAATGAACTGAAGGAAAATTATATTTTAAGCTAATTGTTTTATAATTTAAAATAAGCATGTGCCCGGGCTTCACCCGCGATTATTTACTCAATTGCTAGACGTTTTTATTTAAATAATTTATTTAAGGGAACAATAATTATAACATATTTATTAACTTAGCACTTACATCATTTCTACATAAATTGCATAAATTACATAATTTTATTTCTTAATTATATTGTTTTCCCTTATATTGTTTTTCGTAATATGAATAATTAAACGAATAGAACAAATATTGTACTTCCGTATGGGCTTAATATTCGAAATGAAACGATGAAATGTACCACAAACGTATGGACCTTACACAATATTTCCTATTTAGGCATGCATTCATAATCCCCTTCTGTCCACCTTAGTAAAAATATCAGGTCTTTGCATGTCGTGATGTTACAAATTGAATCAAGTATGGAAACCGAGCAAGGCCATCCAATTAATTTTACAATTGAATAGTCTCTCGTTGATCGGTAGCGTTGGCTGTGCGTATTGCCACACATGCCACTAGAATATTATGATAAAATTTCGTTATTTTAATGTAACCTAAAATATTTCAGCTCAAATAAAATATGGAAGCTCGTTTTTAATAATTATAAACATCCATCATGCCACAGCAGTTATTTTTGTGTGCATTCTTTTAATAAAAAAGAAAACATTATGTATTAGGGAAAATTGTTTGGTCGTAAAAGTAATTTTTGAAGTGAAACTTCTTTAGCCGCGGTAGGGGTAAATCGGGAGCTTGCGTAACGCTCAAAATCGTCACGAAATGAGTGAGGTATGACGGAACGGACTGCACAGAAAACAATCAACTCAATGATTAGGCTTATCCAAAAGTTAAAAAATCCAAAAATAAAAAATTAAAAAATCGAAAACCCAAAATTAAAAAACTAAAAATCCAAAATTAAAAAATCCAAAATCCAAAATTCCAAAAATAAAAAAATCAAAGACCTAAAATAAAAAAAATCCAAAACTCCAAATTTAAAAAATATAAAATAAATAAAAATAAAAAATCTAAATTAAAAAATCCAAAATTTAAAAATAAAAGAATCCAAAATTTAAAAATTCAAAATCCAAAATTTAAAAATAAAAATCCAAAATTAAAAAAATACAAAAAATAAAAATTCAAAGATCTAAAATTTACAAAATCCAAATTAAAAGAGCAAAAAAATAAAAAATCCAAAATTTAAAAAGTCCAAGAACCCTATATTAAAAAGTTCAACAATCCAAAATTGAAAAAATCGAATAATCCAAAATTGAAAAAATCAAAAAATTAAAACAAGATTCACTTCTGTCGAGTGGCGTTCCACGCACACCTTTTTTTCTTGCAATTCTAGTAGAACGGACTATTTTAAAAATGCAGAGAGGTGGTTTTAACGAATTAATACTTTGTTGAGTAGAATATGAATAGGGCCTACACCGTCGTAGCAAAAAAAATCATATTTTTTCTAATTATTTTTATTTCATGTTGCTTTACATTACACTAGATTCCTTGCTGAACACTTGTGGTGACGTACGAGTTTCTAATAATTCAGTATGCAGTATTATTCAGTGTCCAACAGCATTCTTCAGTAGATTCTCAAAGAAATATAACTTTCAAAACCCATGCCCTCAGCGACTGATTTTCTCTTATACTAAAGTAGAATAACAAGGAGCAAAAATGTAATAGACCGCTGTTAGCAGATCTGTTTGTTATCCCTTCCACTTTATTCCCTTTCTTCCTTTTCCTTGCTGTACATTTATTGCTTCATTGATCCGCTTGTTTCCAATCTGCTGCCAAAATCACGATAACTTATTATTGTTTCGGCAAAAACAATATTGGAGTCCTTCCAGTGGCAAACCTATCTGGAAACGAATGCAGCTTTTCTTAGCTGATTCACACATGTTTAGGTTAACAACGCCCATAAATGTATTTAATTTCGTTGGTTTATTGCCTTATTTTACGTGAGGTTTCGTTGGTGTCGTGTTGTAGTAGTGTTTCTATATCTAAAACATACCTTATGACTATTTAAGTAATAATATGTATTAAATAGTTAATAAAATTTGCTAATAATAATAACAAAAACAACAACAGTATCGTTAAATAACAACCCGTACCCAAGCTTAGGCTATTCAGATATTTATTGTGTGATGTGGCAAAATTTTGTTCTTGACTCATAACTATTAACGTAAGTAATTTATTCATAAAATGACTTGTTTTAAACTGAATAACAATTAAATTAATTGATTCGAATTCTTAGAATTACTATACTTGAGTGAGATAAACTGTCGGTGAAGTTTATTATTTACGTTAATTATCCGTTTATATTAATTACTTTAGCTAATGTAAAATGTTTGATTACAATCCTTATTTTACAATATACTCCGAGATTATTAAAATATTTAACGTAAACGAACTTAATCACGAAAGAAACAGTCAATCGTTAATATTTCTGTACAAAGTGATGAATTAGAAAATTCGTGATTCAAACAAAATTGGTAACATGCTGTTTTATGCACCTCATAAAGGCCTAGTATACTGTATCCTGTATACTGTATCCAGTATTTCAGGCTCGTCTTACGCCTCGGCCGTTATACTAGATCTGTCCGCTAAAGTGTTATTTTGCGTACTTGATACATAAATAGCTATTTTGTATGAATTCTTAAGGACAGAACCCTGAAACGTCTACATACATATAGCTTCTTTGATAAAAAGCGCTCATCGACCACAGCGATTAGATATAAATAAGCTGCATATGAACAAAGTAAAATATGTAAATAATGTATGGTTATTTGTGTGGTAAAGATGTATTTAAAATACCATGTAATAATAAATACATAATTAATAAGTCGGTATCATTAGCTAAACAAAGAAGATTCATGTAAAAAATAAAGAGCTGATGATGTCGAACTAAACGCTACTTTCACCGACAGCGAAACTGTCTATATATTATAAGTAGAGCTGGGATTTTAAGGCAAATGCCTATTTTGTTCCTTATGAAATAACATGAAATTTTTAAAATATGTTGACGTTTCGTGATAAATCACTTACATTTATAGAGTTTTATAGTACCCTAAAATGCCTATTTGGACCTTTTATGCCTATTTTACTATTTTAGTGTCTAAATTGCCTATTTTGTACATTTAAAATAAAATTCAACTTCTGTAATTTTTAGAATCTTATAATGGACATCCTTCAATGAAAAGCAGAACAGCAGAGGTGGGGTTTTCACAGAAACATGATTATTCCAAACAATTGTCGCTTAAGGAATGCTGACTGACGGGGGAGGGGGAGGATTAAGGATCTGTTTAAGTAAATATAGTTAGTGGTGCCTAATTTTGCAGTTAATTCTGTTAAGAATAGGTATACCACGTTTCTTGCAGTTAAAAAAAGACCATGTTACTGTTTAAGTGTATATTGTAATATTTTAAAGTCTATTTTCTGTCTATCTACACATTTTAAAGCATATTTTAAGTGCCTATTTTATCTTTTAAAAGCCTATTTACTTGTTTAAAAAGCCTATTTTAGGTGCCTAAAACTAATTTTTTTAGAGCCTAAAATCCCAGGTTTAATTATACTCGTAAGTTAACGATTACCCCGCCCTAGGCTATCTCGCTTACCATGACACAAATAGTTATGTGTTTTATACATGTTCATAGTTTAAATAGCATTCATTACTTGCTTAATTCTGTGAGTATTCACTAAATAATCACAATAAATATAACTCAAGGTCCGGATTCTCTGTAGGGAAATTTACTAGCAACGAAGTTATCGAAATTATCGATAAAATCCGGACCTCTCATTGCATTGCCTTCCTCCGCTGGGACCCGGGATCAAATCTCGGTGGATGTATGTGCAGGTTTTTCGGGGTGTTCCCGTTTTCTCCGTCATATATCAATCCACCTTTGCTCCATTCCCCATAATATATGACTATTTGGTTACAATAAACGAATTATTAATCATGTAACTTAACGGTAATCGAGTGCTTGATTAGAGAAATACTGCGGTAAAACAACCTTTTTTTAATATCGATAACTTTATTATACAAAATTATATTACAATTGAGGCAGCAACAGATGTAAAATGCATAAGTAACTTGTATTGAGGTTGCTATCCATTAATAGTCCTCAGCAGCATTATATGTGGGCTAATTATGACATGTTTTATTACTATTGAAGAGAATCAGCATGTCTTTTGCGTTTTAGTCTCCTCTGATTTCTGGTCACTTGGTTCTGTAAAGGTATGTGATTCAGCAATCATTGGGACGATGTATAAAGCTATTATGAAGCCTGGTATAATTGGTAGTTAGAACAGTTGAGACTTCGGGAATTTGGAGATCAGTATGAAGGGTCGTTTTACGAACGTACCATGGTGCATCAGTACATATCCTGAGAATACAATTCTTTAGTGTCTGTATTCTTCTTATTTGGATGTCTGAAGCAGAGATCCATATCCCACAGGCATACATCCAAATAGGTATGATGAGAGTTGTATAGATGAGTATCTTGAGCTTCAATGGAAGAGGACATGAGCCTTGTATTGATAGCTTTTAATAAAAGTATCCTATCGAAATGTAAAGCATTGAATTATTATCTTATTCCAGCTGCCGTAAATACTGTTTTGTAAGCACAGGAAATGAGAGGAGCAACATAGAAGGATGGTTAAACTTCAACAGAGAGAAGATAGAGATAGAATGGAAGGAAAGAAAGAAAGAAAGAGAGATAAACTGAAAAGAACGGAAATTGAATCAAAGCAGCTTTCGCTGCGGTCTGTGGACTAGAGCTCAGCTGTTCGAAACTGCTACGATTCTCAGTAGAATGCATTTTCACAAAATCTTTTTCCACCATATAGACGATATAAAAGATAAGCTCAATATAGGTTTCATAATCAATAGAAACTTAATAGTGTGTGTTTGGAGTATTTCTCGCGATTCCATGGTTAAGAAAGTTGTGTTCGTAACAATGAAATGTGGTTAATTATAAATTTTAAACTTCCGTGGCTTTAATTTGTATTATATGTAGCTATAAATCTTTGTCACATTACCAACTGATTCTTCGTGGTTTGTTCACATGTTGTCATGTAAAATTGACTTCCTAAGCAAGTGTTTTCTTCTTGGTTGATGCACTCCGAAAGGGTCATTACCGGAAGTCCAGCCGCGTGTGACGATATTCAGAAGGTTACAGCTTTGTGTATGCGATACCTGTCTTCTTCAAAAAGCAGTAACCTTTGTATAAACACGTTACATCAGTATGAGTTGTGCGGCATTGCTCTTTCAACATTACAGGAAGTGCAGCTGTTTCTAAACATAACCAACACAGGTGTTAGTAAAATCTGATGCGACACACTCTAATTTTCTCTACTCTATTAATTTTACATTCTGGGATAAAGTAAACGGAGGGCTATCTAGAAGCATTATGTCACTACTTTTCCCTCTAGAAAGGCGAGTTGCTTCATAAAAATTGCTTTGTACAGGTCTATACCCTTAGCAACCAGGGAAGGCGGTTGAGGCCAGGTAGGTTCCTTCAACCGCTAGCAGCCTCACATTTACAAGCAGAGGGAATTAGTGCCAACCGTAATTTCCTCCCCTTGAGTCACCTAGTCTACTTCAATCAATCTTAGATTTTTTTAATATGTCATTTTATCTTAAAATGTTGGTTATACATCAATTCTACACATAATTACAAGAAAAATGACACCAAACAATGTATAATTTACTTTAATAGGAACATTTATAACAAATACATAAATAAAAGTTACGAGAAAACTGCTTTCAAGTTCTATCTTGAGTGTTCATACAAGTCAGATTCACTAAGCTAGTCCTATAGGAAGAGGTGGGAGAGTGTTGACCACAATAATGCTCTTGGGTATAATCAGGTAGCGATGAAAAGTGAACGCGTTCCATATTGCTTTTATAACGAAGGTATGATCAGATAAATTACCTATCTCCGATCGATACTCAGCAGACACACAACGAAGAAGCCACAAAAAGGAGATGAAAATGGAAGATCTTTCAGTGCTAATGTTTTTGTAAAACAATTTCATTTTTATAATTTTTTTTATACTGTGACTAGATATAAGACAATGTAGTTTTAGTTTTTAATTATTGATGCATCCAAACCTGAAGATGGCGGAAATACGTCGAAAGGCCTTGGCAACAAAAATATTTTATTTTATTTTATTAACCGTTCTATAGTGAAAGGTTTTAATTTTATGAACATTTTAACCTACCCCTTTATATAAAATGTCCCTTAATATTCGATAATATGTTCTCTTATACATATGGGAACAAAATCAGTCCAGTTTATTTTATTTGTTTAAATAATGGGAATATATTACTATGAAATTGTAATTATTTAATGCTATTTTTAATTGTTTGAAGTCACAAATCTATATATTTTACATGACTCAATATACCCTTAGACTAATTTTTCAGGAACCTATAAATTTGTAATTACTCTAGAGCTTCTATGCAAAATTTCAAGTACAAGGGATTTTTAAGGAAAAGACAAGGAAAAATCTGACATTTATTGTATTTATTGCATTATAAGTGATTCTTTTGACTAGACAAATTCTGGAGGACGAACCAGCGAGCGAAGAATTTAAGGTGTCAAAAAGCAGCAGAAAATAGACGATGTCTAGAAACCCCGGAATTGAGATTAACCTATACTCAGCCGCACCCTACAAGAATGCTTTGGCTCTGACTTGGGGAAAACCGAGCACATAATGGGCAATCAAATCTTCTTGACTTCCGGGTATCTGTCGCGTCATATTTAAGAAGTCTGTCGACTTTCGACCATCTTGCCGTGGTCTTTATCAAGACTACTTGATAAAGACCACGGAAGCCAAGAAGATTTTATTGTCAACTCGGGCCGCGGAAGCCTACGATCTTATATAACGGGCAATCGCTCGAAGTCCCCGGGCTAATAAGGGTGAACCCTCGAAGTAGTAGATCCGAGTGAGCCTTACTCGGAGTTTCCCTGACTACCAGATGAATAGCGTTCGGATGTTTATGACAAGTCATATTTTTATCCTGACCCCCATTCTCGCCACAAACACAAATTAAACATGAATTGCACATTTGTTATCCTAATCGGACCGTTTTTATTTTGCATATAAAGTCATATTTTGGCAATTTTCATGGTTTTGGATATATTTCGGTCATATTTGTAATTTTACATCGTATTTCAGTTAAAATTCGGTAAAAAAAAGCACAATTAGGCCTATGCAGTATATGCACTAAATTGTCGACTTACATTTTTCCCGAAAAAGAGTCACGAATATTTTGGTTTTACTGTAACTGAAATGTGAAGGGACAATAACAAGTAATAGCACAATTACCTCTTCCTCCTTGTTGTTAACTACTTCCAATAGACATGTTTTTAAAATATTTTCATTTCACATTTGCAGTGGTATCTGGAAACATTAACAGATTAGAAGTTTTTTAAAAGTAAAAGTGTAAAATTGTTAAAAAGTGATTATCTGATTGAATTAATAATTTAGTGTCATTGAACCTTTTAAATTGGAACGTTTATGTTTAGAAAGTACGTTCTTATATCAGGTCATACTTGGGATTTTTGGGTCATATTTAGTCAGTTTAAGATCATATTTGCAGTCATATTTTCCCGCTTTTAGGTCATGAACATCCGAATCTTACAGATGAATCATACCAGATTGGAGACACGACCCCCGATAGGCAGATGTCTGTCATACAGAAAGTGTATTTTTTTATTATACTGAAGCAAACATCCAGCATCGATTTCAGACTTACAAGAACGAAAATGCAGAAATATAACAAATTTGCCGAGAAGTTTGGCCTATGAGAGTGGTGGAGGACCAAAAAAAGTGCATCGGAGAGTCTATACCATTTTAAATAATCGGTTTGAACAAGGGAAATATCGAAAGTCTTATGCCCTTAAACTACCTTATGACAGAACTAAATGCTACAACAAATGAAATAAGGTAAACTGATATAATAAAGTGCCAGAATGATTTTGTTTAATCAATGGTAATTGCTATTATGATAGGCCTATGCAGTAAAGAAGTTATTTTTGTAATAGATCTCCGAGATTAACCGATTCATTAAGCAAAGCTTACGGAAGAACAAAGGTCTAAAGTTTTATAAGCATGGTGAAGGAATATGTGGGTAGTGTTATTTGTCAAAGCAACTTCCAAAGCCGTATATGAACACTGTAAAATAATATGTTGTGATGAGAACTGATTTGCATTTGATAAATTCTGTCTAACATTTTACCATATAAAATAGGCGATAAATTGAGCTTACTCCAGTAACAGTCAACCGATTTCTTTCCATGGACGTTATAAATGCGTATACCAAGTCTCATGAAAATCTTGTAAAGCGTATTTGAGTAAATGCGCTTACAGACAGCCGGACAGGCATTTTCCCGTCCACCACACAATCTCATAAAGTACCATTCTGGCACTTAATAAATTGATTTCGTCATGAAGGCTTTGACAATTATTGCTGCAAACGTCAGGACTTGAAAATTATTAGCCTACAATCCTAGCGATAGAGAGTAGGCCTACTTCAAATATATATACATATATTTTTTAATCCCATGTAAAACTTATTATAGTAGGCTACTGTAGGCTATATTATTTTGAATTGAATAAGTGCCCTTTAGGCGGGAGGCGGGGTGGGAACGCCCCTAAGCACCGAAGCCGCAGGCTTATTGTACCTACCTCCGGGATGGAATGAGTTGCGTGCCCATAGGCCGCCCAGGACTGCAGATCCCCCCGCAGGCCCCCATCCCCTACATCCAGCAAGCCTTATTACCATGCCACGTATGCGCCACCCCCTTCGGTCCCTCCAACCGGAGCCCCGACAGGTCCGCGACACACGCCACCCCCTTCGGTCCCTCCAACCGGAGCCCCGATAGGTCCGCGGCACACACCACCAACAACCTCTTGACCACAAGCAGCGGGGAGGACGGGAGAGGCCCCCAAAGGGCGCTGACTGCCAAAGCAGGCCCGATACCGGAAGTGGAAACGGGATGATGATGATGAAAAGGGGGAAAGGTGAGATGAAGTGGAGAGTGTTGGTGGAATGAGAGGGGGAAACGGGAGAACCCCGAGAAAAACCCCCAAGGCACGGCTTCGTCCACCACGAATGACACACCCGCCGGCCCCGAGATTTGAACTCAGGACCGCTAGCATCAGGCTATATTATAAGCTACTGTACATCAGAATATTCCCTAATATTAGTAGCTGTATCGTCTAGACGTTCGTTGTAAATATCCAGCTGGAAATGGTTAAAATGTGATCATCATTTATGGTCGAGCTGCGATTTTATAACATTGTTCTAGAATAGTGGTTATTCTACATTTTAACTCTGATGAAATAACTTTTCATGTAAAATGAGTGGAATTCCATACACTGAATTAAATAGATTTAGTGCAAACCAACGCATATATCTTTTTTATCCAGCACGTTTGCTACCAACAATAACGCAAAGCGTCAGGAACAGGTCCAATTTCGTAACATTGTTATAGAAGAATGCATTTTCTACACTTTAATTTCCTTTGAAATAGGTTGGCTGTAAAGTCAGACACTGTGGCTGTGGACGTGACCAAGATGAGATATTAATTTATTTCAAAACCTTTGAAACTAGTACAGAATGGAAATTATTATATAATAATAATAATAATAATAATAATAATAATAATAATAATAATAATAATAATAATAATAATAATAATAAATAAACAGCTTTTCCAGGTGGTCTGACAATTTTCGATTCACATTCCTTCGTAGTTTCGTCGCCTGGGTGAGTTGGTAGCGTGACTGCCACCTGGGTGGTCCGGGTTCGATTCCCGACCGGGTCGGGGATTTTAGAGCGATGTAAAGTTTCCTTCCTTGGTTAGGACTGGGTGTTGTGTCCTCATTACCATCCTGCGAAAGGAACTGGCCACCCTACGCGGTATCGTCCGGTGTAGTGTCCCTCGGTCGGGCCGTGAGCCTTCCCCCCCCCCCCCAAGATAAGGCAAGGGAAAGTCGTCGCCATGATTATCATTATATCTACGGATGATGTTTAAAACTGAAAATAACATTTAATTTACATGCCATTTTTCGTTATCGAGCTTGCTGTTCACTAGAACTGAAATTATCTGGATAAAAGTCAATTGGTTAACTGATCAAATAATTTCTCAAATAACCATTATCTGTTTTTTTCAATTAACGAGGTAAGACTTATACTAATAACAGTACAATGACGTCACTCTAAACAATAATCTAAGTAGCCTCTTAGCAGTTATCCAATTAATTTTTAAATGAGAATTCACATGATGGCGAGTAGGCCTACACTCTGAGATATCAATTCCAGTGCGAGCTTATTTGAAACAGTCATTTCTTTTTAGAATAGATAGACAATCTTGTGGCTGCTTCTGGCGATCATTTATGTGGTGCAGCCCACGTGACAAACACAGAGAATGGTATAGTGCAGCGTTTCTCAACCTTTTTGAACCCGAGGACCTTTAAAATGTCTAAATTTTTTTAAGGACCCCTAATTTTACATCCCATTTTTAAAAAGTAGGTTTTATGTAGGCTTATATTCTTAATATTTGGGGTATTAATTATAGGTCATTATAACAAAATAAATCTAAATACTTTTTTTTTATTCAACGGAAACACAGTTATTTAATTGGGAGTAAACTATTGACAGTTTAATATCTATTACAAATTTGATAACATAAATAGGAATTATGTTATTACTCACTTTGAATGAGACGGTTGAGCTTGTCGCCTCTTGCAGAGTTCCTGGATATCTGCCTCAATATTAGTCAAATTTTGTCGAAGATCAGCAGACACATTCTGTATCTGTATCTGGTACCCTATGATCCACAGGTGTGGCGAAGGGGCCTCCAATGGAGGTTTCATTACCCATACTAATTTTGATATGCTTATTTTCCGAGAGAGGGTAGAGGGACAGGTGGTAAGCCCATCGCCTCGCAACCCCCCTCCGGAAACTAAGTATTTCTTGGACGTGAAAGGGCCGAGAAATTTTGTCCAGAGGCTCTAATTTAGGCTTGGAGTTCTTTTACGTGCCGTAAATCTACGACACGGGACCCCCAGCTTAAAGTCCCTCCCGGAGGACTCCGTGCCCAGGATTTTTACGTCCTGAAAAATCCATCGACCGCGGCCGGGTTTGATCCCACGCCCTGCGGATCTAGAGGCGGGCACGCCACCTCTAGACCACCGCGGCCGACAGCAGACACATTAAGTCATCTTAATTATATCTGCAGACCATCTGCACCATCTTCGGGGACCATAGGTTGAGAAACGCTGGTAAAGTGTATACGGCATTGTGAGTCTCGTCCCCGATCTCTAGGGGCCGTCTCGTCCCCGATCTCTAGGGGCCGTCTCGTCCCCTTAAACAATCCGTTTCGTCCCTGATCTCTAAACAAACAAGTCTCTCGTATCCGGCTGAAATATGTTTCTTTAATCCGTAACCCGTCTCGTCCCCGGTTGAAATGTGTTTCGCTTATCCAGGAACCCGTTTTGTCCCCGGCATTCTCATACATCGATTATATTTCACGAGCTAAACCAATTCTCATGCACAGAATATTGGCAGATTGGAAGATTTGTAAAAAGCTATTCACAATGTTGTTAATAAAGTATGGCTTTATGCAAATATAAGTGGTTGTAGGTTTCATTTCTCCGGCCATTAATCCACCATTAACGGTCGTGGGGTCGGCATGCCGACCACATGCCCTCATTCCTGCCATCTGCCTATGGTAGATGACGCAGCAGTCGGGTGGTAGGCATTGTCCCTTCAGGAATGTAGCGTCACGGAGTTTAGTTTTTTTAGGTCTTATTTAGCAAAGGCCGGGTGGGCGAAAAGTTCTGAATCTTGTTATGTTAAGTGACTATAAAGAAAAGAATAAAATTGGGGCCTGGCTGTTTTGCCCTTTAGTATTTAGGTTCTTCTGAGGTAGAAAATTGTTTCGTATTTCATATGCTGCCATCACCCCGAATGATCAAGTGTTAGCGAAATTTGAAACTTATTTGACGCACACTTCTTGTTTTCGTTTACATAATTCCCGCTGGTAATATGGGCTTATTTTTCTGCTGCACTGACTAAAACTACAAATGCTTGTGAATCCTTTCATTTCTACCTTGACAATGCCTACCATAACCACTTATAAAATGGACACTATTTTACTAAAAAAAAAATACAACATTTTTAACCGCACCAACCAGCAAAATGCTTATGCAGTCCCAAATCTGCTCTAAGAGGGAAGAAATATTTTGCCTTTACCTGATTGCACCTCTTCTTAAACACCCGGGACGAGCTTGGCGATAGGATTAACGCGCCAAAAATTAAGTGGAGACGAGTTGGACTATAGCCTACAATTAACTCACTGCAATTTACGTTGGGACGTTTCTGGGACTAGATAGGCCATGTTCAGGGTATAGGCTCACAGAAGAAGAATTACTTCGTTGTCTGACTAAGGTTAATCGACATACAAGTCCATATAACTACAAATAATATCTAGGCCTTAGTTATCTAATGTGTAATTAATTAACCGTGCAGGTGATCGTTATCCAGTTATTTGTCCCAGCTCTGCTTTCACAGACAAGAACTTCTGGGCATCGCATTTCGAGGTGCTTCATCCATGGAAGTGACAATGCAAGTACAAAGAACTTACATATTATCACCCTACTATTGATTTCATAATTGAAGTGCTTTTGTTTTGTGAACATTACATTCACTTCACAGGAAGTTATATAATATTTTTATTTCAAGTTATATGTTTTATTTAAACTTAACAAAGTAATGTAAATATGGGAAATTTTTTAAAAAGTATTTATTTAACTTTGAGTGATGCAATAACATCATACCCAAAGAACATTTTGCATTTCACTGCTTTGTTTGCTTTTCAATAAAAATTAAATTAATTTTTGGAAATTATCAGACCTTTTTTAAAAATGAGTTTTAGTGTCAGTTATTACGGTAATCCGTAGGATAAAAGAAAAAAAAACGCTTTTGTATGGTGTTTGAGAGACAATACCCAGTGGTATAGTAGGCGGAAGAATTGGTTTTCCACTTCCGTGTATTTAATCACTCAGTTTTAACTTCCATCCTTTGTGCCTATACAAGGTGTTTATAAAGTCACTTACCATTTCTGTTTTAACACTACAAATTTTGATTTTTCGCAGATAATCTAAAGCATATATGGGCAACGCCCGGCCCGCGGGCCGGATGTGGCCCGCCCCAACTTTTGATCCGGCCCGCGGAACATTTTAAAATCGCGCTCGAAAAAGTAAATATTTTTGGTTCTCGCCTACAAGAGAGTGAGAGGGGGGAAACTACGAGGGTGTTCCTTCCGGTCAGCGCTAGAAAAATGCTGCAATAGGCCTAACTTACGAACCAGACTTACAGATGGAAATTTTGAAAACACTCTGCGCTTGTGGGATTGATGCCAACATTGATTATCTTGTTTCTCAAGTTCAAGCTATTAATTTCTGCTGATTGTAAGTAAATACCTAATCACAATCAGTTTCGATATTGTTCTCATTCATGTAGGCCTAACTTTAGCATTATACTTTATAAATACAAAAAAAATCATTATTATTTTTTCAGAACTACCTATTATCTACGGCCCGCGACTTCATAAATATCGTAAAGTTTAGCCCGCATCTTTCCAAAGGTTGCCCATACCTGATCTAAAGCAATGTACACAATAGAAGAAAGAATATCTGCTGTTTCCCACCGACTGCGTGGAATGACGTATGATGAAGAGGGCGGGACAATTTCACGCGCGAATTTCACAAACCATCTCCTACTAGATACGCCATTAAGAACATGGTGATCTAATTCAAGCGAACTGGTAGTGTTACTAACGACTAGGGAACTGGGAGACCGGCTGTAGCAGATGAAATGAGCAAAGGATACAGGACGCTATTACACGCAGCCCCTCAGCATCTATCAGAAGACTAAGCAGGGAACTTGGTATCGCAAACACCACTGTGTGGGAAACACTGCGATTGAAATTGCATAAACATGTCTACCACATTCAAATTGTTCATAAACTTGAAGACTATGCCGCTAGACACGCTATGTGCTATGACTTACTGGATGCTGTTAGAAATGAAAATTTATTGTAGCATGTTCTGTTGAGCGACGAGGCAACATTCCACACCTGTGGACATGTGAATAGACATAACTGTCGGATTTGGGCTGATGAACAGCTAAATGCGTTACAGGAATGGGACTCGTCAAAGGTAATTGTGTGGATGGGAATCACAAAACCAAAAGTGTATGGATCCTACATGTTTTCTGAGCGAACAGTAACTGGTATTACCTACCTTGACTTACTGCAACAGTTTTTGGAGCCACAGTTGATACAAGATAGCATTTTGGTTTCTGTAGTCTACCAACAAGGCGGACCACCTCCCCACTTTGGCAGAATTGTCCCGGACAACCTAAATGACAATTTTTCTGGGAGATGGATTGGCCGTGCACCGCCAAGATTTCGGGCTCCCCGTTCACCCGATTTGACCCCAATGGACTTTTTCGCCTGGGCATTATCAAGTCCAAGGTGTATCAGGTGAAAATCACAGGTCCTGAACAATTGAAAAACCGCATTTATGCCGCTGCGGAACAGATAACGCCAGGTATGTTAGCAAGGGTCTTTCGGGCTACAGAGGAACGATGGGACTTACGCTAAGATTTGCAGGGTTATCACGTTAAAATGTAAGAATTTGTGTTCAAAATGTCTAAATGTGTGTTCGTGTTTTTATAGTATTTTAAAACGTGTTTAAGTGGAAAATGGTAAGTGGCTTTATGAACACTCATTATTACAGGAAACTGCTCAGAGATTTGAACATTGACCTCTCATATATGATGTTTTGGAGCTTTAAAAGAGTCATATTGATGTCTCGAGCTGCTCTGTCATCTACTGCCTCATGTACACATCTACATGCGCAGACAGAGGTTATTGATTTTCTGGCGTACGGCTTCCAAAATAAGGAATGGGTCAACAACACACTTCAACCCCCAAGTATGATGATAAAAGGCGCAATGAATTTTAAAATATTCAATTTGTATCAGTCTGAGTCTCTGTAATAATAATATTAAGATATTTTTAACTTAAGAGGAATTTGACTGATACTAAACATGGCTGTAATGGGTTTTTAGCACTAACGTGCAACGTTTATTTCACGTGATTTGTGTTAAAAGTTCTGTTTTTAATTCAAGCTATCTAAGGTAGCATTTCATTTAAACACACCATGAAGTAAAATAGAAAGAACCGGCGTGTTACGTAAAAACGTGTTTCTATAGTAAAATATATAAAATCAGTGGGGTTTTTTCAACGGTAATGAAAAAGGACATTTTTTTATTGTTTCGTAGTTGGAGAAAGTAGCTACAATCCGAAAGATCGTCATCATTACTTGGGATATTGCGCCATGGTGTTTTTTATTTTTTATTTATTTAAGGTCGCTTTTTAACTGCCAGGGTCACCAGCGACCACAATAATAAAATACATTTAAATTGAACAAGTGCTACAAGAAGTGAAGTATGAAGAAAAACATATATATGCAACTTTAAATTTAGTAAGAAGAACAACATATTAAACATAAAAAGGACTGGAAGTAATTTAGCAACTACTGACAAACTATGAATTGATTTGACATTATATGAATGATTATAACTGTGACAGTTCCAAGAGTGAGATGACCTTAAGGCATCCTTCATCATTTTTAAATATATTGTATAAGTCTCCTTTGATATTTAACAGACGCCTTACATGCAATAACCGTGGACATTCCAGAATAAGATGGGAGGAAGTTACATCCCCATTACATTTCGGGCATGGATCCTTAATAGATTTCTTCATAAGATAGCCATGGCTAAGGTTGAAGTGGCCAATCCGCAGCCTGGTCAGCAGGACTTGTTGCCTTCTACAGAGGAGAGTATTCGGAATGGCTGGCTCAGTAACTGATTTCCGGACGAGCTGCAGTTTTGAAGGAGTGGATCTCCATGTTTCATCACAGAGCTTCGTAATTTCAGATCTGATCAATGTTTTGGTGTCCTCTAATGTACCATTAAAACAGTTTTCAATTTTTGGGAAGACTGTAGCAGATTTAGCTGCTGTATCTGCGTTTTCATTACCAGAAATACCTTTATGTGCGGGAAGCCATGCTAATGAGATTTGGGTACCATTTTTTGAGTGAAAAAACAAACGTTCCTGAATCATTTGGATGAGTGGGTTCCTTGTAGATCTGTTTTCAATGGCACCGAGAGCTGACATAGAATCTGAGAAGATAACAATTTGTGAGCAGTTATTACTCTGAGTGCTTATTTCAATAGCTTTTAGAATAGCCCAGGCTTCACATGAAAAGATGGAGAAGTAATCCGGTAAGCGATAGGATTTTGTCTGTTATGCATTACTAACATAATCCCTTATAAATTTGATTTTATTGTTGAAAACGTAGTAGGAAACATAGCTTATCCAGAGGTTTATTGATAAAAAAACAAAGTCATCGAGGAAATTTGAAATTTATACAAAGCCAGATTGTAGCTACAGACAGACCAGTTGAATAGGCCTAAAAATAAAACTGCAGATATCACATCACAATGGATTTAAGTTAATACGATTTTACATCCATCCCACACAATTTAAGCGTAATATAATCTTGCTGTACTGAAAGAATTTCATAACGCAGACTAACAATCTATCATATGACAAGTCTAGTAAGGACAGAGAATTTAATTACAAAGTAATACTCCTCCTGAGGGAGAAGATTCACTTGAACTCAGGGATTGTAGTAGCGAATTTCTCTCGGTTAACCGAAAATGTTATCTTGAATAAGTATCCTAAATGATATAATTCAGCTTTATTCCATGCTTGGAGTCATAACTTTCTCTGCTGTCCGGATAGTGCAGCGTCAAAGTGTAGGAGTACCAACGTTTCTACAGCCATGTCACTGTCTTCATCGGAGTTGTAGCTATAGAATGCTGACTTTAACACTCTACGCAAAGTTAACCGGACAGCCGAGATAGTTGGAATTCAGATCTATTGAACTTGTATCGCTATTCCGGTCTCCTTAGCCTATGTAGATAAGGCATGTCTTGGAGCCGTGGAGGGGGAGACTGCAGGTTCGAGTCCCTTCTCGGGCGTGGTTGTTTGTGTGTGGTAAGAAATAAAAAACAAAATGAAAAAAGGTAAATTAGCCAAATATCAGCAAAAATTTTAAAAAATCAAAATCAAACATTTTCCGTTTACGATAATAACTTATCTTCAATGCTCGTTCTGATGAGTGGTATTGTTGAACGTTCTTCTTACATGTATCGAATTAATGATTACACAGTCCAACAAAAGATAACTTTCTGTTTGGTGTCTGAGATGTTTTACCGGATTTTGGCTATACTTGTTAGTGTGCTTATTCCAAATATCTAAACACTTTTTCTCTGCCAGCTCTACTTTTACATAGAGTGCCATTAACTTATAACCTCTTTCGCGAAACAAAATCTTGCTTGATAATTTAGCTAGTGAATGTTCTTGACCATACTTTGGACCCGAAGGACGAAAACTGTACGAAGTACAGAAAAACTAAAAGCTGGATTATGTTTTGGCTTTTAAATTGACAGCTCAAAAGTCATAAACGACCGTACAATATGTGACATCAGTTCTTTGACAGACCCCCTGTTATATTGTTATTGTAATGTTAATGTAATATTATTGTGTTTCTTTTTTCTTCACGTGATTTAGAAGTTAAAAATAGGCATTTTTTATTTATATCAAACGTAAAATGGGATAATATGCATAATGGTAACACCATATCTCACAAACTGAAGCTGATATGGCAAAACTAATGGCACATTTGGCATCAGCGACCTAAATATACCCAAGAATAAGTATAAATTCTAATTCACCAAAATGGCTATTGGTCTGTGTTATTCTTTGTCTATATAACACAATTTGTTTACTAATTAAATATGTAGTCGCTAAGTCATCTGCGTTCTTTGGATCTCGTTTTAATAACACTGTTAGGTAGTAAGCGGCATTTAAAATATAATTAGAGCTGCTGGGTTCTTAATCATCGTATGAGTTTATGTGTAAAATGATATTTTGTTGTTTCTAATAAGAACTACCAGTTGAGCTTGAAAAGCAGAAGGTAATGAGAAAAGTACATACTTTTATACTTTATAGTACCTAATTAGAAGGTAGATAATATAAAAAAAACACTGTGCCTTTAATATCACTCTAATATTTTTGTGTAAGCTTTTCCGTAGGCAATGTTTTCTCTTGATGGCTTCACAAGGGAAAATGTTTTTCATGTATTAAGCTTTGTGGATTTTTAAAAAGGAATTCAAAGGTATTAAAATAAGTACACCACTCTACTCTCATTGCGGGGATAGCATCGTTGCATTTGTCTGCGTGTAGCTAAATAGTACATTGTGATATAATGGTGAGAAGTGTGTTTTAACAGAGTCCCTTGTCCCATCCAGTCTTGGTCCTTAGGTTATTCCCTCTCCTATAAGCATTGACATGTGAGCCCCTTGAAAAGCAAGATAAAGCCGGCTTAAAGGTTATAAAAAAAAGTATTTCTTTGAGTTGAAGCTATCCAAAATGTTTAACAGTCTAAAATCTAATTTAAATAGCCTATTTACTTATACTCAGTGGCGGATCCAGGAGAGGGGCCGTAGAGGCAGCGGACCCCTTGGTTTTTCTTTTTCATTCATTTGACTTATTTTTCTATTCGTCGAAAGTAATAACTCTACGCTTCACCCTGGGAGCAATATGAAATATGATGGTTTCAGACCAGCATTTACTTTTAGTTAAAGGTAAAAAGTTTCATATTTGGTTATGATTTTAATTTTTAGGTAATATGTAAAACCGACAAATTTCTCTATAGAACAAAAACTCCGGGAAAAAGAGTCAGCTGAAAAAGTTAGAAGGATCACTTAGAGGACCTAAGAACTCATCATTTTGTAATTTTTTGTTTTTAATTCCTGAGAAGGACCCCCAGACCCCGTGTTTATGGGGATATTCCACACACCCCAGTAATTGCGAACTTTCGTTCATGGCGGCTCCTTCTTTCAGTAAGTTCTGGATCCGTCCCCGCTTCGACTTCAAGATACTTCGTAATCGTCTACAATGAACTGAACTGAACTGAACTGAATTAAAAAATATATTATTGGAGCTAGAATAGAATTGAACGACATTTTAATTGGTATATGGTTCATTAACGACGGGGGTGTACTGCAACTTAAGCATGTGACCGTCGCCAGTGTGCCGGAATTTTGTCCCGCAGGAGTTCTTTTACATGCCAGTAAATCCACTGACATGGGGCTGTCAAATGTATGCACACATAAATGCCAGATATAATCTAGCTGTCCTCTATCTAGGAGACCTGTATTTATTCTAATAAAAACCGTGTATCTAGATGTAAAATCTTCCTGTAACTCTTATTTTGTGGTATAAGGAACATTGTAAGTATACTTTTAATCTTACCACAATCAGACATGAGATTTATCAGTCAAAACTATGATTGGTCTAATAGGCCTACCACCCTCGCCTACATCACGCCATTAGAGTATAGTAACCATTGAGAATAGACTTCATGAATGCCTGAATAGTTAACTTTTAACTAACAAGTCCACATTAACTATACAAGACAAGGGTATTCGAAATAAAAATGCGGGAGTAGTACATTATCAAATGAGTAGGCGACATCGATTATTAATTGAGACTAATTATACCGAAGTTGGTTTGACAGTTTCATGAAGCCGGAACTTCTATCTTCGATAGTAACGAAGTTTATGACGTCATGCATACTAAACCTTTCGGAAACTCAAATGGAATATGCTAGGACTAATGTACTTATTGAGTAGTATCGCTTTATTTCCGTTCGTATTTTCTCTTCTTCTCACTATCAGTCTCTCTCTCTCTCTCTGTCTCTCTGTTTCATGTGCTCGCATACACAAGTAAATTCTACACACACGCAGGTGAATCATACGGCTTTTTATGAGAAAGATAGTTCAGGTTGGTTTTATGATTATTTAACTTCTGGGTATAAATATATAAGCATTCATGAACCACAGATTATTGTCTCTGTTGGACATTACATGAGAATATTATAGGAGAAAAATTCCTCCGACACTGGGACTTGAACCCAGGACCTTTGGCTATTCGCGCCAATGCTCTACCAACTGAGCTAAGCCGGAGCTCAATTCACAGCGCCAGATGGAACCTCTCTCCTATGACTGATTGCCCTAATGGGGGACTTAAGTCTGTGAGGTAGACCATTAGGGCAATCAGTCATAGGAGAGAGGTTCCATCTGGCGCTGTGAATTGAGCTCCGGCTTAGCTCAGTTGGTAGAGTATTGGCGCGAATAGCCAAAGGTCCTGGGTTCAAGTCCCAGTGTCGGAGGAATTTTTCTCCTATAATATTCTCATTCAGGGTATAAGTCTTCTTGCATCTTAGGCCTGTGACTTTCACGAGTGTGAAGGAATTTTGTCTAAATCTACATAAGTGAACCTGTCGCATATCGTTCTGGGCTGGAATCGAACCCATGACAAGAAATCCCGGTGTGTTGTACGAATAGAAGGTACATAGCATGCCCTACCAGGGTAAGCCTTAACTCACTATATTAATTTGATTTCTATTTGTTTTAAATTAAGATGAATAGCGAATGGATCTTTAGTAATATTTTTGTTGATTATGGAATATTAAGGATATCAATGTTTCTACTTTTTAAAATTATTATCCTTTGAGCCATTTTCTCAATAAAACACATTGAAAAAATCTCCTTAGTAATTCAGTTATATAGGAGGTCGATAAAATTCCAACTAAGTTCATAATCAAAAACAGAAGAAAATACAATACAATGTTTACCCACTATAAATTGCCCAGACAGACGGACAGACGTCATTCCAAAATCACTTTTTTATTCAAGCATTGTGAAACAGGTTTACCGATGTTATCTCTATTTCGATTGTTTGTCATGATCTCAATACTTTCTCTTTACTACGTGTATACGATAAAATAAATCAGAATATCGAAGCTACACACTAAAAATCGCAACATTATTGTTAGTCTATCTCGCTCCTTATTTGAATATATCCATAATTAAGTAAATAGAAAAACATGTCCACTGTCTAGTAAAAGTGACACTTATCTTGCAAGAAAGGTTACAACTGTTACCTTCAAGTTATATCATAAAGTAATGCTTGCTCATGGTGTGGAAAACAAATGTGGTATCGAATTCGCCAACACATTAGGTGGCCTTTTTTTCAAGTTTATCCACAGGAGAAAACAGAATTGGAGAATTTAATGTTGTATCGGAACGTCGCCTTGATGGCTCAATTGTTAGAGCAGCGGCACAGAGAGCCGAAGATCCTGGTTCAATTCCTGGCTACGGCATTGAATTTTTCAGTCTGACTACCTTTCCACGTTAACCTACACACGGCCAGTGTGGAAAAATTATCGTTACCCACAATAGTTATCATAAGAATGTTAGGCCTACTGATATAACTTCGACAAGCCGATTAATAACCTATAATCTCCAAAATAAAAATAAATAATTACCTAAATAGGCTGTAGTATAAAAGGTAAGCCTACCAATAAATATTTTGGTGTGACACTATTCTTTTTTTTGCGAGTAATAGAGTTTAATGAATTTATTATTATTTTATTAAAAAGTATATTGATTTACTTGAATCATTTTCGTATAATGTAATATGTAATTTAATTAACAGCAGTTGGGAAAAATTTATATTGAAATGTCTATAGTTTATTTTTATTTTTACAGCATATATTAATAACAGTATACAATGGAAACTTGACAGAGAATCTTGTTTATCTAGTGTCTATTGTCTGCTAGTAAGGACTTTTACGTCAAGGAAAAAATTATCTCCTTTTCAAAATGCTATTGGAGCATACTGAAAATGTGCAATGTCTGATGAATTGAAGGTATTGTTTTCCGAACACTGTACTTCTCTAACACCTTCATTGCATGTAAGAAGTACAAATATGACACAGATCCAAAATGGTGAAATCTGCCTCTGAAAATCTGTCGTTTCTTACGTGTACAATAATAGCACTAAAATGTCTCATGTAATTTTTTGTCTTTTACGTCAAGAAAGAAAAGTTACCTAACATTGTCAAGACACAGCTTGCAGCTTAATTGAATTGGGATCCATGTGACCGAATCTCTGTACAAAAGAAGGACCTAAATTGGAATGAACGGGTGTTTCCGAGTCTTTAGAAGCACGATATAATAGTTTCTATCTCCTTCCCTTGAACACTGCTATAAGACAAAAGAAAAACGCTAGAATATATTGTGAAAGGTATTCAATATTTTCTATAAGGCACTATAAAGCACAAGCTTACTTTTAAAGAAATCCTACATGCTTATGATTGTAAAATGAGTTAAGTACAAAGTATTATCCTTTCTTATTCTAATATCAATTATGGTACAATCATTCCAATTTAAGGACAATAACATGAATTAATTTCTTTCTATCAAAATTAAAAAAGCTTTTACATAATTTTGTTGCGCTTTAAATAACCATTAATTCCAATATTATATACCTCGTATAAATCTCATATAGGCTAATATCAATCCAGTCGTTTGCATGAGAAGTTTCAATTTACAACTAATTAAATTGTTTAATTTGAAATAGCATAGTTAAGATTACTTACTAGTTTAGCATAAACCCATAGATTTTATATAACTGTTACCTCTGCTTTATTATGATAAAATCAAAATGACCGGTATGGACCAAAAGCGATATTTTATAGATGATAGGCCTAAAACATTTCTAATTGACAAACACATAAGATTTCTGAAACCCCACTATTCAGATTTTTATGGGTTGAGTGGCCTTTGTGAACTTTTTTAACAATGTGAATTATAACATTTCTTATTTTGAAAACATTTAGGACTTCTTAGTCTCCAATTTAGATGCATGTAGCGTACCACTGAATGGAATATTTAAACGGAAATATTACATATCTTCCTTTCTTCAATTTCGTTCTTTACATTTCCAAAACTCTTTCACTGAGACTGTAACATGCATGAAATTTTTATTATTATACATTAAAGGGTCTATAACCTAACAACATAATATTACCCATGTACATAATTATGAAAATTTAGCTTAGTGGTTGAGGAGCTGCGCTACAAACCGGAAGGTCGTGGGTTCGATCCCCGGGTTCGTTGAGGTCGTTGGAGTTTTTCAACTGGCCTAATCCTTCTGGTGGCACTGTGGCCCTGGGGTCGACTCAGCCTCTAACAGAAATGAGTACCAGGAGAAATATTGGGGGTAAAGGCGGCCGGCCACCTTTATGTGCCGATGTCTCAAATCTGGGAGCCTCAACCTCCTGGAACCCTCTGGGCTTCCATGGCCCTCACAGGGAATACTTTTCTTTACTTTTAATGCACAAATAAATATAGCCCTAGCGTACCTACACTTAAAGGGAACCTTGAGATACAAAATTAAATAATAATACTTGTAGTGTAAAAATTTGTCCAAGTATTATACAAGTATTTGTCCAAGCGCCTCAACCACTGCGCTACGGCGTACCCCCTTCAGCTATTATAATTTATTAAAATTCGTTATAAACCGAAATCGCTTGTTTTGCTACTCAAATCTTTCATGAATGCCTGATCATTAAGGAACATCAGATAATTGCAGTGCAGTAATTCTCTATTCTTCATAATTACTGCGGGTGAAGGTGGAATAATCAATAAATACTATGTTTCTAAAGCCGCGTGGGTTTTGTATTCCCTGTAGGTGATTAACATGTAGGTGTTAATCAATCATGCCTTATGCTATGTCTGAATGATCAGGAATGGAGAGCTATTAACTAGTTACAGCGTTAATTAAGAGGCAAGCAGGCATGAAACAGCATTTACACCAAACTAATATTTCAAGAACCTCACTTCCCAAAGCATGCCATGCATATATTGCAGTTGAGTTTGCTCTTTGAGGTGAACTAATAAAATAACCAACAAGTAAGAGGCATATGCAGACGTACATGAATATACGAACTTCCCTTTGCCTATAGTTTGCTTAAACTTATGACTAAATTATACACTTTGTAATTTGCTGCATTATGGTTACTATTTTTTATTATTAATAATAATACAATATTAATATTTTAATAATTTCAATCATAAAATAGAAGAATTTAGAAGAAAATGTTTGGATCATGTCAGCAGAAAAAATGAATGAAGGCTACCTCTAATGATTCTAAATTAATTATAATTCTTAAAGACATAGACGTCGAGGACGACCAGTCATAGTTAAAACCAGCAACTGTAAGGAGCAGGAACTGATCAGAAATGGCCTAATCCATGCACGTAGATTACTTTATTATTATTATTATTATTATTATTATTACTGCTGCTATTACTATTAGTTAACCTCTGTGGAGCAGGGGATGGGTTCGCTCGTCTCACGCGGAGGGCCCGGGTTCGATTCCTGATCGGGACAAGTTACCTATACCAGAGTCGAGCTAAGAAATAAACCTGAAGTAAACAAAAACCAATATGTCCATCGCTTTCTTAGTTCATACTAGTAATGTGCTAGAGTGAGATAGACATACTGATTTTGGTTTACTTCTGGTTTCCTTCTTAGGACGATAAGACTTTAGCTGATAGAATTTCAGTGCATCCACGTGGAATTTTTTGTGTTCAAATTGGTTTTGGGGGAGGCTTCTCGGGTCCCTCCCGTTTCTCCTGCCATGTCTCGTTCTACAATTATTGCTCTATTCATCCTAATAAGACCCTTGAGTGGAATAAGAGAATTGTTTGGGATCATTGTGACATGTATACGGCTGTACGTCCGTACTCCATTATCTGTCTTATCAGTAATAACATTTTAAAAAACCAATATCAATCTGCACTAATTTTACAAGATAATTTTTGTCTTTTTTCGCTGTATTAGCTTCCTATTTGTTGGGACTTGAAACCAATGCCAGTTCATTTAGGTAGGATATAAAGGAAGTTCTCTTGTATGAACAACACATCAAAGGACACGCGGAGCAAACGGCTAGGGTAAGTTCGAGGTGGTAGACAAGTAGATTCCCTTCCGGCATTCAGTTTTTCAGAGTAGATAGTGGAAAGTTCGGTGCAGAAAAACTTTCCTTTCGGTGAAATGACAAAGGGAATAGGAGGATAAGAAGAGTAAATGAAGGAGTCAATGCAACAGTGGTCTAACCCTCTTGGCAGGTAAATTTGGATTTTGATGACATCTGTAGTACTTGGGAATGAACTATCTTTCTAAGCTGGGGTTTGGCCAATTACGTCTCGTACAGTTAGTTACCTTTAAAATTATTTATTTATTTTCTGAAACGAAATTCCATTTGTAGAAATGCAACCAAAATGTATTAAACCAGGATCAATAGAACCTAAGAATCATAAGGATCAGTAATGATATTCTCAAATATGTACCACCCATTCATCATTAATTTATGACATTCAGATTTCTGTAATCGAGGTAGATGAGGCAGGCAATATGGAGAATGACGGTGACCATTTTCATGGAACTTGGATAAAGTTAATATGCAGCTCTTTCTATTAACCCTTTCAGAGCTGAACTAAATAGATTTATATTAGTAGTCATCAAGAGAAATCATCAGTGGACTCTAACTTTAAAGTCAATAGAGAAAATTTCAGTAGAAAAGCTGGTTTATGATAATTATAACTAGGCTGTAACATTTTAATAAAATCCATCGTCATTTACAATAAAATATTTCTCTATTAGTTTTGTATCTCTAACTTTTATGTGACGCATTTATATGTTAAAAAAAAAGTCCATAAATTATTACAATAATTTTTCACCTTTTCTAAACAACAAATAAAAATCTGTGGAACTCTGGCCTAACGATTGAAAAGTGTTGCAGGATCTCATAAAGCGTTGACAAAGCACCATACAGCACCCCACTCCTTTAAATCTGATTTCGCAAATTGTATGAAAAACCAAAAGTGTAGAACTACCAAATCTAATTCAGTCTGAGAGCCTTCCCGACTGTTTTTCAACATTTTTCAGTGAACTGTTTGCTATTAAGTAAGCCTTATCGTACATAACAGATACTAATCACCAGACATTCCTACTCTTTTCAGATTCAAAATCTGCTCTAACGGCTACTCACAGTATCTACATAGGCAATCCACTTATACGGAATATACAAATATCATATAACCTGGCTATGGAACAAGGAAAACAAGTAGTTTTTTTGTTGGATCCCTTCTCATCAACAAATACCTGGCAATGAGATAGCAGACGAGGCAGCCAAATCTGCCGTCCTAAATCTTACATGTAACACTGATATTCTTACATTCCATTCAGATTTTCCTATACACATCCGTACCAAAATCACTTCAGCAAGGAAAACACAATGGTCTCAACGACAAGGAACCAAGATTCATTCCGTAAGAGGATCCTCCATTGCTGTTTACTGCTTCAAAGGACTGAATCGCAGACACAAAGTGCTTATAACCCGTCTGAGAATTGGACACACAAAAATGGCTCACTCCTACCTGATTTCTAGAGATGATGAACCACAATGTAAAATATGCAATTCTCCACTGTCAGTCTCCCACATGTTCACAGAATGTCGCCGCTTCGATCTCATCAGGGAAAAATACAAGATACCCATAACATACAAGTTCTTAATAACCCAAAAATGTACAATAATGTCATATTATTTCTAAAGGACATTAACGTTTATGGTGAAATTTAAAAATTATACCATCATTTGTAAATCTGTGTCATTAAAAGCGAATATCTATAAATCAATAGTAGAAAGTATTTGCTATATGGAGCGGAAACTTGGTCATTAAATAATAAACAAAGAGCAAAATAATATTGCGTACTACAGAAATGGATTATTGGAGAAGGTCAGCAAGGAAATTGCGGAGAGATAGAATCAGGAATAGCACAATAAGAGAAATAATGAAAGTAGAGAAAGATGTGATAGAGATAGTTGAAAGTAAAGCATTACGTTGGTATGGACACATAAAGAGAATGAACGAAGGAAGATTGCCAAGAGTGGTAATGAATTGGGAACATGATGGAAGAAGGAGGAAAGGAAGACCAACTGAAACCTGGATGGATGGAGTAAAAGAAAGTATGGCCAAGAGAGGACCACAAGCTGAAGACACATTAGACAGACAGTTGTGGAGAAATAAAATAAATTAAGTGTGACTTTGATAGAAGCATTGTGTTTATATATGTTATCATTGCCGAGTGTTTACTTATTGCCGTTGTCATTGTTTGGTTGAGGGAAACCACAGCCTTGTGGAAACCCCTATATATAATAATAAAATTATTAATATTGTTTAAATATTTCTATATTCAAAACTGATTATTTTATGTAAATGTTCAGTCTCGATTAGACTCTTATGTGTCAAAGTGACTAAAAATAAATCATATTAAAAAAAGTGTAGAACTATAACTAGCTTTTTCTCTAAAATAAAAAAAAATAATTCAATTTACATAGAGGTATAAGGTTGCGAACTGCAATATATTTCAATATTCCTACCCTCTACGGAAATGAAGTTCATCAACTATTTTAAAATTGGCTTAGATCACTGTTGCGCTGATCACCCAAAGTAATTAATTTTAACAATTAGGTAGCAAATATGTAATATGTAGATTGAAGTTTCTTTCCCTTCACACATTTTACGTACGCGAAATGCTGCTCAAGGCCCGAACACTATCGACTGCATAATGTTTTGACACATTTAGGTGATACGGTTGTTTACTGGTATTGCGTAATATTTCGCGCTAATAGTAACGGACAGCTATGCAGTTAACAGCAAGGCTGAGAATCCAAACAAACTCATCATATCACCAGCCACTGTTATCGATTCCACTCATAGCTAAAGAGGTTACAGCTGATTATACCAGTATGCAAATCAGTCATGTTTTATGTCACGTGCCCACTTGAACTATTGTCCGCGTTATATCGAAGAATGCATTGGACTATTTTAGTGAGTTAATTAATTTTCAATTGTGCGTACCTCTCAATCACTTAAGTGCACTGACGTCTATGGTTCCCTCTTTCATTCAAAACCCTGAAAAATAAGACTTTGTCGGAATTTGTTATAAGAGGCGCTCTCTTAACAAGGGTTTTATTGTTGGAGGTGCCCGAGTGTCTGATACCGGTAAACCTGTGTTATAATAAATTCCTAATTATATTATCAAATTGGTAATAAATATTAAAATCTGTTCAAAATTTAATTTTACTGTCAATAGTTTACTTCCATTTCAATAACTGTGATTTCGTCGAATTAAAAAATGTATTTAGATTTATTTCGTTATAATGACCTATAATTAATACCCGAAATATTAAGAATATAGGCCTACATATAGCCTACTTTTAAAAATGGGATGTAAAATTAGGGGTCCGTAATTTTTTTTAGACATTTTGAAGGTCCTCGGGTTCAAAAAGGTTGAGAAACGCTGATCTACACAACTTCCGCAATCTTCCTACCCGACATTTTACAAGAATATACTATAGTTGAAAATACAAAAAAAAAAAAAAATTCTGCGAGAACAAAATTAAAATAAGCCATAAGCTCTGTATCCACGTGCTCAATACTGCGAAAAACGACGTTTGCTACAGACCACAAGAGAGGGAAGAATTTCCTGGAGGAATCAGGGGGTGTGAAAAGATGACTGGCTGTTGTGAAGGTCAAACACCGTTGCTAAGCCAACGCTTCCCCTTACACTTCCTACACCTGTCTGTAAAATCTTAATTGCAGTGTTGGATAATATGCAATAATAAAGCTTGGAATATAGTTTGATAAGCATTGTTATGACGCAAGGCAGGAAAGCAAGTGTTAATTGAATATGTAATAACGTCATATTACTCGTGTAATTAAATTCAATATCAATGGCTTCTGCAGTTTAATTCCATACCTCTAAACAAAGTTCCCATTGAATTCATAATTACGAGAGAGAATCAAATGAAAACAGCAATTAATTTTTTTCCACTATTTTACTGCAGGAAGAATGATTGCTTGTACACTATTTTTTCACATAGTCAACTCCCAGTTCAATGCACTTGCGCCATCGGATATGAAGTGCTTTGATACCGCGTGAGAAAAATTATTTTGGTTGACGCTGTAGCCGCTCGTGCACCGCCTATTGGACGTCTTCTTCAGACTTGAACTTCTGCCCTCCAAGGTTCTCCTTTAATGGACCAAAGATGTGGAAATCTGGCAAGTATAGCGAGTATGGCGGATGTGGAGGGGGGGCACTTGAAGCGAATGTCATCGATGGTTTTCATGGTTGCACGAGCAGCATGAGGACGGGCATTATTATGTTGAAGCAAAACACCTGCACTCAGCAATCCCCATCGCTTTGACACCATCAGACTTCCACATCTTTGGTCCATTAAAGGAGCACCTTGGAGGGCAGAAGTTCAAGTCTGATTAAGAGGTCCAATCGGAGGTGCACGAGTGGCTAAAGCGTCAACCAAAATAAATTTTCTCACGCGGTTCGAAGCACTTCCTATCAGATGGCTTAAGTGCATTGAACTGGGAGGGGACTATGTGGAAAAATAATATACAAGCAAACATTTTTCGTGCAGTAAAGTAGTGGAAAAAAATAATTGCAGTTTTCATTTTATTCTCCCTCGTATGTTTCATTGAAATAGTGTATTGAAACTAATAAAATAAAATAAAACAAAATGTATAGTAAAAACAAACAGCTCAACAATCTTTATTATGTAGCCTAGGCCTTTCGACACTGCCGTGCTGGTATAAATTCATTAACGATTAAAAATTATATGGCATTATATGGCATTGTCTTGTGCTCTTTTCACATTGATAAAAAAATTAAAATCTTCAAAAAACTTTATTAAAAACTAACACTGACACATTTTTCCAACTTCCTGCTTCTTCTTGAAACTTCCTCATTCTGAGCTCGCAGAGCTTGAGGATTGGAAAGCCTAGGTTTAAGTAAAATTAAAATTAAGCAGAACAGGAAGTATCTCTTTAACTTTTGAGTTTTATCTCTCGAGCTTGGCAGCATCTTAATTGTGTCAAAACTTTTAAATAATGAAGCGGACAATGTTTCTTTCTTTATTTTGCATCTATATATATATTTATTTCACTGGCCAATGAAAATTTACGAAGCGATAGTGGGGGTTTAAGTTTGGAAGAGTTGAAAATGGTTTTTGAGTGAGTTATGATGCGTTTAATATACCAATGTTACCTAATAATTATAACCCAAATCAAGATACGAGTAAATTTTCTCAATATATACTCAATATGATCACCTTTTCCTCAGATCCCCTCCACAGCAGTAGGCCTACTACAGTACTACCTCTTAACATCAATAATATGAGATAGTATCAAGAAAATGTCGAAATAAAAACTCTGCACTTTGTCCCAACTGGAGAGTTAGGAGGGCGTGGATGCGGGACAATATTCTCTACTAATAGAAATCTATTTGGCGTGCATTTGTAATAATTGTCACTGTGATAAGAAGTATGTCCCTAATGTAATAAAGTGCTTTTGCTTGAGCAACGACTTGACAAAGCATCTGAGGAAACAGCACTTTGATCTTTTGGCTAACACTAATCCCATTAACATCAAATTGAGATAGGACTAAATCAAGTAGTTCTGTACTTCCCTGTATAAGCAAGGGGATTCAAAATCGTGGTTCAAAGGATTATAGGGTTAATTCATTTAATTACATTTAATTGAAATGTATTTGCTGAAGGCTTTCGTTTGAAAAGAAGGCAAGATTAGATACTTTAAAGTGGATATCAGATTTATTGAAGCTTTTTAATCAAAATCAGTTAAGCTGAGGCACCAAAAAAATAGGATCAATACACTTAGCTTGTTGGTTGATATATGGCTAGCGGATATATTTTTATTTTTATTTTTAGTATTTTTATTTACTGCTCCCCAAACCTGCTACCTGCTAAGGTGGATGACGCAACTGTATGTTTGTAGGCGTAGTCCCATAAGGAATGTAAAGCCGTATAGTTTTATTCTTTGTTTTGATGATGATCATAAATTGAACGAAAAATACTGTTAAGGATTTCAAACAATTTATATGTTGGAACCAAATAAGGAAAAAGAAGAATAAAACTCATAGGACATTTACTAAGGCACCGATGTCTTTTAAAAATAATTTTCGATGGCACAATTGAAGGCAAGAATAGGAAAGGAAGAGCAAGACTAGTAAAATATATGGAATAAATTAAGGATAACATGAACTGTAAAACATATGAAGAATTAAAAAGGAAGGCAGAAAGAAGATCAGAATGGAGAATCGCTGCAAACCAATCCAAGGGTTCAAGACTAAAGAAGAAGAAATGTTGGGAAAACATTATTTTAGCAATTTAATCAACAAAATTTTACTCATAAGACTTCCTGCTTTCAGCATTTATATCGCTTCTCAATGTTCAGGAATTCATTATGTTTTACCTGAAAATCAAATTTATAAAGTTGCAGTCATCGCAAATATGCTCTTTCCCCCATAACCTTCCTCATTTCGAACAATTTATCAAACCGATGCATTTAAATAGTAGAGGACATATCATTGGATATCATTGTTTCTGCCCAAGGTGCAAGCGGATCCTGGTTCATATCCTGCTGAAGACCACCTTATTTACACGGAAGGCAATGGATAACCACTGCAGAATCATCTTACCTAGGTCGCAGTGGGCGGGTTGTGACTTTCATCTCATGATTTTTTTAGGTCAATGAAGCAAGCTTCAGCTTTTTAAGGATTAAGGGGTTCTTCCGGCAATAGACGTAGACGGCTACTTCATATCAAACCTAACTTAACTGGGTTTAACTTGTCGACCTCAGCTACTGTGAGGACTGTGAACCGAACGCAGTGCATCAAGAACTATAGGCCTATACGTTGCAGATGTACAGAGAAGCGCAAAGAAACCGTATCCAGGTAGCAACACAAGCAGGCGAAATATGGCCGCGATAATTAACTTTCTGGATGTCGAAAGGAGGCAGGAAAGCATTTACAACCTTCGAAAAACATGTAATATAAATGAAAATCATTAAGATATAGATGAGCCTAATATGCAATAAAATTCGAAACATCCTAATATGAGACGTATGCCTTGAGAGAGGGTGAGTAGATAGGGCAGTGTGCATAGAATTGTCTCCGAGACCGCGAGTCAACCCTTGAGGTTTGATCACCCTATTTGGTAAATACCGGGTCGGAGACACGACCCCCATGTGAAAGCAGACAGATAGGCCAATAGGATAATGACGTTACCATCGGAAATTCTGAAATCAAACAGCTAAATTAATCATGATCCCGTACTTACAAAACAGCAGAACCAGACAGAATGGCACAAGCTGAAGTTTGTTGGGATCGGAAGGATGGCCTATGGCAGGGTTTTCCGAGGGTGGTAGTGAGCAAAAATAAAGTTGGACTAGACATGAAACTTGATAACACTGCCTTATATAAAATACCTAGCCTATATCAAGAAAGGGTACCCTGTAGCATGTTTCTGAGGGGGTTTCCCTCGCCCTTAGGCGAATGCCGGACAGGATAATAATCCCCTCACGTAGAAATACTGCAATATACACTAGAAAACATATCCATACAAAACAATCAACACACCAAGAAAGCTAAAACTGACATTACTGCGAGAAAGTCAAACTTGCGTTCACTTAAATCTGAAACAAGTACACAGCTCTACCATGTCATAAACACCACAAATCCCATAAGGATGAAACAATGGGTAACCCTAGGTACTGTACACACGTCAAATAAATGGTTACCAAAATTTGGTTTGAACGGAGGTAATCATTATAATTATATATATATAAGGGATGGGTCGATACCAGATTTTCTCGATACTCGATACCGATACATGACTTTTCCCTCGATACTCGATACTTCGATACTCGATACTTCGATACTCGATACCGTCAACATTTCCAGTTTCAATAAATAGGTACATTAACAATTAAAAGTTGAGAGAACTGTGTAATACCAACTAAATTAAGTGTGTATATTTAATGAGACAAAATTTAATATCATCAGTAGCCTATAATTAATTTTAAAGTTTACATTAAAACTAAAATTAGTTTTTTAAACAGTCCACTTACAAGTTCTTATTCAAAGATAGGCCTACTAGCATTCTCACTTAATTGCAGAATTACCAAAGTATCGAAAAAGTACCGAGCGAGTTTTCTGAAGTATCGCTCGATGCCGATACCATGCAAGTATCGAAAGTATCGAGGTATCGAAAGTATCGATGACCCATCCCTAATATATATACATAAATATATGTATGAGGAATTCTTCTAGTAACCACTCTGTCCCGCTTCTGTTAGACGTGAAAAATGAACCTACCATTGATCTTAACCTTAAAGCACTTTTGTGGGTTGTTAGACAGTAAACAATCTAATCTAATCACTGACATCATGAAGCGAATAACTAGAAAGTCCGCGCATGCTCACTGCCTCATTAGATAACTACTCTTACATAATGTTAATAGCATACAATAAGAATAGTAGATAAGTACCTGCCTTGATGGAGAATGTTGTTTTGAAAACATTGCAAAAAATAAGAAAAAAGAAATTACATTCTTGTCCTTCCAGTTTCGAATGTTTTGTGTGAGAAATCAACAACAGATAACCGGTTTATTCCCTGGCGATTAAAAATGTTTAACTACTGTGAAATCATAACTTCCATTAGAATGCTTCTGGGTTATCATTAAATTAGTTTTAATTATATTTACTCGACTGTGTAATTCAATTTTGATGAATCACTGTTCCTTGATAGTTACAAAATATCTATGTATTTGTATCTAGTCAACTGCTAACATTTTTAATTAAAATAACTGGAAACATAATTTAAATGTTACGTTATTACAAAGCCAAAGCTGTTGCTATAGCTGATTTCCGATGTTTTCAGAAAGGCTTGTTATGAGACCTAGTTTACCAGAGTTTCTTACGAATAACGAGGCTTCTTATGAGACCTCTTTTACCAGTAACACTCGTAATTAAAATAACTGAAAGTTTAATTAAATTTTACGTTTTTACATTAAAACTGTTTCTATAGCTGTTTTCTGAAGTTCCCAAGGCTTCTTTTATAGGATTTTACATAATTTACGGTCTGCCACCGTGGGTGAATTGGTAGCGTGATTGCATTCCCATCCCGGCTACTCGCTTTCGATTCCCGGTCAGGTGGGATATTTTTCAGAGATGGAAAATTTCCTTCCCTGATCAGGACTGGGTGTTGTGTCTTCTCATTACCATCCCGCGAAAGGCACATCACATCACTTAACGAAGGCAACAATGCTTGGATTTTGAAGAACAAATAAACGCATGCCCTTTGTTTTATCGTCATGAGCCCTGGAGTCCACTCGATCATTAAAAATATATACCTACTTTAATTCGATGTAATAAAAATAAGTGAATGTATGATTACAACTAAACAAGCAGATAAGATACAGAAAAGCATGTTTAACTGTTATAAAAAATATAGTTTGGTTAAGTAAGTATATGTGAAGGGGTACGTTATAAAAGATTGAAAGAATTTATTAATATTTCCCTGTTGTGATATATAGAACTATTAAGGGTTTTATTGATAAGCTTCATTGAGAAGCTTTTAAATTTTCAACTAGTACACATTGTATAAAATATTTGTGAAATGAGTTTCCGCCAATGTACTAGTAACAATTATTTTATTAAGGGTTTCGTTTCGTGAGTGGACGCAAACTAAGAAGAGCAGAGAGTGCATGCATAATAATGAGAGCAGTGAGCGTATCAGGGACCACAAAACAAGTTTAATACTAAAATATGTAGCAACTCGGTAAGCTGATTAGAAGACTAATCTGCTGTCAGCTTTAATACTCACATTATACCACTATAAAGCCACATGACTCTTTCACTCACTCACTCACTCACTGACATCAATGTTTACCCACTTCCATATGAGCTAGAGACTTTAAATTTGGTAGACCTGTATCAATTAGCTTGTAACCGACGGGAAAATTCCGAATAAGTTCTCGAAGGAAGCTTGAAAAAGTTTTCACTCACTCACTGGCATTAATGTTTACGGACTTCCAGATAAGCTATAAATTTGGAACTGGGCAAGCCTATGAATTTTAGCCTGTAACCACCAAAAATGTTCTAATTCCTTTTTTTTTTTTTAACTGCCGATAGAAAAACTTTAAAATCGGGTAGTTTTTTTATCGTGGCTAAAACTTAAGTTTGCTACTGTCTAAATACACGGTCAATATCTCCAACACATCTCCAACACAGAGTTCATAAAAAAGCTTTTCTCGAAGAACCTCACCGGGGTTTGAGAACGGAGCTCCCAAGGAAACAAGTCTAAACTTCGTGTATAAACGAGTGTAAACTTAGTGTATATTTAATTCATTCACGTGTTAGACCTGTCCCAGAATAAAGACTTACTGTTAACTTAAAAAAGAAATATGGCAGAAGACACTAGCATATCTTTTTCTGTTCTACCTTGCGATTTTCTTGCTTTACAATGCCCGGAGCAAACAGGAGTTGACATTCGCTGCTCCCTTATTCATTTTGGGTTTAGTCTGTGGCTAAGTGAGACTTAATGTTAATGCGTTCAAAGTTTTCAAACAGGTAGCATATAACGACCCGTCGGACATTGTTCGATTAAGATTTTTTCACATCAAGTTACGAGGCTTAAAATGTGCAAAAAAAATCTATGAAAATTAAATGAAAGCGTTGGAAGCATTTTCCAAAAATCTCAAAATCCTCTCTGAGTAAAGGAGTAGAAAAACTGGTTATAGACATTGGCTCCGAGACGCTCCCTGACAAGATCGGCAAAGAAGAAGAAGATAAATAGTAAAAAGTGTCGTCATTGGCATTCCCGGGAGATTAGAATATAAAATAAAATTTCAACTTCATAGGATCTTCGGTTTTTGAACTAAGTTATGCTGGTCACTAATACATTTTTTAATAGAATTTCGTGGTAGAATCAAATACTTCCTGCATTATAGTGCCTAGGTATGGACAGAGTAAGTCAAAACTAATTAATTTATTAATACGAATCGTATAAGTTTAATGTTAATGTACTGCTATAGCATAAAATTTAAATTACAGAAAAATAACTGTATTTAGGCCTACTGCTATTTAGTACAGTAGATTCCCGCCAATCTGGTCCCCACTAGCCCGGAAATCCCGTTAATCCGGACTGTTAATTTTGTTATATTTATTATTATTTTTTTGTACTGAACAATCAATAAATTTAGAATTTAAATCACCAAAATGTTTTGTTTCCTACTGGGTGCTTAAAAACATCGACTCCATTCCTTATGTTGGCAGCCGTGACTAGAAAATCAATAACTTCTTTTTGCTCATATACATATGTATATGCGGCGGTAGATGGCAGTGCAGTGCGATACTCCAATACTCCTACCCAGTACGTAATTCTTTAGAATAAATGTAATATTTATTATTTCATAAACAAGTAACGACTGCCTAAAAATAATGTATGATACACATGGTAAAATGATTTTATTTTCTCGATAGGATTGCTACACTCGCTCTTATAGGCTCGTTTTCCAAACATAGCCTACTACTCGCAAAAGACAATCTCTCTCTTTTACCGTTTGTATCACAAATAACTATTTTCCCAAACTATTTTTTAAAGAATATATTTTGTGATAATTATTCTGAAATGTTTAACAGGATATAATGAAATATTTGGACAGGTATCTTCTAAGTAAAGAAAAAACAGAAAACTACTCTTTTTAGAAATAAATTAACCTTCATAAAGTTGAGGTAAGAGACAACATTTAAATTCTGACATAGGTTTCATTTCAATAATTTATTTAAATATTGAAGTGAAAATTATGTTAATATTTTTTGAAAGATTAGCATTTCAGTGTATTAATTTACAATTATATACCGGTATGAGCCTTTTAAACTAAGGAACACATAGGATGTAGTCGATTTTTCTATTCTATAAGCCATATATGGGCACGCCCGGCCCGCGGGCCGGATGTGGCCCTCCCCGACTTTTGATCCGGCCCGCGGAACATTTTAAAATTGCACTCGAAAAAGTAAATATTTTCGGTTCACGGACTGATGCCAACATTGATTATCTTGTTTCTCAAATTCAAGCTCAAGCTTCTCATTAATTTCTGCTGATTGCAAGTAAATACCTAATCAGTTCGATATTGTTCTCATTCATGTAACTTCAGCATTACACTTTATAAATTTAAAAAAAACCGCATCATGACAATTTTTTCACAATTACCTATTATTTCCGGCCCGCGACTTCATAAATATCGTAAAGTTTAGCCCGTATCTTTCCAAAGGTTGCCCATACCTGCTATAAGCCATACCTAGCTCTTCAAATTCGTGTCAATAATGTTATTTATTACCTGTAGAAGGCGTGAAAATAATTATGTTAACTTGCTTATATAACATGCCTTCAAGTGAAACAATTTTATGATGGCCTGAGGCTGCAAAAAGTTATTATACAAGATCCTCTTTATTATTTTCTCTCTTTAGTCTGTAGTCTGACTTTTTCTTGTTATGTTCCGGTCTTCACGCATGATGCTTTTTTTTTTTCGACTACCTTTCTCCTTCCCGCACGAACCGCAAATTTGTCTGTCGAGAAATGAATAAAGTAAGATAGAAAATGGGTTGTTTTAAAATTTGCAAATTACAGTAAAACAACTTACCTAGCATTTTGAGCACCCGCCTGGAAGATTGACTCTGCGTGTGTCTGCAGCAGCTGGTCTTCTTGTTTCCTCCAGAATGGTCGTGCTGCCTCTGCTGAGTAGGAGGCTGTTGGTTAAGGGCTGTCGAATTAGTCGTCAATGGACTGCACGAATGTTTGCAGTTAAAAGACCCGGCGTCCTTCTTCATCATGCTGGACCGCCTCAATCTTAGTCCGATCAAAGCGTATAACACCGTAATAAGCGTCATTGGCGTAACAAAAAAAAGAAAAGTTGATACTTCGAAAGAATGAGCGAAAATCACGCTTTTGAATGTGCACATCACAGACTCAGGGGTATCGCCCGTTTGAATTATTCCAAACTGGATTGCTTGAGGAATAGCGAATCCCAAAGCCACTATCCAGATGACAAGAATGAGTTTTATAGCCCTGGAAAGTTTCGACATTGTATGTGATAAAAATGGATGGCAAATGGCTACGTATCGTTCTACCGTAAAAGCTGTTATAGTCAGCACTGTGGCGTTCGCCGATGTTTCTGCAGCTAGTCCTCTTAAAACACAAAACACTTCGCCGAACACATAAGGATAACGTGACCAGATGTAATACATTTCTTGAGGCAGACCTGATACAAGGAGTAAAAGATCAGAAACTGCAAGACTAAAGAGATAATAGTTTGTAGCTGTATGCATGTGCTTGTTTCTTGATATGACTATGCAGGTAACAACATTACCCACTACACCCGTTAAAAATATCAGAGAGTACAATATTGTTATCGGTATTACTATATACAAAGGGTCCCGGACTGGTCCTAGGAAAGCGTAATGTGACGAATTTCGCACGTTTACTGTAATATTTTCGCTAATTAATGTGGTCGAAAACACTTCTGGTGGATCTGTGATTATTTCGTCGATAATGTACCGTTCTTCACTGGAGATATCCATTACTGATGTTGGCGAAGATGTTGCTAGTTTGAGTAACGATTCGAATGAATCCATGGTTGTCAGTTTCGTGTTAGTATATATTTACAGATTTATCACACTTCGGTCAGAGGATGGACCGAATAAAATTTACATTTCTCACATTAAATCCCGTAAAGTTTAGTCATAATATTAACTTCTTACAAAAATGAAATATTGATACCATTCCTCTGCTATTAAGCCGTATAAGATCATCTTCGTACAAATCACATAGTAGACTCCGTGATTTTTTTTTTCTGTTTTAAACACAATATCTGTGGAAATCGAACATTTATTTTTTAAATTTATTTTATGTGTAAAATTTATAGTAATCGGGTATACTTTTCTGGTACACAATTAAAAACATAGAAATTCCGGAAGCTTGCTGTTTATTTATGAATAAACATCATTTACGAAGATAACACACAGAAACACTTAAAAATTTGCTGAAGAACACAACACTTGTACAATTTATATTTGAACAGTAATGATAAAAACACTTTTTTTATGCACCACATAATGTTTCCCAACAGGTTTTCCTTCGTGAGGGATTAAAATTTCTCTCATGCTTTGCCATGATAATCAGTAAAACAGTCATGTTAAAGTAAAACATAGCGTTGAAAAGTTCTGAAGTTTAAACAGCGAAACGAGTTCACGTTAAAATAACTTTGACACTAGTTAACAGCGATAATAACTTTTTAGTTGTAACTTTCTGGGGTTGTTTAGAAGTGACCTACTGTGTTGAGGTTGATATAAACACTATACCGTGAATGGTTTTGCTTGTTACGAAAGTGAGTTTGAAGTGAGTGCGCGCAACGACTGAGGTTCGGCAGGGAACTGGTAGCCGTTTGATTGCCAAGGTTCTGAGAGCGGGCGAAGAGTCAGTAGCTCGCGGCGATTCGCCGCGACAAGTTGTCTGTTGGAAGGGGATATCTGAATTCGCGCCGGTTCTTTGATGCGTCTGCGCGAAATCAAGCGGAAGGTGTAAAAATGATTGATGTCCGCATCTTCAGTCCGCTTGCGCGACTGTTTTTCTTATACAGAGAGACAGTATCATAGGAAACATTATTAACCTTGCTCCCGATTGGATAAGCCAAGATGATTATTTTTTAGCATTTATCGGCGCCGACCTGGCTGTGTCTCTAAATCCTTCAGCAGGAGCGGTTATTGTAATTCCGGTTTTCTATTTTGCATCCGCCGAGATATTTTCTGTATTTTCTTTTTCCATCATCTCACTTCGTTGTACCATTTCTATGTATTCCTTTCGCTTTCGTTTGGTTGTTTATCTTAGATCTTCTTTCTTGCAGCGAATATTTTTCTTTTCATTCTTATATTATCAGTATTCTCCTTCAAGTCTTTAGTTATTATCTTTATTGTTTCTATCAAAGCTACCTGTCACTCTTAATTTTTATCCTTTCTTTTAATTTAATATTTATATCTGTTTTTCCATACTCTTTAGACAATTACTTTTACAAATTATTTAGGTAGCCTACATTTATTAACTAACACAATTTATTAATCATTTACTTATTAATTACCACAATTTATATGTGTTTATATCTGTTTTTCCATACTCTTTACACATTTACTTTCACAAATTATTTTGGTAGCCTCACTTATTAATTAACACAATTTATTCATCATTTACTTATTAATTACCACAATTTATTCATCATTTTTGTTCGTTCTTTCCATCTGCCCTTTCAGTCTTGAATGTCTTCTTTCGCTTCACCATTTGCTAAATGCTTATCAGTTCCACTTTATATTTCCATGTATCTTTATCAGATAATTCCTTTATATGCATACCCATTCCTGTCTTCAGGTTTCCCCTTTTTATATTTTTATTTATTTATTTATTTATTTATTTATTTTCTTTCCACTAAATTTATGTACGCTTACGCTTCCATGTAATGTTTGTTGCCTTGTTCGTGATTAACTCACTGCGGGCTTAAATTTCGAATGCTATCTCGGAAACTTAAACCTATTGCTTCTTCCAACCAGCTGTAATACCATACTAACATCTAAGCGTCTCTTTAATTATAAATCATTCTCTTCGGAAAACATTGGTAGTGATGTTTCCCTAGAATGAATCATAAAAGTATTTCTTCGTTTTAGTTTTTTTCATCCTTTTGATCATTACATGGTATTGGACACGTCATGATAAATAAATAAATAAATAAGTATTCTTGAATTTATACCAATATTAATTAACCCTAACAATCAGAGTAAACTTTTATATTATATTATTTGTATAATACATTCAGAATTACAAAATACTCAAACATATTTTCACGATACTTAGTTAAACTATATTTTAAAGCTTAATTTGACCTACCGGTACGTCTATAATAAAGAAAAATCTCTGTCTACGAAACTATGATCTAAAGAGAACATTTAAATTTATGCAGTACAGATATTTGTTTTTATGTAGTGAGGTAAATTATTCTAAACTTAGAGACCAGTGTAAATGAAACTTTCTTACAAGTAGGCTGGTATTGTGGGAATTTTGTATGGTTCTTCCTTCTTGCTTGTATTGTATGTTTATGCATAAAACATTGTTAAGATTAAAATGCTATGTCAGCATGACTGGCTTTATAAAATCTACGTAACTTATAAAAAAAAGATGATTCTCTAGTTATTTATGTACAATTATTTCAAATTCCTTAAGATTAATGGTTTGGGCTTGATTAGGCAGTTTATTAAACAGTCATGCATTACTACACTACCGAATGATTATGGAGAACAATTCAATCTTTTGTACACAGGTTTTAAGTGATGTTTTCTTCTGCTCCAGACATTTACATTGTTCTTAAAATATTTTTATACTACTATTTCTTTAGATTTTCTTCTCTTTTTTGTTCCCTTTGTATGTAGCCTAATATGTGTTCATCTCACATTATTTTTCTTGTACTCTAATTTATTCCTTTCAGTGTCAGTTCTTTTTCTATATCTTCCGTCTTAAAGCTCTCGATATTATTTTGAATTCTGAAACCTTTGTGACTAAGAAAACCATGAAACAATCCAATAAAATTAGCCGCCACAGGGTTTGAACCCGGGACCTCTCGAATGGGTACCTCATGCACCAGTTATTTACAGTGACTTATGACTTAGCTACTGAACTAAATTTTACAGATCGTCGAAATGTATGCATGGGGTGGGACGGGAGGAATTTTCTCGAAGGATAAACTGAAGAAGGAGAAAGTGCTATGAAGAGTATAAGGGAAGAGGAAAATGTTGAATGCTATTAGGAGCAGAAAGAGAAATTGAGACGCTGTCTGCAACAGCAACAAGGAAATTTAATGGTGGAAACACTAGAAGGGTTGGTAAAATGGAAAGCGCATTAGACGACGAAGACGATATCATATGACTTATTACATAGGGATTAGGGGAAGATAGGCTATCATGAATTGAAGGCAGGGATTGGCGAGTAAATTACCTAAAAGTATTTTACAGGTAAAATAAATGTAAAATATGTAATGTATAAAAAAGGTTTGTAGACGTTTGTAGAGGTAATGTAATACAATAATATTTAATATTTGACTAAAAGACACATTTTTCTTTATTGTTTATGTTGTAAATTGTATCAATAACATCGCCATATTATCTAGTAATGTACGAAATTCTGGCGTATTATCTAGTTGATAATATCTAGTGTATGAAATGCTGCCATATTTCCTGAAAAATGTACGAAATAATTTCATACCACCTACTGTTGTGGGGGTACGCCGTAGCGTAGTGGTTGAGGCACTGCGCTACAAACCGGAAGGTCGCGGGTTCGATCCCCGATGAGGTAGTAGGAGTTATTCAATTGACCTAATCCTTCTGGCCCTGGGGTCGACTCAGAAATGAGTACCAGGAGAAATCCTGGAGGTAAAGGCGGCCGGTGCGTAAGGCTGACAACCTTACCACCTTTGTGTGCCGAATGTCCACAATCTGAGGGCCTCAACCTCCTGGATTCCTCTGGGCCTCCATGGCCTGTATTGGGAACGCTACTGTTGCAATAATATAAGAACACTAGATTTGTAACATTACGGGGAATTTCAATGAACTAAGTATATTGTTTCTTTTTTTTTATGATTCTGGTATATTACGCTTGGTTTTCTCTCCCTCAAGTAATTTTTTGTTAGACCATTCCCATATTAGGCCTACTTTCTTTCCTCCTCATTCGAGCAGAAGTACATTTCCGCAAATGAATATTAGTATTTGTGTAGCCCACGTTGAGGAGGATAATGACTGTAATATTTTCAGGTTTATTACAGAAGAAGGGTATTATGGTTAACCTCGTCCACATTAGCTCCGCTGCAGCATGTCAGCTTCGCGAGTGAATGGATATTAAATCGAAACCCATGGGGCTTGGCTTGCTTTATCTTAAGGAAAAACCGTGCATTAAGATATAATTAGAATCAGTATATTTAGCCTACTTACTTTGTATAGTGCAAGAGATAAATATACTGTAAACAAATTAATTTGGTTGGTCCTATTTTGACTATTTTTACGTTAGGAATTTATATTTATTTTCAACAAAGTTGGGCTTATATGCGTTGGAAATGGTGTAATTTCCCCAATGAAAATGACAGTTATAAATTTTGTCCACTCTAAGACTAAATAAATTAAATTTCAAACAAATTAGTTGGTTTTTCGTATCTCACTATCCTTATGTATCCTTACCTTTTTTGTCATAATTAGTCCCACGAATCTATGAATAAAATGTTACACGTTCTGTATATAATAATTAATTTCTTCCCTTGAGTTGTTTAAAATCAAGTCAGTATTGTGTCAGATGAGATCAAAGCATACCAAATAAATCAACAAAGGTTTGAAATTTATTGCTGAGTGCCCTGAATATGTAAATTATAATCTTAAACATTTTAAGAGGAAAATAAAAAAATATTATATAATATTAACAGCACAACTTTAATTTTGTTTGGTCTTTCAATGTTTCAGTCCAATTTATTCTATTTTGTTGTTGTTGTAAATGCTATTTTAACCACTGGTTAATGCTGAAAAATTATTTTTATATACATTGTACTCATAAATTTAGAATTTTTCGTGTAGTATACTGTGCATTGATATTTCATCGTATTTAAATTAATCTACTATACCCCCTAAACACGAGTTTTGCTCATATAGGGGCATGTTTGGTTTTATTTATTTTTACTTTATTAATTTCGTAATAATAATATTTAATGTAAGTAAGTAATGTTAATAAATGTTAACATGTTTTTAAAAAAGTAACGAGATTTCGAATAAGGGAATGGCTATCAACACCTACAGTGGGAATGGAAAATCAGTTAACTCAAAATTTATTAAGATAAGCGAAAACAAAACAATAAAACAAACGAAGTGGCTTACACCGATTCAAAATAGTGTTTTTAATCATTGCATATTTAAATAGTTTCAATTTCCAAATAAGTTATGTTGTAAAACAAATAATATTTTTATTCTGTTCATTGGCAACAGTATTGATATATATTGATACCTCGGCGTATTTAGTTAGGAGCTCATTTTTATCCAATAAAACCTCTTCCTTGCAAGTAAATACAAGATAAACGACATTGATTGGTCGATCATTGGCAACAATACAGATAGGTGACGTATTCTTCACTGCATACTGATAACTTGACGTATCTGGTTATGAGCTGACTTTTTTCCGATAGGCCTAAATCCCCTTCCTTGCAAGTAAATACAAGATAAATTACCATGATTGATCAATATCGGAGGCATGGCCAAACGTAAGCGTATGAATGGAGTAATTGGGCTTATGTGCGTTAACAATGTTAGGACTATCGCAAAAAAAGACAGTTAAATAATGTTTTCCACTTTAATACTTGATGAATTACATAGTTCACTATTCTATTGAATGATCATTTAATTTCAGTCAAAGGCATTCAGAAATTATGAACTTTTACGCTTCGTACAACCGAAGTTAAATGGTTACAGCTCAGGCTAATAAATGCCATATTTATCATTGCATTGCTGATAATGGAAGCAACAGAAGAGTGGACATCATTGCTCTTGACAGAAAGAGGGACCTGGGTTATATAATTGATCCAACTGTTCGATTTGAACGGGATTCCGAGCAGCCACAAGAAGTGGACTGCGAAAAAAAGGAAATTTATGAACCCACGGTCCAATACTTGAAAGAAAAGTACCATATACAAGAAATATCTGTAATTGGACTGATGATTGGTAGCCGTGGAACTATAACAAAGATGTTCATGGACTTCTGCAGATCCTTCAGCCTAAACAAACATCTGTATTATGAAATAAGTCTGCTCGTATTGAGGGACTCTGTACAGATCATGCGTAACCATTTATATGGTCACTCTCGTACATAATGTAGGTTATACTACATACAAGTACTTTTTGCACTCCTTAGCTAGTAAGTGGTACTTACGAACGTTGTTTACATGGATCGTAAGTTGACATTCCCACACAGTCTTGTTGCTAAGGGCGGTTGCGATGAGGTTAAATTACTTACGGTCCAAGCGCTACGTCATAATTCATTACGATACACTTCATAATACAAGCCTTTATGGGCACGGCCCCCAGGACAAATATTCGGTTCCCATAACAACAAACACATGCGAATCACTTTCTGAAATAAACATCTATTTTCAATAATGTATTTACATAATATTTTCAGGTAATATCACAATTAATATAATTAAATTGATATAAATAATCATCGTGCAAAAAATAGCATGCAACACACGGGCCGTAAAGGCATTTACGGGTCTCGAAAACTTAAAAACCCTCGGCTGCGCCTCGGGTTTTCAATCTGTTTCCTCGACCCGTAAACGTGCCTTACGGCACTTGTATCGCAATATACTATTATTTCATTTTCTAATAGCGTGTGTTTCTAGGATTAATGTTTTCATATGTTTCACAGTTTGCATACTGTTTTATTTTGTTTCAGTTCGTTGATTTTGTTGTACTACATATTATCTTTCTACTGTGGTTTGTTTTTCCCTGATTGTTTAATTGAAATGGTATTCTTTGTGTTTTGCAATTTGTAGTGACAGAAAAAAATTAAAATAAATAAATAAAGACTATTAATTATTTCTAATGGATTTTATTGCTAGATTTCATCCAATATCATTAATGCACGAATAACATAATATCCTTCAGATAGAAGTTTTGTTTAGCACATTAATAGATCGCACTGTAGTAATTGAGAATATATTAAGCATGTGATGACTGAATTTATGTTTTAAAATACGACCTTCTGAATAAATCATATCTTAAAACCCTGGTAGAGTTTATTATTTAATCCCTGTAAAATAATTACGTGGTACTTGATTTAGAATATCATCAGGAAAGTTCACTCATCATAGGAAACAAATTCAAGTTTAGTAAATAATTTTAGCATGGAAAGACAGAAGGAACTTTATAATATTTAGAATGAAAGTTGTCCTCAACTCCGAAGTTTTTCTATGTAAATATATTAAGTGAGATATCAGAATATGCTGAAACACAAAAGGTTGTGGTGTTTTAAAATATAAGAGCATCAGGCAAAATAAGAATTCTGATAAACTTAAAATCGTATCAATACAGTTCGGGGTCATACTGTAATACCCCATTCAGCATGTGTATTGCAGTTTTCCACTATCCAAGTTTCATTTCTAAGTCATTTTATTTTTTATTTTAGGGACGTATTTAATCTATTTTAAATTCATAATGTAACTTTTCCATGCTATATCAAAAGTATTTTCAGGCTATTAAATTCTTGACCCTAATGAATAATAATTATTATTCTAATAATAATAATACTTTTAATAAAATATATAATAGGCCTACGTTATATAACTATATAAAATAATTTATCTAATAACATAATAATTATAAATTACTGTTAGCAAATTGAACCCCATGTTTGAAGACTTTAACCGGATTTCTTACAGCTTATTAGTAAAACTTGCTCTTAAATATTTATATTCCTCCTTCCCAGATACATTACTTTGAACTTATCCTATTAAGCTGAAAATAGGTAGAAGACATTGGCCAATAGACTCGTCACTGTGTCATAGTACCCGTGCCTGTACGAAGCGTGGTATATGGTACCGGAAATCCTACAACATTGACTATAAAGGTTATGCAGGTTAAATATGAAAGACAGGTCTCACAACAGACAATAATATCACACCATTCATCCTTGACATCCTTCCAGTGTTGCCAAACCTACCGTATCTGGTAGCTTAATTCCTCGCATTCACATTATTTCTTTAATAATTAATTGCTGTTAATGTACAAGAAGTGCAATTTAAAATATTTTAATCTTTTCAATGCAACTGACGTCTATATAGCCTATATATATATATATATGGTACTGCAAAAATTTCACTTAGAAGTAGAGATATAAGATTAATAGGGCATTATACTGCTTAATGCTAAAATTTTAGGATTTTCGCAAGTATTATAAATTGTCTTTATTGGAAACGAGCTGTATTATAGAAATCAATGATTTAAAACTTAGAGTTCACTGAGGATTTCGCTTGATGATAGTCTATATTATTTATTCAGTTCTGGAAGGGTTAAATTAAACACTAATTTTAATTTTGACCATGTTTTATTCAAGCTTACTGAAGATATGTGTGACCTTGTTACGTGTATTGTGAACTGCAGACTTGACAGAAAAATCCACATAAAATCAGAACTAATTCTAGATTTAAAATCTTGTGGAACATTAACTTTTTCCTACCTTTCGACCACTTTTTTAACAGTACACAAAACACTTCAAATATTTTCAAACAGTATAAATTCACACAACTTGTCTGAAAGATTTTTCCATGAACAAATTTGGTGGAAGATAAGCGGCTCATCATTGCGGTTCACTAAAGCGTGGTTCTACCCCATGAATAAACTTGGGAATGCTTGTAATAGGATGTTTGATGTTTTGAAATTTTATTTTTCCACAAGCAGATGTGTCGTCGCCTGCATTTAGTAAATCAACCGCTAGATGCTTTTTAAAACGTTTATTCAACAGGAAAACAATTAAATCATTATATTTATTAAAACTGACATAGTTTTTCCATAAATTGCATGAATTATATCACTTTATTTTTAATTACATTGACACTTTCAGTGTTTAGCATTTAATGGGTTGGTTGTAGTTGGTTGGTAGTAGTATCAATAACATAAGACCTGAGCCCTGTTTCATAGAACTTGCTAATAATATTAGTTAATAATATTAGAAGTCACAATATTATTCATTAGTTATCAAAATCTTGTTTCAGAGAGATATGAACATTACTCATAAAATCTCATCACTAATATTATTAGTCCATTAGTCACCAGGTTACGTCTGGATTGTTGTTTGTGTTTTTTCCCTTCTTAGTCTTTTTGTCAATAAAATGTTTAACTCGCTCCAAGAAATTAATAAATCTGCCAGACACTTAAGATAGCAGTGGGCTTACGTACTAAAATCTAACCTCAAATCCTAAAAACTTATGACAAAAATTCCTTTGTTAGTATAAGCTTTTTCTAAATTGATAATTAAATCAGAGTGGTTCATTTTCCACAATTTCAAGATCACAGAATCTGAATTACATGGGTTTGAGACTTACTAGCCCAAATATACTTATAGAAAAACACCTCTTATTATCAGTAAATTTTATTAGTTCTGAATTATATGAAACAGTTTACTAGTAATATTAGCTATATTTACTAATAATTTTGAGCCATGAACTCGGTAGAGTATTATTATTAAAAAATATTCTTATGAAACAGAAGACTAATAGGCCTAATAATGACTAATATTATTATGTATTTGCTAATAATATGAGTTCTGTGAAACAGGGCCCGAAGAGAGAGTCCTTCTCGACTTTGTGATGAAGATTTTTCTATTTCAGCGATGCTCTTCTTTTACACTTGCTCTGGAATAGAGCAAGGCCATTTGAAATTTATATCACAATTTAAAAGTCCTAGCGAAATCTGATGCTTTGATTGCACTTAAACTCGCGTTTTCTGCCATTTCCCCTCATAACCGGCGAATGAAAGCGAATATTCGGCTTCAAAGTGCATTCGAACTCCCTTCAGTTCGATTATGTTAAAGATTTCAGATATCTGTGGGCCGTATATTTGGTTAGGCATCACACACAGAGAGATACAAAAACTTCCTCTTATAAATAGATGATATTATTCCATTAGTTTGTGAGGGTAGTTGAATGATAATTCCCACGCTAATGGTTAGAGGCAAGAGTAAAATTACTGATACTCTAATGACCAGTTATTAGAAATATGCCAATCATGTGTAAGTAAGAATGTATATCGAATCAACCAATCACAGTCCTGTTTTACTCACTTTTTGCCGAAATATACTTATAATGGAAGCAGTAACATGCTGGAACGAATACAGAAATCGCAACAGCGATAAAAGAAACATCCAAAGTATTCAAAAATATCATGTAGCATGAAATTCTAAAAGGTATTTGTTTGTTCTACCTTAGCTTACATTTTAGAACTAAAGGCACCTACTCATACTTTTTGTCAAAGGTTCATCTCTGAGAAGCCAGATACCTCATACCATGAATAACCACTTCGGCTCATTCAAGTTGACTTCAGTTTATTGAAAGAAGATATTCATAAAAGCATCCACTTTAATCTGATGGTTAATATTGAATAGAAAAAACTCAGTATGTGTGCTGCTATACCTGGCGGACATTCATATATACCGCCAAGTCATTGACTCATATCATTACTGATCCACAAAACGATATGGACATTTACCGTATTATTTTATTCAATGAACACAGAAGATCTTAGTCTGATCTGAATTTTGAAAAGGGTATTCTAATGAGTGCATTTGAGTGAAATATCTAATAAGAAAAATTCAAATATGTATTATATTTGTATGCCACGTGTGTACCGAGTTAAGTATTTCCTTTTGAAAGTGTACTTAATATTTTTTCCACTCTGATTAAATTCAAATTTCCTTCTTTGACAGGTGGGATACTTTATCAGCTAGCTCTCCCTTCTTCTACGGCTTCAGAAGGATACCTGTAGGTGAGTAATGCTCCTTTTTATTAGCATAATTTATATTTTATATAATATCACTAATTACCTAATTAGCATTATATTGGTTTCAAGGAATACAAATTTTTTATTTAATTTCTCTTAAGCGGACACGCCATTTACAACTTTTTTGCAATAAAAATCAAAGGTATTTTTTAATGTCATATAGACATCTCTTATTTCTTTTTAGTTTCTTTGAACAGAAAAGGTGAAAAAAATGCAGTTAAAACAAAATCAATATTCTTTAAATGGGAATGAATTAAATATTTCAGTTCCTCTCAGAACTTGCAATAATTTGTGAGAGGTGTGGGATGATTCAGTTTTAGCTATAGTTAATGTACGTAACAGAAAAATTTTAACTGAATATAAATTGCTAAACGATTACGTTTTGATAGCAAATAGCTACACTAGTAATTGGTAAGGTTTTCCTTTGCTGGTACCGGTACCTTACACTAAAATCTAATTTACGATGCTGTGGGACTATAAAATGTCATAGTACTCCTGAATCCTTCATGGAAGTAATCCGTTTGCGTAATTATAGATAAAACAATGAAAGGGGTACTAGGCCCTATACATTATATTTTATAGCAATGCAGTGTGACTAGCTGGAAATAAAGAATAGGTATAAAATTATATAAGTATGAAATGAATCCAAAAATTTTGAGCACAGTGTTAATTTGTTTACACTTTTAACACATTTGCCATTAACTTACACTTTTTTATTCTTATTTATTTCTGGTTTATTCTGATTTATTCTTATTTAGTTAAACCGTAGCCGCTGCTCGATAACTCTGTTATCCATTATAATTAAGGAAAAGCTTATCTTCGTTTTCCTTGGTTATTTATATCGTAATAATTTAACGAACTGAAACATTAAAGCAACCAACGGCACACGAAATTTAACGTTTTGAGCTGACCTGATTCTACAGTATGTAATAATAGTACATGATGTTTTGCACAGACAAATGTATCTAATTTGTAAACAAATGAAACCCAGTATCAATTCTGTATGCTTACGGGCTTATTTCGAAACATCGCAAATAAAAACCTCTTTATACCACTTTATAAATAACTATTTTTTGTGGGAAGAAGGATTCTATATGAGCCTACTTTTTATATGAGTGGTCAATTCGATAAAAGATAACTCTTAAATCACAATATTATACGTTCAATATTATACGTTGTGGACTATTAATTAGGAAAAGATTGTTTCAAAACAACATTTTATATTTAGGTTAGATACATTCCAGAGATTTGACATAAACTACCATAATTTACATGAAGAAAGTACTGTGTGCGTTTTTTAATTGCAATTTTTTAACAATTGCAGAAAATTTATAAATTGTCATATATTCGCAGATATCCAGTGAAGGCATCTTCCACAGAATGAAAATGTCTTACCTACCTTTGCTTATGGCTGAGACAACTGAAAACGCATTCCCACAATGTGGTCACTTGGTCCACATCGGAATATGGACCGTAAAAATCTCATTCCCCATGTTCGGCAAAGAAAGTCTTATGTTTCACAAAATATGTCAAAGAAATTATTGTGACGTTAATTATTGGGGGTATATGGAAAATCGAGTGCACGAATGATCCAGTTTACCAAAACTAAATAGTACTGAGTATAGGCATGATAATTAAGAGGAAGTTCCCACACGTCCCTCATACTACCTAACAGAAAGGAACCAGAACTTTCATTAAAAGCTGGATGTAGACTTCACATACTCATTAATGAACGCTTCAAGTATCTTATAACTTACTTAGATTTTTCCCAGTGTTTGAATTGACTTTCGCACGACTATTATGACCTTGCCTTGAGGACAATGACTTATGTCAAGAACATTGACACTAATGATAAAATATTGGACAAGCTTAAGCTTGTTGCTGCTATTTTCTCTTCCGTGTTTTATTGTGCTTGCAAATTACGCTAGAATTGCGTAAAATTGACTGTATTTCCATCATAAACATCAAAGTACTTGTCTCATCTTGGAAATACCAGGTGAGCAATGAACTATTCCCTACATCGAGTTAACGGAGATCATTGTAAATTGAGTGCAATTTTATTTTCTTTCAGTTATTATTTATTTGTTTGGTTTTTGTTCATTTTTCCGTATCACTTCTTGCAATTGTCAAACTGTTAAGTGGGAACTCGTTATTTTCTTGTACCCTGCCCTTCTCATGGTATCTTCATCTTCTGATCTTCTTACGGAATGAGACCGGTCTTTCTTTCTTTCTTTCTTTCTTTCTTTCTCTGTGTCTCTTTTTCTTTCGTTCTTCATTTCTAGCTTTTTCTTAACCCGCACAACCTTCCTTATCCGAAGGGTGTACACATCATGTCTGCAGGAGAAGGAAGGAATTCTGGGTCAAAATAAAAGGATCCTTGGTAAGGAACCAACTCTACGAAGGGTCTCCTCTTAGTACTTTTTTTTGTATGCCCACCGTTCACCCTGAGGTTCCTCAGCCAATGGCTACACCTCCGGTCACTGCCCATAACCATTTTGTTTGCCTGTTTTCTCTTATTAGCAATCTTGCAATGTTAAAGGGTTCACTCTTTTTTTTTCTATTTAAATGTAGGCTTTCTCAATACATACAACTGAGTTGAGTAATGAAGTGAAACTTTTAGGATGGTAGTCTCCCTCGATAAAGTACGTTACAAACAAAATGGCTTGGTTTTGCTAGGGTTAATAACGGGATGGAGAATTTTAGGCCATAATATATTTACTCAATATCTTATTTTCTACCAATTAGTTACAGCCATTACATCCCATATTGATCACACATTCCGTAAATTAAGTAATTCCGTTACAGCTTTGCGAAACAGACTGTATACGTCATGTAAGATGCTTAGTGCGCTTAAATGCAGATGGTTAGTGAGAAAAACACAGTAGCCTATATAAAGTGAATAAGGTACACATTTAACTTGTGGTTCAAGAGAATGGGCGGTAAAACCAAACACATAGGTGTTTATATCTTGCTCAGTAGCAGGATATCCTCGACGGTTCACTGAAGGTTGGGTTTTACACTTTAATTAGTACAATGTTTTTGTCTTCGCCCTGTGGTTAACATTATGTTTCAGCTGACTTAATGGACATACCTTCCACAAAGTTCTTTCTTTATGACTCCATGAAATTACCCAAGACGGAGATCGAATTATATTGCATTAAGATACATATTGTAGTAACATTGAGCTGGATTATAGAATAAATAAAATGATACCAGCAACACAATCTTTATTTAATGCCTAGACCCTTCAACATTATTTTGTAAACTTCAGGGCACCTTCTTATGCTGGAAAATATATATTAGTAATTAAAAATTAAAACGGCATTGCTTTCTATTGTTCTCAATATTATAAAATAATTAAAAGTTGTAAACAATTTTATTAAAATACTAGCTCTGACACATCTTCCAGTTCCCTTCTTCTTCTTTCCTCATCTTCTTCTTGCAACTTCACTGCTGTGTATCAGCAGAAGAAAAAGATGAAGAATGGGGAGGACCATTGCCATTGTCGACAAAAAGAATTTTATCCACAGCATTTCATATGCATAGGTAATAAATTAAATGGTACCTCCTTGCCAGCAACAAAAAATTAAAATCTTGCAAAACTAAAATAGAAAGGTTGATATTTAAAATCCATAGACTTCTTACTGTGATAGAGAACTTATAGATCTGACTCTAGAAGAAGAGAAAGTCATCATCTTGCACGGATTGCTGCAAAACTTTCAATGTTTAAAATTCTTCACTACTTTTAACACCGGTATGGGTAAAGATTCTGATTTAATGACGAATTATTTGCATTTCCTTTGACTCAAAATTTTGAACCATTCAACTGCGATGACGGATGACGGAAAGTAGTTGTTACGTGTGTTATACGGACTAATACTAATATAATAATTACTAATACTAATGGTAATTAAGATACTAATTTAAAATAATTGAGTCATTCATGACAGATATAAACTCACGGGGGTTGGATTGTATAAGTTTTAATTACATCGTTGGTATTTCTAGGTTTAAAAATAAAAATCAGTTAGAGAACTGTTAATTACGATCGAAACAGAGCAACGTACATTTACGTGTAGACATAAACCTCTAAACGAATGTAATACAGGAACAGGGTGTCATTCTAATTTATGCCTATTAAGCTAGGCGGTTGTGTTGTAGAGCTGAAATTATCCGCATGAAAGTTTTATTCGTTAGTTGAGCAAATAATTACACAAATATCTTATCTAACATAATTTATCCAGCTAAAGTATTAATAGTGAACCAGGAGAACTGGATAAAATGACCTGTCCAATAAAATTAAACAATAGGTTAGTTGATGTTAAAATAGCCTGAATGATCGGTTCCAGTGCAAGAAGAAAATTTCGCCAAATTTTATAGCGGATTGATAAGCATGTGGCTGCTTCTGGAGCCTGCGAAGGTCCGTGGACCCAGATAGTAAAAGTTAGGGCAAGACATTTGATGATTTTCCATCTTCTTTATATGAACGTGGAAAGTTTGCTTGAAGATATAAGGCATAGACTTATATGATGAATTGATAGATTTTATGTCTTTTTTTTAAATTTGTGTCAATTTTAAAGTATTTTAAAATCACATTAACTCTCCAAGTCACTCGTGGCATTACCTATGATAAATTGATGAAAGAAAGGGACAGAGAATGTTAAACGTGGTCAGCAAATCTGTGAACTTCATGGCAGGAGGGGGGAAGTTGGCAAACTATTACACAACCCGTTTAAACCATTGGCGTACACGTCCCTCTCCTTTTTTTCTTCGAGATGGGCATCCGCCTTGTGATTGTATGGGGTACTGAAGCTGCCAGAGTTCACTATCAGAAACTAACTTCTGGAAAAGGATTCTTACTTCCACTGGTAGCTAATCTTCATTTGTTTCCCTTGTTCTGTGTTCAGTATCTTTTTATTCGTTCTTTTCCTTTACTTCTTTATTCCTTACTTTCTCTTCAGCATTAACCTTTGTTTACTCTACATCAACTCTCAAATTATAAAGTCCTTTCTATGCCTATTTATTTATTTGTTTATTTACTTATTTGCTCATTTATTTTATTTATTTATTTACTCATTCACTTGTTTGCTTACCTTCTATAATCTATGCATTTCTGTTCCTAGTGTCACTGTATAGATTTTAGCCATTTAGTGCTGTATTTATACTATTTTCTTATTCGCTGCTGTTTTTATCAATGCCAGAATGACACTTTATGAGTTGTGTGGGGAACGAGAAAATATCTGTCTGTCCATGTGTCTGTAAGCGCGATAACTCAAATACGCTTTATTAGATTTCCATGAAACTTGGTATACGCATGTATAACGTACGTGGAAAGAAGGATATTGATTTTGGATCAAATCGGTTGACCGGTACCGGAGAAACGACTGATGAATAAAAGTCACATGCTTTTTAAATAAGAAATCATCACTACACTAGAAAGCCACGTTGCTAACCACTGAAGGCCTTGACTACAATGCAGAATGTTTTCAAATGTATTATATCACGCCTTGCTTTAGATGTGAGTCATTTGTTGTAATTTCGTTCTGTTAATATTCTAGTTATCCCACTTATTCCTTCACATAATATTCTTATCAAATTTTCTCAAGAAGCAATGGCCTAAAATTCAATAAATTATGAAATATGGCCTGTTTTTATCAATGCCAGAATGGTACTAAGAAGGAATAGAAATTATAGTGCTGTAGAACAGCCTATTACTGAATGAGCTTAAAATACTCCTACGCGTAGTAGAAGAAGGTTAGTGCACTTATTTGTGACTATTTTGTTCATTTAGATGTGACCTTTTCTAAATCGCTTTAGATAATCTACACCGGTTTCCCGCAACCGATTAAGTAGTATTAGGAAAAACTGTAACTGTAAATACAATGGAAGGATGCGAAGTGAGGAAATCAATTAACAACTAGACATACTGTAGAAGGGGATGGTGAATAAAATAAGAAGGAGAATAGAGTATAAATACAGATTTAGGCCTAATCTACTTACATGAAGGTATGACTTTCCAGTGGGCTTTTAAGTCCAATTACTCTAGGCCCATTAATTTTTTTTTCTATTTGAAGTTTTGAAGTTTATTGTTACATACATTATTACATTTCATTATTTACGTTATTTCACATTATTACATTACATAGGGTTGGATTGGCAATTATTTTCTCTTTTCTGAGGAAAGAATTATTGAAAACCTGACATTGCGTTTTACAGCTGCGAACCGTACCGAACGTTTCACTCGCGAGGGACAAAATATACAACTTCTGTTATTTCTTCACATTCTGAATGTATTGATAAGAATCCTTGAAAGATAGCAAAGAAGGTGAATTTCATACTGATATACTACATATTTCTCTCCTATGAGATGTAACTTTTCTGTATTATTTTCATTTGACAGCTCTTATAGTATCATTCTCTTCCAGGTTTGAGAAATACTTGTACATTTCCTTTCATTTTGTTGGACACTACTCATCCTTCAGCACTTAATCTTCGTTCTTTCTTCCATAGACGACTGTATTTTTTCATTATTTTTTTTAGTTTCCTCGCAGAGATTGTAAACAACATTGACGACTCATAACGCTTGACATGGTTTGTGAAAGAGACAAACAAAACAACTGTAAAGTGTGATCACTGATCACAAACACATTACTAACGTAGGAAAGGATTAAGGCACGTGGATTGTTTGTACGTTGCCCGTTCTTGCTCAAGAAGAATAATGTATGTGTCCTTCCTGAAAGAAAGAAAGAGCGCCAGCTCGTGGAAATTTGCAATATGGTAGATTGTTTGTTACACCAGTAGTTCTTTAACAACGATTAATGGCCTGAAATTCGTGACCGGTGGGCTGGAATTTGTCCAGCAGGTGTTGAATGGTATATGGTCATTTAACGACTGCAACTTAGGCCTGTGAGCGTCGCCGGTGTACCGAAATTTTGTCTCGCAGGAGTTCTCTTACATGCCAGTAGATCTACTGACACGGGCCTGTCACATTTATGCCCATATAAATGCCATCGACCTGGGCCGGGATCGAACCCGCATCCTTGGCCACAGAAAGCCAACGCGATACAAACTGCGCCACCCATGAACCTGAAAAGTGCGGGAAGACTAGGATTTTTCGGCGTAAAAAAAATTAAAAATTGAAGTCTTTGGAATATTCCGTCGGTTACAGGCTTTAATCTGTAAGTCTACTAAATTTAAAGTTTCTAGCTCATGTGGTGCCTCCAAAAAGGCTACAGTCACTTTAAAATAATTGTATTTTTTTAGGGGGAAATTTATTTTTTTGAAATTTTCCCATCCGTTATAGTGTACCAAATTTCAAATTTTTAGCTCATCTGGAAGGGGGTAAATTTTGATATCAGTGAGTCAGATGAGAAAATTATACTGTCCATGACCATAATGTGATGCATCACACCCGATATTTATTACGGAAATGATTTCAACTGCTATCATGTCTAATTATTTGTCAAATTCCAGTGAATTGCAACTTCTAAAGCTCTAGGTGAACACTGCAAACAACATTGTTGTCATGAGAACTGAGCAGCTACTTGAAAGCTGCGTCCACCATTTCGAATGTTTTTTTAGGTAAAAAATAAAAAATTGAACTTCTTAAAAAAATTTCATCGATTATAGGCTAGAAGCTATAAGTGTGCCAAATTCCAAGTTTCAAACTCTTCTGGAAATAGGTGAACATGAATGTCAGTGAGTGGCTTTGTATTATAGGGATAATGCAGCTTACGCAACTTTTCCTCTTACCCATACAAATAAAAATATAATAAAAGCCCTTTGCGTGTTGGGGTGACATCCAAAATAACGTATCATTTCCTGTAATATTACAAAGCTCGTATCGCACTGAATCTAAGCTGGCCTTGTTATCCCTCTCACAATGAGGAACTGCGTTTTACATTCAGGAAGGTTACAGTTCCCTTTAAATTAAATCTGCGTTTTATTGACAGAGAACTCCAGGCGGTACCTAATATCACATCAGTAAGTGTCATTACCTATTTCGAGATTTATAATAAATAATAGCTTACATATTTTGAAAATTCAAAGATCTTTATAAGAATGTGATGTTATCCTTATATATGAAACTTAAATGTAACATAGGCCTAATTATTTTCTCGAGATAGTGTTTTTAATCGATGTTCCATCTATGCTAGCATTGTGCAAACCTGCATTTCCTGCACTTAATGCCCGTAACCCACCCTACCTGCATCTTTTCCTTATTTGCAGCTCTCGTGGGCCGTTTTATCAAAACCTCTAACTTTTGATATACTTATTAATGCAGGCATGGAATCTAATCATATTTGCTATTTATTTTACTATTTCAATCGTCGCAAACTCGTTTGGGGAGTGAATCAAGTTGTTATGGCAATATTAGAAATATTAAACTAATTTAGAGTTTCCTTCTTAATTCTTAATTATTAATATTTCGTAAAACTGTAGTGCCTTTGCATTTCACAATTTATTTATTAGTAATGGAATTTATATTTTTTATTTAATTTTGTATGTTGAAAAGAGGGGGTCAGATAGCCGTAACTCATGTAGGATAAATAAGTAAGTAAAATGGCGTATACTGCAAACGACAACTGGAAAGAGTGTGAGTTTATTGTAGAATATTCTTTAAGAATCACTAAGCGTCATTGCAGTTGTATCACCTAAGGATCGCCAGAAACCCAGTCTTTCAATCGTCTTTCTAATTTCATTTTGCTTTAAATAGTGACATGGGGGAAATACTATTGGCATTAGTCACAATGTGGTACCTTCCTGTGTTGATTCTTGTGCTAATTTAACACAATATGTTGAGACATGTTTCCTAATGTTTCAAGTTGCATGTCAGATATGGATTTGCATTACAAGAAATCAGAATATCATTTTATTAATCTGAGAATTCCGGGCCACAGCGTTTCCGCCACTTCACTTCTCAAAGTGAGTTTTTCAGCATCGCCACCCAGAAGGTTCGTTGCGAAATATACTATTTAAATATCATATTACATCCTGACAGTATTGTTTTTCTGTGAGGTGTATCAAAATTTCAAGGAAAGTAAGTTAATTACTCCGCTTTTAGATCCAAAGGTCGCGGGATCAAACCCGGCCGCGGTCGATGGATTTTTCAGGAAGTAAAATTTTTCTAGATACTGTAACTTCTATTGGAGGTCATTTATCTCACAGTAGGGGTTACAGGAAAGAACTATAGAGTCGATCAAGTTAACTACTTCTTTAGTATTGGCAGATGTAGGCTATTTCACCAAAACGTAAATGCTCACAGCACTCTGTTCTCTCAATATGTCAAAAAAGAAAGAAGAAAGAAAAAAAAAACATCAAAGCTGCTTCTGTATAGTAATGTGAATAAATTATTCATAGCCGAATACATTGTTTATATTGATGATTATTTAGCTTTTAAACGGACTAGAGTGAATAAATTTTATCAAAGGGTATAAAATACATTTGTGTAGGAAGGATGTGGTCTGAAGTTTCTTGATAGCTCCAAGTTCTCTACGAATTCCTCATGCAGACATGAAGACGATATTGATTATTTGGGTGAATTGTACATTCAAAGTGTCCATACATATACACACACACACACACCGAGAGAAAGAGAGAGAGAGAGAGAGAGAGAGAGAGAGAGAGAAAGAGAGAGAGAGACCACGAGAGAAATGCGACCATACAAAATGGTATTGGGGAGAGAGCAGTACAATGCGGTTTATTTGACTTCTTTTCTTGTCATCCCTGGAAGTAATACATTTAATATTTTCAGGATTCGTACAGAGAGAGAGAGAGAGAGAGCAAATTCAGAATTAATCTGCCTGTCCGTATCGATTTTAAAATACAGCTAACCTAAATTACAGTTTCTCAAAACAAAAAAAAAAAAAAACAAAAAAAAAAATCCGGTTTCTGTTTTTGTCATAACATAATTGTATTTCATATTAACCGAAACACTTTTAGGTATTCTCGCAGCCCTTACACAGTTACATGCTATATAATGGTGTTCGTTATTATCCACTACCTACCGCATGCGGTCAACAATGCGTAGAAGCTTGTCAGTACACTGATCTGGAGTTATGTGCTCCTTTCCAGACTCAATGATAGTCTTCAGGTCCGAAAGGGTACGTGGTAGATAGTCTTCAGGTCCGAAAGGGTACGTGGTAGTTAGTCAAAGCACTGTTCCTTTAACATGCACCACAGAATTGTCACAAATCGTGAGGTCAGGGCTTCTCGGAGGATAGGGAAACGCAGGTCCTCTTGAGACAACCCTATTGAGGAAGAGATTCTGGAGGGACGGTAGGCTACCATGACCAATGAAAACGTAAGGAAACTGCGATAAAGTATTACACACAGTACATGACATAATGCTTTACTATGTAGGATAAGTAGGATAAAGTGCATAAATTAACATTAATTCTGCTGTTTTTGCAACGTATGATATCACAAATGACTTTAAGCTTGATATTGTTCGTTCGTAACTACAACTTGTATCTATTTTTTTTTTCCTAAACCGGTAATAATAATAAATAATATTAATCTACGACAGTACAAACTGACCTATTTAACAGACCAATAAATTTTCAACTTATCAATTTAACAGTTTAACCTGTAAGACATTTATATCCTTATTAGTTATTGTTATATCTGGAAAAGAAGTGCTGTAAAATATAATGTGAATACGATTTTTTAAATGTTGGTGTTATAAACGGTTATCAACACCATAAATTGAGAGTGGTAAGCGCAGTAGTGGTCTAACCTACCGACAAGAAAAATTACATATTGTTGCCATCTATATCATTTGGGGGTGGACTACCTCCCCATGTTGGGGTTGGACCATTGCGCCTAGTTTAGTTAGTTTTAAAGTAGCTGATCTATTCTTTGAAACAAATTTTTCCTCTTGTAAATATTGTCAACTAAATCTTTGCAAACCAAAAAAGTTACGGAAATTTTGATCTTCTCAAAAACTTACATGCCTATTCATCATTAATTTTATGATAAGCTGATTTCTCTAACTGAAGAAGGTGAGGAAGGAAATGATGAGAAAGCTTTATGATGAACCAGATCATGTTGTTTAGAACTGTGTAACCATTGCAGTTTCTAAATAAAACTAATTCAAAAGTGTTCTTATTAAAATAATGAATTAATTTCATGGGAAATGCTCAACACTTGTTCAAATATTTTTCCAAAGTACAAATAAGTGTGAGCGCAACAGTTGTCCAACCTAGAAAACAGTGTTGCAGGCTCTCATAAAAAATGTTAAAATCTTTTAGAGTTTAAAACTGTAGACTGAGAACGTTGGTAGTCAAGTTTACCAAGGACCATAGAACACACCCCTTCTAATAAAATTGCCTTTTTCGAATTGGAAGGAAAGCTAAAATTATAAAACTTTAACTTATTCTTTCTATTCTTTTGAAATGTGACTTAGATCACTATGGTAGATGACGCAGGGGTCAGATGGTAGGCCTAGTCCCTCAAGAGATGTAGCGCCAAGCATAGGCGTAACCAGGCCGACCATATGGGGGGTTATAACATCCGCAGGGTGTGGGGGGTATGGAATACCCCCAGGGAGAGGGGGGTCCGGGGGTCCTCCCCCGGAAATTTTTAAAAATTAAGATGCAAAATAACGAGTTTTAAGCTTCCCACGCTTTATACTTGTATTAAGTAATTTCTGGGCAGACTTAAAAAAATTATACAATTTTCCTTTTTTTAATCAATGGGAGGGGGGTTCAAACCCCCCCCCCTCGGTACGCCTATGGCGCCACGGAATTAGTTTTTAGTTTTTAGATACAATTTAACCTTCCAACAAGTTATCTTTGCTACACTCAGTACCTCTGGGATCATAAGAACTCTAAGTAATTTACACGGGATATAGCCTATCAGTAGAATAATTTAACGTAAAATATGGCAATATGCGGCTTTTCATTGTCAAAAAAGATTTAGGGAATACTTGCATGTGAAATGGCTGTGGAATTGGGTCTAGAGGCTCTAATTTAGGATTCAGGTTACTTTATGTGCTGTAATTCTATGACACCAGAACAAACGGTTTATAAACCCTTCCGGAGAAATTCGTGCTCCGGTCCTTCATCCTCTGCATCACCCCTGTCGACAGATCTGAGTTTGAACGATACACCCATGTAAATTCAGACCCTACAATTTACCATAGTGAGTGAATTTTATGAAATTTTAAAAGAAATATCTCCTTTTTAAGGCAATAGATTATTACTTTTCTCTCGTTTATGGTTTGTAATTTTATGCGTACAATATATCTAGTCCTCGTAATAGTGGTTATGGGAGAAATTCCATGCTAATTATTCATATGAATCGATAGTTACATAACATTCCATAATTGATATTATATAGGTCCGGGATCACAAAGGCCGGTTTGTGTGCACGCTAACTAGAGACCGCATTAATTACCACGAAAACCACGGATTATGTTGCCATATTATCATTGCATGGCGTACTCTTGATATCGTGTCTCCTGAAATCCGTATTAAACATCCCTAGTATTTCCATGAATAAGTATATTTTTTAAAAAGGTGGTTCCTTAATAGGGCGATGCTTTCTTCAGTGAACATTTCTTCAGTGAATGAGGTTTTCTTTAAAATGACCGTATTTTACGGACCATAAGACGCTCCGGACCATAAGACGCACCTTGATTTTAGGATGGAAATTTAAAGGAAAAGAAATTTAATATGACTCTAAACAACAATTTTTAAAGGGGATAATACACTTCATTGCATAAACAAAATATAACCTTGTACAATGGAATCAATGTAAATCACTTCTAACTTAAAACGTGCGTTGTACGAAAATCTCTTCTGTAACTTACAGGTGGCATCGCGTAAATTTTAACAACTGAACTGATTTCTCACGAAAGACTGAAAATACTTTTACACCCTCTAATCCTCAATTCAGCATACGGTAAGTGTATTGGGACAAGACTGTTTAGAGGTCATTGCCTTCATTTAAACCACCCGGTAGAGACAACTCCTTTCGTACAAAAGATTTCAACATTCCTTTCTTTTCGCATTGAATACCCTCATTTTACGATTGTGATAAGTGCACATAAGTAGGCCTACAGTCTGCCAAAATTTGTAACAATCTTATCGTTTAAAACACCTTGTTTATAACTATGGTATTCCGGCAATATTAACCATAATTTTAATTTTTTTGATCTACTTCAGACCATTAGACGCACCCAACTTTCATGGCTGTGTTTTCAAAGTAAAATTGTGCATCTTATGGTCTGTAAAATAAGGTAATTCAGATATTCTGCAACCTGTAGTTACCTCAACCAAAATGTACAATTAAATATTATTTTCTCCCTCCATAAATCAACATCTAAAATTTGTTCTTAAGGCTAGTTTACACGACGAAATTAGGTTTCGTAAGTAAGTTTCGCAACTGTTTTTTGCTTGAATGCGCAAGCGCTAGATGTACTGGCGACAATGAGTTACGAAACTATGCAGATTCGGCTGATTCCAACTTTTCAGGAAACTATAACAGTAATTTTGATATTTTACGCTTATTTAGCTTGTTCGCGTTTCGTCAAATGAAATGGGAACCCAGTGAGGGGTTTGTTTCCCATTCTACTGGATTCGTTAATTTTTTTTACACACGAAAAACGGCGAAATTTCATGTAATATTATTATCCAGAAGTTTTAGAATCCATATATAGGCACATTTTGTTTCTAAGAATATTTTAAATATGGGTAAAATCGGTAAGAAGTTCACAAAAAACTAACCTAAAATGGCGCTCAGAAAGGAATCACAATAATACAGAATCAGCTGCTAGAGACAGCGCAGTGCATGCTGGGAAGAATCCGATGGGTCACGTGGTGCTGGAATCAACTGCCAACATGATAAGGGTCAGACAAATCTCCGGAAGATATAATATGCCACATTTTCGAAACCGACAAACAGTGTATCGTACATTATTCGAAAATGCAAGGGCGCTTCGCTTCGGCTGCCGCCTCCGCTCGCGCACTTAACTAATGTGGTTAGTGTTTTGCATTATTTAGCTTTATGTAGAGGTTGCAGGACCGTATGGAACAGACCAATGACATGCAAGGTCGTTGGCAGCCAATGGGAGTGTTGGTCTGCAAGCCAGAGCCCGCATACCAACGCCGAACATCGCGTGTGGAAATCCAGTAGAGTGGGACCAGTGAGAAAATTGTGAAATGCCTGTATTCATACGTGTTTCAAACATTTATATGGGATTTTAACAACCTGAACTTCAGAAATAACATGAAATGTGTGGTTACATTGGAAAGAAAAAATGTGTGTAATTAGTTTCATGAAATCACTTTCAAGAAAGTGGTTATGAAACCTAGTGCCATCGTGTAAACTAGCCTTTATAGTAGTCATTTCAGTTCCATGCACTTTTTAACTCCGTTCATCCAATTTTCGCTTGGTCTTCCTTTCCTGTTTCTTCCCGCTGGTTTCCATCGCATCACTTCTTTTGGGTATCTTCCATCATTCATCCTACTTACGTGCCCAAATATAATCTAGAATTTTCTATTATGTCCTTCTCTACGTTCATCGTTTCTTTTCTTTCTATTTTTTTTATCCTTTCTAACCTTGATTTCCTGGCCGCTCGTCTCCAGTAACCCATTTTTGTAGCTTTTAATTTCTTCTACTTATCGACCACGTTCATCAATTCGTCTATCAATTTATAATTCTGATGAACCGTCGCTCTATAGAATTGACTCTAAATCTCTAAAATATGAAACTTTATTAATGTTATGTCCGCCGATTTCCAGTTTATCCATACTCAGTCATGTATTCTGTTCTATTATAATTTATTTTTAATCTCCATTTTCTAAACTATTCCTGAAGTTTCCTAAACCAGTCATTTGCATCTTCGCTGACATGAGCAGAAACAGAGTTTAACTCTGTTATATTAAAATACCTTGGAGTCATGAAAGTTTTATTTGAACATTCAAACATGTTAACGTAACTTAATGTAACATTTTCCAACATTTCCTCTTCATGCCACGGTTCACGCTGTAAATCGAAGCACATAAAATGTTATCAGATTATTAAGTGCCAGTTTGGTACTTTATGAGATTGTGTGTGGGGACGAAAAATGTCTGTCCGTCTGTCTGTCCGTCCGTGTGTCTGTACGCGCGATAACTCAAATACGCTTTGTCGAATTTTAATGAAACTTGGTATACACGTTTATAATGTCCATGGGAAGAACCCTATTGATATTGAACCAAATCGGTTCACCGGTACCGGTGTAATGCCCAATTTAGTGCCTATTTTAATAGATCATGGCGCCTTTCTAATAGAAAGGCGCCATAACTCAAATACGCTGTATCGGATTTCCATGAAACTTGGTATACTCATTTATGACGTTCATTAGAAGTGCCCTATTGAATTTGAACCTAATCTGTTGACCGGTACCGGAGTAAACCCCAATTTAATGTCTACTTTAAAGGCGCAATAACTCAAATACGCTTTATCGTATATTTATGAAACTTCGTATACGCATTTATAATGTCCATGGGAAGACGTCTATTTATAATAGATAAAATCGGTTGACCTGTTTCGGAGTAATGCTCAATTTAGTGCCTATTTTATGGTAATATACGTATTCGAAAGAATTTATAAAAAAAATGAAAATCAATTATCTTGACAACACTGCCTATTGTTTTACTGTTATCTTATAAGGCCTTGGAAATTAAAATACAGGTAGCTATGACAAAAAACACTATCGATTTACAAGCGCTTATCCAACTAGACCGTTAAAATGACCCCGGTGGCCGAGATGGTAACGCTTTGGCCTCACATTCTGGAGTCCATGGTTCAAAACCCGAAACCGGCCAATTTGAATTTTTTTTGACATTTTTATGTGAGTGTGCGATTGTCATGATATCACATATCTGTACAGTTCAGGTGATGCTGGAAGATTTTAATCTCATTAAAAAAAACTAGACCTTTGTTCTTCCGTAAGCCCTGCTTAATGAATAAATCTGGAGCTTAACTTGGAAATCAATTTAAAAAAAAAAACATATTCTGCATTTCATAATTGCAGTCATAACTGTTTAAACAAAAACATACTGGCACTTTGTTACATCAGTTTACCTGATTTTATTTTAAAATATATTTGCAAGTTTTCCTGTAATTTCTCTGGTATCGGTTTGACTCGACCTTGTAAAATAATGCAGTTCTTAATAGAAATAAAATAACCAATGGTAGACCCATTTCAGCTGCCAGAATCTTAAAAATAACTCTTTTCCTGCAGGAAATGTCCACGTTGCATTGAATATTGAAGATTCAAACATTCTGAACATTTAACTGTGCTAACACATATATTTTTAGCATTAAAAAACGGTAGTACTTCAGTAGTACTGAATAAAACAAAAGCTGAACTTCATAACGCATTAATCTTCCTGCTTGTAGGTTTTTTTTTGTTAGGCTACACTGTGTTCCACTGGGATCATAAAGACATAAAGTAAGTTACATGGGATATGTCGGTAGTATTGCCTTTTTTTATAAAATTATGTAAAAAGCGTATATCTTTATCTTCAAAACTATAGAAGTACTTGTATATATAGTATAAGAACTTTTACATTGAACCTTCCTACTTTCAGGTTATCTTCGTTACACTGAGTACCACTGAGGACATAAAGACCCCAAGTAATTTAGGGATATATTGCTAGTATTGTTTTTTTACAAACTGTACTAAAAACATATATCTTTACCTTGAAATGAAGGCAACTAGGCCTATGTAAATAAACACTTTTACATAATGATACCTTCAACGAAAAAAGTTAATTTTGAATAATATCGTATTGACTCCAGTGGTATTCAGTGCAAAAGCAATGAATACATTTTAATTTTTTAAATATAAAAACTAATAAAACTTAACTTAATACAGAGGGATAAGTCATAAATTTTTAGAATTATAGTTTTAAAACCAGCGGAGTAATTATTTTAAAAGTGACCCAAGTGATTCTAGACAGCTTAATTGTAAGCTTACATACATTCCAGTACTGTAATTTTGAAAACTTGTCTCTCAAATTTGGAGAATTTAAAAGAATGCACTATTCAGTGACTGATCGGTAGTCAGCCAGGGAGAGAAGTGGTATGTCGAGTTAAAATTTTTACATTTCGTTTCTGAAATTTTACAACCGTTCGAGGAACATTCATTTCTCATGAAGGAGGACATCTTATCAGGAGTTGTCTTCCAGTGAAGTTTGATTATAATTGGAACATCACAAAATGTAAAGTTTAAATAAATGTAACTCAAGGTCCGGATTCTCCAAAGAATTTATTGGTAAAATCCATTACATTGCCTATGGATTTTAAGCTACACACCACAAAGCAAATTATAAGAAATTCTTCGTGTCATAAAAGGTTTTCTATCATTTCAGTGAAACATAAGTTATGAAAAATCACTGAACACCAGAACTCCGGACTTTCCTTACATGCTAGAACGCCGGAAAGGGGTCAATTTGACCCCTAGTAATAAAATACAGTGTTTGAACATTATGATCATTTTATGTTTATACAATCATAATTATAGCATTACACTTAACATTTCCTTAACAAATACTGGAATTTATAATACACAATCAACAGTTCTAGTAAAAGAATAGCCTATGCCTACATATTGAATGCACATTCATTCTCCAGCATCAGATAGGCTTACTGAAACACTCGGAACACTGGGATGAATATGACCACTTGCATGGCCTTAAATACATAAATGATAAGTCCATCCATTCTACAAAACTACTACTACTATTACTACTACTACTAATAATAATAATAATAATAATTAATAAGGTTATTATGAAATAGAGGAAATTGTTCTGCGTCTTACTTATAATTTCTCAATAACATAGATAATTATGTACAATAAATATAATTTATATACAATTAGAGCAAGTAAATATCCGATCCATACAATTTAACGATACAGGATGAAAGAAAAGCATTATCTTGAGATTGTAAGAATCTCCCCTGATCTGTTAATAAACGAAATTTGTAAATTTCAATGTATGACCAGGGGTATAGACATTAGCCCAGGGACCCTGGATTAAATAAATGGGAAAAAATAAATAAATATAATTATGTTACTTGTGTGCGCTTATATGTTAGACGAGGTGGCATCCCTATGTATTTTCGGCAACCTTATTACCTGAAGGTCGTTTTCAACGATATTCTAAAATATTATTTATATTTAAGGTTAACATAATATAAAACATATATCATAACAAAACATAACCATGACATAAGAATCTGAATTTGTATATCATTTGTATCATTAGTTTGTACTTTGAAATATTATATTCCTTGTATCCATCCTATTATCCAAAGAAAAAAACATTATTCTTGATCATTGAATATTCGAGACAGCGTTTGCAATCACGGAATATTAAAGAAGTGGGAGATAGCAAAAAGAAACTCGAGTGATCAAGGTGAATTGGTTTTTATACGAAGTCTTTTGAGTGTTCCAGACAACATTCTCCAGGGAAATATTACTTTTTTCCAGTCGAACAGTTCAATTTAGTTTGAAAATCGTTTGATCATATCTCTCAATATGACCCTTTAAAAGGAAAACTAATACTGTTTGTTCTCTTTATTCAGACATTGCGTTGTAATGTGTTGTTTTAGGTTTTGCCCTTTAAACCTATTTTATTGATGGCTAAAAATTATTTATTATTATCATTAGTTCATTACTATTATGATAGTAAAGTCAATAAGTAAAATAACTATTGGCTACGTCATTATGAAAAATACGGTTTTCGTACAGATAAAAATTTAAAAAAAAATACATGCCGGACAAAGCAACATTAAAAACTCATTAACTTCATGCATAGGATTATTGAGAATCCATGTTCTCAATTTGTTCTTAAGTACATTATTAGGTAAAGCTATATGAAAATTGAGGCGAACAGTAAGTTACATGATGAGAGCTTACAAGTCCAAAAATGTCGAAAATGAGTTTTTATAATTATTATATCATCTTACAATCCTATGTTCTTTAAACTGACATGTCTGTCTCTAATAGTTCCTTAGATAATGCTGCAGACAGTTCATGACATATCCAAATGCGAATTTTCATTACAAGCCAAAAGCTGACATATTTTTAACTTTAGTAGGCCTATATGCTACATTATGGCAAGGTATTTTAAAACACTTTTAGCTGCGCAAAGCAGACATGTCCTTCATCTGAGATATGTAAAATGTGTTTTATTATTGTACTATTGTACTAGAGTTTAGACCGCTCGCCTTCCACCGCAGGGACCCGGGATCGAATCTCGGTGGATCCGTGTGGCATTTATGGTGGACAAAATGGGGTGGTCAGGGCAGGTTTTCTCAGGTGCTCCTGTTTCTCCTTCCATATATCATTCTACCGTTGCTCCATACACCATAGTATGACCATTTAATTACAATAAAGAGTTATTATTCTTCTATTGGCATCAATGCTGACAACAATGGTTGCATATGATATGCAACAATGTTTGCCTACAGATGACATCAAAACAACTGTGATATTTTATAAAAAGTAACTCTGGGCAATAAATGAAACTATACAGTGATGAGCTCGGCGATGGAACATCCTTTTGCTATGTGACACGAGAGAATAGTGGCCGTGGCTCCAATTAAGTAGCTTCAGTACTTCATAAGCATAATAGAATAATGTACCAAATAATATCAGCTACCTACTGACTACGTACTCGGACACTTTTGCAGGCCAAAACTGGCTGTAGGTGAGATATTCATGGTAGCTATTCAAGAACACCCACCCCTAGAAGTTGTAGATAAACAAGCAGGTGCCCGCGGCTTCGCTCACGATAATTAATTTAAAAATTAAGAGTATAATAACTATTAGAGCATTATATTTATTAACACTTTCACGCGAATCATTCATAAACTAAACCATTAATAAATAATTAAACAGCTAAAATTCCGGCTTCAGAGTACATTCCACAATTAGAAAGCGCCGCCTGGTAAAACGATCTCAGATTCGATTATGCAGTTCCAAAGCTAACTGTGAACACATAATACGTACTGTTTCTCAACTGTTTGTTGACAGATGAATATGATGTGAATTTTATTTGATCAATTCAGTGTAATTTTCAGAAATTATATAATGTTTCAAGGGAAGGAATGGTTTGTTTGGAATTTTATTATCAGCGATATTTCAAGAGTTAAACCATCAATATTATTCAGATGGTCCCCGCGGCTTCGCCCGCCATTATTAATTGACTCCAGGATTTTGTAAGAAATTTACACTGGTAGTTTATTAAAAATGTTTGTGGTTCAGAGCTATGAAAATTGTAAGTAAAAATAAAATTAGAATATTTGTTCATTGTGTTCATTTCACTTAGGCTTTATATAATAAAGAAACGGTTTTCTTAATTTTGTACTCTTCGTGAAAGTTTAGACTGCGAGAGACGAACATCGCCGAGTATATCCGATGTTTCACGAAGCGGGCGAGCGAGTGAGCACGCTATTTAGGGCCGTTGAATTGTATAAGAGTAGATAATTCCTCAGGTGGCTTAGGTGGCTCATATATAATAGCTTACGAAATGCAAAATTACAATACTTTGAATAGTTATTGAGTTATGATGTAGACGCTTTGTACAGTTGCAAGCTACGGAAAACAAGCGAAAAACTTATGAGTCTGGGGGCTGGAAAGAGTTGAATTTTGAATGTTTTTGATTGTTTGATTCAGCGTCGTTCTTTAGCTATACAGTAAAATTTATCTTGAAGTACCTTGTTCCCTTAGGCAAATGTAATAGGCCTATAAGATTGCAGCTGTAAACTGTCAGATATTTCCGGATCATTTTCTGTGCGAAGATGTTTTTTGCTTGTAATTTATCGCTAGACATAGCCGAAAATACAATTTGGCAGTCAGCAATCATGTCGTTCCGGATATAGGTATGGGAGTGCATGTCCGTTGCTAAAGTTTCTCAAGTAGAACTAATAAGGCAAATAGAATTCGCTGCGAATATATTATTTGTGTACTAGAGCAAAAAGAAAATGTTAAAGCTAATACCACATGAATGATTCTAGTAGTATGATATTAAAAGGAATTTATTTCTACTTCAGCTGGAAATAACAAGAAGATAACGACGTCTGTAAGTTTTTTACATTTTATTGCATAATATAGGCCTATCCTAATTTTCAGTCACCGTATGGCAGAAAATGGTTTTTATATGTCCTTTTTGCCTGTTTTGCTTTTTAATCTTTTTTCTAGCCTTTTTAGATCTTAACCTTTTTTTAAACTTCACCTTCTTTAGATTACACTTTTACTGCTCTTTCTCAGTTTGAACCAACAGCAAATGATTCGCTGTCGCGTCGTGACAATGACATCGAGCAGACAAGAGAATTGTGAGGCTGTTAAAGAATTCACTTCAGTTGTTGAAGAAAAACGGACGCATAGTAAAACTTCTTCATGACAGCCTGTGTCTGAATTTGGAGCGGAAGTATTTTCCACTAATGGAAGTATATTTTTCTGCACATTTGCGAGAGTGTAGCTTCCAGGCTGTGGAGAAAAGAAAATCTCAGCTTCTGTTGGAGAAAAATGGTAGTAATAGTGAATATTACAAGTCTTCTCCGTTTTCCAAAAATTATTATAAATATTATTTTTCCTCTGCGTAAGGCTTTTCTACTAATCGTCTTCAACTTATTCAATATTCAACGTGTAAGACCTCTATTTTACAAACATACGCTAATATAATAAGATAAAAGGTGAACAGATGTGCATCATTCATTCTTTAGCATAGTTCACCAATGATTTTGTCCTTTTGGCACACACTAGTATATGATAACGCTCGCACTGTTCACTACACAGAGTACACACATTCATTGTTGGGATCGTGGAATTTCCCGTTCTTACACACTTTGTGTTATTTCACAACATACGCTAACATTAAAAGCTATTAATGATAATGAAAACAAGAATATAAAAGGGAAAATCTTACATTGGACCCATGAAGCATACCCGATTTATATGCGAAGTCACCGATTCTCCAGCAGCTGTACAAGGAACCTGCAAAAATTCTTCTCGGGTTAGCAGCCAGGTGACAAATTTTCCATTATTTTCAATTTGCCATAACAGTTTTCCACTATTGTAAGCTGTCGTGTGGCCAATTATATTTCTATCATTGTATATTTTTATAACTAGTTGAGTGGAAGAGAAGGTCTTATGGTCTTGTGGCCTTAACGCTGCCAGGCAAAATAAATAAGTTACTACTACTACTACTCATAATTTCTTTTCCGTCAATGTATTACAAATGTAAGGCAAACTACTGTATCCTATACGATGCGTTATCGGTTTTAAGAGTTAAAGCGTATTCACAATACTGAGAGTTTAGTCCCAACCTTGCAGATATGGGGAAGGCACTCCTGCTAGACAGTCGAATGTGCAGCGAGAAAATACCACGATCCATGCTTGAGATAGAATACTGACTCATTCAAGATGTTTCATTTGTCTTTTACACAGCAAGAATGTGATGATGCGATTTTATTAAATTACTCTCGCTAATGTGATGCTTGCTTTTTAAAGAATTCGCAACCTCATAGTGCCGCACATTTAATTCTGCTGTAAGAAATTACATCTGCGTAAAAACTGAATTCTGGTACATATCTTCAGGCAATATCTCCTTTGTTCCCGGCTTGAGTGAAATGGACTGCAAGCTTAAAATGACTCAGCTTGATCACGTTTTCAGATAAGTTATGTTAGACGCAGTTAGAGTGACTGCGTTAATTTTGTTAACTACTGTACGTAGAACAAATGCCTACTTCTCTCTGAAACCTGGAGGAACATTTTTTTTAACTCTTAAATATTAACATCTGCATTCCAGGAGGGAGCACGATAAACGAACGGTACACAATGATTTGGTAAAAAATCCAGAAATGTTTTACCCTGAGTGCAATGATCTCGTCAGCTGAACTGAAGAATCGGAAGAAGAAACAAAACTATGAGAAAAGTTCCAGACTAGCGAATATTCTCCTTGTATGCACGGCTGTATGCATAGGCAGGATTTGAGAAATATATTGAAAATACCGAATGGTAGAGTTGCTTTCGAAGAACTCGTAGTTTTTACCCGACGCTAAACAACAGTGTTTTCCATAGGCTAATATATTTTTAAACTTAAATTCCTACTGCCGATCAGTATTTTAGTTAAGAACCCTTTAATGCACTTGTGGAAACTGCTGAAGGTGTTTCCTTTGTTTAGGATTTTGCTGTCCACATGAGCTCGTAGAATGGATAGGATTCCTCAGAGAAATCTCTAGAAGCGAAAGTTGTTCAAGTTATCTCACATAATTAACTGTATGGGTACAGATCTAAGAGCCTCTTCTCTCAACTTCCCCCAAAACATTCCTCGAGTAATTACATTAATAGAGTCTACAGCCATTTCATAAATACGGGTGGGACATTCTGACAAATTGTTTATTACATATCATAAATAATAAACTAGAATTGGTTCTTCACATTCTGTAAAATTTACAATGCCTTCTCCTTCACACTACATGCAAAGCATTATTAAAATTTATTCTGAATATTTTAAATTTGTTTTTCAAAATCTGTTACGGGTGGGACATAATTTGGACACTGATTTTAATGATGCAAAACAAAAGCTCATTTTCTATTCTGCTATTACTGTTAGGGTCTTAATGTTGTTATTAATGAAGGTATGAGGGATTAGATACAAATTATAAACGGTTTCCAGGTTGTCAAAACATTTATTTAACTCATTAATAATAATTTAACAAAACTATCACTGTTACGGTTGGGACGTTACGGGTGGGACAAAAATTCCCTTGTTTGTTATTTTACATAGTAATTAACCACACATATTTTTTGAAGTTAATCTTATACCAAATTGTACCTTAAGATGTATATTTTCTCAAATGAAAATGGACATAGCTTATTATTCTTGACTACTTGGTATTAAAGAGTGTTAAAATCATGCTAAAAATGGCAAAAAAAGTAACTCAATGCAATAAATAAGTAAATCGACAGATTTTACACGTGAAACCACTTCAGATACACCTAAGTTGTTAAAATTCAGAGAATCTGAGGTTTTAAACTTATTTTTGACCACCCAATTGCAATAATTTTATAACTTCTCTCTTTGAGGGAAAAATTCCATTATTTTATGAAATGGCTGTATGAGTCTATGTGTTGAGCTACTGTATTTATTTTGCTACTTAGGTGAATTATTTTCCAGGGATTCCATTATGTTATATTGCATTAGTACTGTCACATATACAAGTAGACATGTTACTTCGAAATCGAAGGATAATATTCCAGTAAAATGGAATGAGGATTTTTGAAGTAAAACTTCTTTAGTGGCGGTAGAGGGTAAATCGGGAAAATCAGTCACACTAAAACCGTCACGAAATCAGTCACAATCAGTCACACTAAAACCGTGACGAAATCAATCACACTCAAAACCGAACGAAATTACTTACTTGTTTCGGTGCGGACTGCACAGAAAACAATCAACTCAATGATTAGGAGTAATCAAAGGAAATTTTTCAGACCTTACTTCCTCAATGGCAAAAGACAATTCCTAAGCAATCTAAAGGTATATTATCTATTTTATGTAACCCGGAGGTTCATTACCGCGCAAATCCAAAATTAAAAAATAAAAATTTCCAAAATTAAAAATTATAACATCCAAAAATCCAAAATTTAATAAATAATAATAGCAAAAATTTAAAAATCCAAAAATAAAAAATTAAAAAAAAAAATTCAAATATCGAAAATTTGAAAAATCAAAAATTAAAAATTCAAAGATCCAAAATTAAAAAGTTCAAAATCCAAAATTAAAAAAGTCCAAAAACCCAATATTAAAAAGTCCAATAATGCAAAATTGAAAAAATCCAATAATCAGAAATTGAAAAAATAAAATAAAGTTTTATTTCTGTCGCGTGGCGTTCCATGTACTTTTTTTTTGTATAAAAGAAAAAAGAGAGAGATCAAGAGAGAAATTGGTTCGCGCACTGAGGATTCCATACAAATCACGAAACAGAAATAAAATTGCATGAAACTAAATGAGTTAAGTAATTAGCATTCGGTTATGAGTGTGATTCTAGCAAAGATGGAATCGGTAAAGCGTATTTATAATTCTATCCACTTCTTGAAGTCATATCGCATAAGTATGCCTGGCGCGCCGGTATTGTTGGTTGCATGTTACAGGGGTTTCGGTAGTGATACATTAATGAACTTTTATTCGGTTACGAAATGTGGTTCTTTAAGAGTAGCAGTGTGTGATCATCAAACTAGGTTGTATTGATCCGTAAAAAATTATAATTAAAGAAAGGAATCCACGTTGCTTCACTATTGGACGTATGATGCCCTGGAACGAGAGAACCATCGCTTTTATACCCGAAAAGGAATGTTCTGAAGACGTATTTCATTTAGACAAATAAGAGAATATCTCTGAAAAGAGCGGGATTGGAATATGTTAACCATTCCTACATAAAGCACAGCTGCGGATATTTAGGTCAAAGCAATTACCGAACAGATTTCTGATTCATAACAGACGAAATAATTTTTTTTAAACAGCTGTATTTATACTCCTTTTAGCTTCGAGGCCATATCAGGAGTTCAGGATCTGTGTCTATAATTATAGGCCTAGTGTGCCATGAAACTATTGATTGTCGATTATTTTCTATCGTTGGTGTATTTTATGGAGTAAATTTCAGTTTATAATAATTTAAATGGATATGACGTAGGATGAAATAGCGAAGATGATTCATGGTATGTAAATATCCAATTCGGCATTTGCTTTTACGACTGGGGAAACCATGAAAAAACCCATTGCAAATTGGCCGGCCACGGGATTTGAACCTGGACCTCCCGAATGTGAGTTCAAGAGGTTACCATCTCGGCCACCTTGCTAGATAATTTTATTATGATTATTATAATTATAATCATCATCATCATCATCCTTATCGTCATTGCACTGTATTACAAAACCTGTCTACATTTGGTACAGTACTGAATAAGTATTCGCAGATAATATAAACACTGGGTATACAACGGTATACGAACTAGGCACTTAATTATAAACACACCGTATGTCGGTTAGATTTCTGTAACGATCAAAACTAAATTTAAATGCATCAAATACTCGTGTTGACTGTATTAGCAATTCAAGAATGGAACGATAATTCTTTCACACTGACGGTGTGTAGGCTAAGGTGGAAAGGCAGAGTTCGACTAAATTTAATTCCATAGCTGGGATTTGAATTAGGAACTTTGGCTCTCCGTTCCGCTGCTCTGCCACTGAGCTACCGTGGCAACATGCCGTAAAACATTAAATTCTCCAATGACTAACATATCCCTGTATACAGCCATGCCTATTAAATTTATTTATTTATTTTTATACAAATACGAATACATATTTATGCAAGTAAAATAAAACAGAACATATACAAATTTCAAAAGTAACTACAACTACTATTTAAAAAAGATGAAAAGAAATATAGTCTATATCTTACATAATTCATAATTATTGTAGCACAATAAATATTAACATTTAATAATACACCCGAATGAGCAAGACTGCTCGTGCTCGGGTGCAGTTTCAAAAATATCAAAGTGAAGAAAGAGGAGAGACAAAGAAACAGAGTGTATAAAAAATTCTATTAACTAATAAAGAAAGTAAGAAATGTTAAACATAAATAAATAAAAGGAGTGAAACAAAAATGTCTTAAACAGCTAAAAAATTACAAAAAAGAAAATGCTGTACATATCTATTAAATTTAACAGTGGAGTAAGCTGAGAGATCAGGATATTTTCTGATAATTGAGTTATAGAAGCGGGGACTAAAATTAAACCCTGCCAATGTGAGATATTTGGGTTCTGATAGGAGTAAATTAGTATTTCGTCTAGTTTTGTAGACATGATCACTGGAAGAGCATTTTATACGATGTTTGTGAAAATATTTTAATATAGAAAATTTGAATATTTGGTCCAAACTGAAAACATTAAATTCCGAAAATATTAGGCTAGTTGGGTAATCAATGTGTTTTTATAGACAGATTTTTATTATTCTTTTTTGTAAAAGGCAGAGGGGCTTAAGGGTAGTTTTCGCTAATCCTCCCCAGGCGAGAATGCCATATTGGATAATGGACTGGAAAAGGGCTTGATGAACGGAACGTAAAACAGTAATGGACATACAGTGACGTAAAATGACAAATTTATGAATTGTTCTGCCTAGTCTATGTATGTTATATATTACAAAAGTATATTAAAATTATTATTTTTGTATTACGTTCTCTATGTCTGCCCCCTGTAGCTAAGAAAGATGTCCTCCTATTTGTGTTCTTTCTTTATTGTAGTTTTGCTTCTCTTGTAACTCAGTTTTTTATCTTGTTGTTATAAGCCACCTACTGTTTATAGAAACTCCTTGCCTGGTGAACAGTAAAGCTTGTCATCAGATTGAAACAACCGAATACGTGCTCTTTGCAATACGATTTCTTATTCTGTATCAGAATGTGAAGTGAGAAATATGTATTGGCCACGCTTAGGGTAAAGAAAGTTACATGAGTGCATTAATAAGATATTTGGGTTGTGTTTCCTTCGGGAATTCAAATTTACGACAAATTTACATGAAGAGACTGTCGTACATAGTACGAGTATATTGTACTAAAAAGCAAACCTAACCTTCAGAGAATTTTCTTTCGGCAGAGAAAGTTATGTGTGAAATGGATATCATTATCATAGACTTTTTTTTTGTGCCCTCCCTTACCCCCGGAGTGCCAAGCAATGAAGCTTATCACCTCCGGTCAAACCAAATTATTGCAACCATCTGTTTGATGTGTTTACCTAATAGTGCCCTTATGTACATCCTGATGGGATGTGTGGTGAAATTGACATGTTTGGGCTGTGTACTTGTGTTGTTGTGTATTAGCGCGGGTTTGACTTTCTTGCCATAAGTCGATTGCTTGTCGTTAGTTGTGTTTGTTTAGTATCGTGTAGAGATGTTTTCAAAAGTATGTAGCAGTGCGTGTATCTGTGTAGCCAGTCCGGCATTTGCCTATGAGCAAGGGAAACCCCTCAAAAACCTCGCTCGGACTGGGATAGTGGGCATAGCTCGGCCAAAGGCCATCTTATCATGTGTTGGAATATTCATTATCCTGTTCTTTTTGGAGTAGCGCTCTCTTGGCGAAATTTTTGAACACAGGGAAGGTGTGTTTCTGAGCGTAGAACTGCATTATCATAGACTACTGTTACATCACATATAATAAGCTTATTTTACGCCACGTATTTGACATTATGTTACATCTAAAACTCCAATAGGTAATTTACTCGCCTTGATTTGTGAAGCATAAAATGAAGACCTATACATTACGATAAGACTGTATTATTAATTTTCCTAGCACTAGTTTAGGGTCAACACAGCTCTTAATAGTACAATAGATTATGTTAAACTATTAGTTAGAAGAAACAGGCTATAAATTCGACACTTGGGCTAGTCATACAGTACACTTGACTGCTTTGGCTTCCTGAGGTAATAAACTAAGAGCGCACGGACTTCATTAAGGTATCCAGGTTGCTGCAGAAGCTTTGGAACAGCAACACTAGGCCTACTGTCTTATTAAGGTGGTTTTAAAAGCTCCGGTGTCTGCCAGTGATACCTCGTCTGTTTCCAATTAGGATATACCTGTTTTGCGATAATCACAACCTCGAGGTGTATACTATGCAAATTAATTAGCAAGTAGCTTAATGGCGGATTACTTGCGTAAAGCAAAAGCAAACAAGACGAACAACGTTAGAGACTCATGCAGGCCTACTCAGTTTTATCTATGTTGTCAAATAAAACCTATCAAAAAGAGACAAAAAATCAAACCCTGTAAAAAGGGGTGGCGGTTATTTCAGCTATTTTGAAGCCAAAGTCATTGTAGAGAAGTTAATAATCTTAACACGTTCTCTCCCTTTTTTATTAGTTTAACTCTCTGGTAGTAGGGATGTTTATGCGGCTCAAAATATGCTTAATGTACTGTTATAACCTTTACGGAATCCAAATTGTTTCGCATGAAAAATGTTATATCGCTCAATGTAGAAAGAGATGCGTTGATTCAGGATTTTTTCATATATTTTCCGTAAAGTCGAGCTAAGTATTATAGGTCTGTAATGGGATGGCTGAATTCCAGTTTTGTTAGGTTTCAGAATCGGGATGACGGTCATTTGATTCCAACTCTGCGGGTAAATTTGCCCCTGTAATATGGCATTATAACCAAATTCTAGATGCGGTAGCAAGTTCTGTTCCACATGGTGCGATGTTTATGCGGCTCAAGTCACCCGGGGCTTACAGGCCGTCACCTGTTGGGAGAGGGATAACCTTTGGGTCACATACATACCTTCTTGACCAGACAAGGGCATGGAGGGTTTCGCGTAATGATTGATCAGCCCAGAGCCGGGGCCACCTCTAAGACAACACGAACACATAGGACGAGACGCATTGATTTTCGCATTTATAGCTTATGTTACCCCTTGCTGGCCAATATGAAATTCAGTAATGCTAAAATCTTAGATATTGGAGTGAAACAAAGATAATTATACAAAAAGCAATGAGACTCAAAAGTCATATGCTATAACGATAAAATGTGTGTAGAAAATTATTGAAAAGCTGCATTAAAATATAAAAGAGAAAGGGATTATAGGGTTGATAAAAGAGATAAAGCCCTAAAATGGGTCAAGAGGTGATATAAAATAGCCTCCATTCGCAACTGGAATCAACGGTGATGTTATCTTAATAAATTAAAAGCTGCAGCTTAACTGAGGGATGCAACATATTTATTGCTTAAAAGAGAAAATTAGGTAATCCCCCTCGAACTGGTCACCGTGCGAACTGGGAACTGTATTGCTAGCTCCAGTACAACACAATACAGTTGAGTTAGAAACGAAACCCTTAAAAACAAAATTTTGAATGACAAATAGTAGGCCTACTTGAAAATAATGCCGCAAACGGAAAGCTTGATAATATAAACCGAATCTTTGTTACAATAAACATAAATTTTTCAATGTGTCAGTATTAATACGTACCGGACTTCATAAAAGTGACAACATTACCCGATTGATAACATTATCCGCGATTACATTAAGCAGCATTCACTGTATAATATTAAATTTATGTTTAAAATGATCAGATTCTAATCACATTAGCTAAATAATACTGTCAAGGATTGTATTGTTTGAAAAATACTGTCTGATGAAATCTATTTTCCCATTTACAAACATTTTTAAATCAAATGTCTGTATCTAAGCTATACATTGCACAGAGATGGATAATTTGTTTCAATTTCGGAGCGTAAATATTTATCGATTCACATTAGCTACAACCGCCATCACCCAAAACATTTTATTGTTTTTGGCTTGGTGTGAAATAATTCATAATAATGTGCTTTGTAATTGACTCTATAGAAAGTTTTGTTTATTAATACCCGGAATATAAAGGGGCGATATTTCATTAGAATACCGATGTGTTAAAGCCATGTTTTATAAAATATTGTCAGTCAAATTAAATTGGCAATTATCTGAAAGCTGTCAGAATATTTATTGAGTTTGATTGTATGAATAACAAAGCATTGCTCTTTGCATAATCCAAACGGTTTAACGCCTATGCTAACCTTTCATTCAGACTAATGATTCACTCTGTAGGAATTCTTATAAAAAATCATATTACATCCATAAAAATCACACAACATGCACATACTACAACAGAGATATTATTTTTGCGATGTGCCGAGAACGCACGGACCGCGCGGCGGCCTGGAAGCAAGTCCTCGGCCGGTAAAGGCTCAATTTAAGCGCACTGATTTCTGAATTAGGCCTACAGTTTAGAAAGCTTGCATTCACACGCATGAAATCTTTTTGTGAAATTGCTTTAATTCTCTTCTTATGCTCTCTTTCAGTTCTTCAATTTCTTTCACATATGAATCATACATAAACATTCTCTGTTCTGTGTACTTATGTTTTGACATTACAACAATAGAAATTCACTTAAAAACACTTAAAACAGGTCTTTTAACACTGCGTTTCACTAATTGTAACGTCCGTAAGCCACAACCGGCTCTCACAATGCGACTTTACTAGGGAAACTGAAGGTCATATTACCGCTTATCGGCACACGTTCGCGCCGCGAAAGCTGGCTCGCTCCACCGGCACATCGCAAAATTAATGTCTCTGTACAATATATAATACTTATATAAGTGCTTACATAAATTATATACTTACATTATATAATACTTCCAGAAATTACATACTTAGTTTCCAATCATTACTATACAGTATACTATATACTCTATTGTGGATTGTGTACTGTCTTCTATATTGTGTATCTAGTTTATAGACATACGTTTTATTGACGAAATAGTTACTTATGTTATTTGATATGTAAATGATTGTAGATACACGATAATCGTAGTAGTAGTAGTAGGAATAATAATATTTGAGTTGTTAAAATGAGGAAATGGATAATTATTAATTTGTACGAAAGGGAATTGAATGACAGTGACAGTATAATCTTTATAACGCACCAGAACTTTTTTCTTCACTTTAACGGGCTCAGCCCTATAAAATAGAACTTTACATAGACGGAGATGCTAGACAATGCTAGACAATGTTATTTTTTTGACCTGAGTTCCACAGTTCTTAGAACTGCTAGTCCATTAGTATACCACAAAATTACATATCCCATCTTGAATCAAACCCACTGGATTGGTCGAGTGAATCACTATACCTCAAACCACATGACAGAACTAGTTTACTACGCCACCACTTAACTGTTACTTTGATTGTAGGAGTAGAATTAATAGGTTTATATATCCGTGCCTATCAATCCATTATATTATTGAGATTTCTGTATTTGACATAGGCGCCCACACAATGTGAAGCTCTTAGGAGTATCGGCCTATTAGGATGTGGATTGAGATATTCAGTTAAACTACAATATCCATTTTCAATACATATGCAACGGACCACATTCCCTTTGAACTCGTACACCTGCCATAACCACAGTCTCTCCCACTTTATTCCTTTGAGTATGTATCGAAATTCGTACTAACATCACCTGAACTTTTGGAAATAGTATTCTCCCTTAAATGCTTAGTGTATCCTACAATATTCAGTAATTTGCCATGTTTTTGGAACAGAGTGACGGAAAATAACTCGAGCGAAAATTTAAAATTCAAGTAAAATTTACAGAATAAGGACACTAAACCATAGACTGTTTTCTTTGAAGTCCTGCATGGATTTGTAATTTGCGTGAGGAACTAAGTCTCGTGCATTTAAGGGTTGGTTTTTTAAGTTTAAGTTCAAATTAATTTCTTAAAAGTTACGGAATAAATTATTTCAGTTAAAGCATTTCTTGCCAAATTGTTTTAAGTTGAATATATTATTTAGATCTACTCTATTTAGCTCATTTTACAGTCTGGAGTAATAGGACTTCACAGTCTATCAGACTGCACTCATGTCATTAATGTTATTACAAAATGAATCATAATTTTCTTTTAATAGGTTACCTGACTTATATCAAACGAATACGAGTGGGCTTATCCAGGGGCTCGTGTAGACATTCGTTGTGAACACCTAGCCCCTTTCACGGCTCACCTAGGCCAGAGCGTTGTTCGTAGGCTATAGTGCATGTAGTCGAACTTGAACTCCAACCAATAAGAGACTGGTTCACCCAGGACCCTGTTTCATAGAGCTTTTACACTGATATTATTAGCAAATACATAACACTATTAGTTGTTATTATTATTAGCCTTCTGTTTCATAAGAATATTTTCTAATAATATGAGTAATAAGCTCATGGCTCTAAATTATTAGTAAATATTGCTAATATTATTAGAAAACTGTTTCATAGACTGCAGAACTAATCAAATTTACTGATAATATTAGGTATTTTTCTATAAGTGTTGTGGACTGTTAACTTATTCTCAAACACATGTAATTCAGATTTCGTGATCTTAAATTTGTGGAAAATGAATCACTCTGATTTAATTACCAATTTAGAAAAAGCTTACATACGCTATCAAAGGAATTTTTGGATTAAGTTTTTAGGATTTGAAATTAGATTTTAGAACGTAAGCCTACTGCTATCTTGAATAAGTACCCGGCAGTTTTATTCATTTCTTAGAGCTATTTATTATTTCTTACATTTATGAACAGGGCCGTCGCGTGGGCGGGGCGGCCGGGGCGACCAGGGGGGCGCCGTGGCAAAGGCAAAAATAAAACAACAAAATTTGAAAAAATAAGTTAGATGTACATAACTTATTTTTTCAAGTTAGGTATAACTGAATTTTAAATATTACGTTGTACTTATGTATTTGTATGTATGTACGTATGTATTTATTGAACAAATAGGCTAAATATTTGACACCAATAACTTTATATTTGCTAAGTTATCCCAAAATAAATATTTGCTCAAAATTGAGCAGCTGGATTTACTTGTATACTGTTAATAATAATAGCCTAATAATGAACTCTATTGTGGGCCTTAAATCCTTGAATCCTTACAGAAAGGTGGAATGTGGGGTGGGTGCACGTGGGATTGAGTTTGGGGGGGGGGCGCCTGACGAAATCTTGCCCCGGGCGCCAACAAACTACGCGACGGCCCTGTTTATGAAGATATATGTAAGCCGTGCTGCTTTGAAATATTATTGAAAAAAAGACTAAGAAGGGGAAAAAACACCAACAACAATCCAGACATAACCTCCAAATCAATCAGCTGACTAATGAATTAATAATATTATTGAAGAGATTTTATGAGTAGTGTTCACATCTCTATAAAACAAGATTTTGTTAACAAATAAATAATATTATGAGTTCTAATATTATTAGCAAGTTGTATGAAACAGGACCGTGGAATGGTGTGGAAAACAAATTATAAGGAAATTCGATGCCAACTTTAAATAAAGAAAAACACTAGAAGAAACTAGAATCATTGGAAAGTTTCCGTGCACTCGACTGTAGATATATTTTGCCATATTACCACAAATTTGTGAAGTAGTGTCTGTGGTACTCCTTATAAAAGGAAGTATGTTGAATTTCTGTGTAACATTGAGGATGAGGAAGTAAAAACCAGCGCATGAATATTTAATAACTCATATACTTCCACCAGCGTCGCCCCTTGCCTTTCGTACGTAGGAATTTTCCATACTTTAATTTATTAAATAGGAGCGTGTTAACAGCAGTGATGCGATCTCCATGACCTGTCTGAGAGAGTTATTTACAGTAGAGGCGAGTGTAATTGCTCGTTACTATGTGTAACAACTTGTCACCCCATCCACTCGCACGTCACTTCACTTTTAATCTATCTTCTTTATCTAATTTTACTTTCACCCTGCACTGTTCTCTAACCAACACACCAACGGTGATTGTGCCTCTTATTCACATTCATCGTCCAGTTTTTAGGCAGATATATAAAAAATCGGGTGCGTGGAACGCCACGCAACAGAAGTGAAACTTGGATTTTTCAGTTTAGGATTATTGGATTTTTTTCCATTTTGGATTATTGGACTTTTTAAATTTTGGGCTTTTAACTTTTTTTAAATTTTGTATTTTTTAATTTTTTTATTTTGGATCTTTGAATTTTTATTTATTTTTTTAAATTCTGGATAAGCCTAATCATTGAGTTGACCCCATTGGCATGCCAACAGCAGCTACAGTTGAAATTCCACCCACGCAGCTTTTTCAGTCATTCTCCGAAGAGAGACACGACATGATATCAAAATTATATAATTATATTCAAATAACATTTTCACGTTCTAAACATGAAAACAAAGATAAACATTACAATATGAGATAAGATAACATTGTGCCGAAAATGTATTAATAATTTCTTTCTAGGGGTACTAACAATATACCGGTAATGAAAACTATACATATGTTAACGACTTAAAACAGGAAAAATCACAGTCGGCAGTAGAGCTCTGCGCTTTTAAGATGGCCGCCGAGAATGAGGTATTATCCACTTCCGGTTATCTCAAAGGCCTGTGTTTACAATACAGTTCTGTGCTTGTGTCTTGTTTTGGAAGTAATTATGCCGATTAACTGCTATGTTTTCGGCTGTTCAGCCGTTGCAAACAAAAATTTAGGACTTAGTTTTCCAAAAGAAAGGGCTGTTTTTTCAAGAATGGATGGTAAAATTACGCCATGGAAAAACACCTTCCCAGTACTCTCGTGTTTGCAGCTGTCACTTCACAGAAGATGATTTTAATGTTCCTTTGAGCAGTTTTGGCGAGTATTTCATGTTTTTTTAGAGTAATTAAGATATTTTTGATATAGTAGATGTTGAGAAAAATATATAAGCCTATGAAATAATAAGTATACCTGACCAACTTAACCTCATTTAGGCTCATAATCAAGTTTCATTTCCATGTTAAATTAGTATTTCATCTTTTCAGTGTAATTTTTGTTGCCAATTTATTTGGTCATTTATTTTGACATTTAAGAATGTCAATGTCAATCGAAATTTCTCCCGTAACCGATAAAATGGTCATTCTGTATTGTAATTGAGTAAAAAACAGACTACATACAAATTTTTAGGAACACATGGGTCCGGGCTTGATGATTTTTTAGAGTAGAATGTGGCCTAAGCCTAAGGATAGCTTTAATGTCTCTGAAAATGTCCAGATTTGTTGCATGCCTGTAATAGAAACTCTTGTAACAAGTAGATCAAAACCTGATAAAGAAAAATGTAATCATAATAGGCCTATAGTTAATTATAACACTAATTTTGTAAATGTCATGTTTCTTTTCATTCAAGGTTTTCTAGGTAAATCAGATATGTTATGGATTATCTCATCAGACAATAATTTGGAGGTAATTGGGATGGCGGAACACTGGCTGAGACCAGAATATATAAATTTGTCAAATACTCAACATTTTAAAGTAGCCTCTTATTTTTGTCGTAGTCATAAAAAGCATGGTGGTTCAGCTATTTTTATTTAATACAAATCAAAAGACAATAGCAACTGTACAACTAATAATTTTTATTGGTATTTTGCAGAAGAGGCAAAAAAAAAAAAAAAAAAAAAAAAAAAAAAAAAATTTACTTTATGAAGTAGCCCCTCAGAAAACGCTTTGTTAAATATTATGTGTTGAATAATGATGCCCTTCTTAGTCCAAATAACAAAGTCACACCTGTGAATATCAGGAAGAAACATCTGTGCCTGTACTTGTGCATAATGTTTCTTATTCACTAACTTGAACTTGATGAATTTTCTAATTGCTAGAGTCCGGCCAGCTTTCATACTGCTGCCTGCCCTACGCTTTTCGAACCAAGTGGTTATGGAGTTTCGTCAAAAAGTTTAAACCGTTCTTTCTTGAATAAATGTATGTTGAAGAAATTTGTCGAAGGAAAGTCGTGGGTACTTTCTGATTCTGTAACCTCAACTTCGAATAAGACAAAGTTCCTATCCGGATTTTTCTCTCGTCTAAGCAACCTGCAACCAAAACAAACAGTAAGTTATGATACGAAAAAGTTCATGCATATTTGTAAAAAAACATGAAAATAAATCGTGCAACAGTATACAAAAATATTCGAGACCGCAGGCATATTACACCATATTAGAACAGTTAGCGAACGTTTCAGAAGACAGGTGGCTTTGATTTCTCACCTTGCAATCAACTCTTGCTTTGTTAACTATGAAATATTTGTTGCACCATCTTCGGATAACATCCTTTCTAACTCCTTCACTGTAAAATTGGCGAACCGTCCCGAACTCATATTGAAAACACACAAGAATGAGGAAACCGGAAGTTGACAATACCTGAATGTGGAGAGCAGCGCGCTCAAGTGGCAGGAGGAAAAACTAAAAAAGCCCAGAGCTCTATGTCAAAAACATCCCACTTAGCAAGCTCAAAGCCATTGTTGCTGAATGAATTTCACCCACGCTTTACCGAAGGGAAATGAGCTTCCTGTTTGACGTAGTAAAGTTCAAAAGACTTTCTAGACAACTTAATTACCACCTCGGTCATTAAACATTGATCTTATAAACTTGCTAGAAGAATAAGTTTTTATTTCTTAAAGCCTTTAAGGCACTTCTTAACTCGAAATGAAATTATATGAAATATTGTACACTCTTCTCTATTTTAACTTAAAATTGAATTTCCCGGTAACTCTTGTTTTAGAATTAGAATTAGAATTAGAATTGGTTTATTTTACCTGGTGGAATTAAGGCCATTAGGCCTTCTCTTCCATTCAACCAGGATTAATACAAATGAACTTTACAATATTACAATAGAACAAGTATGTTACAAGTACAATACAAAGTTACAGATACACAAAAACATGATTACACTATTATTATTTAAGGCTTAAGAACTAGTTCTCTAGAGATAATACAATAAACAAAAAACAATATGTTAAATAGTTTGCTACTTACTAAGATTTAAACTATTACTAAACACACATGTTATTAGGTAACTCCACAACCATTAGAATTAGATGGCTGAATTTTTTTACACTAATTTTACGTGCATATATGCATAAAGTAGACTACAATTATGTCCATAGGTATAAAATTAAAGAAAATGTGTCATGAAATATTGATCAAATTTCAAGATATTTTATATGCGATATATAAAAATTAATTGCATTAAAAATAATAACTTTAGCTGTAGAACGCTAGTCCACTTTGTAGAAAAATATGTTCGTTATATGCATTGAAAAAATAAAAGATGTCAGTGAAACCGGAAAAATGTTATGCCTATAGGAAGTGATAAGTGCATCTGAATTAATGTTTTTCATGCTCCTATAAAACCTGTAATTTAAAATTAACTTGGTGATTTTTTATATTTTTATCTGCTAGTTAAGTTCTAGTAAACCTTGTTATAGCACCATTGTTATAGGATCCTATAATTTTTGTTCACCTTTGAGTTCATTTTCTTATAAAATTTTAATATTTTAGAACCTGTATTTTCTTATATTTTTGTGGTTGTACATGTACTGTACATATACCCTTAAACTGTTGAAAATGAAGCATTCAGTCATGAATACTTGACTTGAAGATTACTTTTTGTGGTCGAATTTAAAACAGTTATTTCCGCCATTCTCTTGTCTTCGCTATCGCTTTCATTTTGATTTCCTTTCTAAGACGAATAAATTCGTTACTTTCCTCGTCTTGATACAGTTTTCGTGTTTTCTAACGCTTTATTCTTATTTTAATCAAATCACTTTGGCACTTTTTCTCTCCTAGATCTTCGACGTAGCAACCTAGTAACCCTTGTCAGAAGAATTTTTATCCTATAGATTTTCTTGTGATGTCATCAGACACAACCAGTGAGGATGGTCTCAAAATCACTGCATTATTGTGCCTTAATGTGTGCCTATATATTTGATGTAAATGTCTTTTCGTATGGTTGACTGTTAAGGGTAAAGAATTATAAAAATTGGATTGGTCCGAACTGGCTTGCCTCAGTTGGTAGAATTTCAATGCGGAAAGCCGAAGGTCACAGTTTCGAGTCCCGGTATCAAATGAATTTTTCTCGTAAATATTCTCTCCTCTCTCTCTCTCTCTCTCTCTCTCTCTCTCTCTCTCTCTCTCTCTCTCTCTCTCTCTCTCTTGTTATAGCCTATTACTGATAATTTCATTTTCGTTAACATCCTTCCTTTTCTTAATTAGAAGCCACCCCAGGCCATTATAGCTGCATTGATAGAAATGAACTCGACTAAACATTTATTTATGTGTAAATGACATAATCCTAGGTTCTACGTATAATCAACTAGCGTTGCTAGATTATGTGGAATTACTGAGTACTGTGTATACTGGTACGGCTAAATCCGCTAATTTGTGACCTCTCACCACAATCTATATTAATAAAAATGAATTTCCAAAATGTATGACGGAGCATCACTTGAGAACGGCTCGACCGATTTGGCTGATTCTTTTTTTGTTGTGTTCGTAATTGTCAGGTGAAGGTTTGTATGAAAGAAAATTTTTGGAAAATCAATGAGAAAAGTCGGAAATATGAAACGAGGCAACTTAGATAGTTCTGCTGTCAATTGTTTACATAACGAAAGTGTTGTTTACGGTGTTCACATAGGGCTTTGGAAACTATATTATAATACTGGGCTTTAACAAATTCTGATACTATCGATGTAATTAATACATTTGTGAAAATAATTCTTGAAGAATAAAATCCACGAAAATAAAGCAGTCACATAACTTTCTCTACCCTAGACATGGAAAATATTTTCTCACTTCACATTTTGATGTAGAATAAGCGGTCGTATTGCAGGGACAACTTAAGTGTGTGCCAGTGAGTATGCTATATCGGAAGTCGGTAACAAATGCAATCCACCGATACGTCACTCATAGCTGTGTAGGGATATTAGGCCTAGGGATATTTATCAGAGGCCCTAAGCATCTAAAAGAAGACAAAATGGGATGGAACATTATCAGTCCTATGCGCGCAGTATATTATGTTCCAGGTTTTTGAGAAGGAAAGTATGAAAGTGATATTGAAGTTCTTTTTTTACTTCAGCCCCGAAACGGTTGTATGGTAATATGAGAGTGAGAAATACAATTTTCTGTCAAGACAATACAATCTTATGTAACCGGAATTTCTTTTTCTTCTTATTTGCACTCCCAGGCAAGGTGTGTAGAAGCAATGGAATGCAACATTCGACATCCACTATGAGCCATAAAAAGCTATATCTAGCGTTTTCTGAGGGAATAGTCTGAGTGTCATATGTCGTTCTTCCTCATTTCTAATTCTACATACATATTATATAAGGACCTAGAGTTTCAACATCGAAAGTCCTCTATAAGTTAATTTCATATTACAAAATACAAAACCCGGACGAAGCCGGGCCTTTTAAGCTAGTGATTTATAAATCCCATAAAGTAGGCTGATCACAAATTATTAATGCACATTTCGTTCAAGAAGCCTTCGTTTCCATAAGATACAAACACTACTATTACCCGACAGTAACTGATATCTTAATTAGTACATTCCGGACTTAAACTGCTGGTTTACATAGAACTAAGTTCAAAATACATCTCCAAGGCACGTTCATACAAGGTTTCGAAAATTAAGCGTCCTATTCAGATATTCTCGGAATTCTATTGAAACCTTGACATGAAAGATAATTGCTACAATTGTAATACCTTGTGTGAAATCAAGTACAGGACTTTGGGCATGCAGGAATTATTCACTAGTGAACAATTTCTAGTTTTCTATTAATTTAAACCATATTCATGGTTATACTGCACCACACATACCCTCCAGAAAAGTCGATTAATTTAGATATTGTTTCACTACACTCAAGTTTCTGCAAAAACAATTGCAACCTAGTTTCTAGGAACAACTTATCACGTGCATAATAATCAACTACCTGTAACGATTGTCATTGTGTAATTTCTGCAGCAAATTAAAACTATTTTTATAAAAATACTTTATTGAAAGTGTTCTGCTGTAATTGAACCTTATTTCGTTTACGATATTGTAATTAGACATTCCATTCATACGCCGTATATTAGTTAGCCTATTCGCTGATAACGTTTAGAAATGCCTTGAATATCAACCAATTACAATCGTTCATCTTGTAATATGCTTGCTATAAAAGTAAAGATGCAATTTTATCTGATAAAACGTCAGCTCGTTACTGGATTCCTGAGGCACCAACATGCAGTGTTTAATACTAAACATGCTGCCAGTGGACAGAATGAAAACACGTCTATTCATCGACTGTTCATTCAATTAGTGTGTTCTGATCTCAAAGCTGAAAGAATATTGACAACGAATACATTTTATTCATGCAATAGTCATAGGTAATCCAACGAGAGTTTACAGGTTTATCGATAGATTTGCGACTGCGCAGCAGGAGCGAATTTATCTGATAAAACTCAACTCGTGTTGGATTTATTAAGACTATTCCATGAATAAAAATGTAACGAATTATACAAATAATAATTACTTTCGTGCTTTGTTATATGAAAACAAAACTAACAGCTGCGAGATTATGGCATACTATGAATCAACCATCCATGAATCGAATCGAGTTACCACATTGTGACCAGTGCTATCAATTGTGCATATAAGACATAGTTAACTTCATTCAGGTAAACTAACAACAGAACTGAATAAAAGCACACGAACTGGCTTGCACCGAATCGAAATTGTGTTTTTAATCGATGTACGTTTCTATTATTTTAATTTCAGTATAAGTTTACCTCAACTGTTTTTAGTTTTTCCTTAGTTCTCCTCTCCCTCTTGTTCGCTCTTTCTGTGCGAGAAGCCCAGTCCCAAAGAAACTGCATCAATTTTGGCTTTTTTACGGCCTGAACATAGAGCTGCTTATCGCCATCGCAGTCGCGGCAATTTTAAGAAATAATTTATTCAGTACTTTAGATATTGTGTTCATGTATTATTTTCATGACCCCCGGCGTGGTCTTGTGATTAGCGTTGCTGACTACAGATTTGTCGGCCCGGGTTCGGTCCCTGGTATCTCCTCGGATTTTTCTGAGGTGCACTCAGCCTCGTGAGTCAAACTGAGGAGCTACTTGATCGAGAAGTAGCGGCTCCGGTCATGGAAACCACCATTAACGGCCGTGGGTGTCGGCATGCTGACCACATGTCCCCCAATCCTGCCATCTGCCTGTCGTAGATGACACAGCGGTGAGAGGTAGGCTAAGTCCCTTCAGGGATGTAGCGCCACGGAGTTTAGTTTAGTTTAATATTATTTTCATACCTTTTTATCGTAGAAAAATATTATGTCGTAATGGTATTCCCCTTGACTGGGGGAAGTTGTAAAATTAATTAATTAAACCTCAAGTCATTTACGAGTATTTTAGCTTATTAGACAGTAAATACCTATTAATTTATTTGTCTGAATATTATTTTGCACAAATTATTCAATATTAATGTATAAACTACTAGCTTAAAAGACCCGGCGTCGCCCGGGTTTTGTATTTTGTAATTGGGAATTAACTTATGAAGGATTTTCAATTTTAAATTCTAGGTCCTTATATAGGCATTTATAATTTGAAATAGGAAGAACGACTTAGTACACTCAAACTATTCCCTCAGAAAACGCTTGATATAGTTTTTTATGGCTCATAGAGGATCTAGAATTTTGCATCCCATCGCTTGTACAGTGCACAGCAAGCCTGGTAGAGGTTTAAATAAGAAGAAACAGAAATTCCAGTAACATAAAATTGTAATATCGAGGCGGGAAATTTCCCACTCTTATGTTACCATAAAACCGTTTTGGAGATGAAATTAAACAGAAAGCATTATCACTTTCATACTTTTCTCTCCAAAAACCTGCGATATAATATAATAATATACACATTACCATACCTCGTTTTGTTTTCTCTATGTCCAGGGTAGAGAAAGTTATGTGATTCCATTATTTTAGTAGATTTCATTCTGTAATATTTATTTATAACATGAATTATTTTGATAACTTCTCTTATTTGTCAAAAGTCCATTTCATTTGTTTTTTCCAAGCCCACCTGATACCATTTGGCAACAATATATTCTGTGATTTGGAATTGATAATTCTATGTAAAAAGGGATTAAGTATTTTCAAAAACATTTAATATTTGGCATTTAGAATCAAAATTTTTCAAAATCCTTTCTTAGTGAGCACCTACATTATGCAACGAAGGTACTGTCAAAATTCCAAGTCTCTACCTGTTATAGTTTAGGCTGTACATTGATTCCTGTCATTCAGTCAATCAGTCAGTCAGTCATTCATTCAGTCAGTCAGGACAAAGCCTTTTATATATAGAGAGATTGAGGTCGCTGGTTACCTTAGTAGTTAAAATCGACCTAAAATATATACAATTGAAAAAATCAAACCTGCTAATTTAAGTGGGTGGTCCAACATGCGTTTGGTACTGTTTAACATTCGAGCACCACGTTTAACTTATATAGCTTCAGCTGGATTGAAAACAGCGGTAATTATTCTAATATTTCCACTATTGAAAGCTTTCTCTAACGGAAAGTTCGGTGAAATGTAAAATCCTTTATATGTACAATCTAATGTTACGTCGGAACCTGCAATTACAGACATGAATAAATCGTCATTTGTCTCTGCCAAAGACTACCAATACTAGTAAAATGTTGTTACTTTTTGTTCTCATCCAATTCGGATACCCACTCAACCATTCTAAATAGATTATGCTACAATAATTTTTCAACAGAATGCTTTCGGTGAAATTTTCAACAAAACCTCTGGCATTTTAAAGGTAATTTGAGTACATTTTACTGATGTGGAGCAAACAGACAGACCTAGTGGAAGTAATTTTTGCGTTAAATAGGGATATGCAAAGAAAACTCTATGGAGAAAAATATAAAATAGACCGACGAGAAAACAAATAAAAAGCCAAGGATTTATAATTTTTCTCTCTATCCATATAATAAGGTAGGCCCATGTAACGTTCATTTCCATTCGTTAAAATTCATACATTCTCGGCATTGCCCTATTCTCCCTCCTGTCTCATCGCCAAGTTGTAAGGCGAACAATATTGTGCTTCATGTAAATATATTTTGTGACCGTGCCAGCGAAACCCGACCATAATGGGGTAAATACGTTTTTGCACGACTTAACTAATTTTTGCACTCCTTAGCTAGTAAGTGTTACTTACGAAAGTTGTTTACATGGATCGTAAGTTGACATTCCCACACAATCGTGTTGCTAAGGGCGTTGCGATGAGGTTAAATTACTTACGGTCCAAGCGCCACGTCATAATTCATTACGATACGCTTCATAATACAAGCCTTTATGGACACGGCCCCCAGGACAAATATTCGGTTCCCATAACAACAAACACATGCGAATCACTTTCTGAAATAAACATCTATTTTCAAGAATGTATTTACATAATATTTTCAGGTAATATCACAATTAATATAATTAAATTGATATAAATAATCATCGTGCAAAAAATAGCATGCAACACACGGGCCGTAAAGGCATTTTTGCACTCCTTAGCTAGTAAGTGTTTCTTACGACAGTTGTTTACATGGCTCGTAACTTGACATTACCACACGCAATCTTGTTGCTAGGGGCGACGGGCGGAAAGTGAATTGTTGCTAGGGGCGACGGGCGGAAAGTTACTTTACCGCCCGCAAATGCTTATTTGCGAGCAGAAATGACCAAGGCCTCCCCGCTTTATAAATATTCGGTCGCCATAAACAATAACAAATGCGAATCCCTTTCTGAAATAAGCACCATTCTTCAAGTCTGTATTTACATAATATTTTCAGGTAATATCACAATTAATATAATTAAATTGATATAAGTAACCGTCGTGCAAAAAATAGCATGCAACACACGGACCGTAAAGGCATTTACGGGTCTCGAAAACTTAAAAACCCTCGGCTGCGCCTCGGGTTTTCAATCTGTTTCCTCGACCCGTAAACGTGCCTTTCCGCCCTTGTGTCGCAATATACTATTACGGGTCTCGAAAACTTAAAAACCCGAGGCCTGTTTCCTCGACCCGTAAACGTGCCTTACGGCACTTGTATCGCAATATACTATAGTGGTACTTAAGAATATTGTTGCGGTGGATCGTAAGTTGACATTCCCGCACGCAATCTTGTTGCTATGGAAACAAAACAAATTTCCGTGAGGTAAGAATTTACTTACGCCGGTGCTTACGCCACACATCATAATACAAGCCTTTATGGACAAGACCCCCCAGGACAAATATTCGGTTCCCATAACAACAAAACACATGCTAATCACTTTCTGAAATAAACATCTTTCTTCAATAATGTATATACATAATATTTTCAGGTAATATCTCACTTAATGTAATTAAATTGATATAAATAATCATCGTGCAAAAAATAGCATGCAATACTCGTGCCGTAAGCGCATAACGGATCTCGGAAAATTGAAAAAACTCTTTCCTCGATCGGTATGCATCGCTTACGGCACTTCGCAATGTACTATTCCGCGTAACAGTGGAAAACAGTTGCCAAGGTGTAAAATGTCGTTTTTAGATTTTGTCGCATCTATTGGTTTCAGTTTTTAACTACATTCTCTGATTACAACAGACAAAAACACAACATTACGCGCCAAAGCATTTTCCGTACGTCAAGAGGTCTGCATTTTTAGAAAACCATCCTTAAGTCGCAATGGAATTTAACGTGGTCTCTAATGTTTTCGTTACTTTTCATAAATATAAAAAGCAAATTAAATACGGGCAACAGAAACACTCGCTATGCTGTAGTAATGTAGTTCGTCATTCTGTTAGTACATGGCATATTTAGCATTATTTCTAATATTAGTCCATCGGGTTGCGAGCGACCTAAGAGACAAACCCACGCCACGAGAGAGGGATATTTCACTACTGAAAACTCCCCAAACCGGCCGGGAATCGAACATGGGCCGTAGGGGTGGAAGGCAGGCATGCTACCGATTCACAGCGGCGGACAGATTTAGCGTAGTATTGCGGTATTGTGAAACTGATGTTTAAAACATGGAAATGTTCTTAAACTTTCGAAATCATACACTTTCGTTTGTTGAATGGGCAGAATTTTATGAAGTTGAATCCTTTCAAATTAGAAAATTTATTTTTCCGACTTATGGTCGGATTTTCCTGGCAGGGTCACATTTTTTGTTTTTAAAAACTGACTAATTTTTGTGGGAAAATAACCCATATAACCACACAGTCATAACATAAGAAATTATCATTCGTCATCTAATTAACGTTATATAAACCTCCATTTTTTCGACAGACTAGTTTGTCATACATAACCCACGAGAATTTATGAATTTATCTTATGAATCTCGTATTCTGGAGTGGGATTTGTCAAGACTATTGCAAGAACAAAATGTAACATATTAGATAAACACTAAATATTTTCTTACTTGTGCTGATTAAAATCACCATTGTATCAGCTGTCGTATCACGGTCTACTAAATGAATGAACAGTCAATTGTGCTGTGGAATACTAAACAACTCTGCCAACAGTGTAATGAGAAAATAGTTAACCTCAATATGAAGATAAACTACAGTCAAAGCAAAATACACTTTCATTCCATAACGTAATTCATTTGTAAACTGTCATTAATTGATATGCATTGATAAAAAACACAATTTCCAAAGTCGAATGTTGAAGGAATGAAGATCGTGGACGTAATCTATTAATCACTGGATATTGATATTATGAGAGTTCAGTAACAGCTAACGTTTTACAAGATAAAACCGCATCCTTGCAATCTTTGCAGGTAAATTATCAGGTAAACGACCGTGATTGGTCCGAAGCATTGCTAATCGTCAACGTTCAGTATCAAATTTGCGGCTCATGAATTAAATAGTCATGATGTAATCGTTACCTATGCTTCATGAGAGTTGATTGTATGAAAATATGTTGAAGTATTACAAATTAACTTTAAAATTACATTATCCTAAAATATTGTGAATCCACAAGTTTTAATAAAATACCTGTTCACTGAGTTAATATTTGAAAACCCGTTAGATTTGTGCAACTATTTTTTTCTCAGAACATTATATAAAGTAACATCATAGAAAGTGTCACTGTGAATACAATAAAAAATTTGGTAGGTGAGCGTTTGGTAAATAAATTAGAACTCGAAAAGCCGTGGAAACTATATGAACCAGAAAGTAAATATTCCTTGTGTAGCGTGCAACAAAACTTATATTCTCTTAGTGATGTGATTGCAGAATTACAAAACAAAGCGAATCTCCTTGAATTTTAATTCTACAGTGCCACCGTGCTTTCATTTCCATTACACGGTTTGTTTACTGTAGTCGACGTCAATAAGAGAAGTAGACTCAGATTTAACTAGGAGAACATTCTAGGAAATTTGGTTTTTAAGGGTTCTCACAAAGGAAAATGGGCGAGTTAGTTGAAAGAATGGAGTGTTTTTATTGGTACAACAAAAATGAGATTATTTTATACATTACTCGTTGCACGAGCCATTAGGCTGTCCGTGCTATAGTCCTTGTTGTGCACAAGCCACAACATAAACACAATTAAAATAAATACACAAGCAACACTCACAACACAGCAAGCCACGATATAAAACACAATTAAAACTAACAATCACACAAAGAAACTTTCAAACACACCAACAAAATTATCCCTCAAATAAAGATATTAAACAATCCATCCTACTTTCTGCTGATGTCCGTGTAACTATAATGAAATACTATCCCCCTTACATATTCGGTCCCACCCCTTCGGCGAGTTCCAACCTAAGCTGCCTCACTTTGAACATAAATTTTTCCACCCTTTAAAAAACCCGGTGTTAATCAAGATCATATGTCGCCAGCTGACCCCTACACGATGCATTGAAAGACTCTGGCAGATGTCGTTGCCTCAGTGTTTCAGTGACGTCTCACTCTGCCAAAATATATATAGTGTCTAGTTTCCCTCCGACTCCAAAGAGGACACATTCTTTCCCACTCATAATCTGTAATTTGTTTTCTCGGCCAAGCTCCTAGACCGAATTAGGCTAAATCAAGCCTTACCTCCTCTGTTCACCCCATGCAAGTTTCCCATGCAAGTTGAGAAAATAAGCGGTGTGACTCTTACCCCTACCATGAGTCCAGTCACCTGGATTGAGGAAACTCCCGTATACTGACTTCAGTTAGAATATAAATGCACCACATTTTTCATTGTGGATTTCGTTACGTTGTTCATATACTTCAAATCTGATGGTCGGGTCGAGGATTAGGACCTTTTACTCTTTTTAGTGATAAATTAATTAAAATAAAAAATCCCTTTAGGCAAGCCTACAGGCTGAGGTAGATTTCGAAGTGCTTTTGGTTTAATTTACTGTCGCTGCGTAGCACTCTTCTTCTTTAGCCTTGGCATGACAAACCCGCAATAATAACTGCAAAAAAAGGAAAGAGCACTTTTTCAAACATTCAAATCTCGCCTTATATGAGAACTATCAAGAAACTAGTTATTGATTTGTAGAGCACTCATCAAGAGCTTTTCAACGATACCCCACAAGACGTAGTTTCAAAAATTTCGAATTTCCATCTCCCCACCCCCACCCCCACTCGTACCCCCAAACCCCCTGAATCGTTGGTGTCACTGTGAACTCCATAGGGAGTACTCTAATTTATTCAAACAAAGTTTCCCTCTATACTTCATAGGGGCCGAGATATAAATGTTATAAAATTCAACCCCCTCCCCCGACCACCCCCTTGGGCCAATTTTGCTCATTAACGAACTTGTCTGAACTATTGAGCCTTGAAATAACATAATGAATTTTGGTTCAAATATCTTCAAAATTACGGCCGCTAGCGTGTAATTTTTTTTTTTTTTTTAACTGGCGGTGGTTTCGTACTTAGGGAGGCATGAAACGTAAAGATATGAAAGAATTTTTCGAAAGTTATGACATGGTATCGATTGCAATAGGTAGGCTAATAAATATGTAAAAAGTCACGAAAAGTATTTACTGAATTAAGTTAATAAAAAGTAGCACTAGATCATGCTAAAATAAATAAGAAAAGCATATTAACTAGGCAAAAGCTAAACATATTTTATTTACATTTTCTCTAACTGAATTAAATATCAATTTTTCAGTGAGTTTTCAAATATTATAATTCTCTTTCACAGATAAATGGCAACAAGACTGTGCAATCGCCATCCCGGATTCCATGCTTGTGTTTATTTTCATATCGAAATGCACCACAGTTCAGATCACTCCTCCCCCACGGGTCTTCGGGCCACCATTTGGAGAAACCCGCAGTGTTCAAAGTTTCATCTGTAACAAGGAAATCAATAATGCTACTGCAGTTAATTTCCCTTTAATAAAAGGTGAAATTTAGATAAATCTACTTCAATTCAAGAGGTATAACCATTTGCAAGGGGTTTTTTAAAACCTTAAACTCGATAAAAAAAATCATGTCATTTTTTACTGTGTTGTTAATTGTACAGTTACTGTACGTAAAAATCTGCCCTCGTTGGGTCGTAACTCTTCACGGAATATTACTTTTTTATTCCTCCGCACTGGTAAGAAAAGTAAACTGATCTCAGATCAAAAGGGTAGATTCTCATCCCGACGTTGCCTTATTTTATATTGAAGAATTACAATTGGAAGCTTTTTATGTAATTCATATAAAAACGACTATTTTATTTAGAGTTTGCACTTATCGAATACAGCATATTAGCAATGGAATCGTTCAGAATATAGTTTCAGATAGGCCTATCTTACGTATTCCAACACAAAATGGATCAATATAAAAGTTCGTATTACTGTTCTTAACCTAATTGCCACCAACCTAGCTCTACGTCACTAACACCAATATCACTATTCCTTACCTAATCCTTACCTAGAATCCTTGATCAAGTTTTCACGGAAAAAAGGGCCATATACATCATGGGAGAGCAACAGTTTAGTCGCGTAGGCGCGTGAATAAAACAGTTGCCCAGCCTATGCGTAAAGGATCAAAGAGATCGAAATTCATCGATATTGGGAATGTTCGTGTGCAAACTAGAGCCCGCGTAACCGCTTGGAACACCTCGCGTAGAATTAATAAACCCGTTATTGTTTATTGCCTTGTTTAGTGTTTGTAAACCAAAGGGTTGAAGAATATTATGTTTGGCCATAAATCATCGGTCTTCATTGATAACGTTCCCTAAAGGATTGCAGAGCATGCATAATAATTCTTCCACTTACTAAATATAGTACGGTATTCCCCCTCCTTGTATTGGTCATGAATACCAATCCAATGGCCCCATCCTCTTGTTCCGCTCTTGCGTATCAGATTTACAATAGCACGCGCTTCTTCATCTGAATTGATAACTAGCAAGTGGGAGCCTTCTTGTGCACAAGTGTCCCGCGCGTCGTGCCAATTGCGCTTGTGGGTAATGTTGTGCAACTTGTAGTATCCAAAGGGTTCTATGCGATGGTATTCAGGAGTTGGCTCCCATATCTGCGAGCAAATTGGTGAACAGTCATATGCAGACAGCTTCAGGTCATCTGATGTGGGAGCTGTAAAAGGATACAAGAGCGGCAGCTATAAAATTCTATAACTTGAAATAATTTTATAATTTTAAAGTTTTTTTTCTTATTTTACACGACTTATACATTTTATCAATTGCATACTGAAAACATTATAAATCTTCATATGAACCTAATTTCAATGCCCCCCCCCCCCGATGTGAAAAAAATCTTCATATGAACCTAATTTCAATGCCCCCCCGATGTGAAAAACTCGTGTTTAGGAGCTGCAATAAAAATATCTGTGAATTACAAGAAGAAAAATACCGTATAGAAGTGTGTACAGAATATAAAATATAATTGAGTTAAACAATTATTTACAAAATAAATTTAAAATAGATCAAATATACAGAAATCAGAAAGTTATTTCACAAATCATATACTCAAAAACTATTAAACTGAAAGAGCTAAAATTCTTTATGAGCACAGTTTTTCTACCGTAGGAACGTAGGAGTCGTTGACTCAAGTTTGTTATTTATTCTCACCTAATCTTACTCTCCTCATTTTAGACTAACTTATTAAATAACACATAGTCGAGAGCATGGAATCTTCACAATGTAATGCGTGGCTGCTAAGTTTGTAAAGGAATACATAACCGGCTCCGTCAGGCCCACTCCCCATCCCTGCGCATATTTTTTCGCGTTGGCAGATAAACTGAAAAGAATAAGCCTTCGCTTAATTTTTGTGTTATTCCCCTCTATCCTTCGCTCCCGAACCTAAAACTGACCCGTGTTCATAGGTTTATGTTTCAATGCCAGGCTTTTGATATCAAACCAACACTGTTCTAAATCTTCCAGGGGCAGGTTTAGACATTCGTTCTGACGCACGTCCTGCAGCCACTCAAATTAATGTTTCCATACAGCACCCCCTTTCACCGCTCATCTAGTTCTGAGCGTTGTTCATAGGCTAATGCGTGTGCTCGGACTTGAATTAAAACAAATAAAGATTGGCTCACCCAGGGCTGGTATGGAACACAGAAGATGATACAAAAGCATTCAATGCCAACTTTATATAACGAAAAGCAGAATGAACCAGAAACATCGGAAAGTTTCTCCTGTCTCACCTATGGAGATGTAATTACCGATCTAGCTCTATAATTATTCGATCTATTTGCATCCTAATGCATTCAGGTTATTTTCAATTCAATTCCCTACGTGAAGTTACAAGATTATATTTCCTAAAATTCTGATAAATATTTAAAACGTAATTGTTAATAACAATAATATTATATTAATACTGCTCTTACAGTTGAAGTGTCGTCTATTTGGATGAAAATACATTCACTGCACGTTCATTTCCATACTTTTATATTTTACAGGTAAACAACGATGTGACACAGTCTCTTTTGGACATGGAGAATTACCGGTACATTGTATAATGAGACATACTTACCGATTATTTTTGCATTGATTGCAATAGACTCTGTACCGTTGACCAGTACTATTCTCCTGTCGACCTGAACATCCCAAGGATAATCCTTATCATGATCCAGCCGCACCTGAATATGGCAACAAATACTTTAATGGTCTAAAAAATGGGAAACGCCCATAAAAGGTCGCATTTGAAGAAAAAGGGCTAAACTCAGAGTTACAGAACAGAATTCGCACAACTATTAACATATGTAACCAAAAACAATAAACAGTAAACACACACAAAAAGCAAACAAATATAAACACAAGTAGCCAAAACCAAACAACCGATGGCCTACTAACCCAAATAAACAGAACTAAAAAAAATCAATTCGGAATCATGTGACGGCTTAGACTATAGGCTTGTCGCCACATTACGTATTTATAAACTGTTTACGTAATCTGAACGCTTGGGAATTATCTTCATCTTTTTTTATATGTCTTACTGTTCTTTCCAAGAGTTTATATAAGTCATATGTAGGCTTATAATCAATATCGGAGGTGAAAAGTTACTTTGGAGATTATTCGAATCTGTAGGCTGTTTAAAATATTGTGCGAATTTTTTTTTCCGGGATATCCCAATAATTATGAGTGCCATTCTTGCAGTCGCAGAGCACTAAGCGAGAATTTTATGCTGGAAAATAATCATTACAAGATACCTGCCATAGATTCAGGATGCCATTTGGACACAGCCAAATAAAACAATTTGCATCCTTTCACTGCGTTGTTTTGCATATCTGCAAAGCAAAGTTTGTACTTTGTTATTATGTTTGGGAATTAATTAATTAAACTCTGCATTCTTTATATTACATTCTTGTGTAAAGGAACTATCAATAAAGGACTTCCTTTCTACAGTGCCGTATTTTTTACTGGTGGTTGGCCGGAGCCAGGAACGGTGAGAAACACTGTGTGCACGCAGCTACCTCCCGCCGGCCGGCCACCAGTCAAAAATAAGGCACTGTACTTATTTACTGTCCAGTAATTCCACAATTGAAATAAATTGTTCCTTCCTGAGAAGGATAAAACGTTTAAAGAACACTAGAAAGCAGTTTATATGTAAATCTATTTTATCTACCATTGCACGATTTTGGTCTGTTACAATTTGTAGATAATAAAGTTAATCTTGTATTACAATGATATAATTTGAATATGTTATCCGCCTTCTAAAGAGGTTCGCATCCCTAGTACTTAAAAAGAAAATCGGATATGGAAAGGGAAATATTACACCAGGGTTGAATCAATAAACACGTTCTCAAGTAATGTCCATGTTAATATTCCTATTCCAAAAATTGTAGAAGTTTTCTTTTGCGTTAAATTGCATCTGCTTATTACCCACGTTTGTGAACTGATACTGACTATGTTTGAGCGAATTGGTACAAAAGTGGCATTAATGTTTACCCCTTCAGATGAACTAGAATCTTGAAATTTGGGACACTTAGGCCGTAGCTTTTAGCCTGTTACCGACGGGAAAATTACGAAAAGTTGAGATTATTATTGTTTTTACCCCTAAAAAATCTTCAAAATGGCGGGCGCAGTTTTAAAAGTCGCTGCAGACCTTTCATGGAGGCTTATAGTCGCGTAACGGTAAGTCATATCAAAATCGATTGCACTTCCAGTAACGGATTTTGACAGTGCTACAAGTTTCGTCCTGTGACTTTCTGTCGTACCTTGATGGGTATGCCTTAGATAGAGTTCGATTTTTTACCTTAAGTAAATTTCCTACATTTTCCTCACATTACGTAATTTTATTAAACATTTATAGGACAGCTAAAATCAGAAAATTAGGGAGGAATAATAACATATCCATTTGCCACAAGCATGCCACATTTAGTCATTCTATCAGTCTTATAAATGTGGAGAAAATGACTGGATAGCCGACAATCTGGATATCACATCTACGACAATCTAAATTGCCCATTCACTGTCATTAATGTTTACTCATTTCCACAAGAGCCATAAACTTGAAATTTGGTAGGCTTATAGCTACGACGACAAAATTCCCAAGAGTTGAAGTTTTTTTAGTTTTATAGTCCCGGAAAAAACTTCAATCACTCACTGATATTATTGTTTGCCCATTTTCACATGAGCTAGAAAGTTAAAATTTATCTTGTAACCGACTGAAAAATTCCAAAAAAATTCAAATTGATAATTTTTCACCCCCGAAAAAATTACGTTCACTGATTTGAATGGCTCCGCAATTTTTTATAGTTACCATATAATTATTTACTTGCAGTTTAATGTATTTCTCTTCGTAAAACAAACTAAACTCTAGTGGAAAGTTAAGTTGAATTGACCTTCTTATCTGGTTATGTATTGGTGCATTCAGAAAGAGTATCCTACAGAAGTAATTGCTACATATTGTAGAGAGAACAGATTTATTAGTCACGTGTGTGTCAGTTTAATTCATCAAAATCTTACTGTATTTATTTTGCGTTCTGATTTCCTTAAGTATAAAATGAGTAAAATAGTTTACCTTTTAGAAGTAAATTTATTCGTATTTATTATTGTTTATTGTTCTTGATTGTTTACGTTAATATCCGGGAATATTATAAGGATAACTTATGACTAGGGGGCGGATTTCTATGACATGTCATATTTTTCTCCTTTGCATTATTTCAGGTTTCCGACTAATTCAAACCCGATTCCAAGCATCCTGGTGAAAATGGAACGGCTTTTATTGTACATATAACTGCATATTTCGTAAATTTTCAACTATTGTAGCATATTTAGGTCATATTTTGGCATATTTGTATGCATATTAAAGGAGTTTTGAAGTTTCATATCATATTTTGTAAATTTTGCATTATAATGTTACTTTTTGAGAATTTACAGATATTCTAAATATTTTCTTTCATATTTTTATTTATTTATTTATTTATTTGTTTATAACACAACTCAACACATAACCACCCGAATGAGCAACACTATATTCTAATAAAATGTATTGTAATTAAACTTAAAAAATATACACAATGTGTAAGTGGTAAAGTCATATTTTAAATTTTATTGGTCATATTTTAATGTTTTTTTAAGTCATAAAAGCATGCATATATCCTATTTTTTATCCTATTTTTTAGGTCATAGAAATCCGCCCCTACTTATGACATTTTTTCGTTACAGTCTACAAAGTGGCATATGCAACATGTGCTGTCTAGTGGAATGAGATTGCTGATCTCTTAACTCATATTCATGCATATTGTTTTCCATATTGTGTGCCATTGCATATGTGTAATAAAGCTTCATAGATCTACAAAGAAGCTAATATCAGTAGGAAGCTCCAAAGTAGATTGTTGCCATGTTTCTTCGTAACTACTTGAAATATTTAGTATCAGATCACTTAGAAGCAAGCTTGGGACTTGTCGCGTGAAGAAATTTTGTTCATGACGTGTAAAATAAACACAAAAACCAGTAATTAACGTAAAATACGTACAAAAAACAGCTTACGATTTCTAACTTTGTTCCATTTTATTATAATTTTATATACAGTTCAAGAAGGTTGGCAACTGCCGACTCAGAATTGTAATTTGGTGATTGTTTATGTAGAAAAACATTCTCCACACCCATAAATACCATTACACCTGAACCAGAAGTAATAACTACTGAATGTTGACAAACAGATATTTTATTCCACAAAATTTCGTATGTAGCGGTAATAAATTATTTTTAACGTTCTTTCCAAAAAGAGTAAAAATTGCAACCTTGAAAAACTGAAACAGGAAGATTGATATTAAAAATATATAGACAATTATACATATTTTATTCTGAGATTGTGTGGTGCATGGGAAAATTTCTGTTCGTCTGTCAAGTCTGTCTGTCTGCCCTTGTGTCTCTACGTTTTTCACTTTATCGGATTTTCATGAAACTTGGTATACGCATTTATAGCGTCCATAGGACGAAGCCTATTGATTTTGGACCAAATCGGTTGACTGGGACCTGATTAAAGCCCAATTTGGCCCCTATTTTATGGTAATATATTAGACTGAATTTATCGTATGCAAATCAGTTCTCATGACTACATATTGTTTTACAATGTTCATATACGGCTTTGGAAGTTGCAATACAGGTTTTTACTACCCACATATTCCTTCACATATGCTTACCAAACTTTAGACCTTTGTTCTTCCGTAAGCCCTGCTTAATGAATCGATCTGAAGCTTAACTCGGGAATCGATTACAAAAATAACTTATTTCTGCATACCATAATTGCAATTATCACTGATTAAACAAAAGCATTCTGGCACTTTGTTATATCAGTTTACCTGATTTTATTAAGAGGGAAAACAAACATGAAATAAATACATTTTCATAAATTCGAAAACACAATTGTCACAATAGATAAAATTACCTTCTGTTTTTAGCCAAATGTTAGACTATTAGTTTATAGATTTGCCTCTATTCCCGTTGCCATGTTCACTAAGTTATCATTACCAGAAAAGGTTTATAAAACCATTTTACGATGGAATTTGTTTTACTATTCTATAAATATTTCTGTAGAAGGAATATTTAATATTTATTTGTATTTACAGTATTTACTTAACATTTGTACAGCCTATTTCTTTTGTATTTCGTTCCTTTTTAGAGTTATTTTATTGGTATGTTTTAGTGTTATATTTTCAATTTTTATTTATTTTCTATTTCTATTTCTATAGTAGTTCTTCAATAGACTCTCGAAACTTATGATACATTAAATTAAATTAATTTTTCTAACTAACAATATTTGGTTTTTAAGATATAATGTTTTGTCTTAGCGTGAAACGTTTATATGATGTGCTTTTAAAACAAAACAATGTATATGATAGAAACAAATTGTTGTAACAAAGTATAGAAATGTATGTTTCTAATAGCACTAGGAAAAATATATTGAAAATAGTTAAAGTCAACAATAGATTTAAAATTGTCGTCAAGAGATGAAGTTTATTAACAACATGTAAGTGATCTTAAAAAATTGTATAATTATAACAAAAATAATGGTAATGGAAATTATAATAATGTACATATGTACCTCTGCATGCCAATGACCTGTGGTATTCTGCAGCGTGTTGATTGACAGGTTGAATCTTGGTATAAGACAAGTTGAAGTCCCTCCCGCCAAAGCGCACAGTAGGATGGAACTGAAAAGATGTGAAGACATCTCGATGACTGTATGTGTGGATACAAGTTAGCTCTCTCCTTATATACCAGTTCAAACAAGTGTGTATCCTAGATTATCCGGATTTCTTAGGGATTTAGAAAATCCCTATTTGTGTCATGAAGTTGTCATATGACCCTTTTTTTTACTGGCCTTGACATGTACAATTATACAGGATGTTTAAAAAAATACCATATGAATCAAATTGTAATCTATCATGCTGATAGGGGTCACGAACGTACCTGAAGAAAGCAGTGTTGCATTTAAGATATTTTAACTTCTTTTGCATGGAGCTTTTTAAAGATTTAACCTTTGACTGGTACCGACGTATAAATTCGACATTATTTGACGCATATGTAAAATATGAGGTTTTATATTCTTGCGTCAGGACTGGAGAGGGCATACGGGATTTCGTTTGAGGGATTGCTAGTTAACAGCGTTTCGGGCATTGATGACGTCAGAGAGACCGGGGGCGGGCTGCGTCGGTACACTCATTGTCCGCTCTCGACGAATGGTGAGGAGACGTAACTTAACTACTGTTCCTGTTTTTTATTTTAACTTTGTACCAAACTACTGGTACTTGGAGAAAATTTGAAAGTAATTAAATTCCAAATGATATGCGGAACGATTCATAAAACCCTTAAAATAAAAGGAGGAAAGATATAACATTACAATTTTATAAAATTATAGCTGTCCCTGTGCTATGGATACGAGACCTGAGTAATGATTACGAAGTTTGAAAGGAGGATACAGGCTTCAGAGATGAACTTTCTCAGAAGAACTAAAGATTGTGTAAAATTAGATAGTATGTGTAATGGAGATATAAGGAAAGAATTAAATATGTATTCAGTAAACGATAATATCATAGAATATGAAGAAAATGGAAGCAACACTTGGAAAGAATGGAACCAACTATATTACCCAAAGCAGCATATGAAAAATATAAAAAAAAAAAAAAAAAAAATACGTGGACGCCACGCGACAGAAGTAAAACTTTATTTTATTTTTTTTTATTTTTTCAATTTTTGATTATTGGATTTTTTCAATTTTGCATTTTTGGACTTTTTAATTTTGGATCTTTGAATTTTTAATTTTTAATTTTTTAAATTTTCGATCTTTGAATTGTTTATTTTTTATTTTTTAAATGTTTTATTATTTTATTTTTAAATTTTTTATTTTATTATTTATTAAATTTTGGATTTTTTTATGTTATAATTTTTAATTTTTTTTTTTAATTTTGGAAATTTGTATTTTTTAATTTTGGATTTGCGCGGTAAAGAACCTCCAGGTTCCATAAAATAGATAATATACCTTTAGATTGCTTAGGAATTGTCTATTGCCATTGAGGAAGTAAGGTCTGAAAAATTTCCTTTGATTACTCCTAATCATTGAGTTGATTGTTTTCTGTGCAGTCCGCACCGAAACAAGTAAGAGTGTGACTGATTTCGTGATTGATTGTGACTGATTTCGTGACTGATTGTGACTGATTTCGTGACGGTTTTAGTGGGACTGATTTTCCAGATTTACCCTCTACCGCCACTAAAGAAGTTTTACTTCAAAAGGTAAAATAAATTTAGGAAAACCTATGGGAAGATGGAAGGAGCAACTCCGAGGGCGGAACAGGCAATTATCAAAATCCATGAAGTGGATGAGAAAAAGAAGAATCAGTTCAGTTTATCTGAAAATATAAAACGAAATCGTTAGAACAGATAACAAATTAGGCATTTAGTGTATTTTTTTCATCCTCTGAACTTAAAAATGCTCTGCTTGATAGGGCCAATGTATCGTTTTTCTCGAATCGAACAGCGAAAACTGTCATCCCATCTCATATCTTTATAACGTATAAATGTTATGCCATCTCTGCTTAACCTCATTCTGTGACCAATACAGAGCTCTAATCAGTTTCCTTAACCTGTGATTGCATAATCAGTTGGATTCCTTGAGTCTTCAGACACCTCTGTTAGCTAGGATATTGTTCATTCCTTTGGCATCGGATACTGAGAGAGGTTAAAGCAGAGAACTGTACTACAAACTTTTGGAGTGGAAAGCATAGCTGGTAATAATCAAACACGTTGGTTTCTCTGGAGGACATCAACGTTGCCCCTGCAAGTGTGAGTTTAGATTACCTGACCGACCGCCTTGTTTGCGAAGAGGCCTATAAATCAGGCGAAGCGTGCAACTTTATTTATTCTCTCTATTTCAGTCGACATTGCGACTGTGCTTGACTTCAGACAGAACAGTGCTAAACTTATTTTTATTTTCACTTGTAGGCTACTTGTAGGGTTTTGGAGTTGTCCTTGTAAAAGTATTAGAGGCATCTTCAGAAGTTTTGTCCTTGTGTTATTAAACGGTTTTTAGTCAATTCGTGGAATCGTCGTTGTGAGGTTAATGTCATTTCCTGTGAAGGAATAAAATATAGAAGCCTTTCGTCAGGGCCTCTCTCTTCTTCGCATACCCTAATATAGTATGGGACTCACATTAACAGCTCTGAAATGTAGGGAAAGTAGGGAGACGTGTTATTGGGTTTGGGGAAGGCCAGTTGAGCGACTGGGGGTAATACATTCTTCGCTTATGTGTGTTCCAAACACATTTCTCTCATCTGGAGCAGTAGGTGAGTCAATATTTTTATAATTCATGTTAGGTCGTTCTCTTAACTGTTCTCATTCCGTTAGTCACTTTTCAGACAAACCCAACCCACATTCTTTTCAGGGCTGTTAAGGTGAGTCCCATACAATACCTGAAGTAAGGGAACTCTCAAATTGAATAGCATGTTTTGGAAAATTACTGGGATCGAGAAGAAGACTTAAAAAAGAATTATCAAACCCTTCAGAATAGATCTGGGATTAGCCGGATTAAAGTTAACTGGTTAACTGAGCAGATAGTTACTTAAATAACAATCAGGCCTATCTCTTCTCCCGTTTTCTGATTAATAGTTAACCAAATAACTGGATAATGACGTCATTTTATCTAGTTATTTATAATTATCCAGATAATTATTTAAAGAATTAACTACAATTGAATTGTCCGGATAATCGACATTCAAATCCATATAATTGCAAATAATATTCAGTTAACTATGTGTTCAAATAACAGTCTACTGTTTAATATTTTTTCAATTAATTTTCTGTGCATTGACCTTTATCCAGCTATTTGTCCCAGCAATACTTCAGAAAGAAGAAGATGGTAGTAAACCGAAAGATTTGGAATAGCTGACACGGCACAGCATATAATTATTCTAGCATTAACAACAATATCATGACTTGCAGAGATTAATAATAGTGTAAAGTAAAGTAGTCCCTATACAGGTCATGGAGGCCCTTAGGGTTCTAGAAGGTTGTTGCTTCCAGGTTTTTAGGCATTCGACTAGTGATGGGGTATGGTTGTCAGCCTTTCACAACGTCGCCTTTAGCCCAGGATTGCTCCTGGTACTCATTTCTATTAGAGTCTTGAGTCGACCCCAGGGCCTTAGTGCTACCATAAGGATAAGTCAGTTGAAATAGCCCAACCTTCGGGTTTGTAGCCCATTGTCTCAACGAACTGAACCACTGCATGCCCCAATTGGAAATTATATTAATACGCTAGTAGTAATAGTGGAAGTAGCATTGTTAATAGTGTCAATAGCAGTATTTATTAATAATTAACAGTAATATATTTCAATACTTAATAGTAATAACAGTATTATGCTTATATTAGTAACAACAGTAATACCATCACAAGGACAATACAGTACCTCTAGTGGTATTAGAAGTAGTAATGTTCCCTATACAGTCCATGGAGGCCCAGAGGGTTCCAAGAGATTGAGGCTCCAAGATTTTAGACATTCGGCACATGAAGGTAGTAAGGTTGTCAGCCTTACGCACCGGCCGCCTTTACCCCCAGGATTTCTCCTGGTACTCATTTCTGTTAGAGGCTGAGTCGACCCCAGGGCCATAGTGCCCCAGAAGGATTAGGACAATTGAAAAACTCCAACAACCTTATCGGGAATCGAACCCGCGACCTTCCGGTTTGTAGCGCAGCGCCTCAATCACTACTTCATTAGAAGTAGTGATGATATTAAAAGTAAGTGAATATTAATAATAAAAGTTGAATTGCCAGTAGCAGTTAATAGCAACAAAATAAGTTCAGTAGTATATGTAGAAGTTTGAATAGCAGCCACTTTGACGATCTAGGATACTTGGTATTGTTAATTGCATCTTGAAAATTAATAAACAGTTCTCCTTAAGTCTACTTTAATTTTTAAAACCTGTAATCCTCCAGAAATATACACAGTTTTGTTCTCCACTTCTTTAAAAATAAAAAAATTAATACATTTTACATCATCCACTACACAGTTTGAAAATATATATAACTAGCATGTGCCCGCGGCTTCGCCCGCGATAATTATTTCAAAAATTAAAAATTAAGAGCATAATAGTTAAATCATTATATTAACACCTAAATCATGTGGACTACATACCACGATTAGATAGCGTCGCCTGGTAAAAGCGACCTCAGATTCGAGTTCCTTGGCCTAGAAAACCCCTGTATAGTGAGTTTCGTCCAAATAAAACAATGTTTGACCATATTTAGGCTAATATTGATTATCCCTATAATAATAATAATAATAATAATAATAATAATAATAATAATAATAATAACAATAATCCTCTTCGGTGTAGGTTGAAAATTTCATATTATGTTTGCGTGCATTGACATTAAAAACAAATGAATCGACCAGCGTGAGCTACAACATTCAAGAGATCGCGATGCTTTTATGTCGAAGGAATGACAAAAATAGCCAAAGCCTAGTGTAATTGATTTGTATTACTGAAAACTCATGCTTCGAAAACCAATAAATACACGTTTTCTGCCCGTTTTTCACTCATAACTCACGAACGAAAGCGAAAATTAAAATTCCGGCTTCGAGGTGCACATTCCGACCCTTTAGTCCGCCTATGTATAAAATTTCAGATCTCTGCGTTCAGTAGATTTCGATGGGCATCGCGGACAGACAGACAGACAGACACTTCCTTTTATTAATATAGATTACTAGTATGTGCCCGCGGCTTCGCCCGCGATAATTATTTCAAAAATTAAAAATTAAGAGCATAATAGTTAAATCATTATATTTATTAACACCAAAATCACGTGGACCACGATTAGATAGCGTCGCCTGGTAAAAGCGACCTCAGATTCGATTTCCTTGGCCCAGAATACCCCTGTACAGTGAGTTTCGTCCAAATCGAACAATGTTTGACCATATTTAGGCCTATCCCTTTTCCGTGTAGGTTGAAAATTTCATATGTCTACGGGCCTTGACATTCTAAACAAATGAATCGACCAGCGTGGGCTTACAACAATCTAGCGATCGCGATGCTTTTATTACCACGGTATGACAAAAATAGCCAAAGCCAACTGCAATTAATTTGACATTGAAATGTATTACTGAAATCTGATGCTTCGACAGCGCTAAAATCACGTTTTCTGCCAGTTTTTCACTCACAACTCGCGAACGAAAGCTAAAATTAAAAATCCGGCTTCGATGCGCATTCGCCCACCTTTCAGCCCATCTATGTTTAAAATTTCAGATCTCTGCGTTCAGTAGATTTCGCTGGGCATCGTGGACAGACAGACAAACACGTCCTTTTATTATTTTAAGATAGCATGTGCCCGCGATAATTATTTCAAAAATTAAAAATTAAGAGCATAATAGTTAAATCATTATATTAACACCTAAATCATGTAGACTATATATCACGATTAGATAGCGTCACCTGGTAAAAGCGACCTCAGATTCGAGTTCCTTGGCCCAGAAAACCCCTGTATAGTGAGTTTCGTCCAAATCGAACAACGTTTGACCATATTTAGGCTAATATTGATTATCCCTATAATAATAATAATAATAATAATAATAATAATAATAATAATAATAATAATAATAATAATCATCCTCTTCGGTGTAGGTTGAAAATTTCATATTATGTTTGCGTGCCTTCACATTAAAAACAAATGAATCGACCAGCGTGAGCTACAACATTCAAGAGATCGCGATGCTTTTATGTCGAAGGAATGACAAAAATAGCCAAAGCCTAGTGTAATTGATTTGTTTTATTGAAAACTCATGCTTCGAAAACTAAATAAATACACGTTTTCTGCCCGTTTTTCACTCATAACTCACGAACGAAAGCGAAAATTAAAATTCCGGCTTCGAGGTGCACATTCCGACCCTTTAGTCCATTTATGTTTAAAATATCAGATCTCTGCGTTCAGTAGATTTCGCTGGGCATCGCGGACAGACAGACAGACAGACAGACAGAAAGACAGACACTTCCTTTTATTAATATAGATGTTATGATTTTTTTCGCTTTTTCGTAAGGAGAATCATCAGGGCTTCCGAGGAAAGTTAGACGTACACCTCTTGCGGAAAAATATTATATAATGTCTACCAAGAGTGAATGGAGTATTTGCAGTATATTGTAATTCACTGTATTACATAATGTTTATGTTGTGTGTCATTGTCGAGGCTGTGAAAACCTTTCGAAAATATATTCTTCAGAGAGCTTTGGTAGTACTGTATGATTTATTGCATGAATCTGTTCACTCATGTACATAAAGTACAAGTGACATTGTTTTATGTACATAGCAGTTGTGCCACTAATGCACGTATCTCCTAATTTTATGACTGTCTAATTCCAAGATTTCCAGGGAATGAGGAACGAAAGCTTTCCCATGGATTTTCAGGATTACACAAGACGGAAGATTTATTGCGAATTTCAGGCGTCCGCTTGCATGTCGTTTTAAAAGAGGTTGTACAGGAATCGTACGTTTATTTTTCTAGGATTACTGTGGGCGTGTAAATGAAAATCAAGTCAGAAATGTGTAATTAATGTAAAAATAATGAGCGAACTAATAATGTTCGGTAAAGACTTTTAATTCAGTTTAATAGAAAAACGAAACTACCACTTGAGAATAAAATTACTTTATTGACATTTTAACTGGAGTTTCTTGGATATGACATACAAGTTTTCTAGATTGGTTTTTCTGTTAAGTTATAAAAACCAAAATTAAGAGTAGAGAAGCAATTTGTGTATAAGCTTGTACTTTGACCTCCAGATTAGCAGATTACCCACTTACTCGAAAATCAGATGAGGAGTAATCTGTACAATAAAACTCTTGCTTTATATACATGTTAACGCAAAATACCATTAGTTAATGTAATTAACCTCCGGCAATTATGATGTCTAAAATGTTTTGTATTAATTTATTGATTACTTTAACACACTCTTTCATGTACTAGCTAGAACACCTTGTCTTCTTTTACACTATTGATCATTTTTAGTGTGTAATTACTAGACCTGGGATTTTAAGGCGAATGCCTATTTTGTTCCTTATGCAAAAAATGAAAATTTTTAATTATGTGGACGTTTCATGGTAAATCACTTACATTTATAGAGTTTTATAATGCCCTAAAATGCCTATTTGGACCTTTAGAGCCTATTTTACTATTTTAGTGCCTAATATACCTATTTTGTACATTTAAAATAAAATTCAACTTCTGTAACTTTTACAATCTTATAATGGACAAACCTCAATGAAAAGCAGAACAGCAGAGGTGGGTTTTTCACAGAAACTTGATTATTCCAAACAATTGTCGCTAAAGCAATGCTGACTGACGGGGGAGGGGGAGGATTAAGGGAGAAGGACTACGGTATCAAGTCACCAGTGAAATAACTTCTGTTTAAGTGAATATAATTTGAGATGCCTAATTTTGCAGTTAATTCTGTTAAGATTAGGTATACCACGTTTCTTGCAGTAAAAAAAAGGCCATGTTACAGTTTAAGTGTATATTGTAACATTTTAAAGTCTATTTTCTATCTATTTACACATTTTTTAAGCATATTTTAAGTGCCTATTTTCTCTTTTAAAAGCCTATTTACTTGTTTTAAAAGCCTATTTTAGGTGCCTAAAACTAATTTTTTTAGAGCCTAAAATCCCAGGTCTAGTAATTACTTACATTTCTTTTATACTTTCCTTTTTTAATTAATGTCTCTCCAGCTGTGTTACAGTACTTATTTGATTGAATTTTATCTTTTATTTCTCCCTCTCTGTAAAATTCCCAACTTTTAGAATCAGATTTGACAGTAAGTTAGTAATATTCTAATTTTTTAGAATAAATAATTTTTATTATTCATGAAATTTTATATTACACATTGATACATCAGATTTTACTAGTTTTCCTTGACTTCCATATAATTATTTTACTGTTCCAAATTCGTTTGACGTCCATTAAGGAATTTAAAAACGATTCCTAGGCATAGTTCATGAATTCAAGGTCATGCGATTTATTACTGTACACAAAGTGCTGTTCAGAAAGAGAGAGAATATCAGCTGTAGTTGTACTGGTGTGGGATTTTGTGAATGGTGGGCACTTGTAGAAGAGTTATGAAGAGTAAGAATTTTAAATATACTTTATGTAGAAAGTTATTTATAATGTAAACCGCGTGAGAAAAAATAATATTATCAATTTTTATTTTTCATAAATTACTAAAGTATTAAACATCTCATGAAGATTGGTGAATGTCCGCTACAAAATAGATTACCCTGAGGGAATTATGATAGTACATTATGCAACAAGCCTATATTGGCATTCATTAAGATATGAATAAATTTATGAAACGAGCCCGCCATGCTATTCGCGTCAGCTGATTGTCGTAGTTCTCTTCTTCTACGAGAGATGGCAGGTAACGGCGTCGGTAAAATCGAAGCTACCTTATGGTTGTTTTCTTGAAAGTAATGGATTTTGGCAATTTAATTAATGTTATTACTTTAAATACATGCTATTTTATTTTATTTTATTTATACAATTACAAATACATATTTATACAAGTAAAATAATGCAGAACAAGTACAAATTCAAAAAATAACTACAACTGCTAATTAAAAAGAGGAAAAGAAAGATAGGCTAATCTTACATAATTAATAATTATTCTATCACAAGAAATATTAATGAGCAAGACAGGTCGCGTTCGGGTGCAGTTTCAAAAAATATCAAAGTGAAGAAAGAAGAGAGAGAAAGAAACAGAGTGTATGAAAAATGTGATTAACTAATAAAGAAAGTAAAAAATTTCAAAATAAATACATAAAAGGAATGAAACAAAAATGTCTTAAAACACCTAAAAAAAACTACTATTGTATAGTTTTCAGCACCTACTCACAGGATCTCAAGATCGTTCCGTGTTCAATAATAATCAATACCACACCGATATCGAAATGAAAAACAGTGTCGAAATGAGCGCCATTGTTATACCGTCACACGTAATAAGCGTATTATAGTATGGTCGAACAAAAACAAATTTTCGATAAAACAGTCCAATCTGCAAATAGAGTATTAAATTTTTAATTGTGCAGTAATTTAATAAAGCCTATTTTAACCTAATTTCGCTGTCATTACAAGAAATTCTTTATAAGAAGACATACACACAAAGTTGGCAAGAAATATTTCCGAAACTTTTTTTTTCTAATTCCGTTTGACTATCTTCTTACGTGAATATTTACTATAGTTATACATAATAATGAGCGTGTATAGACGATGTTCCCAATTTTTTACATCAGCGTATGCCAAGTATGTTTTTCGTAATGTGATATTTTAGTTTCAAGATAGAGGATGACTTTTCGTCTAATGAAAATTCTTATCTGTCTCAGCAAATACAGACCTCATTCTCCGTAGCAGTACAATATTTATCTTCACCCACATTCCACATTTTCTTAAAGGCATTTTCCATACTTTTCAAAAGCTCAAATATTTCCTGTATCTTCCCCTGTCATGTATAAATGGAACTTAGTGAAATTTATTATGACACTTGATCTCATGATCTTATTCTGTAGGCTCTGTGTGGTTCTGAGTAGCCTAGAGGCTATAGCTGAGTCTCCATGCATTCTAGTGTGATAGAAATATGGCCGTCCGTTATTATTTAATTCCATACTTCCTTACTTACTCAATGGCAATAGACAATTCCTAAGCAAGCTAAAGGCAAGATCAGTAAACTATTTACAAGCCTTGAGCTAAAGGAACATTATCTATCTAATGGAACCCGAAGGATCATTGCCGTGGTTACCTGAGCCCGCCATTCAACCTTATTCTGTGCTATCTCCATCCAACCACCCCTCGCAAATCCTACTTCCCTTAAATCTATCCTAATATTGTCCTCCCACCTGTGTCTAGGTCTTCCAAGTGGTCTTTTCCCTTCGGTCTCCCAATCAATATTTGTGAGATATGTCTTTCCCTCCCCCCCATGCTCGCAACATGTCTAGCCCTTTTCATCCGTGATTTAATTACTCATACTATATCCTGTGATGAGTACAGGTTTTGAAGCTCGTCGTTATGCAGTTTTCTCCAGTCCACATTTTCATCTCTCTTAGGCCCAAATATTTTCCTACTCACCCTGTTTTCGAACACTCTCAGATTACGTTCTTTCAGAAGAGTAAGCAACCATGTCTCACATCCATAATCCGGCAGGATAATTGTCTTATAAATTGAAATCCCATCCATGTATAAAATAACCATAAACATCCTTTTGAATCGATTATATTTTATATAATAATTATTTTATTCTATTTCTCTTTATAACCCTCTTTAAAACTTGTAATTAAATCCTTGTAATTTTATTGTCTGTAGCATGTTTAGTTTTAATTTATAATTTATCAATTCTTGTATTGTCTGTAGTATGTATTATTTACGATATGTATAGTTTTACTGGTGCAGTGGAAGAAAAGGCCTTATGGCCTTAACTGCGCCAGTATAAATAAATAAATAATAAATAATAAATAATAATAATAATAATAATAATAATAATAATAATAATAATAATAATAATAATAAAAGCTCCTACGAAAAGCTTGATGTTCCTAGATCCATTTCACAATTAGATAATTATGCTAGAAATATATGAAAATGATGAATAGTCATCAGTATGGTTCAAATTTATATCAGTGTTAGCATGTGGCCCCCTTCGGACTACTACATGTACAAGCTAATGTGTCATATTTCATTATTTAAATGAAATTTTACTTTAGGGGGAATCCAAACAAACTTTTAGCATTCAACATTCCACAAATTGAAATTTTCATGCAACTCACTTCATAAAGAAAGATTAATAAAAGTCTGAGCACAACAATAAAATGAATTCAAGTTAAAGAAAATACATAAGAATTCCTGTGAGATGAGGCGAAACTTTAACATTATTTTGTAGAAAGAATTCTTTAGCTTCTGTGACCTCCATTCCAAATGCCACCAAATTACAAACATGTTTATTTTATACCTTTATACCTTTATCTCTTTATCAGTGAAGATGCCTGAATTGTTTTGAAAACGGTACACACATAAACGCCAATGTGATGATTTCCTTCGGGGAAGGGCACAAATATACTGCATTTTAATTTAGGCCTATTTTTTCAGTACCGTTGATGTTTTATTAAAATATTGTTCGTGTAATACATTACCTTGCTTTTACCTTGAAGGCTGACCAGAGAGCGGTTTTCACTAAAATGTTTTTTTCTTACTGCTTTGCATGTTTTTCCCTCCATGATGATAACCTATTTACATCCCTTTTTTCGATTATAATTTTGGCCCCCTTAGGATCTCCCCTTTGCGGAGTCTTCTTTTACGCCACTGTCTACTCACAAAATAAATTATCCCTTTAAGCATTACAGGCATGTATAATTTGTAAAACGAAAGATTGATATGCCTATGGTAAGTGCAATGTCATAGATGTAAGACCAATATTGACTCAGTCGCAGGTCACTGGATAACTTTATTATACGAGGGCTCTGTTTCTATATCTATGAGCAGCATAACTCAAAAGCTAAGAGTATCAAGAATACTAAGTTTCATGCTCGAGCTCCTCGTATTTTAGGTTAAAATTATATATATATATATATATATATATATATATATATATATATTACAAGAACAGAAACACATAAATAGGTATCATATTAAGACATATAACTATGAACTGGATAACTACGGCCTATAATTAAAAATCTACTTACAGTCTAAATCCAAATCAAAACTGGGAAAGAGAAGTAACGAAATCAAATATCTGAATATAAGAATACAAATTTAATTAAATATGTATCAGTAATTAAGAAGGGAAGAGAAGAAAATGGCATACTTTTATTATTAACCAAATGTAATAAATCTGGTGAACTACATTCAATTAGAAGTTAGTATTTCCTAATTTAAGCAAACAAGTAGATATCGGACCTATAAATACCAAGTTTACACCAACTATTATGGGTTTATTAAATAAGTTACTGTATACCTAACACACACACATATATATATATACATATATATATATACACATATACATATATATATATATACACACATATACATATATATATATATATACACACATATATATATATATATATATATATATATATATATATATATATATATATATATATATACACATATACCACGCAGGCAGTCACTGACCTTTACACTATAATTCATACTGCCTTTAATCTGTCTAGCAACAATTCGAATTGCTTTATAAGGACATTTCAGTGTTTATTCAGAGAAGAGAGATTTTCTAAAATTTGCCCTCATGCTATTTTTAATGTCCAATTTAGTTTCTGCAAGTAGAAATTATTATAGTTTTCTTTAAACTCCCGGAATAGCTATGAGAATAGCTATGGGCAAATCAATTAAGCCATCTTCCCTTAAAGTTCACACAATCTTTACTTAGTGCAGGTAAAGTTAGAAATATCGATTAAACAGCTCACTAATTAATTTTCATAGCCTTAAGTAAAAGGAGCCCTTTTAGGACTTAACAATATTATGATAAAACTGATACTGTAATTAATATTACCTTAAAAGAGAATTGCTTTTAACTGTTTATAACGCTTTAATATCTCGGCAACACATTGAATTAAGCAGGTACAAGGTCTACTCTTAAAGCATAGTCATCGATTGTAACATCAGTATACTGATATGGAAATTTACAGTTACTGTTACTGTGAACAGCATTATATTATTCCAAATATTACTTACTGCATAAAACTATTTTGAATGGCTGTCTAAAAAGTATGTTTTTTTTATGTGTGTGTATGTTTATATACAGGGACCGGCAGAATAACCTGATGATTTTGAAATGCATATAAAAATAATAAACATCAATAATTTAATGCAAAGTTTAATGATCACATTTGTTAGAGCAATAATTGCCATTTACAGTTCTTCCATTAGTTTTTGTTTGAATTGAAAATTGTGTCCGATAAATGACGACCACCATTTTGTAGACTTCAAGGCAACGCTACATGAATATGTAGCGTTGCCTTGAAGTTTTCCGTCGCTCTCATGAACATGTTCAGTATTGCCGCTATTTCGTTCTGAATTGGTTAGATGTGGAATTAATGCTCCAAACATTTGGTTTCAACAAGATGGTGCTACTGCGCGCACAGCAAAACACTCAATGGGCATGGTCCGGGGTCCGGGGAATGTTTCCTGGACGTGTTCTGTCAAGAAATGGTATTCTCCCTTGGCCTGCTCACTCCCCGGATCTGACGATGTGTGATTATTTCCTCTGGGGCTATCTCAAGTCAAAAGTGTATGTTGGAAGACCTCATAAACTGGATGACTTTAAGTTAGCTATTCACAACGAATAGCGGCAATACTGAATATGTTCATGAGAGGGACGGAAAACTTCAAGGCAACGCTACATGAATGTCCACAAAATGATGGTCGTCATTTATCGGACACAATTTTCATTTCAAACAAAAACTAACGGAAGAACTGTAAATGGCAATTATTGCTCTAACAAATGAGATCATTAAACTTTGCATTACAATTATTTTTATTATCTTTATATGCATTTCAAAATCGTCAGATTATTCTGCCGGTCCCTGTATTTCCTTTACGTTATCGCTTGCAGTACCGAACAGGGAAAGGAAAACACTGATCATTTTGTATACAGGAAGTAATCATGGTATATTAACTTGACTATGCTTTGCTTTTTACACTGTAAACAAAGCCTGAGAAATGCGTTACTTGTAGCTCACCCAGCCCCGTAGACAAATGCCGGATTAGATATTTCATTGTCATGATTCATCGCCGCTATTTCACGTATTTTCTTAAACATTAAACATTAATACTGAATATCATTGAAAATGAACACTCCTTTAAACTATAACAATATTAATAGAAGAAGATCGGTAGTCACATCTGCCAAATGGTAGGCCTACACTTTTGGTAACACACCAAAGTGTAAAATTTAACTTACCGGTACTACATATCTGAAGACAGGAAACAGGAATGAAAAATAAAAATATCCATTTAGACCTATTTTTTCTATAAATTTTATATTTATGGCATAAAAACGACGATTCATATTTGTTCAAATATGTATATATATTATAAAAAAATATCCATCGCTTACGTAAGTAGGTATAAAACAATTTTATTCCTGAAAGCCCTTATTAAAAGGGACAATTTACTTACATCTCAATTTAAACGGGGCTTAATTTCACTTCTCCTAACAAAGACCCCCCAGAAAACATGCATTATTTCTTAATTGAAGATTAATTTACTTACACTTCATTTTTACTCAGGATCAATTTTAAATTTTCTTTCTCGATCAGCAATGTTCTTGCTGTTTACAAGCGACCAGTGAGAGATCAGTACTGCATAACTCATTTTATGCTGTGGCTGAGTCCAAAACTTCATAGAGCTTTTGCTCATTTCACAGTGTGAGTTCTAAGGCACTTCATCGAGTTTTTTTTATATACATGTTCACTGATATCACTTTCATCTCGTTGAAGTCATAAATATCTTAACCTGGAAATTTTGAACTTGTAAATATTTTTTCTATAAGAAACGTGACAACACTTCAAACGAAAAGCGTGCAAAAGAAAGCAGCACACAGTAGTTCAGTAGGTTTCGAGAATGCTTCAGTATTTATCCCCTGGCCTGAAGCGCGTATACTTTGATGCTGAATTAATGACCTGGGAAGAAAACAGATAATGTAAATTAGTATAATTACATGTTATAAAACATTTTGTTTTTACTTAAGACCTTTAACAGAGAAAGCATTGTATTTATATTCTGAAATTCAGACATCGATTGGGAATACATAATTTGAAATCAGTTCAAGCGTAATCCCGACAACCATTCTGCCATCCCTGATAGCGACAACCTTCCTGCCCATTCCTGATATTGAAAACCATTCTGCCCATCCCTGATGGCGACAACCATTCTGCCCATTCCTGATGGCGACAACCATTCTGCCCATTCCTGATGGCGACAACCATTCTGCCCAAACCTGTTGGAGAACGATTCTTCCCTTCCCTGATGGCGACAACCATTTTGCCATCCCTGATTGCGACAACCATTCTGCCCATCCCTGATAGCGACAACCATTTTGCCACCCCTGATTGCGACAACCATTCTGCCCATCCCTGATAGAGCCAACCATTTTACCATCCCTGAGAGAGCCAACCATTCTGCCCATCCCTGATAGCGTCAACCATTCTGCCTATCTCTGTTTGCGACAACCATTCTGCCCATTAATGGAATTATGGAAATGATAACTAATTGTGGAAGGGATTATTTGTTTATGTTTGGATAAATTTGGTAAATCGCTCTCTGGGGCTTAGAGCTTAACCTATCGATTAACCCTTTTCCTTTAGAAGACAAAAAATTCTACTTTATAAAGCTGAAGCTGCTGTTACGGTATCGTACCTACAATTAAACTTGTAATCTGTGCCATTAATGTTCTCCTAAGTTTGCCTTCAGAAAAAAAAAAGTTTTTCAGTTTATTAGCAAGCCATGTATGCTCCGCTTCCTTCAGTTCTTGGTCTGTTGTGAATCGACGCTCAAAAAGATGGGAATCTGATGGAGCGAGATCAGGACTGTATGCAGGATGCTCTGAAACCTCAAAACCCAGTTTCGCAATAGTTAGAGCAGTACGTCCTGTTTTTTCCTCGTCCTTCACACTTGTCCGGCCATTTCTTAACTTTACAATCCATTCGTACACTCTTCGCCGTGCTAAAACATCGCCCCCATATTGTGTGGAAAGTCTTCGATGGAATTCAGCTAATGGTACACTTTCAGACGACAAAAAATGGATCACTGTACGCTGTTCTTTTTTTGTGCAAACGCTGAGCGGTGCAGCTGTATTTAATGAGCAACACAGCAACACGCAGTGGAGTTATAGCGGTCAAACTTTCCACAAATGACAACATGTCGACGTGCGTGAGGACAAAGCGGTACAGCCAACCTACAGAAAATTAAACAAAAAAGTGCGGATACTTATTGACTTGTTTATTGACTCAATTTATAAATAAATCATCTAGCCGCTAGTATTAAACAAATCGAGAGCCAATCAAAATGCTTGGGGGCTCTCAAATTCGCAAAATATAATAGACGTGTGAAGACTCTCGATTGAATTTGTAAATAGGAAAATACTAACCAACAAAGTTTTGTTGTATTTGCATTTTTATCCGTACTGAGTAAGAGGACAAGACTTGTTCTTTGAGTTTGTCTACCTATGTAGAAGTATCTTTCCAAGAACACTCTAATTTCTTTTAAGGAATAACAAATTAGACATGTCATTTTATACGACAAATATAAATGTGTATGTATACAGCGAGCTAGCTAAACTTTCTCTGTGTAAACATGTCACCAGCAGATTTTTGCTAGCCTTTGCGCTTTCTTGCTTCACTTGGTTGAGCACCGCACATAAATCATGCAAAAACCATCAGTCTTCATTCTCAACGTTGTAGCGGAATAGCTTTTATATACATTAAATAGCGATTTATGGAGTAGGGAAAAAATAAATACTTAAAAAATGGGATAAATTGTGACTGTATGGTACATACGCTTCAAAAAATTTTTTTTTAGTACACGCTCTCTAAAACAGCTGGTTATGAAACTGTTAATACCTTTAAAAATTGTATTTTCGCGACCTAGGTCACTGCATTTAAAATGTGGTGTGTGTATGTATGTATGTATGTATGTAATGTATGTATGTATGTATGTAATGTATGTATGTATGTATGTTTGTATGTGTATGTGTATGTGTATATATATATATATATATACATATACATACATGAAATATATATATATATATATATAAATGAGAAAATGGAGATACAAAATAATATATAATTATTATATTTATTTATTTATCTATTTATTTATTTAACCTGGCGGAGTTAAGACCATAAGGCCTTCTCTACCACTCAGCCAGGGCAAAACATTAAATACACAATAATAATAATAATAATAATTATTATTATTATTATTATTATTAAAACAAGAAATGATATACCTGAATACAAGAAATGTAGGCCCTACATTAAATAAACGAAAAAAATTCAAACATGAAGTATTTGAATAATATATAATACAAATTACTAAAATAAAGAGAATTTAAAAAAAAAGATGAAAGACAAAACAAATACATCCTTAGTTAATTCAAAATGTAATGAAAATTAAAAAAAAAATTCACTAATTAGCATCAATTCCTAAATGTTATTGTACACGGCGTTATTGTTATACGTATACGTATACGTTATGTTATTGTATACATATATGTCGTGAAGAAGCGTTTTAAATTTCGGTAGTAATAAATAGAATATAAATAGCACGATATAATTGGTTATATCAAGGAGGTTATTCTAAAAAATAAAATAGCTGATGAAAGGTCGCATCAAGCGCGAGTATCACCGATAGCGAAACCTTCGATGTATTATAATATATCGATTACCCCGCCAGAGGCCTTCTCGCTTACAATGTAAACAATAACGATTTGCTTGATTAATTTTGGTCATTTTAATTATTCATTACATGCAGATATATATGCACTCTAAGTGGCCAGTTTTATAAACTAATTATATATGTAAGTTAATTAATTTTTTTAGTATTCATTCTACCTATTCAAAGCCCCCCCCCCCGAAAAAAATTGTGCGTCCGTCACTGTTGATGAATGACATATTTTGTCTAGTTTATTAATATATTATATTATGTTTTAAAAGCCGTCTATGTGCTTCAGAACCTACAGCGTGGTAGGTATTTTTTTATAGCGTGGGCAATTTTCAGTCTTTTGGGGAGAAGTGCGTATATCTGTATCTAGAATCATAGCAGCTCTATGAATACATCACTACTCCTTTCACAAGTACAACGTTTTGTACTGCTGATGGTATTGTACAGTTGTAGGTCTTCAGCTTTCAGGCTGGGAGAGATGATAATTCATATCGTGCTGAACTGCACAACTTTCCTGATTCTAAAGGGTTATGAATACGTCATTATAGGACAGAAGCACAAACGTGGTTACGTGCTTTTTGTCCTACCTAGGTACGGACAATAGTGTTAATAATAATGGAGGAAAGCATTCTATAAACCTTATTGTGTAATATGATTGTTTCCTAAAGTCACCATGGAATGAAATTACTCAATCGTTTCATGGCCGAATTTGATTATTTTCATGTCTGATTTTATTGTTTTCGAATGGCTCACATTAATTTAATTAATTAATTAATTAAATAATTAAATTAATTAATTAATTAAATACGTACATACACATGAAACACAATACCCCGAATGACAAAAGCTCGTGCTCGGGGTGGTTAGTAATTAGCAATATTGTAAGGCGTTTTTTCAATTTCCGAGATCCGTTATGCGCTTACGGCACGAGTATTGCAAGCTATTTTTTGCACGATGATTATTTATATCAATTTAATTATATTAATTGAGATATTAGCTGAAAATATTATGTATATACATTATTGAAGATAGATGTTTATTTCAGAAAGTGATTCGCTTCTGTTGGTTGTTATGGGGACTGAATATTTGTCCTGTTAAAATCGCCACAAACTAGGTGGCCTAGGTTCCGGTCTTCCATAAAGGCTTGTATTATGGTGATTTTACTTACGGCACTTGTGCTTTTTGTAATTTTTTACCGCACGGAGATTTCTTTTGTTTTCATAGCAACCAGATTGCGTGCGGGAATGTCAAGTTACAATCCACGGCAACAATATTCGTAAGTACCACTAATTAGTTACGTCGTGCAAAAAATACATATCCTGCTACCAAACAACGCTTTATCGAAATTCATGGAATTCGCTTTTTATTCCTATACCAAACAAAAATTGGTCGCTAGTAAAACTGAACTTTGTTCTGTGGTGTGAGTCAGTTTATTCGTAATTAATCAATTTCATATTTCCAGTGGTATAAATTATAATACTAAATGTGTAGAAATATCCGCCTATATATCACTATCAAAAGGAAGCAACAGATGAAGCAAAGCAGGAAATACAAATATAATACTGAAGTAAAGACACACTTTTTGAGTTGATAATTTTATTTTGTTACCTGTTATATTTTATAGTTATATGTAATATATTGTAGGTTGTGAAAGCAACTGATGCCCAGGGTAAGGCTATAGTGAAATAACAGTGAGTTCAGTGTTTTATACTATTATATTCAATTGATGAAAGTATTCAGTTGTTGTATATAGTGTCTTAGAGTGTGACAACTTGTAATTTAAAAAGTTAAAATTAATATGCTTAAAATTGAATTTTATGAATTATAATATATACACTAAATTCTGTCAGTCTATAGGACTAAAATAAATATGCCTGTCGTTTTGCGTGTCTTGATTACGCTTAGTGTAGAAGCAATAATATGTTACGTGGTTAAGCATTTAATGCTATCAGTCCATAATATCATATAAACTTGCATATCGCTATGCGTGTCGTTTATAACTTAAAATTGTAGAATGCTGCGTAATCTTATGTATATTGAGTAGTATTTTGTTCGTTGATGTGTGTGTCCAGAAATAGAATTGAATTAAGATGATAGTATCCGCGTTTATTCAGTTATAGATTCTTTCTACATGTTCCCGTTACAACAACATGAAATCATTTCCATAAGTGAATGGGTTTCCGACAGTGTTTCCGTTTGTATTCTAGACACATCAGCTAAAACATTTTTAAAATATGCCAACACACAGCATTATGCCGGTTGTCGACCAAGAGCTAAGATAAGTTAGTTTATATGGATATGTAAGTATTCATAAATCACAGATTATTGTCTTTGTTGGACACTCCTCCGTGGCGCGACATCCCTGGAGGGACAAGGCCTACCACCCGTCCGCTGCGTCATCTGCCGTAGGCAGACGGCAGGATTGGGGGGCATGTGGTCAGCATGCCGACATTTGTTGGACACTACATGAGAATATTATAGGAGAAAACTTCCTCCGACACTGGGATTAGAACCCAGGACCTTTGGCTATTCACGCCAGGGCATTCAATGATAGGAGGAAGGTTCCATCTGGCGCTGTGAATTGAACTCCGGCTTAGCTCAGTTGGTAGAGCATTGGCGCGAATAGCCAAAGGTCCTGGGTTCAAGTCCCAGTGTCGGAGGAATTTATCTCCTATAATATTCTAAGTTAGTTTAGCTTAGCTCACATACAGTGCGGGATTTCATATGTAGTTGTGTCGACAAAACTACAAAACTACATATGAAATCCGGCACAACTATATATGAAATCCCTCACTGTTAGCTTAACTCTTGGTTGACAACAGGCATTACTGTATGTGAGCTAAGCTAAGCAGGAATGTTATTAATCTCAGTGATGGAGAATCATAGTTGTGGCAAATTAATCAGTCTTTTCACAGTTCCCTGGTAGTTCTCCCTTTCCCGAATGTAATCCACCAACATTCTACACCAGTGGTTCCCAACCTTTTTTCAGCTGACGCCCCCCTTCGAATATCCTTAAATCCCGACGCCCCCTTTGATAGTGATGGGAAGAAGAAGGCCTAAAAGCGTGATTGTCAGTACTTTTGTACTTTAAAAGATCCCTATAATACTTGTGAAAATAAAATTAATATTGCTCACCTCTTTTATTATTCTTATTTATCCCGTGATCCTTTGCTATCATACACACACACACACACATACTAAACACGAAAATGCATATCTAATTATAGTGGATCTTATTTGAGTCTCAGTACAGTTCACAAAAAAAAAGTTAAATGTAGAAACACAAATGTCCAATGTAGAGTTAAAAACTTAATATTAGTGAGATAATTGACACTGTTTTTCTTTTATCTGCTCTGAGATATTAGGTTTTATGTTTGACAGAGCTCAACGCAGATCACTCGTATCTGGTATTTGGATTTCCAAATTAATATAAACGTGTTGAGGACAAGATATGACTATTTAATGTAACAGGAAAAATATAGTAACAATTTATAAGATTGTAAAATGTAAATTCACACTGTTCTGTTATTCTTGTTAATTACGGTATGTGTCTGTGTATTGGTTTGTTTAAAGTTAACCGATTAAAAATCCTTGACGACTGACAAGGCAAGTCAAAATTTGAATTTCAAATTGTTGCACCCCCCTTAAGAAGAGCCTCACGCCCCTGCTCTACACTCTCTCTTTGTGAATTTAATACATTCCAATTTAGAGGTAAATAATTAAGTGCATTGAAATTATTCCTGTTTTTACTGGTGGAGCACTCATGCAACCGAAAACTGTATTGGGATGCAGCAGTGTGAGAGACACAGTATTATATTCAAAGACTATCGAAAGCAACTATAAGTTCAGTAAATCTAGAGATTTATCAAGATTCTGGTCCTGTTTGCTGCATGCCTCTAGTTGACTACTAATATGAGAATGCATCTTCAGTTCAGGTAGTGAGCAGGAATTCACGTTACGTGAAACTTATCTTGGACGTTCCGATTACGCTTGCGATTGGCTTGTAACAGAGGTAATCATCATCAAGTGTTTGGAAGGAATTCGAGCTATGTGAAACTTGACGTTCCCGATTAAAACAAAGGCTAGATTTCGTCTTTAGTGGTAATCCTCTGTAAGGAAAGCTGAAGGGGATACGGAATGCCCTATCCTTACAATGTTAAATTATCCCTTAGAAAAGGAAGTTTTTTTCCCAGAAACTACTGTAGCTAGATAGATGTATAAGCTTTCATGAACCACAGATTATTGTCTCTGTTGGACATTACATGAGAATATTATAGGAGAAAAATTCCTCTGGCACTGGAACCTGAACCCAGGACCTTTGGCTATTCGCGCCAATGCTCTACCCTATTCGCGCCAATGCTCTACCAACTGAGTTAAGCCGGAGCTCAATTCACAGCACCAGATGGAACCTCTCTCCTATGACTAATTACCCCAATGGTCTACCTCACAGACAGACAAGTTATGTCATATGCAGTACTGTGAGGCACTAGTGATTTTTTGTGACCGGGCTCCCACTGTTATTGTACAGTTAACATTCAAGACAGATGTTTAAGCTTTCATGAACCATAGATTATTGTCTCTGTTGGACATTACATGAGAATATTATAGGAGAGCTCCGCGAATTGAGCTCCGGCTTAGCTCAGTTGGTAGAGCATTGGCGCGAATAGCCAAAGGTCCTGGGTTCAGGTCCCAGTGCCGGAGAAATTTTTCTCTTATAATATTCTACTGTAGCTAGCCTTTTTATTTTTTACAGGTTATAGCCATAGACCTTATATTAATACTGAAACAACAGTTTTTCATAAAACTGCATAATGACTGAGATAATAATTTTCTCTTTTTATGAATTTAAAAAAATCATAATTTCAATGTATTTTCATGTATAAAATTCCTAAAAATTACTCAAATCCAAAACTGTTGTTTCGGTATGTGTAAAGCATTAATATGATGAAGTGCTGAAGATTTTAAACCAATATGTCTATTAGGAGCTGAGAAAACCTTCCTTTTGTATGAAAAAAGTAAAATTACAGAAAACGAGCCGCGAAGTTGTAACATCAATGCAAGCCCGCTCCATAGCTCGGGTTGTCTGGATCATCTTCATACTCATCCTGGAGTCTTCTATGAACAGGGTGTACAACTAAACACAGTAATATCCCTCCAACAGCTAAACTTACCACTAGAATGGCGGAATTTTTAAAACAGTAATTCACTACAAACATTGAAATCAGTCAGATCAAACATGACAGAGAGCAGAATACATGTGTAACTTACACAATCCCATAAAAAATATAAAAAAATTATATACTCGTACTTGTAATGATCATATCAACATAAATTAATCAGAAAGTTCCAAAGATTAATAAATTGAAATTTAAAAAAAAAAAAATTCACCAGAAATCCCATTCCGTATCCCCTGAAAGATATATTTTTTAAAATAATTTGTTTGATTCCTTCATCAGAGGCATCACCTTTGTTGAGTAGAACGACAAACTGTTAAATGCTGTAGTACAGCGTTTCTCAACCTTTTTGAACCCGAGGACCTCTAAAATGTCTAAAAACTTTTACGGTCCCCCAATTTTACATCCCATTTTTAAAAGTAGGCTATATGTAGGCCTATATTCTTAATATTTGGGGTATTAATTATAGGTCAATATAAAAAATAAATCTAAATACATAAAACCCTTGTTAAGAGACGCCTCTAATAACAAATTCCGACAAAGTCTTATTTTTCAGGGTTTTGAATGAAAGAGGGAACCATAGACGTCAGTGCACCAGGGATTTCAAACTGTGGTTCGTAACTGCAAAAGTAAAGAAACTTACAATAGGACCTGTATTTTCGAAGATTTTAAAAACTTTGACATCTACTGTCCATTTTATGTGAAAAATTTTTACTTCTTGACTTTCCACTTGCTTTATGATATATTTTTTCAATTATGTCTGCGGACCATCTGCACCATCTTCACGGACCACCAGTGGTCCGCGGACCATAGGTTGAGAAACGCTGCTGTAGTATATCACCCTCACTTCTCTTTATTCCTCTTCCCGTACCATAGATTGAGGAAGTACTGTTTTCCATATTCAAAATTAAGTTTTTAATATAAATACACGTTTTGAGGTGCCTTGAATCCAAAAATATTATTTTCGCAAACATGTATATGTGTGTGTTTGTGAACATCCTAACTCCAGAAAGAAAAATCGTTGAAAACCAAATTTTGTATTTGGGATAGTTACTTTCTGAGGATGTGACACGAAGATTGGAGACAACTTTCTTTCATTCGGGAGGGGGACTTTACACAAAGAAAATTTCGTTTTCCGCGATTTTCTCGAAAACGGCTTTAACGATTTTCTTTAAATTTTGAACATTGGATGCTTATGCCAAGACCTAAAACTTTTATTTGAAACATTTTTTCGAAAAATTTCTCTGAAGGGTGGTTGTGAGCCACCCACTCAGAACACGCCTCTTTGCAATATGGCTTCTTGTCCTATATCATAATGTGAAGTGAGAAAAATTATTGGCCATGCTTAAAGTTTAGAAAGTTACGAGAGTGCATCAATCAGATTTCGTTTGGGTTATGTATCCTTTGGGGTTGCGATGTGATGTGGTAGCAATATTTTCTTCATCTTTACAACCATGAAGAGAATGTCGTAATGTACTATACTAAGAGACTAACATTTTTTGGCAAGAGGAAGTTATGTGAGTTTCCCATCAGATTCCTTTTTGTATTTTTTAAAATTTGCAGGAAATACAGATGGACAAGTACATCAGGATGCGAAGATTTAGTAATACTGTAAAATAAAAACAGACAGTGGATAAAGAATTGTTTCTTAAAGAATAACTAACAAAACACGAATCAGGGTAGGCCTATATTTATATTTAACCTAGTAGTTATCTATTGCCCCTTGAATATACACATCTATACTCCTTCCATTCTGTATAATCACTTTTAGTTCTTGAACTAGAATATGTCCACCGCTGTGGCCCAGGGAATGCGTTCGCTCCTACCATGCAGCGGGCCTGGGTTTGAATCCTGGTCGGAACAAGTTACTAAAGTGGGTTTTTTCAGGAGCTTTTTCTTACCTGTAAGACGAATGCAAGCTAACTTTAGGCCCTTGTGGTCCCCAGATATCATCTGGCCGTCATGATCATCTTCATTCCACTCGCGTCTTGTTCTGAGTAATTTTGTTTGTTTGTGTGTGTGTGTGAATGGTGTCTCGTCCTATGTGTTCGTGTTGTCTCGGAGGTGACCCTGACATTGAGGTGGTTACTCGTCCGGGGAGGCCCTCAATGTCCTTGTCTGGTAAAAAAGTATGCATGTGATCATCCCTCCCTCTCCCGAGAGGTCGCGGTTCTGTAAGGCCTGGGCGGCGTTGGCCGCTTAAGCGAGGTAAAACTGGGAGAGGTAAAACTAAGGAAAAGAAGAAGTAGAACGTGAATATGCTACAACATTTAATGAGGGATATCAGCACGTTAATTAGGTTTGAGTAATGAGACTTTGTTACCTGAGTTATTACATTAGATGTTAGCGGAAAAATATGAAGCCCAATTAGTAAAACACTGTAGCGATGAAAGCTAACAATTTCAGACGAGAGACAATAACTAAAGGGAAAAAACGTAACATGCGTGAGATTAATTTTATTTCAAACCAACTTTCCGCTAATGAGATGGCAAATGATGTATGATATGCCTACCATGTGATTATACATTTCTTTCATCAAGGCATTAGAGTTTTGTACTATTATCTGAGTTATTTAGAAAAGCAGGCTAGCTTTTCTGTTACCTAGGAATATGAATGACAGGATAAAATACTCCTTTATGTTTTATGCTGTTACTAGCATTCTTATATTTTCACTACATTTAAAAAGCATTCGTTCTCTCTATTTCTTCATAGCTTTACACATATTCTCTCTTTCCGTTGTACTATCTATTCGCTCATTGGTCCTTTAATTATTTTAATAATCTGTTTTCATTTCGTTCTTTTGCGTTCTTAGGTTGTTTTCCTGTGCCTTTTATATTTTTAATCTCCTACTCATCACTCATGCTGATTCTCTGTTTGTGCCCTACTCATTTTTACTTCCGTTACTCTTCCTGAATTCTTCAGCCTTCCTTCCTTTTTTTTACTTCTCCCATTCATTTTACCACCTTCTCATTCTTTTCCAATCTTTATTTATTTTTCATTTTTTCTAACTATTCCATTCCTTAAGTCTTCCTCTTCCCTTTTCTTCCGACGTTCAGGTTCCCGTTTCTTTAACCTGCTCATAACTCGCCAGAGGCCTTTTGTTTTTCGGTAATGCCCTGCATTTCTGTCGATGTTAGAACTTTGTATCTGTCTCTTCGACTGAGAAATAGCTTTCCATAGTCTCTTCCAACATTTCAACAGTAGATTTCACTAATTTTGCTGACTTATTTGTTCCTACTATATTTCTTTGTCGTGCACGCCCTACAAGCAATTTCCGTGTTCTGGGCGCAACTGATTCCGCCTTAAAAAACTATATTTTACCATCTTCGATACGCCTCAATGCCCTCTAATGTTGAAAAGCCTGTAAACTCACTCACTCTCTCTCTCTCTCTCTCTCTCTCTCTCTCTCTCTCTCTCTCTCTCACTAAAAAAATCCAATTATCTTTCTTTCTTAGACATAGGATATGAAAACAAAATTCTGACACAAACTCGACTTCTACCTACAAGTGAAATTACTGTCGGGGAAAAAAACATAGAGACTCGAGTTTGAAGTCTAATATCTCAAGAATGGCTCGTCCGATTAAGTTAAAATAAAGTTTAAACTGAAGCTATTTTAAAGCCATTTTATCTGATATCAATACAAAAATTTTCGGTCAAGCGATAAAAATGTTAGGGATAAATAGCCGTCAAAAGTACCGGTTTTCTTAAAGGTCCGGACTAAAAGTAAAGTTTAAACTTTTATTGTAAAAAAACCGCTAGTGCAATCGTTTTCAAATTTTAATAGGGCACGCACAGGTTTCTTGTAAACATAATTCTTGAATTTCATAATTTTATTTTGATTATTTTTTATGTTGTTGTCAATTTTCCGAACCTCTGCTAAAACGACTGTTTAAAGCCTAAAAATATAGTTCAAATCACCAATGTGATTGTCATTATTCAATTAATACTAATCAAATATAGTTTTAAACATTCCAAAGCAGTTGTTTTTAAAATTGATTTTTATTTGTCAACAAGTTTTAATCCCACGGCAGACATGAGACCACCGCTTCTCTGGCGAGCGGTTCGGGTGGGAGAAGGCGCGACGTTGCCTAGTTAGAATGGTTAGAATTTATCTTCGCGCGCGATACTTATAGCCTACGTTGTTATTATTAGGGACCGGATTCTTAGGTTTTTACCTACTTTTTCTCTTACTACCAAAACCAGAAACGCTCTCACACTTTCTCGAGGCATGTCCATAGGATTCACACACATTAATTTTGTAATAGCCTACCTAAAAACACCTAAATGGTACATGAAAACCTAAAATAACCTAATTTATTCCTAAAAATGCTTGAAAAATCGATAATTTACACAGACATACAAAAAATCCTCTTGTTGCAAGTAAAACCACCTTTCGTAGGCTTATTATTATTCTTCTTCAATGCATTGGTGTCTGGAATGGACAAAGACAAGAGAAAAGGGGTTGAAGTAATATCACTAGCGTATTCTTTTTAAATAACAACCAGTTTCACATTATCCTCAGCCAACCATAAAGCATATTTTATTAATCCAATTAGAAGCATTGGGTTCGAATCCTGAAAAGGCTAGCGTTTAATAGATAGGCTACAGTGGGAATTAACTATTTTGGCCTCTTGCGCTTAACTTCTCCGGGGTTTTGAGATTTATTTTTATTGGACAGGTGAAATGCGAGCAGAAGCCTCATTTGCGGTGCTGCATTTGATTGTTTAGGCTTTCTTACTTAAAATTCAGCAAATTTAATTGAACTTTTCAGTTAATTTCTATAAGTAATATCTGTGTGGAATTCTATGTAACATTTTGATGGTTCATTAAATATATTATTATAACCTAAAACGATAACTTGGACAAAAAATCTAAAAAAAAATCAATCAATGAAAACCCTAAAAAAGTGTTTTATAAAAACTAAAAATCCAATTCCTAGTTATTATATCAGGATACAATAACGTAAAACACACAAACAAAAAAAAGGCACAGGATCTCACAGAAATGGAGAGGGTCACAGAAATGGAGTACCCCCAGCCGATCGAGTTCGGGAGGTACTCCAGTTGAAATATGAAAAATCTGCCTTTCAAAACAGCATTTTAAATTATTTCTGGGGTAATAAGACTGGAAAATAAATAAATGTTCAAGTCCTTGGTAGTGCAGATTATTATTAAATTTGTCCTTAAAATAGATGGAAGAACGGTACTTCCATGAGTCACCGAGCAATCCGGAGGAGGAACATACCCACACATTCCTTTACGATGTCATATGCTTATCAAACTTTAGATCTCCCCCCCCCCCCGCCAGTAAGCCCTGCTTAATCAAACAATCTGCAGCGTACCTCGAAAGATCGCCTACAAAAATAATTTATCTTTTGCATATCATAATTGCAATTATCACTGACTAAACTAAAACATTCTGGCAGTTAGCTTTTTCTACTAAACATGATTTCTCATTACTTTTTATCCCTAATAACTAATCCGTAATCAAAGTAAATAATCTGCCCAACACTTGAAAATTTATTTATTTATATAAGTTTTATTACTAAAGAAAAAATATAAAATTCTGTTTTAAAAGACATATTTTCAAATTTTGCCGGGAGTACCGGTACCTCCCGAATTCCATTGCCAGGGGGTACTCCATTGCTGAGACCCTCTCCAGAATGAGATCATGTATCCTTTCTTGTTGGTGTGTTTTACAATATTGTATCCTGATATAATAACTAGGAATTGGATTTTTAGGTTTTATAAAACACTTTTTAGGGTTTTCATTAATTGATTTTTTTCTTAATTATCGTTTTAGGTTATAATAATATATTTAATGAACCATCAAAATGTTACATAGAATTCCACACATATATTACTTATAGAAATTAACTGAAAAGTTCAATTAAATTTGCTGAATTTTAAGTAAGAAAGCCTAAACAATCAAATGCAGCACCGCAAATGAGGCTTCTGCTCGCATTTCACCTGTCCAATAAAAATAAACCTCAAAACCCCGGAGAAGTTAAGCGCAAGAGGCCAAAATAGTTAATTCCCACTGTAGCCTATCTATTAAACGCTAGCCTTTTCAGGATTCGAACCCAATGCTTCTAATTGGATTAATAAAATATGCTTTATGGTTGGCTGAGGATAATGTGAAACTGGTTGTTATTTAAAAAGAATACGCTAGTGATATTACTTCAACCCCTTTTCTCTTGTCTTTGTCCATTCCAGACACCAATGCGTTGAAGAAGAATAATAATAAGCCTACGAAAGGTGGTTTTACTTGCAACAAGAGGATTTTTTGTATGTCTGTGTAAATTATCGATTTTTCAAGCATTTTTAGGAATAAATTAGGTTATTTTAGGTTTTCATGTACCATTTAGGTGTTTTTAGGTAGGCTATTACAAAATTAATGTGTGTGAATCCTATGGACATGCCTCGAGAAAGTGTGAGAGCGTTTCTGGTTTTGGTAGTAAGAGAAAAAGTAGGTAAAAACCTAAGAATCCGGTCCCTAATAATAACAACGTAGGCTATAAGTATCGCGCGCGAAGATAAATTCTAACCATTCTAACTAGGCAACGTCGCGCCTTCTCCCACCCGAACCGCTCGCCAGAGAAGCGGTGGTCTCATGTCTGCCGTGGGATTAAAACTTGTTGACAAATAAAAATCAATTTTAAAAACAACTGCTTTGGAATGTTTAAAACTATATTTGATTAGTATTAATTGAATAATGACAATCACATTGGTGATTTGAACTATATTTTTAGGCTTTAAACAGTCGTTTTAGCAGAGGTTCGGAAAATTGACAACAACATAAAAAATAATCAAAATAAAATTATGAAATTCAAGAATTATGTTTACAAGAAACCTGTGCGTGCCCTATTAAAATTTGAAAACGATTGCACTAGCGGTTTTTTTACAATAAAAGTTTAAACTTTACTTTTAGTCCGGACCTTTAAGAAAACCGGTACTTTTGACGGCTATTTATCCCTAACATTTTTATCGCTTGACCGAAAATTTTTGTATTGATATCAGATAAAATGGCTTTAAAATAGCTTCAGTTTAAACTTTATTTTAACTTAATCGGACGAGCCATTCTTGAGATATTAGACTTCAAACTCGAGTCTCTATGTTTTTTTCCCCGACAGTAAGAAGCTGAACATTTGCGTCAGGAAGAAACAAGCAGACGAGTAAAAGGTATATGATATTTAGGAATGAGTTCATTATTTCCTACTTAATATTGAGTTATAGTAAAATAATTAATAATAATGCTGTCTTCTGATTACCTTAAAGTCCCTTGTACATCCTTGGTAAGGAAAAACTCCACCGAATATGTACTTGAAGCTGCCGCAGTGACAGATGCGATAGGTGCCAGATACGGCCTCTTGTGGAACTTCCCATTCTATCAGGGCCTCACTTGAACCTAGGATAGGTGATACTCGTATCCAGTGGAACCTTTAAACAATTTAACGTAGAAATTACGATAAATAAATCCTAATATAAATATTATGAATTTGAAAATAATTATAAGTTACAACCATAAGTTTAGAGTATCCCTACACTCTAAAAGAAAACAACACTAATTATTATTTTTTGTTAGGATATATGTTCTTCCATGACTGTATGCATTTATAACGTTCTTCCAGTAGGCCTTAGATTCTTGGGTTATACTACAGTCAACCCTCGATATAATGCCCCTCTTTACAGTACCACCACTGCGCCAATGAATGCAAGTGAAAGGATCTTCTCCCATATAAAATGCATAAGAAACCTCGTTACTGTGCCAATTCATTCAGTGCCAGTGAATATAAGACAATATTTTTACAAAATATAGCTTGCAGTGATTTCTTTTTCAGTTACAGAATTCTTTAAAATTGGCGGGAATATTAGGAAAATTATTTAAGAAGATACTGTACTGAATTTCCAAGAAGTGAGTGTTCCCCTGCCACTAACTGTGAATGTAGTGCGATGGAATGAGGAAGCTATGTTAAGAAAACGAACAGACAGCCTGCATGTGGTTGGAGTAGGTAGAAAGAACCCCTTCATACAGTGAGACATTCCAAACTTTCACTTCTTTTAGTCCGGTGTCTATTCAGCTATTAATCACTACACTACAATTACAGTTACCTTTTTTTAATAAGGACTAAAGGTATTGTAATGTAATCATAATCACTTACATGGACTCACATGATGTTCAATCCCTTTGTGTACTGTAGCACTATAATAAATTGAGTTACTGTACAGTGTTTTATTTTGTGCTAAAGTTCTCTGTTTGCATTTTATTTATTTTTTCTTTCATAATATAGTACAGTAAAATAATCCAGCACCGTATTATGTCATTTTTTCATATGCCTCGCTTTGTGCCACTAAATGTTAGAGAACGGATGGTGGCATTATATGGAGGGTTGATTGTATAATGAAACTGTTAATGTGATAAAACTAAGTAATATGCATAACCACCGGCTATTTTACACAATAATCTGCAAAAAATGTACAATACATCGTTATTACGAATACTGACTGCATATTATGTTAATAATAATAATCTATATTAATTAAATATACTTTCACGTTAATAAACTCTCTTTGTTATTTCCTGAATATACTTTGCTGAGTAATTTCAACCACCCAACAAAAGGAAAAAGAATTGGGCGAAAGGAAAGGTTGAATGTACGAAATTTTTGCACGTGTTTTACTGGTAATAATAATAATAATAATTATTATTATTATTATTATTATTATTATTATAAATCAGGTAAACTGATATAACAAAGTGCCATAATGCTTTTGTTTAATCAGTGATAATTGCAATTATGATAAGCAGAAAATAAGTTATTTCTGTAATCTATCTCCGAATTAAGCTGCAGATCGATTCATTAAGCATTACGGAAGAACAAAGGTGTAAAGTTTGATACTTAACCTTAATTCAAACTCGTATACACTAATATAAGACATACTTGAAATATGTCACCATTTCACAAAATACACAGGTGAAGAACTCCACTTAAAGTACGTAGGCCTAATTATTTCACAGTAATATACCTTCTGTATATAATAGTATTCAACTTGATCAACGAAATAAACATATGAGTAGTTTGATAATGCGAAGAAATAATATGTCATGGCTAACTGTATTGCAAATTCCAAAGCCGTATATCAACAGTGTAAAACATATGTTGTCAGGATAACCTAATTGCATTTGTTAAATTCTTTATAATATATTACCCTAAAATAGGCAATAAATTGGGCATTACTCCGATACCGGTCAACCGATTTGGTCCAGTATCAATAGGCTTCTTTCTATGGACGTTATAAATACGTATACCAAGTTTCATGAAAATCCGATAAAGCGTATTTAAGTTATTCGCGCCTTTGTGATATATTACCATAAAAAGGCACTAAATTGGGCATTATTCCGGTACCGGCCAACCGATTTGGTCCAGTATCAATAGACGTCTTCCCATGGACATTATAAATGCGTATTTCAAGTTTCATAAAAATCCAATAAAGCTATCGCGCCTTTAAAATAGACACTAAATTGGGTTTTACTCCGGTACCGGTCAACCGATTGGGTCCAATGTCAATAGGTTTCTTCCCATGAACATTATAAATTCTTATACCAAGTTTCATTAAAATCCAATGAAGCGTATTTGAGTTGTCGCGCGTACAGACAGACGGACGGACGGATAGACGAACATACATTTTCCCGTCCCCCACACAATCGCATAAAGTACCATACTGGCACTTAATAATTACAATCTCTCTCTCTCTCTCTCTCTCGAATCCTGTGCCCCCTTGTTGGGGCGAATGGCCTCCAAGCTGAGGTTTCTGTACCGATGTGAATTTTGTTACGCTTATTTTCCTAGAGAGGGCAGAGGGACAGGTGGTAAGCCCATCGCCCCTTAACCCCTCCCCGGAAACTAAGGTATTACTTGGACGTGAAAGGGCCGAGAAATTTTGTCCAGAGGCTCTAATTTAGGCTTGGAGTAATAATTACAATACTAGCCTTTAATTGTTATGAAGAGTAAAATAGCGACCGTTCTACATTAACTTTAACACAGGAACACATTAGTTAACACTCTACTTGCGAAACATGATGGTATTAAAGCCTTCATATTAGTTCCTCATACAGTACGTTTGATATAAATGTAACAGCAATGCTTATTGTAATCCACACCTCATGTGCAGAAGACGTTTTGTTCCAGCTGTTAACTTAGCTGTTGTGTTTGCAGGGGTAGATTACTCTGTAAATGGGATATTGTATATTCATGAAAGGAGGATTGCGAAGCTGGTGACAAAGGACGCACTTACTTCGTCTCCCAGTTAGCATCTGTTGCCTCAACTGTCCACTGGCCTCCTTCGTCTAATCTCTCCACCGTGAGGTATGAGTAGCCGAGCGTCAGATTGTTTCTTGGGTGTCCGGAAACCTGTAAGCAACAGCATACGACTGCATTTAATTTCCAGATAGCATTATTATATTGAATCACTCCAATGGAGAAGGTTAAAAGTAGATAGAAATGGACGCTATGTTCTAAAAGACTTCTCAAATCTGTAAATTTATTTTATTTTATTTTATTTTACTATTATATTTTTACTACAGTTTAATTCCCAAATACTATTTCAATATATTTAAGATAAATAACATTACGTAACTATTGATGCAACGACACTTGTAGCCACAAGAATAACACAGATCAACAGCCATTTTGGTGCCTTAGAATTTATACTTATTCTTGGGTATATTTAGATTGCTGATGCCAAATGTGTCATTAGTTTTGCCCTATCAGCTTTAGTTTTGTGAAATATGGTATTACCATTATGCATATTTCCAATTTTACGTTTGATATACATAAAAAACAGTGCCTATTTTTAGCTTCTAAATCATGTGAATAAAAAGCAAAGCACTAACATTACATTAACATTACAATAACAATATAACATGGGGTCTTTCAAAAAATGATATTATCACCTACTGTACGGTCGTTTATGACTTATAAGGTGTCAATTTGAGGGCCAAAAAATAATCCAGCTTTTACTTTTTCTGTACTCCGTACCGTTTTCTTCCTACGAGTCCCAAGTATGGTCAAGAACCTTCACTAGCTATAATAATAGGCAAGATTTTGTTTCGCGAAAGAAGTTATAAGTTAATGCCACTCTATATAAAAGTACAGCTGGTAGAGAAAAACTGTTTACGAATTTGAAGTATAGCCAAAATCCAGTAAAACATCTGAGACACCATACAAAAAGTTATTTTTTGTTGGGCTGTGTAATTGTACGTATATCGCATTCACATGATGACAACCGGATTAAGAATCAAAGACAATTTGAGGTTTGTGGAATGTGTCTTCAACTATTTCTTTTGTATTTACTAAAACACAATAATAATGCCACATTCTACTAATGTCCAATACCATATTGCTTATAAAAGGAAAGTTGTTATTATTATTATTATTATTATTATTATTATTATTATTATTTTGTTGTTTTTACATGAAAAGTGATCAATGGGTCTCAGCCTCTTTTCTGAGGGATTTCCCTTTACAATGTTATTGATTTAAAAGTTGATATGACTTGTGGTAGTCTATTTTTTCCTGTTCGCTACTGCGAGGGCAGTCTTCATTACTGGTCTCCAATTCTTTCTAGCCCATTCTTCCTTCTGTTCAGTTACCATCCTTTTGGTTTCTTTCGATCTTTCTGCCTAATGACCGTTCTATATTGTCTCTCTCATTTTTTGACTTAATTATCATCCTATTATATTGGAATTTTATTACTTTCCTTTTGTTTCATCTCTTTAGTATTCTTTACCTCTCACTGCCGTCCAATTTATCTTTCTACATACTACCATCAAGAAAGAAGTTCTTTGTATAAATCCGTTTAAGAAATTAAAAATGATGTAGATATTATTATTAAATTAAGTTACATTTCCATATACGCAGGATGTTGCCGTGCCCATCGTAAGTTAGCATTTTTAGGCTAACATTTTTACAAAACTTTCAAGTTCTCACGATTGTTATAAGGTTGGAGAAAATAATAGCATAATATTAAATGAAGAGCTTTTATAACCTCTAATTTCTATATAATGAATATTATTATTATAAACTATATAACTTAAGTGTCTATATCTCATAAAACACTCATTTTTTCCAAATTTTGCATAAAAAAATATTAATATAAGCTGTTTAATCATTTTTAACACACCCTTTTAAAAGTGCATGACAAATTTTGATATTTTATTTATAAATACTCTCTCTATATTCTTCCTCAAGGTTTAATGTTGTTCTCGACATAATTTCTTTTGTAGATAATCTGGCATATATTTTGTTATTTTTTGTTTTATTTTTCGTTCTCTTCGTGATTCTTACATTCCTTTTCCTTTATCATGATTTCGTTTTACCTCTTTTCTTCCTCATATTTATCTTTTCATTCTTAGATATACGCGGTCTCTTTATTCTCTGCGTCTGTTTTCTCAATCTTTTTACTTTGTTGTTATATATTTATATTTATTTATTTTTCTTTTCCTTTTCTCCCTCTTTTTTCCCTGCACTTACCTGTTACGCAGGGGTGCCCACCCCCCCTAAACTTCATGACTCACCCCCCCGAACTTCATTGCTCCCCCCCCCCAACCTGATTGGCTGTCGACAAGGGCGCCCATATGATATTTCTAGGGGGGGGCATTTTTTTTACTTTATTTATTTATTTTTTGTCGCTTTAACTTCTTGGGCCACTTGTAACATTATATTGATAATATAATAAGTGCAACAATGTCGTAGCCAGAAAATAATTGCGGGGAGAGTCGAAAGTGCCGGGGGGTTTGGGGGTATGGAATACCCCCAAAAAAGGGGATCGGGGCTCCATCCCCCCAAATTTTTTAAATATTAAACTAATGGAAATCACATTTTACGCTATTTTAGCATAGAAAAACTAGTTAGGAAATTTGTTTACCATATTCTAAGGCATGCCAAAGTAAATAAGAAACCATTACCTAAGTGGAGGGTCCGCCCCCGGAAAATTTTTAAATATTGAACTAATGAAAATCACATTTTACGATATTTTAGCACTGAGAAACTAATTTTGCAACAATTTTCAACCCCCCCCCCCTTAGAAAATTCATAAAACGCTAATATTTTGCCCCCCCAGAAATTTCAATGACACAGTCTGCGTCTTAACCCCCCCCCCCTGTGTTACGTCAAATGCTGATTCAAATGAAGGATTTAATGTGCGTCCCGCCTCATTTAATTAGGTCAAATTGTAACTCGAAGTTATTCGTTTGTAATAGAAAAATAACTTACGAACTTAGCCATCACAGTCTCTCCCGCTCTTGCAGTCTCCTGAGGCTCTAGTATGCAGTCCCCGAACTTGTGATTCCATTTCGGTGTATCAAACACCACAGGAGTGACAAAGGATATGAGGTCGTTGGAGAGGTCTGGAGGTTCTGGCCCATTATCCAGACTAATTTTCTGTGAATAGCAATTTTATATTTTACTGTCAAGGAAATCTAATTAGACTAGTAAAAAAAAAAAGAAAAGTGTTCCCTATTACAGGCCATGGAGGCCCAGAAGGTTCCAGGAGGTTGAGACAATCGGCACATGAAGGTGGTAAGGTTGTCAGCCTTACGCACCGGCCGCCTTTACCCCCAGGATTGCTCCCGGTACTCATTTCTGTTAGAGGCTGAGTCGACCCCAGGGCCATAGTGCCACCAGAAGGATTAGGCCAATTGAAAAACTCCAATAACCTCATCGGGGATCGAACCCGCGACCTTCCGGTTTGTAGCGTAGCGCCTCAACCACTACGCTACGGCATACCCCAATTAGACTAGTACTTACTGCAATTATTTTTTAAATAAAACTAATGGTAATAACAAGAACAATAACCAAACCCTTGCATACACTTTCCGTAATAAATTGACCGGAATAAAAATATATCTTCCAAGATAAATATTAATGAAGATATTATTTTAAAGTATATTCAATTCACAATTTCAAATGTTCGTGTAAGGTACTTAAACTTTAATTTGTCACACCTTCACATTCACATAACTTTTGCCTGTTGAATTAGTTGTATGACATTCTTCATATTTTTCAGTTTCATTCAATTCGTTTCCTTCTGTCCTTAATGTTAATCTTTAAATCAAAATATCACTGACTGTTGAACTCTTAGGAAAATTAAGATTGGGGTAATACTATATGACCTTTGAATTGACATTAATTAATATTTTATAAACCATACTAAAGTAAAATAAAATCACAACATTTTTATAATGAAATATTGTTTTATACATTTAAAAATAATTACTTTATCGTGCCACATAAACAAATTAAACATTTTCAGATCAAAATTATATCCTAAATAGTATTCTTCTTCCCTACAAAATTTTCGATAAGGTGTCTGGAACATTTTTTTAACAAGATAACCTTTTCATGTGTGCAATCATTTTCTTTATTCTCTTACTATTTAATTGGTGTAACCATGATATACACTTATTGAGATATAACATCAAAATATAGGCCTACATTTGTTAGAAGGACAGATTTTGTGTAAGTGGAATTTTATTTAAAATAATAATAACGCCATAAATAGCTCCTGATTCTACTTCTTAGTCTCGCAACACTTCCCATTTCTGCTACACATTTATATTAGGCCTACTGTACGTCTTAGCGTCCTTCTTTACGGCCATCAACCTTTTTTATCATTGAATTGAAAACATGCATTTTACAACGAAATAAAAATAAAATTAAAGGCTAAACAAATACTAATTCCAGAATGCTGAAGGTGATTTACATATGTCACTGGCAACCGGTCGTGCTGTTTACTTTTTCGACCATCTCGATTTCCATGACTTCTTGCTTTGGAATGCTTGAAAGTTATGTGATATTTATTTACGTGGATTCCATTCTCCAATATTGATTTACTGAAATTAATTATGTCATAGCCTCTTTAATTATAATTATTTGTCGAAGCTCAGTAAAATGCAACTGCCCAAGTCCTATGTGAACAATGAAAATAATGTTATTGTCATGACAACTGAATTGCATTTGATGGATTCAGTGTAATATTTTCAGAAATTAGGTACCTAAGTTTCTTTCTACTGGTCACATCGAGGATTTGAATAGCTTTAAACCATCTCTGAACAACGCGGATCGTTTTGCCCAAGAAAGAAAAAAGAACGGTCCAGTAGTTCTTTAATCTATAACAGACACACATACTAGCATCGCCATTTATATTATATAGATATATTGTTGTGAGTTTGTTTTCCCTTTCTCTTGTTAAAATCTTACACTTTCCTCACATTTTAGAAACATTGTGTAAAATCGATAATTATTACATATTTCAATTTTCGATAGCCGGAATTATTGATCTTTTTCATTATTTCTAGAACAAATAGATCTATTACTAGTTTTCATAGAACTAATTGGAGCTTATCCTGATTTGACAAGTTATCATGTCGATGCTTGAAAGTACATTTTTATTTCATACTACGAAGGCAATATATAGTTAATATAAATAATAATTAAAATAACATGGTACTCACTCCAAGTAGTGCTGCTGCAAGTTTGCTATATTGATTCAAATAAAGTGTTAATGTGTGAGGTCCATAAATTGTGGATGCACCTTCATAGCGTTGTACCTAAAACAAAAAATAAGATATGTGATTGAGGTGTAAAAATCCCTATAATATAAAGCCACATGGCTGACTCACTCACTCACTCGCTCACTGACAATGTTTGCCCACTTGATTAGCTAGAAACTTGAAATTTGGTACACATATAGCTTTTAGGCTATAAACCACAGGAAAATTCCAAAAAGTTTATTTTGTTTAATTTTTAGCCCTAAAAACCCGAAAAAGGCAACGGTATTATCAAACAGTGTTCACGTAAAAATAATCATTTCCGTAAACCTAACGGGGTGGTCGATATAGTAACGTCTTGGACTCTCATTCTGAAGTCTCATGTTCATAATAATTAAATCCAATTAACATATTTTTGTCCAGAACTAACAAAAATTGTTTCTATCTGTTAAAGAAATTTCATAATTTATACTCTTTAATCATAACTCGTAGATGAAATCTCGCATTTTTACTTGTGTCTTTCTATGATTTTCCCGGTCGTAAAGGCAATGCGAAATTGAATATTTACATAGATAGGCTATGAAATCTACGTAAACAAAATATTTAGCCAATACAGCAGACTATCTCCCATAGATCTTTTAAAAAAAAAACCGTTCCGGAGAACCTCTTCTTTCTTAATTACTCCCTGTCCGAGCATTTTCATTAAAGGATGTGACGATTAACATTTATCTCTTTATTTGCCTGGTTTTTTCACAACATTTAAAACCATGTCAGACTACAAAGAAAATAGTTTCCACAATCATTAGTCCTTCTTATACGAAAGTCTTCAATTTTGCTTGGATACGTTACTAATTTATTGGTTAAGTGAACTTGTTCGGGTCGCCTCAACTATTTATCAGGCAGATTTCATGCACCTGACAGCGAAAATGGACCTCACCCCAAATTCTGTGTTTGACTACAACATGATAATACCTAAGGTTTCGCTGAATTAATGGACCAAGGGCTACAGCCTAAAAGTTTTAACAACTTGATACGTCGCCCCTCTGCTATAAGCAATAACACATTTCAAGAAGATAGGTAAAATCCTAATTCTATTTATTATATTATTAAGGAATTTAAATCTAAATATAAGTTTTTTCTTGTTACGTATAGACTAATAAAAAATTTCAGAATCATCTCGATCATTTTTTTTTTAAATTACAATGCAGTAATATCGGTACGAAACAACAAATACCTTTCTATTTCCCTTGGTCGATATCACAATAATAATTACACTAATTTTATTTCTTTGCCTACGCTTAACTCCACGTTGCACTTTTAATATTTTCTAAACTCCAACTGAATTAACAGGTGTATATCTACTCGAAATCCGATACGGCCTGTTCTATGTTAATGCACTAATTAGAATTAAGTGCACTTGCTGCTAAACTGACGGATACTGCTACTGCTGTTGTTGTTCTTCCTGTTGTTGGTTTCCTCTATTCAGTGAACTACGCCAGAAAGTTATGTGCAGTATAACTTCCCAGTGAATTAGCATTCGTTGTCAGCTTCTGTGATGGACTAGGTGTAAATTTTTAACATAACTCAGCTCAGTATCTACGCTCAAATGCATAGAATTATGGAACATGGAGTGTGTCTAACTAATATCCATTTTCATGAAACCTATTAGGGAAACTTTTCGTAGCTTTGTGCTAGGGAGGGCAGATTGGCCAGAAAACGAAATATATTCCACAGACCATTCATTTCGCTCTCTCTCTCTCTCTCTCTCTCTCTCTCTCTCTCTCTCTCTCTTTCTCTCTCTGTCTCTGTCTCTGTCTGTCTCTCTCTCTCTCGTTGGCCTCTTTCATTCCCTTGTATTCTTAAGATAAAGAATGAAGGGTTAAAATGTTCGGCTTTAGTGAAAGATCGAATTCAGATACGTTTATTGGCATTCAAACTAAGAGCCATTGCGAGAAAGCATTCGTTCGATTAATAGGCATTCCAGAATTGTGTAAGACAAACCTTTTGAAAAACACTTCGCACAAAATTGTCCAAGGCTTAGTATACAAAAATTTTAAACTCGCAAAATGTGGAAAGTAAAAAAATGAAACGTAGCAAGGTCGCCTCATAACGAAAACCATTTCCTTGGTATCGTGTTTTAACTACAAAAGCTTTCTGTCTTAAAGTACATCCGAAAGGTAAATTTTTTCGCACATGGAAAGGAATGTTTTCATTCTGGTTATTGTATTCGCCCACCACTTATGCTATCTCGTTTGGAGTTTTTAAGTAATGTTAGGCTGACAAGCTGGAACATAATTAATTGACGTCTACCAGACAACAGTAATTATTTGACGTTTACCAGACAACAGTAGATGAGGGTTTGTTCATAGAATATACTCTAGGGAACCCTCTAGAAATAATAAATATGAAATGTACACTACATACATAATATGTATTGCAACATTACACAGTGGAAGTTCACAGCATTTTGTTTTACTGTTTCAAGAAACGTCCAGATCGGACACATTGGATTGCGCGTATTGTGGTGCGTGTACAAAATTCAACCATCCTAATTCATTATTTTCTCACAGATATGATTTTATTAAGAAACAGAAACATAAAACAAACGAAATACTTCAGTTCGGAAACATTTCCCACAAATACTATTAAAAATGTAAGAGCTTGCACCCGGGTCATAGGTATTTCACCCAAGCTTTCGGCAATACACTCCGTTGCCACCAGAGGATTTCACGATTACCTTCTGACACTGGTGCAAGCCCGAGAAGCTTTTCTTAGAAGTGTTACAGGTTTTCAAGTCTTTTTTATTTTTTGGACAGTCGTTTGTACACTTTTAACAGATTTATCTCGTGAAATAATTCTTTAGATATTTGATTTGATGAGTGGATGATAATTTCCAACTACAAGGAATGCATAAAATCACCAAATATTCTGAAACTTCTAGACATAATAATGTTGAATTCCTAAATTTTAGCTCCTATATACCAGAATATTATAATACATTGACGATTCACAATGTTATTGGCGGCCATAAAAATGTACGACGTGTGTCGGTGGTTGCAGGATACCCTTTGTGAGTAATGCAATGAACTATCAAAGCCTGCATGCAGTGAGTAGGTTACACGCAGCACAGCTATGTTGGAGAAATTGCTGTATGGCAATTCCACCTGTAATAAAATCAGGTACTGATATAGCAAAGTGCCATATGGAGTTAATAGGTCACATTTCAGAAACTATTAAGTTTTAGACCATGGTTTATTGAGAAAGTATGATAAGCATATTATGTGAAGGGATATGTGGGTAGTATTATTTGTCAAAGCCCGGTCAGTGTGTTGCAACTTCCAAAGACTTATACGAACACTGCAAAAAAAATTTTTGTCATGAGAACTGAATAATTGCATTTGATATTCAGTGTAACATTTTAATAAATTAGGTCCCTAATTGGGCGTTACTCCGGTTCCTGTCAAGCGATCTGGTCCTGTTTCGTGGATGTTATAAGTGTTTATACCAAGTTTCATGATAATCTTATAAAGAGCATTTGACTTATCGCGCGTAAAGACACACGGACGAATAGACAGACATTTTTCCGTCCACCATACTATCTCAGAAAGTGCGTGGCGCGTCCATAAACTAAGTTTCCCTAGGGCCGATTACACAAGCAAAACAACATTTCATGGAAGTATTTATTGCAACAGTATGTTGTAGCCTTACCGTGGAACCAACTTTTGAACACTTGTTTCGTAGAAGTCTGCCACCTGGGATTTGAACCAATGTGTGACAACCAACTCCGCTTCTCTGTCCTTCTCTGTCATTTATTGAGGTGTATCAAAAGATGGAGATCACTGGGAGCGAGGTCCGGCTTGTAGGGTGGATGTTGAAACATCTCCTAGCCGAACTTTTGCAGGAAACTTGCAGGGAGGTGTTGAAGTCTCCACACCACAGCTGGGACCGGGCATACAGAGATTTTCATCTTTTCCTACCCCTCAAGAAATGATAGTGAATGACAGAGAATGGTAGATAGTGACAGAGAAACGGAGAAGGTTATCACACAATGGTTCAAATCTCAGATGACAAACTTCTATGACACAAGTGTTCAAAAGTTGGTCCCACGGTATGACAAATGTCTCAATTCCTGTGGAGAATATGTTGAAAAATAACTGAATACTTTCTGTATCTGTTGCAATAAATATTTCCATGAAATTTTGTTTTGTTTGTGTAAACGGCCGTAAGGAAACTTACTTTGTGGACGGCCCCGTACTATTCAGGCACTTAATAAAGGTGAGAATAAAATATATATTGATGCAAGTTGCAAGTAACTCAAATGCTATGAATGTGCTATTCGTTTTGCATGTATACAAAATATGAATTGCTTCCTGTCTGCCAAAGAAATTAGTTCTGTTCCAAGGAGGCCTACCTTGTGGTAGGCCTTGTCCCTTCAGGGATGTAGTGCCATGGAGTTGGGAGGAGAGGAGGCCTATAGGAACATTTATAAAAAATATAAAAATAAAAGTTACGAGAAAACTGCTTTCAAGACCTATGTTCCTATTAAAGTAAATTATACATTGTTTGGTGTCATTTTTCTTGTAATTATGTGTAGAATTGATATATAACAAAAATTTTAACATAAAATGACATATTAAAAAAAATCTAAGATTGATTGTTTGAAGTAGACTAGGTGACTCATGGGGCGGAAATTACGGTTGGACCTAATCTCCTGCCCTTGTAAATGTGAGGGTGCTTGCGGGTGAAGAAACCTACCTGGCCTCAACCGCCATCCCTGTTTGCTAAGGGTATAATTAACATGTCTTACCTGGTACTCCTCCGGCGTGACGACGTAGTCACTGTATGTGTTACAGAGTCCGGCTATGATCACCTGCATATTGGTTGGTCCCCCTGCAGCCGAAACCGCCCCACTAACTGCATCTCTCATCCGCCTCCCTGACATGGTGGTGAACTCCCCAGGCACGCAGGCTATGGCCACGTCACCCAGAAATCCCAGCTGCGTGGAAACTATCCTCGGTTGCCACTCGAACGGAAAGTCCATCTGCAAGATAGGAGACAATTTTACTTACCGTATTTTACGAACTATAAGACGCTCCGGACCATAAGACGCACCTTGATTTTAGAATGGAAATTTAAAGGAAAAGAAATTTAATGTGATTCTAACGACAATTTTTAAAGGGAATAATATACTTCATTTTATAAACAAATTATAACTTTGTACAATGGAATCAGTGTAAATCACTTCCAAGTTAAAACCTGCGTTGTACGAAAATCTCTTCTGTACAGGTGGCATCGCGTAAATTTTAACAACTGAACTGATTTCTCATGAAAGACTAAAAATAATTGTACACTCTCTAACCCTCAATTCAGCGTACGGTAAGTGTAACGGGACAAGGCTGTTTAGAGGCCACTGCCTTCATTTAAACCATACGGCGGAGACAACTACTTTCTTACAAAAAAAAACTCAACATTCCTTTCATTTTTCCTTGTAAACCTAGCTTCCAGCTACCTTCATTTTACGATTGTGACAAGTGCATTGATGTACCAAAATTTGTGCCAAAATTTGTAACTAACTTATTGTTTACAACACCTTGTTTATAACTATGGTAATCCAGCAACATTTACCATAATTTTATTTTTTTTAGTATACTTCGGACCATTAGACGCACCCAACTTTCAAGGCTCGGTTTTCATAGGAAAAAAGTGCGTCTTATGGTCCGTAAAATACGTTACTTTCGTTTTATGAGGACTGTTCCACTTATTTCGACTTTAAAGTGAGTTCGTTAATTACCATTTATACTCAATTATTGATTTCAGCTACATTATATTAGTTATGTTCATAACCAGAGTTATTGGTCCTAATGGTACAAGCTCAAATAGCTGTATACAATAGTCGTGAAATAACCGTTTATAACGGTCATGACGATAACAGGATAAAGTATCAATCGAAAATAATCACAACCAAATGCTATAGTTTTAGAAAAAACACTCGCTTCGCTCATTTGGGGGCTCCGCCCCCAAACCCCCGCTGAGGTTCTCGGGAAAGGTTTTTTAAAAGATCAATGGATATAGAATGCGTGTATTTAGTCTGCTGTACCTTTTTTTTGCCATAATAAACTTGAAAAAATAAATGTGGGAAGACTTTGGGTTTTTTCGGAATTTTCCCGTCGGTTGCAAGCTAAAAGGTATCAGTTTGCCAAGTCTAGTTTTCTAGATCAACTGGCAGTGTACATATATTTATGGTGTATTTTATGGAGTAAATTTCAACTGAAATGGACATGATACAAGATGAAATAGCGACTAAGATTCATGGTATGTAAATATTCAATTTGGCATTTGCCTTTACGACCACGGAAATCATAGAAAGATACAAGTAAAATTGGTTGTAATATGTTGTAATAAATGCGGGACTTCATCTCCGAGTTATTATTAAAGAATATAAATTATGAAATTTCTTTAACAGATAGAAGAAAATTTTGTTAGTTCTGGACAAAAATATGTTAATTGGATTTAATTATGATGAACCTGAGACTTCAGAACGCAAGTCCAAGACATTACTACCTCGACCACCCCGTTAGGTTTACGGAAATAATTATTTCTAAACTTTCAGAGCCATACGTGAACACAGTTTGATAATACCGTTGGCATGGAAACCGAGCCCTTTTTCTGGGGTTTTTAGGGCTAAAACTTTTAAAAATCTTACTTTTTGGAATTTTCCTGTGGTTTACAGCCTAAAAGCTATATGTGTACCAAATTTCAAGTTTCTAGCTTATCTGGAAGTGGACAAACATTAATGTCGTTGAGCCGAGCCGAGCCCTTTTCCGGGAGTTTTTAGGGCTAAAATTGAAAAAATAAACTTTTTGGAATTTTTCTATGATTTATAGCCTAAAAGCTATATGTATACCAAATTTCAAGTTTCTAGCTCATCTGGAAGTAGGCAAACATTAATGTCGGTGAGCCGAGCCCTTTTTCGGGGGTTTTTAGGGCTAAAAATTTAAAAATATAAACTTTTTGGAATTTTTCTGTGGTTTACAGCCTAAAAGCTATACGTGTACCAAATTTCAAGTTTCTAGCTCATCTGGAAGTAGGCAAACATTAATGTCGGTGAGCCGAGCCGAGCCGAGCCCTTTTTTCGCGAGGTTTTTAGGGCTAAAAATAAAAAATAAAACTTTTTGGAGTTTTCCTGTGGTTTGCAGCCTAAAAGCTATATGTGTACAAAATTTCAAGTTTCTAGCTCATCTGGAAGTGGGCAAACATTAATGTCGGTGTGCCGAGCCGGGCCCTTTTTCGGGAGGTTTTTAGGGCTAAAAAATAAAAAAATATATACTTTTTGGAATTTTCCTGTGGTTTATAGCCTAAAAGCTACACGTGTACCAAATTTCAAGTTTCTAGCTCATTTGGAAGTGGGCAAACATTAATGTCAGTGAGTGAGTGAGTGAGTGAGTCAGTCAGTCTGTCAGTCAGCCTTGTGGCTTTATATTATAGGGATTCTTAGCCTATACTACATCCATACGTTTCGTAGTTTCCTAAAAACTCCTTTGGGGAATTGGCGGTAAAAGTAAAGTAAAGAGTTTCCTATACAGACATTACAAACCTAAAAATGGGTTCCAGGAGTTTGAGGCTTCCATATTTTAGTCATTCGGCACGTGAAGGTGGTAAGATTGTCAGCCTTACGCACCAGCCGCCTTTACCCACAGAATTGCTCCTGGCATTAGTTTTTGTTACATGCTGAGTCGACCCCAGGGTCATATTGTCTCTAGAAGGACAAGGAAAATTGAATATTCTCAACGACCTCATCGGGGATCGAACCCGCGTCCTTCCAGGTTGTAGCACATTGCCGGGAGGTTTGAATGGAACACCGGGTATACTTATGATCTTGAACTGAGCTTCCAAGCATTTGATGAAGCACTCTTCAGAAGACAGACTAATTAGAACATTTCACAATAAACAGTAAATCCTTTCAACTGTTTCGCAGTATCGCAATGCTGGGAACACGTGTTTTAATAGATTAGCCTGACAACATTTCCAAGAGGTTAATTTCCTCTACAGCGTGGAAGAGGGTAATGTGGTCTTATTAGGAGATGTAAGAAGATTAACGTAAAGTTATATATCTCAGAAATACGCATCGACACGTGAAAAAGCATGATCCTCAGCAGGGGTTTTGTACTGCATTCAAACACGAAAGATATAGGCCTAATAACTAAAAAACTAATAACTATCTAATAACCAAGACAGAAGCAAACCCCGTACCATGTACATAAAACGTTATAAATCATGGGAGCGTATTATATCCATCTTTCAAGATAAAAGCCAGGAATTAAAACATATCGCTGATTTCTTCAGATATATTATCGGGAAATGTTTATCATAGTATCTTCATTCCCTGAAAGTAAACACTTAGTCTCATAATAATTCTCCTCTTTATAATGTACTCCGACTATACAATCAGTTGCACAAAATGGACAATATATATTTTTTTATTACTAATAATAAGCGGTTTAAAAATATATGTGAAAAAAATTAGAAAATTTTAAAAAAATAATTATTAAATTTTGCTCCATGTCATTTTCTTTACTTGGATCTTTCTGATATGTATATTTTCCTCCAAAACTATTATATTATTATTTGTTTTTTTCATATTATTTTCCCTTGTGTAATTGTCATATTGTTTGTGTTTCTGGTTTTCTTTTCTGTGTGTTTTTTTCTTATTGTTATAGCATTAGCTTAATTATTTTGAATATCACATTAAATATTTAATTTTAGAATCTGGTGTATTAATATAAGCGAGCATATTGTAATTGGGCATTAGCCTGTAATATTCTTAGTACAATAAATAAATAAAATGTCCAGAGTGAAAAAGACCATTGGGAATGAATATGTTGAACGTTAACGTATACTAATTTTTCCAAATTATTATTAAAAACAACCCGTCCTTCGTATGATTGAAAAATTATTTTATACTATTTTAGCCTTACCCGACATATATCTCGAGGAAGTAACCGTACTTCGTTTTTTAGGTAGATTTCGAAGAAAAATCTACCTATTGCGATCGATACCATGTCATGATTTTCGAAAAATTCTTTCATATCTTTACGTTTCATGCTTCCCTAAGTACGAAACCACCGCCCGTTCAAAAAAAATTGTGATATTTATATATATCTTTATCTTTACACGCAAGCGGCCGTAATTTTTTAGATATTTGAACCAAATTTTATTATGTTATTTCTAGGCCCAATAGTTCGGACAAGTTCGTTAATGAGCAAATTTGGCCCAAGGGGGTGGTCGGGGAAGGGGGTTGAAATTTTAAAACATTTATATCTCGGCCCCTATGAAGTATAGAGGGAAACTTTGTTTGAATAAATTAGAGTACTCCCTATGGAGTTCACAGTGACACCAACAATTCGGGGTTTTTGGGGGTACGAGTGGGGGTGGGGGTGAGGGGATGGAAATTCAAAATTTTTGAAACTACGTCTTGTGGGGTATCGTTGAAAAGCTCTTGATGAGTACTCTACAAATCAATAACTAGTTTCTTGATAGTTCTCATATAAGGAGAGATTTGAACGTTTGAAAAAGTGATCTCTCCTTTTTTGTTGTTATTATTGCGGGTTTGTCATGCCAAGGCTAAAGAAGAAGAGTGCTACGCAGCGACAGTAAATTAAACCAAAAGCACTTAGAAATCTACCTCAGCCTGTAGGCTTGCCTAAAGGGATTTTTTAGTACGCCGGACGTTCTTCTCGAGTTTCAGAAAGTCGTCTGTTTGCATCCAACACCATGTGAACCGTTTTTATATGTTTAGCTCATTTTGAATCGTAAAAGCTGTTTAACGGGACTCTCTCCATCTATGTAAAGTTCCCTTTCACGGGATGAGCTGTAAATAAAGGTGGTGCTAGCCCATTATTGAGGATATCACCAGATGTCACTGTCGTACTCTTCCATTTAATTGTCGTACAAATTAATATAATTTCCTTCATTCTAACCACCACAGTACAATTGCTCCTACTACTATTATCATATCCGTTAAATATTTACAACTGAAAATGACACAGATATCTACTTCAGCTTTTGAATCTATTTCACCATTGGAAATTTGTACCATAAACTAGCTATATTAAATGTTTTGACTAAATAAACATAAACCAACATAACAGTTACATCTGAAACATTAATCACGACCTTTTACTTTCTCGCATATACGTAGTATAGAGAAAGTATTGTGATCGTGACAAAAAATCGAAGTCGAGATAACACCGGGAAGCCTAGAAACCGAAAAAAATATTTTTGGAATGACGTCTGTCCGTGGACAAGCACAGCGGGTAAACGGTTCATTGTATTTACTTCATTTTTTGAAGTAAGGACTTTTTCGAAATTTTGTCGAACCGCCCAGAAATTTAGTTTCACAACTGAAATATTAAGGGGACTTTTCATGAAAACTTTTAAAAAATAATTGTTTTTTGAAAAAATGGCTCTAACGATTTTAATAAAAATTTAAAATTGGAAACTCTTATCTATGACTAATAAAATGGCTATATCCGTATTTCTGCAAAAATGACTTAAGGGGTACTTTACTCGTATCCATTTTCAATTTTTCTAGATTATATCCATTACAGTAGGCGATACATGAAAACCTACCACAGTAAAGTTGTAGAGAAATTTAAAATGAACATTTTTTGTTTAACACATTTCTTTGTACATTTAATAGATATCAAGATAAAAACGAAATAAGGACAGCTTAAATGCGAATTTCAGAACATAAATGTCAATTAAAATATGAATGACATTTTGTTGCCCCTAGTAACAAGAAAACTATAGGCCTAATGTACTTATTGTTGTGAAATGCAATCAATTTGGCTCAGTCGAATGAACACACTAAAACCAATTACAGCGAGGTGGTAGGCCTATGGGCTAACAGGGAAGAGGTCCTGAGTTCAAATCAAACCTCGTGGCCGCCCAAATTGACTTGGGTTTTTCATGGTTTCCTCGTTCGCAAAGGCTTATTTTCCATAACTCATCGCCGCTATGTCACTGGATATTATAATCGTTTAAACTGAATATCACATAACAAGATATGACTAAACAATAGAAACATGACGCGAATGAGTTGTTAATATAGACCAGCGTTTCTCAAGCTATGGTCCGGTGCAGATGGTCCGCAGACATAATTAATTTAAAAATATCATAAAGCAAGTGGGAAGTAAAGAAGTAGAAATTTTTCACATAAAATGGACACTAGATGCCAAAGTTTTTAAAATCTTCGAAAATACAGGTCATATTGCAAGTTTCCTTGCTTTTGCAGTTACGAACCACAGTTTCAAACCCCTGATGCACTGACGTCTATGGTTCCCTCTTTCATTCAAAAACCTAAAAAATAAGACTTTGTCGGAATTTGTTATTAGAGGCGCCATGCAGTTTTCAACAACCTATCTTTGTGAGAAGGGATTTTCATCGCTCGTTTAACTAAAAACATAATACAGAAACCGACTTAATGTATCTGCTGATCTTCGACTAAATTTGACTAATATTGAGCCAAATATCCAGGAACTCTGCAAGAGGCGACAAGCTCAACCGTCTCATTAAAAGTGAGTAATAATATAATTCCTAATTATATTATCAAATTGGTAATACATATTAAAGTCAGTTCAAAATATACTTTTACTGTCAATAGTTTCATTCCAATTCAATAACTGTGTTTCCGTCGGATTAAAAAAATGTATTTCGTTTTAACGACCTATAATTTAATACCCCAAATATTAAGAATATAGGCCTACATATAGCCTACTTTTAAAAATGGGATGTAAAATTAGGGGTCCGTAAAGGATTTTAGACATTCTGGAGAACCTCGGGTTCAAAAAGGTTAAGAAACGCTGATATAGACTAATGGTTCACGCAAACATACTAAACACGTGATATGACCTGCATGCAGTTAAAGCGTGCAATATAACCTAAGTAGTAGTAGTAGTAGTGGCGAAATTCAAATATAAGTCGCCCCTTAATCTCCTCCATTCGATATTCATATTTGCACGTACTGTGATGTATTTTGTTTCTGAGCGAAGCAGAGTGACCAACTGCCCTTGTATATTGTCGCAAGTGCCTTGTATCCACCTCTACATATAGCTAAATAATGCATAACACTAACCACATAGTTAAGTGCGCGAAGCGGAGGCGGCAGCCGTAGCGAAGCGCCCTTGCATTTTCGAATAATGTACGATACACTGTTGGTAGGTTTCGAAAATGTGGCATATTATATTTCCCGCAAGGTTTGTCAGCCTGCCACCTCTCGTCTAGCGGTAAGACGTCACACCTCCAACGTCCAATCACGAGTTTCTTCATAATACTAGGACAGAAGAATTCGTTAGATCGTGGTAGAAAAGAAACTGCATCGGTGAGGGTGGGTTGGGTGGGACCGATTCATCCGAAGGTGCGACTTATATTTGTATTTTCCTGTAGTAGTAGTAGTACTCATAATATGCAGTTTTACTGCCAATGATTATTATTGTTGTTGTTATTATTGTTGTTATTATTATTATTATTATTATTATTATTATTATTATTATTATTATTATTATTGCACGGTAAAAGCATTGAACATAAAAATCGACCCTGATGTTTTCCGTTCTAGATACTTGTTAGTTTTACGAAAATGTAATAAGTAAAATTTAATTGTTTCTTTAATTTAACTTTTCTGTGCTAGCCTTTAACACGTATATGCGAGAAAGTTTGTGCAACGTATTTTTGCACCATTTATTTTTCTTTCTATTCATTAAACTATTGCAACTTTTTATCATAGCGAAGGATTTTTCATTATTAGTTCGTTACTTATCTTTTCAATAACGTCAAGAGGGATATCCATTTCTTTATAAGTAAAAAGTAAAGAGTTCTCTATTACAGGCTAGGGAGGCCCAGAGGGTTCCAGGAGGTTAAGGCTGCCAGATTTTTAGACAATTGGCACGTGAAAGGGGTAAGGTTGTCATTTCTGTTAGAGGCTGAGTCGACCTAGGGCCATAGTGCCACCAGAAGAATTAGGACAATTAAAAACTTCAATGACCTCATCGGTTATCGAACCCAAGACCTTCCAGTTTGTAGCGCAGCGTTTCAACCACTACGCTAAGACGTGCCCTTCTTTATAAGGAGGTTAAGATTCACTGTTTTCCACAAACGTTTCTGGTATTATTACTGTTTTCAAACTGTGCATTGTTTAAAAAATTGTTGTCAACAAAAAGAACCTGAATTTCGCTATAACACGAAATTAACTAAAAGTATTTCAATTACTATTATACGAAAAAGCTAAACAAAATTATTTTTGTTTTAAAATGTATTATTCAAAATAACATAAAACGTCGTACAAGTTCGACCGTTTCGTAGAACTTAACGCGCTTTCATCGTAAATAAGTATTATTTGCCCAGTGTTGTTTCAGTGCTCTTGAGGTTTAGATTGGCTTGCTACACCATTTTTTTTATTCTTGACTACCACATCCTGAACAATTTTATGCAATATGAATGTAACAATTCTTAGGCTATTACTGTGTGAGATAAATCAGCGTCGTGTGTATGATGTTTTAATTGTATAGATATCTGTTCGTTTAATTTAGGTCTATTCAGGAGAACGTTTAAAGTGAGAAAGGAAAAATCTAGTGTTCCATAAAAGAATTCCCGTGAGACAAAAATCCGACTCACTGGCGAAAAAGGCCCAATCAGTAGTACATAACCGTCGTTAAGTAACCATAAACAATAAACACTGTATTACTCACCTCTCCAGTAGCCAGTAGGATGGGTTTTGGATGATGGCACTCTATGTCCCATCTACTAGGAGCGGCCAGGAAATTACGAACTGTGTTCCACAAAGGATTGCCTGTTTTCATTCCCTGCGTGAAAGTAAAGGCTCCTGGTCCATCTGTGGTGCCCGCGCCGAAGCTGTATCCCATGGCGGGTAAACATCCAGTTACCTGTAACAAGGGACGTAATTAGTGGTTTACAATATAATTGGTCCGCTTTATATCCTCAGTTAAATACGTACATGTAAAATCAGGAGTATTGCGTAATAGTTTACAATTTTATTAGTTAACTGAATGATCTGTACATAAATACCGTTAGAATATTTACATTTTATATCAACCCTACAGTATTTTTCAAATGAGAAGCAATTTCCTTCACCGCCAATCACGTGTAAGAGTGAACGAAGTGTTACCAGCAGTAAGAGTCTCCCCCCGCCTTGCCGTATCTGATTGGACTGCGTATCTAAGCAGGAGGACAAATTGTTTGTCATCTGCAATACACTGTAAATATCTTAATAGCATAGTATACAGAGTGCAGCATAAGTCAGTTAACCGAAAATGCAATTTTATTATTTTCTGTAGTTTACAACAATTATACAAAAAATAACTACAGTACATAAATTGTTCAAAGTAGCTTGTGAGTATTTATGGCATTGTTCGATTTCCAGATGTGGCCACACAATTTCCCATTGTTACCAAAAGAGTTTTCAAATTCCTGTTCAGTCAATTGCTGTAAAAGTTGTAGGTTTAGAGGTTTTGTACTGAAAACGTTGTCCTTATTTCCCACATGGCGTGAGGTCTGGTGATCTCGATGGTCAATCAATTTTACACATCCTTCCTATCCGCTCCTATCATGAACGTTTAATCCATAGTGCGGAAGAGCCTCATCTTGCTGCCAAATAGGGTTTTCCGTACTGCTCCAAACACAAGGCTGGTATCTAATTGTACCATAACTTCATTTCTTAACATTCGAAGGCACCATTCGATTTTATTTGGACGGTCACTGCGTGGTATGTCAGCTATAGAACCTGTCATCTCGAATCTTCGATTTAATTTATAGATAGCTTGCCTGCATGGTGGCTGAGAATGCGGATACTTCTCAAGGAAAGATTGGCTTACATCCTCATAATTTGAATCAAGTTTCAACCACTTCTGTAAAAGGAACACGCGCTGTTCTGTAAACAATCTTCTATTCATACATTTTTATTTTAAGCTTTCCATCTTAACAATGACTGAATGAAAACTTGTCACTTGTTAATAATAAACCACTGCTGCTACTACTTCTAAACAAATTCCCTTCGCCGTCATTTTTACCGCCACAAGGTTCCGTCAACTATAAAGTTTCTGACCATGTGCAGTGGTTGGCTGAGTTATATCGCATCTTGTATTATGCAAACAGCCTACAGTGTAATTGACCAACATAGATAAGTTTTGTTCAACTTTCTTTGTTCAACCACAATTAAATGTCTTAGTTTTGAGCTCTTTGAATATATTTTAATTGATTTAACAAACGACTCTCTCTATCTCGGTGCCATTCAGCAGTTAATTGTTCTCGTGTTTTGCGGTATATGACAGGCGATAAAGGAGTGCAGGGAGCAGTGCTTCGTTGGACGTTTCAGCCTCAAAGCAACGCGCATTAGAACACATGAAATGAACTCAATTTATAATAATATTAAAATTAATATGAAAAGAATTTATCTTATATTAACATTAGTTGTTTTCTGCTTTCTTGAAGATTGTTCCAGTACGATATTAGCCTAATCGATGTCGGACTTGCATACGGTAAATAAATTTATGTTTATTTCAAGTAGACCTGTAGAGACCGTAGTAGAGACAAAAATGATTCCTTTCATTCCATGTTCATTACATTATGGACATTAAATTCCACTCCGGCATTCGCCTTTGCAAGTAAAGAAAACGCACGAAATCCCACACTCAGCCAGGCCACCACGGGATTTAAATTTCACGATTCTCTGAAAATTATTCCATGACGTTACATGTCAGCCAACTTACATGAGACATCCTTTGGTTTTTATTAAAATTTCGAACGTTACTATTTATGCTATGCCTGTTGATAACATCAGTATTATTGCATCTTTCTTAAAAAATATGTACTATACTGTATAATGTCAAATTTGCTGTCTTTATATTACAATCTAACCCTTCAGCACAAAAAGCCAAATGTTTCAAATGTGGTTAATTCGAATTTAAGGGTTAGAAGAACCCGGTATAAGAGGCTATTCAAAAGTAGTGTAGTCAATAAACTGAGATGTGCAAATCAATACTTTTCAAATGGTTGAATATATAATTATTTTATACTGTCTTTTAAGATTTCCCACTGACATGTCCGAGTCTACAAAATAAGTAGGCCTTGCGAGCTTATTTGATTTTAACTCTAGAACTTCGGAAGTCGCTTAAAAACGTGAAGAAAGAATGGGATGCTACGATGATAATGGATGTGAAAAAAACAAGGCAACGCAGATATTAACGAATGAATAATATATTCCAAGTTCTTTGAAAGTACTTATTTCCGGGATGATGCATTTAAATCTTTTTGCTTGCATTATAAATGGACTGTCTGCCTTAGAGTCTGTACCACCTCTTTTGAAACATCCTCTATAAAGTCTCTCCCTTTAGTTCAGTTACTGACGAGTGAATTTAATTCCACACAACCTATTTTATGTGCTTCTCGTTGCTTCTTGGTATGGTATATTTCCTGAACGTAATCCTTGTCCCGTCTACACTTGTTGTGCCCTTAGGGATTCCTATCTAACATTTGCTTTCAGATTTTTCTGCCTTTCCTGAGTATAAGTCCCGGCCACTTCCATTTACTGTAGTGCTCTGTTGCTGCTTATTCTTTCTTCGTACGGATTATTTCACAGTTTTCATTTGAATTTTATTTTCGCGAGTTCAAACCCAGCCATGGTCGATGAATTCTTCAGGACTTAAAAATCCTGAGCAAGGAGTCCTCCGGGAGGGATTTTAAGCTCGTAGATTTACGACACGTAAAAGAACTCAAAAGTCTAAATTAGAGCTTCTGGACAAAATTCATCGGCCCTTTCACTTCCTAGTAATACCTTAGTTTCCTGAGATGGTTTGTGACGCGATGGGCTTACCACCTATCCTTCGGTCCTCTCTGGGGAAGTAAGCTTAACAAATTTAACGTAGGTATCCCCACCATAGGGGGCACAGGTAAAATCAATGTTATCATCAATCATTTATATTCCAAAGGAATTTTTAAGCATCTGTTATGTATACAGTACTAATTTTTTAGTTGATGAATAAACGGAGTGTTTCGATCAAAAGTCAGAAATTGTTATTTACTGCTTAGGCCTATATTAGTTTACTACTGACTAATCTTCAAAATTTGACTCCAATATAAAAGTAGGTTATAATAAGTTATGAAGATAAGTTCGAAATATTACTTAAACTTCGATATATAAGTAGAATATAATGATATAAGTCATAAAGCAAATATGCCTAATTTCGCAGTAACTTATTATATTTGTTGCCGGTTCATTATTTTTTATGATATCCAACAAAATAGTATCAGATTATTCAAACATGATCGATCACGGAGGTCATGAATATGGTTAATATGTGACTCAGCCGGCACAATTCTATCGATATACCCCAAATATAAAACATTTACATTTATTTCAGCTGCTCACTTCTCTTGGAGAAATAATAGTAAGCACAAAATTATTAAGTAGAATAGGCCTATAGATGTCTGTGGAGAATACAAGGGAGTCCTTTATTATCACTAAAACGATGGTAAGGACAATTTCTTGGGATAGTCCTAATGAGTGAAGATATTTTCACGTGAATTATTCTATTATTGGAAAATGGACTTCGAGTCTTAGTCCAACCCTTAGAATTGTATTTGTACGATTAAGGGGAGAATTCATGAAATCCTTTATATAAGTTTTGATTTTAAAGAAATCGCTCTAACGATTTTAAGTTAAAAGTAAATTTCAGTTCTTCTGTCTATTAACATTATTATTAATACCGGTAATAATAATAATAATAATAATAGTCTATAATAATAATAATGCATTAATGGTCTATCAATTTAAAGACTGTATTAGGTTTTTTGTTGTAAAAATTCTAAGGAATACTAACTGTAGTTTACTTTCAACTTTTCTAGGTTATCTTGATTACGGTAGAAAGTACATGAAAGGCTAACACAGAACAACTTGTACATACACTAGGAGGTGCCCGTGGCTTCGCCCACTGTAATTCATTTAAAAATTAAAAATTAAGAGTATAATAATTATTAAAGCATTATATTTATTAACACTTGCACGCGAATCATTCATAAACTAAGCCATTAATAATTAATGAAACAGCTAAAATTCCGGCTTCACAGTACATTCTACAATTAGAAAGCGCCCCCTGCGAAAACTATATCAGAATCGATTATGCAGTTCCAAGGAACCTGTGAACCACTGCCTTCTTTATTTCTTAAGATATAGAAGGCAGTGTGTGAACACATAATACGTATTGTTTCTCAACTGTTTATTGACATGAATATGATGTGAATTTTATTTTGTCAATTCAGTGTAATTTTCAGAAATTATATAATGTTTCAAGGGAAGGAATGGTTTGTTTGGATTATTATCAGCGATATTTCAAGAGTTAAACCATCAATATTTTACTGCTGGTGCCCCCGGTGCTTCGCCCGCCATGATTCATTGACTCCAGGATTTTAAAGAAATTTACATTGGCAGTGTATTAAAAATGTTTGTGGTTCAGAAAATTGTAAGTAAAAATAAAATTAGAATATTTGTTCATTTTGTTCATTTCACTTAGGCCTTATATAATAAAGAAACGGTTTTCCTAATTATGTAGTCGTCATGAAAGTTTACACTGCGAGAGACGAACATCGCCGAGTATACCCGATGTCTCACGAAGCGGGCGAGCGAGCAAGCACGCTATTTAGGGCCGTTGAATTGTATAAGAGTAAATATTATTATTATTTCTTGGGCCAATCATCACTTTTCCAGAGCCCCCGACCATAGGCCACACTCTGTGTACGATCTGTTTGCACTTTCATTCTGCTTAGTTTCATACCTTCTGATTCTCTTTGGTTTATGGCATAATGTTATTGCATCTGTTTTAAACTTTCTAGACAGTAGTTCTGCTATTTGTTCATCCATCTCAGCTTTCTGATCATTCTAGCTGTCTTTCGATCTGAGTTATACTTTACCTCTATTTGTTCATACTTCCCGATATTCTGTCTCTTTCCAACTTGTATAGATCCCGCACAAAATCTGTGCCGATTGCCTAAGTCATTGCATTACGTTTCGGTGGGGACTGTAGCGTCGATTGGCCTGCTACCTATCTCTCTCGCACAACTGTACCTCCCTTTCTATTTGTAAAGGCCAAGCTACCCCTCTCACTCGCACTCTAGAGAGTAACAGTCTCATCGGCACAGATTTCGTGCGAGATCTTTACATACAATTAAAATTAAGATTTTTATCATAGACATTTCTTTATAAAATTAATAGGTATGAGACAAAAAAAACGAAATAAGTATGACTACACTGCGCTGTAACAAAACACATCTTAATAAAATATGAATGATGTTATTCTTTCGTTTCCCATAGTAGCAGGAAAGCTACGATTGATTTATTGTTATGAGATTTAATATATCCGTGTCATGCACTAAAACCAATCAGAGCGAGATGGCAAAGAAAATAGGTCTCAGGTTCAAAACTCAATCCTCGTGACTGTTTGGATATTTTATGGCTTCGGCATTCGCAAAGGCAAACGTAGGACTTGTTTACTTTCCATAACCCATTGCATGTATATAACCAATATCAAAATCGTTTAAACTAAATACCAATCAAGAAGATATCACAAAACAATAGAAGCAGATGCACACGAATAACTTTTTACAGGAGTCTAATGCGAAACTCAAATATCCTAACACGTGAAATGAGGTATATGCAGTTAAAGCATGCAATTTGAGCTAAATGATGATCATAATAACAGCAATAATAATTACAATTATAATAATAATGAAAATAGTAGGCTTAATATAGATTACTGTAGGCCTATTTTCTTGAGAAAACCTGAATGCAAAAAGTATTCAAATATTCTATTATGTAGGTCCATAAAAATATCCCCACTTGGAATTAGCTTAAATTAAAGTGTGCCTAAGTTATGCATTACTTGACTTTGTTTAATTTGCACTCTTTTATGATTAGTTTTGACCTAAAAAATCTAAAGGGATAGTCGAGTCAGTTATTTATTCATTTAACACGCTATCTGTGATGAACCTGGGAACCTCAGTAATACAAATCTTAGCACATATAATTATTTGAGAAAGTTTGCTCAATATATTTTGCACCATTTATTTATTTTATTATATGTTTTAGTTGTAACGGAAATTATGATTTATAAATATATTAAAATCAAATTACAATCCAATTACAGCAATTATTATTATTATTATTATTATTATTATTATTATTATTATTATTATTATTACCACTACCATTAATGTTTCTCTGTACAGTATACTTTGGTAAATTCCAAAATCACATTTAGTTACGATTTTTTTACTTTAATCGTTTTATTCTTCATATTTTAAGCTTAATGTAAAATGTTTATCGTTAAAAAATTGATACATTGCTAAAATGAAGAAATTAGCGAGAAATATTTTTGAAGGTCTACACTCGCTGGTAGGTTGAATGTGGGCAGTGTCAGCTTACCCTTTTGCCAGCTTGATCATAAGACTACATTCTTGGAAAACAACTGAACACAGAAGCCACACGCTCTACCATATTGAATATCAACTTCTCTGAAAATACATCCTACTGGATGAACTTTTTCACGCTCCTACTTACCGTTTCAGTTTTCTTGGATACGGGATTCAAATACTCAGCTTTCTGGGTAGGCATGTCGACATACTGATGTATAATTTTAATCGTTCCTTTAACTTCACGTGCACCTTTATCGTTCCACAAGTCCTGAAAATAAAGGAAACATATTTTAAAAATAAAATATATTTATTTCTAAAGATTGTTTCTCCTTCACTATACAAAACTATTTCCTTAGAAAAACCCACCCATTCTTTTCCGGAGAACACATGTGTGATGAAATGTAAGATACGTCAGGACATTAAAGAAGGTGTTATAAAAATAAAATCAGTTATTTACTTTGAAAAATTATTTCCTTTTTAGAACACCAAACCGATTACTACGAAAAACTCACCCATATTTTTCAGGAGAACATTTGTGTGATGAAGTGTAAGATACGTCAGGACATTAAAGAAGGTGTTATAAAAATAAAATCAGTTATTTACTTTGAAAACTTATTTCCTCTTCAGAACACCATACCGATTTCTAAGAAAACTTACCCACGCTTTTCCGAAGAGCTTTTCTGCGATGATCCGTGTGCTGTCGAACATATCTACGCCTGGTCCGGACGCCATACAACGTTCTCCCTTCATTGAACATGAGCTCGTTTCGGCGTCACAGTGTCTTCCTGTGAATTCGCAGCGTGGACCTTTGATGTTTGGGGAAACGTCGCCCAAGTTCGTAGCAGCGAAAGCTGCCACAAATGGACCCTGTAAACAAGCAGGAAACATTTCTTGGAATGGTATTGATGAATGTAATTTTTTTCCGTTTGTGGTAATGTTTGTTATTATAAAAAGAATCGTCCACCTAACCACAAACCAAACTGGACCAAACGTTCAATGAATGTAACGTCCACTAAGCCCTCCTTTAGTCTACAATATCGTAATATTAACTGGATTCACATACATATAGCACTCCTCATACATGCCGTTATACATTCTTCAAAAAGTGTCCCCTATCTTGATGGTGCTGATGTTTAACTATTGTCCTAAAATATATATATATGGAAATAAAATTATGCAGTCACATAATACACATTTATACTTTAAATAGCAATATTCTGTATGTATCCAAATTAAAAACATAAACCATTAAAATTAGATATAGGCTACTGGAGCTACGTACTGTAGGTTATAAAACAGTCTGTTGTCTAACTGTTGAACATAAGTAAAATTTGCCGAAGACTTCTCAGCAAATAGTCATTAAGATAAAATTATGCTTGAGAACATGTAGATTAATTATAAAACAGTCTGTTGTCTATCTGTTGAACATAAGTAAAATTTGCCGAAGACTTCTCAGCAAATAGTCATTATCATAAAATTATGCTTGAGTATGCTTTCTTGGAATGTTTCACTAATACTGATTGTCATCACTGGACCATAACAGGTTCGTGGATTTCTACTACACATATCGGTCAGTGTGGCATTAGTTAAACGTGAACTAAAGCAATCTAATATCGGATATACATGATGAACCATTAAATTTATATTTTGAAAATTCTTGTGGACTAAGCAATTTATTTACAGATATATTTTTATGAGTAAATTACTCGAAAGGGAAGTGAATTCCAAAATGTGTGCTTTATTTGGTAAATGTTTTTAATATTATTTGAAGATCAGCCTGATATTTGAAAATGGAAACATTCTTTATTTATTATTCATATTTCTCGTAAAGAAACGAACAACATATATATAACTGCTTTCATATATGCGAAACTATGCAGTAAATTGTTATATATAGCCTATATATATACAGTATTAGTTTCTTAATCTACTATTTTTACTGGGTACATATATATATATAAATTCTTTGTATAACGTTTATATCATCAAATGGGAATTAATTATTTTATACATGACATGTGATATGTAACAGCTACATTGTCATCCCTGTTCATTATGAAGATTTCGTTTATTGTCGCGACGGCTATCATCGATGGATTTCTATTCCCATTCTAACTCTCTATAATGATAAAATAATGTGCTTCCTTTGTGACAACATTTATGTGTGAAATTGGATTTTTTATTAGGCCTCTGCTTCAACGAAAACAACGTACTGAAATAGACTTAATGCCGCATCTGACATGAGGATGCATTGTCAACCATTATTCCTAACTTCAAGGAAATCTATGATAGTAAACAGAAAAAACACAATCGTATTGAATTCTCAGATTCCAATTTTATTTTTCTATTACTAGCATGACTTTGAAATTTGTTTGGTAATTGGTTTTTTTAATTAAATTGAACCTCTTGTGAAAAACCTCTAGGCAAGGAGGTCTTAGTAAAATAATGTTCATTAAGTAAACAATTTGAGTGTATATTTACAATAATTGTAATACTTATTTTAAGGTATCGCAAAGATAGTTATAGTGAGTATGAGAATACCATTATATATATATACACCCTTAATCGAAAAATATTATCATTTTTTACACACAGAGACTTGTACTTGAATTTCAACAAACAACAGATCTACAAGCTTAAATTTTGATACTGTTAATTCTTCTACGCTTTAAATTCTTTAAAGTTTTCCTTTTTAATATTTAATTCGATTTCTAAGTTTATAGATGCTTAACAACTTATATTTTCTAACCTAATATAAATTTAAAAAAACAAATCTGGTAAAATTGTTAATTAAAACAACTTAATGATTCCCTGTAAATATAATGCAATTATATGCCAAGTGTCTAAGTTATTTCACCATGACGACTGACAAAAAAAAATCTTCAAGAAAAATAGATAAAGATATTAAGCAGTGATCTAAATTGCTATTCTCACATTGGCTACCGATCAGCTGTTTAGAATTTTATTATGATGCTGGTTTGCAAATTAAATTACACATTGGTTTTTTTTTAAATTTTTTTTTGCTATTATAAATGTGTATTCCGTTTTTGGTCTATCTCATAGGTCCCCCAATCACAGTGTAAAATCTGGTAGAAGATCAGATAAGCCATTTGAAGCGATGCCGAGTTGAGTAATTCCCACTTCTTTTGGATGAAGGAAACTATAGTCTATTCCAAAACATGAGAGCCTCGTCTCACTCCACCGCCCGAGGAATGGTTTTGCAATGTGTCCCTCTAATGAGAGTCACTCATTGTTCGCTAGTCCCAGAGTCAGTGTATGTAGAGAGTTTACATTCTTCTGATGTGGTGAAGATGGCCATTTTCACACCTGGGTTGGATAAATATTATATACTAACACAGAGGGTGCAACTATTCAACATTATACAAGACAGCGGACGGAACAATCTCTAGAAGAGGCGGAAACTTAACAGTATTGCTTCTAGGCCTTTAATGAGGGTAGTCTATTGTTCTCTAATATTAGTTATCTTACAATTACACTAATCATTACAGTTAAGTAGCAGGGAGGTAAATGTTAGCAGTGCTTTCATGTTTTGTAACAAACTATACGTTTATTGCAAGGCTCTAAAAATGTATAGGTCTACATACCTTACCAATGAGCTTCCCTGGATTCATGCGCTGTTCGAACAATACACACGCGCGTCCAGTATTGTCGGAAGACACTAATGTGTTGGTGTTGTTCATACTGGTCGGATGGACTGCGTACCAGTGTACAGCACCCATTGGTTTCCCGTCGTCTCTTACAAATTTCAACTGCACCATAGTTTTGTCCGTATTGTGCTCATATCTGGAAAACAAATTTCTTAAAGGGTGACCCCATTTAGCAGTACAAAGTATACCTCTTCAGCTAAAATTGTGTATGTTTAATATTCATTATCTTGGAATTAAAATGTGATGTTAAATTTTTTATAAACATCAAAATCATCAATACGGCGGTGCAAAAGTGCAATCTGAAAGGTTATACATGATAATGACTATTGTTTCAATATATTTTAATGAAATTATCATAGTTTTTATTCAATTTGTAGTCCTAATACTTAAATATGATTATTTCAATATCTAAGTAGAACTGTTTTTTTAAATTACAACTGTCATAAGATTTCAGTCGTAAGGTTCCTGGATTCATAAAACTTTTTTTTTAATAGTACGGAAAATTACTCGTATTTTGGGCATTTGAAGTCAGAATGTAAATGAGGAGAGAACCACAGTTCTGTAAAGCTTTTACTAAATTTGGTAAAAATTGCTTGCTTCTCAAATACAATTTTATAATTGAAATTAATCCGAAGGTATTTTGTATATTCTTCCTGGTTTGAAATAGATTTAATAGCTGATCAGTAGGCCTACTGGGTTCCTGTTCAGGTTTATTTAGTGCCAGAATGGTACTTTATAAGATTTATAAGATTTTATGGGGGACGGGAAAATGTCCGTTTATCTGCCTGCCCGTGTGTCTGTACGCGCGATAACTCAAATACGTTTTACCGGATTTTCTTGAAATTTGTTATACGCATTTATAACGTCCGTGGAAAGAAGTCTATTGATTTTGAGCCAAACCGGTTGACCGGTACCGGAGTAAAGCCTAATTTAGTGCCTATTTTATGGTAATATATTAGAAAGAATTTATCAAATGCAAATCATTTCTCATGAAAACATTTTTTTTTTTTTACAGTGTTCATATACGGCTTTAGAAGTTGCAATACAGGTAGCTTTGACAAATAACATTATCGACAAATTCCTTCACATATGCGTATCAGACTAGACCTTTGTTCTTCCGTAAGCCCGGCTTAATGAATAGATCTGGAGTTACCTCGGAAGTCGATTACAAAAATAACTTATTTTCTGCATATAATAATTGCAATTATCACTGATTAAATAAACGCATTGTGGCCCTTTGTTACATAAGTTTAACTGATTTTATTACAGTCGTAGTAACAATGAATATTTGTATCTTCTCTTCCCACGTGTTAAAAGTAGGCCTACTGGGTTCCTTGTGGCATTATTGTGCTGTGTATTAATCCTAAAAACTAAATTCCACGGCCGTTATTAACGGATTTATTGAACGAAGCTCCCACTTCCTTATCAGATAGCTCCTCAGTTGGTGTCATGATGCTGAGTGCACCCCATTCCAGATCTCCCTACCTCATAAAAATCCTAGGAGGTGTCTGGAGTCGAACCCAGACCCGCGGATCCGTAGTTATGAACGCTACCTCAAGGACTATGGAGGTGGTCTAGTACATCACATATAGAAATCACATTATCTTGTATTACTTAGTGAAACAGTGATATAAGAGAAATATGGAAATTAATTCCAAACCCATTTATCTAATATTTTTTATAGGGTAGGCCTATTTACCCAGGACTCTTAGATATGCATTTAAATTCTAATATCTAGGGAAATTGAAAACTGATAAGCGATAAAGGAGATGTAACGAATAGCCTAGGCATATAACACGCAAAGCGATTTGCTGATTTGAAAGCTTATAATTACTGAAGAATATCTTTTTTCAAATGAATAGCACTTGGTTTGATTGTTTCCTTCCATGAGTACATTACCATTCCGTTTTATATATTACGGAATTCTAAAATCCATTTAGCAGAACCATTTACGCAGATCTATCCCACAAGTCATCTTCCTGGAAAAACCATTATAGTACTCCACCCTCTGGTTGTTTGAGTTTAAAGGTACATATTATTTCGGAATTCCATTAATTTAAATGTATCCAAACCACATTTCAACAATGTAATCTAGTATTATATATTACGGAATTCTGAGAATCCATTTAGCAGAACCATTTACGCAGTTCTATCCCACAAGTCATCTTCCTGGAAAAATCATTATAGTACTCCACCCTCTGGTTGTTTGAGTTTAAAGGTACATATTATTTCGGAATTCCATTAATTTAAATGTATCCAAACAACATTTCAACAATGTAATCTAGTATCCTCTTTGCCAGATTGTCAGTATTTAGCAATTGAGATTTTTTTTTTTTGCCCCGCCTTCCACCCCCGAATTACCTGAGCAATAGGATATATCTCCGTTCTAACAACCGATTTCGCATTTGTTCTAAGAACGTCGAGCCACCTTCTCTTGTTCGTAGAACACAGCGAAAATATTTGATGAATTGACTTTGGCATTTTATTCAGTTAACTTTACTCTTGTTCATCCGTCTATTGTCGCGGGGGACGTGTCCCCGATCTGGTATTCACCTTATAGAGTGAGGGAAACCCCGCGAAAACCTCACTCAAATTTGTTGCTGCGAGGTTGTCCCGCAGCTTCCGAGGCAAGTCTTTGGCAATTTGCCATATCAGTCCTGCTCGGTATGGCCCCAGGGGATCTGAGCATTCCCCCAAGTCATATTCCTCTGATATTAGGTGTTTCTTAGGTATCATCTTCGTCTTGTCCTTTCCTGCTTTCTATCACGTGGCGTGTGAATGTTCTGAAAGCAGTATTAGCTCTCTCTGTCGTCCAAAAACTAATTCTGGTGGTCATACTTCGCCTGCTTGTTTGGCTACCTCTCTTAGGCTAATGGGTGCTTCCCTGTATCTCGCGCATGTATATAGGGCGTGGTACATTTATCAGTCTTCACAGTAGCAGAGGTAATCCTCCGCTAGGTTAAATCTAAATAGGTTTGCTGTGAAGAAGCCATGTTCCGATAGAACTGAGATTTTGAGTTATCAGGAACGATCCATTTTTGACTAAGTCGTCTGCGGACGCTAGGGAAATAGTCCTTTGTTAGGAGGTCCTTTTGGATATCTTTCCAGCGTCGTTCCCACGCATGTACAGTAGCGCTTCTAAGTTGCTTCATTAATTCTGAATGATTATACCTTTCGTAAATGTCTTGATTTAGTTCCCGCTCTGCAATTCGAATAGGGAGGTGTTTTCTTATTGATTAATTAATTTTTGTAAGTATTTACTCTTTCCTCTAATAGCACATCTACAGGGATTTCTCCACCAATAACCGGTAGCGCGTCATTTGATGTATTCGAATATGCTCTGGTGACTCCATGTAGAACTTGTCTCTGTGCCGTAATTAACTTACGTTTATGGCGTGTATTTATGTATGGAGCCCATCTGTGGACTGCATATTATGTAATTAGTACCACGAATACTAGCAATTGAGGATATATAATTAGTAGGGACCGGATTCTTAGGTTTTTACCTATTTTTTTCCTTACTTCCAAAACAAAAAGCGCTCATACACTTTTCCGAATCATGTCCATAGGATTCGCCCACATTAATTCTGTGGCACCTAAAAACACCTAAATGGGGTATAAAAACCTAAATATACCTAAACGGGATATAAAACCTAAAATATCTAATTTAAGCTCCCTTTTTTGTCTTTTTTGTTTGTCAGTTGAGAAATTTATATTTTGCGGGGAGAGAATAATTTTTGTCGGGTAGAAATTAATACCACCAGCATTTCATTCAACCCATTGTCGTATAGGATGGACATTATCAATAGAAGAAGTGTAGGAGTACCGGTGTATTTCTTTTAAAATATTCGTACGAACAACCATTGTTGCCGTGTCTGAACAAGGATATAGGCCTACAGTAGATTTCTGTGTTTTAAAGAGCTTGTTTGCCTTTATTACTGCCCTGTTATTCACACTGTGAGTTTTAAGAAGACGTGTTAATTATGCCGAAACAAATGAAATCGAGTTTATTACGGCAGTGGTTTGGCGACGATCTGAATTTCACTACAGATGGCAAAGTAATATTTTGTCAAGCCTGCCAGAAACACGTATTATTTACCTTTCTACAAAAGGGGAAGTTTTCGTCCCGAGTTGATCTGTTGTGCGGTTAGCATGCGTAACAACCGAAGAAAGGAAAATAATCAGTTTCACATTATCCACATCCGACCATAAAGTATTTTACTCACTAAATTAGAAGCATCGGATTCGAATCCTGAGAAGGGTAGTGTCTAGATACAGTATTAACTATTAACTAAGAGATAACAGGAAGAACTTCACAGTTGAGAATCTTGAAAGATATTTAGTGATATACTGTAACCAGGAAATGTGAGGCAATCTTATTTTCACTGCTTCTTTTGATTGTTTATGCTTTCTTTCTTCAATTGTATAATATTGTCTTAAAGCAAGTTTACACAAATTTAAGCCAATTTTGTTAAGTTAAACTTTACAAGTATTATGTATTCAATCCTATGTAGCACATTCAAATTCATTAAACCAATTATTCTACTCGAAAACGATATTTTGGACAAAAAACCTAAAAAAAAACTATTTCACCAAATGGAAAACCTAAAACAGTGTTTTTAAAAACCTAAAAATCCGGTCCCTAATAATTAGTCTTAGATTTACAATGAGACAATGGAAAAAAAATCTAAAGAAAAAATTATAAGGTAAGAGATTAATGTCGCTAGCCATTTATTAGCATAATGTTATATTAAATACCAATATTGCATTAGTATATTTATAATTATTACGAATATTCAAATATGTCCAGTTCAGCAGACTATATTTTCAAGTAAAGGAGTCAGAGATGCTGGATCAAACTTAGGAATATCTCAGAAAGTCTCAGATAGTAGCATTCTTATTAAATTCAGAAAGGCATGGAATAGAGCTCTATTAATACGGAAAGTCAGACAATGTGCTGGTACTTCCTCCATCTCTTAATAATTCTAAAGCCATATTTGTTTTAGAACTTTCAGCAAAAAAAGGGACATAGTCCCAGAACAACTCCCCCCATCGTCGCGATATGGCTTCTTCACACGTCCGGCGCAATGTATTTGTTTTCAACCGGTCAGGGTGACCAACTATCTTCGTTGCAGCAGTACGATGACCTACAAGCTAAATAATGCATAAACTAACCACATTAGTTAAGTGCGCGAGCGGAGGCGGCAGCCGAAGCGAAGCGCCCTTGCATTTTCGAATAATGTACGAAACACTGTTTGTCGGTTTCGAAAATGTGGAATATTATATCTTTCGTCTCGTTATGTTGGTCACAGTTCATCGCTAGCGACGTCACACTGGCAACGTCCAATCATGCGCTTCTACTCCGGTCTTAATAATCAACATGGCGGAAATATCTCTACTTTTTGCAACTTCCCACTATAAAAGAAAGTGTACTGTTTAGGGTGGGCGGGTTGGACCAAATCACTCGTGAAGACAACATCTCCTCTCCCGAGAATGATATGTCTTGAAATCCATGTGTTTTTAAGTGTTTTATGGAGATAAACTCGTGTTATAATATGGGGGAGTTGAAATGGGATTTTACCAAAAAAGGTACTGTACAAGAAATAATACAGTATTTTCCTAAAAATACGAACGAAACGATGAAGAAATTACACAACGAAAACTTTGTCATTATTTTCTTCAACGGTGTGGCCAACCAATCAAATAAAAGGATTTCGGATAGATTTAATTTTTAGTCAACCTGATGTGAGAAGGAGAAGTAGTTGTTCGATTGAAAATAACCTGAATATGAAGTATCATAACGACACCCTTCGTCTTCATCAGCGTTGAGAGAGTTATTTGCAGAGCTATTGCTGATGATGATTTATGGTATGTAAATATCCAACTCGGCATTTGCCTTTACGACTGGGGAGACCATGAAAAAACCCATTTCAAATTGGCCGGCAATGGGATTTGAACCTGAGACCTCCTGAATGCTCCAATACGTTATCATCTCGGCCACCTCTCACGGTACCATTCAAATATTGTTAATTATTAGAGAATATAGCTTATATATCTATCTTGTTAATTATTAATTTAATTAGGCGCTCAATCCTCAAAGTAACAGTCTCAATGTAAAATAACATAATTAGGTCTAAGTAATAAACTTTGGGCCTATTTGTGTTCATTGCTTATTTCATAAGTACCTATTTTGTATCCGAGGTGTTCATAGACCCATACATGTTTCAGTAAATTATGGTTTTTGGAATCAGGTACCGCAAAATATGTATTAATGCTGAAAAGTCACCATCAAATATTTGAGTCAAGCACAGTACTGGTTCTATCTGTGGTATGAGTAAAGAATTTTTTTTTAATTCAAAATGTGTGTAGTCATTAGAAGTCAAATACCGTGCAAACAAGCATCAAAGGGCTCGAACACCTCCAATCTCCAACACAGGAGTATGTAAAGTTCAGGAGATATAGACAGATTTAGCTGTAAGCTACTTACTTTGCGCGCTCGGACTCCGGATTAGCCAGGTAAGCCGTGGGGCTGCGGTTGATGCTGGCATCTAGGAGATCCCCCTGTGACAGGTATATCCGACCCCTCGTCATGGTCTCATATGCCCTCCGGATACTCTGATAAAATAGACATGTTCTGTTACCAACTTTAATTAAAGCCTCACTTTAGCACAGGACTTCATTTCTGTTCTTTTCCTATAATGCTATGTATCCTAAAACTAGGTTGAACATTGACCATTTTAAATGGTATTACTTCTGTCAAAAGATACATTTTATTTCTAAGATACTTATACAGGAGAAGGGGAATAAATCACAAAAAAGAAAGACACTCGGAAGTTTGTTAGTGTTTTAATAATAGTAGGCCTTCATTATGCAACGATACGATCCTTTGTTGGCATATATTAAAATACGACTATATTTCAAATTGGTATCTTAATTACCATAATGGGTAAGGTGATAAACCGTATTTGTTCGATTCAAATAAAATGCTTGAGTTTTGGGTTTTTAGATTCAACGAGACAGCTGACTTCTGCAATCAGCTGTTAGTAAGCTCTCTTCGTTTTCATGTTTTGCTATATAAGGCAGCTGAAGGCGTGTGGGGAAATCGGAGGTTATCTTGTCGCTTTAACCTCAAACCAAGAGACTTTAAAACACAAAATTAATTGAATTTAATATAGTATAAGATGAAAATTAACACGACCAGAATTGATTGCATTTTAAATAGAGGTTGTTTCTGTGTAGTTTCATTTGCTGCTCCCAAGACTTCGAGATTGTTCCGTGTTCGATATTAATCAATACCACAGCAGCGTTATAATGAAAATCTGTACTTTAATGGATGTCATTAAGATACTGTTCCGTCACATATTATAAGTGTGTTGTAGTATGGTCGAACAAAAAATATTTTAAAGCTTTATTTTACCATAATGATTATTATTAATACATCTACATCTACAAAACAAGATGCTCTGAAGATGATGCAAACACATCGGAAGGCTTAGGCATTAGCATGATATCTTACATTCAAAAAGTTGCGTCTATGGAATCACTTGTCCATTTACTATACAGGAAAGTAAAAATTCCTTCATTCCTAACCATCCTTTCTACATGGTGTCACTTTGAGCAAATTTCTTTATGATACTTTAAACGGTTTTGGGGTTATTAAATATTTATTTATACAGTGCATTTCACCTACGAGTTGGCCAATCGTGCGGGTTTCTGCGTCACGACGGCCACAGCTCTAACTCCCGGGCGATCGGGTGGAATATCTACGCAAATAAAGTAGCTAACGGTGCAATGATTCGGGTCCTCAAAGTTACAGTTAAAATTTCAATGAAAATAACCACGTAACTCATCACAAGAGATGTTGGAAATGTCCTCCTCTTGCAGCATCCACACAACACTGGCACCTTTTTAGTAAATTTTCTTTCACGCGCAAAAGTTCAGCTTCGGAGACAGAATTAATTTCTCTTGTGATATTGTCTTTAAGTTCTTCTAATGTATGGGAAATTGACCTATAGGGCCTACACTTTATTTTTCAAGTTCCCCTATAAATAACAGTCACATACTGTTAGAAGAACTTAAAGACAATAACACAAGAGAAATTAACTCTATCTCGGAAGCTGAACTTATGCGCGTGAAAGAAAATTTCCTAAAATGGTGCCAGTGTTGTACGGATGGCGCGTTCCCTGATCCTCATTGCTTAGGAACTGCTTTGTGTGGGAATTAAAGAAAGTGTATTTACTCTTCCCATTACCACATTGTGAGAGCTCCGTAACAGCAAACACTGCCATAACAACCGCAATGTTTCAGAACTACTTTCGAATCTCTATCGAAAGATATAACGTGTACTGTACATGTTGAAAGTAATGTGTTAAAACACATTCCATGAAAAACGTTGCCAGTAAAATCATGCTGTCAACAAAATAGATACTTAATTTCTGGACATTCTGTATAGATTGCCATGTATGCAGTATAATGTTAGACATCTCTTATTTCATTGTCCATTATTTACGCATGAACTTTGTCAGTTAATATTATATATATATTTTTTTTTTAATTTTGACTTTACTACACCGATCTATCGTTTCTTCTTAAATGAGCAAAGTTATAAAGTTGTTTCAAGTTTCATCAATAGTGTATTTGCAAAATGTATATGTAGTCTACTGTATACTCTGTATAGTTTATTCTATAACTCTAATATGCCAGCTGGTAAAATAGGGTTATGTACTTTTGGAAATTCAATAACAATAATAATTTCATGTCATTTCATTTATTTATTTAAAGATGCTACAAACTATTTTTTTACAAATTTTAATTAGTAGGCATCAATAATAATAATAATAATAATAATAATAATAATAATAATAATAATAATAATAAATAATAATAATAAATATTAATAATAATAATAATAATAATAATAATAATAATAATAATAATAATAATAATAATAATAGGTATACTGTAAATGGCGAAGGAAGGAATAGAATGTGAAACCTATCGAGTATATTCACATTTTCTGTTTTCAAGCAGAATATCACAAATTACTGTTGGAAATCAAAATAATTTCATAATTAATGAAATGTTTAACAAAATAATGAAGTATACTTACAATTACAATTCCTGCAACGAGAGCGACGAATGACTGGCGTACGAAACCCAGCACAGTGACGTCAAACAGGAGGTCATGCATATAACCGCCTGGAGTGGAGTGTGTATGTGAAGCGCTCAGCATCAAGTTCTGTTCGTTGAAGAAATTTCCGTACATCGATCTGAGTCGAGCCAAAACCTGAAATTGTAATATTTACGACAAACAGCATTATTCTTTGTTATACAGTGAAACTTCCCAATAGCGGACACCGCCGGGAAAGAATTAAATGTCCGTTATTAAGAAGTGTCCGCTATTTAGAAAATCGTTGGTACAAAAAAAATCTTATTCAACACTATAGTTTACAGTACAGTACGGTAGACAGTGAGATTGTGAGATTGTGAGATTGTTTGCGGTCAAGAAAATTTATACAAGAAAGGTCTATGCATACAGTAGGCCTAGTATCAAAACTAAAGTTAAGTTGTAGAAAAAGTTTGTACAACAATACAGTACATGCATTTTAAGGCAAATTCAATTTACGTTTTTGTGACATTTTTAATATGATTGCACTTCCGAACACTCAACTCCACAAGCTAAGAATGTACGAACTGCTCATGTATCACAGCTAACAACTGTGCTGCTAAGAGATTGTGACTGAACTGAATGTAACAGTAAAAATGGACGATATTGATTGTTGCAAAGAATTCCATTAGAATTGAGTTTAGAATTCAGTTTAATTTACCACAGTCTTTTCTTTCATGCTGTCCGTTATGTGGAAGTTTTAATTGTTGTTGGGGATACATTTCAGTGTCCGCGTCCGTTTTTGAGAATGTCCGCTATTTGGAAGAATTTTATCATAAGGACCAATGTTATTTTGCAGGGAATTTAAAAATGTCCGCTATTGAGAGAAGTCCGCTATTGGGAGGTGTCAGTTAAGGGAAGTTTCACTGTATTATGGAAAATTCTTCTTCTTCTTCCACTGCAAGGATAGGCTATAAGTCTGTTCCGTCTCAAAGATCATCTTCCCAACGTAATGTAGGCTGGCCAACTGCACGTCTACCTTTGGGTTTGTATTGCAATCCTTGTTTTGTAATTCTGAGGAAATCCATTCTCTCAATGTTTTGGGACCACTGTTGTTTGGATCTGTCAACTTTCGACGTCTCTAATTTTTATTACAATATTAATAAAAAATGTTATTTATTTATATTTTACTTTCCATGCTCTTCACACATTCCCATCATTTACAACTGTACACATAAAGTGTTCCTAAAACCTTTCTGGGATTCCAACAATTCAAATGCAATTATTTTGGCTTCATTCAGACTGTAGACTAACAGACAGGCAAGAACAACTCCAGAACGTTTTCAAAAATTGACAGTTTTGACGAAATGAATAACTAATTATTTTCTTAAAATGATAAAGGAACACATCTTACAATATTTTATATACCCCTATGTCTAGTTAATGAACTAATATTAAGTAGCAATGGAAACTTCTAGTATGTTTTCCATACCATGTGCCATGTTGGCTTCTTTTGATAACTTATTGATCATAATTATTATTTTCGGTTTATCTTAGGTTTTAGCTATTTGTTGTTTTGTTTACTCTTGGAGTACAACATGGCTTGTTGCGATTGAGAAATAATCGTTTCATCATTCTTCGGTAGACTTCTTTCAAACAAGTTCTGAACGTGTTTTTTTTTTCCTCCATGCCTTACTTTTCTTCTTGTAGGGTACACAACTTTTTCTTCGCATTTCCTTCACAGCTTACAACATAAATATATCATGCTTTGTTTGCCCCTCATTACCGTCAAAAGTTACGGTCGACTACCGCATTCTGGTGTAAATTAAATTACATATTCCTGAGAGCGTGAAATATTTGAGACTTTATATGAGACCTTAATATCCTTAAAAGATTCCTTGTTGCGTTCACGAAGAGTTCAGAGCGTACATGGTGTTCTTGGTGCGTGAGCGAAGTTCACAACAAAAGCATCAGTTTGTGAAAACATATTTTTCTTATATTCATAAGTTGCATATTTAAATTTTCAGAATGTATGCAGATTAATGACGAAAGAAAATTCATATGCATAATATTAAATTGTCCCATGGATGCATCAACACTCTTATCAAAGTACCTCCCTGTCAACGCCATTTCCAATCATGGCACAGTCTATGCTTACGAACACAAAAATAATATATTTACAAGATCGTCAGTATAGTCATATAAGTAAAAAATACAATAATGTACGTTTTACGATTAGGTTATACATATTTCCCTAAAATTAGGCTATGAACAGAATAAATTACTATCGAAAATTTAATAATTACCAATTTTGTGTTTCATTTACGATAGTGCGAATGATTATTTTAGAATAGTACTGGTTAATAATTTCCGTTATCTTATATTTTTATCCAGTATAATTGAATATATGAAGGGTAGAAGGTATAGAACAGACGTAGGGAAGTTTCATTTGTAAATAGAACCATTGAAGAATGGAAAGAATTGCCTGTAGCAGCTTTTCAGGGAAACCCCCCTCCCTGAAGAAATTTTAGAATAACTTAACTCAGAATTACTTAGCTTAATTAATGCTACCTTCTTATGTAATGGTTCTTGATAATGAAATATTAATTCGTTCATGTCTTATAGTCTTGGTAGTAGTAGCCTATTGTAGTCTTAGGAAACGCTGCCACTGGGTAGTAACCCAATTGCAGTGAATACATACATACATACATACATACATACATACATACATACATACATACATACAAGATAGGGAGTTTCTCAACTGGGAATTCAATTAATATTGATCTTGAGGAGACTGGTACATATGAGAGAAATTGTTTGGGCATAAGAAACGCTCCAGAGACTCTTCAGTTAATTATTGTCCTTAAGGTCGCCACTTTCAGTTTGAGAAACTTAAATCCTAACGTGCTTATGCCTAATAAGGAGCCCAAGCGTGCATTAGCGTTACCAAAGCAAATCAGTTCAACTTACCTCCCTGCGAACGCTAGTTCCCATCATGGCGCAATCTATGCTTACGAACACCATTCTGTTCTCTCCGTCGTCCATAATGAAAGCTCTGGAGAACTGCCTGGTGTGTATTCCTTTCCCCTTCTGATCCAATTCTGCATATCCCATCTGGAATATTATTATTATTATTATTATTATTATTATTATTATTATTATTATTATTATTATTATTATTATTATTATTATTATTATTATTATTATTATTACTCTTCACCGAGTATAGTATTAGTAATTAAATCAAGGAGGATGAATGGGCTGGACATGTTGCGCGCATGGGGGAGGAAAGACATATCTCAAAAATATTAACTGGGATACCCGAAGGGAATAGACTCTTGGAAGACCTAGACGTAGGTAGGATGACAATATTACGGTAAATTTAGGGGAAGCAAGATTTACGAGGGTTGGGTGGGTGGAGTTAGCGTAAAATAGAGTTGTACTGCTTGCTTATGAATTGTCTATTGACATTGAGTAAGTAGGTAGGTTGTTGTTATAGCCCAATTTTTCTTGTATGTGTTTTGGGTGGTATACCAAAGGAATTCCCAACTGCTTCAAATAGGTCTAACTTACATTTTTTTATGACTCGTGGTGACATAATAATTGTTTGTGTGAGTTTCTTCTCGGAAAAAGCTTTCTCCCTGCTTTTCCTCTGAAAGGAATGTATTCGAATACATCAGTGCTTATTGGAACTTGCTATGCATTCTAGAAGAAAGCTCTTGATCATTTCCTCGTGGCCGAACAATTTGATTTGGGTTTTTCATGGTTACGCTAATTGTAAACGGAAATTCCTAACTGGAAATTTACTTACTGTGACTCATCGCCGCTGTTTGATTCTGTATCACATCCATTAAAGAAAATTGGATACTAATTAAAATTATCAAGCCAATACCACCGCTCTCTTCATTTCAAAAGTCGCGCTGCTTGAAAATTGGCAACATATGTGGTTAGCCTAGCTAGCTGGTCTATTAAAGCATTTCATTATGTTGTGCAATACATTGTACTGTGCGTAATATTCTTCAGATTAAGTATGTATATATGGAACCTCTCGAATGGGGAGAGGCGGGTTGGGTACGACCCTAGGCACGTAGGCCATCAGATCATGTTACACTTAAATTAGACACTGAAGTTAATATCACGCCGTAATTGTATATATAGAAAGTACCAGTGTAGTATTAGAGATGCATCGTGAGTTTAAGGTTAAAACAGTCGGTAAAGTTTGCTTAGAGTGCAAAGTAAACAAAAACACATGTTTTCTGGAATTCCTGGTAGTTAGCATTAAGGCTTAGCCATTGTTAGGAATATATGCATGCGTTCAATTGAACCTAATTAAGAGAACTGCAGATTGTCAAGAATGCCATGTTGAATGCGACAATCTCTCTGAAAGGAATGATTTTATAAATAGGTAGAAAGATTTGTTCAGGGGATTAGAAAGTTCTAAAGAGGAGTTAATCATAAACTTGAATTTTTTTTTAATTTTTTGATTGCTTATTTGTCGCTGTGGCTCAGAGGATGCGTTCAATCCTCTCACGCAGCGGGCCCGGGTTCGATTCCTGGTCGGGACAAGTTACCTAGGTGAGGTTTTTTCCGGGGTTTTCCCTCACCTTTGAGACAAATGTCGGGTAACTTTAGGCCCTTGTGGTCCCCGGATATCATCTGGCCGTCATTATCATCTTCATCCCATCCTCGCCTTGTTTGGAGTGAGTGTGTGTGTGAATGGTGTGTCTCGTCCTATGTGTTCGTGTTGTCTCGGAGGTGGCCCCGGAATTGGGCTGATCACTCATCCGGGGAGGCCCTCCATGTCCTTGTCTGGTCAAAAAAGTATGTATGTGATCCAAAGATAATCCCTCTCCCGACAGGTCGCGGCCCTGTAAGGCCCGGGCGGCTTTGGTCGCTTAAATCCTACAAGGGAGAGGTAAAACTACGAGAAAGAAAGAAAGAAAGAAAGAAAGAAAGATTGCTTATTTGTACGGCTCGAAATGTTTTGATAGAAATAAAGGAATGGGCCTATTGATGACTCGTTCGTTAATTCGTTTTGTTAATATTCTAGTTACCCCACTCATTCCTTCACATATGCTTATCAAACTTTCTCAAGAAACCGTGATCCAAAACTCAATAGTTTCTGAAATGTGGCATATTTACTACACCGGGAATTTTGTTACATCAGTTTGCCTGATGTTATTTAGTTCGCAACTCCTATCAGCAAAATCAACCTGCGTTCGTGCAGATTCGGGAACTCCACTAATGAGAGTTTTTTGACGTTTTAATTAGCAAAATACCAAAATGAAAATGCTGATGTATTGCATATTCAGAGAGCAGAATGCTATGCATATAAGCATATGCCTGATGTTATTAAGTGCCAGTATGGTACTTTATGAGATTGTGTGGGGAAGGGAAAATGTCTGTCCATCTGTCCCTCCGTCAGTCCGTGTGCCTGTACACGCGATAACTCCATAAGCTTTCTCTAATTTTCATGAAAATTTGAAAACGCATTTATAATGTCCATGGGAAGAACCCTATTGATATTGAACCAAATCGGTTCACCGGTACCGGAGTAAAACCCAATTTAGAGTCCATTTTAAAGGCGCGATAACTCAAATACACATCGGAATTTCATGAAACTCGGTATACGCATTTATAATGTCCATAGGAAGATGTCTATTGATATTAGACCAAATCGATTAGCCGATACCGGAATAATGCCCAATTTAGTGCCTATTTTATGGTAATATATTAGAAAGAATTTAACAAATGCAAATCGGTTATCCTGACAACATATTGTTTTACACTGATCATATACGGCTTTGGAATTTGCAATACAATTAGCCATAATACATTCCTTTTCCATTTGATTGTCAAACTAGTCAAATGTTTATTTCGTTGATCAAGTTGAATACTGTTTATATACAGAAGGTATATTGCTGTGAAATAATTAGGCCTACGTAAATTAAGTGGAGTTCTTTGACAGTGTATTTTGTGAAATTTTGATATATTTTAAGAATTTCTTATATCATTGTATACGAGTTTAAATTAAGGTTAAGTATGTTCTTCCACAAGCCCTGCTTAATGAATCGATCTGAAGCTTAACTCGGAGATAGATTAGAGAAATAACCTATTTTGTTCATATTATAATTGCAATTAACTTATGACTGATTAAATAAAAGCATTCTGGCACTTTGTTATACCAGTTTTACTTGATTTTATTTAGTTCGCAACTGCTATCAGCAAAACCAACATGAGTTCATTCAGATTCGGGGTACTCCACTAATGAGAGATTTTTGACGTTTCAATTAGCAAAATAAAATTTAAAATGCTGAGAGCAGAATGCTATGCCTATAAGCATCCTTTTGTTAAACAAAATGAGTTTTCATTTCATTAAAATTTATATTTTTATTCAATTTAAGGGTGCAAAAAAATGCTTGTTTAGATTATTTAATCGTTCGTTTAGAGCTCTCAGCTATTTAAATTAATTAATTGCTTGCATAGAATAGCATTAACTTTTCTATTCGTAAAGGATGCAAATTTTGTCACGATTTTTTTTAATTAGCTTTATTTATACTCCTCTGAACATCGAGGTGAAATCAGGCGTGAGGTTCTATATGTAGGCTATGTCAGAAGCCCATGCAATTACTGACGTGCACCTGATTTCTTTTGTTGGTGTGTTTATGACATCTGTTTTATTTCAATTGATGTTAGATTTTAATGAATATGATACAGACTGAAATAGTGGCGTTGAATCATGAAGAGTAAATATATGAAACGGCATATGACTTTACAATTGGGGAAACAGTGAATAAAATAAAATAAAATTGACCAGTCAAAGGATTGGATTTCGGACCACCCGAATACGAGTCCGAGACGTTACCATCTCGGCCACCTCTCTCGGTGCCACGAGTTTAATTTGCATCAGAACCATCAAAAACCAGCTTATCTCTTTAATCAATAAACGACTGTGTAAATTTTTCACTGTTCTTCCACAATGCCAAGTCAGGATATAAGAAACTGAAGACATAACTAAATTTATTCATTTTTTAAACAAAATAAAGCAATTTATGTAAGTTGTAACGATTTTAATCTCATGAATCACATTTATTAATATCATAAATGTAGATATATAAGCATTCATGAGCCACAGATTATTGTCTCTGTTGGACACTACATGAGAATATTATAGGAGAAAAATTCCTCCGGCACTGGGACTTCAAAATTCCTCCGGCACTGGGAGGAATTTTTCTCCTATAATATTCTCATGTAGTGTCCAACAGAGACAATAATCTGTGGCTCATGAATGCTTATATATCTACATTTATGATATTAACAAATGTGATTCACTCCGGCACTGGGACTTGAAGTCCCAGTGCCGGAGGAATTTTTCTCCTATAATATTCTCATGTAGTGTCCAACAGAGACAATAATCTGTGGCTCATGAATGCTTATATATCTGTCTTGAATGTTAACTGTACAATAACAGTGGGAGCCCGGTCACAAAAAAATCACTACTTAGTGTGCCTCACGGTACTGCATATGACATAACTTGTCTGTCTGTGAGGTAGACCATTAGGGCAATCAGTCATAGGAGAGAAGTTCCATCTGGCGCTGTGAATTGAGCTCCGGCTTAGCTCAGTTGGTAGAGCATTGGCGCGAATAGCCAAGGGTCCTGGGTTCAAATCCCAGTGCCGGAGGAATTTTTCTCCTATAATATTCTCATCATAAATGTACTTTCTTAGATTACATAATGGACGGGAAAAATGTCTGTTCGTCTGTCTGTCCATCTGCCCGCGTGCCTGTACACGTAATAAATGGAACACGCTTTATCAGATTTTCATGAAACTTAGTGTGCACACATTAACGTCCATAGGACGAACGCTATTGATTTTGGACCAAATCAGTTGACCGGTTCCGGAGTAACGCCCAATTAACAGTTTAAGAATAGTCAATCATCACTAGGGACCGGATTCTTAGGTTTTTACCTATTTTTTTCCTTACTTCCAAAACAAAAAGCGCTTATACACTTTTTCGGATTATGTCCATAGGATTCACCCACATTAATTCTATAGCACCTAAAAATACCTAAATGGGGTATAAAAACCTAAATATACCTAAACGGGATATATAACCTAAAATATCTAATTTAGGCTACTTTTTTTCTTTTTTGTTTGTCAGTTGAGAAATCGATATTTTGCGACAAGAGAATAATTTTTGTCGGGTTGAAATTAATGTCACCAGCGTTTCGTTCAACCCATTGTCGTCTAGAATGGACAGTATCAAGAGAGGAAGTAGTACCGGCGTATTCCTTTTAAAATATTCTAGTGTCCAATTAACTTGGGAACCTGCCGCAATTGCTTTGATGAAATTCACACCTATGACGTCATGTGAGGTTGAAAGGACATCTTCTGCCTTCCAATGTATTCTAAGATAACAGGAAGAACTTCACAGTTGAGAATCTTGAAAGATATTTAGTGATATACTGTAACCAGGAAATGTGAGGCAATCTTATTTTCAATGCTTCTTTTGATTGTTTATGCTTTCTTTCTTGTATAATATTGTCCTAAAGCAAGTTTACACAAATTTAAGTCTATTTTGTTAAGTTAAACTATACAAGTATTATGTATTGCATCCTATATAGCACATTCAAATTCATTAAACCAATTATTCTACCCAAAAACAATATTTTGGACAAAAAACCTAAAAAAAACTATTTCACCTAATGGAAAACCTAAAACAGTGTTTTTAAAAACCTAAAAATCCGGTCCCTAATCATCACTATACCACACAGCCGCGTAGTCTTGAAGGCCTGTGTAGACTTTCTTTGGAGGCTGATAGTAGCTAAAAGGCAAAAAAACCGACTACGCTAGCAGTAACGGATATTGCGAGATCTACAAATTTGGTCCTATTACACGGTATGTAAATATCCAATTCTGCATTTGCCTCTACGACTGAGGAAACCATGAAAAAACCCATGACAGATTGGTCAGCCACGGGATTTGAACCTGGGACCCCCCGAATGCGAGTGCAAGAAGTTAACCATCTCGGCAAAAACTATTCAGTTCTTTCGAATGAAGATGTTTTACATAAAAGCTGAAAGAGAAACTGGACACACAATATTTATGTCTTTATGTCTGCTCATTCTAATGATTCTTGATTTATTTCATGATATAATCCTAAAAGGGGGATGGTAAGAAAGATTATTCCAATAATAGTCCATATTTTGATATTTAATTATGTGCAGTAATAGTGCAGTTTCTCCGTAAAAATTTTGAAAAATTACGGCGATTAAGAAAAATCGTAGTGAGACGGATAGTCGGGTTGAATTTTTAGGGTAATGGGCAACACGTGAAATCTAGGAGTTACCATTGCTATATAATTATGCAAATAGGCTAGTACAATTGGCAAAAACTGAATGTGTCACACAAAACCCAACATTTCTTATACAGAGCACTGATTAAATGTTAATTTCCTATTTTTTTTAATCCTAACCGTGCGCAGGGAAGAGGGGACATAAAGATGGTCTAATATTTGGTACTGTTATGTTACTGTAGTGTGCTGAGAGTCCAGTGTTGCCAACCTCAAAGAAATTTCTGTAGATTTAGAGAAATCTTGCTTCCTTCAAAGAATCAAAGAATTTCGTCCCAAATCTACAGGAAAAATTTACTGTTTTCCATAGATAATTAATAAACATAAAGCGGAAATTCGGGCAAATAATGAAATAGAGAGCGAGAGAGCAGTCTACAACTATTTAAATGTTATACACTGAGTTAAAAACGACGCCTCAGCACATTTATGCCTTTGTGAATTGCATGCAGTTAAATTGAGGCAAGATTCATATTAATAAAATTATTAATTATTATTATTATTATCGGTCAAATATATCAATAAAGTTTTTTTTAATGCGTCAAAGAAATTTAAAGAAAATTTATGGAGTTGTCAAAGAGATTTTAGCTTTTGTGGTTGGCAACACTGGCTGAGAGTCTCCACATCCGTATCATTAAATAAAACCTGAGGCTGTCTATTTTATTATACAATACTAGCATGTGCCCGCGGCTTTGCCCGCGATAATTATTTCAAGAATTAAAAATTAAGAGCATAATAGTTAAATCATTATATTTATTAACACCTAAATCACATGGACTACATACCATGATTAGATGCGTCGCCTGGTAAAAGCGACCTCAGATTCGAGTTCCTTGGTCCAGAAAACCCCTGTATAGTGAGTTTCGTCCAAATAAAACAATGTTTGACCATATTAGGGCTTACAACATTCAAGCGATCGCGAAAGTTTTATTTTAAGGTATGACACAAATAGACAAAGCCAACTGTAATTGTCAAACTTCCATTTAATTTAATTCCAAACCCATCTGAAACCCACCGGCAACAATATGTTTTAATGTCAAATGTGATTCGGATTCGATAATTCTGTGTAAGAAGGGATTAAGTATTCTCAAAAACATTTGATTTTTGGCATTTAAAATCGGAATTTTTTAAAATCCTTTCTTAGTGAACACCTACATTATGAAACGAAGATACTGTCAAAATTCCAAGTCTCTACCTGTTATAGTTTAGGCTGTACGTTGATTCCTGTCAGTCAGTCAGTCAGTCAGGACAAAGCCTTTTATATATATAGAGAGATTTGCTTTAATTTTACGTATTCCACCTTTTAAAAAATAAGTTTAATTTAGCTGTATTGGCATTAGGTGTTATTTATATAAATCCTGTATTTTGGTCTGACACCGTTATAACGCTGCTGTCGATAATCTGCCGTTTTAACAAAGTGCTGTTCAGTCATTGGGTTGAAAAAAAAACGAGATTTACTTACAAATCCCACTTCTGCGGATGGCCCTGTGACATCGGCAATCCCCACCCCAATCTTGTAGCTGGCCGTGGCCCCATGAGGTGCGATGGAAATGAAACAGAGAACTAACAGCAGGACTGCTGACAATGCTCCGGAACGACCCATCGCCCGTTTCTTGTCAAAGCGATTCCTGGAAAAATATCAAAATATAACTATGACAGTCACAGAAATAGCATCAATATTTTCCTCTCTACTACTGTAGAAATGCTGACAGATGTTATGCCTCAGTTTAAAAAATTCTTTCAGAGTTAAAATTTTACAAATATTTAAGGGCACCAACAAATGCATAAAATCAATTTTGTATCATACTACCATATGTCGAAAGTCTTATGTTGATGCATTGATGACGGTAGAATGAATATTAAAAATTGTAAAGCACCTTCCGCCTGCATACAAATAATGCAAGACAACAATAAAGTCACAATTCCAAAAAATTTACGTTAAAGAATGAAAAAATCTCGGAAAGTTTCAACATTAAGATTTTATTTCGAATACAAGTGGCAGTTTTACAAATTAAACAGTCTATAGACTAAGGCTATAAATACAAAAGAAAAAAATACTTAACAAGTGAAAATTATAAATACATAGGCTACATATATATACAAAAATCATTAAACTAATAATGGGAACATAAATAATGTTTATATAAGCTTTCATGAACCACAGATTATTGTCTCTGTTGGACATTGTCCTGGGTTCAGGTCCCAGTGTCGGAGGAATTTTTCTCCTATAATATTCTCATAAATAATGTTTGTTTTATGAAACCGCCTTCAAAACTTATTCCTGTATTAAGAAATAAATATAATTAAAAGTCTGTTTAATGTCTCAAAGTTAATAACAGGGCCCATATTCTGATGACTTACAATTGTTTGAAAAATGACATATAAAATGACCCTAAATTTTAAACAAAATGACTTAATAATTATAAAAAATGACCTAAAAACTGATATTTTATTTATAAAAAATTATTATTGCACACACAAAGTTATAGACTAGTTTGTACATAATTGTAAAAACTGTAAATAACTGTAATGTTGTGAATGTTCTTTTCTCACGGAAATTTATACAGGCACTGAGGCACTGGTGAGTCAAAATTCTGCACATCCTTTTGTGGTCTGCCGGATTATATTGTTGTTTGCACTCTCAAATCCAAGCAGGTGGCAGACTCTGGTGCCAAGTCAATCTAATAGCAATAGTAATATAATACAAAATTTTGGCGTTTCTTTGATTCTCACTTCCGACTGAGAAATGTCAACACTTTAACGCCGAATTTTTCCTTCTTGCATTAAACAAACAACACTCCAAAGACAGCACCGCTAGCGACGAAAAAAAGTTAATAGACCTACACTCAATGTAAATACATGAAAATGACTAGATAAGGAAGCATATGCCACGAAAATTACAAAATATTGACGTAAAATTGAAATAAATGCCCTAAAAATATAAAATTGTATAAACTTGACAAAAAATGATCTAATAGAAATGCATTTCTATAATCTAGAGGCCATGATTAGGATTTATCCACAAGTTTGGCAATGTCTATGCAGCATCAATAAAAAGATGGCATGTCATTAGAATCCGGGCCCTGTATAATAACATTCACTACTGTTCTTTCCTATTCTTCGGCAATTGAGAAAATATTTCTTTATGAGTGCTTGCTGAATGTTCACAAAGTCGTGAGTCTTTGTGTTAGTTTTCTCCAATCGTAATACGAACTGACCAAAACACGTGTGACATGAAACAAAATTAATTCGTTTTCTCATTTTCTTCATTCCTCCATCTTTTTCCATTCTTGTTCATTAAAATCTCTATATATATAAAAGGCTTTGTCCTGACTGACTGAATGAATGACTGACTGACTGATTGACTGAATGACAGGAATCAACGTACAGCCTAAACTATAACAGGTAGAGACTTGGAATTTTGACAGTACCTTCGTTTTATAATGTAGGTGCTCACTAAGAAAGGATTTTGAAAAATTCTGATTCTAAATGCCAAAAATTAAATGTTTTTGAAAATACTTAATCCCTTTTTACATAGAATTATCAATTCCAAATCACAGAATATATTGTTGCCAAATGGTATCAGGTGGGCTTGGAAGAAACAAATGAAATGCACTTTTGACAAATAAGAGAAGTTATCAAAATAATTCATGTTATAAATAAATATTACAGAATGAAATCCACTAAAATAATGGAATCACATAACTTTCTCTACCCTGGACATAGAGAAAACAAAACGAGGTATGGTAATGTGTATATTATTATATTATATCGCAGGTTTTTGGAGAGAAAAGTATGAAAGTGATAATGCTTTCTGTTTAATTTCATCCCCAAAACGACTTTATGGTAACATAAGAGTGGGAAATTCCCCGCCTCGATATTACAATTTTATGTTACAGGAATTTCTGTTTCTTCTTATTTAAACCTCTACCAGGCTTGCTGTGCACTGTACAAGCGATGGGATGCAAAATTCTAGATCCTCTATGAGCCATAAAAAACTATATCAAGCGTTTTCTGAGGGAATAGTTTGAGTGTAATAAGTCGTTCTTCCTATTTCAAATTATAAATGCCTATATAATGACCTAGAATTTAAAATTGAAAATCCTTCATAAGCTAATTTCCAATTACAAAATACAAAACCCGGGCGACGCCGGGTCTTTTAAGCTAGTCGATCTATAAAGGGTCACTTGTAATGTTACATGTAACGAAAACGTTAATTGCTCTCCGCATTCGACACCTAGGATCCAGACAGAAATGGCGTGGAGAGCCTCGGGTACCAAGGAGAAGGATGTCAATCCTTGCCCACCTCCATTGATCTTGGCGGAACGTGTCCGTCTCCATAGGGAGCGTGCTGGATTTAGGATACGTGTAACGACTGTATCTGGGATCCAGCCGCTGTTTTTTTTTTCTTCTATAATTGGAGTTCACACTAATTAGAATCATTTAGGTTTGTTTCAAATTACCTTTTGTTTTATGGCGATTCGAGTATGAAGGTCAATGTAAAATTTTCCAATGTTCTAAATGTTCTAATGTTAAATTACTAAATTTTTAATGTTAAATTTTATGAAAAATAAACGAGTAAACAGACTCTAAGGAAATAATACAGGAATAGAAGAAAATATTCTCATCATTGCAACTATCTGAACGAAAGCAGTCACATAAACGTGATGTACATTTTACTGGAGCCTCACGTAATAAATAATTCATATAATTTTAGGTAATGCATATCCCCATTCACCCTAAAATCCACAATAAAGCTGGAAGTAGAGCATAAATATTAGCTAATATAGAATCGCTATTGCATATATCTCTTACATAAACTCCCTATGCCCACTGGGTATAATGGAAGTTGTTGAATTACCATAACCTTAAATGTGTCTTACAAAAACCCTGAGCATACTTTCATTTTAAATGAATTTCAGCTACTGTAATTCTGTTTCGAAGAATTTAGGCACGTTAAAAATTAAATATCCCGAACTGAAGAGTCCTTGGAAAAAATTACCAGCTACCTTTAGAGAGCGAGGGGTCGATCCAACTTTACTAATAAAGCTTGAAGAAATTAAAGAACTGTCTTGTAACTGTTGTTAAAGCGATCTTTTTATAGACCAATGTTGGCCTACCTGTTAACAGTTTCTATTTTTCGTGTTTTATCAAACACTTATCGGCTGGAAATGGCATGGTCGTTTACATATTTCAGGTGCTTGCTGTAAATTTAGTAGATTACTAGCCCAACAACTGTTCCATATTATTGTATTGCATGGCGACCTAACTTCAAAGGAAATGTAAATATATTCTGCATAGAATAATTATGTCGAAAGAAACTGTCGAAATTTATTCATTCATTATACATTAAAACATTCAGTATTATTTCCAACTTTCAAAGATCTATACGAACGCTGCAAATAATATTGTTGTCATGAGAACTAAATTGCAATTGACGAATTCAGTTCAGTCTAATATGTTATCACAAAATAGGCGCTAAATTGGGCATTCCTCCGGTAGCGGTCAACCGATTTGGTCCAAATAGGCTTTATTCCATATATATATATATATATATATATATATATATACATATATATATATATATTTCCATATATATATAATGCATATAACAAGTCTCATGAAAATCCGATAAAGCGTATTCGAGTTATCACGCGTAAAGACACAGGGACGGATGGACGGACGGACAGACATTTCCCGTTCACCATACAATCTCATAAAGTACCATACTGGCACTTAATAATTATACAATGCGAAAATTTCCTTAAATTCTTTTTGTTCGACTAAACTCAAAATCTCAAAATTTTAAACATCTATGGTCGAACAAAAACTAGCTTTGTTCGTTTCATAAACATACTCGTATTTTAATAAATGCTGTTTGCATAAAGTACTATGTACTGTTAAACCCTCATTTAAAAAGAAATTTAAATTTAAAAATCTTACAAAGGGGGGAGAGAGCAACACACTTAGTTCGAACAGAGAATAAAAGTGAAAGCGTTTTAAAAAGTACGCTCTTTCTGAAAGTGCCGTGGTTTTACTCCCAGGAGTAGGATGCTTCGCTTCGGGCCTTGCTTTTAATTGAGCTTCCATTTAACTTGATGAAAGAAACTCCAAATCCCATGAACTCCGATAATAATTCTTTAAATTTATTTTCATTTGGGTCACATTTTTTCATTTTTTGTCTCACGTTATGCTAACGTAGGCCTAATTATGCTATCAATTCGTTATTTATCAAATGAAGATGAGTGTTATGCCCGCAGACAGGTCCAGGACCCTGTTTCATAGAACTTTTACACTCATAGTGCTGCTGGGCCCTGTTTCATAGAACTTGCTAATAATATTAGTACCCATAATATTATTTATTAGTTAACAAAATCTTGTTTCATAGAGATATGAACACTACTCGTAAAATTTCTTCAGTAATATTATTAGTTCATTAGTCAGCTGATTGTTTTGGAGGTTATGTCTGGATTGTTGTTTCTTTTTCCCCTTCTTAGTTTTTTGTCAATACCATTTCATAGCAGGATGGCCTACGTATATCTTCACTAGTGTATCAAATAATAACTAGCTCTAAGAAAAGAATAAATCTGCCAGGCACTTATTCAATATACAAGGTGGGGCAGAATGGACTCCCTAGTTTCGAAAATTCACTGGAGGTACTCCAGAGAAGGTAGAAAGGTGGGACAGGTGCCATTAGGTTGAAGTGACAATGCAGTTTTCAGTAGTTACCATGCGGTGGACAGGTGAGCAACGGGGCTTTGTTGTGGAGACCCTTTTTAAAAAACAAAGTTTTCACCCAGTTTTGCCAGAATATCCTGTGGAATTCCGGTGATTACATCCTCAATTGCCTCTTTCAGAGCTTCCAGGGTTCGAGGTCGAACTTTATAAACTGAAGCTTTCAGGTAGTCCCATAGGAAAAAATCACAGGGGCTCAAATCCGGGGAGCAAGGGGGCCATGGAACATCCTCTCGTAAGGAGATCAGGCGGCCGGGAAACATTTATTTCAAAACTTCGTGTGAACGACGGGTAGTATGGGCCTTGGCTCGATCCTGTTGAAACCAGAAGTCTTCTAAGTCATATTCCCTACCAAACTCTTCCACTTGGGGCGTAAAAGTTCTCTAGCATGTCACAATAGCATGCTAAATTCACTGTCACAGTTAAGCCATCTTCTTCAAAAAAATAAGGTCCAATTATGCCTATCGATGACATAGCACATCAAACTGTCACTTTAGGGCTGTGAAGTGGTCTTTGGTGCAATTCACGAGGGTTTTCAGTTGCCCAGTAACAAAAATGTTGCTTGTTTACTGTACCGCTAAGGTGAAAATGCGTCACTACACTTTCCCCGTTCTTAAAAGAGGTCTCCACAACAAAGCCCCGTTGCTCACGTGTCCACCACATGGTGACTACTGAAAACTGCATTGTCACTCCAACTTAATGGCACCTGTTCCACCCCTCTACCTGCTCTGGAACACCTCCAGTAAATTTTCGAAACTAGGGAGTCCATTCTGCCCCACCTTGTAGTAGTAGGCTTATGTCTAACCTATTGACTCCTTTGATTCTAATACAGAAGAGAATTATAAAAATTTGTTTAAAAAAGCCTATAGAATATCCAACAGAATTGATATTTCCTGAATTTAATGTGATGACTGTAGAACAAATTTATAAGCTCTCACTTTTAAAATACTTTCAAAAATACCGCAACGTACATGTATCGGATCCTCATAACTACAATACTAGAAGAAATAAAACATTGCCTTTAATAGAACCAAAATACTTCACCTCTTCTGGCTCTAAACATAGCATTTATTATGGTCCAAGACTCTATAACTCTATAATTAGGTCACATCCAGAAATAGTACATATGAACAACAAAAAATTCAATAAGTTTATCAAAAATCTTATTTCATAGTTCAAAAGTTACTTCACTCTGTACTTAGTAGACAATTAAGGAACGATTTTATTTGTAATAATTCAGGGTTTCAATTTTTGTTCTTACTACTTTTCCTTTTTTCTTTTTACTTTTCTGTTCTTTCTTTATTATTATTATTTTTTAGGTTTAGATTTAATTATATTTTCTTTATGTATTTTGTAATTTGTATTTTGTAATGTAAATGGCTGAACTGTGCCCGAGCACGAGCGCATGCTCATTCGGGTGGTCTTGTTTTGTTTTGTATAAATATTTTGTGTAAATATAAATAAATAAATAAATAAATAAAAAATCCTAAAAACTTGTTATGGCAAAAATTCCTTTGATAGCGTATGTAAGACTTTTCTAAATTGATAATTAAGTCAGAGTGATTCATTTTCCACAAATTTAAGATCACGAAATCTGAATTGCATGGGTTTGAAAAATAAGTTATTAGTCCAAAAACACTTATAGGAAAACACCTAATATTATCAATAAATTGTATTAGTTCTGCAGTTTATGAAACAGATTACTAATAATATTAGCAATATTTACTAATAATTTAGAGCCATGAACTCATAACTAATGTTGTTAGAAAATATTCTTATGAAAACAGAAGTCTAATAATAATAACTAATATTACTATGTATTTGCTAATAATGTGAGTGTAAAAGTTCTATGGAACCATAGGATAACAATGTGTCCTAATATTCAATGCGTCATATTTACCTCGTTTAATCCATTTCGTCCTGATCAAAAAGTTACTTATTTATGTTTAAAAATTCAAATAATATTTTATAATATCTGGCTTTCTTGCACTAATAACAGAATAATTTACAAAATGTAGGCCTATCTCTGAAATAGATTTAAAATATCGGGTTATTTGATTTCCTTGTTATACGGGATTCCATCACACTAGAATGCTGAACTATGATGTTTCGTTATCTGATTCGGGAATGTGGAATGTCTTTGATATGTTCAGAATACTTCATGGTGAAAGTGGGAACGGATTGGATTTCAACCATCAATCTATATGTCAGGTGACTATTTACCTACGACGTAATTACACAGGGAAGACTATTAATGACCAAACGGTTTGAATCTTAAATAAAATCAGGTAAACTGATGTAACAAAGTGCCAGAATGTTTGAATGTTTTTTTAAATTAATTACAGATAATTGCAATTATGATATGCAGAAAATATATATTTTTTTTAATCGATTTCCGAGTTAACCTCCAGATCAACTCTTTCTAATATATCACATAAAATAGGCGCTAAATTGGGCATTACTACGGTAAAGGTCACACGATTTGGTCCAGTATCAATAGGCTTTTTCCCATGGACGTAAGAAATGCGTATACCAAGTTTCATGAAAATCGGATAAAGCGTATGAGTGATCGTGCGTACAGACACACAGACTGACGGACAGACATTTTCCCGTCCCCCACACTATCTCATAAATTAAAATTCTGGCACTTAATAAAGACCCGTTCGTTACTACTGAATAATTGTACACTAGCTGCAATACATAGCACTTCATTGCATAGTAACAGTCAGTTTTAAATTGTCGACTTTATTTCCTCATATCCTTGTTTGTATGTTGTGTTTGTCTCATAACATTTTTTTTATTAGTTTAGAAATAATATAAACCAGAAAAGTCTACAAAATACAACCTACCTGCGATGAATTCCTAGTTCCAAGTTCTCTCTCCCTCTCTTAAAAATCAGTATTGTATCTGTAGCTTACATTTGCCACTCTAAACAAAATATATATTTTGATGGTTAAGATAAAGGTAATTATCTGCTGATTTCTGCACTACTATAAATCTTTAATCCAATGCTATCTTGCTGTATATCTGCAGTGTTTGTGTTTACGAATCAAAGGTAAAAATCTATCAGTCAGTGTCGTTGAAAGCCTGATAACAAGTACAGTGACCCCAAAAATATTTGCTCATCAACGTTTACCTTGTTGCAAACTTCCAAACATAATAAGAACGGCCGTTGAGTCGCTAACATTGTCTGTAAAAATCTCATGTCACGTTAGCCTTTTATTACTCTCATTGTGTCAGCATTATCTTAAGAGAAAACCAAAATATTTAAGTAAAAATTTATTTTCAACTACAGACGTATAGAAGTTTTAATATATATATATATTAATTTTAATATATCAGGTTTTAATATATCAGGTTATCAGTTACAGATCTCCACTTACTACAGAACGGAAATAGCTTAGTATTAGTTAGTAACATAATTGACAATAATCAGTATTTCAGTTTATTTATTCCTTTCATATAAAACGAATGAATTAACTATGATAGTGAGTTATCAAGACGTTCTTCTTCGATTTCAAGTAGAAAGTTATAGTAAAATTAGACAACCTTTATAAGTTTATAATGAATTTTCTACTGTAAGTTTTTTTCATTAAAGTTGTATGAAGAAGGGAGTTCTATCAAGAAAAAAATATACAAAAGGAATGCATAATGGAAGAGAAGGAGAAAAGGGAGAGTCATTAAATGACCATTCAAAGTTCCTCACTCAATGGCAATACGAGACAATTCCTTAGCATGCTAAAAGAATATCTATTTAATGGAACAGAAGGTTCATTGCCGCGCTTACCTGATACCGCCATTCAACCCTATTCTGTGCTAACGGCATCCAACGATCCCTCGCAAATCCTACTTCCCTTAAATCTATCCCAATTTAGGATATTATGTGGCCATAAATTTGTGATATTTTCAATTCGAAGAGTTCTGTCAAAAAATAGTATATAAACATTGTGAGTAGTTATTTTTGGAGATATGTAAAAGTAAAAGAATCATCATTCCTAGGATAGATCCTTGAGGCACTCAACTCTTTCGAATAATACTGGTGTATATATTTTCCATTTGTGTTCATAACAACTTCCACTGACTGTTTCCCTACTTAAAGTATGATTGTATCTATCGAAGGGTATATCCTCTAATTTCAACTATCTCTAGTTTGGTGAAATGCTTTAAATTGTAATTTAAAATGTCAAACGTTTTAGAGAGGTTAATGGATATACCACATACAGTCCTATGCTTTTTTCATATACACTCTTTAATACATTATTTACAATTGTAAAAAAGGGATGTTTCCGTAAATTTACCCTTCCTAAATCCGTGCTATCGATCTGGAATTTTGTTTTATCAGTTTACTTGATTTATATAATGTTAAGTTAACAACAAACAAAAGTTGCCTAGAAGATTTTTCATATACACCGAAAGGCCTAGGCAAAAGAAGAAAGAAATAAGTTGAACAAAAACAATTTTGTTTATGGAACTCAGAGATAATGGTATCTTAAAATATACCTTTTTAGGCAGACTGTAATAAGCCAAATAGGTATTAAAATTTAAGTAATGCCTCATATACATACACAGTGCCTTCCATTTCGAGTTATGTGTAAAATTCAAATCCCTTTACTCCATTTTCTGTAAATCATCATAAAATGGTTTTCCTTATGAATTATTCAAGAAGGGCTAAAAGCATTGCGGCATTCAAACAAGTAGCCCATCTATAATCCTTTCATATACATCCGTTTATCTTTCTCTATGTCACAAAATTCTGAATACTAACAAGAAAACCCTTCTTTAACGAGCCAGCGGAATACAATAATATTTATAATTGAAGTTTTAGTTGTTTTTATTGAATGAAAATGAAATTGGTACTAATTGCAATAGAAATCCCCGGAAATATATTTTAATAACTGGAAATACAGTTACTTCTTCCCTCTAACTCTTCAGTTGCACAAGTATTGAATTACTATTATATTTAATTTAATTACCTAACTCTGCAACAGAAACTACTTTCAAAATTTGCTTTTTTTTTGTAATTTCACACATTTAATGTATATCTAATGCTTTTGAGAAACTCTTACATTAGGCCTAACTGCTTATTCATTAATGTCGCCCTCTGACCCCCTTTTCGACCACCCTCGTGAGATCGCAGGTCCGAGCCTTGTGCTATTGATATCATTTTCCTAACTCTAAAGTTTACGTTTCTGAACTTAAGTCTTTTAGCACCTGTTTTATATCCATGTTAACATAAACACCGTGACGCCATAAAAGCAGACGTAAAACTTTATTGTGCACTTTTTATTGTGACATGTGCATTGCATAATATAACCATATACCACCTTGCTATTTGTTGAAAATGGTATATGTCCCTTGATATCTCAGTCAACTTCCTGAACCTTCCTATTGAAAAAAGTATATGTCCTGTGATATCTCGGTCCATTTCCCTAACATTTCCTTTATCATGGGAAACTATTACGAACAACATTACGCTATAAGTTTATTATGAGTGTTTTCACCCTCCAGAACAAACAAAAACTGCTACACATTGCTTTCGAATATAAAATCTATATTCATTTAGGGGTAGGAATTTATAAAAGTTATAATATAACGAGAAATTGCTCGTAAATGTTTTTAATAGGGATGGGTCGATACCATATTTTTTCGATACTCGATACCGATACATGATTTTTTCCTCGATACTCGATACTTCGATATTCGATACCTTCAACATTTCCAGTTTCAATAAATAGGTACATTAAAAATTAAAATTTGAGAGAACTGTGTAATACCAACTAAATTAATTAAGTACCTGCATAGTTTAATGAGACAAAATTTAATATCATCAGTAGCCTATAATTATTTTTAAACTCTACATTAAAACTAAAATTAGTTTTTTAAACAGTCCACTTACAAGTTTTTGTTAAAAAATACTAGCATTCTCACTTAATTGCAGAATTACAAAAGTATCGAAAAAGTATCGAGCGAGTTTTGTGAAGTATCGTTCGATGCCGATAACATGCAAGTATCGAGAGTATCGAGGTATCGAAAGTATCGAGGACCCATCCCTAGTTTTTAACTATGGAAAGTTGTTTCATAGGACGTTAGAACGTGCATTCCTCTTCGAGCTTATTCGTAGGCATCCCAAGCTGACTCCATTACTAATATGGAGGAAAGTAAACGTTGTATTAGATGTGGAAACAATAACTGAATATTCCATTTTTCTCAGTATTCCTCGAATCTCAGATAATATAAGCTTATTTCAGTTCGATTCAAGTCAGTTCATTTTTAATTGTCACATAGAACAGTGAAAACTACATATAGGCATAGTCGTACGTAAACGCAATAAATAGAAAAAGAAAATACTTTATTGAATAAAATTGACTGTTTGCATTAAGCATGTTGCCATAAACACAGCATAACAATCAATCATTCCTGACAAAGGTAAAACATATGGAAACAGATAACCAATTACAAACAGGTAGTTTGAACAAAACATAATTTAATGGAATATTTACTATGTACTCTTATATTATATACAGTGGTGCAATATGCCGCTGAATCAGCGATGATTTTTTCAGCCATCTGATTTAAGGATGACAAGTGCAGACCCAGCTTCCTCAGTACTTCGGCCACTGAACGGTATATAATATCCTAAATAAAAGTCCATGGATAGTAAATTGCCGATCACCAAACTTATTCCTATATTTCTCTTTGAAGAAAGGAATAAAGTTTGCATATACGGTATATCCTTTTTCCTGGTCTACATTGTTTGTTTGGTCATCAGAGTTATTTTATAACCGTATTGTGGGTCAAGAATCCTTCCTTAAAAGTTACGATGTCGGCAAAGCGATTGGGTCCTTTAATTTCTCATAGAGTTAATATTTTCATAAAGCTTATATATTAGGAATACACTATTTTTTAGTTATTTTTATGCAACAGGGATATATTATTGTAATCTTTACTAAATTTACATATTTACAGAATCTACACTAGTTTCTCATAGTCAATTTATTCTGTATTCTAAAAATACTGTTATACATATTTTGAGGAATATTCTACACTTAAATTAATTTGAAACAATATAGATGTTTTGTAATAGGCCCATTATATTAAATCAAATGCCAGGATATGAAAATGTCACGAAGTTTTTTTTAAAATTATTATTATATAGTTATCCACAGAAATTGTTCCTTTAGTTTGTCACAGTCAACATAATAATATATTATTATTATTATTATTATTATTATTATTATTATTATTATTATTATTATTATTATTATTATTATTATTATAAGCTCATTGTTCGTAATTGTCCATTGTTCTTCGTTGCGAAATACTTGTTTTAGACCTTGTCTTGGGTGGTAAAGAGCGAAGTTGCGCAGTGTTGGTTACACAGCCTCCACCATAAAGTCAAACTTTTAATCAGGATAGATTATGCATGTGCATTTATGAACCACAGATTATTGTCTCTGTTGAACATTACATGATAATATTACAGGAGAAAAATTCCTCTGACACTGGGATTTGAACCTAGGACCTTCGGCTATCCTATCATGTAATGTCTCTGTGGTTCATGAAGGCATATGCATATATCTATCTTGAATGTCACTGTACAATAACAGCAGAAGCTCGATCACAAAAATCACTAATTAGTGTGCCTCACAGTACTGCATATGACATAACTTGCCTGTCGGTGAGGTAGATCATTAAGGGCAATCAGTCATAAGAGCAGGAGCGTATCCAAGATTTTTTTTCGGGAGGGGCTGTGGTAAGCCTAACAATATTATCATAGGCCTCAGAAGTGGATGGCCTAAAAATGCCTGAAAATGACCTATAAAATGACCTTAAATTTATGAAAATATGACAAGAAGAATTGAAAAAGAAAAACTTAGGCCTAATATTTCTAAATACATATTTTAAAAAGTAGTTTTAAAAATATAAACAATGGACAATATTTAAGTATTTTATATTACTACTTTATTATCATGCTTTCTATTACTATATTATTTTTAGTTTACTATATTTATGCATGAATGTCCCATAAATGAAATCGCTTTGTCTGTAATGTTGGAAAAGTTCATTCTAAAGACAAAATAGAAAAAATGCAACGAAAGAATAAAAATTTCCGAAAATTAAGTAGTAAAGAATAAAATGTCGAAAAATGCAAAATAAAAGTAGGCTACTTTTGTTCATTTTGAGGAGATACGAATTTATACTACACCCTGCATTGTCTGTGATGTCTCAGAGAAAATGACCTTTCATGAATTTTCGAGCCAGGCTGAATTTTCTACAATTCCAAATAAACTGTATAAAATCTAGGAAATTAAAGTGCCCTCATGTGCAACATATTAGCATGACTTAACGTTTCGGGGGGGGCTGCAGCCCCCTCAGCCCCCCTCTGAATACGCCCCTGCATAAGAGAGAGGTTCCATCTGGCGCTGTGAGGTGAACTCTGGCTTAGCTCAGTTGGTAGAGAATTGGCACGGAGCGCCAAAGGTCCTGGGTGCAAATCCCAGTGTCAGAGGAATTTTTCTCCTATGATATTATCTTATAATAAGAAGCCTTACGCAGTCTCTTATTCCTTTCATTCCCCCTATTTCAAATGCACCTTTTCCCCCTACTGAGATATTTATGATCGTATCAGTTGAGATAACATTTCCTTGAACTTCATATCATAAAGTTCCATGTTCTAAGATATAAGATCCTGTTTCAGGCAATAGAAACAAGAAACAGTCTGCGTTACATAATAATTACGTCATTTTCACATGGCTCTTCTGACACATCGTTATTCAGAAACTGTATCGTTTTCCAATATTTCCAGAGAAAGGCTGGTAGCACACAAGATAAAACGCACAGTTACCAAGCTTGGCAGTTGAAGGTCTACATCACAAGCACGCAACATACCGCAAATATTGGGCTGTCGACTCGCAACCAATCAAGTCAATATTGCAAAATATAGAGGAAGGGGAATTTGCCGTAATATGCAAAAACAGGCACACTGGAACTAGATGAGCCTGTCTGGGACTATGCCGTTTTAAAAACCACCTCCATCGAGCACAGAGGTGGGTTCAGGGCAGAATGTTATAAAGCCTGAGCGTTTAAAATCATGCTGGGTTGTACTATTCAGATCAACCAATAAAATAATTACTTAACACCTTTCTTCTCAACTTCTATTCTTTTTTCTCCTAGGCCTTTCGGTTACATTGAACCATCTTCAGAGAACATTAAATAAAAATCTGCTTCATCTCTGGCGTCGTTTTTAATTAAAACTACCGTACTAAAACTTAAAATGTTCTTAAATCGCAAGTCATTATTTTTTTAAAATTTTTCTTCTATGTATTTTAAGTAGATAGAAATTGTGTAAGGTGCAAAGAAGAGGCATTGTAATTTTAATACCAAAAAGGGGGAATAAAATGAATATCAACAATTTAAAAATACATTGAACCACCTTTGCGATGGATTCTTCCGAACAGTGGTCGTGGCACACCCATTCAATATTGCGGTTTGGTGAGGAATTATTACTACTGCTACAGTACACAATGGCTGCCTCCGCTATTATTCGGCTGAGTTTGGTCAATAAGCAGTGGAATACGAACAAAATAGCCCGAGTTGTAAGTAGCAAATCCTTCGAACATTAGAATAGAATCATGGATTTCAGAAACTCCGCATATCCAATTTTTCATAAAATTACTTTTCTCATAAATTGCAATCTTCTTTCTTCTACTTATCATGTAGAAGCGTAATTTCACAAATTCATAATTTTGCAAAGGTTTTATACAGTCTTAAAGTATGGGTTAATTGCAGAAAGCCCCATGTCCAGAACACATTCAATAAACAACCAGAAGCATAAGTTTAGAATATTGGTCTGCCTGTTTTCGTCATTTCCCACTATTTATTTAATTAAACATTGTTGTTAGACTACAGTAACGACTAAAATACCATTGAGTAATGTCGGATGTTGAAGTAATGGACGTAGAATCTGGCAAAAAAAAAAAATTTTCTAATAGGATTTATAAGAGAAAATTGTCCTGCTGTTTAATTTTCGTTAAAATTACACTGTTACACGTCCATCAGGTTTAACCTTTTATCCTAAAGCCAAGAATGATAATTACAAAAATAATCTTAAAAATATGCTTGTATATACTTAATTTACAAGACTTTATTTATGCCTGAAGTATTCTTTTCAAAAAGCTTTCTGTTCTTTAAAAAAACACTTTTTTCTTTCTTCTTGAAAATTTTGTTCAGTGGACATGTGAGGTTTATGAAATTCACATTACTTGAAACTGTCATTGTAACCAGTAAAACAAGCGAAAACTTCTCTCACTTAACTAAGATTAGATCAATTTGCTCTCAGGAAACGTCTACTCTAAAATTAGTTTCATTTTTACGATTTTTCATATTTTAGGTAAGCTGTTCATCAGAAGGTGGAGAAAATAGTTATAATTTTCAGATTCCAGAATGACCTTCTACTTGATGAAGTCCCTTACATGTGCGTGGTGTATCTCCTGGTCCCTGTCTCTGTAATTTTCCGACAATTCCCAAACGGGATGTTCTTTTGCAACGAATTTTGATATCTGTGCTATGTAGTCATGGTTTAACCATTAATTTTTGTTCACAGTATGTAAAACTAAAAATCTAATTTAATTAATTTAACGAGACTTCTAAATATAAATATATATATATATATATATATATATATATATATAGTTTTGTAGTGGGTCTGAAACCTCTTGAGTCAAAACAATACAGACTTTGAAGGATTCTAAACTTAGTTTTTTGTTTTTAAGATAACGAACAACTGACCAGAAACACTTCAGGAGCTGCGTGATTTACAAGATAGTACAGACTACAGTACCTAGTTACAATTACAGTCCATATATAAATATTTCCTTTGTAGTTCTAATAAAATCACCATGTATGTCAATATTTAAATTAAAAACTGTGTTAACATTAAGTTCAATGACTAAAGTGTCTATTTTGTTTTATATGTACTAGATGTTTATAAAATTGGCAGTTGAATCGATGGTGGATGTTGATAGCACTTAGTAGCCGTGTATCAGTCAACAATGTGGCTATAATTCTCTTAGAGGAGATGCGAATTTCGGCACATAACTATGCCATCTTCAATCCTGGGTAGTATAGGTAGATGTCCTTTAACACCCAACCACCTCGAGTACTATACAATGAGAGTTAACCCTGCTCTAAGTTCTGACAAAGCAAACTTCTTGTGACAGCAATAGTATCTCTTGTTTTCCCGATATTTGTTCAACAGTCTAAAAGGCTGTCAGACATCTCCACTCTGTTACATATACCTTAATGGGTATATGTCATACAGAAACCACTCTCGTGTCTTAAGTGGGATTAACTTCGGGAATAAAGCGAAACTGGTGATGCAGTTCAATATAGAAAAGACCGCGCATTCAGGCGTTATACAAGTTAACCAAACTGTGGTTCGCGGACCAGAAGTAAAATATCAAATGACAAAATATTATGCATGTATCACGATTAATTATTTGGAATACTTGCTACGATGTGTTACGTCTAAAATGTGTTACGTCTATAATTTAATAATGTAAACATTTTAATTGTTTTTAAAGTTTTAATGGTTTTATATACATTGTACAAACAGTGACAATTTAGATTTTAATTTACAACCAGTGTCAAATCGACACATATCTAGTTATAAGTATTAACCATGAATTTTAAATAAATTTAAATAGATGCACTTGATGCAAGACATTGAATATTCCCATAAATCTTAGTACGGCAGTTAAATGAAAACAATATTATTAGCAACCGTGTATCAGGATATATAAGCTATCTGCAGTAATAATTATATGGTATAAGGTGGTGCATTTTAAGTATATATTTAAATTTTAGAAACATGTTTGTGTTTGAATTTGTGTCTGTGAACGACATAGCTCGAGAAAAAAGTATCCAAACTGAATTCTATTTTTCAGTTAGATATCGTCTGGGATGTGATAGCTTTCTCTTACTACCATTTTACATAAAGATAATTTCATTTTTCGCGATCTTCTCAGAAACGTTTTAAGTATATTCTTGAAATGTTGTACATGTGGTGCCTATACAAAGGGCTAAACTGTTATGTTGGCGTTATTTATTGTCTCATATTCAAATAATTAAATATAACTTATTAAATATTTATTGCATTTTCAAGAAAATAATTGTGTAACTCCTTTAATGGTTAGAAGACATAGATCCATTTTATTAACTAATGAAATTATTATCAAATGCAGCACATTAGAAAACATTTTATTTTTAAGACAAGTGTTTTAACATTTTATCTTTTAGTACAGTAAAAGAAAACATTTTGATATTGAAATATGACATTCAATGGCCGGTCGGTATATTTATTAACTTTAAAATATATTTTTCAATGTGACTTGTCATTACCTTTGGTCGGAGAGAATGGTGACATTAAATTCCAGCAAGAGAATTCTTTGGTTTTAGATGATCTTACATGGGTTCTTAGAAAAAAAATCGTCGTTAGAAAGGTTCTATTAATAGGAGTGGTCTCTCAGACGGTTTTCACTCTAAATATCACGTTTCGCAAAACGATAAGTTGGTGAATTTAAGAAGCAATCAAAATTTGATGTTTTCACGTCATGGCAACCAAATAATATTAGTAGGCCTATCATCAGTAACTCACAGTAACGTATATCTTCTATAGTAAATGATAAAGAAACAAAGTCTTAGGAATGTCTGTATTAGTTGGTATTGATACTCTAACTATATATGGTATTGTTTTTATCATAGGTAATCCCACGAGAGTTAACGAGTTTATCGATAGATTCGCGCAGCAGGAGCGAATTTATCTGATGAAACTCCTCAACTCGAGTTGGATTTATTGAGACTATTCCATGAAAAAATGTAACGGATTATATAAATAATAATTACTTTCGTGCTTTGTTGCATAAAAAACCAAACTAACAGTTGTGAGATCACGGCATACTGTGAAACAACCATCCATGAATCGATTCGAGCTACCTTGGTGTAATCAGTGCTACCAATGGTGCATATAAGACATAGTTAACTTCATTCAGGTAAGCTAACAGCAGAACAGAATAAAAGCACACTAACTGGCTTGCACCGTATCGAAATTGTGTTCTTAATCAATGTACATTTCTATTATTTCAATTTCCAAACAAGTTATGTCGTATAAAATCTATTTTCGTGCCGCTAAGTGGCAGCATCTAACTATTAATCACTGCACACTGATACTCGCGTCTCCAGTAACGAGCAGACGATTTTATCACGATAAAATGCCCTCCTCGCGATTCCTACAAGAATATTGCAAGATAAACGGCCGTGATTGGTTTATATCCGAGGAATTGCTAAACGTTATTGGTCAATATCAAACACGCGGCGTATGAGTTGAATAGTCACTCAGAAACACTTGAGCAGACTGGGTGAAGGAAGTTGATCATTGGGAGAGCCTCTATCAGGAATGAATGAAACCAATCAAGTGCTTTCATAGAACAGCTAGTCTTCGTAGAAGGTAATTAAACCGTGCTTTCATGAACTGTCAGAAAAGTTACTAATAAACTGGAGTACAAAGGATCGTTTAGAAACTGCTCCTTGTTAGTATGCATGCGATCCCCAGTTTATCAAAGTCTAACAACTATGTAAGTTTTAACACAACATCAAGAGGTTTATGTGATCTATGTAGTTTCATTTTCTGAGTGAAAATTACTTTTAGGTCTATAGTAGGGTAAGGTGGTACATTTTCGAACATGGTACAATTCTGAACGGACTAAGATTTTTATCCATTTTTGGGTTTCAAATGTTAGCCAACCTCTTTTTAAAAATATAGCGTCCATACTGATTGTTTTGTTGATCTGTATCCGCGAGAATGATGTTTTAAGTTGACTCATTCGGCCATAAAATATTATTTTCCAATCGAAGGTAAGAACTCCATGCTGGAAAAATGGCACGTTATAAAATTGCTTATAATCCCACGTTGTGTTACTGGAATACATTGTTGAGGACCAATTTTTAACTCATACCAACAAATAGCGTAGTCTTTAATACGTAAGTCATTGGGGGGGGGGTCAATCCATTAGAAATGAACCAGGCCAAGTTGCTCGACATTTTAGATTTTCCTAATTTTTTTACCAGTTATTTCCCAACTAAAGGTGAGTTCAAAACTATGGTAAAAAAATTTTGGGCTCATACTTTTTTTTGGAGGCCATTTTAAGTTTGCTTTTTAACCATATTTCAGTCGAAAACATGTTTTGCACAAATGTATGTAACTCCGTTAATTTTATAGATAAGAAGACAAAATAAACACCAAAATTATCAGAATGAAATGCTCTACATTTTTGTTTTAACACAATATTACCTAAGTAGTGAGGAAAGTGAAGAAAAAAATTCAAAACTACAAATTGAAAATTGACTCAAAACGGGATTTTTAGTGCCGCAAAATTATTAGAAGGAAGAAAGACTCGCCCTTAATTTTTTTTTCTGGTGTAGATCTACTACAGGACTACTCGCTGTAGAAGTTTAATGCTTGAGGACTTTGCGGTTTTTTTATACAATTTTTCAAAAATGCCCAAAACCGTATTTTGGCAATATTTGAAGTAGAATATCTCAAAAGGGACTGAGTGAAAAATTATGAAATTTATACAGATAACACCTATTTATGATATAAAGATGTGATAAAAATTTGGTGACTGAGACTCAACTGGTTCCCGAGTTACAGTGCATCGAATTGGCCAAAAATTGCGTTATAGGCACACGAAATTTAACGGTAATTTAATAGTAAAAATTCACTTTGTAATTTTAAATATAAATTTTTTGTGAGCCTAAGTTTGTTACACAAAAGAGTTGTATATGTAGGTTACATTTCATCAGTTAGCATGACAAATATTTGGTTCCCTCAAAGCTTTGAAGAGTGTTGAAATTTCGGTGCATAGTTTGCAGTTATGGCCAACTTCGATGCACTATAACTCGGGAACCAGTTGAGTCTCAGTCACCAAATTTTTAACACGTCTAGTAGTTTGAATGAAATGAAATGATTAGCCTAAATGTCCCGTTAAGGGCAATGGCCTCCTCGAAGAGGGTAAGCTCGAATACACCTACATGTGGTGAGCTATTCCACATGAGGGATATTTGTGCTCTTGGGCTTTTATGCAATTCCTGGTCTTTGTCCACTTACATTAGTCTGGGTCATTGTGCACTTCATTGTAGTTTACGTCCTTACACTTGTTACGGTCCTATACACTTGTCTTCGTAAGACTTCGGTCGCATATGCACTGGTTTCAGTCACTGTTCACTTGTCTTCTTAAGACTTTCCAGTCATTCCTATTTCTTGCTCTGGTTGACCACTGTCGTCCTACAAGTTCCTTGAAGAGATCAGCCCATCTCTGTCTTGGTCTTCCGGGGGATCTTCTTCCAGTACGAGGGTCCCACATTGTGGCCTTGTATGTCCATCTGTCATCTTTGAGTCTTGCGACGTGGCCTCCCCACTTCCATTGTACACCCATGTATAAATATTGATAATCAAGTTTTCTCAGCCTGTATTTTTTTATCTGAATTTTACATCTTGCTTTTGATTAGCCTATAACTTCATGTTCTAACTAAAGATACGACCGAGTTCATATTAGCAATGTACATTCTTTAAATTACAATAAACAAGGCATCTATGTATATTCTCATACGCTAATTAGATAATAGTATCAAAAGAAAACAAGTGTAGTAAGTGCATCGTTGGAAAATCGAGGAAGAATTTGAAACGATGAACCGAAGAAGATACTTTTTAACTTTCCTGTATTCTCCAATAGACTTAACGAATGTACATAAATACTATTTTTTCTGGGATAGCAGTTTAACCTTTTCACTGCTAATGACGTATAAATTCGGCATCTAATAATATTCTATAAAATCTAAGATTATAAGATTAATAGATAATTAAGTGCCAGTATGGTACCTTATGAGATTGTGTGTGGGGGACGAAAAATGTCTGTCCGTCTGTCTGTCCGTCTGTCTGTCTGTCCGTGTGTCTGTACGGCCATAACTCAAATACGCTTTATCGGATTTTCATGAAACTTGGTATACGCATTTATAATGTCCATGGAAAGAACCCTATTGTTATTGAACCAAATCGGTTCATCGGTACCAGCGTCAAACCCAATTTAGTGTTTTTATTTAAAAGCGCCATAACTCAAATACGCTTTACCGGATTTTCATGAAATTTGGTATACACATTTATAATGTCCATGGGAAGACGTCTGTTGATACTGGACCAAATCGGTTGGCTGGTACCGGAATAATGCCCAATTTAGTGCAATTTTATGGTAATATATAACAAAAGGCCCCATAACTCAAATATGTTTTATCGGATTTTCTTGAAACTTGGTATACGCATTTATAACGTCCATGGCAAGAAGTTTATTAATTTTGGACCTAATCAGTTGATCAGTACCAGAGTAACGACTAATTATAGGTCACATGTTTTTTTAATTTTTGTCTACCGGTAAAATTTGACAGTTAACACTATTCCTTCACTTATCCTTATTAAACGACACCGTCAAACTGAGTTGGCCAAATAATAACGCCTTAAGACTCGTATTCTGGAAGTCCCCGGATCAAATCCCGGAGCCGGCCGATTTGACATGGGTTTTCTTAATTTTATTTTTTATTTTTATGTGAGTGCGCGATTGTCAAGGTATCACAAATCTGTAGTTCTGCTCATGCTGGTCGATTTTAATCTGATTAGAAAAACTTATTTTCTGTATATCATAATTGCAATTGTAATTGATTCAACAAAAACAAACTGGCACTTTGTTATATCAGTTTACCTGATTTTATTATTTTATGTAAAATGTGAAGATTTTCCCTCTTGTTGTGATTTCAGTTCATGTATATGTCACCTTTTCTGCCTAAAATCGTCTTCGTCAGTTCTAAGCTTAGAGACTACTGATGATTTCATTTGATGGTTGTTTATATAAATATACAAATCCAGCTCTGAAAGGGTCAGCGGATAATAAAAAAAGGTACTTACATGAAAATAATTATTATTAATCATTTAAAACAGAGGCAATGTCAGGATACAAAGGAGTTCTTTAAATGATGTCTAAATTAAGTGTTTCCAAATATGAGTAAGCTGTTTTCTGTTGTTATGAAATAAGATCGATGAAGACACTGAGATCTTGGTGTTATGTCTCACGGCGATAAGCCCATGACCCAGTTCAAACTGTGATAACATCTCTTAAACTCTAACCCCATCCATTCCTCAGCAGTAATGCATGTTCGTAAGCTCTGGCATCACAATATTCTTCCTGAAATTAAAGGGATTTACAAATAGTACATTATGCAACCAGCTTATATTGGCATTTATTGGAAGTATTTATTGCAACAAGCGCCTCGTTTTTTCAAACTCTTTCCTCGATCCGTATGCATCACTTACGGCACTTGTATCGCAATACAGTATACTATAAAGTAACACTTTTTCGAAGAGCTGCAGATAAACGCTAGAGCTGTCATAAAATATAGCCATATACATGAAAACAAGTGAATGGCGTTTGAATTATACGAAGAATAGAATATCTCCTTTAAATCGCTGAATGCCTAGCACTCTTGTAACCGGCGTGGAAATGGAATGCTAATGGGTATTGCTTACACAGCCATTTGAGCTAGAATGAGTGTGTTTTAGTCATAAAGAGATAAGGTATACTTTGATTCAATTTCCAGATTAAACCTCTACCCTCTCCGCGTCTACGGAATCCGTGGCGCGAAATCTCTTCTCTCTATATATAAAAGGCTTTGTCCTGACTGACTGACTGACAGGAATCAACGTAGAGCCAAAACTATAACAGGTAGAGACTTGGAATTTTGACAGTACCTTCGTTTCATAATGTAGGTGCTCACTAAGAAAGGATTTTGCAAAATTGTGATTTTAAATGCCAAAAATTAAATGTTTTTTTTAGAATACTTAATCCCTTTTTACACATAATTATAACATATCAATCACAGAACATATTGTTGCTAATGGTATCAGATGGGTTTGGAAAAAAAAAATGCAAGTTTGACTATTAAGAGAAGCTATCAGTATAATTTATGTTATAAATAAATATTAAAGAATGTAATCCACGAAATTAATGCAGTCACATAACTTTCTCTACCCTGGACATAGAGAAAACAATACGAGGTATGGTAATATGGTATATTATTATATCGCAGGGTTTTGGAGAGAGAAGTATGAAAGTGATATTGCTTTCTGTTTAATTTCATCCCCAAAACAGTTTTATGGTAACATGAGAGTGAGAAATAAAATTTTCCGCCTCGGTATTACAATTTTATGTTACAGGAATTTCTGTTTCTTCTAGTTTGAACCCCTACTAGGCTTGCTGTGTACAAGCGATGGGATGCAGAATTCTACATCCTCTATGAGCCATAAAAAAAAAACTATATCAAACGTTTTCTGAGGGAATAGTTTGAGTGTAATAAGTCGTTCTTCCTATTTCAGTTTATAAATACCTATATAAGGACCTAGAATTTAAAAATCGAAAGTCCTTCATAAGTTTATTTCCAATTACAAAATAAAGAACCCGGGCGACGCCGGGTCTTTTAAGCTAGTATCTTATCTATTACAAATGTTATGTTCCCAGGGACTTGATGTGAATGTTCCGGCTCATTATTTAGGCACTATGTTACAGATTCTCTATTGAAAATAAAATTCATATTTTAAACCATCCAACCGAGCGAGGTGGCCTAGATTTTAGCGTCTGGGACTTGCATTCTGGAGGTCTCGTGTTTAAACCCTTTGGCCGTCAAATCTGACTTTTTTTTTATGTTTCCCCCAATAGTAAAGGCAAATGCCGAATTGGATATTTACTTTCATCGCTGATATTTCATCCTGTACCATAATCATTAAAATTAAATTAATATCAGTTGAAATTAACAGAAAGCAATAACCCATCAACAATAGAAAACACATGTACAGGTAGGGGAAAAAAGGTCCGACTCTTGTAGCTAATTTCAGAGCCTTATGATACGTAAATAAATGTAAAAGATGTAACGGAAACGTTTGTTTTCACAAGCAATGCAAATTACGTGACATTATTTCTCAGTTCAAGCAATTTATTGGCTGTAGAACAAATTCCAATACATTCCCTGCTATTCTGTGAATCCCAGTGGTACATATCGGCAAATTAGATATTTTAGTCGGTTCGCTTTTTTTCCCCTGCCTGTACATCAATAGTTACATGGCCTACTGGTATACTCACAAAACCTGACTCGGGATATTACCTCGATGTTCAAACTAGTATAAATAAAGCTGGTTTTAAAAAATATACTGTTTAGCATTCAGTTCGCAATATATTGCTATGTATCTTTATAATAATTTATGTATAATAATAATTTATAATAATATATGTAACTTTGTAATAATTCCTTTATTGCAACCAATGGTAGAATGATATATATGACGGGGAAACGGGAGTACCCCGAGAAAACCCTCCCCGGCCTCATTCATTCCACCACAATTTCTACATGGATTCACAGAGATTTGATCCCGGGTCCCAGCGGTGGAAGGCGAGCGGTGTAACCTAACCTAAGCCATGGGAATTGTAACTTTGGCATACTGGAAAATTGTTTTATTCTGATGTGATACACTCAATGCATAACATTCTCTACCCTATTAGTAGGCATATGTGTATCTCTCTTCGTATTCTCAGATAAATGCAAATGTTAATCTAATATTTTGACATCTTGGCCCTATTTCATTTTAATCGTTTATTATCATCCTGGATTATATACTTTAATGTGTTTTTTTATCTCTATCATGTGTCTACATTTTATTTGTATCGTGCAGCTACGTTTTAAGTAGTATTTGACTGATTGTTTGTGTATTTGTGACCAAATACATTGCCTGTACATTACAGTTTAAAGGATTAAATAAAATTGATTGATGAAATGGCTGCATTGCGGGGTATGCGCATTCAATTGTCTGTACCTCCTGCAAAGCCGTATAAAGCAGGACCTGTACAAGCTTGAGTTCTTTTAAATTGGTGACTTTTAGTGTAACCACCCAGTTTGAAGTCAAATACAAGTTGTACGTTTATTGAGTGTTCAGTGTACAAAATGCAAATAAATTGTTGGATCCATCTTCGAGAATATCGTGAAAAATAAAAAATTATTTGCGTGAAGTGTCAGTAAAGATAAGAAAAAGTCGTCAATATATTTCGTATCACACCCCAGAAGAGACTTAACCCCAAAAATAAAATTTAGTTTTGATTCGACTATCCACTTTTGAGCTACACTGTTCACTGTCAAACAGTCTATAAGTAAATACATAGACTAGTATGGCAGTCAACCCCTGTAGTTTAGCTAGTGATATTCCTTCAATAATAATATATTCCATAAGCGGTTTATTATTATCTTGCAGGCTGAATATAGTCGATTTATTTTAGAACCGCTTCATGCTTCGTCTGTAAAGTAGTTTACTTTAGTTCATATTGCATATTCGTAATAAAATCCCTCAAAGCCCTCTTCATAACGTTCCGTTTATTCAACAAACAGCAGTAGCATGAAAACTTACATAACACAAATAATATTACCATTTCAAATATATAGCAGCAATTTCTGTGGACAGATTTCCAAATGCACATGCCATGTAAGGAGAAAATATGAAACACAATCGCAATCTTAATATTCCTTTCTTAAATTCTAAGTGCTTTCTTCTGGTTATTATTTATAAAGTGTAAAAAATTATAGGTATAAATTCCTGACTGCATCGTTACTATATAAATCTTGTGCTACTGATAAAAATTGCGTAGTGGCTAAAATATACAATAGTATATTGCGATACAAGTGCCGTAAGCGATGCATACGGATCGAGGAAAGAGTTTGAATAAACGTGGCGCTCGCGCCGAGTTTTTTCAATTTTCCGAGGTATTGCAATTTTCAATTTTCCGAGGCACGAGTATTGCATGCTATTTTTTGCACGATGATTATTTATATTTATTTCATTATATTAATTTTGACATTACCTGAAAATATTATGTATATACATTCTTGAAGATAGATGTTTATTTCAGAAAGTGATTCGCATGTGTTTGTTGTTATGGGAACCGAATATTTGTCCTGGGGGGCCTTGTCCATAAGGCTTGTATTATGATGTGCCGTAAGTAAATTCATACCGCACGGAAACTCTTACCGCACATAGCAACAAGATTGCGTGTGGGAATGTCAACTTACGATCCACGGCAACAACATTCGTAAGTACCACTAATTAGTTAAGTCGTGCAAAAAAATAGATTTTATGAAAAACTAATGAAACTAAAGTAATTTATTACAGCATACTGGTGTTTATTTGGTAGTTTTTCATAATAGAGCACATTTTAAAAGCGGTGCTTTTCTTTGGCACGCAAAGGGGCGGCGTTACCAAAATAAATGTTAAGTTAAAAAAATTATTTATATACGAAAACTACTTTCCTGAATGGTCTTAAACTATATATACGGAAATACTCCCAGGATTTTCATTTGAAGCTACCGTAGTAAAGGCGAGTACCCCTTCCCCAAACAACTCTGACTAAAGCATTGTATTCCAGCCATATTTATTTTACATTTCCAAGCATTTTGGTACATTGTCAATAAACAAAGTGGATGTCGTTTCTTGTTTGAATTTCTTTTAATTGTACTTGAATACAGTGGAAAATGTATTGTTTCGCGAGAGTCATCTCAATGGAAAACTCAGACCTCTCTCATTGTATTAATGAATCAAATCAAATGTGGATGTAGTTGAATGAAAGTGAAAAGGAAAATAAAAATAAACTCATTGTTCTCCATTTCTAAGGATTTATCGGGAGAGAATTTAATTGTTAATTCACCAGAATTGGAGTCAAGTGATATTGTTCATTTCAAATTTTCCCCAATTGTATCAGAAGAAATCAAAGATTTTCTATGTACGAAGCTCTATTAGCTACATTCCTGTACAGTAAATATCATACTGAATGGTAGGCCTGTGTCTAAAGAGTAGCAATAACTTGCCCATGAAAATAATTCCTTGACTTTAAAAGTTTCTTACATATTGATACACGAATATTCCACCAGAATCCGCCTTATGAAAAAATATTAAAAAGTTAGAAAGCTTTCATTTTCAGCCTGTAAATTAGTTCTGAGGGATAACATTGCTTTTCACTAGAAATACTAGAAAAAAGTGAGTAATTTATTGTGAGCAAGAATTGGAAGAAATTTGTTGTTGTTGTTCACAGGCCTATTACTTGATGAAATTTATCTCCTTCAATATATAAACTATATGAAATTATCATGTAGTCTACCACTGTGTCACTCCTCTCACGCAACGAATCCTGGTCGTGACAAGTTACCTACGTGTGGTTCTTTTCCGGGGTTTTCCCTCACCTGTCAGACGTATGTTAGATAAACATTAGGTCCCCAGACATCGTATGTCCGTCATTATTATCTTCATCCCATACTCGCCTTGATCAGAGTGAATGTGTGTGAATGGTGTGTCTCGTCTTATGTGTTCGTGTTGTCTCGGAGGTGGCCCCGGCATTAGGCTAATCACTCATCCGGGGAGGCCCTCAATGTCCTTGTCTGGTCATAAAAGTATGAAGGACGGCGTGGGTCATTTAAATGTCCCTTAAAAAGGAGAGATAAAACTATGGTAAAGAAAGAAAGAAATTATCACCTAAAATATCAGTGATAATAGGCAATAAGGGCTCCTATATATTTCCGTAACACTGTACGTCTATGTTGAACATGACTTGATGAGTGTGCATTTTAATAATTCTGTATACGATTTTATAATAGAGCCTATTTTCCAAATTTTAAAGTTATTTCATAATCATTTAAGCCTGTTTTACACACCTAAAATCGCCATTTTACCGACCTAAAAGTTCGAAGTCTAATTATAAACTTTACTTGCCATTAATAACTCCTGAGGTGATATATGTGTACAGCTGTCTTGTGATAACACATGATTCGTTATCCAAGAAGATAATGCTAACATCAATTTACGATAAGGCGGTCCTTAAATGTCAAATTAACGGCGCAGATGCTGTTGAGATATTAATACCAACTTGATCTTTATTCTTTAGTTCTTTATATGCACTTGTAATAGGCCTATTGTGTTGTGCGTCACCTTTGCCCCTCTGTTTTGGTGCTCAAATTAAAATATGTTTGTGTGAAAATGAGTTTACGAATTACTTTGCTAAATACAGAAAACATAAAATAGTACACAGCAGCCCAAAGTAATAGAAGAAAATAATGATGATGAAGAAGAAAAGGGAAATATGAACATGTTTTATTGTGTCAATATTTCATTTATTTATTAGTAGCTGTAATAGTAATATTATATTTCTTAATCCTTTTTGGAGTTTAGAGCGTAAAGAAGAAATAGGAATCACGCAATCTATATCTCTATATATAAATGCCAAAATGACTCACCGACTCACTGATCACAGTTTCTCAAAAAACATAAATCTAGGAACGTGAAACTTGGGACACATATTGCTCATAGGCTCTAAATGCGCACTAAGAAAGGATTTCAAAATCTTTGGCCTCTAAGGGCCAAAATAGGGTTGTAAAGTTAAGTAATTCACCAAAAGGAATTCATACTGCATTTACACACTCCCCATGACAACATGGCAACAAGGGGCTTTGCATGACACTGTGATTTCATTTAGGCCTAATAGTTGTAAGGTGTTGAGAAATGTTTCTACACTATTTTGTGACACGAATTAAATATAGATGGTCCCGGGTTCTATTCTTGTACTGTATTCTTCCCTTTTAGGGGCATTTAATCGACACACAAGGCCCGGGCCTTGCAGGGCCACGACCTGTCGGGAGAGGAATTATCTACAGATCACATACATACTTTTTTGACCAGACAAGGACATGGAGGGCCTCCTCGGATGAGTGATCTGCTCAATGCCGGGGCCATCTCCGAGACAACACAAACACATAGGACGAGACACACTATTCACACACACACACACTCTGAACAAGGCGAGGATGTATTGAGGATGATAAGGGCCTAAAGTTATCAGGCCTAAAGTTACCGACATTTGTCTCAGGTGAGGAAAAACTCCACTTAGGTAACTTGTCCCGACCAGGATTCGAACCCGTGCCCGCTGCGTGAGAGGAGCAAACACATCCCCTACGCCAGAGCTATTTACCATCCTATGACGTAGTCATATTATCAGAGTTATTCCAAACGAGTCCAAACTAAATAATGATAAAAAAAAGTGTATGACATGTTGATGGCCAGTGTTTGTTCTTCATTAAGAATATAAATACGTTCACCGCGTTGGCTGGACGGCTGATGATTTATAGATGTACATCAAACAGACTTTAAATTGTGTTCACTTAATGTATAGTGTATATATATCAAAATCTAACAATGTGAAGCATTGATGGGTCAGCTAGTGCTAGTATAAATAACAATATGCCATATTTCCGTCACAGGTGTAAAAATTGCCGTTGGCACCACATCTGAAATATGTGTACTCTCTATACCAGTGGTTCCCAAACTTTTCAGTCCGCGGACCCCTTGAAAAAAATTTAAATTTCGCGGACCCCCTTTGGGTTACAATATCATCATCATCATCCTGACACGTAGTAGTCCTGTAAGAACTGTTACGTCTACAAAAAATTTTCCGTCCATCTTTTTGGAGGGCGACCAAGTGATCTCTTCCCATGTGGTTGGTAGTTCAAGATTGCTCTGGGGATCCTGTCTCTGGCCATCCGTCTTACATGCCGCAGCCAGTCCTCCTGATATTTCTGGATGTAGTCTAGAATTGGATCCATGTGGAGTTCCTGTAGTATATCTTCATTTTTGATGTGATCATACTTGGTGTGGCCCGCTGTCCTACGCATGAACCTCATCTCACTGACTGTAATTCTACTCCTGTCACATTGTCTTAGAGTCCACGCTTCACTGCCATAGCAGAGGACAGGTCTTGCAAGGGTTTTATATAAACGGAGTCGAGTGTGTCTCTGGACTAGGGAAGGTTTCATAACTTTATTTATTATACCCAGTGATTTATTAAATTTGGTAATTTTCTCGGGTATGTCCATGTCCGAGTAAAATGATAATTTGTAGCCTAAATGGGGTTACAATATCAATGGTAACAAACAGAGTTTACTCCTTAATGTGGACAGTGAAACTGCTTTAGAAGATATCTAATTTGAGAAAATTACGAGATATCTTATTTCTTCTTAAATCGCCTGCCGACCCCCTGAAACACCATCGCGACCACCGGGGGTCCGCGGACCCCACTTTGAGAATGACTGCTCTATACTGTATGCACTGACGTTGGGATTAGCGAACCATAAGCTACTCTCATTAGGAAGGCACACGTTGTAAAACCATTCCTCAAAATCACCCCAGTCTTCGGGGGGTGGAGTGAGACGAGGCCGTCATATTCCGGAAAATACTATTTAATTGTCCTGCTTGTGTTACTGCACAATCCAGGGGCTCTTCAGTCTACCCATCGGCTAGTATTACTAATTTCTCTTGGCCCGTCAATAGACCAGGAAGTAATTCTTTTGCATGTGAACTTTTTATACCATGTACGTCCTGTTATTAAATTTCAATAGATACTGATAAATTAAAAAACACACAGTTAACGGAAACTCCAATGAAACCCGAAAAATCTGTTTTGTATTCCACGAATGAATATGAAGGCTTTCATACTTCCCTTATAATAATACAAATTTATTGGGATGAATATTGTAGCTCATGACAGCCAGTACTTCAATTACCGTTTCAATTAAATTTAATATCTACTGTGCCTATGTGCTCTTGTTCTTTTTCAGGAAGGTAAGGCTTCTCATTATTAAAAAGGAAGTAATAACTTTCAATTTTGTTGAAACCCGTTTTCATTTCATACGCTGGAATTCACATCAATCAAAATTGTTTTCCTTATTGACATAGAATATACACAGAGCGGGCTCATTTCATGCGAAGGAATTATGTTAGCTGTATTTAATTACAAAATAGTTGCATTTTTAAAAAATTAAAACACAATGCAGTGTTGTGGTGATAATAACGACGTCATGATGATCCAGAATTAAGTGAAATATTGAGTGTAATGGTGAATGGTCAACTGAAAGTATATGTGAAGCTAACGAAATACATTATCAAACGAAAAATGTGTTAATTAAAGAATGGCGTGAGAAAATATCAAATATATTCCGGTACCGCCCAACCGATCTGGTCCAATATCAATAGACATCTTCCCATGGACATTATAAATAGGTATTCCAAGTTTCATGAAAATCCGATAAAGCGTATGTGAGTTATGGCGCCTTTAAAATATACACTAAATTGGGTTTTACTCCGGTACCGGTGAACCGATTTGGTCCAATTTCAATAGGGTTCTTCCCATGGACATTATAAATGCGTATACCAAGTTTCATTAAAATTCGATAAAGCGTATTTGAGTTAGAGCGCGTACAGACACATGGACGGACGGACAGACATTTTTCGTCCCCCACACAATCTCATAAAGTACCATACTGGCACTTAATAATACACTACTTCAGTCACCCTAATGTGGAATTTTTTACAATCTCACATCAAGGATCACACTCATTACAGTTCAGGTGTAAGGGTTTATCATAGGTAATCCCACGAGAGTTGACGAGTTTATCGATAGATTCGTGACTGCGCAGCAGGAGCGAATTTATCTGATAGAACTCGTCAACTCCAGTTGGATTTATTAAAACTATTCCATGAATAAAATGTAACGGATTATATAAATAATAATTACTTTCGTGCTTTGTTGTATAAAAACAAGACTAACAGTTGTGAGATTACGGCATACTGTGAATCAACCATCCATGAATCGATTCGAGCTACCCTGGTATATTCAGTGCTACCAACGACGCATATAAGACATAGTTAACTTCATTCAGGTAAGCTAAGCAGAAAAGAATAATAGCACACGAACTGGCTTGCACCGAATTGAAATTGTGTTCTTAATCAATGTACATTTCTATTATTTCAATTTCCAAACAAGTTATGTTGTATACAATAATCTGTTTTCGTGCCACTTAGTGGCAGCAATCACTGCACACTGATACTTACATGCCCAGTAACGAGGACACGATTTTACCCCGATAAAACAGCCTCCTCGCGATTCCTATTTTACAAGAATATTGTAAGATAAACGGCCGTGATTGTTCTATATCCGAGGAATTGCTAAACGTTATTGGTCAATATCAAACACGCGGCATATGAGTGGGATAGGCTAGTCGTCTTAAATATATGTTTTCATGAATTTCATTTTATCTAAAAGTGAAGAATGTTTCTTTGTTTCAGGTAAGTCGTGAACCACTTATTAGAGACCATCAACACTATTTTATGTAAGTACGTATGAAATGTACACGAATATCATAATTTAATAACCAATGTATTTTAGAATATAATTATTATTATTTTTTTAAGAATTATTTTTTGTCCCTTTGACTCATAGAAGAGTCTAATCGCGACTGTACAGATATTACATTACATATAATAACCAGTATTACATTTTGACTTATATGAGTCTAATCGCGACTGTACAGATAATAACATTACATATTACATTACATATAATGACCAGTAATACATTTTGACTTATAGGAGTCTAATCGCGACTGTACAGATAACAACATTACATATTACATTACATATAATGACCAGTAATACATTTTGAATTATAGGAGTCTAATCGCGACTGTACAGATAATAACATTACATATTATATTACATAATACGTATAATAACCAGTAATACATATTAGAACAATATTAGTGTATGGTTGCATAGTTTTACAAAAGAAGATAAAACACTTAAATTTTACTATAAACATGGATATCTTTTAAATATAATATAACGTTTTTGAACATTTTTACATTACTGAGAACTTTTAAGTTGTCTGGTATCTTGTAATTTTTCCTGATGTGATCAAAACGGAGGCATTCTGTGAGTATATGTGACACTGTCAGTGGAGAATTACAAGTTGTGCATTGTGATTCATTATCTCTTGTAATTAGGTATGAGTGGGTCATTTTAGTGTGTCCAATTCTCAGACGGGTTATTATGACTTGGTGTCTACGGTTTAGGCCTTTAAAGCAGCAAGCAGCAGTGGAGGATCTTCTTACTGAGTGAAGCTTGGTTCCTTGTCGTTGAGACCTTTGCGTTTTCCATGCTGAATTGATTTTGTTACGGATGTGTACAGAAAAGTCTGAAAATTATTGCTGACACACTTATGTAACAACAAGATGTACCAGAATTAACATATCGTGATAATAATTTTCAAACCTGCAAGTATTAACAGGTACAGGGTGAAGGTTTCTATTGAAACAGATGTAGGCGAGTTTCTAAATTCATCATTGAATCCATCCGATGGCATCGAGCTTTCATCAGAGCGTTTTTTTTCTTTCTTTTTCTTTCTTCTATTTTCAATTTAATTGATGGAATCCTTCGGCTATCCCTCAAAGCGTTCTCTTGGTTTTGATGAGTTTGCGCTGGTTTCCATTGACTGGGATCGGTTCCATCGTACTTGAACGTTCGATGGTTTAGATGAATAATCGCCATTATGACGAATTGAGAAATCAAAATAGTGTAATGGAGACAGCGCATATAAGATTCATAACTACATAACGTAGACAAAATTACAGACACATAAATACTACAGTAGGTATATTAGTAATTTCGGGTAAATTTTAAAACATAGCCACGGAACTATAGGCTAATATGTATAGTATAGAACACACAGACTGTCTAGGGTCTGTGAAAAACCAATTTTATCTAATAAAATACCGGCGAGTCTATCTTTGTGATAAGATGTTAATTTAATGTAGAGGTCACTTTTGTTTATTTATTTTATTTAATATATCAATAATCAGTTTCCATTGTACTTAATGTAAATGCAAATCCATCACTATGCCTATACTTTTCTTAGCGAAAATAATAAACCGGAGTTACCAACAATGCCATCGCTATTATTTTACAATTTAATATGTAGTTACTATGTTGGCACTTCCGAAAAACATCGCTTTGGCCAACGAATGGTTTTTTTTTTTTTTCAATTCATTAGTCATCATGAATCTATCGAGAAAAATTTGTGAAATCCAGCCTTCAATCGGTGCAATCCATCCCGCATCAGTCCGATGAATTTAGAAACTCGTCTGTAGTCTGTGTTATTGAAACATAACGGTCCACCCTCCTCTTTCTACCTACGATTTATCAACATTAAATTAGTGGGAACGTATGTGTCACCACAATATTAAAACTTTCTAACGACTTAATGACTTGCAAAATTATGATTTAAATATAATGAATATGCGGAGTGAAGAAAACTAATTATTTCTTAAAATTTAAAAATGTAAACAAAGAAGTTTCACCAGATGCAAAAACAATATATACGTATTATATTTAAATAATTGATTGAATTAACCTGCCGGAACTCACATAAAATCATAGTTTAGGTGTACTCACAAAATATTTTAAAACTATTTTATTAATAACATGATTAAGAAAACTTAGAGGAATCTTGGTTTTGTAATAATTTAATGATAAATTTCAACCGCTATTATTTAATTCCAGTAAGGGTAATTAAATCACGGAATATAAAATGGGCTGGACATGTTACACGCATGGAAGAGAAAAGGCATATCTCAAAGGTATTTGCTGGGAGACCCGAAGAGAAGAGATCGCTTGGAAAACCTAGACGTAGGTGGGAGGACATCATTACGATAGATTTAAGGGCATTAGGATTTGCGAGAGATGGGTGGATGGATTTAGCAGAGAATAGGATTGAATGGCGGCTCATGTAAGCGCGGCAATGAACCTGCGAATTTCATAAATACATAGGCCTAATAGTCCTTTAGCTGGCTTGGGAATTGTCTATATTCAATGAGTAAGTTATTTAATTCATCTGTAAGACGAATTTGGAATATGACTCAATTATACAGAATCCAAATGACAAAAACCGTATTGACAGTTTTAGAAAGAAAACAGAATCGATTCTTCAGGCATGTCTATTTTAAAGAGTTTCGGTAAGTTTACGTCAGACTACGCTTGTGGCATGTTTGACCTCTATAACTCCACTGTGTGTTGCGCTGTTGCACATTAAACATAGCTGCTCCACTCAGCGTTTGTACCAAAGAACAACAGTGTGAAGTGACTTTTTGGTCCTCTGAAGATGTACCACGTGGCCAAAATTCATCGAAGACTACCCGCACAATATCGGGACAATGTTTTACCACAGCGAAGCGTGTACGAATGGATTGAAAAGTTCAAAAACGGCCGGACAAGTGTGAAGGACGAGAAAAAACTTTTCAATCCATCTATTCTCATTTTTCTTGCAGCTTACTTACTTACTTACTCAATGACATTAGACAATTCCTAAGCAAGCTAAAGGAATATTATCTATTTTATGGAACCCGGAGTTTCATTGCCGCTCTTACATGAGCCCGCCATTCTCCCCTATTCTGTGCTAACATCCCTCGCAAATCCTACTTCCCTTAAATCTATCCTAATATTGTCCTCCCACCTACGTCTAGGTCTTCCACGTGGTCTTTTCCCTTCGGGTCTCCCAATCAATACTTTTGAGATATATCTTTCCTCCCACATGCGCCCAACATGTCCAGCCCATTTCATCCGTGATTTACCCTTTTTACCCTTACTGTATCCGGTGAAGAGAACAGGTCATGAAACTCTTCGTTATGCACTGCCAAACTGAAAACTTAAGTATATTCTCAAAATTTCAGCTACGTTTAAATAGTTATTAGAATTCAACCAACCAGCATGATAAGAGCCATGGGTCTGCTTTCATTCTCAAGTCGTCGCTTAAGATGAAAATATGGTTTGGCAAATTCTTTCACAATGTATCTATTTTTCTGAAAAGATGTATGGAATTCTGTATATATATATAAAGATTGCTCTTACCTTGTTCTTGTTGCTATTGATCGTTATAGGTTAAGAAAGCTTCCGGGAAAATATATTTCCAAACGGTCTTCGCCCTCAGATCACATCTTCGCACAAAAAATAATACAACATACATCATTGTTTGCACTAGAGAGCTGTCACATCTTGCACTAAATGACAAAATCACAGCTAATATTCCTGTCACGGAAGTGTATTACTCACACCAACACAGAGATTGCATTGAGATATGAAGTTTCAGTTCTTGGAATGGAAGAAAGGATGTATTAACGACACAAACACGCTATACGCTATGCGGAAATTAACTGTTATGATGCAGTCGCCTGGCGGCCTTCCTAGCTGTTGTGGTAAGGAAGATCTTCCAACGACTGACAACACAGCACTCTTAACATAATCGTGGAAGTCACACATCCGAGTAGGGGCCATTTATAACAAGCACTGTTGTGGGGAGTGCCTTTTTTTGTGACCATCTCCCCTGCTATTCACTTTATATCAATGCAGATAATGCTATACAAGCAGACGACCGTGACTCCTTTCTTTGCAGCTGGAAGCACACAAGAAGGTAAAAGTTGCCGGTTTGGCAAAGCATCTTTTTCCCAGGTGTTCACCTCTAAATTCCCGAGATCAAGTTAGGACAGTTGCATTTATATTTTTATGCTTTATGAGTTTCTATGGATCGAAATAAATTTGCAAAAAATGGGGGTGGGGTTTTTGGGGCTACAAAATTACATTTAAATTTAGACAGCTATAACTTTTATGCTGTGGATTAATGTGTGTTATTCGTAACCAGAACAACATGGGTATTCAAGAGATCAAATTTTATTTTATTTTGAATGGTAGTTCCAGAGGGTTTTAGGATATGATACATCGGGTCTATCCTCAAGTTTTTACAGTTTTTTTAAGTAAAACTTCTTTAGCCGCGGTAGGGGTAAATCGAGAACTTGTGTGACGCTCAAAATCGTCACGAAATTAGTGTTACGCTCAAAATCGCAACGAAATTAGTGAGGTGTGACGGAACGGACTGCACAGAAAACAATCAACCTAATGATTAGGCTTATCCAAAATTTAAAAAATTCCAAATTAAAAAAATCAAACATTTTAAAAATCTAAAAACCCAAAATTAAAAAAACGAAAGTCCGAAATATAAAAAAATTCCAAGATCCAAAATTAAAAAATCCAGAATTCCAAAATCAAAAATTAAAAAATCCAAAATTAAAAAGTTTAAAAAGTAAAAAATCTAAAATTAAAAAATCCAAATATCCAAAAATTAAAATAAAAAAATTCTAAATTCAGAAATTCAAAAATCCAAACTTTAAAAATAAAAAGTCCAAAATTAAAAATCCAAATTCTAAAATTTAAAAATAAAAACTCCAAAATTAAAAAATAGGAAATTTAAAAATCCAAAAAATAAAATATTAAAATTATAAAATTTAAAAATCCAAAATAAAAAAAATCGAAATTAAAAATTTAAAAGATCAAAAATTTAAAATATCCAAAATTTAAAAAGTCTAAAAATTCAATATTAAAAAGCCCAACAATCCAAAATTGAATAATCCCATAATCCAAAATTGAAAAAATTAAAAAAATATAAACAAGTTTCACTTCTGTCGCGTGGCGTTCCACGCACACTTTTTTTTAATTCTACCATCGATACATAGCAGAGCGAGATAAAAAAATATATAAGCATACAGTGCAGAGTGTATCAAATATGATACCACCGGCCATCATTACTTCAACTCGTTCAGAGTGGGTGAAAAAAAAAATCCTAAATCTTAAGCATCAAATATGATAGCCTACACGGGAACAGTAGAGGTTCAGTCAGAATAGAGAAATGTTACTGAATGCAGAATATCGATTACAGACTATTTTATTTTCCAATTTGCACGTTTCTTCTTTTCCATCCAGTTCTCTATCTTGTTAATAATATCGGTTTTCGCTAACATTATATGGGTATAATCATCAGTACAGTGGGCCCACCTATGCGGCCTAAAAGACTCATCCTCTGAGCCGATAAGATAAGATACATCCGAATTCCGGCGAAGAGCTATTTGGCATTATTGTCGAGTTCCCATGAACAGCCAGTCACTTGGATTTAATCGCAGAGAATTGCTGAGGAGCACATAAATCCACTCTCATGTAAGAACCAAGTATCTTGTTAGTGTAACTGCTACTTTCTTTTGCGATTACCGGTAGATGTGTAACTTTGACATTTTTATAAGGAAACTTCACGAACTTCCCTCAGAATTTAACAATATCAAACGAATGATACCCTACATACGAGTATAACCTGAATCTTGATTGCTCTTCAAATCGCTTTTATAGCTCTATTCAACTGCATTCAATTTTGCGGTGGTATGGGAAATACACTGGTAGATATTTACGTTTATGTGTATTTCTATTGACCGACATCAAAGACGAGAAAGGAAGAATTGTATGCTTCGATTCTATAATATATAGCAGCGTTTCTCAACCTTTTGAACCCGAGGACCTCTAAAATGTCTAAAAAAATTTACGGACCCCTAATTTTACATCCCATTTTTAAAAGTAGGCTATATGTAGGCCTATATTAGTAATATTTGGGGTGCCATATTAATTATAGGTCATTATAACGAAATAATTCTAAATACATTTTTTTTAAATTCGACGGAAACACGGTTATTGAATTGGAAGTAAACTATTGACAGTAAAATTATATTTTGGACAGACTTTAATATTTATTACCAATTTGATAATATAATTAGTAATTATAACACAGGTTTACCGGTATCAGACACTCGGGCACCTACAACAATAAAACCCTTGTAAAGAGAGCGCCTCTAATAACAAATTCCGACAAACTCTTATTTTTCAGGGTTTTGAATAAAAGAGGGAACCATAGACATCAGTGCATCAGAGGTTTCAAACTGTGGTTCGTAACTGCAAAAGTAAGGACACTTTCAATAAGACCTGTATTTTCGAAGATTTTAAAAACTTTGACATCTAGTGTCCATTTTATGTGAAAAGTTTTTACTTCTTTACTTGCTTTATGATATTTTTAAATTATGTCTGCGGACCATCTGCACCATCTTCGCGGACCACCAGTGGTCCGCGGACCATAGGTTGAGAAACGCTTATATATAGTATATAGACAACTGAACGCTGAGCAGTAATGAAAAATAAAATTGCTTTATATTATATTATAATATTATGTATTACGTATTATAATATATTATAAGTTAGTATACGAGGGATAGAGCATAAGTCATGGCAACTATTTTTTTCTTCAAAGTAAGGCGATGGTACCATGAGATGTTGGATGCCACAGGAGAGACTGGCATATCTAGCATATGGTCACGTCATTTGGTAGCATTGTGATGCACGGTTGTACGAACAGATGCGATGATAATATAGTTGTGAGTCAGTCGTCGTGCAGATTGGATATGACAAGATGTGAACAACATTCTTACATCAAAATAGTCCCTTTCTGATGGAGAAATGTCAGAGAATACCACTAGGAGCTGATGGTAGCTTTGGGAAATAATGCCCATCCGTACGAAATTTTAAGGGATCATGGAGTGGGTATGTGTGCTTTCATGCTTGCAGTGCATTAGAGTGGCAGTGCAGTCGCGTACGGATTTTCATGTGTGTCTATTTCCTTCACTATGTATATTACAAATGGTCCCACATTTTCAAAAGAAAAAAATCCCTTTAGGCAGGCCCACAGGTTGAGGTAGATTTCGAAGTGCTTTCGGTTTAATTTATTGTCGCTGCGCAGCACTCCTCTTCTTTAGCCTTGGCATGAAAACCCCGTAATAATAACTGCAAAAAAGAGGAAAGAGCACTTTTTCAAACATTCAAATCTCGCCTTATATGAGAGTTATGGAGAAACTAGTTATTGATTGGTAGAGTACTCATCAAGAGCTTTTCAACGATACCCCACAAGACGTGGTTTCAAAAATGTCGAATTTCCATCCCCCACCCCCACTCGTACCCCCAAAACCTCCGAATCGTTGGTGTCACTGTAAATTCCATAGGGAGTACTCTAATTTATTTAAACAAAGTTTCCCCTCTATACTTCATAGGGGCCGAGATATATATATTTCTTTTTAATTTCAACCCCCGACCCCCCCCCTTCGGCCAATTTTGTTCATTAAAGAACTTGTCCGAACTATTGGGCCTAGAAATAACATAATAAAATTTGGTTCAAAATCTTCAAAATTACGGCAGCTAGCGTGTAAAGATATATATAAATAAACAAAAAAAAAATTGAATAAAAAATAAATAAAAAATTTAATCCAAGTCAAATTAATGATTGCCGATAAATTTTATAGTATTTTATAACAGGGGGTTTCAGACTTATTTATCCTCATATGAACTATTTAGTAGATAATTTATTTTAAAGGTGAAAAATTCTACAGAAATGAGAAATGTACACTGAGTCCGTACTTGATTTCGGATTGAAGAAAATACTCTGAAATGTATAAGTAACAATACGTGGAATTCAAAATAAATAATCTAATGTAATATTTGTACTCGTAGACTATATTATATTATATTATTTGTGTATTAGTATTATAACACACATACACACTTATACTTTATATCTTAATTCTACTCTTACATCATTAACTAAACTAACTAAAAAGCTAAACTCCATGGCTCTACATTCCTGGAGGAACTAGGCCTACCATCCTACCGCTGCGTCATCTACCATAGGCAGATGGCAGGATTGAGGGGCGTGTGGTCAGCATGCCGACACTCACGGCCGTTAATGTTGGTTCTCAATCAAGAAGCTCCTCAGTTTACATCACGAGGCTGAGAGCACCCCGTTCCAACCTCCCTATCTCAGTAAAAATCCGAGGAGATACCGGGGATCAAACCCAGGAAAACCATGCAGGTGGTCATATAATTAATTACCATCATAAAACATTACATATGCCTGTAATTTCCAGTGACCTCTGGTTTTTCACAGAACACTGATAATCACACAGTGTATCAGGAAATGAAATCACATGACTTAACTAAAAAGCACTAATGATAGTAGAAAATTAAACCAACGTACTAAAATTATTTCCTTTGTCTGCAAGCGGGCTTCATTTGCATTATATATTCCTTTACATAATATTTATTATTATTATTATTATTATTATTATTATTATTATTATTATTATCATTAGGATGAAATGGGCTGGTCATGTTGCGTGAATGGGGGAGGAAAGACATATCTCAAAAGTATTGACTGGTAGATCCGAAGGGAAAAGACCACCTGGAAGACCTAGACGTAGGTGGAAGGACAATGTTAGGATAGATTTAAGGGGAGTAGGATTTGCGAGGGATGATTGGATGGAGTTAGCACAGAATAGGGTTGAATGGCGGGCTCAGGTAAGCGCAGCAATGAACCTTCGGCTTCCATAAAATATGTAATATTTCTTTAGCTTGCTTAGGAATTGTCTATTGCCATTGAGTAAGTAAGTAAGTAAATAATTAATAATAATAATAATAATAATAATAACAATAATAATAATAATATAGAAATGACTGCCTTTAAGCCTAAGACTGCATATATAAGTCAAAGTCGATAGTTGGTGGTAAAATTATTGAACTGAAAGCTAAAATAGTATTGCCCCTTTCTTAGAGCAGTATTAACACCGTCTCCTAAACAAATTTAGTAATAACCATGGGTTTAGGAATTGTAGACGCAATTTCCATACGGAAAAAGGAAGGGGAATGGTGCTAAAGTAAGGCATAATAGGGGACATAAAAGTGCTGCTAAAGTGTTATATTGGATACATTTACGAATAACAGGATATTGACCAATTCCACTGAAATTAAAACTCAAATTGGAATATTCACTAATTATTTCTTATTGTTGCAAGTGTGCCTTTAGTACAGTGTTCCCTGAAAGCAGTTACATTCACTATTCCTACTTTCACTGCAAGCTGATTAGGTCATTCAAAGTTAATGAAGTTCTTGTAATTAGGACGAAATCAAGATAATAAAATTATAAAATAAAAAACTATGAAAAATAATAAGTCATAAGTCATAGACTATGAAAAGCGCTTTAGAAAGTTATTAAAAAGCTGCAGTGAAATATAAAAAAGGGTTAAAAAGGGGATTTTATGCAGGAGGGGAAAAAGGATAAAGACCCTAAAAATGAAGAAAAAAGGCGCAAGAAAATTCCTCCATCTCAACTAGAAATAACATTTCACATAGTGATTTCTTCCAAAGGAGCTCTAATTTGGCCTATGAAAAAAGGTGCACACCTAAAAACCCCAGCCCTTGAATACAGTGTTTGATTTGAAAAACTATCCCATGTTTGCAGTAACATAATATTGTAGAAAATAACGTTTTACATTACACATTTAACACTCGATGTTTAGATAATTACGTACGTATTACAATTTTAGAAATGATTTTATGACAGTGGAGATAAGACGGTACAGAACTGTATCGTACATGTTTGTTATTCACGATACGTGTAGTTGAAAAAAGCCATACAGTCGTCCTCTACCTCGACACTTATGCTACATCGTGCTTGCAATTCTTAACCACGTTACCTTGCCCCGACCTTAGATAAGCTGAACTATCTGCATTAAGCTATTTGATGAGTGACTGATGACAGTCGATGTCAGGAGCAGAAAAAAGTATCTTCAAACCCTTCTTCGGACGGGAAGTATCGTATATCCCAGTATAAAATTAACAGTTTTTCAACATGTGCTTAGTAACTGTTTATAAAATAAATAGATCCTCATTTATTATATTTTATTTTATTTTACGAATGTTAAGGGTTCTATTTATCCACATCAGATAGATGAATACAGAAAACGAAAATAGGCGAGAATAGATTGAGTTTTGTAATAGTTGAGAAAGAAAACGGCCTTGAAGATTGTCAAAATACTTGTTAATTCTTGCAAACAACTTTTTATACGATGAGTCTATTAAATAGGTTCTTTGAACATATTTTCCTAAAGGCTGAGTAGGCCTAATAAAACACTGGGATACGCCGTAGCGTAGTGATTGCGGCGCTGCGTTACAAACGGGAAGGTCGCGGATTCGATCCCCAATGAGGTCGTTGGAATTTTTTTCAATTAGCCTAATCCTTCTGGTGGCACTATGGCCCTGTGGTCGACTCCGCCTCTAACAGAATTGAGTACCCAGGAGCTATCCTGGGGGTAAAGGCGGTCGGTGCGTAAGGCTGACAACCTTACCACCTTCGTGTGCAGAATGTCCAAAATCTGGTAGTCTCAACCTCCTGGAACCCTCTGGGCATCCATGGGCTGTATAGGGAACAATTTACCTGTACCTTTATAAATGTGCATTCATGAAAACGCAATTTCGATTCGGTGCAGCCACTTCGTGTGCTTATATTCCGTTCTGATGTCAGTTTATCTGAAATAGGTTACCCATTTCTTATGTGCACTGTTGGTAGCATTGGTTTTAATATGGTAACTTACTGGATTAATCGATTATTCGTTCATTAGTATGCCGTGATCTTATAGGTGACAGAGTATTGATTTCATTTTTAAACAAAACAAGTAAGAAAGTAAGTATTATTTGAATAATCCGATTCATTTTATTCATGGAATAGTCTTAAAAAAACCCACACGATATTACATTAGATTAAAATTACAGTAATATTATTAGTCGTATTATAAACGCTATTATATTACTTATTTAATTATACTAGCTTACCAATGTACCCTAAAAATTGACTTGCAGATCTTTCACTTGCTCTCTAATAATTTTGAACATAGATTAAAAGCTGAAGCAATAAAGGATCCAAGTACCACTTTCAAACTTGCTAAGAAAATTATATTTTCTTTCATTGTAATTGTTTGGCATACACATATTAGTCATCTATGAAGATCTTCCAAAACGATAAAGATGTGCGTCTGGATTCTTTATATGTTATTATGTTTATGACATGTCATATATTTATCCTGACCTCCGTTCTAATGGCAAACACGAATTAAACACGAATTGCACGCTTGTTATCCTAATCTGACTGTTTTTATTTTGCATATAAAGTCATATTTTGGGCTTTTTGTTGTCTTGGTCACATTTAGACCATATTTGTAATTTAATGTCATATTTCAGTTATAAATTCGGTAAAAGAGCACAATTATACAGTATATGTACTACATGGACGAGTTAACTTTGAAATTTATTTAATTAATTTAATGTTTATACCAGATTAATAGGTAACTTAAATTTTAAAATTAATGCAATTCTTCAGGGACACGCAAGGTCTACAAAATATTACGAGTATTCGGAACTGATGACGCAACCAAACAGGAGAAAATTCTTTAAAAATAGATGTTCATTATAGCCTAAGTAAAATTATCCATGTATGTATTTAAGCTTATGAAATCAATCTAGATTACAACATACAGCCCTAGCATACCTATTGGTGAAATAGGGCTCCTTTGTATTGGAGAATAATAATAATAATAATAATAATAATAATAATAATAATAATAATAACAAAACTGTAAATAACCAAAATTGTTAAAAAATGATTATCTGATTGAATTCATGTGATGTACGCATTTAGTGCCATTAAACGTTTTAAATTAACATTTATATTTTGAAAATACGTTAATTTATCAGGTCATATTTGGGATTTTTGGGTCATACTTCGTCATTATCAAGGGCATATTTCAGTCATGTTTTCCACTTTTTTAGGTCATAAACATCCGAACCCTAGTTATTACGCTAGGTATATAAGTAATTCATTTTGTAACAACTCAGTTTTCACAAACATGGCACTTACATCCTTATTTAAGTTTCCAGTTATAATTTTACTGCTTCGCTATTTTTCCTAATTTTCTAAATAAATTATTTTGTATAAAATATATAACATTCGTATTCAAGAGGTATCTTTCATGCATTGTTAGCACATCTTCACTTGAATTTAGTTCAGAGCTTAGCATTGGCCTTCAAACTCCTCCTTAGCTTAGAGCTATCAATAACTTTCCCTTTCATCCATGGTTATACATGCTTAAAATAATGAGGGAAGACTCTGCATTTGCATTCAAGAACGGTTTCTAAGGAAGTCCGTCAGAATGTGCAAATGAAGCTTGAGCACAATAATGCAGAATGTCAAGCTATATTAATATCGTCATTATGAAGTTTAAGCATCTCTGAGACCGCCATTTTATTGAATGGAACCTCGGTTCTGTCTTTTAAGCTTGATGAATATGTAGGAATCGTTCCATTTTATAGTTCTGACCTTGTTATTAAAAATATGAAAAGCAGAAATTCTATAATAAAATATATCTTCAAATAAGTGCGTAGTTCTGATAAACTTGTCATTCTTAAAGCAATTTCTAATTTTCTGTGGTACCGTGTTTCCGGAAGACTCGTTTATGTTGACTGAGTGATCTTACACTAGGTATGAGACATAGTATATAGTATACAGTAGGTATAGATAAAAGCCAGACAAACCTGAAGTGACCAAATGTCGGACATGAGTGTAAAAGGCGAGTAAATGGATGAAAAAATTACTTTTTTGTATATTCAAGCATCAGAGCTTTCTGATTAAACTGACCCATTTTACAAGAATCTATTTAACGTAAGTTTAGAAAAATATTTTAGAATTGATTTTAGGCTTGTAATTCGATACCTTATGGTTCTGGAAGGTACTGAAAAAAAGTATTAATTACTTTATCAATCTTTTCTTAAAATGACACTTTTTGTCATTAACGTACCTTTTCTTCGAGAACTATTAGCTTTCGTAAGCTTTGACTTTTAAAAAAATTACATTATGGATTTAAATTTATATTTCGTCAACATGAGCACATATGAAATAAAATTATACAAGTATGCATGATGATTCATGGCCTACCTAGTCTCCTTTCACATAGAAGTAGATGTTCTAGTGTTTCTTGTATACAACAAACTGAAGTGACCAAATATTACCTGTTTCTTGTAGATTAGCTAAACCACGCATATTGAGCGACATAGATAAACTATCGGGCACTTCTCTTTCCCACCCACTACTAAAGGAACTTGTACTTGATACATGAGCAACAATAGCTACATAGTAATACATTACTGGGGTCAACTGTAATTATACTTGGATAGGACGGCCAAGATAAGCTACCTTAAACAAGAATGCTAGGCTCTGTGTGGTTTAGAAACTTTCCGCTTGTCTCGTGGGTAAAGTTGTGGCATCATAAATACATTAATTGATGCACGCTACTTCATTTCGGCTACTTTGTTGCGATACTGAGGTTACTTTCAAAAGGGAAGAAAATTATATAATATGCTATGTATCAGCTATATGAAACAAACTGCGTCTTTAGAAAAAAAATAGTATATTGCGATACTAGTTCCGTAAGCGGTGCATACGGAACGAGTTTTGCATGCTATTTTTGGCACGATGATTATTTATATCAATTTAATTATATTAATTTTGAGATATTAGCTGAAAATATTATGTATACACATTATTGGAAATAGATGTTATATTTTAGAAAGTGATTCGCACGTGTTGGTTGTTATGGGGACTGAATATTTGTCCTGTTAAAGCCGACACAGCAGGGGGGCCTTGGTTCCGCCTTTCGATAAAGGCTTGTATTATAATGGTTTTACTTACGGCACGTGTGCTTTTTGTAATTTTTACGGCACTTAGATTTCTTTTGTTTTCATAGCAACCAGATTGCGTGTGAGAATGTCAAGTTACGATCCACGGCAACAATATTCGTAAGTACCACTAATTGTTACGTCGTGCAAAAATCCTTTAAAAGTTACTTAGAGCCTGGTTACTTCGAACTATTTATTCATCAAGCTGTACATGCAACAAGAACCTCTCTCTTTTTCTCTGTATCATCCTGCTGTACGTACAGAGAATACAGAGAATCTGCTCCATTCGGTATTCATATGTTGGTGGTCCTATACTGTGAAACTTGCCGAAGTTACGTTTCATACTTCAAGAAAGTTAAGAATACTGTACTATTTCTTTTTTAAAACAATAATGCAGAATTGAATTGTCAAAGTTGCTTTCATGAAATAGGTTAAGCCTACAAGATGCAATGTAATGTTTGTGGAAAAGATAATTTATTATTTTTAATTAACAGTCTACATTCCAAGTAATAACGAGCCGAATCTATTATATTTGAGTGGCTTTCCTCCTTTTGTCTTCGCTTGACACCGGTCTGATGGATTTAAGAGAAGGTTGAATAACTCAGAGGTATTTCATCGAATACCTATGAATCCGGCTGCAAGACCGAGAAGTTTTATTTAATAAAGATGATTTTTAGTAGATATTCATATTTTAGATAACATTGATAAGGGCTTCAAAACATCCAGTTATGAAAAATAGTTGAACTTTCAAATCATGCACTTCCACCCTCGTATAACATTATTCAGTGATAAATTAACATTCATCTTGATAAACTGACCATTGTTCTAATCTCTCTCAATCTAGCCTGTCGACGAAATGGGATAAATGGGGACAACAGCTTGAACTCTCCACATAAACAATTTTACTAGTATGTGAAATGTTGATATATATACAATTACATTACTGTATACTCTTGATTTAATATATTATATCGCAGTCCAATGCCCAGCAAGAATTGTTCGACTAAAATGACATCAGTAATTTTTAAGAGCAAGAAAAACTGAGTTTAATCTTAGTAATGGATATTCTTAATAGTAGGGAGCTGTGAACTAAAGCGCGCCTGATCATTTTGCATGCATTAGGAATTGATGAGAATAAGTATGTTGGGCAAAAAATGCGGAATTTAATCTCCGTAATGGAAATGCTTCATGAAATGCAGCTCAGAGTGGACCTTTTCCGCTAACTATTTAAGACCCCTTCTTCTGTTCTACAGAAGGATTACTTTCGGAATAATCCCTTGTATAAATTCTTGAATAAATAAAGCTATTTTTCCTACTCGTTTCAAAGATAAAAATCTTGTGGAAAACACTCTTATGATTTTCTCTTTCCTACGCATGGACATAGAGTAAGAGGTCCAATTGCGTGAATACGCATTCATATGCAAACACAAACACAAAACCTCCTGGTCGGGAGACAAAGTGGGGAAGAGGAAGAGGTCTAGCTCAGGGATTGCCAAGTTCTGGAAATCCGAGGGCTAATATTAACTCCAGGAGTTGATTGACGGACCGTGCATTTTTGGAGAGGATAAAATTGGACAAATTGTAAACAATGAGTTGAAAATAGAATAAAATGTCTTTATGTATGATATAATGTATATAGCTTTGCTTCTTTTAAGACCTTATTAATTATTTTGCTTTAGGGGAAATACACCTTTAAGGGTTGAAAATTCAGTTTTTATTAATTTGTCCTTTACGATCTAGATTTTCCACTTTAATTTGGTGAAAGAAAAACTAATCTACCTGTTATACTTCCTTATACCTGAGTCAAGCTAAGAAGGAAACCTGAAGTAAACAAAAACCAGTATGTCTGTCTCACTCTTAAGTCACAGGAGTAATGTGTTAGAGTGAGACAGGTGTACTTGTTTTTGTTTACTTGAGGTTCCCTTCTTAGAACGGCCAGACTATAGTTACGGCGATAAACATTACATGACGTTCAAGGTATTGTAATTAAACTTTGCAAGGTTGTATAGTTCAGTCACCTCAACAAATAGTACTAAGTTTATTTTTGTAACTCGTGTAGTCTATTTTATTTATTTTTCTCAAGAAAACCTTAAGCTGTTAGTAACTTGTCTAAAAAATGAAAACCAATTTATTTGGAGAGATAGCAAAAAAAGTCCTATTGCATGTTATAGGTGTGGGTATTACTAATTATTTCATCTACGATTTACCTAAAAAGTCAAATATTTAAGAACGCTGGTATGCAAATGCTGTTGGACTGCATACAATTCATACCAGTTAAAAATACGTACATGGTTCAAAAATGTATTCAAACACTTTAAAAAGAACTTAATAATGTAGACATAATGCCGATTAACAATGTCAAAATTCATTTACACAGGTCTTTATGATCACGAAAAAATTTAAAGTTATATATATACACACAAGTATTTTATGAAAATTCTGAGTTGCCTACTTCCAAAGTGAAATTTCTAAATGAACCGAAGTCTTGTACACAGTATAGAAAACGAAGAACTCCGTGGCGCTACACCCCTGAAGAGACAATGCCTACCACCCGACCGCTGCGTCATCTACCATAGGCAGATGGGGGGGCATGTGGTCATCATGCCGACACCCACGGCCGTTAATGAATTATTTCAAATCATTTATCGCTTAAGGCAACAAGAAAAACACAATAAAAAACTTTTCTTTCTGTTTAATTGTTTCAAATCAACCAAAGAAACCGTACCTACAATGTCCTTACAAATAAGAAAACAGAAACCCGATTCATTAGCACCAGAGTACCTGTTTGTATTATTATTGTTATTGTTTCGGAAGGTAGCAAGAGGATTCATCACTTAATATGAAAATTTGTTTTTCTTGATTTTATTGAAAAATGCTCTAACAGCTTAGATTTTGTACTCATAATGCTTATACTATAACCGAGCTACAGTTTTCACTGAAACGTTTCCTTAAAAAGAGAGTTATAAGCCAGACGTTTGCACAAACTTTCAAACGTCGATTAAATATCACTAAGAATCTCTGATATTGAACTCTGGTGAGTTTTAGTACTGAACAAACTAAGTAATTCAGTAGGCCAATGTTTTAAAGGGAAATAAAAAGCTTATCTGCATCTTGCACAGTGCACATTTTGTACACTACAGCCTCCGTCGGCAGTTATATTCAGATGTTTCTCAGGTTTAAACTAGAATAGTGAAAACTGGACAATATAAGAGGTAAAAATTGCATCTGCAAGGGAAAGTGAACTGAACTGAACGTAATAATGTGATAAAACAACGTGGGCTTCATATCATTGCATTTGTATGTCAATACAAACTTTTGATTCATAGTTTAAAAGTGAAATTAGCTTTTAGTGCGGTATTTCGTATGAAAGAGATCAGGTTAAGGATCACTGGTTTATCTGTTGAGCAAGGACAAAGCTCCACGTAATGCATCCAGTATATAAGTTGTTTATTTCATGCATCAGAGTTTATATACCGGAACGAATGGCGTGTTGAAACACATAGTGTCACGATAAAACTTCCTCATCGCTTTTTATTATCGTAATACGCCTCTCCCTTTTTCCCTACGTGATCAGTCATTCAGCAAGTGACAAACTTCCCCTCGTCTCTGTTGTAGAACACTTCCCTACCTAGTATCAAAATAAGCCATTTTCCTATATTTTTATTATTTATTTGATTGTATTTATCTTATTTTATTTTAAGTCCACTAAACTAAAACATTTACTAGTAGGCATTTTGACAATCAAAATAAAGAACAACATGAAAAACAACAATATAAAGGAACACTAAGTGCAAATCAATTAATAATACACTCTAGAACGAATTACAGTTATTTATAAATGAAAGAAAGTTAACAAATAGTCATAAAGCAATAATTATAATCTTTTGTGACTTTGTCACTGCATGCTGTAAATTTTCAAATATTCCTACAAAATACTACTTCTGGTTTGAAACAGATCTTTATCAGAATAATTACACACACACAAGTATACTAAATGCAAAGCCTTAAAAGGGATGAATTCCTGTAATAATAGTATGTGCATAATATATGAGAAGTTTTCCTATGTTTACAGTTTTTAGGAGGAGGTTCACCAGCATGGATTAATTATACAACATTTGTAAATTATTAACCTTGTGCCTATTAACTAGTGAATCAATGTTGAATATTGATATTAACATAGAATAGGAAACATTGTTGCATTTTGTTGGATAATATCCAAGGCTTCTAAAAGATACGCATTTTAAAAATATTTTGGGATACATTCTAATTGATTTATATTTTATCTGATGAGGGTTCCATACAACTTTTCCAGTATTTTAATCTTGATTTTATTTTAGAAAAGAATAAATACAAAATTGGTACAAATGTAAAAAAAACATCATCTACATGCGTTACTGTATTACTTCAGTAGGAGCTATAATTTCTATGGTGTATGTATATATATATATATATATATATATATATATATATATATATATATATATATATATATATTTCTAACTTCTAAGCCATTCTTTACCTTTGTTTTTAGTCTTTTATACAGAAAGCCTAGTAACTATTTATTTTCTTAAAGGAATTCTAGCAGGCATCCGAGTTGTTTAGATAAGACAAACGATCGTTTCACAAAGTTTTCTACCACAGCTATTTGTTACTTCTTGCATCTGGCCTATACCTATACCTACCAGGCCTTGCTGAAATATTATGGATATATTTCACTTTAAATACCTAGAGATAAATCCTATTGCATGTTACTCCATAAGAAAACAACACTGAAATGATTAGTGCTAGCAGTTTGTCTTTTAAGATTCAACCGTGAAAACACGAGATAACAATAGTGTACAGAATTATTTGTTCATCTTCTTGCTCTGCCTTACCTCTCCTCTCTGGGATTCACATACCACTCACCCTTAGCCCTGCCTATTGAATCGATCTGGAACTTAACTCGGAGATCTATTACAAAAATTTATTTTCGTTATAGGCCTATCATAATTTCAATTATCACTGATTAAACAAAAGCATTCCTGTACTTGGTTACATCAGTTTACTTGATTTTATTTTTAAGAAGAATGTAAGGGTATACAAAATTACATCACTTACACAAAGTAGAATAAATAAAAGAAAAGAAAAAACTAAGCAATTTACGGATTATGCAAATCATTTAGTAATTTAGATGTGAACGACGATGAAGTCTTACAGACTCGGTTGTCGTGTGGGAGGCCATTCCATTGTCGAGAGGTGGTAATGGTGAAGGATAACGACTGCAGGGTTATTCTATGTTGAGAAATAAGATAGGAAACTTCCAATCCTACATTCGCCTTTATGACACTCCGTAAAATCCAAAAATCAGACTGTCAGTGAGCCAAAACTGGATTCATGGTGAACGAGGTCTAAATTCTTCGGAGTTTTCTCAGGGCTTCCCTATTCATTAAGTTAATCCAATCGATTCTCTTCGCTCTTTTACTCTCTACCTTTCTCTCTTCATCCCTTTTATTATTCTCATTTTTTATTGTTTCATTCTTTTTAATTCGTCTCGCTGAAACCAGAAGTGAAATTGTGTGTAAAATACATAAGAAACCCCGTTAGTGTGCCAATTCATTTAGTGCCAGTGAATATAACACAAGATTTTTACAAAATATAGCTTTCAGTGATTTTTTTTTCAGTTGCAGATTTCTTTTAAAAATGACGTGAACGTTAGGAAGACTACTTAAGAAACATACTCTACTGTATTTCCAAGAAGTGAGTGTTCCCCTGACACTTACTGTAATTATAGAGCGATGGAATGAGGAAGCTATGTTAAGAAGTCGGACAGACAGCCCACGTGAGGGTGGACCAGGTAGAAAAAGCCCTTCATACAATAAGACATTCCAAATTTTCACTTCTTTTAGTCCAGTGTCCATTCAGCTATTAAATACTACACTACATATACTTTGAATTAATCACTTACATGGACCCCACATGATTTTCAACCCCTTTGTGTACTGTAGCACTGGACATATACTGTAATAAATTGAGTTACTGTACAGTATTTTATTTTTTGCTAAAGTTATCTATTTGCCTCTTATTTAATTTTCTTTCGTAATATAGTACAGTAAATTAATACAGCACTGTATTATGCCGTTTTTATTTTAAAAACTAAATTTCGTTTTAGTGCCACCCTCGCTTTGTGCCACTAAATATTAGAAACGGATGGTGGCACTATATCGAGGGTTGACTGTACATAGGAAGTAAGGAAGAGCTTGTGGGTGCTTTTTATATGTCCGCACGGCACCGGGGATAAAACAGTATTACTTCATCTCCTAAGCACGGATTCAGTACAATTGACCCAGAGTGGCCCTGGCTGGCGTAGTCAGCGTGGTAATGACTTTCAGTGCTTAAGGGGAAATAGAGTTGGTTTTGGATGAAAATTGTGATTTTTTTATTGTTGCATTTTATTCCCTGGACTTTCCGCTTTTAATTGAAATACGAGGCGCGTTCATAAAGTAAGTTTCCCTGGGGCCGTTTACAGAAACAAAACAAAATTTCTTCTAAATATTCATTGCAACAGATACAGCTATTTTTCAACATATTCGCCACAGGCATTGAAACATTTGTCTTACCGTGGCACCAACTTTCGAATATCTGTGTCGTAGAAGTGTGCCGCCTGGGATTTGAACCACCGTGTGACAACCACCTTCGCCTCTCTGTCATTTCGTGAGGTGCAGGAAAAGATGGAAATCACTGGGAGTGAGGTCCGGACTTTAGGGTGAATGTTTAAACACCTCCCAGGTGAACTTCTGCAGGACACTTACTAGGAGGTGTTTAAACATCCACCTTACAGCCCGGACTTCACCCCCAGTGATTTCCATCGTTTTCTACATCTCACGAAATAGCAAAGAATGACAGGGAATGTCAGAGAGGCGAAGGTGGTTGTCACACGGTGGTTCAAATCCCAGGTGGCACAGTTCTACGACACAGGTATTCAAAAGTTGGTGCCACGGTAAGACAAATGTTTCAATGCCTGTGGCGAATATGTTGAAAAATAGCTGTATCTGTTGCAATGAATATTTAGAAGAAATTTTGTTTTATTTCTGTAAACGGCCCCAGGGAAACTTACTTTATGGACACGCAAGTCAATCTCGTAATGATTTTCTGGGCATAAGGGGAAATAGGGTTGATTTTTTTATGGAAATTGTGATTTTGTTGTATTTTATTTTCTGAACTTTATGAACTTTCTGATTTAAAATGTAGCCTATCTATCGTAATATTGTACTTTAACTCTATCCTTGCTATGTTTCCCCGAGAAGATCCAGAATGTAGAGCAGGGGTGTTTTAACTTTGAAGCGCGTTTTCATTAACTTTACTTTTTCTCTGTAACATGTACCTTTTCTCAGCTTCTACTTAACCTACAAACTTGAAATTTTCAGAATTTATTCATTCAGACATCTTACATGCATTAAAAAAAACATTTTTTGAATCGGTTATTGTATTAACTATTTACAGGTCATGTGGTACTTAAAATGCTGATAAAATCTGTTACAAAGGAAAAAATCATATTTCAGTAAGTAAGAACATTTATGAAAAACCATTGTTTTAGTACTGACACAGGGTATGTATCTAGAAATTGCAAAAAGATCAAGTACCTTGAATTAGTAGTTTTCTAGGAAAGATATATATTTAACATTGCAAAGATAGACTATTCCCTAAGATTGCGGGTTCGATCTCATGTCAGTCCAGGTCGATGACATTTATGTGTGCACATTTGCAGCAGTCTCATGTCTAGATTTACAAGCACGTAAAAAGAACTCCTGCGGGACAAAATTTCAACCCACCAGCGGCGGTTGCAGCCCTAAAAAGCCGTATACCCTCAACGTTAAAATAGCCATACTCCACCACCAAAAGCCTAAATCAAGAAGTGACTTCGTGTTGTCCTGATTCTTCTTTCTCTTCGCAATGTTATGCAGAACTCATAATGGGCCTGCTTGATTTCATAACCTCTATGGTTTATTTTACCTGAGACCTAATGTTTACAATGTAGGTTTTGTTTAACGCGAGATATAAACCCAGAAATTTCCATCATTCTTTAAAACAATGAAATTTCATTATATCCCACGTCACTTTTAATTAATTCTGCAACGTAGTCCAGATTGCTTCTAATTCAGAATTAAATTAGTATTTCGGACGAAACACAAGAGTTCTCGTACAATGGTAAAATCACATAATAGGCGAGAAAGTTTTAAGTTAAGCTTACATCACATCTGAACAATAGAAACAATTCCAAGTCCTCCTAACGGCGTTCAGTGAATGAGAGAATGCTTGGAGCTAATGACAAAGCTTTGTATATGCGACGATCCCTTATACGTCTGTACGTTATTGCTTGTCATTTGTTACGTTTGTGTCAACCGTTACGAACTGTTCACCGATCTCTACAGAGGTGGCTATTGACGATTCCTCATTCTGTTTCTGCTTAAGACATCTCATTGCCACTAACAATAACCAGAGCTGACAGTGCTGGGTTTGCTAATTTTTTTTTTTTTTTTTTTTTTTTAATATTCATCGGTTTTATTATACGGTTTTAATAGTTATAGTTTTTTTTACAAATTACAAATTAAGTTTATTACAAATTAAAAAATACAAATTGATACAAAATTATTACAAATACAAATAATATACACACAATTTGTACAATTTGAAAAGAGTATTATTTGCCCCGCATGAGCATAGCTCGTGTTCGGGGTCAGTTCAGTCATACTAAAATTATATAAAAACAAACATACATATTATAGTTTTAGGTAAAAAATAAGAATAAAAATAAATAAGATTGCTTATATGAAATAAATGCATGAACAAAGATACGAAAAAATAAATTACAGTAACATAACAGAGTTACAAACAAAATACCCAATGTTAAAAATAAAAAATTTACAGTTGAGAATGATTAACATAAAAAAGTGGTAAAAGTACAATTACAAGTTAGATTTAATCAAATCGAGTACTCTTCTTTAAAACAAATATTGTTTATTAATGATTTCGAAATGTGAGTTTAAATAATATGTCATTAGATATATTTTCTTTATTTATTTATTTATTTAACCTGACGGAGTTAAGGCCATAAGGCCTTCTCTACCACTCAGCCAGGGCAAAAACATTAAATACATAATGATAATAATAATAATAATGATTAATAATAAATTAAAAAAGAACTGGTATACATGAATACAAGAAACGTACATTAAATACAAAGAAAAAAATCGAACATAAGTACTTGAATAATATGAATATATAATACAAATGACTAAAAATAAAGAAATAAAAAAAAAAGATGAAAGTCTAAACAAATACATTCTTAGTTATTACAAAATATTATGAAAATTAAAATATATATTACAAATTAGCATCAATTCCTAAATGTTATTGTATACTAAATTTATTAAATGGCGCTTGAACTGTGAAATCGTTTGGCAGCTCCTTAGATGGCTAGGCAGTGAATTCCAGTGACGAATAGCTGTTGTTGTAAACGAATTCGAATAATGTGTAGTTCTGTAAAGCGGCTTGGATAGTAAGGAGTCAAGCTGAGAGCGCGTGCTCAAGTTATGGTAGGAAGAAAGGTAATGAAAGCGACTGGAAAGATAGCTAGGTGTTGAGGTATGAAGGATTCTATAGAGCAGTATGAGACAGTCCTTATTAGAATATTAGCAGGTGCCTGCGGCTCTGCTCACGGTAATTAATTTAAAAATTAAGAGCATAATAATTAAAGCATTATATTTATTAACACTTACACGCGAATCATTCATAAACAAAACGATTAATAACTATAATGAAACAGCTAAAAATCGGCTTTGGAGTGCATTCCACGATTAGAAAGCGCCGCTTGGTAAAAACAACCTCAGATTCGAGTTCCCTGGCCCAGAAAACCCCTGCATATTGAATTCCGTCCAAATCGATCAATGTTTGCCCATTTAGGCCTACTTTCATGATCCCTCTTCTGTCTAGTACTATATCCAGTGAAAGCTGAATTAGAAAAAAGTATCAACATGTATCGCGACTTTTCGCTGGCAGATGTTTAATTCAAACTAAAAATAATCAAATACATAATTATTTTTACATAGTCTAGATCAGTGGTTCCCAACCTTTTTCAGCTGGCGACGCACCTTTCCTTAACGGAATACCTCCACGGTCCATCGGTCCATGGTGGAGTAAAAAACCTTATTTGTATCGTATCCCTTCCTTATGTATATAACTTATAATTTACCGTCAAATATTGCAAATATATATAAACTTATATATGATTTTTTGAAGATACAGATTGATTATTGGTAAACAATTTGTGTTCTGATTTGAAAATGGTTGATAAAATATAAGCACTTTGTAGCAAAACAGTTATTTATTTAACAATAGATATATGATTGCAATATATGGAGCAAGTGGTTTCATACTCACTAGCAAGTCTTCCTAGGTGAAGATAAAACTACAGTTATAAAAGTACACAAAGAACCAAGAAAACAATCAAAACACAATTTGATTTGTTTCGATTTTTCTTATCTTTTCTGATGGTTTTCAATGATTTCTGATAGTTTTAGGATCGAGTCGCGACACACCTGTAACCCTTCCGCGGTGGGTCGCGGACCCACCGATTGGGAACCGCTGGTCTAGATCATAAATGTGATCATTTATTAATCCCTAAATATATACCGTCGTCAGAGTATGTTTTTGGGAATGTTATTAATTCCGTTTTTATTCTTCCGAGCACCAATGGTCGACATCCTAATACTGTTACAAAAAAATCTAGTCATAATTGATAGCAACGTTCACGTGGTTGTCACGTTTCGCCATAAACTGTTGTCTCATGTTTAGTGGATTTCATCTTCGCCCTAAATTAATCGCACTTCACTTGATTTGTTGCTTGCACACCAATTTCACAGTTAATAATTCTCACGTGATGTTTTAACACCCATCACAACAAAACTTTCTACATACGTTAGGAAATTGTGTGGAACAAGCTATTACCCTCAAGGTTGTTTGTAAATACCTTTCTATTGCTTTGTAAATATAGATTAGATAACAACATGAAATGAGGTATCGTGGAAGATAAATATTTATCTTCAACATCGAAAATGAACTATACTTGATTCAAGATGTGTATGGAGCAAAAGTAAACAACAAACTTGCCTTGACTGTGTCCTGTCGTTTCATTGGTTGATTCTGAAGGAAAAAAGTTACGTAAGTTTCTAAATAAAATACGTATTTTATAACATAATTAATTAATTCGTTATACTTTTCGTTTACATAATGTGATGAAGTACACCACATATTGTAAGTAAAAGTAATAGACACGACCTCTAATTTTATAGAAGAAAATTGCGAGCCTGGGCCTTCAGAACTTACGTCACCAATAAAGAAACGTGCAAGGAAAAGGTTTGTCCAGCGGCGGAAGGTACAGATTGTAAATATATACAAAACATAGGGAATCGAACCCGGGACCCATGGCGCTTAATCTATAAAAAAGAAAGCTCAATTGACTACTGTTTGTAATCGTCTGAACAGACTCAAAAACGAATTCTTGTGAACTGTGCTTTGTAGTTTCACATTCGGTTGTTTACTTTTGCTCCGTACACACTTGATCTTGGATCAAGTATAGTAATACATACTATATATACTCCATATATAATAGGTTTATAACATTTCATGTTACGGAGATGTGTATTCATGAACCATAGAATATTGTCTCTGTTGAACATTACGTGAGGATATTAATTCATCAAAAGAGAAATGCAGATCTTTATACTATGTTTAATAATAAAAATGGCGTAATCCCAACTAAGGAGACCATTTCACGCGATCTTCACATTTCCACGGACTGTGTGATTCTTTTGTTTATGACCGATACACGGTTACCAACTGTTAGGTTAGGAACGTTTATGTTAGTTAAGGAGCAATATACTGAATACTTCCGATGTTTTGTTAGGTTAGGAACGTTTATGTTAGTTAAGGAGCAATATACTGAATACCTCCGATGTTTTGTTAGGTTAGGAACGTATATGTTAGTTAAGGAGCAATATACTGAATAGCACAACCACCATTTTTTACGAGCAGCTAGTGGCTTGTGGGTTTGTCACACTGTTCATCCACTGTTTAGCAATATGACGTCACACCTCCAACGTCCAATCAGGAGGACGAGGACAGAAAAATGGTGGAGAAGAAGAGAGTTTTCGCTAGATCGTGATATAAAAGAAAGTGTATCAATTAGGGCGGGTGGGGTGGACCAAATCATTCGCCAAGACAACATCTCCTCTCCACACATCTATCTATAACAAAATTCGTGTGATTTAAGTGTTTTATGAAGAGAATCTCGGTTCTAAAAAAATGATCTCCTTAGTTGGGATTTTACCATAAAAATTTGATAAAAATCAATTTTATACCCTTAAAACTTATCTGGGCCCGTATCACTACTTCAGCCTTCATAAGATAAAACACAACACACATATAAACACATTTGTATCCTCCATCATTTGTGCCGAAATTATATTCTTAATAATAACTGACACATCTGGAGTCCACATAGAAGAACTGGAATCAATAATAATCAGCCTCCTAAATGTGACTTTTAATACTGTGACACCATTGTTTTAATGTATTTATATATGAGTTGTGTGTTATCTTATAAAGACTGAGATTGTGATATGGACCCAGATAACTATTAGTTAAAGTCTAAGGTTGATTTTTATCAAGTTTTTAATATTAAAAATTGTTTAAAAATCTGAAATATTTCTTGGGGGGTTATAAAATCGAACATATTATGTCCAAGCTCTGGGTTAAAATTAACATTTATAACCATTAGAAGAAAATAATTAATTTTAAACGATTTATAGATATCTGATAATATAATTATCAAGTAAAGATGCGGATAATGCATTTCGACCTAACAATGGGCTATCTTAAATTCCTTACTATAACATACGTATCACTGGCGATGGTACAACGCCGAGTTGCAGTATTTTATGTTATAACCTACAATACCACCCACATTGTGATTATTGTATTATTAAATACAAATATAAAAGAAATGTGCTCCCTGTCATAGATCTTAGATGGAGTTCCTGAGTTTTTAGATAATCAGCAGATAATTTTTGAAAGGTTACCATTATATGCATTGGCCACCTTTACTAACTTGATTTCTCATGGTATCTTTTACGTTGGATACCGAGACAACCAATATATGAACTATATATATATTTTTTCCTCAATGATCCTCAATGTATCCTCCGCGTTCAAACCCCGAAGAAGACCCGTTATCAAGATTTAACCATCCATCCAGCGTTCTGCAGATTTTCACTTTCGTAGTTTCCTCTTTGATCCCCTGTTTACAATCGGGTTTGGAATCCTTTCATCTGCTTTTGAGTTAACGCTTCCGTGCCGTTCTTCTGTTACCTCAAGGAAGTCTTTCTTCAATTCCAATATTTCCCGAATAGGCTTATGAGTGTTTCTTACATTATCTATTATCGATTTTCTTGCTGATCATATCCAGAAGTCAGTATCCGTTGATAAAATTGTTTCAGTATGTACATGTATACAATTATATAACATATATAATATATAATTATGTGCACAGTTTAAGGGATGTACTAATACTAATTCCAATACTAATAGCCAGTATATTATATCACTCCTCATGACGATTCTTACTTACTTACTTACTCCATGGCAATAGACAGTTCCTAAGCAAGCTATCTTAAAGGAATATTATCTATTTTATGGAACCCGAAGGTTCATTGCCGCGCTTACCTGAGTCCGCCATTCAACCCTATTCTGTGCTAACTCCATCCAGTCTACCCCCACAAATCCTACTTCCCATAAATCCGTTCTAAGATTGTCCTCCCACCTACGTCTTGGTCTTCCACGTGGTCTTTTCCCTTCGGGTCTCCCAGTCAATACTTTTGAGATATGTCTTTCCTCTCCCATGCGTGCAGCATGTCCAGCCCATTTCATCCTTCGCGATTTAATTACCCTTACTATATCTGGTGAAGCGTACAGGTCCTGAAGCTCATCGTTATGCAATTTTCTCCAGTCCCCATTGTCATCCCTCTTGGGCCCAAATATTTTTCGAAGCACCCTATTTTCAAACACTCTCAGACTACGTTCTTCCTGATCAGTTTGCGGTCATGTCTCACATCCATATAATACGTACAACAGGCAGGATAATCTTCACTTCATTAATATCTGAGGATGGTGCCGGCGTGGCCTGGGTCTTCAAACCCTGCTGCCAATCCGGAAAACATTCATGTATGCCCTACACCAGGAGTAAATTAATAAATCAATGAAATTATGACCGTGCAAAATAACCGATTGCATCCCTACTAAATCAAATTATAACATAAAAATGTGTTATTTGTAGGAAAGAAAAGGTGGAACTTCTCTATAGATCATACAATATCTACTTTTGCTTACCTCAATATAATATGTCCCAGAACTGAACTGCAGAGCTTTCTCTGAATCGGTTGTCCTTCAATACCAGTTGCACATGCTGAATCTCACTGCTCGTAATAGCCTCTGCTTTCACAATGACTGAAATAAAAACTGAAAGCATCATGGCGGACATTTCCACGCACATAAAAAAACACATAACGTAATAAATATGAATGATAATAGTCAGATCTTAACGTGATAGCGGTGTTTGCATGACTGTACGAGGCATAGAAAAGAACTTCGCAAAGCCATCAAACCGGAAGTGACGCATGTGATTTCATTCCTACAAGAGTGAATTATGTTCCCTAATTATCTCCATGCTAATGACTATGTAATCTTCCTTTACAGTACATAGTACTTACTTTGACAAGTAAACAAAGATACTCGTTTCAGATTGTGCACGCCATACCTTTCCTTCTTCACGTCTTGCTCACCAAATTGAACGGCGCTATTGTCGGTGGTCTCTTCTGATATAAACTAATTCAACTGCACGATCTTAATATTTTCTCAGCAACCAAACTTTTTATCACATAATTTCAACCTTATTATATAGTAGTAATAATGGTCAGTAAAATGAAAATGTTCTCAGCTTTGAAACACAGTAACTTATTGGATATTGGTAAGATAGGATGCTAACAAAGAGTCTACTAAAACAATTTGTAGTAGCCTATTATATTTGTTATATCATGACTATTAGAAACTTGTTCAATTTTCTTACTGTCTTCCTATGTAGCCTACAACGTCAATTTTCTACTTTTTAATCTCATATATTGTATTATTCAATTACCAAATTCACTAGAAAATGATATGTTTAAATTTCTTTTAGTCAGTATTTTTTTCTTTGTCTTTACCTTGTTATCATATCTTAGAAAGATATACCATATGTACATAATATATACAGCAGTATTTACTCTTCTGTTAGCATTCAACTAGTTTTCGAACAGTTATTATCTGTTCATAGAGATTTAAAAAATAGCAGAAATGTAATATTAAAATTTTACTTCGTAGATTTGTTTTGGAGTTTCGTTGCTTTTATGGAAGTTCAAAAACAAGTTTCTATGTAAAATGTAAAATGTTATTGAAAATATTTCATTTTGTATGCTCAGCTACTTTTCTATTGTTCTCTTAATGTAGGCAACGGAACCAGTGGTCTTGAAACTGAAATTAATGTATTTACCCCGATTTGTGTTCTATTTGAATGTTATCGTCCATTAAATTTTCTCGTAGGTTCAAAACGCAAGAAAATATTATTTTCTTAGTCCTCTTAAATTTCATACACACCATTGAACTATTTAAAAGTCAGTGCTCACGAAATTAAAACGAAAATCAATCTTTATTATTATTATTATTATTATTATTGCTATTAATTCTAACCGTTCCTGAAAACTTCCGTGATTATGTACAACTCATTTACAACATAAAAACATACAATTTCATAAAAATGCCTAAAAATCAAACAGCTGCACGCACTGTTTATATGTAAACTAGCATGTGCCCGCGGCTTCGCCCGCGATAATTATTTCAAAAATTAAAAATTAAGAGCATAATAGTTAAATCATTATACAGGGCGATCCATATAAAACTGAACACTTTTAAAGGCTTATAACTTTTAAACTAATAATAGCATACATATGCAACTGTGCTGAATTACAGAGTACCTTTGGGAGATTCCTCAGAGTAAATGTTGAAACTGTCCTCCACCTGCATCCATACACAACTGTACTCGTCGCACCATATTCTGAGACGTTTTCCGAAGCGTATCCTCGTTAATGTTACTGATTTCATTCCTTATTGCTTCACGGAGTTCAGCAAGTGACCGCGGTCTATTCTTGTACACCCTGTCCTTAAGGTAGCCCCACAAGAAGAAATCTGGAGATGTCAGGTCTGGCGATCTGGGAGGCCACAGATTGTTTGAGACAAGACGATCACCGAAGAAGCTGGCTATAAGTTTCATGGAATCACCAGACGTATGGCATGTTGCGCCATCTTGCTGGAAATAACCTTCTGTTAATTCGATGTCGTCCAGTTGTTCCACGAATGTATTGAAGATGCGACCATAAACCGCAGTGTTTACCTTGGTGTCGTAGAAAATGGGACCAACAATTCTGGTAGCTGACACCGCACACCAGACCCCAACCTTTTCCGGATGCAATGGAGCTTCGTGGATAATATTCGGGTTCTCAGCAGCCCAATACCTGCTGTTTTGAGTGTTGATGTAGCCTGAGAGGTGAAACCATGCTTCATCTGTAAACCAGGTTATGGAGAGAATGTCTGGGGTTGCAATAAGAAGAGCCTGAAACCATTGGCAATAACGCATTCGCTTTTCCGCGTCTGGTTCTTTTAACTGATGCACTACATGCACTCTGTATGCTCGTAGGCCTGCTTTCTTTGCAGCTCTCTGACATGTGCCATATGAGTAGCCTGTCTCCTGGCTCAACCGGCGCAATGATTTCTTTGGTGAGTTCACAAAACGTTCTCGAACATCATTAACACACTCTTGACTCATCACAGATCTTTTTTTCCCAGTTTCGCTGAGGAGAGAGCCAGTTGTCTCCAGCTTCCTCACCATGGATAAAATTGTTGCCCTTGTTGGAATATTGCGCACAATTGTCTTCTAAATGCCCGTTGAGTTTCAATCAATGACTTTGTACACCAATATGTTTTCACAAGAAAAACACGCTGCTGAATTGAGAACTGCATTTTCGTTTCTGACTGCAAAACTAGAGACTGAAAACTAATTACTAATAAACAACAATAGTCGTAAGGCAACAATGCATGGATGGTAGGAGTACAAACATTATTACCAATATCGATTCTCCCAAAGCCACTGAGATCATAAAACCAAATTTCAATCTTTTATTACTTTCCAGAGGGAAATTATAAGTCTTTAAAACTGTTCAGTTTTATATGGATCGCCCTGTATTTATTAACACCTAAATCACGTGGACTACATACCACGATTAGATAGCGTCGCCTGGTAAAAGCGACCTCAGATTCGAGTTCCTTGGCCCAGAATACCCCTGTACAGTGAGTTTCGTCCAAATCGAACAATGTATGACCATATTTAGGCCTATATTGATTATCCCTCTTCCGTGTAGGTTGAAAATTTCATATGTCTACGGGCCTTGACATTCTAAACAAATGAATCGACCAGCGTGGGCTTACAACATTCAAGCGATCGCGATGCTTTTATTTCGACGGTATGACAAAAATAGCCAAAGCCAACTGCAATTGATTTGACATTGAAATGTATTACTAAAATCTGATGCTTCGACAGCGCTAAAATCACGTTTTCTGCCAGTTTTTCACTCATAACTCGCGAACGAAAGCTAAAATTAAAAATTTGGCTTCGTGGTGCATTCGCCCACCTTTCAGTCCATCTATCTTTAAAATTTCAGATCTCTGCGTTCAGTAGATTTCTATTAGCATCGTGGACAGACAGACAAACAGCATGTGCCCGCGGCTTCCCCCGCGATAATTATTTAAAAAATTAAAAACTAAAAATTAAGAGCATAGTTAAATCATTATAATTATTAACACCTAAATCACGTGGAGTGCATTCCACGATTAGGTAGCGTCCCCTGGTAAAAGCGACCTCAGATTCGAGTTCCTTGACCCAGAATACCCCTGTACAGTGAGTTTCGTCCAAATCGAACAATGTTTGACCATATTTAGGCCTATATTGATTATCCCTCTTCCGTGTAGGTTGAAAATTTCATATGTCTTCGGGCCTTGATATTCTAAACAAATGAATCGTCCAGGATGGACTTACAAAATCAAGCGATCGCCCGCGATAATTATTTCAAGAATTAAAAATTAAGAGCATAATAGTTAAATCATTATATTTATTAACACCTAAATCACGTGGACTACATGTCACGATTAGATAGCGTCGCCTGGTAAAAGCGATCTGAGATTCGAGTTCCTTGGCCCAGAAAATCCCTGTATAGTGAGTTTCGTCCAAATCGAACGATGTTTAACCATATTTAGGTCTATGTTGATTATCCCTCTTCCGTGTAGGTTGAAAATGTCATATGTCTACGGGCCTTGACATTCTAAACAAATGAATCGACCAGCGTGTGCTTACAACATTCTAGCGATCGCGATTCTTTTATTACCACGGTATGACAAAAATAGCCAAAGCCAACTGCAATTGATTTAACATTGAAATGTATTACTGAAATCTGATGCTTCGACAGCGCTAAAATCACGTTTTCTGCCAGTTTTTCACTCACAACTCGAGAACGATAGCTAAAATTAATAATCCGGCTTCGATGCGCATTCGCCCACCTTTCAGCCCATCTATGTTTAAAATTTCAGATCTCTGCGTTCAGTAGATTTCGCTGGGCATCGTGGACAGACAGACAAACACGTCCTTTTAGTATCTTAAGATAGCATGTGCTCGCGATAATTATTTCAAAAATTAAAAATTAAGAGCATAATAGTTAAATCATTATATTAACACCTAAATCATGTGGACTACATATCACGATTAGATATCGTCACCTGGTAAAAGCGACCTCAGATTCGAGTTCCTTGGCCCAGAAAACCCCTGTATAGTGTGTTTCGTCCAAATCGAACAACGTTTGACCATATTTAGGCTAATATTGATTATCCCTATAATAATAATAATAATAATAATAATAATAATAATAATAATAATAATAATAATAATAATAATAATCCTCTTCGCTGTAGGTTGAAAATTTCATATTATGTTCGCGTGCCTTGACATTAAAAACAAATGAATCGACCAGCGTGAGCTACAACATTCAAGAGATCGCGATGCTTTTATGTCGAAGGAATGACAAAAATAGCCAAAGCCTAGTGTAATTGATTTGTATTACTGAAAACTCATGCTTCGAAAACGGAATAAATACACGTTTTTTGCTCATTTTTCACTCATAACTCACGAACTAAAGCGAAAATTAAAATTCCGGCTTCGAGGTGCACATTCCGACCCTTTAGTCCGCCTATGTAAGCTATAAAATTTCAGATCTCTGCGTTGAGTAGATTTCGCTGGGCATCGCGGACAGACAGACGGAAGACAGACAGACGGAGGACAGACACTTCCTTTTATTAATATAGATAACAGTTGAGTGCACTTCATGAGTTGTTCCAGAGTAATGACAGTGACATCAGTTTTTAGTGGCGTGCAAACTTCATACCTCTATTATGCAATAGATGAAAATTTGACCAGAATATATGGCATTCAATAGGCTAATCGGATAACTTTTTAAGACCTCAGTATCTTCTCTAAATTTGATGCAAAGTATTTGGGCTTAGTTCATGTGCTGCCAATAATATCTTCAGAGTACAGATTCTTAAAAAAAAAAGAAAATTCATCGGGAAAGTTACGGCACATTTTCAATCGTTTATGCTTTTGTTTATATTTGATCACGTAACTTATTCCTATTGGATGCAAACCTATAGATTCCTAGTTATGTAAAGAGTGGTTTGTTATTAATGCCATTTTATGCAACAGATCTTACATGCTAGAAACATGTTTCAGTTCACAAGACTAAGTTCTTTATTTAACTAAAAATATTATGTGCATACGTTGCGGATTTACCCGTGGTTACCCTACCGTTAATCTGTATGATAAACGAACATATGATTGAAGATTGACATAAAATCCATAGAGGATTCCCGTTGCGTTGATGAGGACTTTGCCCTTGAACTAGATTCGTTGACGAGAATTAACCCGAGATGGAAAAACTTGCACGGAGTGAATTAGTGATTTCTCTAGGGGTTCTACAAATGTTAGTCTGCAGAATTGGGAGATTTGAAAGATCAGTACTACCATTAAAACCACTCGAAATGGGAATGAAAGTGTAGGTTTTTCTAATAACAAAACAAATATCTTACTTTCAGTGAACACCTATGCGTTTAGTTTTTCTCCCAACACATTTATAATGTAGTCTAAGTTATGTACCGTAGCTTTCTAAGTTATTAGAATGCATAGGGCATACGAATCGATTGAATACGATATGTTATTCAAACTTTATGTCAGGAAAGGAACTTGTATGCTTTCATAGAGAACCTACAAAACCCTGACGTTTTTCCTATCTCTTTATTTTTCTGGACATGCTGAAATTACATTAAAGAATGTAATGGCATTTTATTAGAGCAAGGAAATGTACCGTAGATATAAATTGGAAATACGATACCTGCATTGTCTTCGTACCCATACACATGCAGCCAGTCAGCATCTCCTCTAATTAGTCTGATTTGAGCGTTTATTAAGGGAAAGACGTTTAATATTACGAGACTTTATTACAGTCTTTATATTTCAAAACCGGTACTTAAAAGAAAAATATAAGCTCCACCATTATAGTTCATTATGCAACAATCCTTTAAAAGATTTGCGAGTTTTATAATTTTCATATTTAAGACGCAAAACACAACTCCGTGGCGCTACATCCCTGGAGGGATTTGGCCTACCACCTGACATAATTTTCATACGAGTATCTTAATTACCATTAAAGGCAAGTTGCATACGACTGAGTTTGTTTGACTATAATTAAATGTTTAAGTTATGAGATTTTAGATTCATAAGAAGGAAAACTAAACTGAATGATCATGACAATCAGCTGTTAGAAAGTTCTCCAAGTTCTTGTCTTCTGCTATAGATGGCAGCTGATGATCAAGTAGAAACATGTTCTTGGACGTTTTCTTGAAACGAACGGATTTTTACAAGACGAAATTAACTATATTTAACATAATAATATTAAAATTGCCAACAACTGAACTGATTTTATTTCAATACAGTTACATTTACAGTTACAATTACACAATTCCATTTGTTGCTCTCAAGATCGTTCCGTGTTCTATAATAATTGATACCACAGATGTGTTATAATGAAAATCTGGATCGTGATCGTTATCATTGTGATACCGCTACGTCACATGTAATGGGCGTATTATAGTATGGTCGAACAAAATAATCCGTGTCATCGTTATTCATTAATTTCATCGTTAGTTCATGAAGGATCTTACATTGAAAAATGTAGGAAAACCACCTTATACCCTCTTTAATATGTAAACCCGCGGAGTTCACAATTGTTTCTTCTGAAATCTCTTCAGTAATAAGTATGTATTGTTTAAAAATATTTTACAAAAGTTATATAAAATATACCGTTGAAATAAAGAGCGATAGAAGCAATCCTTGTAGGATATTTTTGAAATCTTATAGGCCTAGAGCATATTTTTGAACTGCATTATCTCTAAAAAAAACTTAAAACATGATTTACAATTTGTGAGTATCGTAATTATTCTTATACCCATGTAAATTTAAGTTTCTGTATAAAATCTCTCAACTAGGAACTTAGAATCTGTAATGATTCTGTCAATAGTCTGGCAGAAACTTTTTTATACTTTTCTGAATCTCATATTAGCGACCATAATCTGTAGTCTTAATATGTTAGATATAAAATTCTTGTTGTATAATCCCAATATTGGTTTAATTTTATTTAAAAAGTTAAAAGTATCTTGTAGTATAATTTAGACCTACTTATGTGAAACACTATGTAGCTCACTCAAATTCGTTGTTTCTTGGAATCTTCTGCTATTTACAACCTCTGGGAATGTCTTAGTTGCATAAAATATTATTCAACTATGAAGAAAAAGGGGGACTTAGTGGTATATGAAACTAGAGATCCTCTTTGAGAATCCATACGTCTTGTATTAAAAGGTTTCCAATTTTCTCTGGAAGTTAAAGTTTCTACAAATTGAAAAAGGAATGTGTATTGTTTGCACTTTATTGCAGCCATCCTAACCCTGTTCACTATTTCTTATGCAGATTATTAATTATCGTGGCTGAAAAAACAATAACACATTTTTCTGCGATTTGGGGACTTAGTTGTCTTCGATCATTTCACGGTATAGGCCTATTTGGCCTCCTTGGAGAAGGGTTTAGTATCTAATACTAATTTAGTTACGCTTATTTTCCTATAGAGGACAGAGTGACAGATGGAAAACCCATCACCTCAAAGACAACTAGAGGAAATGAAGGTATTACTAGGACGTGAAACGGTCGGGAAATTTAGACCAGAGGATCTTATTTATGCTTTTGGTGTTTTTAACATGCCGGGACTCCGGTTTAACTTATGATCCCACCCGTCTAACATTTACTTCCTGAAAAAATCCACGCACGTCGGGTTTGAACCCTTGACATCTGGATCCAGGTGCGCGCACGCAACCTCTGCCAACACCTTTGTATAGATATTGAGCACATTCCCAATACAATATTTTGTATTTTATTTCTCATATATATACACACACATATACAGTGTGTCCCACGCAAGAGTTGGCCAATCATGCGGGTTTCTGCGTCGCGCCGACTACAGCTCTAACTCCCGAGCGAGCGGGTGAAATATCTACGCTAATAAAGCCGCTAATGGCGTTATGATTCAGGTTCTCACATTTACAGTTGGAAATACAATGAAAATAACCACATACCTCATCATAAGAGATGTTGGAAATGTCCTCCTCTTGCATCCACAAAACACTGGAACCATTTTAAGAAATTTTCTTTCACGCGCATAAGTTCAGCTTCCGAGACAGAGTTAATTTCTGTTGTGATAGGCCTATGTGATATTGTCTTTAAGTTCTTCTAACAGTATGTGAATATTATTCATGGGGAAACTTGAAAAATAAAGTGCATAGGTCAACTTCCCGTACATTACAAAGGAAACGGGTGAAATATCTACGCTAATAAAGCCCCTTGATGGTAATGATTAAGGTTCTCACAAAGAAAACCTCATGTGATTTATCTGGCAAAGACAATACACAATATCACATAGGCCTATCACAAGAGAAATGAACTCTGTCTCGGAAGCTGAACTTTTGCACGTGAAAGAAAATTTCCTAAAAAGGTGCCAGTGTTGTGTGGATGCAAGACGAGGACATTTCTAACATCTCTTGTGATGAGGTATGTGGTTATTTTCATTGTAATTTTAACAGTAAATGTGAGAACCTGAATCATTACACTGACCGCGGCATTATTAGCGTAGATATTTCACCCGATCGCTCGGGAGTTGGAGCTGTGCCCGCCGCGCCGCAGGAACCCGCGTCATTGGCCAACTCTTGCGTGGGACACACTGTATATACAGTACACATATATGCCACAGTTTATTCGTCAGCATTAGAATCAATATTGGTGTCCACCTCGGAGACCTACTATTTACATTAATGTTTGCGTTAGTGGTATAAACGCTTCTTATGTCATCACTGTGCCATGTAGACAGGTCTCTGCATCTCTGGAGAAATAGTGTATGAAGTAAATCGCTAATGTGGAAAATAGTCGCCTGTATAAATAAAACAATGAAACCCAGTGAGATATACTTCGTTGCAATCACATACAGTTGCACAGAACAAAGGTTTTATACTTAAATGAATCCATAAGGCTTACAATGTAGTAAGTGTTATACCGCAATACGAAATCCGATAATGTGAATTTGTCGAAATTTCTAACTCTATTTTTTAAGTTTTTAAAATTGTTTTCCACAGCCATAACTTGAATTTAGTAGCTGAGCTATCAGCATGCCAATGTTGACACATCTGGGGTTCGATACTCCGATTTTAGTATACCAAAGTCTCATAGAGGTTTCACAGTATGATTCACAACAATGAACCAAATCTCTCTCTCTCTCTCTCTCTCTCTCTCTCTCTCTCTCTCTCTCTCTCTCTCTCGAATTCTAATGCCCCCATATTGGGACGAAGTGCCTCCAAGTAGAGGTTTCTGTTTGCCGATGTGAATTTTGTTACGCTTATTTTCCTAGAGAGGGCAGAGGGACAGGTGGTAAGCCCACCGCCCCTTAAATGAACCAAATGATAGATGTTAACTTTGATAATTGTTATTAAAAAATTAAAATACCGCAACCATCTTTCTCTTACTTGATAAATTGCCGGCGAATTAGTTTCCGTGTGATCAATGAACCACTGTTTCAATCGAGAGTCGTCGTAACAGAGCTATTTTCAAGTGGTCGTATGGATAGCCTATACAATATTTAATCGGTGGAATTTGCTATGAAGAAAACATGTGGTTGTGATTAGAGTTCCTAGACGATGTGTGTTTGTATTTTGTACGAGAGTTTGAGCATAAGTCATGACTAGACTTCGGACTTTCAGGTCGCTAAAAATGCTGTTTTAGGTACCTAAAATAGGCTCTAAAAATTGGAAAATAAGTTCTAAAAATCGTTAAATAGTCTCTTATAAAATCGTTAAGTTGCCAATTTTCTGAAATATCTCAGTTGCAGTGTAGAATATTATATTTATTGAAGTCACCATTAATCAATAATCATGATAAAACACAGGTATAGGCCTATGGTACACAGAATTATATAGACCTATTACTAGGGCCTGTATTACTACCATAACAGTGAAAACCTAATCCCTGCGCCCAGAAGCTACGCAAGCTAGCATATTCAACCCCTTGTATCAGTGATTCAGAGAACTATATTTTTTTTGTATTTATTTATTTTTTTATTTTTTTACTGGATGTGAGAGTCGGGAGAAAAAGGCTACATTTTCTTGGGAATTCCAACGAATTTTTCTACTGGAAACGAAACATTCCTTACTATTTAACCACGTCACAAATGTATCATGTACTGCAGATTCCGAGCTAAACATTTAGTACGAACTAAAAATAGATGCTAGAATTTATAACAAAAAATAACTTATTTTCAACTTTAGAGAAAAAACAAGCAAAAATGCAATATTAGGCTCTAACATAAAAATAGGCTGTTTTAGGTCCCATAAAAGTATCAGTTTTAGGCATAGTCACTTATGAAACATGCATATACAAGTTTCCGTCCATCTATCACTTAAGGATTAAAATAGATTTTTACCTAAAATCCGAAGTCTAGTCATGACAGCTGTTTATTTTATTTTTTTTTGTGAGAATACCAGCGCTTGCAGAAAATGTCAAACCTACACATTACAGGACAAGGTAGGCTATGATTTACATGTATGGGCATTGAACAACACACCAACATTGTGCTTCACATATTTTTTGCACTCCTTAGCTAGTAAGTGTTATTTACGAAAGTTGTTTACATGGATCGTAAGTTGACATTCCCACACAATCGTGTTGCTAAGGGCGTTGCGATGAGGTTAAATTACTTACGGTCCAAGCGCCACGTCATAATTCATTACGATACACTTCATAATACAAGCCTTTATGGACACGGCCCCCAGGACAAATATTCGGTTCCCATAACAACAAACACATGCGAATGACTTTCTGAAATAAACATCTATTTTCAAGAATGTATTTACATAATATTTTCAGGTAATATCACAATTAATACAATTAAATTGATATAAATAATCATCGTGCAAAAAATAGCATGCAACATACGAAAACTTAAAAACCCTCGGCTGCGCCTCGGGTTTTCAATCTGTTTCCTCGACCCGTAAACGTGCCTTACGGCACTTGTATCGCAATATATTAAGGTACTTGATACGACAGTACTGGTTTCATGGCTTAATCTCATTTCAGCATAGCACAGACACCCGTTCTATTTATTAAAAAAAAAGGTAATCCTCAGGTTCGCGAGCGACCCCTGGTGACCCCGTAAGGGGATATTCACTGCGGATTTGTTACCGGGGTACTCCAGTCCCCTACCTACTTAAACCTATGGACACACACACCCATTCCTGAACCCGGAAAGGAATTTTTCACTGCTGAGAGATCACCAACCCGGCCGGGAATCGAACCCGGGCCGCCGGAGTGGAAGGCAGACTCACCCACGGCGGCGGAAATACCCATTCTAAGGGCCCTCAAAGTAGTCCCCTGCGACATTCACAGCACGCTGTCAAAAGTGTCTTCATCGAACCCAGCACATATAGTTCGAGTACTAGCCTAGGCTATACCAAACTCTTCAATCCGCTTCCATTGATATGACCACACATGTTTAGTGAATTATTTTAACGGATTTCGTAGATTTGTCAGCAGTTGCAGACACCTGGAAATTTCGAATACACACAAGCGCATTTCGGAGTGATCTGTGTTCTTTATGGCGAATGTTGCCATTGCCAGATAAACTTAAAGCTTTTGAATGATTGATGTTACAAAAGCCTTTACTAACTTACGGATATTGATTTTAATGCTATTGACAAAGGGTTTATTCGTAAAAAAAAAAGCTAATTTAATTTCTCTTAATATTTTTCTTCTTGATATGTATCTCTGTTTGTGCATAATTATTTTAAAAAGGTGATATGAATTATCAACGAAGCTTTACAACTCTGGGGTACGCCGTAGAGTAGTGGTGAGGCGCTGAGCTACAAACCGGAAGGTCGCGGGTTTGATCCCCGGTGAGGTCATTGGAGTTTTTCAATTGGCCTGATCCTTCTGGTGGCACTGTGGTCCTGGGGTTGACTCAGCCTCTAACAGAAATGAGTACCGGGCGCAATCCTGGGGGTAAAGGGGGCCGGTGCGTAAGGCTGACAACCTTACTACCTTCACGTGCCGATTGTTCAAAAATATGGGAGCCTCAACCTCCTGGAACCCTCTGGACCTCCATGGCCTGTAATAGGGAACACTTTACTTTACTTGCTTTACAACTCTTATTATAATCTATTTTCAAATCATTGTCCCTTATTAATAGGTAGATTTTTCTTGTCAGTCAATAAAATAACGCTGCAACCAACTGTCAACGTTTTTAGAGGCACCTCGACAGCGACAGGTCATTCAGAGCTACTCTGTTCAACACATAGTCTTTATAAACTGAAGAGAATTCTAACCCGGCATTCGCCTCTGTGAGTGCAAAACTCCCTATCACATTGGCCGGCCACATGATTTCAATCCACAATCTTTCCACTACGAGTCCGCAGTCCCGTCCCCCCACACCAACCAATTTGATTAGAAGGATGTAACCATTCTTCAAAGCAGGGTCTTGCAATTAGCTTAATGCAATGCAGATATTTAATTTTTTTCTCTCCATTTATTTGCGATCTTTTCTTTCACTTTTCTGTTGTATGTCTAATTGTATAAAACTCCATCCTCCAGGCAAGAAGAGACATTCATTTTCATTGAAATGATATGACGTATCTCTGTTCTCAATTTTGTCCTTTTTATATCTAGAAATGCCTGTAAGTCATATTTAATGATCAGAAAATACTGCTTGAATCTTACGTATCAATGCTGGCTTACATTTCTGAGGGAATTCCAATTCCCTATCCAGACTCCGTCCTATGTAGAAAACTTTGATGTAAAGATCAATGTTACAGGATGTGGAGAAATTATGAGTCTTCTCATCTCCTTCACTGTTCGCTTTAATTCAACAAAAACGTCTGTCTGACAACTATTAATCTCATGGGTTGGCCATTCAACTCCCACCATATTCACGAAAGTACTGATACCGGTACAACTTATAGACCGGTCGCAGATAATGAACTCTTTATACTCAACTAGCTTAAAAGACCCGGCGTCGCCCGGGTTTTGTATTTTGTAATTGGAAATTAGCTTATGAAGGATTTTCAATTTTAAATTCTAGGTCCTTATATAGGCATTTATAATTTGAAATAGGAAGAACGACTTATCACACTCAAACTATTCCCTCAGAAAACGCTTGATATAGTTTTTTATGGCTCATAGAGGATCTACAGTGCACAGTGCACAGCAAGCCTGGTAGAGGTTTAAATAAGAAGAAACAGAAATTCCTGTAACATAAAATTGTAATATCGAGGCGGGAAATTTCCCACTCTTATGTTACCATAAAGCATTATCACTTTAATACTTTTCTCTCCAAAAACCTGCGATATAATATAATAATATACACATTACCATACCTCGTTTTGTTTTCTCTATGTTCAGGGTAGAGAAAGTTATGTGATTCCATTATTTTAGTGGATTTCATTCTGTAATATTTATTTATAACATGAATTATTTTGATAACTTCTCTTATTTGTCAAAAGTGCATTTCAATTGTTTTTTCCAAGCCCACCTGATACCATTTGGCAACAATATATTCTGTGATTTGGAATTGATAATTCTATGTAAAAAGGGATTAGGTATTTTCAAAAACATTTAATTTTTGGCATTTAGAATCAGAATTTTTCAAAATCCTTTCTTAGTGAGCACCTACATTATGAAACGAAGGTACTGTCAAAATTCCAAGTCTCTACCTGTTATAGTTTAGGCTGTACGTTGATTCCTGTCATTCAGTCAATCAGTCAGTCAGTCAGGACAAAGCCTTTTATATATATAGAGATAATATCGTTCAAATAGTTCTGTTGATTTTATAAATTACCATGATGGTCCTGAGGTACAGGTATTGGCCATGATATAGACCTAATTAATTCTTTATATTCAATAATATCATTCAAATAATTCTGTGATTTTTGTAAATTAGCCCTTACAGACATAAACATTGTGAACTAGTGAAGGTAAGCTTTCTCCCCGTGCCATTATTTCTTATTTTATGCTCTGAGTTGACTTTGGTTAAAACACGAATGGTAGTTCCGATCAATGTCTTTTTCGAGCACCGTGAGAATAACTGTAACCTGATTCTTTTCAGATGGTCAATTGCTGCCTACCATTCTACAAAAATAGAGAAGTAATAACGCACCATCTACAGAAATGCATATTTTTCAATATCTACTATATAAAAACCAAATTTCGTTATATCTCTCGAACGTCCAACGCCACCTATTAACAAGACAGTATTCAAGAGTGAACTTTATTGCTATAGCAACCGGAAAGTACAGATCATTTAATGAATAGGACCAAACTCACTATGCGGGGTTTTTTGGGGCTAGGGAACTCGAATCTGAGGTCTTCCCCCCCCCCCCGGGGATGGCACTCTAATCGTGAAATGTTTATTGAAACCGAGATTTAAGTTTTTTAATTATCAATTGTTCTAATTGTTTATTCATGATTTGGGTAAGGTTCATGAATCCGTGATACATCTTAATAGTTTAATTTCGAATCTTTATGCTCATACGAAGCACAAGGTTCATTCCATTCGTTTAATTATTTATATTTGTTACGGAAAAACAGTACAATTAAGAATAAAATTATGTAATTCATGCATTTTTGTGAAAACGATGTAAGTGTTAATAAATATAATGTTATAATTATTTTCATGTTAAATAAATTATTTGAATTAAACATCTAGAAGAGTAAATAATCGCGGGCATATGCTTGTAGGTTACACACGATCCTGTAGGCCTATACTCGTATAAAAGGAAAGAAAGCAAAGGGGAATGGCCATAATCATGCCAGTTTTATATTCGTATTTAAGTAGATCAGTATGTTCATTTCGGCTTTTTCTATTTTTAATTTATTTTTAACAAAACATTCATAAGAATTACACATTTATATGTTGTAAAATTACATTAAAATATGACAAAAGGCATACTAGGATATTTAACTAATAAGGCATTTGCTAAGCTAATTAGATATAAAATTACTAACAATTTTAAATAAAATAAAATAAAATAAGTAATGCATAAAATGACTAACTAAAAATTTTGCAGCTCTACGAAGTTAGAGAAAAACTTGATCTATTTCCTTTTCCTCAGCGGGTGATGATCAATGTCAGGTTTGTGGGTACAGGTAGTCAGCTGATGTGTCTTTTATTAGGTGAGTCGGATTTTTATGTTATCGCTGGTATTTTATGGAAATTTGGCTTGCTAATACCTCAGTATGGAATATAAACTTACTCGTCATCTCAATCATCCCGGCAGCTTTAACTCCTGGAATAATTACCATTCATCTACTCTTAAACCATTCAAAGGTGATACTTAATTTAAATAAAATTAAGATATTTTATTAAAACTTTTCCGGTTGCTGTATTCTCGGGTCACAAAAAGAGAATGAAAAATGACGCATAATGAAATTTCTTCATGAATGTTGTGCACTCGGCACAGTGAGATTAACGCACTATCTGTCAGTGCCACCGAAGTCAGGGTTATTCTGTGTAGATTATTTTTGATAATCATTCGATTTTTCCTATCACTAGTTGTTATTATTATTATATTTATTATTGTTTTGTTTATTATTTTTATATTTATTATTTTTATATGTATTATTATTATTATTATTATTATTATTTTAAACACTTTCACAAAGTAAACGAAATACATTTAAATGTGAAACCAAATTGCGCCAAAACATCTTAAACAAGTATTATCCTGCTATTGGCAGAAGATACTGCTTGGCACGTCCAACTCATGTCTCAATCTCTCCTATAACGATTTTTTTAGGGAATCTCAGTGATTAATTCCACATCATACTTTGCACTTTCTATGGTGAAAGTGAAATAAGAACGATATTTATAAAATCGCAATAGTAAAAGGGAATGTTTTTGTTTTATTTGCAGTTCTATTGAAAAGCACCTTTCATGGGGAAAATGAAATATACCACATGAACACCGTGTGTTTTGAGTACCCTACCCATTATTGCTAATACATTCCGGATTTAAAGATTTTCCGAAGCACTTAAAAGAATTGGTAATAAAGATTTCACATCCATTTAGAATATAGAGGAATCTAGGGGATAATAATGAACTCCGAATGTAATAGAATTCTACACTCAACGGAAATAAACTAACGTAATGATCGCCATGAACTATATACGGTATTCCCTTTCGGCGACCTTTAACTACAGATAGTAACATTAAGCCCACGACATGAATTCTATGGTAGGCAGTAAGACATTAATAATTAGGCCTCGGAAATTGACGAAGTGCTATCTTTTTTTTCTGAAACATCACAGATAATGCAGAAAGTAGCAATAAATTTGTGTCGCCACAAAATGAACAAAAAAGCCTGCTACTATTTATATTTTATTGAATTTTTCGGTATTATATTCTCTACTGGTCATTCTTAGGAAATTTTCATACTTCCGTTGCATTGCATATGGACTCTATGAACTTTTCCAACATTACGGACAAAGCGATCTCATAATTCCTTAGCTATGAGGCATTTATTAATAAATAATAATGGAAAACATAATAAAAGTAGTAATATAAAAGTACTTAAATTGAAGATAATGTAAAGTTATCAGAAACCGTAAGAAACAAACACTACAGATGTACATTAATAGGTACACAGTCAGTCATGGCAATCGTAGGCCTACGCCAGAGAATGGACCCAGAGCTGGAGTCCGGAAGCTCGGAATTTTATAGTTTCCAAATCTGCTGAAGAAGTCATCAATAGTTACTCCGGCTTACACGTGAGTATTGTGTAAAGAATTCATAAATGGCCGGTACACAGTTAGTTCCGCCATTAGGTATCGACATTCTTTCGAGTTTGTAGTTACCTGTTAATTATTGAATTTTTTCGCATGGTTAGAATGCCATATCGTGCATAAAACATTTAAACAATGTCCAATAAATTGTGACACGTTTCGGTTATATGAATCTAGTCTCTAGAGAAATTTTGACAGGAGAGAAAAAATGACTAACGAACATAAAAACTACATCTCCGTGATTTTGACAGCTTGTGCTTCCTAAGGTACATGTTTTTCTCAATACACACAAAAATATAATTCCAACATTGTTAGCCTATGCAATACCTTCCAAACTATAACTCTTCGAATGTTAAGTTCCTGTTTCAATATTCAAAAACATTTTAACACAAAAAATCAAAATATACGACTTTACATATTTTTTTTCCGTAATAGGTCACAATAATTGTAAAATGACATACATTTACGTTTTTAATTACTCGATTTGTTTTTTCAACGCCCTTAAGGGGTTTAATTTGCCAGCATCAGGGATTTATTAACAGTTATTCCTTTCTTCAACTTGCGACCAGTAATAACCAGGAACAAAAAAATTTATTCATTTATTTTATTAAATAAGATAAATATTAAATAAAATAAAATTTATACCACCTAGGTAGAAAAGTTAAAGTCATAAGGCCATCTCTGCATAGTTATTTCTAATTTTTACAATTACAAGTTTGTATTTTTCTGTCTGGTGTGATATTGTAAATTAATACGAAAGACAGTTAACATTAAATATTTAGCTAGCAAATCAGTAGGATAAATAAAAATGTTAATGCATTAACAGTGACAGAAGTAAATAGGTCTGGAATTTGGCCACTAACTGTATTGTATTCGTTCAGAGAACAAGGTCAGACTATTGAAATTGCATCATGAGCGCTGTAGTGTGAAGGTAGGGAAATAATGAACTAAGTAACATTGCGACCCCAGGTATTTAAAAATTACTATTGATAAGGTATTGGTAAGATTTATTTTAGAATTTTTCTGTCACTAAGAAATTCGCTATATGAAGATAAATAGTGCTGTTATTATAGGCAAATTATATTAATTAATCTGGTGAAAATATTGCTAAGAAATCGGCTTGGTTGGCACAGGTAGAATGGTGTTTGCTCTCTATGCCTAAAGTAGAGGGTACGATCCCGGCCCAGGTCCATGCCATATATGTCTGAAACAATGTAGTAGTCTTTGAGTCTAGTCTGTAGATTTACAGGCATAAGAAAACTACAGCGGGGCAAAATGTAGTAGGTCTATACAACATGTCTTACAAATGCTAAATTTAGTTAATTAATTAATTAATAATTGACTAAATGAAAGGTAAACCTTTATTCTTATAATACTCGTATTAATTACATTTTCAGTAGAATAAATCCAGCGTACGGCCCTATGTGACCGTTCGTGCTTTTGCTATGCACAAGACAAAGAGAATAAAATTTTAATAACAGTAATAATACAATGCAATATAATATGATACAATACAGTAATTGTTATCAAAGATGAATGGAAAAACAAAAGAAAAATAGAAATTAGAATAATAATAGTTTAATACAATACACTATAATTATACTATGCAACGATTTCTCCCTCTCCCTCCAACCCTCCCTCCTTTATCTACCCTGAGATATCTCACTAAATGGTTGTGCATACTGTAATGTAGGTTACAGGTCCAAACAGTTCGGAGAGTGACAGAGATATGTCACAAATATAAACAAACATCAAAACTTGTTGAATATTTAATGTCAACATGGCATAACATATGTTCAATATGACCACTATTTTCATGCTGGCAAACGACATAGCGGTGTAACAAGGATCGGCGTGTTCTGTGTAATACACTAGGAGTACTGTCTGACTGTGAGCTGAAGGCCGAGCTGGTGGCATAGTGGGGGAAAGACATAGACAGTAAATGCAAGCGAAAGGTAAGGTAGTGGGGGAACGCTAGCTCGGCCTTCAGCTCGCAGCCAGACAGTACGTAGGCTGAATCACTTCTGCTGCTGTCATTGCAAGTCTTGCGGATATTCAACTGATGTGGCAACAATTTTGCTACACTTGGACCCCCAGAGGAGTCAAGTCAGGCGACCGGGGAGGACATCGCGTTGGTCTCTAACATGATTCTATCACGACGAATTTAATGTTGACTCAATAGTTTCTGCAATCCCGTGTTCCTGCCCTCCAAATGTGTGAATTGAAACTGCATCTCTAGTTTACAATTTTCTGCACGTTGTTTTTCCGCATTCTATATTTGTATCATTTTTAAACTGTATAAAGATAGCCGAAGAGATGAAAGGCCTCAGAAATTAAACTAAACATTATAATAGTTTAACAAATCTTTGTAATTCGATTATAATCGCTCAAATTGTAAATTTATTACAGTAGTCTATGCATAGTAAGAGATTACCAATCATAAACCTTGCTAAATTTATAATATTGAGCTGAATGTAAATTAATAATCTGTAAATTAATTAATAATCTAATTGTGCGCATTCCACTTACAACGGAAGTGTTTCTTATGACACGGACAATTGAGAGTTTTTCTCTTCTTGTAAACAGTCACCTGAAGAAGGTCTTATGTTTTGACCGAAACGTTGTGTGTTAATTACAAATAAATATCCACTTTAAACAATTTTTCTTTAATTTTGTGTAAATGAATGTAAATTATTGGCCTACTTAGAAAACAAAGAGAAGAGTCTTAAACTCATTAAATATAACGAACATGAGCAAGTCTAAATTTTTGCTATGAATTATCTTCAATAAATATATATATATATATATATATATATATCCGATTTAATATATTCTACTTTAATATTTCTTTGGTGATACTAAATTATGTACTTTAAAGGCTGAATAAAGATGAGCATAATTGCAAGTCAATAATTACAAGGCTATATGTTTATTATATATTGTATATTACGTATATTTATATTTATTTATTATATTCATTTTTATTTCAGATTTTAAAATACATAACGTAATGTCACTAAAGAATTATTACAGTATATATTAAATATTACAGAAATATTACAATATATTAAATTGAAGAGTTAAAATTCTTATATAGATTAATATTAATTCTTCTTTGACCAAATTTAAAATCTACTTTTGACCTACTTAGGTCACCCATAATAATAAGATGTAAATCATGAAAATTTTATTTTACAACGGTTAAACAATTTTATCCCTTTTTAATCACGTATTTCAGCATAATCTGAATCCTTGAAGAATGAATTCTCATGAAAGCGATTTGTTCCGGGAATTTCTTAATAGATCCATTCTACCACCTTGAATCCTGTCACTGTTATTTAATTTGCAGCCTTTACAGTGACAAGATAATTCAGGGTGTGTTTATAAACACAGTATAAAATTTGCATTAACCTTGAATGCGATTAACACAGATTCATAAGCTTCCTATTAACTGGTAACCGTAAATCTGGAGAGTAATGAGACTGTCACGTAAGGTACAACATGTCATCACATAACTTCTCGCAACAAGTCAATAATCCCTTATGACACTTACATAATGCTTACTTATATAATCCTCAAACATGCGATCTATCAAAACCTCCTTCTGTATAGTTAATGTTGTCACGTTGTATAGTTAATGTTGTCCCAAATATTATGTAGCTTGTTTCCGTAGAAACGAAATACAGTAGAAGCCCGAAATAGCGCGGTTCGAAATACCGCGGATTCGGATGTAACGCGGGGGAAAGTATGTCCCCCAATAAAAATATACCGTAGTTTTATAAATAAAATTTTTTATCTGGAAGTTGATTTCAAACAGTAAAAATTCTGCAAATAGCGGTTCTGCAGTACATTTTTTTTTTACCGTTAGACCCGCCCTCACCCGCTAGTTGACCGTCACCACTGCAATCCAAAGAATTTAGCAGAAGTAACGGGACATGGAATGAATAGTGTAGTTCTATAAAGATTTTTTAAAATCTGCACCTGCCAGAGAAACTTCCCGAAATAGTTGCAGTGACTCTGAATATTATACCTGAATGTTACATTGTATGTATTAGTAAATGTTGTACGTTACTCTCGGGAATTTGAAAATTCTCGTGCCCCATCTGCGAAAGAAGAGCCGTAAATTAAGATCAGTTACAGGACTGGATTAAATAGCCTTCTACTGTATTAGTAATGGAAATAATTTTGCTTCTGGATATACCGTATTTTACGGACCATAAGACGCACTTTTTTACCTTGAAAACAGAGCCTTAAAAGTTGGGTGCGTCTAATGGTCCGAAGTAAACTAAAATAATTAAAATTATGGTAAATATTGCCAGAATACAAAGTTATAGTTCTAGACAAGATGTTGTAAACGATACTACAGTTACAAATTTTAGCACAGACTGTACATCACTGCACTTGTCATAATCGCAAAAAGAGGGTAGCTGGAAGCCAGGTATACAATGCGAAAAGAAAGGAATGTTGAGTTCTTTTATACAAAAGGAGTGTCTTCGCCGGGTGTTTTAAATGAATGCAATGACCTCTAAACAGTCTTGTCCCGTTACACTTACCGTATGCTGAATTGAGGGTTAGAGGTTTAAAAGTATTTTCAGTCTTTCATCAGAAATCAGTTCAATTGTTAAAATTTACGAGATGCCACCTGTACAGAAGAGATTTTCGTACAATGCAGGTTTTAAGTTACAAGTGATTACACCGATTCCATTGTACAAGGTTATAATTTGCTTATGTAATGAAGTATATTATTCCCTTTAAAATGTTTCGTTTAGAATTACATTAAATTTATTTTCCTTTAAATTCCTATCCTAAATTTAAGGTGCATCTTATGGTCCGGGGCGTCTTATGGTCCGTAAAATACGGTAATACACTTTAATATTGTGAACATAATCCGCAGTATTCAAGACAAGAGTGTTCTATACCTAAAGTGGAGCAAGTAATTGAGACAAGTAATTTCTTGTATGGAAATATTGAATAAATGAAGTGTTCGGAAGGAGAAGGGGGAAACGGACTAGGCGTTGAAAAGTATGGCTAAGAACAGAGAGGAATTGAGGAAGTGGAACGTGTTATCTCTTTTTCAACGAATAAAACATTAAAACTTATAATAAGCTCCCAATAACGAGCTCATAAGAACAATGCACAGGACGCTGAAATAAAAAAAAATGCATTTTTTTTTCGCAAAACATGGTTTGGCTTTTGAAGTTGTAGATCATTTTTTAATGTTCATGTTGAAGAGTGTACTGCCTGATTAAAAAATTCTTGTTCATGTGAATTTAGAACATACTAAATGAGCCATTAGGCTATTGTTAAGAACTTTGTCACAATTTTTGCATTATAATCATTTATTTTATTTTATATTAAACGTCTGAAATACAATACTTTGGGGCCGGTCATTCACTTAGCACAGTCCCTCCCTTTAAAACATAGGGCCTACTGCATCCACCACTGTCTTAGAAGCTTTCTCTATCGGCTGAGTATTTTTTCTGGCAGTTGTTAGAGGCGGTCGCGGTGCTGCAAAAGATACGTAACCAAGGAGATCTGAAGCATTCTCTATCGTCTTTGTGTTGCGGGTTTTCTAGTCGTTGTTTAGCAGGCGGAACTGCAAGGAATTCCGAAACATTCTCTGTCGGCTGTGTATTGCGGGTTTTCTAGTCATTAGTAGCAGGCGGTACTGCAAACATGGGCAATTAAGGAATTCTTAGAAAATTGGTGGACCCAGAGGGAGGCCTAACCGAAGAAGTACCGGGGATCGTACCCGGGCCTACGGATCCGTAACCAACGACGCTAACCACGAGATCACGCAGACGATCGGCCACTAATATACTGTTTTCTTTAATATTGTATATATAATGTTGCCTATTGTTTTAATAACAGAGTAACGCATTTAGCCAATTGGCGACATTTGGCACATGAGAGTTGACTTAGGCTTCAAATAAATTTGTACTCTAGGTCTGTAAAAATTTAATTTACTGCTTCACTCATCAAAAAATCCCTTTAGGCAGGCCTACAGGCGGTGGTAGATTTCGAAGTGCTTTTGGTTTAATTTATTGTCGCTGCATAGCACTCTTCTTCTTTAGCCTTGGCATGGTAAACCTGCAGTAATAAGAACTGAATTCGGTAAAGAGAAAGAGCCTACAATCATTTGTTTTGACAACAAGAATAGGATATAATATTCTGGGAGGCCGTGCGCAAGATCAGCAATGAATAAAATTAGCAAAGCCGCTAAACAAGACAAAATTATGATATTATAATAATTCTTTTAAGTGTTATTATTTTCAAACATTAAAATCTCGCGTCATATGAGAGCTATCAAGAAACTAGTTATTGATTTGTAGAGTACTCATCAAGAGCTTTTCAACGATACCCCACAAGACGTAGTTTCAAAAGTTTCGAATTTTCATCCCCCACCCCCACCCCCACCCCCACCCCCACCCCCACCCCCACCCTCACTCGAACCCCCGAATCGTTGGTGTCACTGTGAACTCCATAGGGAGTACTCTAATTTATTCAAACAAAGTTTCCCTCTATACTTCATATGGGCCGAGATAAAAATGTTTTAAAATTTCAACCCCCTCCCCCGACCACCCCCTTGCGCCAATTTTGCTCATTAACGAACTTGTCCGAACTATTGGGCATAGAAATAACATATTTCAAAATTACGGCCGCTAGCGTGTAAAGATATATATATATATATATATAAATATCACAATTTTTTTTTTTGAACGGGCGGTGGTTTCGTACTTAGGGGAGCATGAAACGTAAAGATATGAAAGAATTTTTCGAAAATCATAAAGTGGTATCCATTGCAATAGGTAGATTTTTCTTCGAAAATCTACCTAAAAATTACACCTCACGCCACTGAAAATTAGGAAGAAATTTTAACTTATTTATAAAATGAAATGCAATTAATAAAAATAAAAAAAATAAATAAAATAAACAGAATATCGAAACCTTTTTGGAAATACGATCGCTGACCAAACAAGATTTCATTTCTTTTTCATTGAAGATTGTACAGTTGAGTGTAGACAATAATAATTATTATTAATTTATAGTTGAATGTCGTCCAAAACGTGAAACAAGTTAACAGTAAATTAGGAATAACTCAATGACCATCAGAGAACACATCAATTACTTCCATAGGCGTAACCAGGCCGACCATATGGGGGGGGTATAACATCTGGAGAGGGGAGTTCCGGGGTCCTCCCCCCGGAAATTTTTAAAAATTAAGGTGCACAATAACGAGTTTTAAGCTTCCCACGCTTTAAACTCATATTAAGTAATTTATAAGCAGATTTTTTAAAAAGGTGATATATCACAATAATGAAATAAATATTACTATTTTCCCTTTTTTAAACAATGGGGGGGGGTTCAAACCCCAAAACCCCCCCTCGTTACGCCTATGATTACTTCCCGACTTGAAATCATGTATTTTTTTTTTATTGAATAACTTAAGAAGAAGCGGTACAGTTTGAATTAGAATTAGAATCAGAAGAATAAGAAAAGGAACAAGATGCAGAAAATAAATGAAATGGTTGCACGTAGAATATTAAAATTATAATACCCTAAGTTTGAGGCTTTCTTTAAAATCGCAATCTCTCTTGGTAATCCCTAACAATCATGGAAACTGATTCCAATAAACTTGAACACCCGCTGTACGAAATTCCGCAACACGTTGTAGAATCCGCAGTAATAATTCTTGAAATTTCGAGTTCGTGGGACGTGATTGTATTTAATGGTCCCATTCAATATTGTTTCATTTTTTCCGTTTCTGTGACTGGTCGGTTTTGTACACTACTTGCTCTCTCCTTTCATCCAATGTCATGTCGGTTTGGGTGTTTCCCCTCATCTCTTTTTTCTGCCATTTTCTTCTTGCGATTCGTTGATTCATTTTACTTTTCGCTGTATATTAATTTCTCTCTTTCTCTCTCTCTCTCTTTCTCTCTCTCTCTCTTTCTCTTTCTCTCTCTTTCTCTCTCTCTCTCTCTCTCTCTCTCTCACACACACACACACTTACTTGCACCCACACAGCCCGATACAGTGTGATATTTTATGCGATGTATATAATTGAAGTGAGTCTATATATATAATGTTGACTTCGATTCATTTCCATATCTCGTACTAACGGCTAACCGTCCTTCGTACGGGTGAAAAAGTATTTTGCATGGTTTTTAGCCTTACGCGAAAAATATCAAGAGGAAGAAGTCGTACTTCGTTTCTCACATTCTTTTAGATTTTTAATCAGTTTATTTTTATTTTTTTAATTATTTCAATATTCGACCTATGTGTGTATGCTATTATCAAATGTTTATAAAAAAGAAACCAGAGCAATATAGTCTAATTAAACCTGGCAATAGAGATTAAGCAAATAAATGTATAGTAACATCATTCTTTTATCTTCATGAAAAAAGTAACTATAGGCTACCTATTGCTACATTATACGAGTAATCACGAATTTCTCCCATGTTTTCTTCATTTTTATATAATAGCTGAAAAAGCTTCAATAATGTTGCTTTATAATTGTCTGTTCTTTCCTGACCATAATATTTTCAAAGAATGCAAACTGACCTTTTATTAAACAGGGCCCTAGAGAGAGAAAACAAATTATCTTTGGTTTTACCAGTAGGCCGTGAAATATTTACGTGCATCGGTTTATTGTGTGTGTGTGTGTGTCATGGCTTTTATTCATTTTAACTGATATCGATTGTTAATGATAATGATGTTAGGTGAAATAGCGTGTCTTATAGTCCTTTAATATCTCCGGGCATAAAAATATGTTCGTGCAGAATTTCAGCTCTGTCAGTTTAATATTTTTGTCTTTGCGACTAATCGGAACAGATAGAGATAAACCAATACATTTTTATACAAATATATGATATGATGATTTATTTTCTTGGCCTCATAAATCTGAATGGATAGCCTAATCAGTTAGCCTATTAATATGTGTGATGATATTCTATTCGATGATACTATTTACAATAGAATATATTAATAATTTGGTAAGATACCTAAATCTATGCAAACCTGTAAACTTTATATTAATTTTTCTATGGTAGGCCTGTATACCGCTTTATTCGTCATCCTAAAAACCTCAGTAGTCTAATACAGATCTTAACACGTATATGTGAGAAAGTTGTATGACATATTTAGCACAGTTTTATCTTATTTCCAGATATCCTGTGTTGAAGTTAGGCTTAATCTTAGACTCGGAATGTTATATATCTTTCTCGGCAGTGTTAAAATATTGCATCAAGATAATATCAAATCTCTGGATTCATACTGGAAGAAACATTTTATCAGTTCGTTTTAAGCTCTTTTATGTCACTAATTACTAGGGACCGGATTCTTAGGTTTTTACCTATTTTTTTCCTTGCTTCCAAAACAAAAAGCGCTCATACACTTTTTCGAATCATGTCCGTAGGATTCACCCACATTAATTCTGTGGCACCTAAAAATACCTAAATGGGGTATAAAAACCTAAATATACCTAAACGGGATATAAAACTTAAAACATCTAATTAGGCTACTTTTTTTTGTCTTTTTTGCTTGTCAGTTGAGGAATCGATATTTTGCGGAGAGACAATAATTTTTGTCGGGTTGAAATTAATACCACCAGCGTTTCGTTCAACCCATTGTCGTCTAGGATGGACAGTATCAAGAGAGGAAGTGTAGAGTACCGGCGTATTCCTTTTAAAATATTCGTACGAACAACCATTGTTGCCGTGTATGAACAAGGATATAGAATTCTGTGTTTTAAAGCGTTTGTTTGCCTTTAGTACTGTCTTGTTATTCACACTGAGTGGTCACACTATGTTTTAAGAAGACTTGTTAATTATGTATTGAATCCTATGTAGCACATTCAAATTCATTAAACCAATTATTCTACCTGAAAACGATATTTTGGACAAAAACCTATTTCACCTAATGGAAAACCTAAAACAGTGTTTTTAAAAACCTAAAAATCCGGTCCCTACTAATTACATAAAACTTAAAAAAAGTAATAAACGAAGAAGACCTCTGTATGGCAGTCTTGTTCATTCATACTCCTTTATATAAGCGACATAGAATTAGGATTTAGTACCAATTTTTTTCTATGTTCCTTTTTCTAGAGATAATTAATTATCTTCATGATGGGTGCATCTTCCAATTTGATTAGGTCTACTGTAATCATAACTGCATGTGTTCTGAGTATTTTTAATATTCTTTGGGGGTGTGTTTCGGGCCTATAACTCCAGATTCAAGTTAGAAAAATTGTATAATCCTTCCAGTTTAGCTAAAGTTTTTACAACTGGCCATGATCTATTCCTATCACAGACAGTAGACGAAGACCTGAAATACCAAACCAAATAAGAAGATACATCTCTCTTCACGATCAATTGTGTGTGTATGTGTGAGCTGGGGGGGGCTTACAAATTACACAGTTTCTATATTCTTCATTCCTCAATTCAGCACATCTCCTACGGATGAGGCTTAAAACCGAAAGTTCAAGTAAGGAAAAACTGGCGCATAATTTTGGCATGGAACCTTGACTGTCAGAGTAAAGGAATTTCTATAGCATCATAAGTAGAGGTCCCTGAAAATGGTTGTATTTTTAAGCAAAATTAGTTTTAAAATTTCAATATTTCGCTGTTTGTAATACTTGGCGGTATTACTTTTTAAATATGATCTGTATATGCAAATTTTATAATAATGTGCCACAGCTTGCGTCGCATCGCAGGTTAATCCCGCATCGCATCGACCGACAGGTCGCGGGCCGCATTAAGGTCCCTACAAGGGAGAGGTAAAACTACGAAAGAGAGAAAAAAAAAAGTACCTTTTTGGGATTATGGGTTGTGGTAAAGTAACATTTGCAAACGTTTGTCGAAATCAGAGAAATTTGTATTATCGCGTTAGGGTTGTCATTTGGCCGGTTATAACCGGCTGCCGGTTGCCGGTCGGTAAAGCGTAAAATCCTTCAATAGCTAGCTTTTTTATGGCTGAGAGAATTATTGTATGAAAAAGGAAGTTCGTATACTGAAGGGGACAATCCTTCCTTGAAGAGTGCAAATATAATTAGTGCAGAAAAATTGTGTAAATATTTCCTATATGAAAGTGAATCTACTGTATGTTTTCCGCATCTACTTATTGACGTAGGCCTACAGTGTTTTTGCTATCCCTTCTAGTATTGCTTTTGTGGAAGAAACATTTAAAATTATGAGCAATCTATGGAGCCCAGAGAGATTTTTTTTTTTTGGTGAATCGTGTGAAAGCGATATTTTGTGTGCAGTCTAATTTTAAATTATCATGCCAAGAATTTTTCAGTTCATTAAAACTTAAAAAAAAAAAAGTTTAAAAGTAAAAAGCGACATCAAACAGTAGAATTTTCTTAAGCAGGGGTGCCCACTTCATGACTCACCCCCCAACTTCAAGACTCACCCCCCCCCCAAATTCATTGCTTACCCCCCACAACCTGATTGGCTGTCGACAAGGGCGCTCATATGATATTTTCTAGGGGGAAATTTTTTTAGTTAATTAATTTTTTTTCTTTAACTTCTTGGGCCACTTTGTAACATTATATTAATATAATAGGTGCAACAATGACGTAACCAGAAAATAATTGCGGGGAGAGTCGAAAGAGCCGGGGGGTCGGGGGTCCATCCCCACAACATTTTTAAATATTGAACTAATGAAAATCACATTTTACGCTATTTTAGCACAGAAAAACTAGTTAGGAAATGTGTTTACCATACTCTAAGACATGCCAATGTAAATAAGAAATCATTAGGCCTGCCTAAGTGGGGGGAATTTTTAAATACTGAACTAATGAAAATCACATTTTACGCTATTTTAGCACTCAAAAACTAATTAGGAAATTTGTTTACCATACTCTAAGACATACCAATGTAAACAAGAAATTGTAACTTAAGTCGGGTGTCCACCCCAGGGAAATTTTTAAATATGGAACTAATGAAAATCACATTTTACGCTATTTAGCACTCAAAAACAAGTTAGCTTGGCAGTTTTTAATTTTAGCATATAAAACGCTAATTTTGCAACAGTTTTCAACCCCCCCAGAAAATTCATAAAACGCTAATATTTTGCCCCCCCCCCCAGAAATTTCAATGACGCAGTCTACGTCTTAACCCCCCCCCCCCGTGGGCACCCCTGTCTTAAGGATTAACACATATAGCTTTGTGTGTATGCACTGTCAAATATTCCCTATTACTGTAAATAAGATCATTTAATAACTTTATTGATACTGCTAGCTGTCACCTTCATTAATATGATTATGTGGAAAACACTTTTCGGTACATCTATGTATTCGTTGGTGAAACCTAAAATTTAGGATGTCCACTACTCCACTCATTGATATAAACCTCGTGGCTGGCCGGTATTTTGTCATTTGGAATTTGGAAACCCTGTATCGCGTCTTGCGAATTTCACGAATCTAATCAAAAGTCAACTAGACAGGACCAAGAAAGTTCGATTTGAAAACGAAATTTTGCCTCAGAGTTATGGGGATGATAAAATGTCGCAGTTAAAAACCCTAACCAGATAATTCATCACAGAGTGATTTATGAAGAAACGTCAGTATTGCGCCTAGATTGCGAACCACTTGGTGCTGCTATGTTGCTGCTTTTGAGCGATAAATAAATTATTTTTTCGAATTAAAAAAATTATAGACAATGATTAATTTTTTTATTCCCTTGAAATTGGACCCATCTATTATTTTTTTATCATTCCACATGCAGAGTCATGTACAGGAGAATTCAATGCCATAATTGAATCATATTGCTTCTCAAATACACATATTCGCATTTCGTTCGCTGTTGTTATTTACACGGAGAGCAATTGTATTCAATCTGAACCGCAAGCCACTCAAATACCGTTGTTGGATAATGGAGAGTCAACAGCGTTCATAAATTATCTCGTCGCTTCGAGCAGAAAATATGTCGTCGTAGGCACTTGTTTATTCTAATGGAATTGAAGTGTACATTAATAATCAAAACCTCGTTATTCTGTGTACTGGAGATAGATCCGCATCAGATATGTACATATAAATTGGCAAAACAAAGAATAAAACCTAATGCTGTCAATGCTGTTTGTAGGTCTCTCTACTCCAAATAGTTACCCACGCAACCCGGACTTAAAAGCCTTTCCCGTAAATGAGGTCTGTCCGATTTTAACGGTTTACAACCGTGAGATGCATGAACGTTAGGAAATGTAACTGTGCAGGCATTAATCTTAAAAAGTGGCAGAATTTCTGCAATCGTTCTTTCTTTGGTCCAAATGAAGGTGTCGATATCAAAGCATTTTCGTTGTTTTTTATTATTCAAATACTAGGAATAAACTCAATTTAAGGGAAAGAAGGAATTTATACCTGTAGCAGTTCAACTAGAATATTTGATTATTCAAATACGAGGAATAAACTCAATTGAAAGGAAAGAAGGAATTTATACCTTTAGCAGTTCAACTTGAATATTTCGCTTACGACAGCTTTGGATTTTAAAAATACCCAGACTTTTCCATTTATGAACGGTATGATGATGCTGCTATCTTATGCTCCATATCCTTCCACATTACTGAGTTACGTAAATCGCTGGTGTTTTTTTTTTATTAGGCCTAATATGAAATTTTAATTTAATATTATTAAATAATCAATAAATACTATTTTCTAACAATACATTTTAGCAGGTACGGCAACGCTTTCAAAGCCAAGAGATAATTTCATCACAGAAATAAAATATATGTCATGACTAGATTTCAGAATTTTAGGCAAATGCCTATTTAGTTCCATGAGGAAAATGTGCAAAATAATTGCAGATGTTTGCAATTTATGGGAAAAGTACTCATTGAGAGCAGTTTTGTGCCTATATTTTCGCCACCCAAAAACCATAGTCTAACTGTCGATAATTTAGAGAAAAGGTTGATAATATATTGTGGTACTAATTATGAAAACAAGTAACATGTGATCGTTATAGAAATACAAATAAAAATGTAAAAATATTTAATTTCATGCATAACTAATTGTTTTGTGGCCCATTTTAGATAGGCCCCAGAAACAACATTTTTCTTACCTAATATTAAAGAATAGTACCTAATTACGTAATTCTATAACCTATTTCAGGTGCCTAAATATCAATTTTTCATGCCTAAAATTCCGAGGTCCAGTTATGGTATAAGGTTAAAAAAAAAAGTAACGTCTTTACATTGGTGCTGATTTTGAAAAAGAAAGTAAAGCAAAGTTGGATATACGAGGGATTTTTTTTTTCAAGGTCCGATAGGGCATAAAATGAAAACCACAGCGAAAATCAAAACTGTTTTATTTGGAACATTTAGGTAGGCCTACACCTTCTAGCTACTTCTCTACGTAGTCGCTCTCCGATTGAGACATTTGTCGAAGTGTGGTGCAACTTTCAAATAACCTCTTCATAGAAGCTTGCCGCCAGTGTACTGAGAAGAGTCTTCACGATATTTTGAAGGGTTTTGAAATTCCTCGATGGTGTGGAAGCTCTGTCCTCCCAGCTCTTTCTTCAGCTGCCGAAAAAGACGAGAGTCACTCGGCATGGGAACGAGTTTTTTTAATCCATCGTACAGGGGATGAAACGTGGATTCCAGAATCAAAAGAACAATCCAAATAATGGATGAAACCAAGTTCCCGAACAAACCCAAGATCTGGCTCTAGGCTATAGCCTATACTGACATAAAAAAATTTAATTTACTGCATCATTGAATCTTTAGCCTATTCTGTGGATGTTATACTAAGCTATAAAATAGCATACTATCTTGCACTTTCACTTGTTATTATAGTGCTTACCGTGTTTCAGTAAAACGGGACAATGATCTTTTTCACAATTCAGAAAAGCAGAGAACAAAACATTTAAATTGAAAAATTGGTTTCGTTTATGTTCAGGTCTGCTCACTCTCGCCTGGAAATTTTCCTCGTCTGAAGGACTTGGATCAACAGGTGGTTAATTGAATTCTGCTCGATGGATTGTGATTATAATTACCTTACAAAGCAAACATGTGATGAAATAAACAAAGGGAGTCTTCCAAAAATCTCGTTTCATATTTGGTAAAAAAGTAAACAAAAATGTAGTTTTTATTTTTGCTTTTCTGTGGAAGAAGTTTAGGCCTACATATTATTAACTACATTAATTTACAAGAAGAAAAAGTACTAAGTCTGAATCGCTAGTTCATCTTTACTGGTTAGAGCTGTTTCGTTCATGACCGATCTTTCGTTTCTTGCTTTGTTTTGAACAGGGCTGGAACTTGAAAACCTAAAAATTGCCTATAAAAACCTAAAATACCGTACCCTTTAAAAAGGCCTAATAACTGGGAAAAAGAACAAATGTGATGGGAATTAATTAATATTTGTTGTAAAATGGAGAAGACTAAAAATGTTCACTACCACTACCATTTTGATCCAATGTCGTCGATAGTTTTCGTGCTTGCACGAGCAGCATGAGGACGGGCGTTATGATGTTGAAGCAAAACACCTGCTCTCAGCAACCCCCTTCGTTTTGTCACCATCATATTTCTAAACCTTTGGTCCGTTAAAGCACCTCCTTGGAGGGCAGAAGTTCAAATCTCATGGAGACGTCCGATCTATGGTGCAGGAGTGGCTACAGCGTCAGCCAAAATAATTTTTCTCGTGTGGTATCGAAGCTCTTCCTATCCAATGGCGTAAGTGTATTGAACTGGGAGGGGACTATGTAGAAAATAATGTGAAAGCAAACATTCTTCCTGCAGTAAAATAGTAGAAAAAATATATTGCTGTTTTCATTTGATTCTCCCTCGTAATAAGGTACAAGAAAAAAATATGGTCTGTTCACTGTGTTAGATTTTTTCTGTGCAGTTCGGCATCAGTTGCGTATTATGAGAGAAACTGAATTTCATCCATTAACTACAACTCTCTTTTATCGTGAACTAGCTTAAAAGGCCCGGCGTTGCCCGGGTTTTTATTTGTAATTTGAAATTAACTTATGAAGGATTTTCTATTATCAAACTCTAGGGCCTTCTATAATATGTAGGCCTACATAGAACTTGCGGAAGAACGACTTATCACACTCAAACTATTCCCTCAGAAAACGCTAGATATAGCTTTTTATGGCTCACACAGGATGTCGAATGTTGCATACCGTTGCTTCTACACACCATGCCTGGGAGGGGTTGAAATAAGAAGAAACATAAATTCCGATTACATAAGATTGTATTGTCTTTATGTTATTTCTCACTCTCTTGTTACCATACAACCCCGGGTAGAGAAAGTTATGTGACTTCATCACACTGTGCTTTATTTTCGTGGATTTCATTTTCCATTAATTATTTTCACCATTGTATTACATCGATAGCATCAGAATGTGTTAAAGCTCAGTGTTATATAGTTCCCAAAGCTCTATGTGAACACTATAAATAGTACACTGTTGTCATGATAACTGAATTGCATTTCACTTTTCAGTATAATATTTTCAGAAATTACATAAATTTTCAAGGAAAGGACTGGTTTGTTTGAATTTTAATGTTCACCGCGTTACTTCCCGAGCTTAACTGGGTATGTGTGCAAAATTTCGGGCAAATTGGTCAAGAAATGTAGGTTTGTATAGGGAACATATACATACATACATACATACACACTTTCGATTTGGCTTGGTTGCAAGACTCACACTTTTGTTTGTTTGTTTGTTTGTTTGGAAACCATTGTGACAGCGGAACTCTGAAACTGTGAATATGTCACGCTTCTTTTGTCACACTTCAATTTTTTAATATTTTTTTATGTAAACAATTGACAGCAGAACTCTCTAACTGTTCCTCATTTCACATTTCCGACTTTTTCCGTGGATTTTCCAAAAATTTTCTTTCATACAAACCTTGTCCTGACAATTACGAACACAACAAAAAAGAAATCAGCCAAATCGGTCAAGCCGTTCTCAAGTGATGCGGCGACATACATTTTGGAAATTCATTTTTATTAATGCAACTAAAATTCTGATTAGAATAATAAATCCTATTAGGTCTTTAATTGTGAAATGTGGGTGGAAAGGGATTTTGTATATGTGTTTATGTAGATTTAATAGTAATGTGTCGTGTAGATTTAATAGTAAGCTCAAGGTTTTCCTTATAATTGGGGCTGCTATCCCTAGTGGATTTTCTCTCTAAACTAAAATCAGGTTAAATTGCAATACTTGAATAGGCCTACTAACTGAACCATTTTTAACTCCAGAATTTAGCTTCAATAAAATACAAAAAGAAATTATATTATTTCACATACAACTTACGTCTCAACAGCACTGAATATGGTAAATAGCGCCTTGCGGATTGTGTTTAGATAACACGCAGTACACGGCTGTCGGAGAAGAAGCCTGGTATCATTGCAGGGGACACAGTGAATGGATGGATGAAAGGCGTCCTGTTACCCTCGAAAGGAATTTTCACTCGTACATAACCTGCGCTCAAAGGAACAGGACGTTTTCCGTCTTCATATAAACAGACTGGTATTTTAATTGCCGAAATGTATTTCAAGAACTACAGAAGAAGAATATAACCAAGCTAATCAATATTTTATTATTTTAACTAGTTTTTTTAGGTAGATTTCGATGAAAAATCTACCTATTGCAATCGATACCATATCGTGACTTCCGAAAAATTATTTCATATCTTTACGTTTCACGCCTCCCTAAGTACGAAACCACCGCCCGTTCAAAAAAAAAATGTTATATGTATATATATATATATATATATCTTTACACGCTAGTGGCCGTAATTTTGAAGATATTTGAACCATATTTTATTATGTTATTTCTAGACCCAATAGTTCGGACAAGTTCGTTAATGAGCAAAATTGGCCCAAGGGTGGGGGTCGGGGGAGGGTGTTGAAATTTTGAAAAATTCATATCTCGTCACCTATTAAGTAAGTTATAGAGAGAAACTTTGTTTGAATAAATTAGAGTACTCCCTATGGAGTTCACAGTGACACCACAGTATACGTATTAATACTTATACTGTGGTGACACCAACAATTCGGGGGTTTTGGGGGTACGAGTGGGGGTGGGGAATGGTAATTCGAAATTTTTGAAACCACGTCTTGTGGGGTATCGTTGGAAAGCTCTTGATGAGTACTCTACAAATCAATAACTAGTTTCTCGATAGTCTTACAGTCTTTTTAAAATACAGCTCTTTATCAAGTACTATCTTAAAAGGCCCGCGTCGCTCGGGTTTTTATTTTGTAATGTGAAATTAACTTGATGAAGGACTCGATTTTCAAACTCTATAGCCTTGTATAATATGTACGTAGAACTTGAAATGAGGAAGAACGACTTATCACAGTCAAACTATTCCCTCAGAAAACGCTAGATATAGCTTTTTATGGCTAATAGAGGATGTCGAATGTTGCATTCCGTTGCTTCTACACACCATGCCTGGGAGGAGTTGAAATAAGAAGAAATATAAATTCCTACTATATAAGATTGTATTGTCTTTATGGAACATTTTATTTCTCACTCTCATCTTATCATACAACCGTTCCATAGCTGAAATTTAAAAAAAAATCAATATCACTTTCATACCTTCCTCCCCCAAAACTTGGGACATAATATACTGTGGGCATAGAACTGAAAATGTTCCACCCAATTTTGTCTTCTTGTAGACGTTTAGGGCCTACGATAAACATCCTACAGCTATGAGTGACGTATCAGTGGATAGGATTTTTTACCGATTTCTGATATAGCATACTCACTGGCACACACTTAAGCTGTCCCTGCAATACGACCGCTTATCCTACATCAAATGTGAAGTGAGAAAATTATATTTTCTATGTCGAGGGTAGAGAAAGTAATGTGACTGCTTCACATTGTGCTTTATTTTCTTGGATTTCATTCTTCAAGAATTATTTTCACAAATGTATTAATTACATCGATAGCATCAGAATTTATTAAAGCCCAGTATTATGTAGTTCCCAAAGCCCTATGTGAACACTGTAAACAATATATTTATGTCATGATAACTGAATTGCATTTCATTTTTCAGTATATTTTCAGAAATTATATAAATTTTCAAGGGAAGGAGTGGTTTGTTTGAATTTTAGTGTTCACCGCGTTACTTCCCGGGCTTAACTGGGTATGTGTGCAAAATTTCGTGCAAATTGGTCAAGAAATATAGATTTGTATAGGGAACATACATACCCACATGCATACATACACACTTTTGATCTGGCTTGGTTGACTCACACTTTTTTTTGTTTGTTATGAAAACATGTGAAAGCGGAACTCTCAAACTGTAAATATTTCACACTTCTTTTGTCACACTTCAATTTTTTTAATCCTTTTTTATGTAAACAGTTGACAGCAGAACTCTCTAACTGTGCCTTATTTCACATTCCCGACTTTTCTCGTGGATTTTCCAAAAAAATTCTTTCATACAAACCTTGTCCTGACAATACGAGCACAAAAAAAAAATAATAAATAAAATAAAATAATAAAAAAAATAATAAAAATTCAACCAAATCGTTCTCAAGTGATGCGGCAACATACATTTTGGGTAATTCATTTTTATTAATATAGATTATTATTACATGATTACTACTCCTAACTTATTTCATTAACTGGTGAAATTTTTTTGCTGTTGGGAAAGCTCTGATTCAGTTTCGTGTTGGATGAGGTGAGCAGTTGGAGATACAGTGTGGGCGACCGCATATCTATGAAATTTTGGAAGTTGAAAGTGTGTGGAACAGCTTATGACTGTACGTATATTTTATTTTCAATTTATATTATTTGTATATTTGTATAATCTGATCTTTGTAAGTCGCGACGAAACAATGAACACATTGGGAGTGGGGGCAGTAACTGAAAATTGAAATTAAACAGTAGAGCTTTCTGTCTGCTGTACATCTATGGCTGCGATTTTAATTTAAAATATTTACGTGGAAATATTTCAAATTTTCAGCATCCAAAAATGCTATAGGCCTAATAAAAATGGGGAACGGATTTACGAGAGAGATAATGAACTGTAAAGAAAATACAATAATAATGATGTGCTGACTCCTAAATAAATATAATACAGTTGAATGTAAAAGAAAATATTTTCAATCACTTTGAATGCAACTTGGTAAGTAGGCAGTCATTACTATAGCAACTTAGCAGAAGAAATCGAGCAATAGAATTGAGTTCACACGCAGGCGGCTAGATGGCGGAGCCATTGCAGTGAAGACGAATATCGTTGGGTGCGGCGTACAGAGAAATAGGAGTGTAGGGGAATATCATGATACCAACATTGTGGAGGATTATACTCGTGGTTGGTGTCATTGGAGACAGCTGTATCATAGTACAAAATTCTAGAAGTGTTTTCTGTTATGGTGATGCTGAAGTGACATGATTTTGTGATAATTTTGCGTATTGTGAGGTAAGCATGTGATAAATTTTATAATCTGTAAAATTGATTTTCTAGGCATAGGGTTTTCATTCATAACCAGTTGCTAGAAAGATCTGTGGTTAATTCATAATGACATTACGTAGGATAGATGAAGTCATATCGGCATTTAGATGGTAAACAATTACTGTATTTGGTGATTGTCAAGTATAAATGACAATTTCCACTACTGTTTACTTGGCATTCGAATTTATAGTTTAGTTAAACAATAAATTGCATTTGCGATGTTTCCAAAACAAAGCGACAATGAAATATTCTTATATTGCATTGAATGTGATATATATTTTGTGATATACCTAATATTGCTATCCTATTAATTCATATGCAGACTAAAGTAACTGTAATAGGAATTGGCGCTGTTTTTGTGCGTACAAAAAGGGTCTTATAACCTATAAGAGGCATGGCACCTAAGGACATTTCGTTTTGTTGTCTTTACAATCCTTCTTGGACGTTTGTTACATTAGTTCTCCTTAGTCCTCGGCAGTGTTTGTTTGTTGTGGTAAATGATGATAAATTCTGTATCATTAAGAACAACAACGAAAAGAATCAGAATAACGAATAATCAAGAGAGCAGGAATACATCACTATTGAGAGCTCATTTTGTCGTCTCCTCTGGTAGCTCAGTTGGTAGAGCGGTGGACTGTAGTTGGAAGTATGAAATAGTAATCCATAGGTCGCTGGTTCAAATCCGGCCCGGAGGAATTTTTTTTTATTCTGTCCTTTTGTTCCTTGGAATTGTCTATTCGCGGTATGAAGTTAACTTTTACGTAATTATTGCAATTTTTCAATGTGTGGCATTTTTCGCATTCCCGTCTTTCCTCTATACCGCCAGAGTAAAATATTATTTATTCCGAGAATCACGAATCACTATTTCTTCTGCAAACTCATTATTTTGTGTAAACAAGACTACTTCCTAACTTTTATTATTTAGAAATATTCTATGTTATCATTTTAGATCTTAATGCGAAATGTTCATGATCTATTTTACAATAGATGTATGTGATACAGACCTACGGTACTGTACTGTAAGTTTTGACATAATAGGCTTAACAGTATAATTTAAACAACGCACTACATATACTGTAAGTTATTTCAAGGGATTTTTGTTCATTTTAGAAAATAACAATAATTAGCGTTCAATAATGACCGCCTTCGTAGTCCAGTGGTTACCGTTGCTGGCTACGGATCTGCAGGCCCGGGCTCTATTCCCGGTAGACCTCTACCTCTTCTGAGATAGGGAGCTCTGGAACGGGGTGCATTCAGCCTTGTGATACAAACTGAGGAGCTACTTGATTTAGACTTAGCGACTCCGATCACTGAAAGCATCATTATTTACAACATAAATGGTCATATAGAATGGTTTTCCGGGCTTTTTTTCTCAGCCATAACTACGTAGTTTTTTGTTTTTTTAATTTCTCAGAGATAGAGTTTTATTAACATCGGTAATTAGGTACCCTAAGTATGGATATCACATACAGAATCGAGGAAGTATTATTCCCCTGCTTGTTCCTTTGATAGAATCAAACAAAAAATAAAAAATACAACTTTTTGTTCCAAGTGAGCACTTTTCGCATAAAAAATTTTGCCTAAACTTTAACTATGCTCTACTTGATAGCATCATCCATACTGTTCTACCGTACTTTTTTTTTCACGTAAGGAAAAATAAGGAATACATTTTCCCTTTACGGGTTTTTCTTAAATAAAGTTGTTAATTTTAATGCAAAATCAATATACAAATATTATTACTTGGACCACATTTCAGCGTTTTTGGTAACATCAAAACAGGTATTTTACGTCACGTTGTCCATCTGTTATTTTTTTTCGAATGATACCTGCAAGATCATTGGTTTCGGTGATCTGGTAAAATAATCTAAGCCTACTGAACTAAGACTTAAATCTTTCATTTGTAACACGTTTGCAAAAATAATTATTTGAAAGCTAGTTACTTATAATCAGCTATTGTGAGCACAAACTCTTGCCTCGCGAACAATTCACCTTCGCTAGAGGTTGAGGCAATTGAATACCCATTCCCTGCAATGCGGCTTCGTAATATATTATATCAGAATGTGTATGCACAAGCTGAGAGGGAGGGAATGATTTAGAAGATTTTTATACGCCTACAGGTATCTGCGCACTTTTTAATCGAATTTATTACATGATTGTTTAGAGCGAACTGACAGTTAACCTAGCTAGCTTACTGAAAGAAGGTAGCCTATCTATTGTTATAGTCATATCATCCATCCAAGATGAAAGGTGGTTATTGTTAACGTTAAAAACATGGTTAGCTGACAGATTAATTGGTTCACAAACCTGCTGAAAACATTGCAACATAATCCAAACGGCTCTCTTTGTGTAAATCATATTATTATTTCACAGTGCAGAAACAGTAGCGTGCGTTCGAGCATGAAAAATTGCGTGAATGTAGAAATTTCACAGATATTCGCAATAGTTTAATAGCTCTATTCACTGCACTAAAATTGTTTTTCCCACGACATATTAAGAAAGTTTACTGCCGAATATTACACTTTCGTGCTGAATATGTTGATGAATGCAGTTTCATCGAATAGGCCTAGTAGATGATCATGATAATGTATTTATTAATCTTCACTAATACTACGGAAGATTTTTAAAAGACTGGGGAAATTTCCAATTAAAAAAAAGCTGTCTTTTAGCGTGATATTGGCAACACAACGGCTAAGAACTGCACTTTTTTTTTTTTTTTTTACATAAAGCATTATTAAATGTATTTATGTTTTTCAATTGTCGACTGTGCGTGGGAACATATTTTCTTCGCGGTCGTGGCCACAGCAGTTGAAAGGCTAGTTAATAATTATAGCATTTAATGAGATTTGATCATATAGTTTAGATTTTAGAAGTGTTTCATCTTAGTAGCCTAACTGCTATAATTGAAGAATTAATTATAATTGCAGTAACATAGGTCAGATATAAAAAATACAATTTCTTTTAATATGAATATTCAAACCATAGCCTATTTCGAAATTGCATGTGGAAAGCAGTGTGTGCAGAAATATTTGCTGAAGGTGAATTTGAATTCGTTTCTCTGTGTGCATATGGTGTGTGTATGTGTGGTGTGTGTGTGTGTGTGCAAGTATAATGATTGAATAAGCGTAATGTGCCGATATCTAGAGTTTGGGCAAAAAATTATGATTCTCAAAACATGAACCAGGGAAAAATTAATTGTGTGAAATGCGTATTTTTTTACGCTTGGTAATAGACCCTACCATAAATTTGGAGAGCAGCCTTCATTAGTACAATGTAGTTCGTATAGAAAATAGGGCAATCTATGAGCCAAGCCTACCATTTTTTTTCTCGTAATAAGACTTTGGCCTAACGGTTGGAACATGTGCCACTACAGTGTTCCCAAGTTTCTGTTTTTCTCCACAGAAGATTTTCCCTTGTCAATGGAAGTTCTCCAAGATATCAGTTTATCTATTTTAAAAGACTAATAAATTATTATAAAGCATCATTTATAATCACCTCATTAATATTAACTGTTAGAGGAAGGTATATTTACTTCATTTCAGTTCCTGTGAACTGGGTCTCTATAAGATCACTTACTGTTGAAGGCAGATATTAAATAAATATAACTTTGCATGAGTTTGTTAGTTTTGTCAGGGGTTAACTTTTGTACTATGAAGAAAAGTTCGAAGGGATTAGTGTGTTGGGAACTCCTTGAATTAAAATGTATGTGCCTTTTTTTCGGTTTCTCTCCGCTTTTGAGTCCGGGACACCTGAGAAAAGAATGACTGACTTGACAAGTATTGAGTAAAATTTCTATTCAGTTTTCTGTCTAGGAATCCAGAGTACGGGCAGGTGAACATATTTCAATTCACCCCACAGGTTGTATGGCGTGTGACAATAGTATTTCAAGTATAACAACCATTCTTTGAGATCGTCGACGCCCTATATGGGCAGATCCCTAGTTGGTGAACTCATTCATATCCGGTGTGAATCAAATGCATATGTGAAAGAAATATTGCGAAGGTTATGGATTACGCAGTTGAATAATTCCGAATGTTTAATACAGTTTTATATTACAAACACATCAGAGCATTAAAGAAAGGAGTGGGGAAAATTAGACCTACCTATGAGACTAAAGGCAATAAGACTTGAGAATAAGACCATACAGTAAATCATTGCAAAAATCGTGTGCTAGTATTCAAGGCTTCGTCGATTATTTCGCAATTTATTTATTTGCGTTTTAGTATTTATTATATTTTGATTAGTATAGGCCTATTTCGTCTTCTTGGAGGCTCTGATTGATGATGAAAAATACTTTAAAAATTTATAATAATAATAACCTGATGATAAATATTAGTAATAATAATACTAAATAATAAATAATAATAATAATAATAATAATAATAATAATAATAATAATAATACTAGTTGTTAGATAAATTGATTTGTAGACGCATTTTTCATAATTCCACAATCGTAGGCTATATGTTACAATATATGTGTCGATAAATATACCCTTTCTGAAGTGAAATAGGCCTATGGCTACTGAATAGTAGTTATTATAAAATTTTCTTAAGTATGCTTTGTCATCAGTAAGGCCCGGAAGTTAATGCTTTAGGCTATCAGACGACGAAATATGCATGCAAATATGCTCTAATAATTTTAGAATATGCTCCGAAACTATTGAAGTATGCTCTATCACGTAGCTAATTGGAATGCTTTTACGTTCGCTTGTTAGCAGAATGACAATATAAATTACAAAAAAAAAAAATAGTCGAAAATGTATAAATTACATTACAAAAATTTAAAAAAACAAAAAACAACAAAACAAGGCCAGTGCAACAAATTTAGTAAAATGAAAACTAAGGAGGTGCAACTATGTCGTCGTCCTATAAGGCTCGGGCGGCGAGGACCTCATAAATGTACTTTTAACAGGGAAAGTAAAACTCAGGGAGGGGGAAAGAATATACGAAATATTACCAATTATGTCATATTTTAAAGTTAATACTTTGATGGAAGGGACCTAGAGTTCTTTTATCGTTGCTCCAGTGTGAACATTAGATCTTATGAACTTCGCTATGCATCACTAGGATCGTCGTTCTTATTTTTTATATTCCTTTTTAATATCTCTAACATGAACACAGTCTATAAACATGGGAAGTACATAGCAATACTTGAAGCGGGACAGGTTCTATTAGACATGCTTCCCGAATGTTTGCTTTTTGCAAAGACTGGGAAGCGTATCACATGTTCCGAGAGGAAGAAGCTCTGGCTACCATTTGCATAATTACCTACCTCTACACACAAAACAGATTACCTTACTTGTGATAGAGTTACCTGACAAATCTGCATCCTCTTACGCATCGTAAATCAAAGCGTCCTACAGTACAAACTATCTTTGCTTTTCGTGCCACTGAGCACTGCAGAAACAATTCTAACTAAAGGATTGGTTGTAATAATGTTCAAGCAAACCGCACATAAAAATCTCAATTGGTTCTTGCTTTGCCTTCGGAAGAGTTATTGCAGAAAAGCCTCTTAGTATAGGTATATCTGTCATAAATTAATACTGCATATACGACAGCTTTTACGTATGTTTACGGTAATTAAGACACCAATTTTATGCTGGCATGACGGAAAATATAGATGGCCTAATCACCATAAAACTTTTATTAAAAAAATATTTACATAACTTAAAATTCTCGTTGAAGGCTATGTATACAAGTACTGGTTTACGACTTATTTCCTCAATGTATGTTTCTTAAAGGTATAACTGAAAAAGCTTTGCTTCTTCGGGTGGCGTTCGGAACCATATTTGTATACACTTATATTGTAATTTTTAGAAATAAACTGAAAAAAAATCTGATGTGAAAGTCACATAACTTCCTCTGCCCAAATAAAAGTTTGCAGCATTTACGCTAATTATGCTATAAATATCTTATAGCCCCTTCTTTGAATGTTGCGTCTAAAAACGCAGGCTATGGGGGAAAAACAAGTGACTGCAAACGTTTATTGAACTTTCCGCTGTTAAGAATAATTTCCGAAATTTATCAAATATTCCCCTCAGACATTTCTTTTCTGTAAGCAGGGCCAAGAGTACATTTTTCTCACTTCACGTGCTTATATAGAATAAAATGCCTTAAATGTCCGTGTATTGAGTTGTTCACCAGGCAAGTTGGTAGGTTACAACCACCCTTCAGAGAATGTTTTTGAAATGGTATAAGCAATCCATGTACAAAATTTAAAGGAAACTGTTAGAGCCGTTTATGAGAAAATAGCAAAAAACAAAATATTCTTCATGTAAAGTCCCCTTAAATATAAGAGAAGGTTGTCGCCAATCTTCACAGCCTCAGAAGGTACCTAACCCAAATACAAAATTTTGTTTTCGCACGATTTACAAGAAGCCGTATTGCAAAAAGCACGTATTCACAGTGGGTTGCTTATTACTACCCTTCAGAGAATTTGTTCGAAAAAATGTTTCAAATAAAAGTTTTAGCTTTTGGTACAAGCAATCCATGCGCAAAATTTAAAGAAAATCGTTAGAGCCGTTTTCGAGAAAATCGCGAAAAACGAAAATTTCTTCATGTAAAGTCCCCTTAAAAATAAGGGAAATTTGCCGCCAATCTTCGAATCACATCTTCAGAAGGTACCTGACCCAAATACGAAATTTTGTTTTCATACGATTCTCCGTTTCGGAGCTAGCCTGTTCACAAACTTCCACACAGACACACACACAGACATGTTTCCAAAAATAGTATTTTTGGATTCAGGGGGCCTTGAAACGTGTATATATGCTAAAAACTCAACTTCGAATTTTAGGGTCGAAAACAATACTTCCTCTACCTATAGTACCTATGGTACGGGCAGAGGAAGTAAAAAAATGAATACGATATACAAAAACATTAAAGGGAGAGAAAATTTTCTGCGGATAGCTGAAAGATTACTCGTTTTATGAACCCGTTTCAAAGTGTATTTCATTATAACTGATATCTCAATTCCAAGAAACTGTTTGTTTTTAATACACATGCTGACCGACATGAACGAACTCAGCTTGCGTACACATGTGCTTAGATGGAGTGGGACATTCCAGACACGTTGCTAATCGTTTTAACGAATTGAGTCAGCTGTAAGGCTCTGCTAACAACTTCTCATTCAACAAGCTTCATAATATTCTAGACCTGTGATTAAATTATGTTCTTATGTGAAAATCTAAAAATCTAAATTGTATAATTTTAATGCCAGTAGTGGTATCTGAACCTAAGGGCCATAGGTTCAAATCCGGAAGATTTTGGGGGCTGAAATATTCTCAACATTGATTATCCGGAAGGAAGTTATAATCGTGGTCTCTGATATTTCTGTTGTGTTGTTATATTATGTTAGGTAAAATTTATCGTGGGTGGGAATCGAACAAAGGTTTTCAGCTTGGTCCGCTAAAGCGAGACCATTCGATTTTTAAGAATAGGCTATACCCAGTTCAATTCCAAATACTCCTCTAGCCCTCTGACGATCTAGCATGTACAGAAACGGAATAGCCTATCTTGACAATGTTAAATACAACGTTAAAAAAAACTAAAGTTAGGCATTTGATCTTTTTATGAATAATAAATAAATATTTGATCTCATAAATATACTTGTTTACTGAAATATGATTTATTTTTTTTATAAAAACATTATAACAACACATTCATAGATTAACCAATTCAATTTTTTTCAGTGTATGTAAGACTTCTGAATAAATAAATCCTAAAAATTCAATATTTTATGTTAAGTAGAAGCTGAGAAATTGCACCTTTTATATAGAAAGAGTAAACTTACGGAAAACTAGCTTCAGTTAAAACTTCCCTCCTCCATAGTCTGGATTTTGTCAGAAAAGAAAAACACGGATTGAATAATTATAGTACAATTATGTGTGATACAACTTTTTAAGGAGAGAAGACCAAATAATAAAATACATTAGCAATAAAAATCTCACTTTTCATCCAAAAACCAATTGAATCAAAGTTAAAACATCCCTGCTCCATAGTCTGGATGTTCTCAGAAAAATATAAAAATAGCGTTGATAGAATTAAAGCACAATTATGTATTATACATCACTGTTAAGAGGAAAGTCCCGAGAATAAAATATAACAATAAAAAGAAAATCACGGTATTCTTCCAAAAATCAATTCCATTTCCCCTTAAGTTATCCAAAACTTTTACTGATATTAGTTACAAACAGGTTGTCAGTAACAAATTGTCAGTAGACGAAACAAATTGTAAAATTTCAGAATTTCGATAGTGATTCTTTACTAAACGTCATGTAAAATGTGCCTCATATGCGTTGTAAGCATGTTAATATACCTTTTTCAAATTGCTCTCTAAGAGATATGCGATTCTAGGGAAAGGCGAAATTTCTGGGTTCTTAGAACAAAATTTTCGTAGCCTGGATTTTTTTAAACATAGCTCTCTTGCGTTTTGTTTCTGAGTTGATACCTCAGCCTTTAAGTCATTGGAAGGATTGGATCGGTAGTGTATTACATGTAGGTAACTATTAACTATTGAGCTAGAAATTTTCCTAGAGGATTTTTCTGCGCATCTCTTCTACTGTGGTAACAAAGATGAAATTTATAGGAACTGCCTCATTAACTTTTTGAAATTTTAATAACTACCTACCAAGTTGACTTCTATTTTATTAGTGTCAAAATATTATTGCTCACCATATATCCTAACTAATTTTATATCCTTTAAAGTCATGTAATTAAATGGAAAAAGTAAAATAAAGTGTGAACGGAACTGTGTGTAATTATTGTATGCTGCCTTGCGTAATATTAATGTTAAACTGGGGCCTAAATTATCTTGATACAGATGATACGATATTTAATTTAATAGATTCACGTGTATGAAATAGCATAATTTCACTTTAATTGCATAACATTTCATCCTACGGCATTTCACAAGTTATAACGTGCAATTAATTAAATTCATAATCATGAGATACAATTATGAAAATGGATATCAACGTTGAACAATTGAGAGGGTCAGCGCAACAGTGGTCTAAGTCACTTTTTAAAGTTTAGAGAAAAGCAGTTAAAGTTCTACACTTGTGTGGTTTTTCATACCGTTTGAACAATACAGTTTTGTTGATAGTGGGGTGATTTATGGTACTTGGTCAACTTAACTACAATGTTTGTTCAGAGCTATTACCAGTTTTATGAGACTCTGCATCACTGTTTTCTTTGTTAGACCACTGTTGTATGGAAATTTATTTCTGCTTGACAGAAGAGACAAAAATCATTTCAATAAATGTTGGATTCTTAGATGCAATGAAACATTACTTGAAGAGGAATGGATTTGTATTAGTTTTATTTATAAGTACCAATGATTATTCAGGTCTACTTACGACGAAATACATGAAAAAGCACAACACTTGCCTCAATTAAAGAAATTGGATTGTCATAAAATTAATTATGAATGAACTATACTTATTTGAGAAGATCGTTAATAGTCTTTAATTTTTTTGGATTTATTTATTTTTGTTTTCAAAATGTAGCAAGAAGAATTCTGTTTCAGGGAGCAGATTATCGACTTCAAAACTACCCAAATCAGACTTAATCGGTTCCACCTCAACATAATAATAAAACTCACCCCTAAGTCACTCAAATAGTATCATTATCTAAATTTCCATGTCTGAAGGATTAGACCACTGTTGCGCTGACCTCCTCAATTGTATTAAAATGACATTGAAATAGCCTACTTTTATTCCTTTCTAGTGTTTCAATAACAAATGACGATTAGAGTTTAACTTTCTGTGATGAATCCCCTGTATTGTGAAGCTACCCTCAATTCTTGAGTTGTGATAATGCGATTGAATTCAATTTACAGTTGTACTGAATTATTTGTGACTTGCATAAACATTTATAGAATTGACTGTAGAAATACTGAACATTAATATTTTGTGTGTATAAACATTCCATAGAATTTACAGTACAAATTATAAGTAGGCCTTATTAATTTTCTATTTTCAAAATCAATTGAATGTTAGTTTATTAATCAGATGTATAAAACTGTATTTACATTACGTTTCTGAAGAACGGTCAACTTAGCAAGACTAGGTATTAGGGACAAAAGGACATAGACTTAAAACTTATGAGGGATGAAACCCATAGACTTCCTATACTTTATAGGTTCCTAAACTGAACAGTAGAAAAAATAACAAGCTACACATGTAGTTACAATACGTAACAATTAGAAAATACTGGATATAACAAAGTTTCAAAAACAAAACACACATTTTAAAACTCCAAAGCATGTGATCACAAGAAGTTATCATTCCACGAAAAGCAGATATTACTGTATTCATCACAGTTCTTTTTGGGAGGCCAAATTTATTTCAGAATTGCATGAAGTGGCATTTCATGTTAAAAAAAACAGACTATTGAAATGTACAAATATGCCTATCTATTTTCTTTGTGTTAGAGTTGAATAATCCTCACATAACTATCCCATTTTGAGATTTATGCTATGGTAAGAAACATAATTAAAACATTTTATGTGATTTGCCTAAAACTGATTATGATAATATCTCATGGTATTATCTATAATTGGAAATATTAGAAATGGAAGGAGATATATGTACATGGCACACTTAATGATGGTAATACTATGATATAAAGAAACATGGGCTTCTCTCCTAACTACTCATTGAACAAAACTATTTTGAAGTTAATTTTTACAGGTGTTTCGCGCATAAGAGGATTATGTGTCACTTAATAAGGATTTAGAAATTCATGAATTTGCCCTATGACCCTACTGTACCTGTTCACATTTATTTCTTTTGTGTTCGACGCCCCCGACATGAGAATCTTCCATCTTGAGAGGATTACGATGGAAAGTGAAGACACACTTGGATTTCTTGATAAATAAACAGTTGCATACAACAAGAGATCTTGTAGAGGCCTTTAACCTCAGCATCCACAGCCTCAGGATAAGAACTGATGCAACTTCTTATTGCTTATCCCACCGTAAAGAAAATCAGATTCGTTGTAGTTTGCTGTGGTTTTTTGTTTATATCTCTCTGTATCTTTTCGATGTATGCATATTGCATCAACATAATGATAGAGTACTGCAAGATTATGGCAGAACAATGCACGGCTTTGAAAGTGGTTTTCCTGTTTGATGGTTTTAACTTATCTATTTTCAGTTCAGTAGTCTGAGAGTCGCAGTAACTATAGTAACCAGTAACCGAGGCAATTAAGCCATAACTTACCTTTGCCGTTGACTTTAATGTAATGTATGCACTTTTATGTGCTTCGTTTCACATAAACGAAGTCAGACCGTAAAAGGTAAACGTCCTAATCATAAAATACCCTTTGTGCTGTGTTGGTTGCATGCAGGTATTAAACAAACTAAGTTTTTTTTATTAGGACTTATTTTAGTATAATAATTGTTTTATTTGAGAATAATTGTAATTGTTGCGCCCCATCACGATAACACTAATGTTATCGTTTCCAGTTTAGCCATAAAAATAAAGCAAACAACACGTGTAAGTTATATAGACCAATCTTTACAGAATATTTCCAAAATTAAATCATGTGAATAAAATTTTGCCAAAATGGTAACCCCACAGTAAACAAAATTATTATCATTAAACAAGATGCAAATGCTTAGAATAAATTTCTTGTCGCTTTCAATTTAACGAATTCACTTTAATATTTCTTTTGAATTTTTGGAATAATTTATATTAATGAATCTGGGTAGGAAGAAGTGTATTTTAGTTAAAATGCTTTGTCCGAGGACGGTGTAGGAGCAAAGGAAGAGAAAAATATTTGAAAGAGAATTAGGAAAAATATTTAGAGGCGAGGATGAAGAAATTTTTACTTGATTCTGGCGAGAGAGAAAATACCTGAACAACGGCGGTATGTGTGAAAGGAAGAACAGCAGTACTGTGTATTGCAACTCGGATGGGGATAGCGAGAAAAAAATTGGCAAAAATATCAGCCGCACCCTGAACTGAATGTATAGCCGTACCATGTCTCATGGGGGGGGCAAGGGGGGCAGGTGCCCCACTCTGAAATGTCTTATGGCCTCATTAATTTTTTGGTAGGCCTACTCTTTGTCTCTGTCAACCTGCAATTGTTGCAGGGAGAATAAAAGATGTAAATATTTTGTACTGAGTTTAGGAAGTATACAATTATAACTGCTTCATTGTATTTATAATCATTTTCACCAAGGCTGTTGCTCAGAAGAACATATCTGTTAATTTAAAACTTCGCAGCCTCGTCGAATTCAGCTGGCGTTCAACACGATGTGAATATTTATATATATTTAATTCTTTGAATTTGATTTTAAATTAATAATAATAACAACATACTGTTACCTGCCTTATAATTTATCACTTGAATTTGGATTAACCTCATTGAGAATTTAACTTACGGTACAGTTGTTTATTTTGCTGTCGTAATATAGCTATTATTGTTCACAATCGTACATTAATTCTTAATATTTATAGATTACTGTATAGTTTAGCCCAATAAGTAAGAATCATTGTGTTTGGAATTATGTTGAGTTTGCCTCCTTGGTGACGGCCCTGCTTTGTGTATTTCTTGCTTACGTCTATTTAACAAGCTGCCTCTCGGTGCTGCACTCAACATTTCTCTACCCTAAGTATGGGCAATTCAAATTTCTCACTTAAAGTTTTAAAGCCTGAGATTGTAGAAACGACGGCTGGCTTATAACTATTCTTCAGAGAATTTTACGAAAAAAAGTTTTGAATAAAGTTTTGCCCTTGGTATAAGCACCATTGCCATTGAATAAGTAAGGTGAAGTACTATTATGTGGTTGAAAGTCGCTAAAAACTTCGAGTTATCAATAAAATAGGAAGGCGGGAAAACAGCTCAACAACAAACATGTTAATCTAATTTGGATGATTATGTACAAATTCTTGCATATTATTGGACCAGATGAAACAAATTACATATCAGTGAAATAGTCAAGTATGCTTATCTCTTTTCCTCGTGATGTAATTGAAAAGTGAACCACTATAATTTTTACTATGTATCCAAAAAACCAAACTGTGGTCAGATTTATGCCATGATATGCCACGGCTCACCCCATTTGTCCCATTGGATGAGAGTTTACTGCATTTGTAAGTGATCTACAGCCATGCAGCATGCCCCTTCGCCTATCTCAATGCAGCATCTGTTGTACGATGCACTTGAGTGACCGACTTAAAAGCACAGAGCATCAGACGCACGCGGATGTAGTGGTGCTACCAGATAAGAATGACCGGTACTTTGCATTTTGATTTGAAAATTGCTTGGGTGGTCTTTATTCAGTTTGTACGATTAATTAGCAAGTAAAATTTCTCCTTCGTTATGCACCTCCTTAACTTGACGTAAATGTGTTAAGTAACTGCCATGAATGCTTTCAAATGCCATTGTATACAATCGCAATTTTACAAAGCATTGATCGTGACTTCAGAATTAGTCATATTGTTAAAGTGAACGCTCATAGAAAGAGAAAGTTATTTTCACTACGTGCACTGTGAACTGTCTTCTCTAATATGTTGTCTTTTAAGAAAAATAAATAAAGTTGGCTATAAAAATACTAGGTGCTGTACTGTCTTGTCGGCATTGGTTAAATGCGAATGTCCCCTTCCAATGGTTAGCGTTATAGCTAACTTTGTTAGCCTAAATCGCTGCTGTGCACTAATTTTTTACTTCTTGTACCCTTTCCAAATGTACTATATTTAGAGAAAGCATTGTGTTCGACCCCTGAATTTGGTGTCGGTTTACAAAGTAAATTCACATTTTGATTCCCCTGATTCGAAAAATGCTATTTTCAAAAGCATATTCGTTTGTGTCTGAACACGAAAAATTTGTATCAAAACAGAATGTCTTATTTGGATTAGATATCTTCTGGGGAGATGACACGAAGATTGACGACAACTTTTTCTTACTTCTGTTGTCGCTTTACGTTAAGAAACTTTAATTTTTCCCGGTTTCTTTTCGAAAACATCTCTGATGTTAATTTTTGTACACGGAGAGCATATACTAACACTAAGAGCTAACTATTATTTCAAACATTTGTTTCGCAGATATCCCCAAAAAGGTATTTATAAGCCAATCACCGTTCGTAGAAACTTAATATCGGGTGAGATTAACTGAATACGCACTCCTTGGTCTTTGCAAATCGGCTTCTTGCTCTTTACCAGAATGTAAAGCGAAAAGTTCTACTGAGTTTGCTTAGAGCAAAAAAAAGTGATGCGATGCATTACATCAGATTCCCCCCCCCCCCGTTTATGTATCCTTCCTGTTAAGAAATCATCAGCCTCGTGATTCAAACAGAGGAGCTACTTGATAAAGAAATAGCAGCTCCGGTCACGGAAACCACCATTATTGACCATATGCGTACCGAGGGGGGGGGGTTTGAACCCCCCATTGATTAAAAAAAGGAAATTGTATAATTTTTTAAGTCTGCTTATAAATTACTTAATACAAGTATAAAGCGTGGGAAGCTTAAAACTCGTTATTTTGCTTCTTAATTTTTAAAATTTTACAGGGGAGGACCCCCGGAAGCTTAAAACTCGTTATTTTGCATCTTAATTTTCTAAATTTTCCGGGGGAGGACCCCCAGACCCCCCTCTCCCCAGACCCCGCGGATGTTATAACCCCCCCCATATGGTCGGCCTGGTTACGCCTATGTTATTGACCATGGGTATCGGCATGCTGACCACATGGCCCCCAATCCTATGGTAGCAGTTTTTTTTTTGTTGTTGTTTGTTTTTTACCTGAACTGAATCTCTTAGCTTAAACCATAGGTAACAGTGGGCATTGTTTTACTAACTGTAACGTGAGATTCTCAAGAAAATTATTTTATTTGTAATTACTGTACTTTTGTAGTGAATAAAAAATCTTGGCTGCGCGCAATCTCGTGGAGCACAAATTGCTTCTGTCATTACAACTGCTGGAAATAATTGCTTCGTACACAGAGTTTATCCTTAATCCTTGCGACCTCCTAACCAAGCGCACGCGAGCTTAAGTTTTAAGGACAAACCTAATATTAAAGAAAACTGCTTAAAAATATCTCCAGAAGCTTTGATGGTGCTTCTATCACACAACATTTTAATTTAGTTATTTCACATGCAGTGCAAGTTGATAATAGCACTTAAACACACAAGAAATCTCAAGAGAAGGAATTCTATTTTCTTTGAGATGAAGTCCTGAGAAGGAATTAGTTTAACTGTGCACATTTTAACAGGTCATTCCTTCGGTATTACCCTTTTTCCTTAGAAGTAATAGTTTGTCCGTAATCTTTAACCGTTGATTTACTTGATAATTATTTTCTTAAAAACATCTGATTTCTTCTCATGAGCAGAGAAAATAATAAATTTTATCTTTGGGGGATTCCCAGTTAAGTTGTCAGTCTTCATACAAACTAAATCTTCATACAAAGATTAATGCGTATACGACATAGTCTACGAAACCTGGCAACGTGAAGACAGGTATATAGCCTAAGTCACGCAGAGGGTTTGTTTTCATAGTAATGACATTCAGATCATTGCCACCGGAAGATCGATCTGGCTGTGCGCTGTCACCATTCCCGAAGATTTTCAACTTATTTATCTCATAAACCATGGATCCAGTCACAAAACGCAAAATAGCTTTTACATTTCTTTTAATTTTATTTACTGTCCCTTTTAATCCGAGCAGTTAAACTACTTCCACTCTGTATGAATATAAGAAACATACGCAGAAGAAGAAAATAAGATGGTTTAACCATTATGTGGCAGGATTTTAAACTATTAAGATAGCCTGTAGGCCTACTATCTTTATGAAGCATGAAATCTGACTAGTCCCATCATTCTTGCCAAATCTTGTTACTTTTATCTTGCCTATAATTATCTATGAACCTCACTTATCTTGTAGCCTATAGCATTTTATTTATGGTATGTTTCTGGTTTTTTTTCAGGTAAGTGTCATGCGAGTGCCTTCTTAAACTGGAAACTGGAAACAGTAAGTGATACAACAAATATTATTATCGGTATTGTTTTTATACGTAGGATCATCCGCTTCCATTGTTTTAAAATTTCACAGATGATATTACTAATACTACGAAATGCAAAATCAGCAACTTAAATTTTCACAGTTTGACCTACCATAGAGCCTACGTTTCTTTACTCTTAACAGAAATGATTAATTTTCCCATAGTAAAATCATCTGTCATAGTATATTAAAACATACAGTGGAAACGTGTTACATAAAATACGTGATTAAAATTTCTCACAGAGCCGTCAGCATTACCATCGTAGTACTGATTGATCACTGATCCACAAAACATCATCTATGTTGTTGTTCTCTTTCACTTTATTTCTGTTTCTTTTTCTTCCTATTTTTCACTTTCTCTCGTTTTACCTCACTCTTTGTATCATTCTCCTTCTCCTTATATTCGTTGTCTTTTATTTCCTTTTTCTCTGCCTTTGCGTATTTCTCACTTTCTCCGTCTGTTTTTATTGTCTCTAAAAATTTCTATCTACTCTCTATCTTCTTTTTTGCTTTTTTATCTTTCTCTATCTCCTTCTTCTGCCCTTTGATTCTCATTTTCGATTTCTTTCTTATTCTTTTACTCCTTCTCTTTTTACCTTTTTCTTTATATTATTCTGTTTTTACTCAAGCCAAATACTAGAATTTCGAATTGTTGAAATCCTCTTGGTCATTTTATTTGTTAAGGAAAAACCGATCTGCTATGTCATCGCTTGTAGTAGGTTATGTGGTATAATTTATTTTCACACATGCTTTAAACCTTTTCACTGCCACTGACGTAAAAATGCGTCACTCCGAACAATTATGTAAAGTAAAGATATAGGCCTAAGCCTAATAAAGAAATGCTTTCTGTAAAACGGAGGGATTTTTTATCCACTTAATTCGTATTTTATGTAAAACAGCTATTTAACTGAAAATATCTTCATTGATTTTGAACTTAGAGCCCACTTATAGTTTTACGTGATGATTGCTTATATAGACAAACAAATTCAGTTCTGAAAAGGTTAAACTTAAATTTTCGAGTTCTGTTCTGTTGTTATATTAATTTGAGCAGTCATGTCGCAAGCGAATGGGAAGCAGATAGTATTTATCTGCAGTATGGGATATACCCAGGGTTGCCATACGTACGACTATTTCATAGATTTGTACGACGTACGACGCAATCATGAGTCGTACGCCTATTTGTACGACTATTTTTAACATAGCGTTTTATACTTCTATAATAAATCTACTGTCGAATTTTAAATTTTGATATCCAGCTCTTTTGTTTTCTCATGGTTTTTGTTGTAAGCATGCTGCTAAAATCAATATGATTGGAAAGCAGTCCTATTCCTTTTGCAATAATTACATCACTGTGGCAACTACTGTTTATTTAATTTTATTGTATTTTATCAAATTTAGGCCATCGAAAGATAATGAAACACGCCTAATCATTTACAAATAAGATGATTTATTAACAATTACATGACATTTTATGTAAGGTGCATAATACCGATTATTAGTTATTATTATTACTATTATTATTATTACTATTATTATTATTATTATTATTATTATTATTATTATGCAATGCGCTCATTACACTGAAAAATCACAAAGTATACGACAGTTTTAACTAGCATACGACTATTTTTGGATATTGGTACGACTGTTATACGTTTCTGATCTGGCAACCCTGGATATACCAGTCTGGAAGATAGCAGTGCATTTAAATCACGATTAACTGTCATTGCACTTCCCTGTTATCTAACTGTGACGACAACTTGCTATTTTGTAACTAAAGAAATAATGCATAGACTATTATATAATCCGTGACATAATAATCTGCACACTTCATTATTAAAGAAAGGTTTCTGACAGATGTACAATGGCGTTTTCATTACATTCCTAGGTCCGTTCTCTAGTCGTGACAAGCATTCGTACCATCTGTTACGCCCAAATTGATATTAAATTTCATTATTTACAAGAAAAGTACGAAGAATTTCACTATAAACGAAAAGTTACAAGTAAAATAGCAAGCTGGCGTTTAGGGAGTGAAGCAAATTACGAAAAATTAAACAAAGAAGAAAATAAATTGTTTACCTGTACTAGACCTAGCGTACCTACACTTTTTAAAATAGGGCTCCTTGTATAGGATACTAATAATAATAAATATAATAATAATAATAATAATAATGGCACGCTTGAAGTATTTCATTAATGTCTTGCCTTTGTGAAATCAAGAAAAAACCGATAAATTTATGATTTTTTTTCCTAAATTGATTTAATATTAGCAGTTTAGAGATGAGGATACTTGAGACTTGGAGCTTTCTCGGGTTGGTTATGTATAAAGAAAGGTTCCAGCCTGGTAATAAGGTTGAAGTTGACCACGCTTTCGGCTACTGCTTGTTCCGCAGCCATCTTCAGCCTTCTTACCCAGCTGAAATCCCAAGGAGCCGTGATATGTGAGGATATTCAGTTACATTGTTACATTGCGTTTCCTTGGACCAAACTTAGCACTTTCTGTATCCAGAAGTGTTGACATGTTTCGTTTAACTAATTGTATTGAGTCGATGCATGAAGTGCGATAATTATGTATCAATATCATATCTGTTTCATTATTTTAGTTAGTAACATACTTTTCCTGATGTACAACATATTGCATTCTGCGAACAGAAGATTTATGGGATAGACAGGAAGTTTATTGACTAGGGCTATAGTTCGATGGCATAGTCATTTAATCTTAATCATAAATTAATTCTGCAGTAAATTTAAGGATGTTAAAGTAGATGTTAAGATACTTTAGTCTGTTAAATCAGTGACTCTGCGACTTCGTGATGTGTCCTTGGTAATAATTAGAGGTGCATTTATGCAGATAATGGAACTAAAACTGCATTATTTTACATGAGCAAGTATTTTGTTTGCAACTGGCTGTTTTAATAATTGGGTTGCGTGATGAATAATATAGTATAAATTAATGATTCACTGTATTTTACTGTATCTCGATAATTTATTATAGATTTATTTAAATACATGCAAGACAATATAGACACTTTGATGATACGACAGTCAGGCATTAACATAATCATATATAATTACGAGTATCTGACACCACAGTCAGAAATTGATGATATAATATTAGAATACCATTAGGCCTCTGTATGTTTAGTGTGCATGTATTAGCAACATACTGCTAAGCATTCAACAAGCCAACTACTTGTTCAGTAATAAGTCGATTTACAATTCTGAAGGAGGCCTAATGTTCTGGTGATCCCTACCCATTACTTTACATGGATTTATCTTTTACATAGTTATAATCTATCTGAATACTTTATTATTGACCCAATACAGAACTTAGAGAGTTTTCGTTCGAATGTAGATAAAACCCCATGTCTGTCACAGAACATATGGCTTTCTTAATGCAGTTCTATTTTTTATCAGAAAATGAAAACGGTAGTCCGCTGAACACATAGTAGGAATGGTAACGGTCTTCGTCTTGGAAACAAATTTATGAAGTAGCATATGACGAGTTCATTAAGATGACCAGAAAAATGATTTGGATAACAAGATGTTGCTGATTTATTTTATCAGGTGTGAAATTTTGAAGCCTTGGAAGTCTATGGCGCGAGTTTTCTATGATAAAAGCTAGGATCAGTATGAACTTGTGCTTTAATATTGGAGGTTATCTTATATGTATAGATGAATAGTGACTCACAAAGAAATCTACTTTGATAATTTGGCGCATAAACGAATTATTATAACAACCCCTTCGATATGAAAAATCATTATTTCGAAAAAATGTTTCAAAAATAAATTTTAGCTCTTGATGTAAGCACCCCATGCACAAAATTTTAAGAAAATCGCGAAAAATCGATTTTTTTTTTCAAGTAAAGTCCCCTTAAAAGTAAGAGAAAGTTGTCGCCCATCTTCGTGTCACATCTTCACAATATACTTAACCCAAATACTTAATTTTGTTTTCATACGATTTTCCGTTCTGGAGCTAGGCTGTTCACAAGCATGTTTCCGAAAATAGTATTTTTGATTTAGGGTATCTCAACACGTTAAAAAATCTCAACTTCGAATTTGGAGGTCGAAAACAAAACCTCCTCTACCTATAATACGTATGGTACGGGCAGAGGAAGTAATAATAATAATAATAATAATAATAAAATAATAATAATAATAATGTAGCAATGAAAAATGCAAATTCAAACACTGTATTCGTGGTGCTGCTTGCTTCGTGCATGCAGAAAGAAAAAGTTCCAAGAAGTTTTAATATTAGAACAGTAGTTTTTTCTTCCCCTAGTCGTGAAACACTAGACGCTTAATTACTCTGAGGAAAATGTACACAGAGTAAAGTTGGATGAAACTTAATTTACTTTCAAATTAATTCGAAGAGTTGCGAAGCAGATAAAATAGCGTTGAGGAGCGTATTCTGTGACGACGTAAATACTACAATGTTCTGAAACCCTATATTCCCTCGTCTTCCCGTCTGTAACGATAAGAAGTTGTAGGGAGACGCAGATTAAGATTTAGAAGTCATTTCCAAGCTCGCCAACACTCACGGCTCATTTCAAATAAGGAAGTCATTACAGGATGTAACAGAGAATACCATCTTGTTGGATTTTTTTTTAATGAATACACAAAGAATGTGTAAAAACTTTCATGTCGAAATCTACTTTGATAATTTGGCGCATAAACGAACTATTTTAACAAGACCTGTTGCGAATTAAATGCTGCCTATTTCCACTGTAAGATCCTGAAATCCTAAATTCCGACAGTGCTCAGCTGGAAAATCGAACGTTATAGTGTACGTTATAGTGTAACACAACCATAGGACTCAATCTGTAGGATAGAATGTGATCTAATATTTTATAATATAAGTTATAGGTCTAATACAGCATAATACAATTCAATAGAAATCAGCAGTCACACATAGCCTATTTGGGTTAACAGCTACAATTATTACGCGATTAGGATGGCGAACATCCACCGCTGTGGCATAGGGGATGCGTTCGCTCTCCTCCAGCAGTGGGTCTGGTTTCGATTCTCAGTCGAGACAAGTTTCTTGGGTGGGAATTGGGTGGGGTGTGACTAATAAGCTCCTGTAGTCCCCTTATATCATCTGGTCGTCATTATCACCTTTATTCCACCCGCATCTTGTTCGGAATGAGTGTGTAATGGTTAGGGCCCGTATTTTTTGGTACCAACGATAAGCGCGAAATTTTATAAAAGAACCTGCCTTGGCTATACTTAGCTTTTATATGCTTAAAATACCAATATGAACCAAATTGAATGCACGAAATATCGCGAAATTTAGTCTATTCCGCGAAATGTGCCTATAAGCGCGAAATATGTCCCTTCTGTCCGTAAAGTGACAAATGAGCATGAAAAGTGCCTTAAAATCACAATATTGTGTTTTGGTGTACTGTATTTTTTTATTTCTTAGCAGTATTTTTTTTTTTTTTTTTTTTTTTTTTTTTTTGCTGTTTCTGTGGCTGTCGCAGATTTACCGATATATCGATATTTGTGATCGATTACAAAGATGCAGAATTTACGCAAAGATTGTCTGTGACCTGGTTTGTACTGCTGAGTACTCTCCTTCCCTGCTATCTCTTTGCCAAGTTAGCGATGCCTATGATCGATTACAGCAGAAGAGTGTAGAATGTTTGTTACTTGTATTCAACAGATTTCGTCTTTCATCCACAGTTGGCACTTCTGTTTGCAAATGGCTATCTGATGGTGTTTAGTAGAAATTACGATAATATTTCTCGTAATTATATTTCAACATTAACTCTAATCATGTCTAAATCGAAAGTTACTTCAGTTCATACAAAGAAGCAAAGTTTATCATTGCGGAGTGTTCCCAATGTAGTATAAAGTAATTTATATCACGAAATACCACCGAAATAGAAGGAAGTTAACACCGAAATCAACCATTTTATTTCACCAATAAATCAGGGCCCTAGTAATGGTGTGTCTCGTCCTATGTGTCCGTGTAGTCTCGGATGTAATTTTGACATTGGGCTGATCCTTCATCCAGGGAGGCCCTCCATGTTCTTGCATGGCCAGAAAAGTATGTATGGTCTGCAGAAAATTCGTGTATTATTAGTTATTATAAGGGCTGTAGATTGAGGTTAAACGAATCGCTTTTGAAATTTAAGTAGAAAACAGTTCTTAGGGCGTACAGCCTGTGTATTTAGACGTGAGCACTTGCATGCGCCGCAGAGATAGGGCGGGACGGAAGGGGAGTGTGTTGCTAGTATGAATCACGTGATGACTGATTCCACTGCGCATTGTGTTTACAGTGCTCTCGTCTAAATGCACGGACAGTAATTATTCCAAATATTACAAAATGTATTTAATAAAGTGCAATATTTATTCCGTTACTACTGTCATCGTGTTGGAAGATCGTTCAAATTGTTAAAACATATTCTGTAAGCCTACTTGTTCAGCAAAAATGTTATTTTAGGCCTAGCGGGGAAATTTGACAATGTTTACTGTGATCATAATTGTTACTTCCGCTTTGGTATTCTGAACACGAAACTTTTTTTTGTTCATGCCTACTTCCTTATTCCTTATTGGTTAAAATAAATTAGCACGTAATATCGACTAATTAATCATTTAGTATTGGCAGAATCATGAACAAAGATTTAATTAAGACAAAATTAAGAATTAAATAAATCTTACCTTATATGTATTGGAGAATGAAATTATTTTGTTAGAGGAAATTGTAAATTGTTTCCATTAGCTTGCCACATGGCTTGCGTAGGAAACATTATTGTTTTTATGAAGAAATTAAGAAGCTATGTCATCTCCACTTTCTCCAGGCAATATCTGAGAATTGGCCTCGGCATTTCGCCTTCCTTTCACCTCGCAGCCTCCCTTCTTCATATTACTTGCAGTTCGTGATGGGACTCTTGTGAATAAGATGGGAGGATTGCGGAAACAGCCATCTTCACACTTAACCTTTACGTACAATTATCTCTACTATTTACTCGAACGACTGACATACTCATTTATTTTAATGCTCTGGGCTATGTATGTAGAATAAATATACTATCTCGAAGTATTTCCATAAGCCTTTATGACTGATTTCTGTATAAATGTCATAAGCAGGATTAGGTCACAATTACTACCTAGGTGACCTAATCCACCTAGTAAACAAACACACAAACCATATATCATTGTATGAGAGGAGTGTGGTGTTGTTTACTACTTGACTGAGGATGGCGCATAGTATACGCCAAAATGCATATTCTTTTAAGTAAATGACACATCTGGAGTCCAAGCAGAAGAAACCAACTTTCATCTTCATAATTGTGACCTTTATATTATGACAACAATAATTTAATGTGTTTTATATATTTGTGTTTTATTTTATGAAAGGTGATATTGTGACTGGACCCAGATAAGTTTTATGTTAAGGGTTGAGGTGGAGTTTTTATCAAGATTTTAATATATAGAAACATGTTTTCTCGACAAATGCGAGATCAGTATAATAATAACCAGTGTGAGGTCACAGCAAAGTGAAATCCAATGTAATATTTTCTGAGATGTGACCGACCACATTCAGCACTTAACGGAAGAGTGGGCTTGATGGGGACACCCTCTGAGAGATATATACGCGTACATGTTTATCCAACAGCGATAACATTTGCTTCGGTACAACGGAATTATTGCACGTGTTTCCTTTGCTTCCTACAAAGATCACGGAACCGGACTTGGCATCGGAGCATACATTTTACCCATTTTATTCAATTTGTGATTTCAGAATAGAATCCTGTCTTAACACCGTAATTTTATCATTAATTTTATACATTAATTTTATAATTAAACTTATGATTTTTGAACGGCATTTCATCTCTTTGTACAGTGGTATTAATCAGAGGTGAGAGCCAGATGCGCGAGAGGGGAAATTATGCATTTAGGAGGATGCATGGGAAGGGGTAAGAATGTTGAACTTCACTAGCGATAGGAGAAGGGATTGTAAAAGGGACTCTAGTTTCTGAACTACAGTTTACTGCACTGAAAGCAATGTCACAACTGGCCCATACACCCCTCCACGCAATACGAATCTTTAATGGAGTCGTCTGCATCTACTGCGCATCCATGCTTGGACTGTCTCCTCTTATTTATACCACTATACATTTTTGTGTTACCTAATTAGACCAAACACGTTGTTCGATTTTCTTTGAACTTGGCATTAATGTTCCCTGACGTCGTTAAAATCGACTTACAGATTATTATTTGTATTCCATTTCAAAATGGTGGCCGTTTTAATGGTTTTGTTTCATGCAATGTTCAGCTTCTTTTAACGATTCTAGCTAAACAGTTCATGCTATAAAAATATGAAGACCGCTCCCATTCTCGAGTGTAACATTTTCTACAACTTTGTTCCAGAATATTATTCTGCGTTTCGTCTGTTTCTCTGTAAATTTGTTTGTTATGCAGTCATGACCAAATGAGTTGTTTGATTCTCTTCCAATTTTGCACGGATGTTCCTTGAAGTAGTATGCCTAATTAAAAACGATAGGATTTTTATTTTTTGAGTCAGTTTCAGGATGGTACAGAGATCGCCTGGAATCTGAAAGCTTCGCGACCGTTAAAATTCGAACATGCCGTTGGCAGTGCGCATGCGTGGAGTGCTAAAGTCCACAGTGAAAAATATAGTCCACGGCTCCACGCTCCACTAGCGTGATACCGTCAATGTTTTCATATCAGCACGTTTCGCTTGCATTCGAATTCCCGCCGCCTCTGCCTGTGACGTCGTCCATGCTTTCAGTTTGAGGGCGAGCTCTGTAGCACTGATGAAGAACAGGTCTTGGTTTTTTTTGGGGGGGGGGGGGAAATGTGAGGCTACTGTTCGCAGAAGTAACTTACGAGTAATATTCTCTTCCTAAATCAAAATACAGTAGCGAAGAAACTACTTTTAATTCATGTTTAGCATTAACAGCAAAAGGCTATAAACCGTATCAGCTGTTAATTTCTAGTAATTAATTGGAGTTAACGAATGTTTCTTATCAGCACTAATTGACTCAAATGCCAAGTATATGACACAGGCTATTAACGCAAGATAATTAGGTTTACATAACGTGCAGTCATAATGAACCATGGTGCAATCATGATTAACTATGATGAACTCCAGGTGTCTTGATCGTTGTTGAAGGAATTATGATAACTTCTAAAACGAAATTTCGTGTCCATATGGCATTTTTAGATGCACAGAGGGATTAAGTTATAAGTCGTCCGCCATGCAGAATGGATGTGACGAGATGCGAACAGCGTTCTTACATCAGAAAAAAAAATGCTTAGAGCGAAAATTCCAGAGTGCCACAGGGAGCTGGTGAAAGCTTTGGGAATAAGGATTTCGAGGGATCATGCTTCCTCCTACTACATTACAGTAGAGTAGCACGTTACCGTCAAATATGCATGTTAATGGGTGTCTGCTCCCTACTCTATCCTACATCTAGTGCCCATAATATGCATCATAAATTCGTTCCATGCCCTACCCTTTCATTTGCATCTTTCAAAATGTCAAAATGATCCCACATATTCAAAAATAAAAAGTTGCCATGACTTTATGCCCCATCTTGGTATTTGCTAGATCATTTCTAGAGTGAAAGGGAAAAAACGAATAAGTCAAAATACCAAAGTTTTAGGAGAGACAAAATACAATTTATTTCCACAGCCCTGTTACAATATTTAGTTCAGTCCACTAGATATTTTTACACAGTATCTTATGCTATGTAAAAATATCTGGGTGGGCTGATCTAAATATTGTAACAATGCTGTGGAAAACAATTTTTTTTTTGTCTTTCCTGAAACTCTGCTATTTTGACTTATTCGCTTTTTTCCTATCACTTTAGATTTCTTTGCGAATATTCTTTGAAAACCGAATATGTTAACTTAACTTAATTTGTAATTTATGTTAAATCTCTCATATATTGATTTGTTTACTTTGTCCACAGCGGCAACCTGCCAATGCAGGAAGTTGTTATACATATACATATTATGTGCAAGTCAATAAATATGTGAAGTTATAAAACCTCTTCTTCCATCAAAATTCTTGCGCAGGTTGAACACGCACATTATTTAACATAGGATAGCAAGGTATAACAGTATTTATAACACAAGTCTGAATTCTCTTGAGGGATTAGGTACTAGGTAACCTCAGAATCTGTAAGTTTTTATAGTGATAATCCTTGAGAAAATGGGATTCCGATACAGATTGGTATGAAGTTGGATAGTAGGCTATCCCGAGCCAAAGCTGAAAAAACAATATCGGCGTGGAACGTAAACATTCCCGTGGGGGGAACAGAGCTGCCTTTAAAGAGGATGTTTGATAAAGCTTCGTGATAGAGCTCACAATGCTGGGGAGTAACTTGTAACACAGCTCACATTAACAACACAGTGTAAAGGCTAGTTTACACGATGACACTACAATATGTCCACATGTTTTTAAACCGTTTTACTTCCCTGCCATTTCCGCAAGCTTGAAATTTCATACAGAGTAAAAGTTGTTATTTAGGTTAAGCTGTTTGTTTCTACAGAGTAAAATGGGCTATATAGAGATAATATATTTTTTTACATAGTGTTTTTCATCCGTTTCAAAATAATGCTATCGTGGAGCAAAATCGCAGCTGACTAAAATCTATCGCAGCGATTGGCCGCCAGACTCCCTGTGAAGGTCCTGCGTTGTTCTGCGATGTCTTGATGTTTGATTCGCACTGTACTTTCCGAATGGGCAGAGTTTGTGTTCGGAGGTGTACAGTTCAAAGTAAAAACTCATGTTCGAAATACAGACGTGTAGTGTCAAATAATATATATATTTATTTTACTAATTACTAGTTATGGAACTCTTAAAATTAGAGCGTTACAAGATTATTTCTGTTAGAATTGAATTTGAAGCTTAGGGCCTACCGATAGCATTGAAATGAATAAGACTATACATTTAGATTATATTTTAATATTAATGAAAAATGTTTTTATATTTACAGTAAAATATGTAGAAAAAGTTTTGCATGTCTGTGGTACTTAAAAACAAAATGGTTAAAGAACGATTTTCAGTAAATTTCGTGAAAAATGGCTTCAGCGAATTCCTTTAAATTTCTTATAGAAGAAAACATTTTTTATTAACATTAATCTTTTTTGTTTTACACAAGGTGCCATATGGAACAGTTTAGTTGTATGCACATGAATTGGTATACAATTTTATTTTAAAATTCTTTACGTCTATGTTTTTATGTTTTTCGATGTTTGTAATTGTTCATTAAGATTGCATTAAGGCACGTTTTTTTATTTGATTTGTGTTGTAAAAATTGTCTGAATTGAATGATTGTTAGAATATAGCCACCTTAATCACAACACTAAGCACCTTGGCTGGTTGTAAGTCAGTCTTCTCCATTTAGTCTGATGCCTCTTATTAGCGGTTTCCTCTCCTGCCTAAGATTCCTGCAACGATATAATTATAAGGTGTTCAACAGTTTGTTCTTCTCCTTTACAAATGCATAACGAGTTAAATCCAAACCACTTATGGTAAGATCTTAATTTCCCTTGTCCTGACAGAGATATCTTTAATTCTGCAAATATAAGAATAGACTATTTAGTCGGAGTCAGTTGTCCACTGCGGGGGAAAAAGGTTTTAGTTACTGATTTGTTTTTGCCCATTTTTGTTCCCGTATTCGTTGTCCATTTTCCGTTCTCTTCTTACTATATTCTATATATACTATATTTTATTCTTACTATATTCTCTTCTTTCGGTACTTTTCCATAAAGTATTTCCCCTTTTTCTGAAGCTGCATGTTTCGCGAGACTCTTGTACTCCAGCATGTCATGTAGACCCATGCAAACTGTACTATGTATTATTAAGTTTTGATTTATTAATTTAGTTATGGAACTTGACCACCCATCTGTAATTCACCTTAAATTACTTATTTGGGAGGGAGTAACGAGAGATGGACACATGCTATGATAGTATGGGAAAAGAAGTGCTGGAAGGCAGAAATCACGATGGTAGAACGAGTTTATAGAGTGTTCTGGGGAACTTGTGGTCTAGGAGTGCCAGAGATAGAAAGAAGTGGAAAACTCTTGAAAATTAGTACTAAAGCTAGGGTTAATTATAGCCTATACTTAAACTTTGGCGTTCTCAGGTGAGGCTAGCCTGAAACGTTCCTTCACGAGTCAGCCACCCTGGTGTGCCAGGAGGCCCTTGCCCGCGAAGGGATGCTTGAGGGCCAATTCTAATTCTAAAACTGTCATGAATTTAATATTACCAGTAATATTAAACTGTGGAGGAATTTCTTTATGCTCAGCAAGTTTATCACTGAATACTTGTTTACTGAGACAATCTTGGTCTGCCAGCTGATAGAAGTGTTTAAAAGGTACTAGAAAAAGTAATGAATTTATACGTCAATAGCAGTGAAAAGGTTAATCATCCAGCTACTATTTTGTCACTAATAATAATTACTCCATATTCATCGAATATTCGTAGTACAAAACACTTTTATGCTTTGAACTTTTTCCTCGTGCTGGTAATGTAGAATATTTTTCCGGGTTTCCTACCAGAAGGTTATTTGGATAAATCCGACATTTCAGGGCCGATCTGAGGCTCCATTATCAAGGAGGCCCTGAAACGTAAGAATTTATTCAAGTAGCCACCTGGTTAGAAGCCCGGGAAAATATTCTTTAAAACATTTCTGTATTGGGTATAGGCAGTGTCGGATTTACACTTTTCATAACTATAGGCCACTTGGGATAGAGCTTTATCAGGTAATAAACAATTTTAAGTATTTAAACATAGGTTACGTAGGTACTGAAAAATGAACTAAACGAATTAATTAGTCATAAAGTAAAAGTAAGTAAGTGAGCTCCCTTTTAAATCTGGCGCCCCTAGGACGCTGCCGCCCCTAGGCCGCGAACTATACGGCCTATTGACAAATCAAGGACTGGGTATAGGCCTAACAGTTTGTGCACAAATCAGACACGTTTTAAAACTGGAAACGATTTAATTGAGAATTCCATTTATGTTGATTTCACTCTTAGTAAATTGACTACTTCCTGAATCAGGCTTGTCCATTGAACTTCGAGTGGAGTGGTCTTGCATTAAATTACAGTAAGTCGTTTGTTGGCAAGTTGCTCTATCCTTTTTTTTCTTACTTCCTCTACTTGTACTGTTACCCTAAATAGGCCTACTATAAGTAGATAATCGATCTTGAAAGTCTATGTCGAGTTTTCAACAAAAATACACGTTCTGATCTTCCTTGAATTCAAAAATCTTTTTTTCCCCTTCTACCTTCTTTTCCCGAACTCCTATTAATGATAAATAGAAAAAAAAGTGTACGTGGAACGCCACGCGACAGAAGTGAAACTTGTTTTAATTTTTGGATTTTTTCAATTTTGGATTATTGGATTTTTTAAATTTTGGATTGTTGGACTTTTTAATGTATAGGGTTTTTGGACTTTTTTAATTTTGGATTTTTTATTTTTGCTCTTTTAATTTTGGATTTTTTAAATGTTAGATCTTTGAATTTTTATTTTTTGAATTTTTAAATTTTGGATTTTGGATTTTTAATTTTGGATTTTTTATTTTTAAATTTTAGATTCTTTTATTTTTAAATTTTGGATTTTTTTATTTTTTTATTTTTGAAATTTTTTATTTTTAAATTTTAGATATTTGGGTTTTTTAATTTTATCAATTTTGGAGTTTTTGACTTTTTAATTTTGGATCTTTGAATTCTTTAATTTTAGAATTCTTAATTTTTTAATTTTTATATTTTCGATTTTTTAATTTTGGATTTTTAGTTTTTTAAATTTTGGATGTTTTAATTTTTAATTTTTTTATTTTTTTAAATTTTGGATAAGCCTAATTGAGTTGATTGTTTTCTGTGCAGTCCGTTCCGTCGCACCTTACTAATTTCGTGACGATTTTGAGCGTGAGACTAATTTCGTGACGATTTTGAGCGTTACACAAGCTCCCGATTTACCCCTACTGCGGCTAAAGAAATTTCACTTCAATATATATATAAACTTATTGAGGTCGACGAGATTTGAATACCAGACAACTAATCTCCAAATTTTGTCACGAAGTTATACACAGTTAATAATATTCTTGGATGTTGCACGACTTACAGGACGTAGCACAGATGCAAGAAGTCATGGCCAACACTGTGGCCTTGCCAGACATAACAGCGATATGCAGTTTGCAGTCATGACAGAATTGTATGCATTATGTCTCAATGCCTCATGTTTAACAGATTAGGTCATATCTCAGTTCTCCTTCACAAGATAGGCCGATATTTATTATCTAATTACTCGTCTAACAGTTTTCGTCCTTTGCTCCCACGGGCGCTAGAGATCTTTGTATTATGACCCATTTATTCTTTCTCTTACATGAAATCTTGTACATTTGGTCTAAATTAAAATGGCGTTTAGCTTTTGCATTGCTGAGACCTTTTTAAATACCATTCTTATACTATCTAAAAAGCTATCCATCATTATGTAGGCAAAACTTTTGCAGCCCGATCAGAAGTACCTGAATCCAAGTTTCGACGCAAGACTATTCAATTCATTTATTAACATCCATCCTGCATTAACTGGATTAAACAACAAACAATTTAGGTCTAAAATTAGAAAATTTATATAATTATTTCTTAAATTATTTCCTTCCTTCTGTCAATATTATAGCATTTTCAATTTTAAATTATAAAGAACTTAAAATTTATATATTTTGATTGTATTATTAACACGTACGTTTCTGTCCTTGCTGTAAATATTATTAACTCGTACTTTTCTATGTTTGTAAATCAATTATTTGTATTATTGCAAATAATTATATTAGGATGTTAAAATGTATTGAACTGAACCATCCCCGAGCACAAGCTTTGTTGTTCGGGTGGCGTTAGAATTCACATTTGTAAAAATGTTATATAACAATTTGTAGCAATACATGTATTATTATATTTTTTTAAACTTGCTTTTTGAAGCAACGGTCAGTTGTATTTTGATCAAATGAACATTAGAAAGTCTTATTATTTTTGTGAAAAGTAGATAGGCCTATTGTTAAAATGTGGGAGATAAAGCAGCTGTCTATGCCTAAGATGACTTGGGTTAATACACAACTATGAAGATATGTTGCCGGCATTCAATTGGCTTAGTACCTCTTCCGCATTAATGTTTCCCCGTTCAAGAGGTACACTAAAGTATGCTGCATAAGCACTAAAAACTACCAGGAAGTTCCTTTGAAATTACATACAGTCGAATTTGGTTAATTCGACGTTGGATAATTCGAAATATTGTATAATTCGAATAAATACTCATTCCCCTTGAAATTCCTATGTAAATATATATTAAAAATTGCAATTAATTCGAATTTTTGAAGCTTAATTTGGATAAATCGAAGCCAAAATTTGTCTCAAGTTAATGTTGTAAGGATTCCAAGAGTTCATTGCTTCCAGGAATTCCACAAGAATTCTCTATTTTGCTGAAAACCCTAGTCGATAGCAGCTAGCAGGTACCGTATTAAAGTTATTTTTAACCACCGTTATCTTCCTCCTGCTGAATAGATGTTCAATGGAATGCGAAGTTAACCCCGTCCGCTACAGTCTTGGAGGGATTCAACACTTCTGTGAAAATTTTAGTGTTCATTCTATCCTCCAAGTGTGACTGTGTTTGAAAATGTCAAAGCGTAGAGCATACACCAGTTCCTTTATTAAATTTAGTGTTACGGTTTTAGTATGGAAAAAAAATGATTTCATTTAACATCAGGATGGCAGTCATAGGTATACAATAATTATTATTTATTGCAATGAGTTTATTTTTGACATTTTTACGGCATTTTCGTTTAAAAAGTCACAGTTTTGGTTAATTCGAAATTTGGATAATTCGATTTTTTTCTGATTCCCCTTGGGGTTCGAATTACTAAGAGTCCACTGTATAATAAAATAATAACAATAATAATGTCAATAATAATAACTGATTGATTTCTCATTCATTGATACATGTGTATTTAACGACCTCCAGTAGGCCTATATTTCTCTTTCAAACAAACATTAACATTTACAACAAAGCTAACCATATCGGCTATTAACTATTACTACTTTAAATGACGTTAAATATGTCTATATCTATGAATCACCTAATTCATCAACTTTCGATAACCATTTGTTCATAGGCGCCGACTTTGGGGAGGGGGGCAATGCTCCAATCAAGAACAAAAAAACAAATTATTTAGACCTATAACATCCTTTCTGCATTTACGTTTTTACAATTATATATGAATTGATCTATAACTTTATGTGTGCAATAATAATTTTTATAAATAAAACATCAGTTTTAGGTCAATCTCTAAAATTATTAAGTAATTTTCTTTTAAAATTTAGGGTCATTTTATAGGTCATTTTTTAAACAATTTTATGTCATCAGAGTCCGGGCCCTGGTTATTATTAAATGTGGTGAATAATAATTTTTACCAACCTACAAACTTTTTAGAACATAATATATCATAGGCAATAATGTTTTGAGACCAATTGAAGTTATTTATGTCCATTAGTCCATACATAGTGAGTGGAAGTTGTATTACTGTAATCTACTTTTGCCAATCTGAAAAGTGTTTTTAACAAGTCCTCTGTGTCTTATGTAATTCTACACTTCATTGTAAGGAAAACATACTGCATAGACATTACAGTCTTTAATTTTAGCAGAGAGGCTAAATGAACTTTCACTCTCCTTCATCCAGTGAAAAGGGTTTCCGCCAGATCCCAGAGGAGATGGTAATGGAAGCGTGGCTGTATTGACATTATCATCACAATACAAAAACGTGGAGATGAAGTGAATAGGGTCGACAGACTGAGTAATAAAATGATCCCCATTGAAAGGGTTCGCAGATTCTTGGGGACGTGTTTTCATTTTACTAAATTAATATTTACTTACAAGTAGTAAAGATAACTTTCAATGTTTACTTACTATTCCTATGACGATTCTTCGCCTTATTTCTACTTTTTTTTTTTTTTTTTTTTTTTTTTTTTGCGAGGGAACAATTTTAATTTACATTATTTGAATACGAGTTGATTAGTGAAGAATAATCACAATGTGGCTGATTGAGAACGAAGACAATGAAGAAATAACAAACAAGCAGGGGATATTGAACACGTGTAACGTACGTAGAAGAATTATATGAAACAAGAAATCGTCCAGCTTTTTTGGATATAGAGGATGAAGTAGACGTACCAGAAGATGAAAAAGGATTTTCCATTCTGTTGTCAAGAAGTAAAACGGAGGATAGCAATAGCAAAAAACAAACAAAAAAGCAAAAAAAAAACTTTTTAACAGGAAGAGGAAAATCTTCTGTGAGCCTTTGGAAAAGGAACTAAGGAAAAGGCTAGTGAAGTGCTTTGTGTGGAGTGTAGCGTTGTATGGTGCGTAGACTTGGACATTACAACGGAATGAGGAAAAAAGACTGGAAGCATTTGAGATGTGGATATGGAGAAGAATGGAACGAATACCATGGACAGATAAAGGCAAAAATAAAGATGTGCTAGACAGAGTGGGAGAAAGAAGAGTTTTATTGGAAATCGTCAGAAAGAGGAAAAGAAATTGGATGGGACATTGGCTAAGAAAAAATTGTCTGCTGAAGGATGCCATAGAAGGGATGATAAATGGGAAGAAGGTTCGAGGCAGAAGAAGATACCAGATGATAGACATTAAAATAAATGGACTAAGTTATATGCAGACACAAAAAAGGAAGGCTGAAAGAAATATATATATATATATATATATAATTAGTTTTTATACATGACTATATTAATTGAGACGTATTATTATGAAATGTTAAGTAATGTTATAGTCATTTTATGTTGTGTGTAAATTGAAGAACGCCGTAAAGTACGTATATTTTTTTTCCTCGCAGCAATAAATGTATTTGAAATATTTCGTGTCCAGTTGCAACACCGGTTTTCACTGACAGTCAGACCAGAGTGTCACTCGTTAGAGGCAAATAAAGATCTCATTCAAGTTTTGAAAGCTGTCTTTGTTGACTACTATACTTGACACTCAGCTAATAGGCTTACTTCTGTTTGCCGAAAGGAAATATTTCGTAAGTTTGTAAGACGACTCTCAAGTTGACACGAGAGGAGCACAAACAAAGCTTGAACTTTAAAAGTATCCTTTCAACCGTTTGAATTTCGGTATATAAAATGTCTCTTCAGATTATTTTAATTGTTTGAGCTTTAATATCTTTCTTCCTGTCAGAATGCTTTGTTTGTTTATTTGTTTCTTTCTTTATTCATTCCTTTTCTACACTCTATTCCGTAAGGAACTTTCTAATAGAAAATATTAAATCCTGAAAAGCTTCAATAGAAATGCTTTGGTTATTCAATATAATCAAAATGTTGGAGGTTTCGGTACTTTATCAATACTATTCGGAGCCCTGATTTATGTAATCAATCATAATTTACGTGGGCTACCAGCATTTGTACAAAAATAGTGATTTTTTCTTTTCCAATGTTATTTTTATTATTATTATTATTATTATTATTATTATTATTATTATTATTATTTTGCTAGACCTATTATTATTTAGTGTTTTATAAGGTATTTATAAATTCCCATAGTTAACTTTCTCCATTCATATTTTATATGTTGACCTAGATGGTAAAAAGGCTTTCAACTATTTTCTTTATGTTTAACCTTTTCACTCTGCTGATGTATATATGCATCGCCCTAAAAATGCATATAACCAGAGATATAAGATTAATAGAATAATGCTTTATACTAAAATGTGAGAATTTTTCTCCGTATGTTACGGTTGTTACTTATGGAAACCAGTTATTCCAATGAAATTTGTTGATTTCAAACTTATAGTCACTGATACTTTTTCGTGATGATTGCTTATATTGTTTTTTAAATTCAGTTCTGAAAGAGTTAATATTAGTTATGTTTCTGTAGCCCACGGAATTCTTAGTGTAATTCTTGGAAAAACTTGTCAAAAGATTGAATTTTTTTCACTATTGTAAGATGTTTACAAAATATCAGTTTATGTTAAAACTAGTCGAAAAGGACAATTATTATTATTATTATTATTATTATTATTATTATTATCATTATTATTATTATTAGGCCTATAAGTAACAGTTTAACAACTCAATACTTGTATTGTAATATTTAACATCGCGGCGGAAAATATGGTACCCAGTTTATGTAAATAGGTACTTACGTCAGCTGCTCCAGTCTGGAAGATGGTAGGTCGCCAGAGTAATCCTTTATTCGAATTTATTTCGTCCACTTACCCAGGCTATCAGTCGGCGCAAGCAGTCGATTCTATCCTCGGGTTGATTATGTGAATGCGGCAGGTGTTCGTTCTATTCTACTGAATCAAAGTCCATGGTTCAAATTGAACTTAGTGATTTTATTTCTCTTGAAATGTCTTAATAATGTGAAATAATTCGTCACAAAATTCTGAAGTCCCATGATAATTCCTGAGTAGAAACCCTTGTGGTAAAACGTCGAATTTGCTTTCCTGGCTATACTTTACTTTTATGTGTGTGCCCTAACTTGCAAGTCTCTTCCCTGCACAAGTGGTTGCGCTTCTGTTAATAACTTCTCCAGATTTTCCCTATATGGTAGTTTTTACCATATTCCTACTGCACTTTGACGTGTCGTAGTGTTATACGCTAATCTAACTTCAGTGATGGGTAAAGTACAAAAAGAAAGTAATTGGGCTGAATTACAATTACCTGAGATACATTTTACTTAATTACAATTACAAATTAATTTTTCAAAAATAATCAGTAAAATTACAATTACATTTACAATTACTTTACAAAATGGCAGTAAACTTACCTAAAAATTCCTTGTTTTTGGTTTGTTTTGGGCACAAGCCCAAATTATTAATGAACAAAGAAAAAAAAAAAAAAATAAAAATAAAACACACACCAACGAGGACATTTTTTGAAACATGAGTAACTTTTTGTTAGTATTAACTCTAATTTGGACATTAGTTGCAAAAACAGTAGTGATGACGATATAGCAAGCAAGAATGATACTAATACTATCGACTACTAAATTGTAACAATTACAATTTTATTTCCAGAAGTAAATTACAAGTAGAAATTACATTTTTTTTAAAAAAGTATTGTTTACAACTAAATGGGACCAAAAAAGGAATTGTTACTGTAATCCGATTACTTTTACTTAATTACTTCCCACCACTGTCTAACTTATCCACACACATTTTAAATCACCCGTATGATAATCTACATCACATTTTTATTTAACCTCTCGCTTAAGAGTTTGACTAACAAATGGTTTCTTACAAAATTTTTTACCGCCTACTTCCTTCATTTTTATTCACCAAGACTGGTCACATGACTTATCTTACATTTTATTGGCTAAGCCTAATGACCATCTTTGCAATCTTTACAATCTTCAAAATACCTCATAAATCGTTCGCTCGCCACTAAGGTTTTGCAAAACATTTATATTTTCTTGGTAATAAACGTATTTATACCTTATTTATCCATTTCCAGATTTATTCAAAGCCGAAACTTGTTTCCTATTGAAACTGACATTCATTTCAATTAGTTGGGACTACCTGAGATTTCTTTCGCTTTATTCCAAAGAGAACTGCTTGAGAAATCGTCTCAAAACGTGCTCATGCATATAATTTGTACACTAATTTAGTTTCCCTATATCACTGAATATTCAGTAGAATGAACATATTTAAACTCATTACTAAATAACGTATTGATCACTAAGCAAAATAAGTAAAGTGATTATTAGTTGAATTGACTTATTTTCTAATTAATTTGTATGTGTATCAATTCCATTTCAACATCTTGGAATAATCAGTGTAATTAATCCACTGTAATTAATCATTACAGTGATTAGGGCCAGTGTAATTTGGGCCACATATAATTTCAAGAACAGTTCTGTGAATAGATTAGTTAAAATATCACACAACACTGTATCGTATCCTATTAATTTCGTGGCTGAGGACTGAATTATATGTACATCCCTTTTCCAAGCTGCCAACTTAATCATTATTAAGTTAACTACGCTAAAGTTAAATGAATTTGAACTTAACTTACCTCGACATGTAGTTAGCAGGTTTGTGTTACGAACTATTGTAAAGTGTTAGTTCTGCTGATCAAAACATTCCTTTAGCGTAGAGTCAGGACCATAAACCCAGCAACATCTGTAGCAAACCAGCTTTTTAGAATTCTACACGAATACTAAGTCGCTTGCACGTGTTGCCATTACTAATATACACACGTAATCTTTCCAGTTACAGCATCCCTTTGTTATTAGAAATGTCCAATAGCGAAATAAATGTTCACTACATGGAGGAAATTTATAGTCAAATGGGTAATCAAGTGTTCAAGTTGGGATAGGCCTATAGACTTACGCTATTAATAGGCTATCTAAATGTGTCATTTTTACTTCTTCTACCTGTACCGTAGGCATAGGCGTAACGAGGGGGGGGTTTTGGGGGTTTGAACCCCCCCCCCATTGATAAAAAAAAGGAAAATTGTATAATTTTTTTAAGTCTGCCCATAAATTACTTAATACAAGTATAAAGTGTGGGAAGCTTAAAACTCGTTATTTTGCGTGTTAATTTTTAAAATTTTCCGGGGATGGACCCCGGAAGCTTAAAACTCGTTATTTTGCGTCTTAATTTTTAAAATTTTCCGGGGGAGGACCCCCGGAAGCTTAAAACTCGTTATTTTGCATCTTAATTTTTAAAATTTTCCGGGGGAGGACCCCCGGACCCCCCTCTCCCTGGGGGATTTTCCATACCCCCCAGACCCCGCGGATGTTATAACCCCCCCCCCCATATGGTCGGCCTGGTTACGCCTATGACCGTAGGTACTGTACAGAGGACGTCGATAGAAAAAAAGGAATTTCTGCGATCTGTAGTAGTTCAATACAGATTGATAGAATGGAAGAAATATGACGAGATCGGAAATGAACTAGGGACGTCTCTGTAATAATAATAATAATTATTAATATTATTATTATTATTAATAATAAGGAATATTCCACAATACAATGGTTTTCCTTCATCCCACAACAATCTTTTACCTCCATAAGTCCCTGCCCATAGCATCTTCTTCACTTAATCCTTTTCTCGCCATACTCCTTTTCACCCCATCCATCCAGCACTCTTTGGGCTTCCCTCTTCTTCTTTTTCCTTCTACTTTCCAATCCAAAATTTTATTGGGTATTCTAACCTCTGTCATTCTGAGTAGGCCTACATGTCCATACCATTTCAAGCGTCTTTCTTCTACAATTTCCAAAATATTCTTTCCTGGATTTTCTTGCTGAACGCCTCCAAAAATCCATTTCTAATACCATTAATTTCCTTGCTTGTTGTCTACTTATGATCCAAGTTGGACTTGGACAATAATAATAATAATAATAATAATAAATCTTCATTTCATCTGACAGAGTTAAGGCTTTAAGTTCTTACACTCAACAAGAGACAGAAAAAAAGGAACAAACAAATACACTAACATAGTTCTATAAGTAATAAGAATACACTAGTTGTATGCATATACTATTTTAGCAAAATGTGTTACACTACGAAAAGAAGTAACTTAACTTAGTCCTACAATATACAAGAAACAATAAAAAATTAGATTTTTTAATAGATATTCGTTTAGCCTAGTAGAGGATAACGTAAAAGGTTACCGTACAAAATAAAAATGACACTCAAATAAACAACCTGGCGTGAATAATGCAACAAATAAAATACGATGTGAAACATATAATTCCTCTTATCCTTAATATATTCCAGTGTGCAGTAGGGGAAATTCTCAAATGCGCGTCTGCTGACTCATATATTTCTGCTATAAAATCTGAGTTTACATTACTTAAAGTAATAGGAGAAACGGATGCTTGCATCTGCACACTGACTTGCAGATTCCAATCTTAAAACTTCATCTGGATATTATCGGTCTGGCTGGCGCAGTCTGAATAGCGCTGGATTTCTGTGTCCAAGATGCGGGTTTGATCCCGGCTCAAGTCGATGTCATTTATGTGTGCGTAAATAATGTGACAGACCCATGTCTGTAGATTTACTGGCATGTAAAAGAACTCTTGCGGTAAAAAAAATTCTGGTACACTGAAGGCAGCCACAGGCTTAAGTTTCAGTACACCCTTGTCGTTAAGTACCCATAAAACCAACCAACCTTCATCTGGATACTGATTAGGATAAATTACTCTGACATTGGATTTGATATCCAGACAAGCATTTCAGTGGTTGACATCTGTAAAGTTCTTTTTATACAATTTATTATTATAAGTTCCAGGACGTCAAGTTCAAGTTTGTACGAGTGATAATCCGGTGGAAAATAAATGTGGAGCACTCACACGCTTCTTTCATGAAGTATCGTGAAATGAATTTATGGGTACTTCTATTGCAGTGTGTTATGACATACTTGCTAAAAGCAACAACTAATGTTCACATTGCACACGGTGTGGGCAGTATAGCGTTGTGTATACCTAGTCTAATACAGACATAGTCTGTTTCAATATACTGTAATCGGATTCGGCAGTGCTTGTGATTTCACGTCATTCATTGCGTTACTGTAATCTTCGATCAGTCTAACCTGGTATCGGTATGGTCTGAGACTTCCTAGGTCTTTGCTGATCAAAAACCTTCAAAATATCTTCTTTGCCCTGGTGTATATCTGAACCAGAAAACATACCCCAGCGAACGGGCATCTGTAAAATGTTTATAGTAACTGAGCCCTGCCTCCAAACCCCACAGATTCTCGGGAATTTTTTTTCACCTTATCGGAGATAAGAGTCCATACATTTAGCCTGCCTTATATACGCTATATATATATATATATGTATGTACTGCTTTGTTGAAATTCAGAATTGAAGATCTACCCTTTGGCGCTTATAGCGACACTAGTTCCATCTGTTGGCCCAGAATTTTCGGTACCAGAACAGCTGTAAGCCGATTTCATAATATCAAAGTGATCGGCATTACTATTACAGATATATCCATGCCAGTGACATTTAAATGCAAAAGTTATTTTCATTATTCCACCAATGAATTGCCCAATAAGTAACATTCAAATGGGCCATGCGTGTTTGTGGAGAATTTCGTTAATCGCATCGACTTGAGATCGGCTTAATAGTCTAAATAATATTCAGCTTCTTCAGTACTCAGCTCGCGATGTGTCCTTGAGGCATGCACGAATAAGCTATTGATGTGATGTTATAACTGGCCAATGACCACCTATACACGATTCTCACCATCGATATTACATAAATGTAGTCATTACTGCATCCATGTTATGTGCTAATAGAAATACAGCACGCTACTTAAGATTAAACATATAATTTAATTCAAGATGATATGGGAAAATATCAAACGCAATACTATGGATGAGCATGAAGGTAATTATTTAAGTTTTCACTTTAAAACCTGATGTGCGGAGAAATTGAAAAAATAAACACATATATCTAAAACAATGTAAAACAATATCTAAAGAACTGAAATGTGACAATAGCCTATCCTCTGGCGAAACAAGAACAAATTAAATTCAAGTTCAAATAACTAATAATGAAGTGGAATTACATAAAGTAATTTGTAGTCTGTCGATAATAACTAGAACCACAAATATGACTATACAAGGAGTTGAAACATTAGACAGGTGGGTTCTTCTAAAATTAATTTTTTCTACTGATTTGTGTGTAATGTTCGAAAAAATCGTTCGGAGAATGTAACACATAATCCGCATAGGGATATGGATCGCTAGAGCCTCGCTGTGAAAATAATTTCAACGAACGGTTCAGGAATGGCTCGCTAACCGTTCGGCTCCCAGATTTAAACTGTAATTTACCCACCTATGCCGCGTCGGTTCGCGAACCCCTTGTGAACCGTCGTTGAAATTATCTTCACAGCGAATCTCCGGCGATCCATGGGAAAGGAACGAATCAACTGCTGACACCAGCGGTCAGTAAGTTTAGAAACAAAATTAGCTGGTTTTTTTTTAAAGATTTGGATTTTTTGTACGTTATTTTTAGCTTTTTTTAATATGTTTCTTGAATCGTCCTAAAATCACAAAGTAACTTATTCTGTAGCCAATGCAGTCTTCCTTAATATGTGGCATATCACAGCCCCTCTATGTAGCAATAACCATTATATTGTAATATTTTGTGTTCACAAATATCTTTATATTAACATTTGACTTTGACAGTAATAACAATAATTCCTGTGCCTTGGCTGCTCTTTAGTTTCTTTTCTCACGCCGGTTTGAAGCCAGCATACGTAATATCATCTCCTCCTTACATTGATCCACAGATATATATTCATCTCAGTACCTATTTCTCTCCAGGCATCTTCTTTTTAATTTTTTTTAATAGTCCTTATGTTTAGAATCCCAGAGCAAAGATCTGGTTTTTTTTTTTTTATCAGTTTCAGTACATTTTCCTCTGACCCTTTGTGTTCGAGTAAACGGTATGTCGCGACCGTTTCGCAAGCGGTTCAAAACGCCGCTCCAATTTGGGAGATGTATATGCATCTTTACAGTAACTTCAGCGTAATAAATTGTTTGATTTAAATAATTTTCGAACACTTTATCAATTTTTATCTATACAGTATTTGCGAGATTAGCAGATATAATTTTTCCCGGACCTGAAGGCTGGACAGATTTATGCATGATATATTCTGTCATAATGTGTAAGTTGCTCGAAAGTTAGAACTTGATTATAATTGTTTTAGGGTATAATTTATTTTCATGTAGCCTATGTTTTTCGCTCACGTACTTCTATTTCTGTCTACTATAATTATTTAGTAATTTCTAATTATAAGAAACTCCTCTCTATTCCTATAATTTAACACCTAGCCCACTCCTGAACACGAATTTTGACGTGAGCAAATATTAAGTTTACTTCCTTTGTTTACTTCTTACGTAACTTTTGTCTTCTCTGCTTAATTATGTTTTAATTATATTTTTATAAGTATGAAACTAATTAGATAAGGTTTATGTGCTTAATAATAAATTTAATAGGAAAGTAGTAATCCTTTAGTCTTAAATGAAATTGTGAGATCTTAACATGAGTGCAACCTTTTTTAAGTCAAACGGAATGAATCCCATGCTTTATGTTATGAACTATTCTTACAGAAGTTGATAGTTTTTTACGATGCAAGACCTTTTTATAGAACTTAACAGCCAAGCATGAAGTTAACAAAACAAAACAAAACAAAACTCTGCTGTTTTAACACATTAACTGACAACCTTGTTCTTGAACTTGGCCTTTTTCGTATCTTGTTATTCCTTTTATTGTCAATTTAGTAGCCTAACATTCGAAAGTGTTTGTGTTATATTGGGTGACGTTTATCTGAACCGTTTGTGTCATCAACTCATCAGTGATATGTACTGAAGTATGAGTTACACAGTGTCTGGGAAGATCGTCAGGATTTAACAGGCCATGTGTAGGCCTACACGCACAATAATTCATTGTTACTTTTCGCTGTGAGGTTTGTAAAAATAGTGATCAGGAGGGCCCGGAATTTTATGAAAAATTCATATTTTTAATATCTGTGGAGAATGCATTTAAAAAGATGGGGGGAGAATTAATTTTGATAAAATGGAATTGATTCATGTTATTGCCTTTAAATTAAAATGATTGGACCATAATTGATATTGTGAAGTGAAAAGGAAGCTTGTGTTAAAATGTGTATACAAGGCATGAAAGAAATAACAGAAAATGAATCGTTCCATTTGCGTATTATTGCATATTTTGTTAGTTTGGCGATAATGCATCATATTTGCTAGGTATTGAAATATTTGTGCATATTTTATCAATTTGTTACATTTTAACAGCATATTTCTGATGGATTTTTAAATATCGTGCGTATCTTTGTTATTTCAAACACTTACAGTTTATTTGGCTGAATGTTTTGAGAACCGGCTGTACAATAATTAACAGTAGATCTCATAGCCTAAGTTTTTGAAACCGATTGTATAGTATTAAGGCGAAGTTTCACTTCATTAGTTTTCAATTTACTAAAATTTGTTGCATTGACCTTGTTTTATTTGTAATGTTTTGTAATTTGTACAAGTTTTTTTTTTTTAATGTATAATGTAATACACCTAACAAGAGAACGTAAAGTATTTAAATTATTTAAAATTATAGAGCATACTTCATTGGTATCGGAGCATATTTTTACAAATTTTAGAGCATATTTGCATACATATTTCGTCTTCTGATAGAGCATTAACTTCCGGGCCTTATTCGTAACCTTTCAGTACCGACCCCGACAGGAAACAACAAATTTCTTCTGTATTATTATCACATAATACATAAAGGCATTTACTTCCTTACACGAAAGCTTCCTATCATATTTCATGTTAATAATGTTCAAATTATTTATCAGCTGTACAACCAGCTATTCGATGAGTAAAAAATAGAAACTCAGCAACCCGGAAGACGTGATGCGTATAGAACTCCTGAGTCATGTGTGGTGTGAGTTGGCAACATTGTCTGCTGGAAGCTGTGCTGGACCGACATTTGCTACCCGCGATCACACACGTCCGCCTCTCGCGATCCCGTACGACTCCCACGTGGACTACAATCTGAGCCGCTTTCATAAATCTGCTACATTCTAAATGAATGACATTAATCTACGTCATTTTGTGCCGTCCACGGTTCAATGATAGGAGTTCTAAGAGCTGTCGTTTGCTTTTTGTCTGCTGATTTCCTAATCATGGTTAGCGCTGAGGGCTTTAAATACCACGATTCTCTTAGGAAAATCTGACATTAAACCTGCAGTTGACATAACATTCACGGATTCTATAACGGTTGAATAGCTATACTGTAAACCAGCATGAGGAAAAGTATAGGTGGTCGAAATCAATCTTCCCCGATATTTTCGGCAGGAGGGGTTGAACAAAATATTATGGCGTGCCATTAGTATAATTGGTAAAGTTATAATACATTATGCAACGAGCCTATAATGGCTTTAAGGATGTTTATGAAACGAACAAAGTGAGTTTCATAATTTTCTTACGAGTATTTTAATTTCCGTTAAAGGCAAGTTGCATACTACTGTTTTTGTTCGACTATAATTAAATGTTTAAGTTTTGAAATTTTAGATTCACTCAAACAAATGGAGACGGCTGCCCTACGCAATCAGCTGTTCTCGTAGTTCTTGTCTTCTGCGACAGACGGCAGCTGATGGAGTCCGGTGAAGTCGAAACTTCTTGTAGGTAATTTTCTTGAAAACAACGGATTTCGAAAACACGAAATGAATTCAATTTACTATAATATTAAAAATTAACACGAACATAATTTATTTTAATTTGAATTATTTTGTAGGCATATGGGTTGAAATCGACGATCTGCCGGCTTGTATAGTTATGGGCACAGTGCAATGGTGGAACGTTTGCATACAAAGAAGAACGTTCTGGGTTCACTCCCATTGAAGATAGAATTTCCTTTAAATATTGTAAGAGCATTAGGCTTACTGTTGGCCCCGGGCCGTAGGCTATATTATGTAATATGCTAAAGAAAAATACCCCGAAAGAAAGGGTCACTTTGAAAAACTGCGTCATTTCACACTTACCCTCTTTCTTCCTCCCTGAGAATCCTTCTGTATGCTGTGAAGCAATCTCTTATCTCTAAGGGTTTTGAGGCAATGTAGAAAATACGGCTAAAGAGGACTCATTAGAGGCTTACGGGAAATGTCATACATCTTTCATATTCAGCAACGTATCATATCGCAGAGATTAGAACCTTCTATAAGGCAGAAGATATCCCACCAGTTTTCTGTTTTCCGTACCGATGGGCGTAAATTCTTATCATCTGCGGTAGAAATTATCTGCGCAATTTTTTTGCTTATGTTGGGGAGTTTTCGAGGATTTGAACCAATCTCCGAAGTACCTCTGGGACGATATATCTGTGTGCTGGTCACCCCCTCCCACAACGTTAGATTTATGTCAAACGTTGGGCTTAATTTGAAGTATGAAGTGAAAACTTTTTCTTTTTTCAATTTAAGTATGGCCCAACAAACTACTTACTTAATTCCACCCTCATTGGTTCAAATATGAAGTTCATCAATTTTAAAGAAGGAATTTTTTTAAGTTCTCATTCTACTGAAATTGTTACAATACAGGCCTAGGTATATAGCGAAGCCTCAGTTTACAGCACTTGACGGAGCGGATGTTTACAGGGGGATAAATCTGTAATGGTGCAGGGGTCTAGCCTGGGGGAAGGATTAATAACCTTACAGTATTGCAATCATTTATTTCAGCGATGGGATCTATTTTTAATTCGATTGTTTTCATGTTTCATTGAGTTTATTCCTCTTGTCAATATTGTTTGGTTACCATGTTTATTCAGTTGTTAACATGATTATATTATTAAAAGTTATAGGTGCTACATTACTTAAATACATATAAAATTATGATATATATATATATATATATATTATAAATAAAACACGGTCAATCCAACAAATTTTAGTATTTTGAAAACTAATGAAATGAAACGTCGCCATAATACTATACAATCATTTTCAAAAACTTTTATGGCAAGGCATTTAATGACCAAAAATAGTGAAAAAAATGCAAAATAAAAAATGCATATATGACCTAAAAATATTTTTTTTATGACAAAATTTTAAAAATGACCAATAAATGCTCCCTAATAAATTATAAAACTCTCATTTGTTACTAAGGAAGTAAGTAAATGCTACTTGCATACGTGGACATGCACCATTTAAATGAATAAATTAAATAAAGTAAGTCTGAATTAAAATGAACTATGGAGACGTGGCAGAGATTCTCAAATGAAAATGATTTCTGTTATCTGAACGTAATGATTAATGATTAAGGAAATGCTCCTATCTCCACTGAAACAAATGGTGCATATTGCAAACAAGTAATACCTCCTGCATTTAGTTTACGCTTTATAGAAAAGTATGAAAATGTCAAAAATAACCTAAACACCAAAAATTGACCTTTTTCTTGAAAATGTCAAAACAGTGGAAAATAATACCGTGACAAATTACCCTCATTTAATCAATTAATTCGCGATAAACCCTTGTATATATTCAAGCTATCTTCATATAAAAAGTATCCAAAAATCATCAAATGTCTTGCCCTGCTAAAGATTAAAAAATGTAAAAATAAATATATATACACATTGTACTCATAAATTTAGAATTTTTCGTGTATAGTATACTGTGCAGTGATATGTATTAATCTACTACCTAGGTATATCCACTAAACACGAGCGTTGCTCATATGAGGACATGATTGGTTTTATTTGTTTTTACTTGCATTAAATATGCAATAATAATAATGTAATGTAATGTAAGTAAGTAATGTTAATAAATAAAATAAACTAGTCACATTGGTTGAAATGTTTAGAATTTAGCATTTTCAGTTGTGGGTTCCCATAAGAGAATAAAAAAACCAGTAGGCCTACCGAGAAAAATATTTTCAAAAGGTCCGAGTTTCTGTTTTTCTTTTCACGACATGCTACATACACATGTTTGGGCTTGGCCGTGTGGTGAGATTCCGTCAGGTGACAAATGTGGCGTTCAGGTAAGAGAGGCGTGAGCTCCAAGCCAACAGGAAAATGTGCAAACAAGTCAGTGAACTGAAGCCTTCCCATGTTGTTTCCTTGGAAACGTGCCCACAAACCGAATATTGCAAGCTTCGAATTATTATGTGCAGGGGACAAGAGTGTGAGCAGAATTAATTAATATAAGGAATTCCCGAGATTTTTCGCTGTGGAACGTTTTAAAGTGGGAATCCGTGCGGGGGAAAAAATTTCAAAATTCTATAATTTTCATGTGGCTCTAGGACTAGCATTCGGAACTCTGGCATTCTTTCCCGGCCAGTCGGAGAGTAGTTTTCGGGTTTTCTTCATGGAATATGCTTATCCTTAACTTAAAATTACAACATTTGTAAAACAAGCCTAAATTACCTCGGTCTGTAGATAATAATAATAATAATAATAATAGTAGTAGTAGTAGTAGTAGTAGTAGTAATAATAATAATAATAATAATAATAATAAATGTGTATTGCTGTAATCTATAGTGGCAATAAGTAATAATCATTCTTTTATTTTTAAATAGGCTATAAGGCTGTAATTTATTGAAATCTGGAGTGGCACATCTGAAATAAAATCGATCACAGTCATCAACAAACCACTTTAATGCTCCCCAATTATGGGGATTGTCTTAATTTTTTTTAGTTTAAAGTTTGAAGTTTATTGTGACACACACTATTACATTTCATTATTTAAATTATTTAACATTAGTACAGGTAAAAACAAAAAACCAACAGAAAATGCTATTTCTAATTTAGCATAAAAATGTAAGGTATGCCCCTAGATGAGCAAAGCTCGTATTTAGTGGCATAATATATTAATATAAGTATAATTATATATCAATGCACAGTATACTACAAACGAAAATTATAAATATATGAATACAATGTATATAAAATAATTTTGCATCATTAACCAGTGGTTTATATAGAAATTACAAAAAACAGAAGAAGAAAAATTATATAAATTCCGTGTCATCTTTTCACCAGATGCTCTTTTGAATTCCTCGAAAGCCAATCAGAATGCTTTGGGGCCTCGAACATAGCAAAATATAATATAGATAAGTGATTTATATTTAATCCTGAAACCATTTACTTTTTACTACATAATTCGCTTAATATAAAATAATGCGTTATTGTATTCCACAACATGCAGCATGATATACGAGTGTACCTCCTGTTGAAACAACATCTGGGCATTATTCTTAGTTCGACAATTCAGAGTTAACCTTCACATTTGAAGATATGCTGTGAAGCCGTCACATAACATTTATTTAATGGACTGTAAATAAACCTACAAGCATGTTAAGAAACAAAGCATGACCACATCCCTATGAAGCTTTACGTTGCTTGGACATATAGACGATCCGGTATATCACTTAGTAGTTATTAAGTGCCAGAATGGTACTTTATGAGATTGTGTGGGGGACGGAAAATGTCTGTCTGTGTCTATCTGTACGTGCGATAACTCATACGCTTTATCGGATTTTCATGAAACTTGGTATACGCATTTATAACGTCCATAGGGAAAAGCCTATTGATATTATACCAAATCGGTTGACCGGTACCGGAATAATACCCAATTTAGTGCCTATTTTATGGTAACATATTAGAAAGAATTTATCAAATTCAAATCAGTTCTCATGACAACATATTATTTTACAGTGTTCACATACGGCTTTGGAAATTGCAATACAGTTTGTTTTGACAAATAACACTACCCACATATTCCTTCACATATGCTTTCAAACTAGACTTTTGTTGTTCCTGAGCCCTGCTTATTGAATCGATCTGGAGCTTAACTCGGAAATCGATTTAAAAAATAACTTATTTTCTGCATATCATAATTGCAATTATCAATGATTAAACAAAATTGCCACTTTGTTACATCAGTTTATGTGGTTTTATTCTTATTACATTTTATGTGAGTAGTTCTTAACGGCAACTTAGTAAAGCTAGACTTCGTCACAGTGGAGCTGCTAAATAGTTGTTTCTCTTAAAATGGAAACTGATCTGTATCCTGTTTACCCCTTCTTAACGTAGATGAGGTAGTTTGCTCATATAGTACTCCAGCTACTCATTTCTTCTTCTTCATATAGGTGAATACCCTGCCTAGATTATTGATGTACTGATCATTGAAGACACAGCCAATAAATAACATAATAAATTATCACAATCTGTATAGTGTGATCTGCTGCAAGAAAAATAAATAATCTACGAAGAATTATAATGTGATTCACCAGGATTTTTGTACTTACCAATATTTTCCTCAATACTTTATTACACTTACTATGAATTTACACAAAAAAGTTTAATATTGTATGTTGATGTAATAAACTGGTAAAGTTTAAGCTTGTTTCTATCTGTTCGCTTATTCTAACTTTATTTTCTTATAACACCCTGTTAATAAAATTGAAGAGAGATTTGCATTATTTTACCATCTGTTTCTCCATATGTTTATATACGGTACGAGAATTATGGATGGTTAAAAATATTGTGCACAAATTCAGGAGCTTATAGAAGGGTCGAGGACAGAACTCCGGAACTCTGAATGCGTATCATTTAATTCCACTTTTTGTGAAAAATTAAATGAATTAGGCGTACTGCAAAACAATTTCGAACTCTAAATACCGAAATAATATACTGGTCTGTATCACGTTAAAATGTATGAGACTCCTCAGTCAGTGCTACTAGCTTCTTCCTTCGTTTTATCAAACCTTTACATGGAAGCGATACACTAATACTCTAGTGACGATATGTTATTCAAAACAAATAATAACAAAAATCTCGAATGATTTGTATTCAGTGTGAAAGTGACTTTGACCTACTTTTCCTTTCTGGATTTATCATCAGTTTGGATAATGTATTACTGATAAGGGGTTGTAAACTGCAATAATTAAAACATATTTAAACAAAATTTTATATCCTGGCCTATTGTTTATTGTGTTTTAAGCAATATATAATCCATTACTTAAAGTCACATTTTGATAATGATTATAGAATGCGTTGCATTGAAAGAATTTGGAAAATAATGTTTCCTGCCACGGAATATGAACCCGCGGTTTCTCAATTGTTAGTTCTCGAAGCTATCGCTGATAGCCAAAGCACTCGGTTGTCATGATATTTCTCTTAATAAATTTATAAAATTTAAAAATACTTAATACAATGTTATTAGTAACTCATTATAACAGTAACATTTTGAATAAGAATATCCGTAAATTTTATTTATTTATTTATATTTATACAAAATATTTATACAAAACAAAACAAGACCACCCGAATGAGCAAGCGCTCGTGCTCGGGCACAGTTCAGCCATTTACATTACAAAATACAAATTACAAAATACATAAAGAAAGTATAATTAAATCAAAACCTAAAATATAATAATAATAATAAAGAAAGAACAGAAAAGTAAAAAGAAAAAAGGAAAAGTAGTAAGAACAAAAATTGAAACCCTGAGTTATTACAAATAAAATCGTTCCTTAATTGTCTACTAAGTACAGAGTGAAGTAACTTTTGAACTATGAAATAAGATTTTTGATAAACTTATTGAATTTTTTGTTGTTCATATGTACTATTTCTGGATGTGACCTAATTATAGAGTTATAGAGTCTTGGACCATAATAAATGCTATGTTTAGAGCCAGAAGAGGTGAAGTATTTTGGTTCTATTAAAGGCAATGTTTTATTTCTTCTAGTATTGTAGTTATGAGGATCCGATACATGTACGTTGCGGTATTTTTGAAAGTATTTTAAAAGTGTGAGCTTATAAATTTGTTCTACAGTCATCACATTCAGGAAATATCAATTCTGTTGGATATTCTATAGGCTTTTTTAAACATTAAATATTCCATTCATTGGTATTAACAATTATTTATCTGTATTTTTTCAGGTAAGTGGATTTTGCTGAGTTGTATTATTTGGGAAACTCATTTCGGTGTCCACTCCAGTCTGAGTAAGTAAATAATTTAACGTGTATTTTTACTACTCTCATTTTCAAGGCGTTTATTATCATTGTATCATCGTCATAATCATCAGCAGGACTAGGATATATATGTAAAAACATACATCTTTAGTTTAACCATTTACTTTTGAATTTTTGTAAAATTTTCCATGAATTTGTTATTATTATCATTACAAATAGTAATGTTTATAGTGATTTACGACACATTACATTATCCATATTTTTCCATATTTCTATCATTAATACAGATTATGTAAAGATTTTTTTTACATATTTCAACAGATTTATTTTAAATATTCATGTTTCAGCAAGTAGAGTATAAATTTTTATTAGTAACTATGTGGTTCCATGAGCATTAAAAATGTACTTAATGCATAAAATTGCGAATGTATGTTGGTCGGCAGTTCATAGCAAAAGAAAAATCCACGGTCACCTTTCATCTGGACGCTGTTATGGCAATAGCACGGATTGTCATCTGCTGAATGAGTTCGGTATAATTTTCAAGGTTTAACAAGATTGTGGCTTGTCATTTTAATCATTGATAAAATTCAATAGTATATTTTATATTTGAAATCACACGCAAATGAAATAACCACTAGTGTTCTTTCTTACAAGTACATATTATTGTAGTTCGTATTCTGTTATAATACATAGAAATCCTTAACCATTTCGTCGTTATGATCGTGGTTTTAGTATCGATGGTTTTCTTTCCCGGCATTACTCCCACAACGCTTCTCTGAGTTATTATACCATGCTGAGGGCACACAAGAGATATGGTGGGCTGTAGTGTTAAAATAATATGAACTATTTTATTTAACAAATAACTCTAGAATTATCATATTTCAACATCAATCTTTTTATTAGTGAGCAATAACAGTATTGCTTTTCATTTACGTATGTGGCCGCATTAGATGATGAATTGTATCTGTCTGGCGCACCCTATTAATTCTCCTCTTGCTTAACAACAAGTATTTCTCATTATTTACGTTTGTATCTGTTATTATTAATTGACCCTTGTTCCGCGTCACCCAGACTTATGATTACAGAGTTAACTGAAGGACATGCGAGCAAAAACAAACAATGAAGTCTATGGTGCGCATAACTCCATTCCAAGAGCAATTATTCCATGCATCTTCAAGCAGTTGTTCCTGATTAAAAATCGGAGTAGATTATGTAGTATTTTCTATTTTTGTTAGTTTGCTACTTTACAAGAATCTTTTATTTATGTATATTTACTGCAAATCTAAGGCTATACTTCTGATGCTAGTATATTTAAAAAATCTTATGTGAAATTCGCATTTCTTCCCCTGCCCAAATATAGTTTGCCTCTTTGCATAATATATTATGTATGACGTTCTCTTCATGTAAATTGGTTGTAAAAATGAAGAGAATGTTTTTATTGCCGAAATAGCTATTATGTTATTTTGAATATTGTAAATGATTAATAGGTTCACGATGATGGTAGTAGTAGGAATAATAGTATTTGAAGTGGTTAAAATTATGGGTATTGGTAATTATTAATTCGTACAAACGGGAAGAGCACGACAATGACATCCGGGGATTTCCTCTATATTCTCTATAATGTGCTAGCACTTTATTTTTTACCATAACGGTCTCAGCTTGTAAAATGAAACTTTATATAAAAAGAGGGAGCTCTGTTAAACAGTGTTTAAGATTCAGAAAAACATAAAATAGATTATGAGGCCATGTTTAAGCAAGTGTTTGAGTAAGTACTGATTGTTTTCATTAATAATGACTAGGGCAAGGCATTTGATGATTTTGCATCTTTTATATCTGAAGGTTAAAAGATAGCTCGAATATATGAAAATGGGTATCATGAAATAACTGATTGAATAAGGGCAATTTGTTTTTGCATTATTTTGCATTTTTAATCATTTTCAAGAGATATGTCATTTTTTGGCAATTTTTAGGTCATTTCCGGCATTTTTGGTCATTTTCGGCATTTTAGGTCGTGTTTGAGTGGAGGTAGAGAGGAGCTTTTCCATGTACAAATCGTTACTTTCAGACAACAGACAATCGTGTTTATTTGAGAATCCCCGCCAAGTGTTCATAGTTCATTTTAATTCAGGTTTATTGTATACGCCATAGCAGTTTGTCTCGTAGCAATAAAGATTTTTTCTTTCTAAATGGCACATATTTGCTAGGGACAATTTGATGGGCATGCCAGTTCACAAAGAATTTCTTTCTCGCTAAGGGTGTCCAAGTACTGTAGTATAAATTTACTTACTTCTTTAGTAATAAAATAAGTGTGTTTTATATTGTAAATTCATATAATTATAACGCACTGTCATCCATTAAATTGCTTTTAGCAATTCATTACTTTAAAAAACTAAATATAATAACGGAAAATTTATTGGTCATTTTGTTAAATTTTATGTAATTTTTTCACTATTTTAGGTCATAAATGCATTTTTTATTTTGCATTTTTTCACTATTTTATGGTCATTAAATGCCTTGCCCTAATAATGACTGATAAGATGTGACTAATAATGCTTTAAATTTGATGACCAACATTGGTTACAAACTGCTCAGGATAACTCAATAATTCGTCTGGCTTCTCTGCAACTGTAACTTATTCCTGTCTTGTGCTTTAATATAAATGAGCACCAAATCATTGCTTACGACTTTATTTATAGATAACTTTTTTTTTTTACATCCGGGTTTACTTTTTTCGGATTCATTTAACATAATTTTTTCTCGATTCTCAATTTATAGTTCCGTGAAAAAAAAAAAAATACTGATCACTTTGGTGATATTTCGCATCGTGAGTACTTGAGGTTCTTCCGTTTGAACACTATTGACTATTGTGTAGTCCCGAAGTTTCAGTCACGATCACGAGTGTGAGACAATAGAAAGGGAGAAGTACTATATTGTATTGGCGCTGGGATGATTAGATTCGTGTTCTGCAGGGGGTCAGGGGCAGTAGGTTGCAGAGTTGTCGACCTCATCTTTCACGAATGTTAAATCAAGTAGAAAGTCCTGTTCTTCCGAACCTTTTTAACTTTCCGCTGTATTCGTGTGATCTTCAAAAATGCGTGTGTCATTATCGGTGCGTAGGCTACTCTATTAGCTTAAATACATCCTGTTAGATTTTATACTTTGGTCAGTCGTGGCTTGGTGTGGAATATTCGTTAGTTTTAGAGGGCTTTTTCAAAACTCAGAAAATGAAAGACAAGTGATTCTCTCACTTGTGCATTTTTTTTTATTGAGCCCTTAAGCCGTAAAGTACTTCGCAAATTAGTAGTTACAATAATTTGTTGTGGTTGTATTTTTTGTTCTTTCACTTTTTTAAGCCCTTCTTTCTTTTCTTATATCCTTTATGTTTTCACCTTGATAAATAGTTAAGGAAACGTATGTAAACTAAGAAACTTAGAATGCATAAAGATGTCCGTGATAGATGTCAATGATAGGCGCCTAGAAAATATGAAATAAATAAGTCCTCTGGAGACCCGTGGTAAGTTATTTGAGGTCCGAGAGCTCAAATTTAGCCCACAAGTTGTGGCCTAAATGGATGGCGTTTGCATGCCACTGACAGCTGTCACTTCTTACGTCAAAGAGCCCTTAACATCCACGAGAGGTGTTAAAATACATATCGTAGTACCGCTGGGTTTGATCGATAATATAAGTAAAATGGATACTTGATAGCAGCAGCTCAACAATATTTTATTTTGTGCTTAGGTCTTTCGACATTCTTCTGTCTTCTTCATGGCATCTTCTTACGCTGGTGTAGATGTACTCGGATTAATAATTAAAAATTAAAACTGCATTGTCTTATATTCTTGTCAATGTGATAAGATAATTAAAAGTTTTAAAAAGTTGTATTAAAACACTAGTACTAAATCTTCCATTTTCCTTCTTCTTCTTCTTCTTCTTCTTCCTCTTGCGACATCACCGGTGGCCATCACCACGATGAAAATTTGCTTAAGAGTAACCATATAGAGTCGACAATTATAGTTGGTCCCAAACCATCGTCTATCTACAAAAGAATATAATAGCACTGTTCCCTAATCCGAAAATCTGCACCGAATATGACACCGACAAAGAATAGGTGCTCTTATAGTCGCGTGGTTTCCCCCAGTGTTGCCTCTGTCAATCACTACTCCTTAAGTGAATTAAGTGATGTGGTACATATTTGGCAACATTGTGCTGGACTGCAGACAAGTGTGAATACGCCTAATTACCTTTCTATTCACTGATTGACAGGTCGAAGAGGATTAGAGTGGCAGCAGGTAGATGCAGTTCTTGGAAAAAGAGTCTTTAAAAAAGTGGCACCCACTCTATATAAATGTAGTAGTAAAATAATTTATTTGTCATAGAATGTTAATAGGTGGGCTATTAATGCTATATATTAAAATGCTCGGATCATTATTCTTGCGTTACAAACATCATGTAAGTAAAATAAAGCTATTTTATTGAAATTTTCCCTGTGATTTAAAAATTGTATTCCGCCGTCACAGTGTAAGTTAAAACGCTAGTAATTTCAAGGATAATACCATGCCAAATTTGAAAATATCGACCGGTAAACCATTAGCGGTACATCAAAAATGTATTAAAACAAAGTTGTAAAATATTTTACACTCGAGACTGACGCTAGTCTCAAATTTGTATAGCATGAACCATTCCGCTTGTAATCTTTGGCAGAAACTGAACATTAAATTAAACGTAACCATTAAAACGACTACCATTTCGAGGCGGAATCAGAAAATAAAAATCCTCATACATATTTTGCTTTCGATGTCTTCAAGAAATATTCATCCCAAATTGAAAGAAAATAGAACAAAGCGCTTGGTCGTAACTGCGTAACACGCAAATTTACAAACAGACGAAATCCTGAACGGTCGAGTTAAAACAGGACCTCGCTCTGTCAGTTGAAAATCTCTATGTCCCAGCCGTCATTGCTGTTGCATATCTTCTATTTTACTGAGTTCTGATAAATTCAGTCACTATATAATTAATTCTGGTCGCCTGTTTAATGAGATGGAGGAAATTAGCTTCTGTTGAGGATTTATTTCACAACCGATTCCCTCCCAGAAGTTTGACGGACTGTATCACAGATTTAATGAGGATTCACGGGAAATACTTTCACTGAAAATGTTTGTATTTTCATGCACGAACGTGCACATTGTTCAACATATCTTCCTGTCTGACATAGCTTTTCTGTTAGTCTTGTAATTATATGGCTTCTGTATCTTAAGACGTGCACAATAATTATCTCTCTTACAAGGAACCTCAATAACATTTTGCAGTAGTGGTTTCTTCCCATGTTTCTGTTTTCTCTTCAGCATTTTCATGGTGTAGGAGTTCCTTCAGTTATTTAGTCTCCCCTCTTTCCATGTACCTTTTATGTAATCAAGCCTATTTTCACTGTTTAATCTCCCACCGTCTTTGAAAAAGATAAGGTAGGTTTTTTATTATTAAACTAACTCATAGGTCTATGCTGACAACCTATAATTCACATATACATTATGCATATTAAACTTAGCCTTTCCTCAACCTGAAGAGTGAATTTCGTAATGATTCCCCAAGCAAAACTGGTTTGTCCAATCCATGACTGCCTTATACTGTATATGTTAAAGTTGGGATCAGGTAATGTCATAAGAACTCTCTTTATATTCGCTTTTCAGTCGTTGTTTTGGTCACCTCTGGTTTTTTGCCATCGGTTCTTTCATTTCCTTGAATGTTATTACCGGAATTTTGGCCATCACTTACATAACAACACTCTTACATTACTAAAAACCGAGTAAAAAATGTTTTATTTGAATGTAGGGCCTATGGGATCAAAATGGCTTTATGTTTCAAAATTTCTGAGCTAAATACATTGGTATTGAATGTAATCGTTGGTATTCGTTAGTAATTGGTATTCGTTGCAATCGGGATATCATTCCACTACTTTTCGAAAACCTCTAATTTATTCCTCTTCATTGATTCCTGTCGGCAATCAAATCCAACCAAGAAACTGCGTTTAGATGGTGAACATAAGTCAAAGACTTAGGCGCAGAATCGTCTTGTTCATTACACGGCCAGCCGTTTGAAATAATAGGTCAAGTATGTATGATTTCTTGACTTGATCATTTATCTACCTTCTTCACGTTTGGACTTGGGAAAATGTGTTCCTAACTGGATGCGCTGCTGCAGGTTCATGACCATTTGTTCATTTTGTTATGGTAAGCCATGAGAAAAATGTTTAAATTCATTTAATTTATGGTAACATCTTACACAAAAACCTAGGCACATGTGTTCGGTGATTTTTAGTAAAATGAGAATGAGTGTCCAAGTACGAGGGATGGAGCATAAATCAAGGCAACTATTTTTTTTTCTCAAAGTAAGGAGATGCATGTTGTGTATGCACGGGAGAGTGTGGCATCTCGAGTAAATGGATACATCATTTGGTAACATTGTGATGATAGAGGCGATGGTAATTTAGTCTGAGTCAGCCGCCGTGTAGAAGGGATACGTCAAAATAATTATGTAGTTACTGTCGGAGGGAGAAATTCCAGAGAGTAAAACAAGGATCTAATGGAAGCTTTGGGGAATAATGTCCATCCGTACCGAACTTTAGGATCATGGAGAGGGTACGGTGTTTTCATGCTTCCAACTACAACATCACATTAGAGTGGCACGATGCAGTCGCGTATGGATGTTAATGGTTCTCTGGCCTTCACTGTCCTACATCTATACCCATAATCTGCATTATACATACATCCCATACCCCTTTCATTTGCATATTTTAAAATGTTAAAATGGTCCCACATTTTCAAAATAAAGAAATAATTGCCATGACTTATGCCCCATCCCTCGTATTTGTTTTCAACACCTAGAGAAAATGGTCTCATTCTAGAATTTAATTTCATATTGTCGACGAACTATCAGAAAACGGCGCGTACAGCCTTGTTTGTGAAATCGCACAGAATACCTGTGCCGAAACGGCGACAAAACGAGTATATCCGTTGAATTCTGACTTGTAATAATTTTCGTAATTAACTTATTTTGTACCTTGTATAAAAACTATGTTATTGCTCACTGAAGTTCAGTAACTCAGTGATAATTTAGGACCATAGAAAAAATGAATTCGAGCAGTTGTAATGCTGCAGCAATAGCAACCTAAATTATAATAATTTTAAGAATGGTATTTTTACTTTTTTGTGAAGGGGCTGTTGAATGTTCTTCGATAATCCAGTTATTGTAATTCCCTTACGGATGTGTAAAATTCTCACATCCTAAATAACATTTTCACATCATTATTCTGTAAAATTATTTTCCCTTATTACAATCGAATAGCTGGAAACATGATGAGAACATTAAAGAATGCTCTTCAATTAAGTTCTGTAGTTGCGTGTGTATTTTCTTGAAGTACTCGTAAAAGTGGCAGTAAAAGGTCACATATGCCAGCTACAATATTTATAACGTAACTTTGTAATAACATAACATAATTATAACATAACAGAATATTCTCTGCTTTAAATTGAACTCGGTCCCAAATTGTCAAAAGGGTACAAAAATCAATCATTAATATTCCTGTCACTTCAGGACATACGGAAGTTTTGTAGAACTTGTGCCGTGCCGTTGAAGAACTTGTTAACAAAATTATTAATAAACTTCATTATGAAGCTTAGCTAAATTTCAACTAGTATAGTATAAATTCAATTCCTTAGAACTTTAGAAGGTTTTCCGCCTATATACTAGTATTAAGTTCGTTAATGTGGTAATGATAATACTTGTATATAGGCGGAAAACCTTCTAAGGAATTGAAGTTGTTAACAAAACTTGTAACAAAAAGATAGGCCAACATTTTAAGGAAACATTTCTTGCTTAAAGAGAGTGAAATTATGTTATACAGTATGAACTTAGGTCCAAAAAGTCTTATTTTCTGGTTAGATCCCATTGTCTACAACTCTCGGCCGGCTGTTTGTTGGGACCGTCTGAATGATCAAAGCGTTCTTAAATAACCAATTACCTGTCCTGTTGGAACATGTGCCATCCGAATACGACGAGACATGTACTACATGCTCATTTCAGCCTCTCTGTTCGTCAGTTTCTGAATAGACGGTTCCGTGATAAATAATAATGCATTCATCAAGTGATATCATCTGGGGGCATTAACTTTGAAATCAGTGGCGAAAATGTCTGTGCAATACCCGTTTTTCATATTGTGAAAATCCTAACACATTGATAAAAATTATCACATTTTACAAAACTATCTGCTTTTTTCTGCTTAATCTCTGCTTTTATACAATTTTTGAGACGACAGATTTTTACGTTAGTAGCAGTGAAAAGGTTAAATAATGTATTATGATGCTCTGTCACCAGATAATTCACTGGTCAAAAATTACCACGAGATTTACAACTGACTTCTTTGCAGAAGACTTTAGCTGTGGTAACGAAAAAAGCAAGTAATACACCATTCGCACAAGAAAGAATGTAATTTTAAAAATCAATTACTTCTATTTGAAGATCAACTATCAGTGTCATGACGTCATGAGTAAATGTTTTAACAGGTACCCATGCTTTTAGAAACACGCAAATGCTGTGAATTGTAAAGTGCTCCACTTTAAAATACCAAAACGAAATTGCTTTCCCTTGTAATTTTACTTGCCATGCCTTCTAGAGCATGTCAAAGGTTACACTTCAATTTCCGACCCAACCTCTTCACCTACATCTTCAACCTATTGAGTAATATTGTGCTCGTGAAAAATGTTTCTCAATAACGTTAAAACTGTGTCTGATTTATATCCTAAAAGCATTAAAATATCCTCCGTCACTATGCTTCGTTTACTTACCTGTCTTTTTTTTTTTTAACTATTTCCTTTGATTAACAAGTTTTGAAAATATCCTAATGAAATATATATCCCTACTTAATTAAGTGATGTTAAAATCATGAGTGCCTATTTGCTTTAATTTTTAAAAATTGATATCTGATAAGAAAACTGATAGTGTATTTTTGTAAGTAAACAAGTAATAAATAAATAAAAATATATAATTATTTTTTAGTAAAATGTTGTTGCTACCTGTGGATAGGAATACGCGTGGGGAAGATTCATGAAACAGAGATTTACATAAAAGTACCATAACTCAAGTAAAATTTATAATTTATGCAGTTGTCTATAAAATTACAGAGTTTTGATATTCATAAATGACGCCTAAAATAATAATTAAAGTGTAGGCCCAAAATTTTATTCAAACTTAAATTACAGGAAATAATTAATAGTAATTTAGAATATACCTAGAACCCTTTACTTGACCGCTAACTCGATTCTTGCCTCGAACAAGACATCTTGAATCAGAGTAATCCTACATTTCTTTAAATCCTCAGGACCAGTAATGATAAGGGATAGGACCATCGTCCAAGGAAGAAGAAGAAGAAGAAGAAGAAGAAAGTTAAACCTTCAGAGTGTAGTGGGGAGGCTGAGGAAATGCAATCCTAATAATCTTAAAAGACCCCCAGGAATTAATAATTCTGGAAATATATAATACTGTTAGTATTTTTCAAAAAGTATCATAAACTATACAAACTTCGATTAAGTTTACCCTACTTAAGTAAAGGTGCAGGCTAAAGGTGTAGGTGGCTAAGTAGTAGATAATAAACATTCATTATGTTGGCATTTAACTTCGAATTGCTTCGCCCTGGAGCAAGCATGGAGCGAAGCTAATAATTGTTTCCGCTTGAACAAAAAAGTGCAGCCATTAAGATGCAACATGCAGCTACACGCAGTGCAATTAGTGTATGAAAGGCGCACAATACTTGTAACGTAATAATTCCTGTAACGAGATGCAGTCGTTTCTAATCACGATGTCATGCGATTGCACTCCAGTTGAGTAACAGCTCTCAGAAGTTCTTCATGACGATTCACTTACTTGTCTTCTTCCTATGAAATATCCGCTTGTAGGAAAAATAAGCAATAATTAAGAAAACCCATATGTTTTACTTTCTCTACTTGTTTCGAGCGAGTTAGCGTTGCCACCTGTCCCGAATTAGGCGGGACATCCCGCATTTTAAGAATATTTTCAGCGTCCCGAATTATACCTAAGAGGGACGCATTATATTGCGGGACGCCAAATTATTCCAAAACAAAATATGAGACAGTAAATTATTCTTAGTGGCATATTTTGTGAATTTCGACTCATGATCAAGATATCGATATTGTTCCATCGCTAAAATGTATCGTGTTGGCAGCAGTGAAATCACCGTCAAAGACTCTGTGAAGGCACTTAATGTAGAATCTGATGTTAATTTGGATGAGTTACATGAGGAATTCTGCTTTAGTTCCTGGTAGCAATGCATTTGTGGATAGATTGTTCTCTTATGAATCTAAAATGGACAGAATCCAGAGACAAGTGCTCAGCTGACCTCGTAAAGAGTGAAATAATCATTTCTACAAATGTTAATAGGTACCTGTAAACACTATGTAGTGAGAGTGACACAGAACAAAGAACTATTAGAACTGCCAAATCAAAAAAGAAATACAGCTTCAAGTCGTGAATTTGCCCAGGTTTTTATTTTTTTATTTTTTAAATTTTTATTATCATGTTAATCTTTTCTTTTCTAATGTTAGTGTTACTGTTACACAGCTTTTTGGCTTTGTAATGAATACATTCCATCTGTCTATTACTAATACATTGTTCCAAGTACGAATTTAGGTATGAAGATCGGCGATCTGCCTATATTCGATAAGTGTCCCTCCTTAGCCTTACAGAAAGGTGGCAACCCTAGAGCGAGTTGGCGCAGATGGTAGTGTGTAAACAGTGCAAGTAATTTTAAATCTGAAGACGGTAGCAAAACTAAAAATTTAGTAACCATTATTGTTACGGTATATAGTTATAACTAGGACCCGGATTTTGTTGACCTAAAAATACTTTTAAAATGAGCTATAAGATGACCATGAAAATAAAAAAAGCCCAAAAATTTGTATGTAAATACTAGTTTATTCATCAGACTTGTGTCTATTCTACATTTATCTTGTTAGCCCTATTATAGGCTTGTAATTAGTTAATTAGATACGGTTAAATGCAAACAGCAAACACCGTCTTTCTGTATCCAAATTTAAATTATAACAAGATTTATTTATTTATGCTAATTTAGAGTTCCGATAGTAGACTATTGATTGTAAGTAAATTCACAAACGCACTATATAATGCAACAAACAACACAAAATGACAATATAGTTACTTTAAATTTAAAAAGTACCTAAAATATGAAATGGGAAAAGACCGTAAAATTACCCAAAAAATGACCATATAATGACATTAAATTTTAAAAAGACCTAAAAATTAAAAAGGGGGAAATGACCAAAAAATTACCTTAAAAATTACCATTTTTATAATCTAGGAGCATGATCAGAAGATCTGCACTAGTGGGCAACGTCCATGATGTACCAGTTAAAAGATGACATATCATTAAAATCCGGACCTTGGTGATAAGGTGATAACGTATTTGGAAATAGTCTACGTACGGTATTTGTTTTATCATATCCGTCATGAATTAAACTTTGAGAGTTCAGTTTACTCAATATTGGATTTTTATGGAGCAGTGAAATTAACGCTTATTCTGTGTCAGAATGTGAAGGTTCTGGCATAGGGCAGAAAAAATCGAGTGAATATCAAAAATAGATTTAAAAATGCATTATGTGATAGATCCTCGCCATTACTTTCCCTAAAACTAATAACAGTAACGATTACTTTAGCATGAAGTATTAAAATTTTATCTGTAACAGGGTGGATCTATGATGAAAATAACTGAAAATTTAGAGTATGCCGAAGCATGTTTCTCTCACACCACAAAAGTATAACTAAAAACACGAAAATATGGGAAAAGTGTTGTGCAAGGAGCAATGAAAGTATAAGTATTGATAATAACCCTTCCTTAAAATATCAAAGGTACAATTGCATTCACATTTCGACTTTTCATCATGGACAAGGCTCTTTCAACTTTGTCAGTATCAGAAAAAATGCGCTATATTGGCTATAATGAAATACGGATGTAAAGAGGTTATTAATTTGGAATAATGTTTTCGTTACTTTTTTATTTTACCCCATCTTTCCACCTTAACCAAAGATTAAGTGCGATGTTTATCGGATGTTTTTGATTCTTCTATAACTTTTTCTCTGTTACCAGCCTTTAATATTTACGTGTATTAGAGGAAAAGTTCACAGGTGAGGATCGAATCTAGGACGTCTATTTAACAGGGGTGCCCCCCCAAACTTCATGACTCACCCCCCCCCAATTTCATTGTTCAACCCCCCCAACCTGATTGGCTGTCGACAAGGGTGCCCATATGATATTTTCTAGGGGGGCAATTTTTTGAATTAATTAATTTTTTCTCTTTAACTTCTTTGGCCACTTTGTAACATTATGTTAATAATATAATAAGTGCAACATTGACGTAACCAGAAAATAATTTCGGGGAGGGTCGAAAGTGCTGGGGGGTCGGGGGTCCATCCCCAGAAAATTTTTAAATATTGAACTAATGAAAATCACATTTTACGCTATTTTAGCACAGAAAAACTATTTAGGAAATTTGTTTACCATACTCTAAGACATGCCAATGTAAATAAGAAATCATTAGGCCTGCCTAAGTGGGGGGCTCACCCCCAGAAAATTTTTAAATACTGAACTAATGAAAATCGCATTTTACGCTATTTTGACACTCAAAAACTAATTAGGAAATTTCTTTACCATGCTCTAAGACTTTCCAATGCAAACAAGCAATTGTTACTTAAGTCGGGTGTCCACCCCCGGGAATTTTTTTAATAAGGAACTAATGAAAATCACATTTTACGCTATTTAGCACTCAAAAACTAGTTAGCTTGGCAGTTTTTAATTTTAGCATATGAAACGCTAATTTTGCAACAATTTTCACCCCCCCCCCCAGAAATTTCAATGACGCAGTCTGCGTCTTAACCCCCCTCCCCTGTGGGCACCCCTGTATTTAAAATAAATGCTCATTCTGCAAACAACCTAGAAACAGTTTACAGAAGGTCGTATGGAGCTAGCGGATTTGAGCCTCATGAGTAATGGCAGATTAAAACTGCAAGGACTTCTCTTATTTTCTGTGTCGTAATAAGAGAAGATGCATTTCTTGTCTTGACCGTGAGCACTTTCACAAAGTGTCTGTTAATTACTTCTATAACTTATTTCATGTTGGTATAGTTCATCTTAAGACTGTTCTTCCTAGAATCTGGAATACCATTCTCAAGTCTCATAATATGGCAGAGTTATTAGTTTATTGCCTCCATGCTGTCTATAATTAGCTTATCTGGAAAGAGAGAGAAAGAATCCTGTTCTGATGATGCAATTCACATCTTTATGGAGATGTTTCTAACGATGTAGATTATTGACTTTGATTGTGTTAGCCTTGAAATTTATATTTGTAGAGTACATATTCCAGATCTGAGAGTGCTGCAAACTTAGTTGTTTCGAAACATCTGGTTATCAAAGCCATTCCACTAAAAGTAGTCCCATGTTCTTCCAATTAATAGTTCATCTGGAAATGTAAATCATTTCTACAATGTATAATTTTATTGGTGACTGCCGGCGTGGTCTTGTGGTTAGCGTCCTAGACGATATTTCCATCAGTATGGTCCTGCGTCAATATTGAAGCGAATATTGACAATATTATTGATTGTCTTGGAGCTACTTAAGAGCATTATGTCTTCAAATTAGGAGAAACAGAATTTGAAACACGTGGACTGTCCCAGTTAAATAAAGGTTGATGTTAGATACACAGGAGAAAAGGATTGTCATGGTAAAAAGTTAGCAATTTTTACAGAAGTGGGTGTTTATTTTAACAGTCAACACAAGAATCGTTTAAAATATTCTTTGTTACTATTTAATTTAAGATTCAAACAAGACTATGTCACTAGAAAAAATTAAGAGACATGAGTCTTTAAAGATTTTGTTTTTCTTAACTCCGAGTTTTTATGATATTCGTAGTTTCCCTGTAATTTTAATATTAGCTGTAATGTTTATTTATTATTTAAATCAAGCTTGATTACCTTATGTGGACACCGGCCATGAAAGCCTACATCATGTTTGATTACCTTAATTCCGTTCGCCAGCTAAATCGCGTGAAAATGAGAGGTATTGAATATTGATGGAATGACGGCAGGATCAAACAGGATCCCAAGAGTCCAATGTCCCACGGTCCTCTCTTTTTTTTTTTTTTTTTTTTTAAATTGTATCAAGTAACATTTTTGGACAGTTTCTGGAACGCGTTTTGGTAACTATACTGTCAGCTGGTCACCCGAAATGAAAATCGATCAGTGCAACTCTCCACCTGGCGTTTGATATTTGTATAAAGTTCGAATCATTTTCATCATTTCCAAAGCACTTCAACCATTAAGCCGTTTGTCATAATGGTACAGATATTGTTGTTGTAAATCTGAGCATCTGTTAAAACATCTTTACTCTAATACTTCATTTTATTAAGTACCAGTATGGTACTTTATGAGATTGTGTAGGGGACGGGAGAATGTCTGTTTGTCTGTCTGTCTGTCTGTCCTTGTGTCTGTACGCGCGATAACTCAAGTACGCTTTATCGGATTTTCATGAAACTTAGTGTACCCATTTATAACGTCATGGGGAAAAAGCCTATTGATTTTTTCCCGAATTAGTTGACCGGTACCGAAGTAATGCCTAATTTAATGCCTATTTTTATGGTAATATATTAGAAAGAATTTATCAAATGCAAATAAATTCTCATGACAACATGTTGTTTTACAGTGTTCATATACGGCTTTGGAAGCTTTAATACAACACTACCCACATATTCCTTCACATATGCTTATCAAACTACATTTTCGTTCTTCCTGAGCCCTGCTTAATGAATCGATCTGGGAGTTTAACTCGGAAATCGATTAAAAAGATAAATTATTTTCTGCATATCATAATTGCTATTATCACTGATTCATTCTATCACTTTGTTACATCAGTTTACCTGATTTTACCCAGCGGAATAGTTGCTAGGTCATTATTTTAGAGGTATGATTATTCGAACTTCTCTTTCTTTCTACCCTTCAAATGTAGTCTATAGTTTATCTTGTCAATTTGCGAACAGCATGATACTGCTTCTTTTTCTCTATCTCCCTCCCACATCCTCTCCCACTCTCCCTATTCCCATGTAACACACATACACATACACATTACTATTATCATTAACGCGAAGCAAGCAAAGCCTAGGTATAAATTCGCTTTTAAGATTAATCTTTGTTTGAAGGTCTGCAAAATTAGTATTCAAGGCTGAGAGTGTGTGTGAGAGAGAAAGAAAGATGTTCATAAGTATGTCAGAAATGCGATATTGATGTGCATTTTGCTGTATGACGTTGCAACTATGAAGTCATACCACCATTAGTAGATTAACCTTCGGAATCTGAACATTAAGAAATTGCCAGTACCTCTCTAATGGCTTAAAAAAACTGTCATGGTTAAAATATATACGGAGTTATTTAGGATGTAACTTATATAAATACAGGCAATAAAATCATTCATAATGTGAAATTGTTCGCCCAGCAGAATAGCTGCTAGGTCATTGCACCTTAAGATCACAACATAAAATATCCCCTGTAGCTTTTCATACATCAGACTGTATCGTAAATAAATACATAACCAAGGGCTCTTTCATACTATCCATGCCACTCCACAGATATATTGGTTCCCATAGTGTTTTTAAGAAAGCATTCAGTTTATCCACAAGTCTACGTCAGAATAAGTTGGCCACTTTATCGTAAGCAAGCATTAAGGGAACCAAAATCTTTGTGGAGTGGAATGGACAGTCTGGTTTTTATAGCGTAGATTCCAACAAGCTAAATCACAGTCTTGGTCTTTGGAAAAGGGGGGTTCTGAGTCAGTTGTGAAAATACTCCCAGCGTCCATACTTGGATTTATATATTCATCCACCATATTCACAACCTTACTAACATAACTAAAGATAAGATAAGATAAGGTAAGATAAGATTTATTTAGTCCAGCTGAACATGTACATGTTATGGGACGTGTCAAAACAATTACAAACAAATTTATATATTACATATTTGCAATTATAAAATGAAGTTAAATATACAATTAAAATATTAATTATACAATATAAAATTAAAATATACAATTAGCAACATAAGCAGAATAGTTTTGTCTACAATGTTAGGTTAACTTTGGTTAATTTATTCTGGCAGAACTGGCCGACGTCTTGGGAACCTGAAACAAGGAAACAAAGATCACTCTTTGAATAACTCTTATGTTGTAAATTGTTGGCATTCATCAAAAAAATCATTATTAGTATAGTGCAGTTATTCATTGCATGGCCAGTCGGCTTCAAAGGTTTCGGTGTTTCTTTATGTTAATTGATCTGACTAAATCAGTCTTGGCTTCCGATTTCCAAAACAAAAAGCAACGTTGCAATATTCTCTCATTGTTATCACTGACCTCAGTTCTTCCTTCGCTTTAATCAATTCACACGTGCTATTGTTTATTGTAACTTGATTTTGCAACCGCGCATTTCACTCCACGCGGAGTTGACGAGTAGCTGTCAAAATCGTCACAGGACATTCTTAGATTTTGATTGGCTGGGGTAACTAGCTGATTGGTGCGGTAAAACTAAGAACATGGGTTGAGCTGTCGGCAAACTTTTCTTCCTAATGAAAGGAAGCCGCCTGGCCATGCATTGAATAACTGGACTATATAAAAGCAGTGTTCCGACAAAAAAAGATAGTAAACCCCTTTTAAATTTATGGAGTACAGATATTTCTTTGAGGTAACCTGGAGACTAGTATAAATTTGACACAAAGTGGTATTACAGTGAGGTTTATAATATTTTTTTTTCCTTGTATGATAAGAATGGACATCTGCATTCACTAAGAATGAATAGCTCCATTTTAAGACTTTTTAACACGGGAACGTTTACATTCTCATTTGTATTGTATTTGAAAGGTTCGTTAATACCACGTTTATAAGCCTCGTGCTGGTAGCTGCTGTAATAGATGCTTCCAGATTCCAGAAGCATGAAGAATACAGGCATGGAAATGTTGAAGAGCGTATAAATAAGTACACAGAAGATAATAACAGAAGCGACCTACCTTCTCATTAAAAAGAGATGAGGTGTGAGGAGTCAGCTTGGCATCTAATTAGCACTGAAACAATAGGAGCTTAGTTATATCGCTTGTACAGTCTGCACTGACATGTAGAGTGAGATAAAGGTTACTTCTCATGTATACTTAACACTTATGAGATGTCTGGAGCAAAATGGTGCTATATCAGTGACTGCAAGAAACGTAAACGGTTTGCGTACGACTATCTTCTAAGAGTTTTGTTTTCGGTAGAAGCATACCTCATGTGGTAGTTTGATGTTTAAGAAAACTTATTGAGACAGAGAGGACCCTTGATAAAAAGTAGGAACCGTTTCACGTTTTATATAATACTTTCGGAGATGATCTTTGAATTCGTGAGAGGTTAGCAGAATGGAAAATCCATATCCGGACAATGGGAAGGAGGCAAAACTGTTTGCTTTAGACGCCTAAATTATCCATTTCTCTTCTAGATCTTAGCAGAGGTGATGCTCTGGAGACAACGAATGACCCATAGAATAATTATTCTGCTCACAGATATATCTTAAGAGGCTCGCAATAAATAGGCTTTCATCTGCAAGCCTCTCCCCTACCGTTCAAGGATTTCCACATATTACAGTCCTTGTAAGTTTTTCATAGCTGACATAAATTGGTGATCAACAGCTTGAATCATCGTTGTGAATGGCCATCTGACTACCATGTCTTAGTATTTGCTTTTGTTTCACCATCAACACTTAGTCCCCATGTATGCTGAAGACCGCGACGGAAACCATGATCAAAACATGGGATGAAAGTGTTTGCCGCCCACGGCCTTTCTAGGCAAGGTGATACCACTGATATTGCTGAAAGTGGAAGTCCTCACCAGGATTTGAACTTTGGGCCGCACAGTTGATGATAAGTGTATTAACAATTAAAAACTAAAAGTAGCAGCCACAACACTGCTAATTTTTATTAATAGTCTTCATCTACGTGTCTACAAGGCAAGATGCCCTGAGATGGTGCAGACGCATCGAAAGGCCTGGGCATTCATTAAAAAACGTTGAGCTGAAGTATCATTACCTATTTTATTTTGTCCTCACTTTCCCATATTTGAACTTTGTTTATTTGTTAATAAAACATTATATTCAGTAAAATAAAATGTATTAAAACCCAATAACAGTACATTTCTAACAATTTTTTTTTTCAAGTGAATTTGCTTGGAGTTTTAACATCTGAAATATACTAGTAACTTATGTAGTAAATACAATAACAGTAAAGGATACATTTACAGTGGATATTTAAACCTACCAGAAATTACTTCATTTCAGTGTCCTGCGTAATTTGTAGCTAAGGGGGTTAAGTCGTATAACTTTGTGCCGTACGTCTATCTTGCTCTAGAGTCGAAACAGTCTAACACAAACAGTAATTCTCCCACATGTTGCTCCAGATACTCTGATTTTACATGCTTTACTTGGTTAAAAGGCTTAGCGACATTTTTTGTAGCTAGATTGCTCTAATTCCAGCTTCTGTATTACAAGGTCATGCACTCCTACGCGTATGTTTCTTTAGAAACAGCGTGTGTGGTAATTCCACTGAATTTGTTCTCCTTTGGAATATTTAGCTTGTTGTTCCCACAAGCTTTCCGGCACTGTATTAATGAATTTCCTCATAGCTAGGTTATATTTCAAATGAAGATTACTTCTTTGTCACTCTCGCGCACTGTGACACGCGGAAAATGGAATTTATTATTATAACACGAAACACAAACGCCCAGTTTTTAGACATTCGGCGTGTGAAGGTGGTAAGGTTGTCAGCCTTACGCACCGGCCGCCTTTACCCCCAGGATTGCTCCTGGTACTCATTTCTGTTCTGAGTCGACCCCAGAGCCATAATGCCGCCAGAAGGATTAGGCCAATCGGAAAATCTCAACGACCTCATCAGGAATCGAACCCGCGACCTTCTGGTTTGTAACCACTACACCACGGCGTACTTCAGTCATGTATATAGAGGACATAAAAGATACTTCGGAGTATTAAAATATTGTATTTATGAGGTAATCTAAATTAATTTAAAAGTCAGCACGTATTTCTATAAGCGTACCGAAACGATTTATTGGCTACAAAATATCGACCCCACTCGGCTGAACGTTGCTGTCGTAATTTATTGCAATATTAATATCGTACTGTTCTTTTATCGTTTGCATATTATTTAAAAAATAATTATATTAAAACGTCTCATATTTTAGAAACCCTGCTCGGATTAATCATTAATTATCCGAGTCAGTGGTATTACACCCAAGCTTTCCGCAACTCGCTCAGTTTACCATCATCAGGGGATGGAATATGTAGAAACTCGATTTTTCTTACATAGATCTCCTGTTTAAGAATATGTCGTAGGCTACTGCTGTAAAATGTATGCCATCCCTTAAGAATATTTTGCTCTTTTGTGATTTGCACCGCTGTGGCTCAGGGGATGCGTTCAATCCTCTCACGCAGCGGGCCCGGGTTCGATTCCTGGTCGGGACAGGTTACCTAGGTGAGGTTTTTCCGGGGTTTCCCTCACCTTTGAGATAAATGTCGGGTAACTTTAGGCCCTTGTGGTCCCCGGATATCATCTGGCCGTCATTATCACCTTCATCCCCATCCTCGCCTTGTTCTGAGTGAAGTGTGTGTGTGAATGGTGTGTATCGTCCTATGTGTTCGTGTTGTCTCGGAGGTGGCCCCAGCATTGGGCTGATCACTCATCCGGGGAGGCCCTCCATGTCCTTGTCTGGTCAAAAAATTATGTATGTGATCCAAAGATAATCCCTCTTCCGACAGGTCGCAGCCCTGTAAGGCCCGGGCGGCTTGGGTCGCTTAAATCCTAAAAGGGAGAGGTAAAACTCCGAGAAAGAAGAAGAAGAAGTGATTTGCAGTTAATTGAACTACTACTGGTACATAATCGAACCTCGGAATTTCCTGACGGAAGTAGATGACTACGTGACATTAATCCAACGTCTCCATATAAGTTGAGGTAGTAAACACAGTAATATCTGGTTCGTTGACCCAGTAAGTGACATATGTGGGGCATGTAATAGAAAAAGCCGTGTTTACGGAAGGTCGGCTGGTCATGTTCGGTAATTAAGCGAACAAGAACAAAGAAACCACTTACTGTTCATTATTTGCTTAACCATTACCTGTACTGTAGAATTTACCATTTAACTGCTGCTGACGTACAGTAGCCTTCGTCACCTCAACAAATTATAAAATAGAAGAGATACAAGATTACGCTATTATCTTATAATAATAATATAATAATAAATAACACCGAAATATTCTACCTGTATATAGAGGGGGACTTAGACAAGCAACTTTTATTAGGAGATTTTTGCTCTATGACGTAAAATGTGCATGCTACAGGGCATTAAAGTCATTATAATTTGGTGCTCATAAATCAATAATTACGCGAAATAGGGTTAAAATGTTCATTAAATTGGCTTCATGCCTTCCTAGTGATCGATAAAAATCTGACTCTTAATCAATCGTCAACAGCTATATCATAATTTAGTGTTTACATAATCTGCAAAATTTACAGATTAATCACATACTGGTCGCCACTGCATTAGTCTCTTTTTTATTCATAACTACTGACTACAGTGTTAACGACGAGGTTCCTTTGTTTTGCACTTGTTTTCTAATGTTAGAAGTCAGTGGCGGCCATGCCCTGGGAGATTTTATGCTGTAACAGGAAAAATTGAATCCATAGAGCAAACATCTCCTAATAAAAGTTGCTTGTCTGTGTCCCCTCTGTACACTGGTAAAATATTTCGGTGTTATTCATTAACACTCTGTATATCTTCTTTTATACAATTTTAAGCAAAAATGAAGTGTTCTCTTCGTGTTACGACTGACATTCATGTAAGTCAGCTACTCAACTGAAATCCTCTTCATCCATTTCTGACTTGGAGCCCACTGAAAACATAACATTTACAACCGCGTTAAAAATGAACAGAATAAAGTACAAGAAATATTCAAAGCCCAATCACTGTATTAGTTATTTTCTTTGCAGTTCGCCATAGATTTATAAATTGTATGAGATATTGAGTCTCTTGAAGATGGTATATTGGTATATTGTTAAAAATATCGATACGGTGTCTTATAACGGGTCATTTGAATTTTTCTTTCAACCGTTAAAGTGAATATATAAGCTTTCATGAACCACAGATTATTGTCTCTGTTGGACATTACATGAGAATATTATAGGAGAAAAATTCCTCCGACACTGGGACTTGAAGCCAGGACCTTTGGCTATTCGCGCCAATGCTCTACCAACTGAGCTAAGCCGGAATTCAATTCACAGCGCCAGATGGAACCTCTCTCCTATGACTGATTGCCCTAATGGTCTACCTCACAGACAGACAACATATAAGATTAGGTAAATTTACAGACACAGACCTGTCGAATTTACGTAAAGTACACCTTCGACCTGGGCAGAGATCAAACTCAGCAACGAAAGACATGATTTACTAGCTGCACAACCCAGACAGACCAGTGTAATCATCTGGTAGATTAGAAACTAGATGCTCTTCCAGAATTTATATAAGGATATAAGATCGATAGTAATATGCCTGCAAGTGCTCTCTGCATGACCATTTCCCAAGATTATCCCTGTACTTGCTCAGATGTCAAGGGTCAAACCAGAAAGATCGTAAAATTAGTACCGTTATATGCTCAACGTCGCTTCGACCTCAACGTTGCATTATCACCAGGCAGTTCGCATTCTCCTTTCACAGTGTGGAAGGAAAAGTGTTAAATTTTCGTCTAAAAACTAAAACTAAACTCCGTGGTGCTACATCCCTGGAGGGACTTGGCCTACCACCCGACCGCTGCGTCATCTACCACAGGCAGATGGCAGGATTGGGGGCATGTGGTCAGCATGCCTTTTCATGACCGGAGCCGCTACTTCTCTATCAAGTAGCTCCTCAATTTGAATCACGAGGCTGAGTGCACCCCTGCCAGACCTCCCTACCTCAGAAAATCCGAAGAGGTACCGGGAATCGAACCCGGGCCGACGGATCTGTAGTCAGTTAAATTTTCGTCTACCATTAGTATTTCATGCCGGAGTATCACTTGACTGACTGACTCGTTTCTGTAACCCCTATGGTGGGGCATAGGGCCTCCAAGTGGAGGTTTCATTGCCTATACTAATTTTGTTACGCTTATTTTCCAAGAGAGGGCAGAGGGACAGATGGTAAGCCTGTCAACCCCCTTCCGGAAACTAAGGTGTAACTTGGACGTAAAAGGGCCGAGAAATTTTGTTCAGAGGCTCTAATTTAGGCATGGAGTTCTTTCACGTGCCGTAAATCTACGACACGGGATCAGTTGGCTGTACGTAAGCAAAATTGGATGACCCACACAATAAATAAGTTATTGTCCTATATGCTCTCGTTTTCAGCTACTTATTCCTTGTGCATTCTATGATAGTGGTTTTTGAGGCGGTTTTGATTTCATATAAATACACAAATGGAGGACCGGTTTGACAAAACTCAACATGTGCCAAAACATAAATTGTTTAGGAGAAGGTTTCTGTAGTTTTTATTAACATATGGAAGATAGAAACCTTGCATGTTGAGGCTTCAAAATGTATTGGTTATGTTGAATTTTCTTATGTACTGTTTTCGCCATCTTAAAGATCTCATTTCAAACCATTAAAAATGAATTTGGTAAAAAATGGAGATGTTGAGTTTTGTCAAAATAGTCCTCAATCTGTTTTAGATTGTGTGCATTTTGCATTGTTTGTGTAAAACGGATGAAAATAATATATTCAGGGATGAGTTAATAATGGGTGGTGTATTGCATGATGCACATAAATAAACATATCTTATCACGCTTACACCATCGCATGTGGGTAACATCTTTATGGATATGCAGTTTTATTCATGGGACTGAAGGCCGTGTAGTCATATCATATTTCAACAGGTAGAGGATTCCCCCTCTACCCGTGCTTTCTCCTTCAGCCAGCAAACCTGAGTAGTTCTCTTAAGTCATTAATTACTGTGCTTGCAGGTGAGGAACTTCTTCAGCCCAGTGACTGATAGGTTCTGTTACAATGGCGAGGAGGCGTAGTCCGTTGGTCTTCAAACTGGCATGGACTGCGGGACTTTTACTGACGTCATGGATGTTCATGGGAGTTAGTGGTGAACTATATACATGTTTAGCAGATATGGAGGAACTCATGGAAACGGAAGCGCTACTCATGAGAAGTCTAGAAGATTATATTACAGCGCAAGAAGCGAAGTTAAATATTTTAAGAAGGTAAGAGATTATCCAACATTTTTTATAAAATATTTTTTTACAACTTAAACTTCGTTTTCGCTTTCGTTATGTTAGTTTTATATTAACTTTCATATTCATGTAATATGTTAACTAATTTTCAGATATCTGTAACACTGACCAATTTACACAATTGCAACCACAATTATTTTCAAAAATCTATAATTTATTGCTCATTTTATCAAACTGTTTTGCTAAACTTTCATATTCATATAATATGTGAAATAATTTGCAGATATCTGTAACACTGATCAATTTACACAATTGCAACCACAATTATTTTCAAAAATCTATAATTTATTGCTCATTTTATCAAACTGTTTTGCTGTAACTTTTACAATTTAAAATTGAACTCCGTGAAATTTTGCATCATTCTTCTTTAAGAAGGTAAAAGATTATCCAATATTTTTTTTATAAAATAGTTTTTTACAACTTAAATTTCGTGTTCTTTTTCGTTATGTTAGTTTTATATTAACTTTCATATTCATGTAATATGTTAACTAATTTTCAGATATCTGTAACACTGATCAATTTACACAATTGCAACCACAATTATTTTCAAAAATCTATAATTTATTGCTCATTTTATCAAACTGTTTTGCTATTTCTTATACAATTTAAAAATTAACTCCGTGAAATTTTGAATCATGCTTCATTTCAGTGTGTATAGAACCCTGTTTGTCCTATCCTTAACAGATTAAAAAAAATAACTTGTTGAAATTCAATAAACCGTCTTCCTCATAGAAGGCAATTTCAGCAATTTTGCTTCATCTGGTTACGAGAAAAATAATATTTAAACGTTAATAAAGTCTTATGCATTTTTATTTGCACGTCAGTTTGTTACAGATTTCAGGTTAAAAATTCGAAAAATTAAAAAGTGAAGAAAATGTCTTGGGTTTATTATAGTTCATATCTGGTTTTTTTCTTCAAAAAAAACTGCCAAATTTTCACGTTATCTTTTTTTTTCTCAAAATTGTAGAATCCATACATAAGCACTTTCTTCTTGTAGGGAAGTTCACTCAAAATTAACCTTAAATAGCTCTACGAATGGAACCGTATTCTCGGGAATCGTCTGCTCAGCTGCGGGAGGGTTACGTGTTCCAGAAACAGCTTGTAAACTTGATGGCGATTAACACTAATGTCACTGTTCCTAACTTAACTGCCACCAACCTACCTCTGTATGTCACGAACACTAATATCACTGTTCTTAACAAAACTACCATCAACCTCGTTCTACATGTCACTAACACTAATATCATTACTCCTAACCTAACTGCCACTTTCCTAGAATCTGTGATTATAGTTTGCACGGGGAAAATGGGCTATTGTCCAAACTAGGGCTCTCGTAACGGCTTGGAATACCTCATGTAGAAACATAGACATGAGCTATAGTAGAAACAATGTCTTAAACATTAGCCTATGCATATAAAGAATCACTTCACTTCTTTTCCCACATTTCATTCCAGTATTCAAGAATAACCTATAAAAAGTTGGGTAATGGTTTGTCATTATTAGGGTTCTGATGTTTATGACCTAAAAAAGTGAAAAATATGACCTTGAAAATGACAAAATATGATCCAAAAATCCTAAATATGACCTCATAAAAGAACAATTTTTTTTTTAAATAAATGTTCCATTGTTTTTTAATGACATAAAGTATTACATCACATTAATCCAGTCGGATAGTCACTTTTTAACAATTTTACAGGTGATTTACATTTTCACTTGTAAAGAACGTCTAATCTGAACGTCTATTGCAAATGTGAACTGAAAATATTTTTAAAACATGTGAATTGGAAGTTGTTAACAACAAGGAGGAAGAGGTAATTGTGCTATTACTTGTTATTGTCCCTTCACATTTCAGTTACAGTAAAACAAAAATATTCGTGACTCTTTTTTTCGGGAAAAAATTAAGTCGACGTTTATTTGGTAACAGAGAATAATTGTCCTTAAATGACTGGGTGACTTCAAGGCATTGCTTTCCTGTTAATTGTAATTGGAGTAGGTACATTATTCGATGATGACCCAGAAACCATAGTTACCACGTCTATTTTAATTAATTCTTAATTATTATTGTTATTATTATTATATATGTAAATAAACCCATTAGGACTATGCAAAGTACTTAGAGGTGTGCATTTGCCTTCCTTTGTGATCATATCTCTTTCATCCTTTTACTGTGGACTTCCTTTTTCTCTTTAGACAAAGTTGTTCCAGTCTTCTTCTTTGGTTTTCCTTTTTGGTCAACTTGCCATTTGTAAATTTTGGTCCAGAAAGAAGATTTCCCGGTTTTGAACATCTTCTGGTGTAATTCGTGCCAGTTTCAGATCGGTTTTGATTTTGCCAATCCACTTCATAGTGTCTGTTTTAGCTTTACTCCTGTTTTCGTAGAATTCGACTAGGCCTATTTATTTTGTAAGTCTGTCTGGGTTCATTCTTTTAATGTGTTCGTAGAATCTCAATCTGCGTTTTCTAATGTCGCTGTGAATATTTGTGTATTGTTTGATTTCCTGTTTGCCTGTGAGTTGGTTTTGTTTGTCTGCGTGTTTTGGGGCTAGAATTTTTCTTCTGATTTTGCTTTCGTTTTTCTCAATATTTTCAATGTCTGCTTTCTAGTTCAACATTAGTGTGTCTGATCCATAGAGGCATTCTGGTTTAATGACTGTATTGTAATGTCTTAGTTGTGTGTACTTGGAGATACATTTTTTGTTGTAGATATTTTGGGTGAGTTGTTGTTATTATTATTATTATTATTATTATTATTATTATTATTATTATTATTTTAATCAAAGGCATTACCGGTACTAATCCATTCAAGTTTGTGGTTTTTTCCTGACTTTTTAGAAGTTGTACTCCATTTCTCAGTCTGGCACACCTATTACCGTATTTTATGGACTATAAGACGCACTTTTTTACATTGAAAATAGAACCTCGAAAGTTGGGTGCGTCTAATGGTCCGAACTACACTAAAAAATTTAAATTATGGTAAATGTTGCAGGAATATCATAGTTATAAACAACGATAAGATATTTACAAAGTTTTGGCACAGACTGTATATCAGTGCACTTGTCACAATCGTAACTGGAAGCCAGGTATACAATGCGAAAAGAAAGGAATATTGAGTTCTTTTATACGAAAGGAGTTGTCTCCGCCGGGTGGTTTAAATGAAGGCAATGACCTCTAAACAGTCTTAGTGTACAAGATTATAATTTATTTATGCAATGAAGTAGGCCTATATTATACCCTTTAAAAATTTTCGTTTAGAATCACATTAAATTTATTTTCCTTTAAATTTCCATCCTGAAATCAAGGTGCGTCTTATGGTCCGGAGCGTCTTATAGTGCGTAAAATACGGTACATTAGACTGTGTTATCCCAATAGGCAGATTATGTTATGTATGTCTTTATTTGAGAAGTTCATTTTGAAGGGAAAATATGAATATAATTTTCAACTTTTGTAAAATGTTGCAAGTATAGTATGTCTTGTGGCTCCTATATACATGAAGTACCAGTATTAAAGAGAAAAAACAATATTTTCAGCGGACATCAAGGGTGACTTGTATATTTTCTAGTTCAGTTATTCAGACATATCAGACATAATATGTCTGAAATAATAATATTATTACAAAGAATATAAGATAGCTTGTTTAATTTTCACACATTTTTTCTGTCCACAGGCACGCAGCAGAATATGCAAAAGAGCATGAAGAAGCTAGTCAAGATATTCAAGGTTATCTGTCAAATCCAATTAATGCTTACTTGCTGGTCAAGCGACTCACCACAGACTGGAAGGAGGTGGAAGCTCAGATGGTAGATGATGTTGGCAAAGGTAGGATGATACAAACTCATAACAAGTCAGCCAATACAATGACCTCTTGCGGAGATCGTTTCAATCTTCTCGGCTTAGCTGCTTCTTTCGAAATCCATACATGGTATAAATCTTAATAATTTATTACTCTATGTTATAAATGATCCCATAAATCAATACAGCAGGCTGAATTCAGAGTTAGTAATTACAGTGTAACAAGAACTGTTATGTATTCCTAAATAATTTAACTATCGTAACTAAATTTCATGATGCAACATCCCTGAAGGGACTTGGGTGGTAACCCAACCGCTGCATCATCTACCGAAGGCAGATGACAGGATCGAGGGGCCTATGGTCAGCATGCCGACACCCATGGCTGTTAATGGTGGTTTTCGTGACTGGAACTCTGTATTCCAGGAAAGGTTTTCCCCATTTCTATGTGGTGTTCAGCTATTAAGAAGTTCAAATGAAGAATTCGTAATTTAGACAAGCAAATTTAATCTTCTAAAACTTATGGGGTTTTTTGTAAGAATTTTAGAGGCCCTTGAACTGTGTTTTCTGCTGATCTTTCATTGTAAATATGATTTTATAAATGTTACCATTTTTTTCATTTCTTCTTTTTTACTAAAGGAGTGGATTATTTTCTATGAATAGATTTATATACATTTGTCAATACTGTCTTCACTTTAAGCAAAAAGCTAAAGTAAACAAAAAACAACATATCTGCCTCATTCTTCAGTCAAACGATTGGCTATTTAAGTGAAAATAAAATGAATTAATATATTTTTCAATGTGTTTAGTGTACTTATTAAAGTGAAACTTAAAAAAAAATCTGAAAATGGTAGAAAACTAAAATAAATCTATTTAAATATGTTTAAAAAGCTAAAACAGAGTTTATAAAAACCTAAAATTCCAGGCCCTAGTTATAACATTGTCTGAGATTATTGCACTCTGTGACATTCTTCTTCTTTTTTCCAGTTTTTGTGCACAATATCTCAAGGTTCCGAGATGTACTCAAGTTCCCATCTGATGAAGATCTGAACGGAGCAGCTGTTGCTCTCACTAGACTACAAGACACTTACAAGCTGGACACATCCTCTGTTGCTAGAGGAGAACTAAATGGAGTTCAATACAGCACAGAGTTGTCAGGTAACTACTTCACATTCCTCTGTCATTTTTTTGTGTTTGGATTTATTAGCTTATTTGTGCATACACTAATATGATCACAAAAGCACTAAAATTAAAATTACAAGAAGGTAGGTCTGATCATTTTGATCACAAAAGCACTACAATTAAAATGGCAATTTTTTACATACGACGTATTGCAGTATCAACGACGATATACCATTTCATAAGCGTACATTTAAAATAAAGAAAATATTTTTAAGCCTACTTACGTAACGAAAAGGGTATAAATATTATTAATTATTAAATTAAAATTAAAAGGATCCAACAGTGTTGACCTTCCAAGTAAAACAGAAGTTAATATTGGGAGGCCTACTTCATTGTCTCTTTAAGAAAAATTGATAAATATTATTTTTTTCTTGCTTAGCCTGTAATAAAAATTCAGTTCTGCACATTTTTCCAAAGCCAAGATATGTTAAGAAAGGTTCTATTGAACATAATTTATGAACTTATGGTATATTTCCAAGCTTGGTGTTTATTCAAGGTATGTTTTTGTTAGATTCGTCTGTACAAATTCATATTTAAAACTCGAAGTATGCAGACTCGAATGTATTAGGTTATGCATAAATGCAACAGACCAATGTTTGTAAATTTATAACATGAAACAGATTTACAAATACAGTATCAGTGTACAACCTCATTAAATAAGAAGAAAGTCAATACATAAACTACCCAGAAGTTTAGGGCTAGAGAAGAAAAAAGAAGTTGAAATATGGGATATACCTTGAAAAATACGGGACCCAGAAATTTCGTCCAGATTAAGAAAAATACGGGATTTCGAGGAAAGATGGGATAGTTGACAACCCTAATACAGACTGAAATATTCAAATTAATCAGATTAGGCAATCAAGGATTTTTTAACCATGGACCTCTCGAATATAATTCTCAGACTCTAGTATGTTATCTTTCAGCC